>JAECXS010000149.1:2488426-3732639 GCA_018153105.1 Drosophila rufa | reverse complement strand
ATTATTGACAAATGGTGCTAGATCTCCTGCCGGTCGCCGACGACGACGTGCCCTCTGCACTGGCCTCCTGGGCGTAGCTGACGCTTCAAAGTAGCTAATAATTTGGTCACGGGGACGAAATACCGAGGTCCAGTCACGATGTGTATTTTCCGTTGGTTCAGATAGGGCCGACACTGGCACCACTCCATGTGGTGGCGAGCTAATTGTCATGTCCAGAACCCTAGGTACCGCAGTGATAAGCTGCTGATGCTGTATTGGCTGATGAAGACGATGTTGCTCCTCGTTAATCACCGGAAGCAGGGGTCGAAAATTAAGCAGTGGTGTAGAGGCTGGTGTACCTCCTGCCAGGCGACAAGAACGCACCTCCGATGTGGATGCAGCAGCCCCGACGATGGCAGTTTCTTCATTATCAACCGATAGCATCAAAGTGCCGCTGTCGATTACCGTCGACCCCAATGGAAACTCTGCCGGCATAGTTGGAGCTGCTGCTGGTGTAGATGTCGTCCCTCCGCCAAGCATCATCGACATGTTTAGATGGGTGGACATTGACAAGCTGTGGATCGGACAGTGGTAGGTGTGTGTTAAGTCATGAGAGTTTGAACGATTGCATTTTTTGGAAAAGACAGAGTAGGCGAAGTAGACGAAGATTAAGTGGTCCCAGAGAAGAGCAGTGATAGGTAAATGGGAAATTAAAAAAAGCTTGGGCCATCTTTGCTAGAGTAACGATACATTTGTAAATGGACGGAGTAGTCTCAAACAACGAAAATTATTTAGTAGCTGTCAAATATATCAATTTATTTTGTAGGCCAGCTAAATTATGATTTGAATGTGTTCAGAGGCAGCAATTGTACCACCGAAATTTTGTTGTGTTTCGTAAAGTTTTAATGTTTGAACTCTAGCCATAAAACACCAATCAAGGAAGGAAGGAGTTTCCGAGACTACATAGATGGTAAGAGGAATAGAAAAAGAAATATGTTAGAAAAGTTTAGATTTTAGTACCCAGGCTCGCTGTGTCGTTTCAGCGGCGTGCTCGTAGAATATTCAGTCGCCGATTCGCCTGTGGTACCGCCAGCTGCTGACCAGGCCGCCTTCTCATCACGTGCCGCATCGTATCGAATAAAATAGGTTCCATCCGGTGTTTCCTGGTTCTGCGAGCGGTGCTGCCTTACCAAATCGATTTGTCTGCTTGCCTGTATGCTGCTCGAGTTGTTTGGCGCCCTAATTGCCGTTTGCAGTGGGTCAATGGTCGGTTCAATATTGAGTTCACGTTCCCTGTGCACTTCGGGAAAATTACGGGTTATAGGGTGCGATGTCGGGCAACCTGACCAAGGTGTAGGTGGTGAAATTGCCCAGGTCAGTCTGTTCAACAGCTCAGGAACGCTTCCAAACATTATTTTTCTCATTTTGTGCAAGTTCAGATAACTTGCGCTTAACTGTTGTCGAAATCTGAAAGACCCATAAGTTGGCGGTGATTCTGGTACAGCCGCTCTTTCGTAGTCCTTCTCCGTTATACTTGCACCAACTCCATTGCGTTGCTCTATGTATAGTCGCCGGTCGTTTTTGTACATGTCTTTAGTCTGTTTTGTCTCTTTTTCTTCTTTCCATTCACTTTCTGCAGTACTTCTGGCTCTGCTTGTTCTACACGTCCTGGAAGTTTCGGACATTTTATGCGGAACAACTATTTCCTGCGTGTCCAAATTCGGAGGATTTTGCTCCCAATCAATGCCCATTTGCTCCAACTGAGAAATTATATTGTCGTCCTGTGTTGTGCCCACTTCGGTCTCGCCCAGCAGTCTATTTACGTCCATAATAAAACTATCCATCATGGCAGCCGCCTCGCGTATCAGCTGTGCTCTTCGAACACGTTCTTCTCGCTCTAGACCTTCGAGGCGCACCCATTGGGAGATCACCAAATCCCTGAAGGCTGTGAAGAAGTAGACTCGCAGCTCTCGCAAAGCGGCCACAGTTACGCTGTGCTTGCCAAGATCTAGGTGATCAATTAAAGCGCAAACAACATCCTTATTACAGCTAGATGGGATTGGCGGTAGGTCCATAGCTAAAATGTGGGCTGCGCGAAGAATAGCAAAATGGAAGAACACAGTGGGAAAACAAAAAACAAAATACTTAACAACACAAAACAAAGCAATAGTAACTCCATTAATAAATTAAACAAAAAAAAGTATAAAATTGTAATTTCTTTGCGCATATAGTAGTATATTCAAGGAAGTCGTCAAATTTTGTAAATCTTTGGTCATTACCAAATAAATTTGGCATTTACTTATGGGGATAAAGCAACTAAATGACTTACCATTGTCTTCATCACGACGTCCGCGGTATCCACCATTATTTTCACCTCCTCTGCGATAGCCGCCCTTATCACCGCCGCCATGTCCTCCGCCGTTCTTGTTGTCATTACCCTCATCGTCGCTCCATCCGGAGACATCTTTTGGACTCTTGGCAGCCGGCTTATCGCCAAATCCGCGACCCTTGGCAGGAGTAGGCTGCAAAGTGTTACTTTAGCTATGATTTATTTGTTTATATAAAAAGGGGCATACCTCATCTTCCCAGTCGGACATTTTCAGTTCTGGTTTATTCTGTGAAGGAAAGAACACATTTTAATAACGCTTAAACGAAAGTTACCAAATATTATTAAAAATTACATATTCTCACATAACCCCTTGGTCGATATTGGTAAAACAATAAGGAGTAAACCTGAAGTCATGCTACATTAAGTAGACGTATGATCACTCGGCTTTGTCCCAGTACCCATAGGGCTTGTCTGATCGTCATATGTATATTTGTCTACCCAAATATGTTGAAACATACAGTGGTGGCCACGAATTTAGCACACCAGGCCTTGCCCAACTTCATTCACATTTTTCTCCTCTCCCCGAAATATTGGGATACTCAGCTTTTTGGTGGATGTGAACCATATAATTGAGAATATGTACCGTTAATTTCGTCGTACTTACTTCCCGATTTCGTTTGAGGACACGTTGCATGGAAGCACCTCTCATTTTGGCTGGACACGAATTTAGCACACTTTAGCACATTGATTTTTATTTTTGTAATTTCTTAAAAAGCTTTGAGTTTTTTGATGAGCAGCACTACATTTACCACTAATGGAAGCAAGAAATTGTGTTTTCTGTAGCTAAGAGGTCCTGGTGCTCTGAAGGACGATATACACACCGGATCATATTAATCACCCTCTGTAATCACTGTAGTGTGCAAAGGCTATAAATTACGAAAGGCGAAATTTACCTTTAGTTGCCAAAAAATTATTAATTAAAAAATTATTAACTTGTTATTTATGAGAAACGGAGACTGTACCTATTATTATGGTCAGGCGAAATGTGTGGTTGACTCACAATTTATAGAAAAGCTTCGATATACGGGGCATCGCCTCTTCCAACTCTTTGTCACAGTGTGGCCAGACATTGACAACACCAAACAAATTTAAAAAGCTGTCGACGCTTTCAGTATGAAAAAACCATATATTATTAAATAATTTCTATGTGTACCTATTAATATGATCCGGTGTGTATATCGTTCTTGCTTCCATTAGTGGAAAATGTAGTGCTGCTCATCAAAAAACTCAAAGCTTTTTAAGAAATTACAAAAATAATTACCAATGTGCTAAAGTGTGCTAAATTCGTGTCCAGCCAAAATGAGAGTTGCTTCCATGCAACGGGTCCTCGAACGAAATTGGGTAAAGCTGGGACGACGAAATTAACGGCACATATTCTCAATTATATGGTTCACATCCACCAAAAAGCTAAGTATCCTAAGATTTCGGGGAGAGGAGATAAATGTAAATGAAGTTGGGCAAGGCATGGTGTGCTAAATTCGTGGCCCCCACTGTACACATAAGAAGAAAATACGTTCAATCTGGCCATTTCAACAGTTTCCTGTTGCAAGAACTCCAAACGCATATTATCTAATATATTAACAAATAGACTAGTTTTCAGCCAATTAAACGGTTTTTTTAACGTTTCCACTGCAATCTTTATACCCGGTAGGTACCCATAGGGTACAAGGGAAATCTCTGACCCCATAAAGTATATATATTCTGGATCAGCGTCACCAGTCGAGTCGATTTAGCCATGTCCGTCAGTCCGTCTGTCTGTCCGTGTGGAACAACAGATCTCAGAGACTATAAAAGGTAGAGTAACCAAATTTGGTGACAACATTGAAATCTCTTGCACGCAGATCAAGTTTGGTTTAAAATTTGACCACGCCCACTTCTGCCCCTGAAAATCATAAACAACTGTATAATCGTCATTTTCGGCTAAAAGTAAATAGATATAATAAATAAGTAGGCATTCGCGGACGTGTTCTGAAAATTTGAGTAAAATCGGATGATAATCATGGAAGTTATTAAAAAATAAAGTTTCTGTGTATGCTTCATCTCTTGTTGAGAGAGAGGGAGAGAGAGACAGATGTTGAGAGCGCACCGCGCTTTTTTAAAGCTATGCTTAAATTTGTGTTAAATGGAAGTTTTTGGCCTGGCTTAAAATATATTGTTTTTCTTTAACTTCTTACATATGTATTTAACAAAATATAAGTGAAAAAAAACACTTTCGATGAACCAAATCAAAACTGTTGAAGATGACCAATATGCATTATATTAAAAAAAAACAAGTAAGAAAGCTACAGTCGACTGTGCTCGACTGTGAGATACCCGGTACCTAAACGTTTGCGCTTCACACTAAAAGGCAATTTAAAAATAAATATACACATATGTACATTGGCGCCATTATATCGCACGGCCAAGGCTCGAATGCGCCACCTGTCGGCTACAGCTTGCGACAGCAGTGCCTTAGGGCGGTGTGTTAAAATTCTAACCTTATTGCTAATATCTCCCATGTTTATCATCCGATTTTACTGAAATTTTCAGGAAACGCCGCTCTATTTTATTCATTTTTTGTATTTATTAACTTTTACCCGAAAATAACCTGTATAGCATAATAACGTTTTTTATGATTTTTGAGGGCGGAAGTAGGCGTGGCCAAATTTTAAAACAAACTTGATCTGCGTGCAACAGATTCCAATGTTGTCACCAAATTTGGTAACTCTAGCTCTTATAGTCTATGAGATCTGTTGTTTCACACGGACGGACAGACGGACAGACGGACATGGCTAAATCGGCTCGGCTGGTGATACTGATCAAGAATATATATACTTTATGGGGTCGGAGATGCCTCCTTCAGCCTGTTACATACATTCTCGGTTGGCACAAACTTATAATACCCTTGTACCCTATGGGTACCGGGTATAAAAACCTTTCATGTCTCCCAAGGCCTTTACCGCTCAAATTGAACATGAAACCTAAACTAACAAGAAAGAAAGCTTACTTCGGTAAACCGAAGTTTGTATATCCTTGCAGTCTGCAATTGGATCATTGAAAATCGATCCATTTTAGTAATGTTAAAAAAATATCGAATTTTGTAAATTTTGCATTTTACTTGTAGAATTTACTGTAGGCAAAAAGTAAGGTGAATTTGTTTGTAAAGGGAAAATTCTTGATTTATTCTCCTGAATCAATTTCATCCCCTTCAAAGTAATCCCCTTCCGATAAAATACACTTATGCCAACGTTTCTTAAAATCCTTGAAACAGGCCAAATAGTCCCTTTCCGGTATAGCCATGAGCGCCCTCGTCGATTCCGCTTTTATCTCTTCAATCAACTCGAAACGCGTTCCCCGAAGTGGTCTCTTGAGTTTTGGGAATAGCCAGAAGTCACACGGAGCCAAATCAGGAGAATACGGTGGTTGCGGAACGATATGCGTCGAATTCTTGGCGAAATGGTCACAAAGAACGAGTGCAGTGTGCCACGGTGCATTATCGTAAAGCAAAAACCAAGAGTTGTTGGCCCATAATTCTGGTCTTTTTCGACGAATTGCTTCACGCAAACGACGCATAACGCTCAAATAATATTCCTTATTAACAGTTTGGCCAGGTGGAAGGAATTCATAGTGCACCACACCACGAAAATCGAAAAAAAACTGTCATCTGTTGACGTCGACGGTCGTCCGGAGCGCTCCAAGTCGTCAACACGTTCCCGACCTATTTGAAGTCTTTGTACCACTTATAAACATTTTTCTGGGACATGGTAGAATCACCAAAGGCCTTCCGCAACATCCTCAACGTTTCCGCAGCCGAAATTTCATTCCGCAAACAAAATTTGATGGCACTTCTCTGCTCAATTAAATCAGACATTGTAAAAATCGACAAATGCACTCTTGATCGTTTGGTAAACACAAGCGTAAATATAGTACTGATACTGACATTGACATGAAATTACCGCCAGATGTCATCAACAGTCCTGCCAACTCAAAAAAAAAAAACCTAGTCCGCCATCTTAAGCCCGCGAATTTTAAATTGAAAATTCACCTTACTTTTTGCCCACAGTAGTAAATCGACCGATCGCTTCTATGGCAGCTATATGATCACTGTGGACGGCAGTCCACGTAGTGACGATGAGCACCGAGACTGTGGTGCGCAAGGAGACTACTATATACAGCCGTAGAATTGAAAATCTGCTACGATAGTCCGATCAGAACCATTTATATCTTAATCGAAAGGTATTATAAACCTCTTTGAAACTGCATCCGTTTCAAAAACGGATTAGTTTGGGAGAAATTAGAGTGAAAGTGCGAAATGGAAAATTTTGAAAATTGGTGCCATTGGGGCCGGTGGAGCAAAAATCCCAAAATGTTTAATGTTGTTGTGATCTAGCTTTAAATACGCGTCGAATGACACCTCGATCATCCTGATCCGATACTCCGTTCAAAAGATATTCAATAAACAAGATTTCAACGGCCTTTCCGAAATGAAAACGTTTGTCCTGTTGTTTGTCTGTCTGTCTGTTTGTCCGTCTGTGTGTCGATTTTTTTGTTTTAAAGTCCTGGATTAGTTTCAAAATCGGCACTTAGCTGAAAAATTTAAAAAGGCAAAATAGGCAGCGTGCCGATTTTGAAACAAATTAAAAACTTTTTAAATATTTTTGTTTAAATAACTATTAATCGTCACAAAATTTGATCAGAAATTTTTTGTGTTGAGTGTGCCATCGTCACTTTAATCTAACCTCGTTAAGAGGTGTTTTTATTTGATAAAGTTAAAACCGTAATTTTAAAATTATTATACTTGTAGCGTCAGGATACTAAATTAAATAAATCTAAATCTAATTCTTAAACCGTAAAAAACCGCTATATCTGGAAATTGAAAGAAATACGTTTAAAACCATAGAAGTTAATATTTATTATTATTATTATTATTATTATTATTAATTTTTTTTTTTAATTTCAATTTATTTTATAATGTTTTCCTAACGCTACAAGTTGATAACTTATAATTAATGCGATAGTCACATATCATTCCCGTCATCGTTCCTATGGCAGCTATAGGATATAGTGGTCCGATTTCGGCCGTTCCGACATATATACTGCGTGCTATAGAAATAATACTATGGTAAAAATTTCAGCCCGATAGCTCAAAAACTGAGACTAGTTTGCGTAGAAACCGACAGACAGACGGACAGACAGACAGACGAACGGACAGACAGACAGACAGACAGACGGACAGACAGACAGACAGATGGACATGGCTAGATCGACTCGGCTGGTGATGCTTATCAAGAATATATATACATTATGGGGTCGTAGATGACTCCTTCATTGCGTTGCAAATATCATGGCAAAATTATAATACCCTCTGCAAGGGTATAAAAAGGTTCGTCCTACATATTAAAATGTAGACTTACCAGAATATATACCCTAAAGAGTCCGTGGAATATTATTTTTTGGAACGCCGAAATAAAAATAAATCTGTTTGATAATGACTCCAAACGACATGTACAAAGCCCAAAAGGCAAACAAAGCTTTTGTCTGATCATGTCATAACTGGGATTATGACACAATTCGATTATAAAAATAAGTTAACAGACATTATGCAAACCGTTTACTGCCCAAAAAATGTTATTGAGATGCTTCTTTCAGGACAACGACATAAATCCCACGCCAGGACTGATCAATGGCTGACTTCCAGAAACAAGGTAAACGTTATAAGTTGTCAGAGTCGGTTTACAGACTTAAAACCACTTGTAAATTTATGGGAAGACTATAAACTTTGTGCCCAAGTATTGTAGGAATTCTTGCAAAAAGTCAGGTATGAGATTCCAGAGGTAACTCGTCACAAACTTATTTTTAGTATGCCAAAAATAATCAACAAATTATTTCGAAATAAGTGTTAATATACTTAATACTATCATAAGACTACTACTATTAAGAAAACAGTAGGAAAATTGTAATAATAAAAATAAATAATAAAAAATAATCAAGGAATAACTGCACAAAGTGGCACGATGCCTATGTACTTATTATTTTGGCCAGTAGTGTATATGCGTTAGACGGGCAATGTGTCGTGGGTTCAAACCGTGGTCGGGTTAGAAAATTTGTATTGTATACATTTACTTATTTAAAAGTTTAAATATATTCAAAATTTTTGAACGTAGATATGGACAAAATAGCGCTTTAGTTATTTACGTCTCATGTACTTTCAGATTTATGCATAAATATCTGTGACTATCACAGTTCAGGTCCAAAACTAATTCCTAATCTTAACTTTTTATTCCCTCTCTTTCTCATAATTAATTCTATTATACATTTAAAAATTCCGTCGCGGCGCCAAATTCGAAATTACTCAAAGTGTGCAATAAACACAGCTCCCATATATGTATCTACAGCGACTGATTTTAAATATACCGATGTATAGCGTATATAAAGTGGTTCACAGCTTATTTCAACCAGACCCAACCTTAAACTTTAAAAGCCTATAAAAGATGAACAACGAGAAAAAAGCTAACTTCGGTAAACCGAAGTTGGTATACCCTTGCAGTCTGCAATTGGATCATTGAAAATCGAACCATTTTAGTAATGTTAAAAAAACATCGAATTTTGTAAATTTTACATTTTACATGTAGAATTTTACATTTTCATATAAATCGACCGATCGCTTCTATGACAGCTATATGATATAGTGGTCCGATCTTAATGAAATTAAAACCGTAATTCTAGAACCATAAAAAACTGATATATCTAAAAAAAAATTTACATTAATTTCGCCATCATTCCTATGGCAGCTATAGGATATAGTAGTCCGATTTCGGTCGTTCCGACATATATACTGCGTGCTAAAGAAATAAGACTATGCTGTAAATTTCAGCTCAATACTGAGAGACTAGTTCGCGTAGAAACCGACAGACGGACAGACGGACAGACAGACAGACGGACATGGCTAGATCGACTCGGCTGGTGATGCTAATCAAGAATATATATACTTTATGGGGTCGGAGATGCCTCCTTCAGTGCGTTGCAAACATCTGGTCAAAATTATAATACCCTCTGCAAGGGTATAAAAAGACGAGCCGCCATTTGTATGACTAACGGTGCATTGGATTTTAAGGATGGATTCAAACTATTTGTTTAAAATAAGCTGTGACCCTGTTTTTCGTTGTTTTTTTTTGTTATAAATTAAAAAATAAATATTTAGAAATTAATTAAATATACGTGAAATGAATATTAAGTTTGAACATAAGAGAATCATTTTGCGTTTAAAATATTTGGATTATCCTTTTGGTTCATCTTTTTTTTATAGGTTTTTAAAGTTTTAGGTTGGGTCTGGTTGAAATAAGCTGTGAGCCACTGTATGTATAAAGAGCATTTTATCAATTACAGAAGATTTCGCCGATTCTCTTTAATCGTTTCTAGCTCAAATTTTTTTGGCAGTAATAAAAGCGTTACCCCTCACACACACAACTTGTGGTAGCTAAACACAGTCGCCCAATCACTGTCGCGTTACCAAACACTAATTTGCCGTTCGCAACGATCCGGCGATAAGGCAAAAACGTGAGTTTCTGTTTTTCTATGTATACCAAGAACACATGTGGGCCGCGCTGCTGGCTTCTCTACGTGTGTGAGTGAGTAACCCCATGTGCGTGTGGAATCGCGCGCGCCAGTATGCGTAGGTAATACTAGCAGCAAGTCAAAGAAGAATCGCTGAAAATTAAGGTTAGAGAGCAGCAGAGCCACCAACAACCAACATAAAAGTAAGAAAAATTCGCAAAAAAGATGCAGTTAAATTTAAAAAAACCTAGTACTTTAATCTGCACTTGCTTTAACCGCCCAGTGTACACAATTCCAACCAATTCAAACCACCTTTCCTGACAGAAAATTCGAAACCAAAGCGACGACTAACTGGGGGGCGACCGAAAAGTGAAAATCAATCAATTGAGATATTGTGTAAAATTCTCTTGCAGGAATAGCAATAGCAGCCGCAGCCGCAGCAAGCAAAGCACCACCTCACACCAACCAAATCATGGACAGCGCCGGGAAAAATCGTTATGAGCTCTTGTTCATGGACGACGATGTCAGCGATCCATTAGATAATCTTGTGGCGCCGACGACCGCTGCCTCCGCCGCCGCAACAGCAGCAGCTGGCAAGAAGAAGCAGCCGTCAGCTGCAGGTGGCGCTCCCGCGGCTAACAAAACGGCCGCCAAGGTGACAAAGGCGAATAACAACGCCGCCGGAGGACCCCCCATTGCTAAGAAACCGAACCAGGCCGAGAAGGAGAACAAGCCCAACAACGCTCTCAGCAAAACCGATGGCAAGAAGTTTACCGCGTCCGCGGACAAACAGTTTAACAGCAACAACAAACAAGGTGCTCCGCGGCCAGGAGGTGGCGCCAACCGTACACGTGAGTTTGGCAGCGGTCAAGGACAAGGACAGGGACAAAGAGAGCAGCAGCGCAGTACCAACTTCCGTCAACAGAATGGCAACGGCAATGTGGAATCTCGGGAGCAGCGCAACAATCGCCGTAATGTCCGCGATAACACCGGAGGAGCAGCCGATGGCCAGCAGTCGCGTCCTTATCGCGGACCTGGCGGAGGCGGCCAGGGAGGCGCAGGCGGTGCTGGCGGCGATCGGCCACAACGCCAAAATCGCAACAACGATGGCCAGAACAGGAAGCGCGAATTCGATCGCCAATCGGGATCAGACAGAACAGGTGAGTAGAATAAGGCTATGGAAAGCTAAACCAGGATTAAGTTATTAATGGACATAATAAAAAAAGCTACAAATGATAACCCATAAGTAAAAGGAAGGCGAGAAGAAAATTATTTGTAATATGTACTAAAATTACATTTTTTGAATCTCTTCTAAACTTGTACTTGTTTATGTTTTTATCACCTCGAAGATAATTACAATTTTCAACGATTAACTGCCACCACGAATTCTTGCTTTATGAAACCACAAAGTTCAGCTTAAAAGAGAATAGACTAGCACAAGCAAGACCAATCAGAACAAATTTAAATGTATTGTTTAACGCATTTAATCAAGAAAGTATATTTGTATTACTGTATTACTTTAGATTAGATTAGATACAAACAAAACAAATCAATACTTAATAAAAGCCATTATTCAACCCAATGTAATTAGTCGAAAACCATGGTTAGCAAATATCAAAAGTACACTCATATTCTCATATACCCGTCTCTGCCTCCTGCTGCTTTCGTTATTGGAATTTCCAAAATTATCTAGCATAGCATAACATACAATAAGCTCACAGCAAAAGAGAAGAAATAGAAAGAATAGTTTAAAAATAGTTTTCGGCGCTCTTGACTTTATTTTCTTCCCGACTAACACGTAAATGTTTGTTGGAAGCCAATTTTTCAAGAAATCGGTGGCTAAATATGTTAGTGAAGAGTTTAGTTGATAAAGCTTATATCGGCAATAGATTTAACAATTATAACAGCAACAATTTAATTGATTTATTATTTTATTTATTTTAAAAATTTGAATATGGATAAAATAAATAAAAATTAAAATATTGGGCAGTCATTACGTTTAAATTTATTGCTCTGCATACAATTTAGGAACAATTATTAATTATAACAACAAGAATTTAATTGATTTAAAATGATTAAAAACCGTTATATTTCGATAGAGAAAAAAAATTAAATTTTGGACAGGAATTAGGTTTAAACTTATTGCTGTGTATACAATTTACTCACCTAAAAGACTGCTGAAGTGTAAAAATGGACTGGTTACTTAACGCAAGTTTTTAGAAAGAAAAGCACGTCCTTCACAATATTTGAAACCTGAAATTAAATAAATTAATCCAATAAATTGATATTTTCTACCTACAGGTGTAAAGGCTATTGATAAGCGTGATGGAGCTGGTGCCCACAATTGGGGTTCGGTCAAAGAGGCCATTGACGATGTGAACAAGAACGAAACAGAGACCGCCGTGAACAATGTAGAGGGTGGTGCCGCCAAGGCCGACGAATCGGGCAATGAGCAACAAACCGAGCAGCAGACGGCTGCAGAGGAAGAGACCAAAGAGCTGACCTTGGACGAGTGGAAAGCACAACAAGGGCAGCGCATCAAGCCAACCTTCAACATACGCAAGGCCGGAGAAGGTGTGTGTTCATTTGTTCAGATCATCTAAGTACCAATAATATCGATACTGAGATATTCATAAAATTATTATTATTTGCACATAGGTGAAGACACGTCCCAGTGGAAGAAAATGGTGGTCTTGACCAGCAACAAAAAGAAAGAGAACGAAAGCGAAGAGGAGCTCGAATATGATCCTGCCATGTATCCCCAGCGTGTGGGCCGCCAGCAACGCGTCCTTGATATTCAATTCAACTTCAACGACGGCCGCCGCGGCGGACCCGGTGGCTTTGGGGGACGCGGCGGTGGACGTGGAGGACCACGTCCCGGCGGCATTGGTGGCGGTGGGCCACGAACCGAGGGCGGCGGTAACCGCGGCGTTGACCGCCAGCGGGATGGCCCCTCTTTGGGCCATCAACAGCAGCAGCAACATAACAATAATGAGGGCGGCGGCTCCGGTGGTGCTCAGACAGCTCCCAATAATCGGCCGCCCATCGAGCGTCGTGGACCAGGCAACAACAACAACCAGAACAACAGCGGACCAGGTCCTAATAAGCGGTTTGAACGGCAACAGAATACCGCACCCAAGGTGAACGACGAACGTCAGTTTCCCACACTGGCTTAAAAGCTTTCCTTCCAATCACACTGATGGCGGGAAACCTGAAAGAAACTGATGTGGCATGGGAGCAGGTTACCAAAATTAAATCTTATAAATTACAAATATCACAGACAACAAACCCCTTTAAGAAAAGTAAACATGAAACAAAACCCAGTGTAGCCGCCATATAAGCCAAAAGCAACAAAATTACCAGCAAAAACAAGCTAAGCAAAAATGAAAAATAAATTATCTATATATATATATATTTAAAAATATGAAGAGAATACAAAAGCAATTTTATAGTTTATGTGTGGCCAACTACTAATCAGATTTTATCCTTGAAATCACGATCAAGCAGATGACCACCTCGTATAAACTATTCGGAGAGTCAGTCAGGCAAGCAGACAAATTCACAATATATATATACTTCCTTTCTAATTGTGAATTTTAATCCCTGTTTGCAATGGAACCATATGCTTAAGATTTTCGCAAAAGTAAAACGAGGCAGACAGACACAGACTTTGTTTTATTACATCAAAGAAAAATGTTGATGTAATGTAGTTGATTTTGTTCCCTCTTTTTTGTTATTACCCATTATTGATCATCATACGCTACCCAGTGGTTAAGGAAAATAATAATCCAAAAGCAAATAAATATTTGAATGATCATCGCAGCCAGACTGTTTCTTCAAGAAATAAGCAAGCATACACTAAACACAGGATAGTTTTCATCAAGAGAACAGTAAAAAGCATTTGCATACTCATATCTTTTTTTTTATTGTTCTGTTACAAATTGCATACATTTTTCTTGATAAATGTACGCTTTTATCATTTTAACTTTGTTAAAAATAACTTTCAAAATAAAGAAAACAAAATGGACAATTATTTAACTCAGTAGTTGGGAGAAAAAAAAAAAAAAAACTGAAGAATAGTAAGTGTTAAATTGTAATTGTGTTTCTTGATGCAAATTCTATTAAAAAATTTATATTTAATAATTATAAAGCAAACTATGCATCAAATATACTACTTTATATTATAAAAAACATAACTGAACACACTGAAATACAAAAAAAAAAAAATAATAATAAAAAAAAATACTGTAAGCATTATAAAAAAAATAAAACAAAATATTGACTTACTATTGGATCAAATATATAAACCTTCAATAAGTAGAATTACAAGGTCTCCACATATTTAGGTGGAAGACTGCTTTCAAAAATTTCAAGTTGGAAGATAAACCAAAATCTAAATACGGTAACGAGATATCCCTGTAAAATTGGTTGCTTCTATAATTAGAAACTGTATAAATTATATATGAAATAAATATACATATATATATATATATATATATATATTCGTACGTACATAAAATGAATGACTACCACACAGAAAGGGCAACCATTTTATGTCAAACAAAAAAAGCAAAAGATTAAGAAAAAAATATAGGGAAACTCACTTAGATGAAAAAAATAAACGAAATTTTTGAAATATTGTATTTTGACCCAAAGAAACAAACCACTTAACTGCAACAAAATGTTGAGAAACTCGTTTAAAAATGAAACAAGAAAATTTATTTGATAACAATAAAGTAAAAAAAAATGATCCAAGTTGAGGACTTTACTTGAATGAGAGAGATGAATTTGAGAGAAGAGAGCAAAGCGTAATTCTACGACTCGTCTATTCACGCATGCGGACTCACACACAAACACCAACGAGGCGACGCGGACTCACACACAAACACCAACGAGGCGAAGCAGCCGCCGAAAAAAATTCACAAATGAACGGGAACAAGGAACATGGATAATGCAACCAAAAACCGAATAAATAATTTTCTCCACTTGGTGCAAGTTATAAAGGAATTATGTAGGAATACATTAATTTTCATTTTCTCTACTTTGTATAAGTTATAAGGAATTATGGAATTTTGTAGGATACCGGCAATTTTCTTAAAAGAGGTATTCGAAATGAAAATCGCATTACATTAATCTTTTGCATTAGGATCTTGGATATTCCCCTAAATATATTCGCTTTTGTTACTCACTTGCTTTAATAGTTTCTGAGAACTTTTTCACACGCGGACCGATGCTGCCTTTCGAACGTCTCTACTTCTCGAAAACTCGACTGAAATGAACGAAAAAAAAAACGAAACGTAAGGAAAAGAGACAAGCTCAAGTTACAAGATTGCCAACAACTCTAAAAGACTGAGTCAAATAGGAAAAAAAATGTATGTTCGTATAAATTGGCGCTTCGACAACCCTAAAAAATAACGGTGCCTGCTAATGAAAAGACAAAATGGACGACTTGCGAATTTAATGCGAAGAGGAATCGGAAAAAATTTCTACTTTTTGTACTCTTGGAACTTATATTCACACTTTAATAGATTTTGTGGGAAAAATATGTTTTTTTTATCACTTATAGTACAGGAAAGGATTTCGTAGCACCGTTTTCCACTTTGCCTTAATTTGCAATAGCTCCCGTTGAATTTTCGAATATAATGCGATACGGAGCTTGAAAAACTATTTTTAATCTTACTTAAAAAATGAGCAAAACAGTTTCTAAAAATGTGGTTGTACAGTTGTAAAATTGGGTTGCAACTTTTTATCAGATTTTTTTTTTTTTTTTAAATGATCTGTAGAGTAATAGTTCACAAAAACTTCTATCTCTTAACAAGTTTACTCACCCGATTTTCGAACAAATGATTGCTTTTTATTTAAAACTTAATAAAACTCGCACAAGAACTTCGAAGTGGTCGCGCAAACGCTAAGCACAAAAGCAGAAGGAAGTAGAGCTGTCAAGCTATCAATGGCACTATCGATACTATCGATTGTTCGGATTCGGCAGGCACAATCGATAGTTTGAAAAGAATATAATACATCCCACACAAGTCTTCTTAGTTGAAATTTTTTCTATTATGCCTTTATATTTTACATTAATTAACTATATATTTATATAAGCTATTTTTAAATTGAAATTATAAGAAAAGCTTGAAAATACAAAAACTGAAATATATATATATGTATATATATTTCTTTATTTCCTAACATATGTTCAATTTTTAAATAAAATAATTTTTTTTTTTTAAATCTCGATCAAATAGTTAAGCATAGTACGCAGACAGTAAAACAGTTCGCAACCCGAAAGAGATTTAATCGTTTTCCAGTGTGACCGCTTCTTAAAACGATCTTCGACATTTTTGTGAGGTAAATAATGCGGTCATACCAATCTTAAATCAGCTGTGTTGAAAAAATAATTTATATATATCTATATATATATATATTTATAAGATTTATATATATATATTACTTGTCCAACATTCTTTCCTGGATCGACAACCAGGACCAAGGGCCGCTATACCGGCTGCTGCTGGTGATTCTGTCTTTTCCAAATGGAAATAACCACCATCTGGGTGGTGGCGGTGGATGCCGGAGCTACTCCTGCTGCCACAAAATTGTTGGACTGGTGAAATGATTCGAAGTTACTGCGTTCTTGATGGAGACTCTGATTGTACACCATATCATTGCTGGCATACATTTGATTAGAGTGGGTACTGCCCCTGCGCCCGGTTCTGTCCATTGCTGAACATGTCCCTTTTAAGCTTGGCAATGAAGGTTTTGTCCATCGAGGGACCTATTTCCTTCCAGGCCTTTATTTATGCAAATGTTTAATATTGCCCAAATCCCTTATTATTGAATTCGCCTCTACCAATTTAATTACTATAACTTTATCTGCTCTTCTAAACTCCTGTACTAGGCCTTTGCATACATTATTGTGTTTGGCGGGATCTATATTTTTGAAATGTGCGAAGAAACAATTAGAAAGAGTGAGAGACCAATAGTCGAGAACGACCTGTTTAATACATTTTTTATTATGTTCGTCACCCCGGTCTAGAAATACTAAGAGTCTCTTCGTGGTATTTTCTAGTATTTTGTTCGTTCGTGTGCGTATAGGGCTTTAAAACGAGCTGCCGAAGTCTAGCTCTTTCATTTTTAATCTTAGTTAACATTGTTTTAAATTTTGAAGTAAATTTAATTTTCCGCCAAATCAAAACCAAAACATAAAACAGCTGTTTCCCTTCAAGACAGTGCTAAAAAGCACTTGTTCCTAGTAGAAACACCTTTTCCGCTTTTCGTGATTCTCGTGCGATAGTTGGAAAAAGCAACATAGTGGAGAAATACCCTTACAAAGTTGTATACGTCGATGCTATCGCAATAGTATCGATCGTTTTCGAGAAAAAAAACAAATATCGATGTTTTGACATCTCTAAAGCTGAAGAAGTAAAGCTACGTACTCAGATAGACGAAAAGTGTATCTAAGCAGCAAAGAGAATCTATATAGAGGCGCAAATTTTTCTGTCGAACATTTTCCTCTGCCGACGTCGGCAGATGTAAACAGAGCTGATTGGATGCTAAGTTGCAGTGCGAGAGGCAACAACAAAAGGCCGTAAGAGAGAAGAGTACAGATATATGGAATTGGAACACTTTCGAACGCTTTCGAACACCTTCGAGCACCTCCGAACGCCTTAAAACCTGCGAGGTTTTTAATGAATTGTTTAATATTTAAGCGTTTCTGGAGTATATTTCCTAAAGGATTTTGAAAGTAAAACACTTTCTAATTATTTTGGATAAATAAAAATATTTTTTAGGTGAAAATATGTACTTCTGCTTAATTTTCAAGCATAAAAAGGTTGAGGAAGGATTAGAATGATAATAATTTGACCAGAATAGGTCTGTATTTTAAAGGTTTAACTAGTATTCTTACAAAAAACATGTGGATCCCAACGAAGAAATGAAACCCAAATGCTTGATGTGACGTCACGCAGCTCGAGAACAAACAGCTCGCACAACCAATACACGTAGCCAAAAAGCCCATTCGTATACACCAATACATATGCCGGGTTCGTTACTGTTTGACTGTTCATTAACAGAGCGTAACAGAGCGAATCCATGCGCAAAACCATGTTAACTAACAGGTTTTTGCGCATGGATTCGATCTGTTACGCTCGCTTAGGGTTGTTCAATCAGTGCGCCAATTCAAATTTTCAAATTTTCAAATGCAAATGCTTTGCTATGCCTAGAAAAGAGTATATTGATATAGAATGTTGAGCAATAGTTACCTAAAATGATATGTTTAACAAATATTAGTAAAAAAAACCCTTCAAAATACTTAATTCCACTCGTCATCCACACTGCAACATCGAGCAAGTATGAAATGCTATAGGTGACCACCCTGTTGGCTTGCAACCGTGAGAGGAAGAGAAAATTGCGCCTCTATATAAGTTGCTCTATGTAAGCAGTGAGTCAAAACGAGAGGACAATAGTCACCCTCTTGCTCTCTCGCACTGCTTACGAACACTTTTCGTCGGTCTGAGTACTAGGCTTTAGCAGGGCGATGACGTTTAATTATTCCGTTTTCCATCCCTGGAAGTTATCGCTCATTTCTCATACCCGCGGCGAAGGTTCTCATTATTGCGCTAGTTCCGCAATTTTCTACTTTATTACTAGAAAAAATATTAAAATGTATATATTTTAGATCTAGTTCAATAGTAGCATTTATTTAAACAGTATCATTTTATAAATGTTAAAAAAAAAATTAACCTTGATTCTAGATATAGCTCGGTATTTTGAACAGTATTTCTTGCAAAGCCGCTATGCGGTACTACTAAAACGCGTTAGGGTATTCTCCCAACTTGTTCTGCGAATACAGAAAGAAAAAAAAATAGTAAACAACTTTTATTGGAGGGAAAAAGGTAATAACTTAATCTCGGCATAACATAACATACGGATGTTTTTTCCAAGCGGATGCCTGAATGAAAAGCAACCTAACCTCTGTTCTGTCACTTTGTTTACCCAGCACATTCAGGCGATTAAAATGAGCGTAGAGGATGAAGTTTTCCGGATTAAGAAGAAGATGGACAAGATATCAACGGCGAGCGATGGCACAGTGAGTTGGGAATCTGGATCCAACAATATAATGGCAGGAGCAGCGCACAATCAAATAATTTCTTCCTTTTCCCACAAACAGGGACAGGACCAGGCTTTGGACTTGTTAAAGACACTGCAAACGCTGAACATCAACTTGGAGATACTGACCAAGACGCGCATCGGGATGACGGTGAACGAGCTACGCAAGAGCAGCAAGGACGACGAAGTGATTGCACTGGCCAAGACTCTGATCAAGAACTGGAAGCGTTTCCTGGCCAGCCCGGCGCCGGTAACGCCCAACCACAACTCATCGGGCAAGGATGGCTCCTCGAACAGCAACAGCAATGCCGCAAAATCCTCGAGCGCCTCCAAGTCATCATCCTCCAGTAAGGACAGCAAGTCCGGCAGCAGTAGCAGCAGCTCGTCGAAGGATAAACGCGAAGAGAAAAAGCCCTCGTCGTCACAGACCTCTTTCCCCTCCGGCGGCATGACAGATGCGGTTCGTCTGAAGTGCCGCGAGATGCTGGCCACCGCGCTCAAGATCGGCGAGGTGCCCGAGGGCTGCGGCGAGCCTGAGGAAATGGCCGCCGAACTGGAGGACGCCATTTATGGCGAGTTCAAAAACACGGATATGAAGTATAAAAACCGCATCAGATCGCGCGTGGCTAACCTCAAGGATCCAAAGAATCCGGGCCTTCGGGGCAACTTTATGTGCGGAGCAGTCTCCGCCAAGCAGCTGGCCAAGATGACCCCCGAGGAGATGGCCAGCGATGAAATGAAAAAGTTGCGCGAGAAGTTTGTAAAGGAGGCCATCAACGATGCCCAACTGGCCACAGTGCAGGGTACCAAGACAGATCTCCTGAAGTGCGCCAAGTGCAAGAAGCGCAACTGCACCTACAACCAGCTGCAGACCCGATCCGCCGATGAGCCAATGACCACCTTTGTCATGTGCAACGAATGCGGCAACCGATGGAAGTTCTGCTAACTCCCCAATCCAAAACATATATTCTTATTACATTGTAAAGACACACGAGACAACATTTTGTATTTGCTGCCCACATGCGGAGCATGCGCTTACGCACTGACCACCAAAACGAAAAATAAACTTTCAATAAACATGAACTATTGATAAAACCTATACCTGCCGCTGTTGCTGCAATCTGTCCGCTGATACGAAGCAGACGACGTCACGAAATATAATATCTCTTTTTGTACAGACCTGAGCTCGTAATAATACTTGGCCAATTTTCCTTCGCGCTTGCTCTCTGTCTCCTTTGTATTTTCTTAAATTTATTGTTCATAGCTCAACTGTTTACAAGCAGAAGGAGACATCTCCGCATCTCCGACCTAGCATCACCAGCTTAATCGGTTTTGCCATGTCCGTCTGTCCGTGTGAAACATATGTATATCAGAGACTATTGGAGCTAGAGCTAGCAAATTTGGTGGCAACATTCCTTTCTAGCGCCCTCGAAGAGCCTTAGATTTTATGGTTAAAGTAAATACTATTTATTAAATAGCTATGATATAAATACATTTGTGCATACGTACTCTTAAAGTAAAAGCAGATGATATATAGAAATAATAAAATAATAATAATTTGTATGCAGAAGTTCTGTAACATCTACATTTGTGTTGGCAACCCCAATGGGTTTTGCTCAGGTTCCTTGCAACATTTGTCTTCATTGGTCAACATTTTCTTTTGTCTACCGCCCTGTTTAATTTTTAAATGGTCTTTTTTATTTCGAGAATTCTAGGGATATGTACGCCTCACATATGTATCTTAAAAACAAGAGATAGGACCAATTATTTATTGTCGACTTAAGGTCCTGGGAAGGGGAATAATTGTGGGTAATATCCATGCGAAACTCTTGAACCTACCAATAAACAGGATTCTCGTAAGATTTAAGGTTTATTGAAAGCTGACCATTTTCCTTTATATTTTGTTTAACCTAACTCAAGAGTAGTGTCACTTTCTGAAGTTTTCAAATCGAATACTTCTTACTACTACTTTTGAACGATAAAAGTTGTCCTGAGCTTCATCGTTGCCAAGAGGTCCTGCCATCAGCTTGTGATCAATTTTATCGCCGAGTTGCCCTGTTTGTTGATCCACTAGGAATAGATCGACCTTAGGCTTAAGAACTGTAGGATCTTATGGGGCTGATGGAACTAACAGAATCTTTGGTACCGTATCTTTCCAAGCATGACTCTCTGATCCCGGATCCACCCGAAATGCACAATTCTTACCCAATGTTGAAAAATGAAGGAACCTCCTTTATGTTAATATTTAATGCAAGTTCGTTGTAATGTTACCCCGCAAACAGGGCAATTTTTGAAAACAACTGGCGCTTTAGGAGATAGTGCTGTTAGTTGGAAACGATCACACAGCGATAACCTTAAAAATACCAAAAGTAATAGAATATAGTTCAGATAACCGAATAAATGTACATGCATTTTTGAAGGCCCGCCCGTTTTCACTTGGACGCATCCACGTTTGCGTCCGATTGTTATCGAGCGCAGCGTTCCTCCCAATCAAAATCTTCAAAAGTTTCTGATGTCAAGTTTTGTGACGATTAACTTTTAAAATTACAAATAATTCAACTAGTTTCTAATTCTTTAGGCGCGATATTTTACAGCCTAGTGCCGAAAACGAAACTAGTTGAATTTGTTGTACTTTATTTTTGTTAACGTTACTATTAATAGTCACAAAATGTAATATCAGAAACGTATGTAACTTTTATCTCACCTCGTTATGAGGTGTTTTTGTTGATATCAGAAGTTTTTAAAAATGTACATAGGTCTACCATTGTTAGTGTTAATTAGTAATTCCATGTTCAGAGGTCGTTCCTATATGACTTAGCTATAAAAGCCTAAACACATGTTTATGACCCCTGATCTTAGCTGAACGCCGGTAATCGCAAATAGTAAAATCATATTTCAGCCTGGGCCAGGAATGGTGGATTCCAGATGACTCTTGAATCAAAGGAGTTTTGCTTGGAAAGAGAAGTTGAAACATTTTTACCACATATTTTTGTTACCACTTCCTACATTTTAATAATCAAAATGCAGATTTGCAAAATGTAGACTTAGTAAAAACGGGGCTTAGCCAAATGAGCGATAGATTTGAAGAATCAGGCGGGCGCCAGTATGTTTTTATCGATAGTATGTATCGATAGAGCCAGTCAAACCATCGATATTACCAATAGTGCCATCGATGTTTGGACAGATCTAGTGTTTCGTTTCGGTTGGCGTATTCGGTTCTTTTTCGGTGTAAGTTATACTCTGAGCTGAGGCAAACACAGCCACCAGATAAAACTGTCAAAATGCAAAAAAACCTAAGCTACTTTATTAATCTGTAGCTCGCTGACCTAAGGGAATATATAGAGAGCAATCGGCGCGCTGCACTTTTCCTGCGATCGTTGGTGCGTGACCTATTTATGTAACCTGTTTTCAAAAAAGAATGTCCCGCTTTCGACGGGTTAATTTCCCAGTCGCCAAAGTGTTAATTAAAACCACAATAAGTTCAGTTTCCTGCCCAAACCAAGAGTGCAAAATTCTGGGGCAAACCAAAAAGATAGAGTGATTGGAAAAAAGAGTGCAATAACCCTGGAAGTCGAGTCGTTTTGTGTGAGTGAAGCTAGAAAAGCCAACAAACAAAAGAAAAAAACAACGGTCACCTGAAACACCCAACTGTCTCATTTTAATTATCATTGATTTTATAGCTTGAGACGAAGACGTGGCTCCAATGCATTTTTATTGCTTTAAGCGACTGACCAAATTATAGCTACGCTTCAGGTTTCGTTGCCTAGAACGGTACTAACATGCACAGGCCACGGCCACTCTCTCGCGCACACATGCACACACGGATACCATAATAGACACCTGCCGAATGGCAGAGGAGCAAGCGAGACAGAGACATGCGTAAAGAGCGGCTCAGTGCAACAAATTCAATGGGTGCGAGCCCCTTCCCTTTCCCACCCGCCTGTTGCTGATTCTTCTGCTCTCACATTTGTGTTCGTTCACTCTCTTTTTCCTCTCTCTCTGTCTCTCTCCTTGAGCTTGAACCAGGTTTCAGCGGCCAAGAATTCTCCTATTGACAACAACACTTGTTTGTCCGGTTTGTTATTTTTGCTGCGGTTGCACAACGGGACATTTCGTGTGTGTGGACAATTGGAAAAACCCTTTTCATCTAAACGCTTTTCATTAGCCGGTTTTCGGTTTGGGTTTGTTTCGTCTCCCATCGCAACCTTTTTTGCGGTTCCATTCGGGCTGTTAGGTTCCACAATGTTGTGTTTGTGTGGCTCATATGTTATTGTTGTTGCTTATGGTGTTGCTGGAGGCTTTCGCGACTTTCTGTTTGTTTGGTGAAACTTTTTTTAAAGGTTTTCTCTAAATTTGTAGTAAAAAAATGAATATCATTCTTTTGCTTAGCTTTCGTTTGTGAGTATAAAGATCTTTTAAAGGCTTTGAATAATTAGGATAAGTAGAAATTAATAGTAAAACAGTAATAGTATGAACAGTCGTTAAGTAAAAAAATAAAATATTTCGGCAACCGAAAAAAAAGTTTTTATATTTGTATGGAGAATTGTGTTCTCAATTTGTGTCAAATTTAATTCAAATGTATTGGTCTTAATTTAAAAACAAAGAGTATATGGTATGTAATTTTGGGTGTAAATTCAAGTTGTAACGAAAACATCTATTTTATAACAGTCAACAGGCGAGCCAATATGGAATCGCCCGATTTAAAAAGCTTTCAAATCCGAACTACGGTATCATAAATGTTTGACCGGTCAAAATTTGCAGTACCTCCCCTAGAGCGACACCTTGAAATTGTGCTTGGCTTTTTGCTGGTGTTGCACAGATTGCTCAAGAAGCGCCAACAACACTGAGTCAAGTGTCAGAGTTAAAAGTTGGGAAAAACTAAATAAAATTTGCTTATTGCATATTGCTGTGTATATTTACATACAGAAGGTACACACCTGACCATATTAATAGGTACACATAGAAATTATTTAAAGACTGTTTTTTCATACTTAAAGTGTTGACAGCTTTTTAATTTTTAATTTTTGTTGTTGTCAATGTCTGGCTATACTGTGACAAAGAGTTGAAAGAGGCGATGCCCCGTATATTGGAGCTTTTCTATAAATTGTGAGTCAACCACACATTTCGCCTGATCATAATAATAGGTACAGTCTCCGTTTCTCATAAATATAGGGTGAATAATTTTGTAATTAGTGATTTTTTGGGCAACTAAAGGTAAATTTCATGCAGCTACTGCCAATAAAAAGAGTTCAATAAATATTTTTTTTTTTTTTTTAAATTGATCGAAATTGTCATTGTACTAAAGAAGCTCGATGGGTTCTTAGTCTGTAAAATGAAGGCAAATCTTTGCGAGCCATTGCCAAGTAAATGAACAGGTCTCATAATTTTGTTAAAAATTCATTAGAAAGGAAACCAAGCCAGAAACACGTGGAATGCCACAATAAACAACGGAAACCCTTGACCACTTCATAGTATCTTTGAGCAAAAAGGACCCATTTAAGTCATCAAAGGCTATTGCAGCAGAAATAAGGTATTCAGTTAGTGCTCCAACTATCCGAAGATAACTACAAGATGCTAACCTACTAGAAAGAATTGCCAAAAAGGTTCCACTTATGCGCAAAAAAAATATCAACATGAGGCAAACTTTAGCATGGGACTACAAACGCTGGTAAGGATGCATCGGAGAGAAAAAGTCGAGAAACATTTTATGGAGCGATGAAAACAAGATAAATTTAATTGGAAATGATTGGAAAAGGAATGTTCGACGCTCTAATGAAAAGGAATTTCATTCACAGTTAACAAAATAAACAGTCATACATGGAGGTGGTAATATAATTGTATGGGGTTGCTTCTCCTGGTACGGCGTAGGTCCAATTTATCAGACTTACGAAGAAAATGACGGCTGAAGAATACAAATCCATATTGGAAACAGTTATAGTACCATATGCTGTGGAAAATATATCACTCCGTTGGGTATTTAAAAAATACAATGATCCTAAGCACACATCAAAGCTTTTATCTTAATTTTTCGAGGACCAAAAAGTTGAAGTTCTGAAGTGGCCAAGTCAATCCCCCGACCTAAACCACATAGAAAACTTGTGCGGAGACTTAAAAAAGAAATTGGCAAAGAATTTTTTTTTTCAAATAACGTAAAAATATGGGATGGTGTCCCTAAGTAATGGTATGAGACATCAGTAGAAACCTGCCAGGCTTTCTTTAATAGTATGCCCAAAAGAATAGCAGTAGTGGCCAAACATTGAGGTGGATACACTGGATACTAAGTTGGGAAATACGAATTTAGCTAAAAAAAGAATCCAAAATGGGAATTAAACTTTTTTTCTCACCAACACATGAAATTTACCTATTATTATGATCAGACCGAAAACGTATCTAAGACAACAAATTATCTCCTTTCTGTTATATTATTATCCAATTACGTTTATTTTATTAAAAACAAATAGTTAAAGAACCAATGAGACAAAATTTAAAGTTTAAAATAATGAAGAAAACTTTTTCTGTTACCTCAAAGTCCAAGTTGATGTGTGTCCCTATTAATATGATCAGGTGTGTATATATGTAAATGCATACTTATGTGCTTGTTGTATAGTAGATAACATTAGCTTTGTAAGTTTACGTGGCAAACCACACATGAACTTTCACTAATGACTCTCGATGAACTTTTGAATCACAAAACTCACTCAAAACCCTCACTCACGTGCTGCCCTTTGCTCCCGCTCCCGCTTGCTCTTAGATACATACATACGAGTACGTACGTGCCGATAGCCCATATTGAACAGTGTGTCATTGGATGCCCCACAGTCCGAAATCTGTTTAGAAAAAATGCTTAGATGAGCATTGCTCGCTATTTTAAACGGTTTTAAGTCATACCCAGAGATATGTATGTATGTGTGCCCCACCCCGTGCATACCTCGAGTTTACACCTTGTTTAATGTTTTTGCTCTTATCTCTACCTGCACTTAAGGGTCTCTGATAACAGCAGCATTATCAAGCAATCAGCTTTAAATAATTCGGGTATGACTGTGTTTAGTCACAGTGGTCTCCTAAAATTGTGTACAAAAGTCAAATCGAAAGTATTAAAATATATGTACGTATACATATGTATTCTATACATTTTATACATGTTATCGACATCCTAAATGCATATTATCTACGGATGTGTACGTTTTGACAATACGAGTAAGAATGATTTTTAACCTCCCCCTATTTAATCAAGAGTAATAAGTAAAGAACCCCCTGAGATTAATTTAATAATCAACAGGTGAGGGTATAGTCTATGCATGTTATCTACATAAACAGCAATATCATCATTTTATCACCATATGCATGTTTGGGGTATGTAATGGTTAACATACATCAGTATACAAGATCGGAAAAATATTAAGGCCACCAGAGTGAACATAATGCGCTCAAACTAGAATTTGTACCAGGAATCGCTGTAATCACATTTTGTATTTATGTTTACTTAAATTGCCCTACAGTGATCGATTTTAAATATATTTTCTTTGAACGGAAGCCTTTCCATTTTTAATATATAGACCTTTTTTAGACTAAACTAATTTTTAAGACGATTTTTAACGCAGTAGATGAAACAGATTTCACCAAGTAAAGCATATACATATTCTTGATTAATAGAGTCGAGGTAACTATATAAATGTTTAATTGTTTATTGTTTTTCAATAATCGAGTTCTAAAGATATATAATAATTGAATATTTAAAAATGTGTGTGTTTCAACTAAATGGTTGAACTCTAGCCAACAATTCGCGTTGCCATGTAGAAATGTACAAGTGAGAACTCTAGTTTTACTTGGATCGGTTTCCGTGTGCATTAGACTTGTATTTTAACCGGCAGAGCGTAACCAGACTGGAATGGTTATACTTTCCGCCGGCTCTCTCGGTGTGCCACTAAATTTGGCTGCTGCTTTTTTGGTTGCTGGCATGTTGCAATTGTGGCGAGAGGAGGAGAAACACCTCCTAATGAGTAACTATACATTACCTGATACATTTGCCGTTGTCGTTAGTCCATGTGTTAAATGATGGATGGGGTGCCCAATTGAAATTCGGTTTGGCTGGCAACCGACTGAGAAATGACGCCAGCTTAAAATTCTGATTCAAGGCTAGCTTTAAAAGAGGCAGTTCTCCTCTTAAGTTGATCCAGATTTTGATTCCTTTGCGAAGATGCGATAATTCATTTGAATATTAAATTATTTTGGTTAGCAAACAATATGAAGTAAAATTTTTTCGTATAAAAGTATAATAAAATAGGAAAGTTACCCAAGGCATTGTGGGTGAAACTAAAAAGCATATGGACATAGCCATATCAGTTTGTCTACTTATGCTCGAATTAATGTGGATATAAGGACGTTGCTAGATCGACTCTGCAAGACTATAAAATGTCTTTGGTATTTTTCAAAAATTCGATTTTAGTTTATTATGTAGTTAGTTTTGTATTTTTTTATTAATCAAGTTCCAACGTATTTTGAGGTTGTATTTATTTTAACATTATATGTATATCTTTAATTGGGCTTGAACGTGGTCAAGTTTTCTATAACCTAAGCTAAAATAATGTTTAAAAGTTTACCTTGCCTTATAATGTAATAAAAGTAATTTTTTTTTTTATGAAATTCGAATAATTTCCATAACAAAAAAAAACATCGATTTAGTGTGAGCTCTCTTTTTCCGGTGGTTCTCGCATTTAACATTTTATTATGATTGAAGCTAAAAGTGAAATTTTTTCGTTGGCCTTTTTTGCATGTCTAAAGGCTTACATATTTGTATTTTGAAAGATCGACAGTCACGTATAGGTTAGCTTCGTTTGGTTTGCCTAGTTTGAGAAAAAGAAAAGAAGTATCGAAAGTATGATTTTTATGGATGTGCTAAGAGACTGATGACTAATTTGTTATTGGGGTTTTGTTAATGAGTTGCCAGTTTAGTTGGGGACTTAGTGAATGAGAGTGCGATTGCCAAATGGAAAAAGAAAGACTTCAAGCTGGGAAGAGAGACCCAACAGCAACAGCAACAACAATAAGACGGCGGACCACAGCGAAGACAGCGACAAGTTGTGAATTCTTTCAATTTACCGTAAACTTCACCTTAATTTTTTTTTTCAAAGCCGGTTTTAACTGCCTGAGGCGCTAACTTGAATTTGTTATTGTGGCTCCATGTCTAACTCTTCCACTTGTTCTCTTTTGGAACAGAAAATAATACAAGAAGGCAGCATCGTAGAGCAACGGGCTTTTGTATTTGGATGACAACCCAGGAACAGTAAATGAAGGAGGACGAATATGGTGATTGTAACACGTGTAAGTACATATAATAATGAAAGGACTCTGCACTGTAGCGAGAGTATGTGATCATTATTGCCTATCGCGGTGTCGCAACTCTCTTGGTCCTCCCTCTGGCACGAACACCAACTAACTAGCAGTCGCACCAAGCGGAAGTTTCATTATCTAGTACGTGTGTGTAAGCCATGCTTCACTTCAACTCCAACATCTCTCTTGTGTACAGTGGTGGAATAGAAATATTACATTTCAATAAGATCCAACTTTTTTTTAACTTCTCATCTACTTATTTATATATTTAAATAAAAAACTGGATATTTAAAAGAAATTATGCAAATAATAATATTTTAAAATTTTATATCGTATTAAATTAGTTTAACGATTTATAATTACAATTATAACCATATTTCCAAAGCTAATTCTAAAAGCCAGCTTAATATGAGCCCTCCATTCTTTCTAAAATTCCATTTGCTTAAAAATATATATCTCCAGCAACCACTGTACATACATATATGGCCTACGTCTGTCCCTGGTATGACTATTTTTTGCGTTCCGCTCAAGTGATTCTTACAACAAATAATGAAAAGTTTTTATGGCCCCAAGTCCATGGCAACCGAATGCGGCAGCGGCAGCCTCGTAAAGAACTGAATGTCAAATTGTAAAATCGTTACATGTTTAAAAAATGTAAGAATAATAATTACGTTACAAATTGACGTTACAGGGTGACTACATCTGGATAGAGCCCGCCTCGGGGCGAGAATTCGATGTGGCCATTGGAGCACGTGTCATCTCCGCGGAGGGTCGCCGCATCCAGGTGCGCGACGATGATGGCGATGAGGTGTGGCTGGCCCCTGAGCGTCGGATCAAGGCCATGCATGCGTCCTCCGTCCAGGGAGTAGAGGACATGATATCCCTGGGCGATCTGCATGAGGCCGGCATTTTGCGGAATCTGCTTATACGCTACAAGGAGAATCTAATATATGTAAGTAAGCACTTTTAATCCACTTCCTTAAAATAGGTACTCGAACTGTGTTTTTTTAAATGAAAATTAGTCACAATAGCCTGAACAACTGTTTCGTTTTCGAATAAATTATAAAGAAAGTTCACAGAGAGAATTTGTAGAGAAAAATTGACTAAAAATCAGAAAATATGTACTCAAATAATGACCAAATCCATTTGTTCATACTTTGAGATGATTTTTACTCAGTTTGAGTACAATTTTAGGCTATTTAATTATTTTCGCCATTTTTTTTAAATAATTTTTTATTATGAATGCATAACATCTTATGATTATGATGTCCAAATTTGACATCGATCGGAGCAAAAATAACGATGTAATGGATAGTTGAACGGAGGTCATTCTATGTTCGATGTATGGGCAGCCAAAACTTTAAAGCGCTCTGCTGAAAGTGCCATTTTCAAAGTCGGTGTACACGATTACTCAAAATCTACTTCACCAATCGTTTTGCAATTTTGCACACAGCTCCTGCAACTAATTCTCCAGGTATCACTGTCGGGCTTTTTATACCCTTGCAGAGGGTATTATAATTTTGCCATGATATTTGCAACGCAGTGAAGGAGGCATCTCCGACCACATAAAATATATATATTCTTGATCAGCATCATCAGTCGAGTCGATCTAGCCATGTTCGTCTGTCTGTCTGTCGGTTTCTACGCGAACTAGTCTCTCACTTTTTGAGCCATCGAGCTGAAATTTTCAGCATAGTCTTATTTCTTTAGCACGCAGTATATATGTCGGAACCGAAATCGGACCACTATATCCTATAGCTGCCAAAAACATTGTAATTCCTCTGTTTTTCAACGCATTTCTTTAAATTTCGAGATATAACGGTTTTTTACGGTTTTATATTTACGGTTTTAATTTTATTAAGATCGGCCAACTATATCATATAGCTGCCATAGAAGCGATCGGTCGATTTATATGAAAATGTAAAATTCTACATGTAAAATGTAAAATTTACAAAATTCGATATTTTTTTAACATTACTAAAATGGAACCATTTTCAATGATCAAATTGCAGACTGCAAGGGTATACAAACTTCGGTTTACCGAAGTTAGTTTTCTTTCTTCTTTTTATCTTATTTTTAATTAACAATTTATTTTTTTTTAGTCAAAAATTGTGTTTTTAACTTTTAACTTTCATCAAAATCGAAAAAAAAAAAAAATTAAAAAAAGTTCAGGTCAATTATCCTTTAACTCATGAATTTTATTTTTTTCTATATCTGACCATTCTGTGGACAGTTAGGATGTACACCGCAAATCAATGTTTTATTTTGAGGGTCCACGGTAGATTCCCTATAACTCCAATACCTGTATATATTTTTCAATATAACATTTTTAGAAAAATTGTCCAAATGTTACGTTATTATATGTCATTTAAATTAATAATCTAGCTTAAGCCGTTTCACCACAACTAGTTTTTGAAAAGTGGCCCGTTTTGCACCGAATTAACAGATTATAAGAGCTAGAGCTACCTAATTTGAAAAACTGGGGAGTTATCAGATAATAAAGTTATTATATTTTCATCTCACTCTTACTTGGTCTCGAACCGTGATTTCGAAACGTGATCCAAAAGTAAACTTTTCGTGTTTTCGCCTTTTGCTTTTAATTTCCATTCAAGGCTGTTTTTGGTATAAATTATATTTTTTTAAATAAAAACAACCGGCTCCCATTAACCGATTTTCAAATAAAACAAAGTTTCGCTTTGAGAACCAATTATAATAATTTCCATCATCATTTCAGACATACACCGGCTCCATATTGGTTGCCGTTAATCCCTACCAGATTCTACCCATTTACACGGCCGACCAGATCAAGCTTTACAAGGAGCGTAAGATTGGGGAACTACCGCCGCACATCTTCGCGATCGGAGACAATGCTTATGCGCACATGAAACGCTACCGCCAGGATCAGTGTATCGTGATATCTGGCGAGTCGGGGGCAGGAAAAACGGAGAGCACAAAGCTGATTCTGCAATATCTGGCTGCTATCAGTGGCAAGCATTCGTGGATCGAGCAGCAGATCCTTGAGGCGAATCCCATACTGGAAGCCTTTGGCAATGCCAAGACCATACGAAATGATAATTCATCTCGGTAAGTAAATAAATAAATAATGTAAATATAATTTAAATAATTTAAATATTCTTTAAAAGGTTTGGAAAATACATAGACATACACTTTAGCGCAAATGGTGTTATCGAAGGAGCCAAAATCGAACAGTATTTGTTAGAAAAGTCCCGCATTGTTTCCCAAAATCATAGCGAACGCAATTATCACGTATTTTATTGCATCTTGGCCGGTCTATCGTCCGAGGAGAAGAGTCGTCTCGATCTGGGCATGGCGGCGGATTATAAGTATGAATAGTCTCACAGTTTTTTCCAAAATGAATATATTAATAGTCATGTCTGTTTTTTTTAATTCAGATACTTGACTGGTGGCAATAGCATCACCTGCGAGGGTCGTGACGATGCTGCCGAGTTCTCCGACATTCGTTCTGCGATGAAGGTTTTACTTTTCTCTGATCAGGAAATCTGGGAGATTATCAAGTTATTGGCCGCCTTACTGCACTGTGGAAATATTAAGTATAAGGCAACGGTAGTGGACAACTTGGATGCCACTGAGATACCGGAGCATATAAATGTGGAGCGCGTGGCCGGACTTCTGGGACTGCCCATACAACCGCTGATCGATGCTCTGACACGACGCACACTCTTCGCCCATGGCGAGACGGTGGTATCTACCTTGTCGCGGGATCAGTCTGTGGATGTGCGAGATGCCTTCGTCAAGGGCATTTACGGCCGACTGTTCGTTCACATTGTGAGGAAGATAAACACGGCAATTTTCAAGCCGCGCGGCACCTCGCGGAACGCCATCGGTGTGCTGGACATCTTTGGCTTTGAGAACTTCGATCAGAACAGCTTCGAGCAGTTTTGCATCAATTATGCCAACGAAAATTTGCAGCAGTTCTTTGTGCAGCATATCTTCAAGCTGGAGCAGGAGGAGTACAATCACGAGGCCATCAACTGGCAGCACATCGAGTTCGTGGACAACCAGGATGCCCTCGATCTGATAGCCATCAAGCAGCTGAACATCATGGCTCTGATAGACGAGGAGGCCCGCTTTCCCAAGGGAACGGACACCACAATGCTGGCCAAATTGCACAAAACGCACGGAGCGCACAAGAACTATTTGAAGCCAAAGTCTGACATCAACACCAGCTTCGGACTGAATCACTTTGCAGGCGTGGTTTTCTACGATACGCGTGGGTTTCTCGACAAGAACAGGGACACCTTCAGCCCAGATCTGCTGCATCTGGTCAGCCAGAGTGGCAACAAGTTTCTGCGTCAGATCTTTGCCCAGGACATTGAGATGGGAGCAGAGACCAGGAAGCGGACGCCCACACTCTCCACGCAGTTTCGAAAGTCGCTGGACGCGCTGATGAAGACTCTCTGCAGCTGCCAGCCCTTCTTTATTCGTTGCATCAAGCCCAACGAGTTGAAGAAACCGATGATGTTCGATCGCGGACTGTGTTGCCGTCAGCTGCGCTACTCCGGAATGATGGAGACCATTCGGATCCGGCGCGCCGGCTATCCCATTCGTCATGGATTCCGCGAGTTTGTGGAGCGTTATCGCTTTCTCATACCCGGAGTACCGCCAGCTCATCGCACCGATTGCCAGGCTGCTACTTCGCGAATTTGTGCAATTGTTCTGGGAAAATCCGACTATCAGCTGGGCCACACGAAGGTCTTTCTGAAGGATGCCCACGATTTGTTCCTGGAGCAGGAGAGAGATCGTGTTCTTACGCGTAAAATTCTCATATTACAGCGCAGCATTCGGGGCTGGGTGTACCGCCGGAGGTTTCTTCGACTGCGAGCCGCCGTTGTCACCGTGCAGAGATTCTGGAAGGGCTATGCCCAGCGCAAGCGCTACAGGAACATGCGAGTGGGCTATATGCGCCTGCAGGCATTAATCCGTTCCCGCGTCCTATCCCATCGATTCCGCCATTTGAGAGGCCACATTGTGGGCCTGCAGGCCCATGCACGTGGGTACTTGGTGAGGCGAGAGTATGGCCACAAGATGTGGGCCGTCATCAAGATCCAGTCGCACGTTCGACGCATGATTGCCGTGCGTCGCTATCGAAAGCTGCGTCACGAGCACAAGCAGTTCGCCGAAGTTCTGCAGCTGCGCAAGCTGGAGGAGCAGGAGCTGCTGCATCGCGGCAACAAGCATGCCCGCGAAATTGCGGAGCAGCATTACCGGGACAGGTTGCACGAGTTGGAGCGGCGGGAGTTGCAGGAGCAAATGGAGGATCGACGTCGCGTGGAGGTCAAAATGAACATTATCAATGATGCGGCCCGCAAGCAGGAGGAGCCAGTGGACGACGGGAAGCTGGTGGAAGCCATGTTCGACTTTCTGCCAGACTCTAGCAGCGACGCCCCCACTCCGCATGGTGGCAGGGAGACCTCGGTGTTTAATGATCTGCCCCATGCCCAGAACGTTAATCAGGAGGATATCATTGCTCCCATACATATTTCCGAAGATGAGGAAGATCTGTCCGAGTTCAAGTTTCAGAAGTTTGCCGCCACCTACTTCCAGGGCAATGTGAATCATCAGTACGCCAAGAAGGCCTTGAAGCATCCCCTTTTGCCACTTCATACGCAAGGCGATCAACTTGCTGCCCAAGCCTTGTGGATTACCATCCTCAGGTTCACTGGTGACATGCCGGAGCCCAAGTACCATACAATGGATCGTATGGACACAACATCGGTCATGTCCAAGGTGACGGCCACGCTGGGACGTAATTTCATAAGGAGCAAGGTGAGTGTATTTGGAAATTTCTCCATATTTGTCTCTAAATTTTGTTAGATTTAAATTTAGGTTTAGATTTATGGGTCCTAACCCTACAAGCTTAAAACTTATCAATTAATGCGCTATTCACAATGGGTTTATTATTTTACCTTTCTTATTTGACTTTAAACTAAAAATGTTTAATTAAATTTAATCCTAAGCCCCTATTATTATTTAATTGTCTATGAAACTACCTTTTCCCTGAACTGTTAGCTTTTCAAAGATAAATTATTATAATTTTGCCATGATATTTGCAACGCAGTGAAGGTGGCATCTCCGACCCCATAAAGTATATATATTCTTGATCAGCATCACCAAACGAGTTGATCTAGCGATGTCTGTCTGTCTGTCCGTCTGTCGGTTTCTACAGGAACAAGTCTCTCAGTTTTTATACCCGGTACCCATAGGGTACAAGGGTATTATAAGTTAGTGCCAACCGAGAATGTATGTAACAGGCAGAAGGATAAATCTCCGACCCTATAAAGTATATATATTCTTGATCAGCGTCACCAGCCGAGTCGATTTAGCCATGTCCGTCTGTCCGTCTTTCTGTCCGTGTGAAACAACAGATCTCAGAGACTATAAGAGCTAGAGTTACCAAATTTGGTAACAACATTGGAATCTGTTGCACGCAGATCAAGTTTGTTTTTAAATTTGGCCACGCCCACTTGCGCCCTCATAAATCATAAAAAACGTTATTATGCTATACTCGTTATTTTCGGGTTAAAGTTAATAGATACAATAAATAAATAAAATAAAATTGACGTTTCCTGAAAATTTCAGTAAAATCGGATGATAAACATGGGAGATACGTGGGCTGCTATATATATTTCTGGCCTAGGCAACACTAAGTGTTGTTAGGTGGAATCTGACATTTCCATTGAAAAGTTCGACATTTTTAAGCATAAACGTACTCAGAACGGTTTGACGTACGACTATCATTTGTGTTGTTTACAGTTACTTAAAAAAATCAATTTCGCAAAAAAATGGAATTAACTCGTGAACATTTTCGTGCGATCATTTTTCACAACTTTCGGCGTGGATTATCACGACAAGAGTGCAGCGATGAACTTAAATCTTTGTATGACTATGAAGCACCATCCTATAGCACTGTGAAAAACTGGTACAACGAATTCAATCGTGGCCGACGCTCCCTCAAAGACGAATTCCGCGAAGGTCGTCCAAAAACAGCCGTTGTGCCAGAAAACATCGATGGCGTACGTGAACTAATAATGCAAGACCGTCATGTGACATACCGTGAGATAGAGGCATCCCTAGGCATTTCTTCCACCAGCATACATTCGATATTGCATGAGCACCTGGCTGTAAAAAAGGTTTGTTCTCGTTGGATCCCGCACAATTTGACAATCGCTCAAAAGAAGGCTCGTGTGGATTGGTGTAAAGAAATGCTGAAAAAATACGATCGCGGTGCTTCAAAAGACGTTTATAAGATCGTCACAGGTGACGAATCATGGATCTATGCGTATGAGCCCGAAACAAAACAGCAATCGACCGTGTGGGTCTTCCAAGACGAGCCAAATCCAACGAAAGTTGTTCGTGGAAGAAGCACTTCGAAGCAAATGGTCGCCTGTTTCTTCGCAAAAACTGGTCATGTGGCTACTGTTCCTCTTGAGCAACGTAGGACGGTCAATTCTGATTGGTACACCACCATTTGTTTGCCTGAAGTCTTCGGTGAAATTCGAAAAACGAACAAGGGAAGACGAATCATTGTGCACCATGACAATGCGAGCTCTCACACATCGGCTCAAACCAGCGCCTTTTTGACTGGCCAAAACGTCGAATTGATGGGTCATCCGCCGTACAGTCCTGACTTGGCACCAAATGACTTCTTTTTATTCCCTCACATCAAGAAGAAAATGCGTGGTCAACGATTTTCGTCGCCAGAAGATGCTGTTGAAGCATTCAAAAACCATGTTTTTGAGGTGTGTCAATCAGAGTGGAAAAAGTGCTTCGAAAATTGGTTTGAGCGCATGCAAAAGTGTGTAAATCTTGATGGAGAATATTTTGAAAAACAATAAAACTATTTTCCTTAATAAATATTCGTATTTTCATTATTAGGCCAGAAATATATGTAGCAGCCCACGTATTAGCAAGAAGGTTAGAATTTTAACACACCGCCCTAAGGCACTGCTGTTGCAAGCTGTAGCCGACAGGTGGCGCATTCGAGCCTTGGCCGTCCGATATAATGGCGCCAATGTATGTATGTACACTGTAGTGTATGTACATTTTTAAATTGCCTTTTAGTGTGAAGCGCAAACGTTTAGGTACCGGGTATCTCATAGTCGAGCACAGTCGACTGTAGCTTTCTTACTTGTTAAGCTATCGAACTGAAATTTTCAGCATAGTTTTATTTCTTTAGCACGCCGTATATATGTCGGAACGACCGAAATCGGACCACTATATCCTATAGCTGTTATAGGAATGAACGAAAAAAATTTAAAAAAAAATTTAAGTTCTCTGTTGTTAAACGTATTTCTTTAAATTTCGAGATATAGCGGTTTTTTGCGGTTTTAGAATTACGGTTAAGATTGGCCAAATATTAGAAATTTTTAAATGGTCCAGTTAGTTCAATAGAAAATTTTTTAAAGAGATAACTAGACATAAATCCTGCGGTGCTTTTAAAACCGTTTTTTATTTCATTTTGGCTGATCTGATCGAGTCACAAAAAAGTTTGTAATCCATTAAATAGCGGAGGAACTATACATGTTTTTGCTATAAGCATACGAACATTAATAGGCAGGCATCCCTTGGTCACAGACAATGCTCTCAGCATTCCATATGTAATGTGATCGTTCATAGATTTACGACTGTCTCGACTTACTCTAAGGGAGTGTTATTAATATAGAGTCGTTGGATATTATTTAGATTGATATTTATTTTGTTTATTACAAGACATTTAGACCTAAACGGGTTAATACCGAAAACTAGCATAGCAGTTCACTGTGACATATTTCTATACATTCACTCATTCTGCTTAAGGGACGACCCACATACATTTGCAGAACATCGGCATATAAATGAACATTACAGACAGATAACACGGACGGAAGGTCATTAGCGCACCATGTGAACAATAATGGGCCGAGCACTGAACTTTGAGTGACACCAAATGCAGACGACACATTTGACAGTACAAAAGATTGACGACGGTTATTTAAGTACGAAGACACAAGCTAAACAGAAGTTTTTAAAAACAGAAACCTATTTTGTAGCTTCGAACAAAGAACATTGTGGTTTACTATGTCAAAGGCCTTGCTATAGTCTAGTAAAACTAAAAATGTAACATTGTTATCGTCCAGTTGTTTCCTTATTTCGTCAGTAATTTTTAAAATAGCTGTGGTACAACTTCGTTCTTTCCTAAAGCCGAACTGATTTTTAGATTTCATTTTATTGTCAATAAGGAATCGATTGATTTGAGCTGTCATTATGTTTTATTGATAATTATTTTGTTATGTCCTTCACAATCTTTTTAATTTTATTTAGGAATTCCAAGAGGCTCAACTCATGGGCTTGGATCCTGATGCGTTCCTGAAGCAAAAGCCGCGCTCGATTCGTCACAAACTCGTATCGCTAACTTTGAAGCGGAAAAACAAGTTGGGCGAGGATGTGCGCCGGCGGCTGCAGGACGATGAGTACACGGCGGATAGCTATCAGTCGTGGCTGCAGTCTCGCCCAACATCGAATCTAGAAAAGCTACACTTCATCATCGGCCACGGTATCCTGCGAGCCGAGCTGCGGGACGAGATATATTGCCAGATCTGCAAGCAGTTGTCCAACAACCCGCTGAAGTCATCGCACGCCAGAGGCTGGATCCTGCTCTCCTTGTGCGTGGGCTGTTTTGCCCCATCGGAGAAGTTTGTAAATTATCTGAGGGCCTTTATCCGCGAAGGTCCCCCCGGCTATGCCCCGTACTGTGAGGAGCGACTGAAGCGCACCTTCAACAATGGCACTCGCAATCAGCCGCCCTCGTGGCTGGAACTGCAGGCCACCAAGTCAAAGAAGCCCATCATGCTGCCCATCACCTTCATGGATGGCAATACGAAGACCCTGCTGGCTGACTCAGCGACCACGGCCCGGGAGCTGTGCAATCAGCTGTCCGACAAGATAACTCTGAAGGATCAGTTTGGATTCTCGCTCTACATAGCATTGTTTGACAAGGTCAGCTCCTTGGGCAGTGGCGGCGACCATGTGATGGACGCGATTTCACAGTGCGAACAGTATGCCAAGGAGCAGGGTGCCCAGGAGCGCAATGCCCCGTGGCGGCTCTTCTTCCGCAAGGAGATCTTCGCCCCCTGGCACGAGCCCACGCACGACCAGGTGGCCACCAACCTGATTTACCAGCAAGTGGTGAGGGGCGTCAAGTTCGGCGAGTATCGCTGCGACAAGGAGGAGGACCTGGCCATGATTGCGGCACAGCAGTACTTTATCGAGTACGGCACTGACATGTCCATGGAGCGCCTGTTCACCCTGCTACCCAACTTCATACCCGACTTTTGTCTCAATGGAGTAGACAAGGCTATCGAACGTTGGGCCGCATTGGTTCTGCAGGCCTACAAGAAATCCTACTACGTGAAGGACAAGATTGCGCCACTCAAGATCAAGGAGGATATCGTCAGCTATGCCAAATACAAGTGGCCCCTTCTATTTTCGCGCTTCTATGAGGCCTATCGCAACTCGGGCCCCAATCTGCCTAAGAACGATGTCATCATAGCCGTCAACTGGACGGGCGTCTATGTGGTGGACGATCAGGAGCAGGTCCTTTTGGAACTAAGCTTCCCCGAGATAACCGCCGTTTCCAGCCAGAAGACCAACAAAGTGTTTACCCAAACCTTCAGTCTGTCCACGGTTCGCGGCGAGGAGTTCACATTCCAAAGTCCGAATGCTGAGGATATTCGGGATCTCGTTGTCTACTTCCTGGATGGCCTGAAAAAGCGGTAAGTAGCAGCTTTACTTAATTGGTTGAAGGTTTTTAGGTTTTGCGTACAACAAAAGTTATTTATTTACTCTGAAAATCCCTACAAGCGATCGGTTGAGTGCTCGACGATCCACTTTTCAAATAGTCTAGAGATTTGTGATATTTGCAGTGCAAGCTCTAACATATCTATTAATAATAATATTAGAACTCTACATGAATACTGTCATATTGTAAAAAAAATATAATGTATTCAAATACAATAGAATAGAATGAAAGCTAAACAGACAGAGCGTGATATAATTATAGAAGGAAGTCTTGTCGGAAAAATAAGGCCCTCGTTCGGCACAATAAGGCCCTAGTTCGGCTGTCAACCCTTATAACCCTTATATGGTGTTTGGGGTTCAAACTTGCCTATTATACTAATAAGTTGGATTCGCCGTAGTTTCATTTTGGAATTTCTGGTTCCGGCTGTGTTTTCTTTCATTGTTTAGTCGCCTTCTCTTTACAGCTATCCCTTTATAGGTTGTTGACTTCCACTGTGATTCACAAAAGTGAGTGTCGCAAATTCTGGAGTTCTCACTCAGGCTGCACTTGAAAACTTCCTCCCACAACGTTCTCCTTACCAAACATTTCGGTGCATTGATAAAATTTTCACCTTGGGCGTGTTTGCTTGCGTCAAAAATTAAAAAAAACAACTTTTTTTTGTTCATCTAAGAGTTAATGACAGAAAATAAAATTTGTACACACAGCCTGTCACGTCAACGGGCAAACATAAAGTGTACAATAAGACCCTAAAACCCGAACGCTAAACACCCGACGAGACTACCTTCTATAATTGTATCATGAGACAGAGTTTACTGAGATTAATACTCCTGTCATTCCTTAAATTTGACTTGGAATGAATTAGTATAAAACCAAAATGAATATTTTAATATCGACAAAAGCAGGGAAAAGATTCGAATTGAAAGTGTTACACAATGTAAATTCGGTTTGTCATACGAATCAGTCTCAAAAATAAGCATCACTTCCATTTGAGATCTCGAGAGTTCTGGTTGTGTTTTCTGCGCCTTTTTTTCTTTTAAGAAATCACGTTTTTTTTTTGCTCCGGGTGGCTTCTTGTGGCTGAGCTTGAGCCTGGTATTCACCTAAATCAATTAATTTATATAGTCCGGTTGCTTGAAGTTTTTGAGAATGTATAAAAAAAAACTAGAAGGATGCAAATATGTAACTATCCACATTGTAATACCTACACCAAACTGATAGGAACAGTAAAATTGACACTTATTGGATACGATAACCATAATAGAACCAAACATAAAAAAATATCACAAAAGAGCCTTATTTCTTGTCCCAACAACAAACAAAACGAGAAAGAAAGCTAACTTCGGTAAACCGAAGTTGGTATACCCTTGCAGTCTGCAATTGGATCATTGAAAATCGAACCATTTTAGTAATGTTGAAAAAATATAGAATTTTGTAAATTTTACATTTTACATGTAGAATTTTACATTTTCATATAAATTGACCGATCGCTTCTATGGCAGCTATATGATATAGTGGTCCGATCTTAATGAAATTAAAACCGTAATTCTAGAACCATAAAAAACTGCTATGTCTGAAAATTTATAGAAATACGTTGAAAAACAGAGAAGTTAAATTTTTTTTTACATTAATTTCGCCATCATTCCTATGGCAGCTATAGGATATAGTAGTCCGATTTCGGTCATTCCGACATATATACTGCGTGCTAAAGAAATAAGACTATGCTGGAAATTTCAGCCCGATAGCTCAAAAACTGAGAGACTAGTTCGCGTAGAAACCGACAGACGGACAGACGGACAGACAGACGGACAGACAGACGGACAGACAGACGGACATGGCTAGATCGACTCGACTGGTGATGCTGATCAAGAATATATATACTTTATGGGGTCGGAGATGCCTCCTTCACTGCGTTGCAAACATCTGGTCAAAATTATAATACCCTCTGCAAGGGTATAATGATGAACTTTTAATTAAATGAAATGATTGAAATAATTAACCTGTGCAAAGAATTTATGGCTTCCTTTCAAGTAAAGGAACAAACTGCAAACACTGCGATGATGTAAGGACGGTAGATCGATTAACTTAAGCCTATAAAGGTAACTAGGCAAGGATCTATGAGAATCCCAGTTTAAATTCCGAAGGGCAAAGATATGAATTGGCAGATTCAATTAGATCTTGTTGTTCCTTGTACTGTGGGCTCACCACACAGGAACAATACTCTAAGATTGTAGTATAAGGATCATTAAGTTCTTTGGACCATCGCTTAATAAATGCAAAGACACATTTAGCTTTAGTTACCATGGCAGTAATGTGGCTCTTGAAACTTAGTTTGTGATCAAAAAGAACTCCAAGGTCATTAGATGCTTCTATCTGATCGGGTATATGGTTCCCTAAAGAGTAGATGAGGATTATAGCGATAAAAGGTCATCAGTTTACATTCAGAGAAATTAAGAAATAAAAAATTTAACGAACACTTTCTGAGAAGAGAATTTAAGTCACGTTGCAGCTCATTATGTGAAAGTCGATTTGAGTATGGTAGGCAGATCTTGACATCATCGGCATACATCAGAACAGATGAGTAGGATATCACTTTTGCAAGGTCGCCTTGTGAGACACTGGAAGTGGCATTGATAATTTTAGTCAGTAAAGAAGCGATCCATTTGAGAATAGAAGGAGAAAATCCTAAAAGAGATCATTTCTGATAAGGAGTGAGTGATTTATTGAAGTCTGTGAAGATTACATCAACTTGCATGCGACGTTGAAAACTTCGGTTGATCATATTGGTGAATTCCAGTAGATTGGTAGTTGTAGATCGCTGTTCAAAAAAGTCATGATGAGATGGTGACGCCAGGCTTCTATTGACGGGTTATCAAGTGCTCCAGTAGCTTAGGGATGATAGTTGAGAGCTTGGCGATGGCACGATAATTTGCGATATCTGATCTAGAGCAATGTTTCAGCAAGATTTCAATCTTTCAAAGGTCAAAGGGTGACAGGGAACTTGGGCCAGCAGAGTAGGACATGTTAATGGTTTTTAAACCATGCAGAATATCACTCTCTACAAAGAAAGGTATGCAGATATTGTTCAATGAGCTAAACTAAAAGGATATGAAGTAGCAGGATCGTAGGTGGCAAAAGTATACGTAGAATGGAAAAATGTTGCGAATAGATTGGATATGCCCAGCGCCAAAGATTTAGATTGGTCGAGGAAACAAAGCGATGGAGGATAGGCATTAGACTTGCGTTTAGAATTAACGAAATTGAATGGTTTTCTACTTTTTAAATTAAAATTTTCGGATAATGAACTCACAATTTACCTTTCCGTATGCTTTCAGTTCGAAATTCGTCATTGCCCTACAGGACTACCGCGCCCCTTCGGATGGCACGAGTTTCTTGTCCTTCTTCAAAGGCGACCTCATTATTCTCGAGGATGAATCTTGTGGAGAATCTGTACTTAACAACGGTTGGTGCATAGGACGCTGCGATCGGTCGCAGGAGCGCGGAGATTTCCCAGCCGAAACGGTCTATGTGCTGCCAACGCTGAGCAAGCCGCCTCAGGATATTTTGGCGCTGTTCAACATCGATGAGGCGCATCATGGGCGCCGCCTAAGCATGGCATCAAACGGTGGCGTGGTGGAGGCCAGGGATCGGCCACACACGTTGATGGAATATGCCCTGGATCACTTCCGGTTGCCTCCGAAGCGGACAATGTCCAAGACTCTCACATTGAGTTCAAAGCGGAGCGAAGAGCTGTGGCGCTATGCCAGGGATCCTATCAAAGCGCCGCTGCTACGGAAGTTGCAAAGCAAAGAAGAGTTGGCAGAGGAGGCCTGCTTCGCCTTTGCCGCCATACTGAAGTACATGGGAGATCTGCCCTCCAAGCGGCCGAGGATGGGCAATGAGATCACAGACCACATCTTTGACGGGCCCCTCAAGCACGAGATTCTGCGGGACGAGATATACTGTCAGCTGATGAAGCAGCTGACCGACAACCGCAATCGCATGTCCGAGGAGCGGGGTTGGGAGCTGATGTGGCTGGCCACGGGTCTGTTTGCTTGCTCACAAGGCTTGCTCAAGGAACTGTTGCTCTTCCTTCGCAGCCGGCGGCATCCCATCTCGCAGGACTCAATGCATCGATTGCAAAAAACCATTCGCCATGGACAACGCAAGTATCCACCGCACCAGGTGGAGGTGGAGGCCATACAGCACAAGACCACACAAATATTCCACAAAGTGTACTTTCCCGACGACACAGACGAGGCCTTCGAGGTGGACAGCTCCACCAGGGCCAAGGACTTTTGCAATAACATCTCGCAGCGCCTGTCGCTGCGCACCAGCGAGGGCTTTTCCCTCTTTGTAAAGATTGCCGACAAGGTAATCTCGGTACCCGAGGGCGACTTCTTCTTTGATTTCGTACGTCATCTGACCGATTGGATAAAGAAGGCGCGACCCATACGCGATGGGGCCAATCCGCAGTTCACCTACCAGGTCTTTTTCATGAAGAAGCTGTGGACGAACACGGTTCCGGGCAAGGATCGCAATGCCGATCTCATCTTCCACTATCATCAGGAACTGCCGAAACTTTTGCGCGGCTATCACAAGTGTTCCAGGGAGGAGGCGTCCAAGCTGGCTGCCCTGGTCTTCCGTGTGCGCTTCGGGGAAAACAAGCAAGAGCTTCAGGCTATACCGTAAGCGCGGAGTCTGTTTGATTTACTCCTGACTTGACTTCTGACTTATTTTAGGCAAATGTTGAGGGAACTAATACCTTCGGACATCATGAAGATGCAGAGCACCAGCGAGTGGAAACGCTTGATTGTGGCCTCTTATAACCAGGATGGTGGCATGACTTCCGAAGACGCCAAGGTGGCCTTCCTGAAGATTGTATACAGGTGCGTTGTATCAAAATAGTAGTAGTAATAAGTGCTTTTGTTTTTAAATTTGTGTTGCCAATTTCACCAATCACCAGATGGCCAACCTTTGGCTCTGCCTTTTTCGAGGTTAAGCAAACCACCGAACCAAACTATCCCGAAATGCTACTGATCGCCATTAACAAACACGGCGTGAGTCTCATACATCCAGTGACCAAGGTAAGAAACTCTAATTAATATTTATAACTTTATATTCACTGTATATTAGTTTATTATATTATTATTTTACATGCTTTAAAAAATTAAAAATTTTACAAAAAATATGAGTAGTACAAGAGATATAATCCTAAAAGCCACAGATACGACTCTGTCAACAAATCCACTACTCCCCCAATAGTCTATAAACCTCTCTTCCACTCACTAAAGAATTCCCTTCATAACCACCAAGTCATCTAAACAGATGGCTCAAAGCCAACGACACAATCAGCCTACCCCAATACTCCTCCGTTCTCTCAAGCGAAATTCTGGCTATTCACGTAAAAAACTGCACAAAAAAACCAGACAAATATGCTAAATGCTCCCATTCTCTATCTCTCATAAAATCCAATAAAAACTCCATCAACCACTCCTACTACCCCAAAACAAAAAGGGATCTGGTAACCGATCACTTTCCAAAAATCAAACTGATCTGGATCCCAAATCACATGGGAATAAAAGACAATAAGAGAGCGGTAAGGGAAGCTAGAGAAACTCACAAGAATCCACTCATATATACGAGGTGTGTTCAAAAAGTAGCGCGAATTTTGTGTTTTTCAAGTTATTTATTTATTATCTATTTTGTCCCCTTCAAAGTAATCCCCATGAGATATAGTATACACTTGTGCCAACGGTGTAGCACTTCAAAAAGTCATTTTTTAAAATCTTGTTCAGCTCCTCCTTCGATGCCGTCTTTAACTCGTCAAGCGTAGCGTAACGTCGTCCTTTCATGGGCCTCTTTGTTTATTGTTGTTTCTGGGGAATACGGTGGCTGTGGCATCATTAGTGTGTTGTTTTTGGTCAAAAAGTCGCGCACAAGCAACGATGTGCGAGCAGGGGCGTTATCGTGGTGCAAAAGCCAATTTTTGTTCTTTTCGGCCTTTCTTCTCGGCCTTCTGAAAACATTTTGTACCACCGATAAATGTTGCTTCGGTCCAAGGTAGCTTCTCCGTATGCCACAGTCAACATTCGGAATGCATCCGCGAACTTAATTTCGTTTTCCACACAGAATTTGATACAGGTTCTTTGATCAATTTTTTTGAATAGGTAAAAATCGAAGACGATCCAAAACACCTGGAAGCAAAGCAGCTGTCAACAATTAAGTGAACATTCAAAATGGCCGAGCTTGTCGGCATAAGTGAGAGACATTAGTACCAACATAACGCCACAAAAACATCGAAATTCGAACATACGTACATAACCCGCAAAAATTCAAAATTCGCTTTTTATTTTTTTCACACCCTCGTACAGTAAACTACAACTCCAAAGACATCACACAACACCATAATAAATTTTACACTTACAAACAAAATGAGCTACAAAACCAAACTTCCCACTGGTACAAACAGATCTCACAAAAAACCCCGGCAAACTTCACATTCAAAAACACAAATCTCAATAGACAACAACAAATAATAATTAACAGGCACGCAGAATACACAAACGCCCATTGCATGGACAGATCTCTCCAAGGCACCTCCCCCTCTGTAATAATACTATAATAGATATTGAACACATCCTAGTAAACTGCACTACTCTTTCCCAACCCAGAACCATAACCTTCTCCCACGAAAACCCTATCCAACTCCTAGCCAACCCAACAACAGAAAACTCAAACAAAATTCTCTCCTTCATCCATATTGACACATAAATTTATAAAAATTCATTAAAACTCCACTAGGACTTATATGTAAATTTGTACACATGTAAGTACTACCAGGCGAGCGGTAGGCCTCAGTAGCTAATGCTCCTAATCTCAAAGTTACTATTTAGTTTTTAACAAATTTTTAGCTTTATATAAAAAAATAAAACTCATTATTTTACTAGTAAAAATATTTAAAATTCAAAATATTCAGTTTCCAATGATTTATTAATTTAAATGAAGAAAATTAAGTTAACTTTTTGTTTGTATATTTATTTACAGGACATTCTGGTAACACATCCCTTTACACGTATCTCGAACTGGTCGTCTGGCAATACGTATTTCCACATGACGATCGGCAACCTGGTACGGGGCTCGAAACTGCTGTGTGAGACGTCGCTTGGCTACAAGATGGACGATCTGCTAACTTCATATATTTCGTTGATGTTGACCAATATGAACAAAAATCGAACCATTCGAGCCAATTAGTTAAACAATTAATTCCCGCAAATATTTATAATAATTATAAATTACAATTGCAATAACTTATTATCAAGCTTAGTAGTTTATAGTTGTAAGTGGGAGTGAGCACCACTCCACCATTCCACCATTCCACCATTCCTTCGCTGTATTGCATTCTCTCCACATTCCACTCTTGGTCTTGTTCAGCTATCGATTATACCAAACCAATTTCCAATCTTTGTTTTGTTTATTTTTTTTTGTTTAATTTGTTGTATAAACTTTGCAGTAACTCTCTTAGGTATTCTTACGGCACATTCCGGTATTAACTATGATGTTTGTATGAGGAAGCAATCTGACATATCTATTGATAAGAATTTGTATCTACGCATTTTGCATCTATCTCTTTGTATATCTTTACTGCATATCTGTACTGATGACGTTTTGTATCAAATACATAGAAATGTTCTATTATTTAATAAATTATATACAATTTTATCATAGAGGTTTCATTTGGACGGAGGTTTGCATTACTATTGATTGTATTAATTGAACCTCGTGACCATTTTATATTTTCAGCATATTTTAGGACAAAGGAAAATACTATTTTCTGGCAGAATAGGTCTAGGTCCATATAAATTTAAAGAAAATTGCCTCATAAATTGTTTTATATTTATCTGAAACTTATTGGATATATTACTAATAACTAACTGGTAAGCTGCGAAGTTTAAATTACTTGATTTTTAAAAACTATTGAAGTTAGTAGCATACTTGTATTAAAGAAAAACACCTCTTAACGAGATAAGGTAAAAGTGACGAACGCACGCTGCTTTTCATTTTCAGCTTAATAAATACATAGCAAATAAAAACACCTCTTAACGAGGTGAGATTAAAGTGACGATGGCACATTCAGCCCAAAAAATGTCTGATACCAAATTTTGTGACGATTAATAGTTATATAAACAAAAATATTTAAAAAGTTTTTAATTAGTTTCAAAATTGGCACTTAGCTGAAAAATTTAAAAAAGCAAAACAGGCAGCGTGCCGATTTTGAAACTAATTAAAAACTTTTTAAATATTTTTGTTTATATAACTATTAATCGTCACAAAATTTGGTATCAGAAATTTTTTGGGCTGAATGTGCCATCGTCACTTTAATCTCACCTCGTTAAGAGGTGTTTTTATTTGATATCAGAAGTTTTTTAAATGGCATATGTATGTACATACATAGGTCTCCCATTGTTGTTATAAGTTTTTGTTTGAAACTCAAATGGGAAAAATTCATTAAAAAAATGCATATATGGGATAATTGTTACAAATTTTGAAGAGAAGGCAAATTTTCGGAGATATGTGTTGTACCCCGGCCTGAAGTGACCATAAAAATCGTAAAAGCCATTAAACAAAAAAATGTTTAGTCTTAAAAAAAAAAAATGTTAATTATAAATTCTTAATTATAATATTTAGAAAAATTACTTTTCCAACGACATAAAGCACGTTTCTGTAACTTTAGTTGTTCAGAAGTTATGGGCGCGAGAAATTTCCTTTTTTTCCGCCAAAGTAGTGAAAAACGCAAAAATTAGATTAAATAAAATAAAAAAAAATTTAAAACGATTTCTTTTAAATTTAAATTATATTAGATTTCCTTCGATGGTTTTAAATTTTATTGCATTGTGCAAGTCTCTATATGACTTTACATGATTTTTTACATAAATGTATGTATAGTGCATGTAAAAGGTTAGGTATATGGGATTTTTGCTACTAATTTTAATGAGTAATATCTCGAGAAAGCGAATTTTCCCAGATATGTATTATATACCAAAAGTTGAGCAATCTCAAGGGCTATATGGCCTTGAGTGACTATCAAAATCGTTAGAGCCATTTTTAAGAAAACTTCAAATACTTAAAAAAAAATATTAATTTTAATTATAAATTCTTAAATATTATATTTAGATAAATTATGTCAAGGCAAAGCTATTATCATTTCAAAATACCTTTCAAACGACATATAGCACGTTTCTGTAGCTTTAGTCGTTTAGAAGTTATGTGCGCGGGAAATCTGGCTTTTTTAGCTGTTTTCCCGCCAAACTAGCGGGAAACCCAAAAAGTCGTAGAACAAAATTTGTTTAGCTCGAGCTGATTAATAAAACAAAAGTGGTTCCAGGACTCTAAAACAAAAAATACCACAGACAGACAAACAGACAAACAGACAGACAGACAAACAACAGGACAAACGTTTTCATTTCGGAAAGGCCGTTGAAATCTTGTTTATTGAATATCTTTTGAACGGAGTATCGGATCAGGATGATCGAGGTGTCATTCGACGCGTATTTAAAGCTAGATCACAACAACATTAAAAATTTTGGGATTTTTGCTCCACCGGCCCCAATGGCTCCAATTTTCAAAAATTTCAATTTCGCACTTTCACTCTAATTTCTCCCAAACTAATCCGTTTCTGAAAAATCTTAGTATGCAGTTTCAAAGAGGTTTACAATACCTTTCGATTAAGATATAAATGGTTCTGATCGGACTATCGTACCAGATTTTCAATTCTACGGCTGTATATAGTAGTCTCCTTGCGCACCACAGTCTCGGTGCTCATAGTCACTACGTGGACTGCCGTCCACAGTGATTATTTTTTCAGCTTAGTGCTTATTTCGAAAATGAGATTTTACATTAAAATTATTGGCATGATCCCATAAATATTTAAAAATACATGTAGAATCATATAGAGGCACTACAGACCAGTCCCGGCATTGCACGGGTGCAATTTATTCCGTAGACTAGCAGAATCAGTAATCTTACAAATCACTATTAGGATGACAAAAAAATACCTTAATTATGAAACTGAACTGCAATTAGTTGGTTTTGATAATGTGTTTTCCCAGTGAGAATCGTCTTCCAAAAGAACTATAGCTGTGCATGCTGTTTAATATGTGTTGTAAATAACACCTTGCATAGTTCTTAGGTGTGGAAAGGATGTCGGGCCTTTTACAACATACAGTAAGATTCTCAGGTAAAAGTATTCGCTGTTGTTTATATGAATAACGTAGACTCTGCCAAGAGCATCCGTCTTTTTTTACTCCAGGGAAACCATCGACCTTGTTTTTGTCTTTAAAAGGCATTATAACTTTGGATCCACGTATACTAAGCTGGAACTCTGTCACGCTGCTCGGCCGTCCACTTCGAATGATAAAATCCTCCATACTGCTTCAGAGCTGCAGATATAACGTCAAGACTGATATTTTTCACTTCATTAGGTGTATGCTAAAAGTGGTTTTATCGCTACCGCTATTCATGAGGGCATCAAACATTTTCAAGAGGGGCGGATTAGAGCGAACGACCCTTCAAATATCAATATAATTGTTTCAAAAAGAGACAGTTTGCCAACCCTAGAAAATGCAAATAAATAATACTTACTACCTGTAAAAGCTGTCTTCATTCTAAATGTTCAGGTATCTTAGACGACCGGGCCTAAATATGTAGTATACGTAAAACGAATTCGATCTACTTGAAACAATTTATTAATTTATTTATTTATATTTATTATTTATTTAGCCAGCTGACTTAAGTCACATACATATCATATTAATCAAGGCGGTATTTAGTAGCTCTAACTCTTTATAGTCTCTGAGATCTGTTCCTTCATATGGACCGACGGACGAACATGTCTAAATCGAAATCGAATGGAAGTGAATTTATTTCCATTTTCAGATTTTCGTTTAACATATTCGAATTTCTTTTGTTCATTTTTAAGGATTTATCATCTTTGGTCAATTTTGAAAAATACGTTTGCTTTGTCTGAGTTTTGCTGCTCAAGGGCTGAGCGTATAAGGGCCTGCTTATTAATTTAAATACTGGCGAAACCCGTTTTCGACGTACATTAAATTAAAATGAATTATTAACCGTTCTAGTAAAACAAACATAATAGCGATTGCTTAAATTGAATACCAGGTATATGTTTTTTTGTAGGGCGACAGTCCTTAAATTGTCCTTCTCATTTTCGACTTATTCGTTAGAAAACGAATAGCACCATCCAAATAATTGTTAATAAATCAAGTATGTTATCCTTTGTTTAATTAATTAGACAATAATATTCCTGAAACATCAAAGAATAAAATAAAAATTATCATTTGCAAGTTACATCATCTCATTGCATTTCAAAGTAACACATTTCTGTTCTTGCGGATCTGAAACCGTCAGCCAAAGGGCAGGTGGAAAGTTAACGTGAGGTTTCGCTCTGAAGAAGAGAGGGACATATAAATCCGTGAGAGATTTTTGTAACTTAAAACTAGATAAGGTCTGGGAACTAGATTCCGTGTGGCTTATTCGGAAGTGAAAACTGAAACAGGCCTGAAATACTATGTGGGGTAGGTAGCCTTACGGTACTGGGTATACAAATAGGGCTGTTTTCTATACCGTTAAAATTAAACTTTCGCCCCAAAATATCATAAAAAACATATACATAAGAAAGCCATAGTGGTGAATCACTCTTTAAAGTAAATAAAATCGGAAGATAAACACGGGATTTATTAAACAATAAATAACTACGGCAACACAAATGCAAGAAACAATCTTAATTTGTCAACATTTTTCATAAGTTTTAGCATAATTAGACAAAGTGAATTAGCCAGACAAAGTGAACAATTACGACTCATTTTCGAGTTGTTTTTAATTCTTTTTCGAGTCGCCCATAAAGTGAATCTTTTTTTAATCATTTTAACGACTCGAAAAAGACTCGTCTAGGTGATTATTTTAAAAACGATCTTCCAATTGCTGGCTGGGGCGCCATGATACAATAAATCAATGAGTGCGAGTGAGTGTGGCGTAATCTAGTAACTGCGAGGAATACGATAATAGAGCGGGCTTTTTGCTTAAGGTCGTCTATTATAATTAAAAGATCAATCCTTGTCTTAGTGTTAAAGTGTTCCTAAGTATTGAGTCAAAACGAGAGGTCAATAGTAGCCCTCTCGCTCTCTCGCACTGCTTAGGAACAATTTTCGCGTGTCGACGTGATGTATCATGATTGCAACTTCGGTTTCTTGAACTTGCATGTATGTATGTACATATGTATGTATTTAAGATTATTTGTTTTATTTAGATTTAAATTTTACTGAAGCCACGCTTCTTAATTTAACATGGGCACAACTGCGCTGCGAGATTAAAAATCACAACGTTGGAGAAGCTGTAATATTTTTTGCGAACTTAGAAAAGTGGAAGAAGCAAGTTAGTACTAAAATATGGAATGACATGTATGTGGGAATTTATGTACGGCTGCGTGTATATGTGCTTATGCAATGCCGAAGCCTTTGTATTTGGCTTGCTACATACGATTTAAAACTCGAATAACCACACTCACGAAGTCATTTCCATTCCTTTAAATATTTATACACTTTTTTAATACATTTATTAATACTTTATTTATTTTTGTTTAATATAGCATAACGTTAATCAAACTGAAGAAAGTATCGAGGCAAGTAAATAAATATGTGGCGCATATATGTATATTATATTAAATATGTAATTCCATTAACAGATAAGCCTTCAGAAGTCCTGGCAAAAAGCCAAAAAGCCACCATTATTTTTGGTTTTTACAAAGTAAATAAATGCTTAACTCAAAAATACAGGAAATTATTGAGTCACATAATTTCTGAATATTTGGTGCTAAATTCAATTTTGCCGAAGCAACCTTTGCTCGAAAGAATAGCAGAGGAAATTACAGGACTGTTTCATTGTGAAATCAAGGTACGAAAACTTTTTATTTTATTTTTTATTTATATTTATATTTTATTTTTATTTTACTGGATACATATTTTATAAAAATAAAAGGGAAAAAACCTGGTGGCCTTTTATATAGCAATTACTACAATCTTCAAGCTAAGTTTAAGAAAGATCGACTCTTAATCAACGATAAGCAGACAGAAGAAGTAGAAAATTGCTGACCCTGTTTGGGAATTTGTGAAAAATCTTTTAAAACTAATTGATTATGTAACTCATTCAGAGTACAATGTAACCAAATTAAAAACATTAAGAGAAGTGATACAATACAATAATACAGAATATACTGCCGTATTTAATGATACCTTAAAACCAAAACATCATTTTTTAAACTATTACTATAGAATAGTTGGAGAATCAGGTCCTCTTAAATACCTTTGGACATTTCCGTTTGAAGCTAAGCATAAAACTTTGAAATCATATGCTAAAAATATAACTTCTCGGAAAAATATATTGGCGTCTATTTCAAAGAAAATGTGCATTAGTTATTCTGAATTTCTCCAAGGTGTAAAAAAGGAGCATATTCTGTACAGTAAAACAAAATGTTTGGCATCGAGTTCCATTTTCAAAAATGAACTTCTGCAGATGGTTAAGGACATTAACAACATAACTTGTTTTGCTCATGTGCAAGTTCAAAATATTAAATATAGAAAAGGATTTGTACTTTATAATTTTAATCCAGATTTTGTAGCAGCTGAAATTAAGGAAATTTGTGTTCGCGAAAATCAATTATTTTATTTATGTGTCGCAGTTGAGGTTCTTTACTCTGACCATCTGACTTGCTATGAAAAAGTAAAATACTTAAATTTTAAATTAATTCACCAAAGCTCACTAACGTATCCCCCTATCGAATATCATAGTCTTAACAATAAGTTATACCTAAAACCAAAAATGTATTTTTAAAACATTATATTATTTTTAAGCAAAGAAAAATGAAAATATAAGTGTACATAAATATGTAAATGAAAAATAAAAGAATAGAAAAATTTGTTATACTTTTAAAAAATATTTTATTTAATAATAGAAAATGCCTTTCTAAATTTCAGAAAAACATATTTCTAAATAAAAAAAAATGTATATTTTATAATTTTAAGAAAATAAAATTTCTTAAATTTAGAATTTAATTTAAGATATTAACTACCCTAGTCTTTAGAATTTTTTTTTACATTTTAGAAAATAGTTTTCTTTATTTTAAGGTCAGATGCCCTTTATCTTAGAAATAAATTTTCTCAATTTTAAAAAACAAATTTCTGCTTTTTGGGACGAGTCGCCTTTGGTGACAAAAGTATGGCGATTTTCTAAATTTCAGGGCGATTATTTTTCTGAGTGTGGTGATTCTGTTTTTACCAAGTGGAATTAACCACCATCTGGGTGGTGGCGGTGGTTGCCACAGCTACTCCTCCTGCCACTAAATTGGTGAAAACTAATTGGTGAAACTAAACTGGTGAAATGATTCAAAGTTACTTCGTTCTTGATGGATGCGCGACTCTAATTGTACACCATATCCTTGCAGGCATTCATTTGGCTAGAGTTGGTACTGCTCCTGCGCCCGGTTCTGTCCATTGCTGTACATGTCCTTTTCCAGCTTGGCAATGAAGGTTTTGTCCACCCAGAATAAAAAATTTAATAAAACCGTTCGTTCTCGACTATTGGTCTCTCACTCTCTCTTACTGTTTCTTCACACAATTCAAAAATATAGATCCCGCCAAGCACAAACCGTAAAAACCTCTATATCTCGAAATTTATATAAATTCGTTGAAAAACAGAGAAGTTATAATTTTTTTTCCATTAATTTAAATTTCCATTAAAAAATATATCACAGTGGACGGCAGTCCACGTAGTGACGATGTGCACCGAGACTGTGGTGCGCAAGGAGACTACTATATACAGCCGTAGAATTGAAAATCTGCTACGATAGTCCGATCAGAACCATTTATATCTTAATCGAAAGGTATTGTAAACCTCTTTGAAAATGCATACTAAGATTTTTCAAAAACGGATTAGTTTGGGAGAAATTAGAGTGAAAGTGCGAAATTGAAAATTTTGAAAATTGGAGCCATTGGGGCCGGTGGAGCAAAAATCCCAAAAATTTTAATGTTGTTGTGATCTAGCTTTAAATACGCGTCGAATGACACCTCGATCATCCTGATCCGATACTCCGTTCAAAAGATATTCAATAAACAAGATTTCAACGGCCTTTCCGAAATGAAAACGTTTGTCCTGTTGTTTGTCTGTTTGTCTGTGTGTCGATTTTTTTGTTTTAAAGTCCTGGAACTACTTTTATTTTGTTAAACAGCTCCAGCTGTTTATAACTTCGCCCATAACTTCTAAACGACTAAAGCTACAGAAACGTGCTATATGTCGTTTGAAAGGTATTTTGAAATGATAATAGCTTTGCCTTGACATTATTTATCTAAATATAATATTAAAGAATTTATAATTAAAAGTATTTTTTTTTTTTAAGTTTTTGGAGTTTTCTTAAAAATGGCTCTAACAATTTTGATATTCACTCAAGGCCAGATAGCCCTTGAGATGGCTCAACTTTTGGTATATAACACATATCTGGGAAAATTCGCTTTCTCGAGATATTACTCATTAAAATTAGTTACATGCACTATACACACATTTATGTAAAAACTCATGTAGAGTCATTTGGAGACGTGCACAATGCAATAAAATTTAAAGCCATCAAAAAAAATTTAATATCATTTAAATTTAAAAGAAATCGTTGGAAATTTTTTTTTTTAATTTAATCTAATTTTTGCTTTTTCCACTACTTTGGCGGGAAAACAGGAAATTTCTCGCGCCCATAACTTCTGAACGACTAAAGTTACAGAAACGTGCTATATGTCGTTGGAAAAGTATTTTGATATGATAATTACTTTGCCCTGACAAAAATTTTCTAAATATTATATTTAAGAATTTAGAATAAAAATTATTTTTTTTTAGATTAAAAGTTTTTTTTAAATAGCTTTCACGATTTTTATAGTAACTTCCGGCCGTATATCCCTTGAGATATTTCGGGGTACAACACATATCTCCGAAAATTTGCTTTCTCATCAAAATTAGTAGCAATGCTCCCATATAGCTAACTTCTTATATGAATGTTGTTTGTTAATTTTTCCTATTTGAGTTTCAAACAAAAACTTATAAAAACAATGGAAGACCTATGTATGTACATACATAAGTCATTTAAAAAACTTCTGATATCAAATAAAAACACCTCTTAACGAGGTTAGATTAAAGTGACGATGGCACACTCAACACAAAAAATTTCTGATATCAAATTTTGTGACGATTAATAGTTATTTAAACAAAAATATTTAAAAAGTTTTTAATTAGTTTCAAAATCGGCACTTAGCTGAAAAATTTAAAAGGGCAAAATAGGCAGCGTGCCGATTTTGAAACGAATTAAAAACTTTTTAAATATTTTTGTTTAAATAACTATTAATCGTCACAAAATTTGATATCAGAAATTTTTTGTGTTGAGTGTGCCATCGTCACTTTAATTTAACCTCGTTAAGAGGTGTTTTTATTTGATACTTTATGGGGTCGGAAATGCTTCCTTCACTATGTTGCAAACTTCTGGTTAAAACTATATTACCCTGCAAGGGTATAAAAAAAGTTCTTCAAATGTTTGAAACATATTTCTTAAGGGAATAAAGCAGCAGCAGACTCAGACATTTTTTACCCTGAATATCTTAGCAATAGTATTCGAAAATAGTGGTAATAGTAGTTCTATCTTTTTGTTCAATCAAACAACGAGAAAGAAAGCTGACTTCGGTAAACCGAAGTTGGTATACCCTTGCAGTCTGCAATTGGATCATTGAAAATCGAACCATTTTAGTAATGTTGAAAAAACATCAATTTTTGTAAATTTTACATTTTACATGTAGAATTTTACATTTTCATATAAATCGACCGATCGCTTCTATGGCAGCTATATGATATAGTGGTCCGATCTTAATGAAATTAAAACCGTAATTCTAGAAGCATAAAAAACTGCTATATCTCAAAATTTATAGAAATACGTTGAAAAACAGAGAAGTTAAAATTTTTTTTACATTAATTTCGCCATCATTCCTATGGCAGCTATAGGATATAGTAGTCCGATTTCGGCCATTCCGACATATATACTGCGTGCTAAAGAAATAAGACTATGCTGAAAATTTCAGCTCGATAGGTCAAAAACTGAGAGATTAGTTCGCGTAGAAACCGACAGACGGACATGGCTAGATCGACTCGGCTGGTAATGCTGATCGAGAATATATATATGTACTTTATGGGGTCAGAGATGCCTCCTTCACTGCGTTGCAAACATCTGGTCAAAATTATAATACCCTCTGCAAGGGTATAAAAACACCTCTTAACGAGGTGAAATAAAAGTGACGTTGGCACCTTCAACTTCAAAAGTTTCTGATATCAAATTTTGTTACGATTAATAGTTAACAAAAACGTTAACAAAAATAAATTAATGTGTGTTATATACCAAAAGTTGAGAAATCTTAAGTGATATATGTATGTCCTTGAAAAACTATCAAAATTGTTAGAGCCATTTTAAAAAAATATTTTAACAAATTAAAACAAAAAAAATATTTGATTTTTAAATCCTTAAATATTATATCACGCTAAATTATGCTAAGGCAAAGATAGTAGCATTTAAAAATAATTTAGAAGTTATGGGCGCGGTAAATCTACCCTTTTTGGCTGTTTTTCCGCCAAACTAGCGGGAAAACCAAAAAGTGGTAGAACAAAAGTTGTTAAGCTCGAGCTGATAAATAAAATAAAAGTGGTTCCAGGACTCTAAAGCAAAAGATCGACAGATCCACAGACAGACAGAAAAACAACAAGGCAAAGTTTCTCATTTCGGAAAGACCGTTCAAATCTTGTTTATTGAATATCTTTTGAACGGAATATTTGAAGCTAGATCACAAAAACCTTAAACATTTTGCGATTTTTGCTCCAGCGGTCCCAACAGCTTCAAAATTTTTAAGTTCGCTCTTTCACTTTCATTTCTCCTAAACTAATCCGTTTTTGAAAAATCTTTGCTTGTAATTTCAAAGAGGCTTACAATACCTTTCGATCAAGATATAAATGGTTCTGATCGGACTATCGTGGCAGATTTTCAATTCTACGGCTCTATATAGTAGTCTCCTTGCGCACCCATCACAGTATCGGTGCTCATCGTCACTACGTGGACTGCCGGCCACAGTGATGTGAGAAGCCTATTGCTGAAGGCCTTGATTAATATCACAGGTCGACAAAAATCGAACTTTTTTCGCGCCGGCGAATGAAACCCATTGATTCTGATATATGTATCTGAACCGGTACATTACTAGTCCGAAACTGAAAAGTTTCCATCACGTACCAATTTTGAGAAAATCGCGGTCAAAGTATCGTGCACTGCTTCGTTTGGCACTTTTCAAGGCTTAATAACTCCCAAACCTTACGTAGCCTTAAGTAGAAAGGCCAACGCTTTTTTTAAGCTTAATGCCAGCTCTGGGCTACGTAAGGTTTGGGAGTTATTAAGCCTTGAAAGTTCCGATCCAAGTAGTGCATGATACTTTGACCGCGATTTTCTCAAAATTGGTACGTGATGGAAACTTTTCAGTTTCGGACTAGTAATGTACCGGTTCAGATCTATCAGAATCAGGCTTTTTTTCGCCGGCATTTTTTTGTCGACCAGTGTATTTGTCTGAAGTGTGTAACATTCTTACTTCTTTTGAACGTGGGTCTTATTTTGTAAATGTTTATTACAGATATTTTCTTAACAGTGAGCCGAAGGCCTAAGCTGCTATGGCTCCATAACCACTGTTAGCAGTTAGTTTAATACTATTTGTTAGCATTAGATAAATAAATAAATAAATTTTCTTAACAGTTCTTTTTTTTCTACTAAGTTTCTGGAAAATCAAAAGTTATTAATGGTTTTATTGGTTTGATAACTCCAGAAAAGTTCTGAAAATTCGATGTGATCCCAATCGATACGACAATTTAAACGTATTTCTTTGGATTTAGCAGCTTAAACAGAGTACGTGTCCAAAGTCTCGTGAATACAATATATATATATATATACTTGTATATATAGTTTCCCTTGATTTTTCTTGGCTGACTCCCACGCAAACGATTTCCCACGCATTGTATTTTGCAAGAATTTCCATTTTTCCCCAGCGTGTGAAAAACAACAGCAGTCGACAGACGAACGGAACGACTCAAGACTGTATAGACTTAGATTTTTTCAAGATAATTAACTTTTTTTAGTAGTAAGGTATGAAAATGTGTAGCAGTCCTGAGAACTTTTAGAAATTGCTGTCGCTGTCTCCCCTTTTCTAGCAGCAACCGCAACAATCGCACTTATACCTGGCGAGAATAGCCCTGCTGAAGCGGGGTAGGAAGAATCCGGGGAAAAGTGGGGGGAATGAATGTTCATTAAAAATTCCAAACTAATTTCATATTCAGCTTCTTATAAGACGACGACGACCTTAAGAGGTTGCAGTTCCAATTAAGAGTCCCGGACATTTTGGTGGTGGTTTTTCCATCATCATCATCATTTCTTTTCATTTTCTCTCACGCAACCGAGGTTTGTTGTTTGAGTCTTTCGTTCTCACTCCGAAAAGTGCATCTTAGGGGTTGCAGGGGCTCGACTTATGGCTTCTTATTGCTTGGCTGACTCTGATGAGAAATGTGTCTCCCAACTGGGACGGGGAGATGAGTTTAATTGCCTCGCCAGCGAGCACCTTCTCCCTGAATCCACTGAACGGAAGTAAGCGATAATGAATTCAAAATCGCGAATCTCTAAGATTGTAAATCTGTAAAGGCCCCAGCTAAGCAGCAGTTAGCTAAAAACTGCATAAATATTTAACAAAAGACAGTGAAAAGTTCTCACAGCTCACAACAGCTTTTGGGCTGTGAGAAAATTCTACTCCTTAGCTTGGCCAAAACGGAAACAATAAGTATATCTGCTTCTTGGCTTAGCTTTCAGCAATTCTGGCCGAACTATAATAATTAAAGTCGTCGGCTTCCCCAAGAGGGTTGAGGCAGCTACCGTGGGAAGAACTGCACTTGTTTTGTTTAAATATATTCACACGATACTGGGCCATATTCCCACACCAATTTGAGGCAGCCAACCAATCCAATCCAATTCTCCCCCAAGCTCGCCCCCTCGGACCAGCCAACGAATTATGTCAAATCACTCCCAGAACTCATTCCAAGAACATAAACGAACTTCATAATTTGTTGTCTTTTTCATGTCAAAATTTCCGATTTTTTCCTCGTTTTTTATTTAATTTAGGCTTTGTTTCTTAGGAAATAAAAATCGATTTCTTGGGCGACGTTTTGTGCTATGAATTTCCAAAGGGTGTTGATAAAATAAAATGAAAATAATTTATATTCATGCCATGCTGTTTTTTAGGGCTAAATAGTAAGCTTCGTAGATATATACAAAACAAAGATACATATGTTACATTTAAAAAGGAATGTGGAATGTTTTTATAGGCATGGCTTTCACTACAATTTTCTGAAATATTCTTCTGGGTGCCTTTAGAAATTCATAGCAAAGAAAATCGTTTATATTTCTTTGCTCAAATGCTGCTAAAAAAATCGTCTATAGACTTATATATCAATTGTATATTTAACTATGATTAGACGTTGTATGTATGTGTATTTGCACATACTTACAAATCAATGTCAGTGAGCTTTCTTTCGAGTTATCTATGTACAGAGCAATCTTGCATTTACACATCTATTGGTTCCAAACTAGCACTAGATACATGTATATAGGAGATAGGATGGATGATTCGGTATATAGAGAGAGGTAAGGGCACGTCATGAGAGGCGGAAAATCAGTGTGAGAAATGTCATCAATCTACAAACTAAGGACTTTAATAAAAACTATAAGTAACTTATGATACATAAATATGCGAAAATGCAATAGTCCTGCACTCAGGACAAGCCGCTACCATGACTATTCCATTGCACTTCTGAGATTGAGGGCAGCGTCTGATGCTGCTGCTGTTGTTGTTGTTGCTGCATACTGCCACTGGCAGGTGAGCCCGCATTGCTGCTGCTGCTGTTATTATTGTTGGTAATGCTAGTGATGTTATTGTTGTTATTATTGTGTCGCGTCCGCATTACGTCCTCGGTGGTCTGGTTATTGCAATGCGGCCGAGGACCAGGCTCTGGTGTGTACGTAAAGGTCAGTCCCGTGGCATAAATAATTCCATCGTTGCGAACCAGCGAAATTGGCACCTGTGTGGGCTGACGCACCTGGAAATGAAACAATTAGTTAATCAATTAATTAAGGAGTCGCTTTTCCGTTTTCCAACACATACCCAAAGCCATTCGCCGCGGAACTGGGAAATCTCGGGAACGACACACAGCAGGGTCTCAGTGCAGCGGTACATGGTCTCCGCCTCCACATCGCCGAACCACACCTGCAAGTGGGGCGTGAAATTGTCGCCACTGAGCTCCAACATGGCCACGTCGCCGCCGCCATTAAGGTTCAGTGAGTTGACTATTGGCACCGGGGTGACAGGGGAACTGAGAATTTGAAGATTAGAATCAGTTAATGGATACGCAACGATATTAGGTACTTACGCCACTGGACCCATGCCCTCGTAGAACTGATATTCGGCCTTGTCCGTGGATATGATGGTCCAGCAGGCACCGTCATTGATCATCTCCTTGTTGGGCTCCTTTGGACAGGGTGTGGCTTGGAATTGGATAATCTTCTCCTGCGATAGGCACAAGTACATGCGGTCCGTGTCCTTCATATAGAAGGCGCACTTGTGCAGCTGTGAAACGGGATCGTCGGCTTCCAACAGGGCCATCTGCTTGTCTACCTTCCGGATGATGAGGCGCGGCAGGGCCATGCCGGTGACCGAGCATACTAGCTTAACGGTGGCCCCGTAATGGATGTAGCCATCGCGCACCTGGAACTCCTCCGACTCGGACTCATTGTCGTCCAGCAAGTGTATCGTGAAGGCACCCCATTGAGTGGACGAGGCATGGAAGTGTCCGTTCTCCACGTGCAGATACCGGGTGGACACGGTCTGGGAGCGCAGGCGGTTGAACAGGGCAACGTTTGTGCCGCTGGCTATGCACAGATCGGCATTCTTCAGCGACTGTTTCTTCTTGGACGGCTTGGATATCACCTTGATCCTCTTCGAGTTGAAGACTCCGATGTCATGGCCATTGCCGTAGAACATCTTCACCGACAGCATAAAGTGCTTTCTTTTGTCCGAGTCCGAGATGAACAGAGTTTTGGCCGCACAATATTGCTTGCCATTGAGATCCAGCTGCTGCATATCCTGGTCGCTGCTACCGATGCCGATAAAAGCGCATAACTGTGCCCCTTGCTCGCCCTCGCCCTGCTGCAACATCTCCTCGTACCGCCGCCGCCAGCCGCTCCCGAACAGGTAGATGCACGGGGGTGGGCAGAAGAATCTCTTCTCGTTGCCATACGACTTTTGGGCCACCTGGAATATACACGATGGTGCAGGAATGGAATTCAATTGGCACAAATTGGCGTCCAGATTATCGGCAAATCAAATCAAACCGCAAGCAATGCAGCTTTGCTAATTTTCTGTAATTAATTTCAATTATTTGTCATTGCGGACGCGGACTGGACTGGACCGGGGCTCGCGTTGCTCAATTTGTGGGCAGTCGAGTGTGAAGGATTCGCATTTGGCGGCAGTCGGCCGCTTGAAGATCGCCAACCGCTAAAAGGCAACCGCGACAATTTTATTCCATTTTCATTTTGTCTCTGCTTTTGCTTTTGCAAAACCGCAAAAATTTAACACCTTCAAGTGGACACTAGAAACTAGCGCCTCCAAATGATGATAAGAGGTTTGTCTGGGGTTATTGAAAATTGAATTTTGTGAAATATATTTGAGACAGGACTCTTTATCCCAAAGTGAATAGAAGCATCTCTGTTAACTATTAGGTATTTTTTTTAGTTATGTATGTAGTCTCAAATAATTTTATGTCTAAGTAATTCAGCGATTGTATGATCTGCAAACTTTCCTTTTTAGATCTAAGTATACATACAAGTATCTTCCAAGTTCTCAATATATACGAGGATATATACGATCTGGATAACTAAATCAGATATCCTTTCCCTGACGCATATTCTTGACCATATAAAGATACAAGTTGGCAAATTATATTTATTCTAGCCATGAACGGCAATGTCCTATAAAAGTCTTTTGAAAACGAAAGCCTTGAATAAATTTGCGTTTAACAATGAGTTAACAAGAACTGAAGCATTTTAAGCGATTTTGAATAGAATCGGTGTTTATTAACTACTTATTAAAGCTATTTACTCTACGATATACCACGATTCTCACCTTGGCATGGAGGATCACGATGACCATATCGTTGCGCTCCCGCATATACTTCTCCATGGCATCTCGAGTCAGCTTCTTTTCCTCGATGTGCGGCCGGTACGGACCTGGTAGCATGGACATTTGCAATTGTTGTTGTTGTTGATGTTGCTGCTGCTGCTGTTGTTGCTGCTGCTGCTGCTGGTGGTGCACTTGTAGCTGCTGAGGCGGTGGCGGCGGCTGCGGACCAGTGCCCAGTCCAAAGTGCGGCATGTCCTGGCGCTGCTGGTGATGGCTGTGATCAAGGGGCGAACCTTGATTAAGTGACTGAGCAACTGCTGCGGCTGCGTTATCGTAGGCAATGGCGTGCGGGGCGGCGGTGGCGTTTAAATTAAATTGACTGTAGCTCTTCATTTATGCACATGGTCTTTGCATTGGAACTTGATGAACGAACTCCGGGGCCGTTGGCTGGGGCTTTGGACCGTTTGGGTTTCTTGGTTTTTTCTTTTTTTTTTGGCAAATTCGTTTGGCACTTTGGACACTGCTTTGTTGTTATTGTATGTTTTGTATTTGTTATCCTGCACCAACACACGAGCAGCAGCTGTCGTTTCTCTCACGCACTCTCTTCTTCTTCGTCGCGGACTCGGATTCGGATTCGCTTTGTTGTTGTGCTTGGATTTGAGTAAGAGCCCTAAACAGAGTATTTACATATTTGTTTCTTAGAAGCACTTGACTAGCGACCAGCGGTTGTAGCGGCTGGCTTCTGTTTAAGCTGCATCTAGCGCTTGAGTTATATTTATAATACTACAACTAAACTGAGTGGAGGATGTTGATGTTGTATCGATATTTCGATAGGCGCTTATTTATGATTGTCGCCACTCTTACCGGCGATATGTCTTGCGTTTCTCAACACTGTTCAGAGTTTTCGACAAGTGATGACCGACAAGCATATTTCTAGCCAGACAGCTTGTTTTTTTAATAATCGCAGCGATTTTAGCGGTTTTATAAATCATTTCAGAAATATTTTTATAAATGGAAAATTTTTTCGTTTTTAACTGAGTTTTGTGTTCTTTAAGAAAGCTACCGTTAAATGGATTTTTTATTTGTTAATTAGAAAATGTTGTATAAATACAAAAAAAGATTATGCTCAAGTGCAGCCATAAAAAATATGGTGTCCAATTACCTATATCGATTTTATTTCAATGCAAAAGAAATCGCGTTTGACCTACTTATTAAAAATGCAAGATACCAATACATTTTTAAATGTTTCGACGTGGGAACTAACGCATATGTTCAAATATTTCAAGGGCTGCTTTTTTGAATTAACTTTGGATTCTAATTAGATTTGTAGTTCTGTGTCATATTATACAGATAAACCCAGTTATAGTTGTAGGAAATATACGAAATCGTAATAAATCAAATGATTCAGGACGTTCTTATAAGCAAAATGTTTGTATAGGTTTGTAATTATAATATCCAATTATATAAATAAAACGGAGTGCAGGCGGCATGTATGATTTGGTTGTCGCTGTTTTGAATAGTGGCATACGTAACGACAGGGGTGATGACGCGATATATCGATGCTGGGAATCCTAATCGTTGGTGCACGTCATCGATACTATCGATATTATCGTCAATGGCCTTTACAGATCTACTAGTAATAGTACTAATAGATCTTTCCAGTAGAACAATGGAGCAATTTAAGGGTCTGCAAAAATCTCTGTACATATGGACGGACAGTGCAGATTTGGACAAGCGTATAGAGCAGCTAAAAGCAGCCACCGGCGGCGAGGTGGCTTTGGAAAATGTGCACCGCCTGTCCTTCTGTAAGTAACGCGCAAGATGTTTTCACATCCAGTGAGTCAGCATGTCTAATGTAATGTATTTGGATTACTTTGTGTTTCAGCCTCCTACGCCAACTCCAGCTTCGACCTAATTGTGATTGAATGTGCTCAGCTTACCGACAATTACGTAAAGTTGCTGCATATGCTGAAGCCCAGTGGCAAGTTGCACTTGGTGGCCTTTATTGGACCGGCTGGAAGTCTGCTTCAGGAGGTCAAGCTATCTGGTTTTATCAACTGCCGCGAAGATGCCGGTGATGCTCTGACAGCCGAGAAACCTGGCTACGAAACTGGTTCATCGGCCAGGCTATCCTTTGCTAAGAAGAATGCCAGTGCCTTAAATGTGTGGAAAATAAGTGGGGACGACGAGGACCTTATCGATGAGGAGGATCTACTGGATGAGGAGGACAAACAGAAGCCGGATCCGGCTGGTCTGCGCGTTTGTAGCACCACCGGTAAACGCAAGGCGTGCAAGAACTGTTCCTGCGGTCTGGCCGAGGAACTAGAGAGTGAGAAGGGACAGAGCAAGACTGAAACCGAGAACGCCAAGTCTAGCTGTGGAAATGTAAGTGGAAGTGGATTCTCCCTTACATATTTGATTATTCACTTTTAATGATTTTGTAGTGCTATCTGGGTGACGCCTTTCGCTGCTCCACCTGTCCGTACCTGGGTATGCCTGCCTTCAAGCCAGGCGAGAAGGTACAACTGGCCGCCAATCTACTTAAATCAGACATTTAGATTAGAGACTCCACTGCACTGATCCAATTAAATTTCAATAGTTTATTAAGCTGACTCTTACTAACAAACAAATAATGTCGTAATGTAAATAGAATAATGCATACACAGTGATTATGACACTGTTTATATTTCGCATGGTGTACCCTTGATGAGATCGCGGTTTTGGCCCATCAAAATACGGTAGTTGACGGCCGAGGGATCGAGTTCCTTATACAAATAGGTCGGCATCTTGTCGGACAACACCCAAACAGTGCCCTCGCTATCGATCTTCATGTCGTTGGGGAAGACCAGAGTGTGCGAATCGGAATCGATAAGCCCCTGAGTATCCGGAGTGTACGGCCGCTTAATATTCCAGCATGCGATGGCGTCTTTGTTCACCTGCGTGTAGAAGATGACGCCGGTCTCGGGGTCGAAGACCTCAGCGGTGGACTGACCATTCATTCCACGGTCACCAACATATTTAAAGTCATAATACGAGTCGCCGCCAGTCACATGTGATTCGTTCTGCAGCACTCTGTTTGAGACCTTGAACTCCTTGGTGCTCGCCAGGGCATGGAAATAAATATCCTTGGAGTGATCCGGATTCATGGGACCCACGGCCAGACCGAAGACTCCGTCCGTCCATTGGAAGTTGACGCCGCCCACATTGAAGTCGCCCTGCAGCGGATCGAAGTGGAAGAAGTTGTGCTTGACACGATAGGACTTGTCGTTCCTCAGTGAGTATACGATGACGCCGTAGGCACCCAAATCGGGAATATAGGCAAACGCATCTTGGCACTCGGAGCGGTCGGCATCCACAACCTAGATTTAAAATATGAAATATGAAAATATTTTAGATCCGAATGAGTTCTGGGCGTACTATTTGATGCACTTACAATATTTGCAAAAAACGAGTCATCCTTCTTCTGATCATCGGGAATAGCGAAGCGTCGCACAAGAGTATCTGTCTTCAGATCAAAGACCAAAATCGAATTGGGCGTAATCTGCTTTGGATTGCCCAAAATGTCGGCCAGGCCGGTATCCAGCACCCAGAGACGATCGCACACGTCCACCTGTATGCGGAACGTGGAAATAATGGTGGAGTTATCCTTGAGTTGAACTCCAGCATCTTGGGCCTTGTCAGCATCCAGGCGTCCACCCGATGGTGTCTTCTGATCCTGCGGCTGAACACTGATGGGCAGCTTGTTCGCATTCCAACTTGGATATGGATGCAGTTTAGGGGACTTCTCAGTAGAATCAAGGTCAATGTAGTTAAGGGTCGCAGCGACACCGGCTTTCCATCTTAACAAAATAAAAAATATAAAAATATTATTAGTAGTTTTAGCCAACTTGAGGTCCATAGTCAACCTGATCAGATTTGACTATAAATTCCCAGATACACGGATCGTTTTTGTCAGAAGACAAATGCAGCAGGTTGTTCATACAGTTTGTTTCACTCTTACTAAAGAGATCATCATTGAACTTTGATGCCGATCGAACTTCAGCATTAATTACGTCCATTATATACTAGGGAACCAGTACTTGTGAATAACTGTGTACCGCGTTAATTTGTTTCCATTAATTTTCCAATCATTCCTATGGCAGCTATAAGATATAGCGGTCCGATTTGCATGTAATTTAAAATGTATAGCTATAATATAATTAAAGGATTACATATTTAATTTGAGCCCAATATCTTTAAAAATAGCAAAAATATATCATTTTTACCCAATAGTTACTATCAGCTATTAGATATGTAGTTTCTTTATATATATGTATTTATAACCAAAAAAATATGAGAATTATGAACATTTTAATTTTCGGCCCTGAATGTCCATTCTCTGTTTTTTAACGAGATTTCGAGATATAGCTAGTTTTGTACGGTTTAAGAATTACGAATTTATATGAAAATGTGAAATGTAAAATGTGTAGGTAAATGTTATAAACATGTAAAAACTTCGATAACCGAACAAACGATATACAAACTTCGGCTAACCGAAGTAAGAAAGAAGAAAGTAAGAAAGTCACCTTCTTTCATTATTTTGCATGCATTATAGAAAAAATCTCTACACTTCTTCTATCAGATCTCCTCATTGAAATCTATTAGGAAGAGAATAAGTCGTTTTTTAAGTATATGCATACGTGTATGAAGTTATTCATAGGAAAATGTGAGCTTAAAAAACATGCGGAAAAATCGTTCGTTCGCAAGCCGTACGTTCGCAACCGGTTCTTAATTCAATTTAAAACAAGTGGGAAAGCTACAGTCGAGTGTGACCGACTGTGAGATACCCGGTACCCAAAGCATTGTGGGTGAAATTAAATAGCACATGAACATGGAAAGAAGAAAATGTTGACAAATGAGAACAAATGTTGCTAGAAACATGTTGAGCAACATCCAGAAAAGACAAATGTTGCTGGGAACATGTTGCGCAACACCCAACAAAGACAAATGTTGCTAGGAACAATGTTGCCAGGAACAATGTATGCTGTATGCTTCTGTATGCTTCTTCATACACAGAAATTGTATTGTTTAATAACTTCCATGTTTATCATCCGATTTTAATCAAATTTTCAGAATACGTCCACGAAGGCCTACTTATTTATTTTATCTATTTAATTTATGCCGAAAATTACAACTATAGCTTATATACCGTATTTTATGATTTTCGGGGGCGGAACTGAGCGTGGCCAAATTCAAAAACAAACTTGATCTGCGTGCAACAGATTCCAAAGGTTGTCACTTGGTAGTCAATTTGGTAGCTCTAGCTCTTAAAGTCTCTGAGATCTGTTGTTTCACACGGACGGGCAGACGAACAGACGGACATGGCAAGATCGACTCGGGTGGTGACGCTGATCAAGAATATATATACTTTATAGGGTCGGAGACTTCTCCCTCTGCTTGTTACATACATTCTCGGTTGGCATTAACTTATAATACCCTTGTACCCTATATGTATATATGTACATATATGTAAATACTTGTCCGGTTTAAAACTAATAGTTGTGACTTTCTGTTGTTTAAAGATAGTGAAGTGGCAACAATATTTTCAATGTTCTAGATCATCAATATGACTGAATTATTAATGCTGATCAAAAATACTTGAAACGAATTCTACATTTAATTTTAGAAATTAGAAATTTGAATTAACTAGCTATGCCTGGTAAAGTGGTTTTCGGTGGTCATTGTTTTGATTACTCATAGCTGCCGAAAATGTTTGTTTTCTGAACGTTTTCCCCATCAAGCGCATCTGGGGTAAGCCCCGAAAGGTGATGACATCACATAATGTCTCTGCTTACCAGTTGTTAAATATACTAAATAGAATTTTCCATGTATTTTCTCTTATTAATTATACATTTATACATTTCACGATTAGATTTGCATTTAGAAACCACTATTTGAGCGGCTAAATAGACTTATACAAAGGAAAACAGAAGTATAAGCTCACCCATCGAACAGGAAACCGGTTTCCCTGTCGACACTCGATGGTTTTGCAAGTCTAGCTTGACATTTAATTACAATTAAAATCACCAAACAACAAAAAATAAATAATAAAAAGCAACTATAACTATAGGTAATCACGAGTAGAAGTTGGCTTTCGTTTATGAATATGGTAATTTACCTTGGCACAGTGACGAAGATTCGGTTTTGCCAGCGCTCCACGCCCAGTGGCAGATTGTTTTCCTCGATGTAGTGGCCACTTGTCTTGGCCTCCGCCTCGGCCTCCGAAGTGGGCCAATCGAAGGCCAGTTGCTTCCACGAGAACTTCTCCTCCAACTTGGCCGTTGCACTCCGGCTGAAAATGCCGATCAGACACAAGACCAGGCCCAGGCTCAATCTCAATCTCAGTGATTTCATTTTCGCGATTGGTTTTCGACAGTTGTATTTTCTGGATTCCTCTTTATAAGTTGCCACCGCTGTTCGCTGCGAGCCGAGCACGCTTACTGCAAGAGCTTGGGCTGGAGTCGGGCTTAATATGCTCATAAATTTGTTGACTTGAGCTTTTAAGCTCAGATCGGAGCAGCAGCTGGTATAATCTGTTATACCAAATATGCAGCTGTATGCTTTGGGTTGGGCCTTAAAATTTGCATTGTGAGAGCGGAAGGAAAAAGATGCCACATTTATTTGCTAATATTGTAAAAATACTCGTACATTCCGGGAGATGTCCGATTTTGGCAAAATGCTTCTCTCTTAAAACGCGTCTCGGAATAAAATCAAATGTACAGCGAACCCAAGTATCAGCGTGGGATCACCGATTGTCTGATTAATGGGCCGCAAATTGAATTAAAAAAATTCTGCGCTTAATCTTGGAATAATTATAATTAATATTTAATTACATAATAATTCATAATTAATAAATTAATAATTCATTTTTTAGTCCCGTTATGTGTGTAGTTCCCCAAAGGTAACCTTCGCCAAGAGTCCGGAAGCTTTTGCATTTAGCCTCGTGGCAGTTAGAAAAAATCCGATTTGCTGTCGAACTGTAAAATCTTTCTTATTAAAATTTGCATTCATTAATTTATGCGGTTAATATTTTAATAAGGGTTGTTGATTCCTTATTAAAAATGCAGCACAAGCGCGTGGCAAACCGTTTTTATTAAGTACCTCGACATTGAGCTACCTGGTACTCAATCCGACGGGTTTTCTTAACAGAATATTTTCCAAATGCGATTCGGGTAAACGACGATTCTTGATCTACTTTACCATACAAGTCCTAGTAGCTGTCATAGGAATGCTTAAAAAATTAGAAATAAAAAAATCTTTGTTTTTCAAAATCATTTCAACTACATCAAGATAAGGCCATCTTTTTTTATTATTTGAGAGTTTCGGGTTTAATTTTAGGAACGATCGGTAAATGAGTAGGAAAATATAATATCAGAGTCAGACTTAAGCTTTGTTTTGGTATTTTTTCTATGTCAACTCCTTACCCACAATCCCAAAAAAGTATTTATAAGAAAACATTTTTCTAAGTAAAAACAAGTGAGAAAACTACAGTCGAGTGTGACCGACTGTCAGATACGCGGTACCCAAAACATTGTGCGTGAAATTATATAGCACACGGACATGGATAAAGGTAAATGTTGACAAATGAAGACAAATGTTGCTAAAAACACCTTGAGCAACATTAAAAAAAGACAAATTCTGCAGCTGTATGCAGCTGCATTACGAATTAATACTGCGACCGAAAGCACGCAACATTTTTTTTGGCTACTGCCTGCTACAGAAACTTTATTGTTTAATAACTTCAGTTTATCATCCGATTTGATTAAAATGTTCAAAAAACGTCCGCAAATGCCTATAGGCATTTATACTTATTTATTTTATCTATTTACTTTAAGCCAACAATTTCGACTATATCTGATATAACGTTTTTAACGATTTTCGGGGGCGGAAGTGTGCGTGGCCAAATTTGAAAACAAACTTGATCTGCGTACAACAGATTCCAATGTTGTCACCAAATTTGGTAGCTCTAGCTCTTACAGTCTCTGAGATCTGTTTACCAACACGACGGACGGACAGACGGACATAGCTAAGTCGACTCGGCTAGTGATGCTGATCAAGAATATACCTACTTTAATGGGTCGGAGATGCCTCCTTCTGCCTGTTACATACATTCTCGATTGGCACTTAAAATACCCTTGTACCCTATGGGTACCGGGTATAAAAAAAATTGTACAGTTGTTGTCAAAATAATAGTAGTATCGAGGGCTTAGGCCAAATTAAAATATCTTGTCTTTTACTTTCAATCCACGTAAAATTTTGGTAATATTATAAGTATAGATTATGTACACTCAAAAAAAAACAAGAGTTTAACCTTTCTACGCGTTGTCTTAAAAGTATACTCAAGCAGTATAACGGGTTTAGTATAAATTTTATACTTAAAAATATCAAATGTATACTACAAAGTTTAGTTTTTATACTCTATAGTTTCAATTGTGTATTTTTGAGTATTATTTTTATACGAACCTACATCGGAAATTCGATAACATATCGCGTTAGCTGGAATTTAGTGCTTTTCTGTTTGTCGCGTTAGTGATTATTATGAAATATTGGTGCAGATGAGTATAAAATTTATACTTTCGTAGTATCAAATTATAAAGCATCTTATTAAGAAATTTTTAATACTCAAGAGTATAGAATTCATGTAACAATCATATAGGTTCTATGATGATTTTTTTTTTGGTGTAGTAAACTCAACTATACCATGATTCTTATAGGTTGATTAAATTTGTAATTTTATGCTTTAAAGAAATATCTTTATTTTATTTTATAATTTAAATGTAAGTCTGTGGATTAAATAAATTACCACAAAATAAACTTTAACTTTTCCCAGAATTTTAAAAACAAAATAAAATCAAAATTTTTTTTTAATAGCGGATGTTGTAAATATGAGCGTAAGTTTGCCTTAAAGACAGAAGTAGGGAGTACGTTTTAGGGTCAATAATATGTTTTAGTGTTTTATGTTAACACTAAAATATAGTTATAGATTGTATGGCAATGGTTATCAAATTATTATATAGCATGCAAAAAGCCGGATCCACCGCTTTCCTGAAATATTAATTAAAACGCATAAATCTCATACAAAAATCAAGTTGAATATAATTTCGTTTTTTTTTTTTTTTCATTTTTTATTCAGTAAAATTCTCATTTATTCAGTTTAATTAAACTTTAAGTTAATTCGTTAATGTTACATTCATAAGAACATATCGAGTTTTTCTTTACTTTGACCTTTTGTTTTTCCTGCATATTGCTACCATTTTGTGTTTTTTTTTGTAATTTGTCACTAACAGTAGATTTTCTTTTCTTGTCTGTTTAAGGATTTATTAGAAATAAACTTGGATTTATTTTACTTTTGCTCTTTCTATTTACTAGTATTTATACAACAATTAGCTTGGCTAAAGTGTGTCTTAATTTACTAAAAGTTCTTTGGGTTGTGATTTAAGGGCAAAGCAAATAGATAATTCGGATTCCAAAAACAATTTTGCACAAATGGTTGCACTTGCATTTATTCGATCGGCTTGTGTTGCTTTTGCTTTTGTGGTTTAATGTTGTGTTTGAGAGCCGCAGCTAAATGTTCTATATACAATATACATGTTCTCGAGTTATACGTCTACCCTAACAGCGTTGCTATATGTATGTATATGAAATACAATCCAATTAAACTACAAATTCCAACGATCCTTAACAAATATCAATGTACTAGAGATGTTCTTTGTCATTTGTAAATTTCATATACATATTCTTCAATATTTGTTTATCGTGTGTATAGTTTATATTTGCTTACGTTCTTCTCCTTTTATTTGAAGGCTTAGATTTTAAAGTCTTTCATTTCGTAGGAATTTGATGTTGTCCATGTATGTTCTTATAGCACTTTTTGAGATGGATTTGTGTGGTTTTTGTTTCGTTTTTCTTTTATTGAAATGGCTTAGAGGATCGAATTATTTTAAAGGTCAGTGAGTAAGTGACTATATGCAAGTGACAGGGTTCATCATCTTTCTCAATAGGCTTCAGTTTTGCTTTAGTTTAAATAAAGTCAATTCCTATATAACGACGCGCAGAATTATGTACGGTTTCTCCATTCCTCGTTTTCTGTGTATAATATATATACTTTATAAATGCAAATTTAGAACTTACAGTACGTTCAAAATTTTATCATTACCTTTTAATTCGTCTATAAATAACAGTACATAAAAATTAAAACGTTTCTTGAGCCGCGATCCACCCACAAGATAATATTAACTGTTTATGCTAAACTAGTCTCTGCTATATGTATACATATCCTTTCAATATCTACGATTTGCTATACCTCCCATTCAATTTGTGCTATGTACGATTTGCAGTAATGTAAACTATTAAAACTTTTGTCAAGTGCACATTTACACGTCACACGGACTTACACATGGATCTATACAAAGTGCCTAAAGCTAACTTAGCTGTAAGGAACCAAACCGAATCCCATGATGAGAAGGACAGAGATACGTAGCTTGATTCCTGGAGTCTAGGAGTTTGGTTTGTATTGCTGCGACCCGGCTTAAAAAACACTCGTAAAACATATTTAAGATTCGGGAAAGGCCGCCATTTTGAAAAAATTCTCTTCTCTGTTTTTTTGTTTTATCTATGCGTCTAAATAGTATAAAGAGCTCTAGGAGACAGCACTGAGCAAAAAAGGTTCAAACTTAAAATTCGCTTAAACAAAATACAGATTTTACTAAAGATACACAAATATATTTTTCCCCTGTTGCCTTTAAAAATGAATATCATTATGTTTTTAGGTATTCTATTGACTTCCTACAACATTGGGTTTCATCCTTTTCAACGTTTAAGCCTAACAATTTCTTTTTATTTTAGATACTAATGCCGGATTCCTTTCTGTTTTTTTTAAGTTAAAAGTATTTTCTATTTAATATTAATTCTAAATACATTTAAGGTACAATACATATTTCATTATGCTACAAAATTGCTGCTACTAGTCCACTTTTAGCTCAGCTTAAAGTTGATACAAAGTTTATTAAGTACGTTCTTTTTTTAAATCTTCTATTTTCGTTAGCATCCTTAATCGCATTTCACATTTTTTATAATTCACCTATCACGCAAAGGAAATTGACAAGTTTTTTCATGTACGATGGTCATGAGTATCTGCAAAATAAAATCAATTATAATTAATTCAATGTCACATTTGTGTTACATAATAACAAGTTAATTAGTAAGTGCTGTGCTAACTACATTATTTCATGAGTGTGTTCGGAGAGTACAGTTATTAATTGTGCAATGTTGCTGTTGTTGTACGTACCCTTTTTGTATTCATATTTGTTTTTAATGCAACAATATTTCCAAATACCACATATTAAATAGATAAAACTAATTAATTTATAGTTGAAATGGGAAAAGCACCTAACATCATTTCCAAATCCAGATAATTATTATAAATATTACACTAGCTTACAAATTTATATCTTTTTTTTATAAAATCGCCTAATTGTGAGTTGCTGAGCACGTTGAACTCATTAAAAAAATTTCCAAAGAACCGTTTTGGAGATATTCGCGAAAAAAACAGATTTTTTATTATACGCTAAAAATCTTGAAAACCGTAAGTCCAAAATATTTAAAATTTGTGCGATCCAAAAGGGAATGACACACCTTTCAGACAACATACGTCAGAGCTTTATTAATTAAGATATAAGCACTGAAAGTAAAAAAACATGCAATATTTTTGGCTATTTTGTTTATAGCTAGATTTCATTTACTTTTTAAAAATATAAAAAATAGTTTTAAATTGTTTTGAGTAAACAGATCTAAAAATAACTTTGTCCTAAAAGAGTCAAGGTCAAATATTTGCAAATCCAGTACAAATTTGAGAAGTTATAACCAACCTTTTGGATCGCACAAATTTGAAATTTGTTGGACTAACGGTTTTCAATATTTTTAGCGAAATATAAAAAAATTGTTCTTAATGAGTTCAACGTGTTCAGCGTCACAAAATTAGGCGGAAAAAGTGGGTCTAAACGTTTATATATTTTGGCTGTAAGCTAGTGCTATTAATTTGGAAACACGACTTCTGAATCAAATCATTTGTAATAAATAGAGGTACAGGTAATAAATATAGGTACAGCCAAAGTTTAAAGTCGTGTAGTACATAAACTCAAAGACTGCAAATAATGATCATTTTATTTTTCTTTTTATTTAAATAAGCCAAAGACTCATAGTATTCATATTTATTCGAGAGCAAGAAAGTCACAATTTATGATCTTCAAATTCGTAATTTTTATTGTTTGCTCAATATATTATAATGATTATTTGACGAGTACAAAGAGAATACTTAGGAAATAATGATTATTTTTCGATCAAAAATTAAATATAAACAAGAAAGAAAAAGCTAACTTCGGTAAACCGAAGTTTGTATACCCTTGCAGCCTGCAATTATATCATTGAAAATCGATCCATTTTGATAATGTTGAAAAAGTATCGAAATTTGTAAATGTTGTAAATTTTACATTTTACATGTATAATTTTACATTTTCATATAAATCTACCGATCGCTTCTATGGCAGCTATATGATATAGTTATCCGATCTTAATGAAATTTAAACCGTAATTCTAAAACCGTTAAAAACTGCCATATCTCGAAATTTATCAAAATACGTTGAAAAACAGAGAACTTACATTTTTGTTTACATTATTTTCGCCATCATTTCTATAGTGAATGATATAGTGGTCCAATTTCGGCCGTTCTAACATATATACTGCGTGCTAAAGGAAAAAGATTATGCTGAAAATTTCAGCCCGATAGCTCAAAAACTGAGAAACTAGTTCGTGTAGAAACCGACAGACAGACAGACGGACATGGCTAGATCGACTCGGCTGGTGATGCTGATCAAGAATATATATACTTTATGGGGTCGGAGATACCTCCTTCACTGCGTTGCAAATATCAGGGCAATATTATAATACCCTCTGCAGGGGTATAATAATTCAAATAAGATAATTAACAAAAATAAAGACTATTTTCTGATTTTTATTTTGTTGTTCAAAAATAAAACTCAAGTTCAAGTTCCTCAAGGATGCAAATAATGTAAATTCTAAGTCTGTGGATGGCAATGAAGCAGTAAAAGCCCCCATAATGAGAATAAGAACAATTATTCCCTAAAAAAGGTCAAATATCAGAACTTAAGTTTTATTTTTTAACAAAAAAAAAAAAGAATCAGAAAATAATCCTTTTGAAAGGAAAAAAATAAACATTAATTTATTATACCATTTTATTTTAGTCAGTATAAGTACAAATTTAAGATTGGTTAAATTTCATGTTGATATCTGTTAAATTGAGCCAGTTTTAAATTTTAGCCAAGAAAAGTGATAGGTGGGATTGGCACTGATTTAAAAGCATATATTTTGCAAGTGCCAGGTAAGTAGTTGTAAAACAGTATTGTCAAGTTTAGTGCTTAGTGTTTAATGCATAAAGTGTATTGGATTAGAAATCTATAACATTATAAACCAACAACCTGGGAACTCCGTTTCTTCTAATCAATTGTGTCAACGCCCACGAAAATAGCTAAAATTTCTAATTAAACAATTGAGAGCAAAACGATTATGAACGACAATCCCAAACAAAAATACTAATATCAGTACCACATGCAACTGGCTAATAGATGGATCCACAGCTAGGGTTGGATCCAGTACTCACCTTGTGTGATTGCGAGTGTGGCAGCGGGCGTGCCATGTGCGGATGTGTTGATGAAGGCAGCGGGCTGTGATGCTGTCGCGGCGGTGGCGGATGCGGCACCTGTTGCACCATTCAGTTCTGTGCTCTTGGCGTCGCCCCGCTCCACGAGGCGCTGCCGGAGGACTCGAATCTTCTCCTCTTTCTGAAATGGGATCCACGAGGATTATTTCATTTGCTCTCAATGTTTCCGTATTTAAGGTATAACAAAATTATTAACTATTATACAAAATCTAAGTTCGATTTCTACTAATCTAATCAATATGCATTAATTATTCAATCTCCATTAATCAGGTCATCCGCCTTATCCGCCGATATTTTATAACAATATTTTATTTTTAGACAGAAGTTTTATATGGCTCGATCAGTTCCTTGACAACTTAAGTCTTCAGGTTCTATACAAAATTAAATATTATTTTTAGAAGGTCCATGTACTCGACTATTTATGCATATGTAAACGAAAACAAAAATACAAGATCTTCTTGGGACACAAATTAATAAACAGATACCTTTTAATATCTTAATTTACACAGGGGTGCCACGAATATAGTTATTAAATAAAGTGTGTTGAAAAGTTTACTTTTGAACACAACTTCAAAAGATATTTATTAAAAGATATGAGTTTGAATAAATATGTATACATATAAAAAGCTTATTGTGGAAATTTTACCTATTTTAATTTCTAGGTTTCATAGCTCCGATTGGATTTACTTACCTGTGTTATTAATCGTTGCAATTCCTCGTTTTCGGTAACCAGTTTCTGATAGCGTTCTTCATCCTCTTTCGATATGGCCGAGTCAGGATTGTATTTCGATTCAGCCTTATCCTTCGGATGTCTTATGACCTCAATGACCTGTACAAATAAACCGCAATGAGATCAAATTATATTCGTAGACGAATAAGAGGGATGGGCTTACCTTTGGCACAAATATCAGCAGCATGCTTAGGAAACAACAGAATATCACAGCTAGAGCAACGAAGGCGAAGGACGCGTCCTGTTGCGATGCAATGACCATGCCCACCGGAGCTGTTATCAGGCAGAGAACTACCACGTTATAGATGCTCATGCCCACATAACGTGAGTCGTTAATCTGTTTCACTTTAATAGAGCGCGTCTCGTAGGCCAAAAACAGACCAAACACCAGGATCAGGCCCTTGAAGCCGTAAACAAGACCTGAAATAAGCCAGGATGAGTACATAAAATATCGGAGGTCTTTTAACAATAGGATTAGGGAACTGGGACTTACCCAACCACATTGAGTTGCGTTGACTTTCACAATGCTCAAGCTCTGGACGTATTTTAATATCATCAGTAGTAGATACTGGATCTTCGAGTGGGAATGTTTCGAGATAACGTTGCAGCGGATCAAAGATCTGCCATGAGAGTAATATCACTAAATCTATTGATAAGAGGCCCGAAACCATGGTGTATAGCTTCCAAGGTTCCACTTTTTTCTGCAAGGGATTTCGTATAAAAGAATAAAAACATTCAAATTGAATTCGTAAAATTAAAATTAAAACTCACCTTCGGGTCAGTTTTTGCTTTTGTTGTAAACCGATGCACACGCCAGACCTTGCTGAACATAGCACCATATGCTAATGTAAAACCGGTGGATAGTAACCAAGCTCGAGCTTGACATATCTAAAACGAAAAATGAAACAATAAGAGTCGTAAAATTATGGGTTAATTAATGTTAGTTTTTACCTTTGGATATTCTTCCGGGCTGACAAAGCGCCCGTCAATACCCAGTAGTATGACAGATATTAGACAGATGATGACACCGAATAACATAATCGTATTGCAAACGGGATGCGATGACTGGATTACTCTAAGGAGAAAAACATCGTTACTAGTTGGATATCTTCAAGGGAAGGGGAATGTGGTATGATTGATCTACCTTCTATGCTTATTCCAAATATTAAAGATGATCAGGGCGAAGGCAACGAAAATGCCGCAGCTTGAGATGGTGCACATGCACACAAACAATGGCAAGGACACTGTTCGTAGGACATGTGTGACAATTGTGCGATCTTGAGGAACCTAAAATAAATAAATAAATGATTGCAATTCGAAGTATTAGCTTATTCAACACTTATATGGGTATGTAACTTATGAATTTAAAAATAGAACATTTGTGTAATTGTTTAAATTATTGCACTTATTAATTTTTACAGTGAATCATCATGATATCTGAGAACATTCTCAAGCCTTTCATGAATTGGGTTAGCCGCTAAGACGACGTAGAACGTGACTTGACCATAGCCCTCGTCCTTGTAAAGGATATTATGAGCCCACAGCTTGCAGTTAACCTGGACACGCTCATTTGCCTTCAAATTTTTTATTTCAAGCGCCACTATACGATTCAGATCGTTTGGGCCAAGGAATATCTTCTTTTCTCCTTTAACTAGGGCTGGCGCGATCGACTTCTCGTCGATATCGGTGTATTCAGTTCTGATCGCTGGCTCTGGGTGAAATTCTATCTGAACATCCTTGTGCTGACCGGTACTGCACGTGATCCAGGTTCGATTCTGTCGATCCACCTCCAGTGTCCTGTTGCTATTCAATAGGTTTTTCAAAGCCAAATACTCGTCACTGCTGATGTTGGCCTTCTTGACCACCTCATCGGCGTGTACATATGGTTGCGTCTTGAAGCCAATTATGCGATTTAATTTAAGAAAGACACACGGCTGACCGCTAGCATAGCCAAACATATTGCCGGGAGTACAGGATCCAAAGCGTGTATTTTTCCCAGAGTCACCGCCGTAATCGTATTTTTCCAAAAGAGTCATTATACCTGCGTACTTTTCGGAGACATCTGAATTTTTGCGAGGATTGAAGGAGATTGTTCTAGGATTAGCTCGTGGTCCCATCGGAAAAAAGCTCACAAACGGCTGAGCCATCTTCCTAATGGGCTTGGGCCTACCCCAGTCATCCGTAACGTAATCGAACCAGGCCATGGAGAAAATTAAAACAAATAAAATGTAGCACACGGCATAGAGCAAAGTGAAAAGCCAGTCACAAGGCCGGCGTAACGCATACTTTCCATGAATCTTATTGTAAAATAGCCGGCGCCAATTGGCTCTGCCCGGAAAATGATATTCACAACCCTCGTAGTAAGTGCGACCCCCATTTCTACCTTGTATCTCATAGGGATCTAGCTCCGGCTGTGGCTTTACAATGAGCGTATTCAGTTTTTTCATTTGACTTTTAACGGGTTGCATAAAGACAACTTGAGTCCCGTCGTCGATGGGCTGGTGATGCTTCTCTGTGTTGCTGCCTATATCTCTATACCTTTCGTTGAAATGTAAGTAGGACCTGGAAATGGGTGGATAGTTTGTCTTCGGAAGCTTTTTTGTGTTAACTCCAATTTCTCTGACTCGTCCATTGGCAGGCCCTACGTCAATAGCATGATCGTCTGATTCAACGAAGCTCCTCAGAGCTATCCTTTTGCGAGGCTTTTGCAACTTATCAGTGTTCTGGCCTACATCCCTTTGACTTCCGTGATCATGGTAGACGCCAGTGTCCTTGGTCTCAGCCTCTGTGGTTTCAGAGACAACTTTTTCGGGCTTTCTGCTTATATTCGTGTTGACTCCCATAGATCTTATCCTCCTATTTCTTTTGCCTATTTTCACCTGTTGATTTTTTTGAACTTTCTGTGGCTCCCCAGGGATCTCAGGAATTTCCTCCTCTATTCGAAATTTCCAGCGATTCCTAGCACTTACTACTGTTTCAATCTCCGGTGGAGGGGGCTTTTGCCCGGTTGCTCCGCTTTGGCTGGGATCTTTGGCTTCCTGAGCTCTCTGAGCTACTTGAGAGATTTTTGTGTTGGTGCCCCTTTCCTTGACTGGAGCCACACTATCTTCATTCAGAGACGTACCACTTTTCCTTTCATCAATATGAAATCGGCTGGTTCCTGTTGTTCTGGGACCTCTGATTTCATCTATTGTCTGGTCGGGTTTGCGACGCCTTACGAAATCAGGATACAAGTCACGTTGCTCCTGAAGCTCTTTTAATAGTTTCATATCAATTACTTCAATCAGAGACTGATCGTCTTCGGTTCTCGGTGCTCGATAGCTGCCTCTCACGGTCGAAGAACCAACTGATTCTGTTTCTCTTTCTGCAACCTCACCCTCGTGGCTTTTCACATCCTTATTTTCTAGCCCTTCTTCGGGAGCTTTGTTAGACTCTTCTGATGAGCGTTCATAATCCAGCATATCTGCTGCAGAATGGCTAGTCTCATGCGATGCAGTCCCTGCATCGACGCTTGATTTATTTCTTTGAGGAGTCTTTTCAGGGGCATCATTATTCGCGTTTCCCTTATCTAAGCTTTCGCGTACACCCTTTTTAGTGAGTTTTTCTTTTTTTACTGACGCCTGCGACTTCTGGTTCTGTTTTAAGTTTCCGTCATGGCCCTGCCAGGGACCTGTTGATGAAGATTGCGGACTAGGTCCTTCAGCATTAGCGCCATCATGGGAGACATCTCTGGTTGACTTGCTTCCTTTCTCGTGATCATCCCTTTGCTCTGCCGGCTCTTTATCCCTCTCCGACATACTTTTTTTTGCTTAAAAACCTTAACTGGAATGATATTACAAAGCCCACTGGTATGTGCTCACCTTGCCGCCAATCCACTGTTCGGTATTCAGCCAGGATAGGTTATCCAACTGGGTATCGTAGTAGCCCAGCTTCTCGTACTTGCCGTTTATCATCTGTTCTATTTGAGTAAGGGCAATTCGATCGCCCTGCGAACTGAACGCCACCACTCCCTAGGTAATGAACAAAATTAAAATTTACTCTTATTTAGATTTACTTTATTTGTTCTTACCGAAACACCCAGAAACTGGGTAGAGTTCATTGCAGCGTAGATTTCGTCGGCGATTTCCTTGTCCGTATAGGTGAAGTCCCTCAGTGATTTCTTACCAGTTGTTAAGCGATCCATGGTCTTGTTGAAAGCCAGTGCCACACTCCAAACCGCATCGTAGGCGAGCGGTGCCTCCTGATAACCCTCTGGATATCGGTCGTGATTGATGTCGTAGCCCTCGTCTATTAAAGCCTGATTCAGTCGATGTCTGTGTAGAAATCGGTGAATATTCATGGGACAAACTTATAAAATTGACATGCACTTACCGAAATTCCTCCGCAGTCATTCCGGATATTGTTGTCTGATTGTTCTGATTCCACATGAGAGCTTCTGTGGTCAAATGTCCCTCGGCAGCTATCCGCATTTGCTCTACAGTGCAGGTGATGCCCTCCGCCTTCAGGTTGGCCTCGTACCAATTGTCCTCATACCATCCTGGATAAAATAGTTGGCGATTCGTGTGGGTCAGACAACGATATTGAACTTCAAAACTCACCTATGAAGAACCATACATGGGCGCGACCATATAGCTGCTGCTTATACATCTCGCAAAGAACCCGTCTGGCAGCCACGACGTAGAAGAGTCCCACTATGATGCGTGCATCCTGGCGTCGCAAATTGCGCACGGCGTCTGTTGGATCGGAAAGAAATGATTGTCTAGTTACGATTTCAACACCAGCTTCCATGCATCGATTCTCGAGATCCTCAACGGTCTGAAATTATACGTATTCGGATTAACAAGGAGTGCTCCGTGGGTTCATTGAATAACTAACCGATATAAAGACTTCCTCGGCCTGTTGCAGGATGGCCACCCGGGACCAGCCAAACTTCTTCATCAGCTTGATGCGGGTGGGATTGTGCACCGTGGCCGAGGGATGGGTGCGAAACAGGGTGGGGAACCGCTTGCGATCCGACAGCGCCGGACTCGATGCCCCGTAGCACAGCTGCAAATAAAATGAGACATTACACTTAGAACTAAATCACTGAACTACTGAATTAAATTGTTTTTCTTTTATGAAGACATTGAATCAATAAATATCTTCTTGAATTGAATAGTGCAGTAGCGGCATGATTTTCCAAACATTTGCTTGTTTCACACTTCAAAAAATAAGTTACATAAAGTTAAATAAACACAAAATATATACATTATTTAAATAAGTAAAACAAAACAAATATCATAATGTAAAAAAGGTGTCTTAAAGAAATATTCTAAAGCCTACGTCGATTTTGTTCCGTGTGTAGGGTCTTAAATACCTATGTTGGCTTCGCATTATGCAAATACTACTTACCACAATGAGATTCCACATTTTGGCAGCCTCCGCTACAGTTGTACAGACCGTGCTGCATCCTGCCAGCAGCATGAGTTTCTGCGGTCTATTGTAGAGCAGATTGTACATCACGCTGGCGCCCAGCCCCGGCTCACACTGTGGAGAGGAAAAGTGAATTAGTTGGCCGTATCGCATCGGAAATTGCAAAAAAAAAGAAGGGATTCTCTGCGTCACTCTTAGATAAATATTCACACATAAGTACATAGGTAAGTTTCGCTTGATGGCTGACCCAAGGTATTGATTATGTTGGCTGCTAAGGAACGACACTTGACGAGATATTTCTTATAATTTATATCTCGGTCTTCTTTAGAAAATGATTATATAAATGATTTATTGGCCATGTGTTGCAAAAAGTTTGTTGTATGGTACATGGTTTCGTTCTTAATTATCTACATTAAATGGTGTTTATGAAGCTGCGCAAAAAGATGGAAAGTAATAAATTTATTATTTATATTTTAGTTTATTTATTTGTTACCCAAATTGAAATTCACCACTTATAGATTTTAGCATTTAGGCGTTGAAATATACACAAGATTTTTTTAGAAAATAGGTTTTAAAAAGATTTGGGAATTTTTCTCAAATCTTTACAACATATTCTTTTGTTTTTATATCTTCATATCAAGCTTTTTCTAAAACGATGCCTTCTGATCGGCGTATACTATACACTATATAGCCTTTTACACTCTCGGTGCTTATCGTATAAAAAAATCAAGTCTCAATTGTCTCATAGTGATTATTAGTTCTGTGTTTAGTGAATTGTTGTTATAGTTTTCGGGTTATTATACCCTGTACACATAGAGTACAAGGGTATTATAAGTTAATGCTAACCGTCTCTCGGTGCTTATCGTATAAAAAAATCAAGTCTCAATTGTCTCATAGTGATTATTAGTTCTGTGTTTAGTGAATTGTTGTTATAGTTTTCGGGTTATTATACCCTGTACACATAGAGTACAAGGGTATTATAAGTTAATGCTAACCGTCTTGAACAGCGTCACCTGCCGAGTCGATCTAGCCATGTCCGTCTGTCCGTCCGTCTGTCCGTTTGAAACAACAGATCTCAGAGCTAAGCTACCAAATTTGGTGACAACATTGGAATCTGTTGCACGCATGCGTACACTTTTCGTAGTAGACACTGCCCGCCGGTATGAGAGCGTAACAGCCAATTAGCAGTAGACAAAGTTAATCACTGCTCTGGGACCAATACACCCATATAATTGGAGGCAAAGTTAACTATGAACCTGAATTAGTCATAAAACCTAATAGGAAGGTAAAATGAAGGAAAATAATGAAGTCTGAAATGATTTGGGTGTTCCCTATACGTCTAACTGACTAACTATCGCAAAACGACTGAAACTATCGCCGATATATTTAGACGTATAGGGAACGACCTAAAAAAATGCGGCTGCTGACTTTGTAAACAACTGATTTCAAAGGCTCTCTGATTTTGTAAACAGTCGAGGAAAATGCCTGCATGAAAAACACGGAGCAAATTACGATTTTGCATTGGGTATGTCGATGGCAGCAAAATTCCGCTGGCGGAGAAGCTAACCGAAGACCCTGAAGCGTTCTACTCCGGGAATCAAAGCCGAGTTGTTCAAAAGTGGCATTTTTTTTTTGCTGACCATCCATCAGAGCAGGTTATAACTCCGTTCGAGTCAACGCAACTGGCCTAAATATATTTTCAGTCAGTTAGACGATATTTTCAGCCGTCTCTCGGTTGCTAACTGACTGAATTTATCGAAATTTTCAATTTGTATGGGAAAGCTGTTTTCCATTCGATTTTTTCATTTGATAAATTCAGTCAGTTAGTCAGTTAGACGTATAGGGAACACTCCAGATATTAAAATAGGCTGAAGCTAAAAATAGTAATTGAGGTGAATAATACTAGAATAAATAATATGAGAAATTATTTTAGAGTTTTAGGGATACGATTTGTAGGAGCAGAACTTGGGAAGCTAGCCAATATATGCACCCATCGACACTGGAAGAAAGTAGCTGAATGTCCACTGTCACTGTCATTTGGACAATCCGAAAGCCGCGTGTCCAAGAAAAGCGAGGTTACGGGCCCGACCCGATCTCTACCCTCTGCCTATTTGTCGAAAACTCTTGGACCGACCACATTGCAGCCGCGCACTGTGGCTCATTTTCCGAAAACTCGTTGCAAAAGTCGGATATCGGGTTGTTGAATTTACAAAATCTTTTGATACCATTCAATTAGGAATTGATCAAGCTATTCAAAACCAAAATTTTATAATTTACAAATTTTTTTAAGTATTTATAATCGTTGCTCAAAGTTTGACAATTTTCTGTAGTTGCAAAAAGGTAGAAAAACTCGCTAAATCGACAGATTAAAAATAACTTTTCTAAAAAAGTAGTTAAGCTCAAAAAAAAAAAAATTGTTTTCTTTTAAGGAACCAATTCTAAACCTGAAATAAAAAAAAAAATAGACTTTTTTTTTCACTTTTTTTTTAGATTTAAAAAAAAAGTCTATTTTTTCCATATTTTCAATTTTTAATGGAAAATAAAAAAAAATGCCATATTTCGCCGAGCTCTAGATAATACTAAAAATTAGTGGAGATATTCAACTAACAAACAAAAAAAAAACCCATTGCTACAATTGTGCGCATTTCAAGATTTTGATAATTGTTCATATCAATCCATGCTACCAAACTGGCACTTTGTAGTCGGCCAGTATGGAAAACGGCAAGGTAGCAAAAAGTATAGCTTCAAGTACCGGAGTTGCAAAAAAAAATTTATTTGTCAATTTTTTTTTTGCAATTTTTATTTTAATTTATAGAATGAGTATTAAAAAAATATGTTTAATCATTTTGAATTTTTAAGTTCATTGATTCCTATGAAAAATGTATTTTTATAGTAAAAAATCAAAAGTTTTAGTTTGCCGAATAAATTACGCATCTTTTGGTGGGCGTAACCTAAAAAACGTACCAACTAACATTTTTTCGAGATTTGTAAATTATTATAAAAAAAAAATTAAGTAGATATCTTCAATAGATCAAAAGTTATTAATTTTTCAACGTGTTTTGAGAAAACGAGCCACAGTGCCGCGCTGCATAAGTTTTACCAAGTCCCCATATCTTTGAAAATCTTAAAATATATAGCCATCCATCGACGGCAACCCCGTAAGTGGGTATATTTTCACCAATTCTCAGTGCTAACATTCAAAATAGAAAGGTAAATCAATTAAATGCCGAGCAATACCCAAAGTGTTAATTCTAACCTTTTTCTATAGGCGAGCATACTGCATTGCTTCCCGTGTTCTGGTGGCAAAGCCCTGCTTAAGTTGCGACAGGCCGATATCGACAAGCAAGCGGTCAAGCAGCTCGAAGATACGAGGGAGGGGAGTAGCTACAAAACTATACTTTCTGCTTGCCCATAGCAGCACCCATACCTATACATAGGCAGCGAAAGATCAGCAGCGGCCGTCCAAGCCCAGCTTTAATTGCTTCTACAGCGCTTGATGCAGGCCAATCTCCAGGAACAGCGCTCGCCTAAGGTCGGCTGAGGCTTACGAAGGTTCCACCTATTCCCAGGCGGGGTTAGGAAAAGCGTCTACAGAAGGCGTACAGTTTAAGATTTTTTTTTTTTTTCCAAAAAATATTCTTATTTAGTAAAAAACAGATATTAAAAAAATATTTAAGATAATGTAAAGTCCCCATAACCAAGCAAGGAAATCATAAGTCATGTGAGAGAATGGCGCAGTGGAAAGTGATAAAATGGTCCGGAAAAGACTAAATTAAAGAAAGCCCAAGAAAATGTGAAAAGTAGTGCGAAAGGAAATAAAAAAAAAGTGAAATCAAAAGATATGAACATTCTGGCTGGCAAAAAGTAAAATGCAGTCAGATAAAAATACATATATAAAAAAATATATGTATAATTTAAATAAGAAAAAAAAAATTTGTCAAAAATGAGTGGACAAAAGTAAATAATACAAAAAGCATAAACTCGGCAGCAGCCAGCATCCCCCCCTCTCTCCTCAGCATCGTCGCCGAAAGAGCTTTCGTCGCGGGACTGCATAGGAGCGGTGACTTTAAATCACAAGTTAGGCTTGCTCCCGAAGATTTTGGTCCAAAGTACCGTTCATTTAGATTTGCGAATTAGGTGCCGGCAAAGTTAAAAGAAAATTAATAAATACAAAAAAAAAAAAATGCAAACATAAAAGAAAATATGATAAATATAAATTAGCTTCACTTTTTAATAAATATAAATAAATTATTAAATTTACTATATTAAATCTACATTTTATAACTTTAATATCATTCGCCTCGAACTCTTTTAAATGAATCTATATTACAAATAAAACTGAGGTATTCAAATGAATTTACACTAGTCAGATATAAAAGGGGGTCATGAAACATAGCGATATGGTAGCGTTTTAGAATGTCGACTTAGAAAAAGGGACCATTCTCATCAACATGATTTTTTTTTGATCGAATGGTGAAAGCGCGTTGCTGCAACAACACCAACAGCAACCACATCAAGTCAACATGTTCTAGGGTATTTGTTTCTTCTTATTGCTTGTCTCGATTTCTTTTCTATATGTTTTCCTGTTCTGATTAAAATGTATCTATCCCGTTAAGCACGCGAAATCAAATATTATTTACGTACGCGAAGTCAGCATATACGAGTAGTTTAAACTTAACCCACCACCACTTCCCAGATGATCAAAAACCGGTAGCAACGCGTGCTGAACTGCAATCGTATCGACCCTCCGCTGACCTGTGAATTTTTCACCGTAGTATGCTATATGTTTCCAGCAACATTTTCATTTTCTCATTTCTCAACATTTTCTTTTTTTCATGTTCATCTGCTATTTAATTTCACCCACAATACTATGATTTTCAAAGATTGGACTAAGTTGGCGGGTATATTTACATCGCACTTAGTTTAAGCTCGCTTACGTCCATGTTGACCGTATAAATGATTCATTCATTCTCTTATTCATTCATTTACATGGAAACCTCGTTGTCGCTGTTTGTCGTTTCCTTTTTCCTTTTCGCTTCCCCTTCTTCCCACGCCCCTTGCTTCTGACGACACTTTTCATATTTCTTACGTGGTTTGCGTGTAAACAACCTTTCTAATTGTTTTTTCTTTCCCTTTCATGTCCAGTCCCAGTTCATGCATAAGTATTATCCGGCTCCTACTCCCCCACTTATTTATATCGAGGTGTGTGTTGCGTCCCAAGGCATGCCGCATTAGAAGCGTTAGCTCTAGTTTAATATTTATTTCTCTATACTTTTTCGACGTAGTTTAAAACATTAGATGTACATAAGTATTTTCGGAAAAATATATAAATAATTAACTTAAAGACATAAATTAAATAAATAAATAAGCATAAAGATATTTTTTAGATTTTGAGATTATCATTGACTATAGCTTGATCTTGGCAAAACGCCTGGCTAATAAAGGGTCGATTTTTTAAGTCAGGTTAATTTTTGTCATTAAGGTAAATTGTTTTGGCATCTGATCTGTCATTATAAATGCATATATTCGAGTGTAAATACATATGTATAAGCCCAGTATATGACAGCCTAAAATTCATGTATTGATACTTATTACAAGAGATGCCTGACTATTTGTAAACAGCTGTTTATTAGTAAACAAAAGAAATTGAAATAATGTTAGTCCTCCTTCCTCCTTCATCTGGGCATCATCACCCGGCATCAGTCCAAAATCATTTCTGCGATTTCACATTAGTTTTTAGTAAATTTTGCTGATTTTTTGGCATTTCACTAAATTTGCTCGGCGTTGCCACCTAATTTCATCAGAGTGATTTTGTGGCTCATCATTTCATGAATTGGTATCCTCAATTATTAAATGAATGGAAGAATTCGGCTGCGTAATACCAAAGACCAACATAATCACTAAGATGCCGAATAACTCTTTGAGCAGAACGAGCTCCTATGCTTCAAGAACTTTAAAGCTTAATCTCGTATATTTGTGCACAGATGTGTTACAGAAAGCGATGAGGATTTAAAAACAAGTGAAATGCCCTGTTTTCTCAGGACCCAAAATGTAAAATTGCATATTTTTCTGTACACTGTGTTTATTTCGCATTCAAAGCAAAAATCTGTGGCACCCTGATAGATCTGAAAGGCTACATTTTCGCGGCGTTAATCGCAAGGGCATTTAAAGGTCCGGCTTGTAAAGTTCAAACTGTTCTGAATTGTTTATATTTTTTCGCTTCTGTGTGCTTCTGTGCAGGTTTTTTTGGGACATTTCACACATCAAAGTAGGTCAAGCAAAAGGCAGCGGCAAAGGCAAACGCAAAAGCAAACATTGCGTGCGACCTTTGCCGCTTGTCGCTTGGCATCTGACATGGATGTGGATGTAAGAATCCGGGGCGGGAGCTGGAGATGGCAACTAATTATGCAGAATTTAACGGAAGCTGTTTGCCTAAGCCACAAACATAACGCGCCTGGCTCGGCTCAGTCCAGCGAAGCGAACTGAACTAAACCGAACTAACCAGGGCGGAGCGGAACAGACATGGACACGGAACAGAGATGGATCCACCTCCAGCTCCCCGTCTTCTTTTCTTATCTATATGTCCGCACATTCCCAGTGAATGGATGTGGATGTGGATGCCAGTGTGGGCTAGGATAGTGTCTGTCCCTCCTGGCAGCCTTGAATAAAAATAACTCAAATGATGAGCTACGGCTGGCCCGGGGCAAAGTGACCTCATTCAAAACTCAAAACAAGTAGTTAAGCTTTCGCTCACTTAAAACTAATGAGGTTCGCGTTTATAAATAGGCAGGGCAGAGCAGGCCCCGAAATCGTAACCGAAACCAAAACCAAAACCAAAGTAGTCAAAACCGCAACAACTGTACCGCAGATCCTTAAAATGAAAAACACACAGAAACGTGCAAAATATGAAAATAAATAAAAATGTTTCTAAAGTAAGGCGCCGAGGGGCATTGATAGCGCCAGTTAACATAGTTGGCTGCGCGAGCTGGGAACTCTAAAATGGGTATTGTTACTGGCCATTTATTATGATAAATGACTTTCGAAACGGCGGGAATTTTATTAAAAGCGGCTGATGTATTAGCTAACCATTTAATAATATACATTAAAGTAATGTCTCGGGCTTTAAATATATAAGTTCTTTCGGGGATTAATTGAAACATTATTAAATTCAACCAAGAGCCAGAAAATCTTCTTAGGACTTAACCTTCCCAATCATAAGGGTATGAGTATATTTTCCCGAGGTATTTGTATATATTTTTTATTAAGTTCCCAAATTCCTTAAACTGATCTAAAGACGCTCCGTCCAAAAAATTCAAAAAAAAAAAAAAATGGTCAGTGTGCGTGTTTGCTCCGCATTTTGTATGGGAATTAGGCTAAACTTCAAAGATGGATTGCGCCTAAACCATGAGCGTCCCCAACATAATTTTTATACCCAAATGTACGTTGAGCAACCCCTATCTATGGTTATTTTTTAATTTTTTGGAAGGGGCGTCTTTAATAGAAAATTACCTTACATTTAACCATTGTATATTATCACTGTGGTGAGCAAAATTTTTAATGTTGTTGTGATCTAGCTTTAAATACGCGTCGAATGTCACCTCAATCATCCCGATCCGATACTCCGTTCAAAAGATATTCAATAAACAAGATTTTAACGGCCTTTTCGAAATGAGAACGTTAGACCTGTTGTTTGTCTGTCTGTCGATTTTTTTGGTTTTAGAGTTCTGGAACCACTTTTATTTTATTAAACAGCTCGAGCTTAACAACTTTTGTTCAACCACTTTTTGGTTTTCCTGCTATTTTGGCGGGAAAACAGCTAAAATAGCAAAAAAAATCCCGCGCCCATAACTTCTAAACGACTAAAGCTACAGAAACGTGCTATATGTCTTATTACAAATAATTCAACTAGTTTCGTTTTCGGCACTAAGCTGTAAAATACCTAGCCTTAAAACTAAAGAACAGCGTGTCGAATTAGAAACTAGTTGAATTATTTGTTATTTATTTTTGTTAACGTTATTATTAATCGTCACAAAATTTGATATCAGAAACTTTTGAAGTTGAATGTGCCATCGTCATTTTACTATTACCTCGTTAAGAGGTGTTTTTATTTGATAAAATTAACCTTCCCATGAAACTATTTCGTAAGGGCATATTTTACCGCGGTATTTGCATATATTTGTTATTGAGCTCCTAAATTCCATCTACAAACCGGAGGCTATAAATCAAAGTCTGCCAATATAACTGATTTTCGCAATGGCGAATATGCCCTAATTGAATCTCAATTACAATTTATTGCCGGTCTTGGGTTGAGCTACTTATTAGTGGTGGACATGGTGAATAAGCACAGAATTTACTGTGTGGAAACACGGTAACGAATAATACCCTTCATTGCGAACCATAATAAAACTGTTTGCCAACTGTTAAAAGACCGCCCCGTATCCCGGCCCATCCCCTAGAGAAATATGCTAATGAATGCCAGAGCTCAGCCAGCCTCATACTCGTTGGCAGTGGTACTCCAGTCATCAGTGAACAGAAACAAAAACGAAACAAAATAAGTGGCACCCAAGGGTGACAGTGCGCCAGAGGACCGGAGAGACGTCCCAGTACTCAGTACTCAGTTCCCAGCTACCCAGTTCTCGGACCTGTACTATAAGTAGGGCTTACCGCGTGCGCTCGACTATGCAGGACTCAGTACTCACCTCACTGTCGTTGCTGTGCAGGATGAGCTTGAAGCCCGGGAGCAGGTTCGCCTGCTTGTTGACATCATCCAACGCCAGTCTTGCGGCCGGCATGCACGCCTGCCCGCCCTGCCATCCTCCCTTGCCGGCTATCGGAAAGATGCCGCCGATGTGTAGCTCATCGGGCCTCCCGGCTTCGCCCCCCTCCAGGTGCGGCGAGGCGATCAAACAAAGTAAAAATATCCAAAACGTAACAGCACCATCACTTGTCATATCCTGCAACGGGGACCAGAATCAGAAACAGAGTCAGCATCATAATCAGAACGAAAGCTTGAAATTTGATTATCGAAATGGCGGGAGCACAAAGTACAAATCGAGGTAAACACATACAAATACATATAAATAGAAATAGAAATATAGGAGTGTCCTCCCCAGAACCAGACCCAACGGCGATGGAACTCAGGCTAGGAAAAACGGCATGGGGAAATTAATCCGAACTGAACCAAAGCGAGCGTCAAGTTTCGTTTTATGTGCCACAGCAGTTTTTATGACAACTTGGGCAAACGTACGTAAACACTTCGCTGAGTTCCTTGAGGATGCGGTATACTGGATAAGATGGTGAATTCGGTTGGAAAATTATTAATCATAATATGGCATCGAAATAGCTGGTGCATAATTATATATATACGGACTTAAATATCTATTCAAACTTGGCAGCTATGCTGTCCCAGCAACAATTTATATCTGAAGTATTTGTTAGTAGATTTATTCTTTGGAAATAATCCTGCGATATATTATATTCCTAATAACATAAAAAATTAAACTGTACAAAAACATCACAAAAGCAACGACAAACAATGAAAATTACTTCTTTTGATTTAATTTATCTTATTGCTCGATTAACATCTAACAATTTTCCATAAATATTGATATCAGAAATATATATATTAAGAGCATAAAAAGCTTGCATTGATGCATAAGTTAATAAATTAATAATAATAATAAATTAATAGGGATTTTTGTTTTTGTTGCGTTTGAACCATCTTTTTATTCAATTAACATACTAACGAATTTCTTGTGTTAACTTTCAAAAAAGATGGTTTACTTGAAAAAGTAATGTCTTAAAAATACACTTTTAGCTTAGCTATACATAAGAAAAAAATAAGAAAATGACGTAGTGATTCATCATTTTACTGAAATTCATTAACTTTAATCCACTTTGTGCAACGTGCAGGAGAACTTGGCTTTATTTTTATAAGAAAGCGACTTCATTCTGCTTTTCAGCTGGATTTAAACCGTATTTCTGTTGCAAAATTTTTGGGGGGATATGTTTTGGTTTTGTTGCCTAATGCGGGATTAGGCTTGGGGATTTGCCTTCATTTGTTCATATACTTACGCGTATAACATTTGAAAGGTTTAAGGGCTTGAGGGAAAGCCCGTCTTGTCTTAATATGTGCAAATATTTCGAAAGAACAATAAGAGCGAACTTGGAACAGAATGAACCAGCAGTAATCCGTTTTAAAAGTATTATTATAATTTTAATACATTAAATGACTCTTATATAAGATATTTTAAATACTGATTCAAAGTAAGTATACGAAACTATAAAATCAATTCAATTGATATTTATTATGAAGTAAAATTGTTTTGGAATTGTTTTGGTTTGCTAAACAAACCAAAAAATTATTTTATTCTTAAAAATACTAATAAACAAAATACTAATCGGCCAATCAAATTGTTTCAAATTTTCAGAAAACATAGTCAAATGAGACACCAACAAAATAAAACTAAGATCTTTAGCATGCATTATATAGAACTCAAGATACAGACCGTTGAAGTATGAAATCGAAAATGGTGTTACAGTTTTGCTCCTCAGTGTATATGATATAGTTGACCGATCTTAATAAAATTAAAACTTTAATTCTTACACCGTAAAAACCCGCTATATCTCGAAATTTAAAGAAATACGTTTAAAAACAGTCAGATTTCGGCCGCTTCGACATATATATTGCGTGCTAAAGAAATAAGACTATGCTGAAAATTTCAGCTCGATAGCTCGAAAACTGAGAGACTAGTTTGCGTAGAAACCGACAGACAGACAGACCGGACTTGGCTACATCGACTCGGCTGGTGATGCTGATCAAGAATATATATACTTTATGGGGTCGGAGATGCCTCCTTCACTGCGTTGCAAACATCATGGCAAAATTATAATACCCTCGGCAACGGTATACAAAGTATCGAATTAAATTTAGCAACATTTGACTTCAATAAAACCATTTTATTTTAATTATACAAATCCCATTAGAAAGCAAACGGCAACTGTATCAATGAAATCCCAGCTAATAATAGTTATCCGAATCCTCATGAAGCCAAATCAAATCTGCAATAAATTCAATTGTGTGCCGACCGAATTGAACTTGGATTTAATAGTAATTGTCTCTATGCCTCCTCCTCCCTTCCTCTCCCATCGTTTTATTCTTTTTATTGGCCTGCCCAGCATGCCGGTGTGGCTTCTGTTTAAGTTTTGATTTGAAAGCTTTAAGACCTTGTTTCAATTGAGATTTGTCTCTAACAAATAAATAAATAAGACGTTCTATTTATTAGAAGTTGTCCTCAACTTCTTTCGTTGTTCTCATTTTTTACAAGGCCAGGGCATTTTGCGCTTCGGCGCCTGAGTTTTATGGCTTTTACTCGGTCACAATCCCTGCTTCGTCTGTCCGCAGCCCCTTTGGCAGTGTTCTAAACTCCTGTCACCGAATTATATGTTATGAGATAGAAGAAGCGTTTGTGTAGAGTGGATGGCCTCTTTATCGCCCTCCGTGTGTTCCTGCGTGGGCTTGCTAGATACATAGGTACGTAAGTAGACACATTAATACATACATTCATATGTACTAGTACGCATGTATGCCGAAAAAATATTTTTAAGTCCGAATATAAAAACAAAAGGTAAACTTTTTATTCTGGCACGTTTCACTATTAATTTAGGCTTCTAAGCGGATACCTTGCATAAAAAAAAAAACATTTAATGGCAAACACTTTTCTAAAGAGCTTTGAAAGATAGAATTTTTATACTTTTACCCTAATGGCTCAAGGTTATTATAACTTCGTGCAAGTCGAGAATGTATGTAACAGGCAGAAGGAAGCATATCCGACTCCATAAAATAGATACTTAAATTCTTGATCAGCATCACCTGCCAAGTCGATTTAGCCATGTCCGTTCGTATGAGTCCACAGATCTCAGAGACAATAAGAGCTAAAGCTACCAAAATAAGACAACATTCTAATCTGTTGCACGCAGATCAAGTTTATTTTCAAATTTGGCCACGTCCACTACCGCTCTCAAAAAATATGAAAGACGTATAACTAAGCTATTACCGTGGGTTCCGGTTTAAAGTAAATAGATATGAAATAAATTGTGCCGACGTCCTATACAAATTTGAGTACAATCGAATGATAAATATGGAAGTTATCAAACAATAAAGTTTCTGTGTGTGCTTATTCTTCTTCTGTGTTGGCAGCACCAATGCGTGTTGCTCAAAATGTCCCTAGCAACATTTGCCTTTTTTCAGTGTTGTTCAACATGTTTCTAGCAACATATGTCATTTTTGAGTGTTGCTCAACATGTTTCCAGCAACATTTGTCTTCGTTTGTCAACATTTTCTTGTTTCCATGTTCATGTGCTATTTAATTTCACCCACAATGCTTTGGGTATCAGGTATCTCATTGTTGGTCACCCTCGACTGTAGTTTTCCTACTTGGTTTATTAGCGCTTTATGCTTTTATAGTATGGGTCATGTTTGCAAGCAAGCATACTTCTATGTTGGCCATACTTTGATGATTGTATTAAAATCTTTTAATTACCCGTGCAGTTTGCAATTTGACCCAAACGTTCTCGCTATATAATTACTGGATGGTTTTAAAACATTTACAACATTTACAATTTTCGATATTTTTTCAACATTACCAAAATTTATCGATTTTCAATGATCCAATTGCAGAAGGGTATGCAAACTTCGGTTTACCGAAACTAGCTTTCTTTCTTGTTTTGACATTATTTTCGCCATCATTTCAATGACAGCTATTGGATATAGTGGTCCGTTCCGACATATATAATGCGTGCGAAAGAAATATGACTACGCTAAAAATTTCAGTACGATTGCTCAAAAACTGAGAGACTAGTTCGCGCAGAAAACGACAGACGGACAGAAAGACAGACAGACAGACGCACATGGCTAGATCGACTCGGCTGGTGATGCTGATCAAGAATATATATACTATATGTGAAAATATCATGTCAAAATTATAATACCCTCTGCAAGGGTATAAATATTAAATATCAAGAAAGGAAGCTAACTTCGATAAGCCCAAGTCTGTAATTGCATCATTGAAAGGTGATCCATTTTGGTAAACTAGGAAAAATATTGAAGTTTTAAAATTTTTATAACATATATCTATACATTTTACATTTAAAATTTTCGTATAAATTAACCGATCGCTTCTATTGCAGTTATATGATATAGTTGTCTGATCTTTATGAAATGAAATAAAATCATTCAGAAAGCTCAAAAACTGAAAAAAAGCTGGTGATGCTGATCAAGAATATATATACTTTATGGGGTCGGAGATGCTTTTTTCACTGCGTTGCAAACTTCTGATCAAAATTAGCAAACTTTTTGTTCAACTAGTTTCTAATACGACACACTGGCCTTTAGTTTTAAGGCTAGGTTTCTACAGCTTAGTGCCGAAAACGAAACTAGTTGAATTATTTGTAATTTATTTTTGTTAGCGTTACTATTAATCGTCACAAAATTTGATGTCAGAAACTTTTGGAGTTGCAGTTTTTAAAATGACATATGTACATTGTAGGTCTTCCATTGTAAGTGTTAATTAGTACAGCTCAAAACTATGTCCAGAGGTCGTTCCTATATGACTTTGCTATTATAAAAAAATTATAACACAGTTATGACCCCTGATGTTAGCTGAACGCCGGATATCGTCACAAAATTTGGTACCTTGTTAAGAGGTGTTTTTCAGAAGTTTTTGTTTAAAACTACAATGGGAAAATTAAAAAAAAATCTATGTAAGAAGTTAGCTATATGGGATGGGATGGGAGATATGTTTTCTACCCCAAAAGGTGCGCAGCAATCTCAAGGGCTATACGTCCTGAAGTGACGTACTACTAGACTATCAATATCATAAAAGCTATTTTTAAAAAAATTATAAAATCATAAAAAAATTAATTTTAATTCTAAATTCTTAATTATAATATTTAGATAAATTTTGTCAAGACAAAGTAATTATCATATCAAAATACCTTTCCAACGACATATAGTACGTTTCTGTAACTGTAGTCGTTCAGAAGTTATAGGAGCGAGAAATCGATTCATTTCCTGTTTTCCCGCCAAAGTAGCGGAAAACTCAAAAATTAAAAACAAAAATTGTAAAACGTTTTCCAAATTAAAATAAGTGAGAAAGATAGTGTGTGACCGACTGTGAGATACCCGGTACCCAATAAATTATGCGTGAAATTAAATAGCACACGGACATGGAAAAAACAAAATGTTGACAAATGAAGACAAACGTTGATAACAACATGTTGAGCAACATTCAAAAAAGTACAATGATGCTAGGAACATGTTAAGTAACGTTCAAAAAAGACAAATTCTGCAGTTGTACGCAGCTGCATTACGAATTAATACTGCGCCCGAAAGCACGCAACACTTTTTTTCGCTACTGAATTGGTGGCCGCTCAGAAGACGAAGAAGAAGCATAAACAGAATCTTTATTGTTTAATAAATTCCATGTTTATCATCCGATTTTATTCAAATTAATCTAAAGTTTAGTTTAATGGTATCTACATGTATTCTTACATAAATGTATGTATAGTGCATGTAAAAGGTTAGGTATATGGGATCTTTGCTACTAATTTAAATGAGTATATACTAAAAGTTGAGCAACCTCAAGGGCTATATGTCCTGGAGTAACAATCAAAATCGTTAGAGACATTTTTGAAAAAATTTATAAAATTAAAAAAAAATATTGTATTGAGATAAATAATATCAAGGCAAAGTTATTAGCATTTCAAAATACCTTTCTAACGACATATAGCACGTTTCTGTAGCTTTAGTCGTTTAGAAGTAATGGGCGCGGGAAATCTAGGTTTTTTAGCTGTTTTCCCGCCAAACTAGCGGGAAAACCAAAAAGTGGTAGAACAAAAGTTGTTCCAAAAAGTTCCAGGATTCTAAAACAAAAAAATCCACAGGCAGATAGACAGACACATAAACAAACAACAGGACAAACGTTTTCATTTCGGAAAGGCCGTTAAAATCTAGTTTTTTTAATATCTTTTGAGTATCGGATTGGGATGATTGAGGTGTCATTTAAAGTTAGATCACAACAACATTAAACAACATTGGGGGTTTTCCTCCACCGGTCCCAACAGCTCCAATTTTCAAAATTTTCAATTTCGCACTTTCACTCCAATGGGTTGTTTGGTGACAAACGCTCAAAGGATTACAAAAAAGAAAAACACACATACTGATGTGGACTACTTTCGTTTTGCTTTGCTCGCGTATTCTGTTTGACTCATGACGTTTTGTTGTTAGTCGTTGTTGTCGGGTTCCGAGCTTAACTTTTGATGCCCGATCCTGGTTTAAGGTGTACTAGGCTAATTTTTTTCTATAATAAGACCTTTAGTGGTAAATTATAATTTTTTGCTTCATAGTAATAATTTGATATTTTTTATTTGTTCTTTGCTTAGAAAATAACTACATCTTCAGTGCTTTTGTCCTGTAGATTCACACCGTGGCCTATTGACTGAAAGCGAAACTGTAGACAAGAGGCAGCATACATAAATCTATATAGCTACAAAAGACACCGCAGCCACTCCGCATTTGTTTGCCAGTTAATCTTACTGAGGCGTTAATCCTGGCAGTGAGCACGGCAGCGAGGTAAGTGGTGCCCTGGGTAAGGGGTGCGGTGAGGCAAGCGCTGGCTGGCTAACTGCTAAGGTGTGGTTGTAGATTTGGCGAGTTGACACCTTTGACGCAGAGCTGCTGCCGTTACCGCTGCCGGTGAAGGGAATGGGGAATTGGGAGGGGGATGGGGGATGGGGCTTCCTAGCTTCCTAGTGACCTAGTTTGCACACTCAACAAACACACAAAAATACGCACACACGGCGCTCGGCGGCGGCACACACTCACAACATTAATTACGGCGAGGATTCTGCACGAAATGCGACAAACGCTTCACTTGGCTGCCTCCTTCACCTGCCCTTCTCTCCGCTCTCTTGGATCACTCTCATGCCCCGCCTATTGCCATCCCGCTCGCTTTACACTTCACTTACTTTGCGTATTTGCCGTTTAAAAAAGTGATGCGATTTTTGTGGTGGCGGCTGTTGTTGTTGCTGCTGCTGCCACCTTCGTTGTCTCTTTTGCTGCTGCTTCTTTTTCTCGGTCTCGGGGTCGGTCTTCTCTTTTGCCGTTGCCGTTGCCTTTGTCTTTGTCTGCTCCTTTGCTCCTTTGGCCGGTGCTTCAATTGTTTCATAAGACGCTAAGTTCTATTGGAGTGTGGAGACGCAGGGGGACTTCGAAAGGGGTTCAGGGGGCCAATTCAGAGCTTGTTGTTGCTCCAGCTGCTGTTGCTATTATCGCTGTTGCGGCGGCGTTGTTCAAACATAATTTGATGACTGCGCATTACAATCGATAATCCCATGCACAAATGCAGCTCAGCGCATCGCCATTGGCTTAAATCCATTTTAATGAAAGCGGATCCCGATAATATTCCGTACTCCCCAAATGATGGTTATTGCAATTTCACTGCTGGCGCTGCAGCTACTTCTGCTGCTGTTGTTGTACGGTTGATGTTGTTGCACTCCCACAATAAAGCGTAAAAATTAAAAAAAAAAAAAAAACGGAGAAGAAACGAACGAAGCAAAGACAGGAGGGGCGTGAGCTTTTTGGCCAAGCTTAAATTATTATCAACTCTCTGTTTGAGTTTGGCTCTTGCTTGCGGTTTGCTTAACAAATTATTCGCAACTTTATGTATTTATTAGTTTGTAACTATTTTATTATATCATATCGCTTGGGGTTGGGATTTTCGTGAAATTTCTTATCAAGCTGAGTAGAGTAGGCTTCTCGCTTTGACGACCATGAATTATTAATGTATTGGGTTTTATTTTTGACTTGATTTCAGGCTTTAACCCACACTTCACTCTATTCAATTCCCGCACTTTAATTCCAATAAACACTTGCTTTTCGGTTTATTTATTCATTTCTTCTTCTCTTCTTTTGAGGTATTATTTTATGCGCAAAGTGGAGTTTTTCGTGTGTCTATTTTTTGTATAAACTTTTTCGCATTGTATTTCGGGGATGAGATGCGATTGGATCCTTCTGTGTTCGTTGTGTTCCACATGTATCCGACGACTGGAACTCCATGACTGACATTTACATTTTCGCAGCGCCAGGACGAAAGCTCTCTGTGCCCGAGCTTTTGGGCCCCCAAAAGCTTTTCCACAGTTCCAGTTGCCAAGTCGGTTTTTGAAGTTTTCGCTTTTAGTTTTGGTGGCCAAGTCGAAAGTCGCCAAACTCTCCGAGAAATTACTGTTATTTAATGGAGAGAGGGGGCAATGAAAGGCAATGAATGAGAGAGAGAGGAAGTGGAGGCGGACGTGAGAGTGGGAGTGGGAGTGGAATGAGAGTTTAAGGACACCGGTTTTATAGAGTTGTCAAATGGCCTCAGGAACGGCCAGTCAAAACATCAAAATTCACTCGCAATTGGCCAAGGGCAACACCCCAACAACAACACTACGGACTACGTTCCGACAGAGTTTGCGTTTTGTTTTGAAAGCGAAAGGCCATAATGGTTGCATGCCACATTCAAAGCGAAAGTTGAGCTTCATTTTTGGGGTCGCCACATCGAGTCAAACATGCAAACACGCACGGACACGGGCACGGGCACGGGCACGGGCGCAGGCCAAGGCAAGGTGAGGTCCTTGTCATTTAACTCGCTTGCCAAGTTGACCTTTGTTTTGTTGTCGTGTGCCACACAACATCTAAGGCCTAACTGCCACGCCTTGAGCTTGAGCCATAGCAACTTGTACTTCGTTACCCATGCATATCCCCTCAAACCCTTAAAAGCCCCACCCCACTCACACTTAGTGCCGAAAACAACCTTCGGTCCCCGGTACTCGTCGCAAGGGTGGCGGCATGTGCATGTTTGATGAGCTTATCAAGGCTCCAGGATTATTGAATATTTTCGAATCGATAGCGTCGGGCTAATTTCCGGCGCACACAATTAGTTGGAAACTAAATGGCAACCTCACTGACTAAATCATTGACAGTGATGCAATTTAGTTTGGCAGCCTCAACTCTTAGCTTTCAACAAGCTAAACGATTCTGTGGTCGAAAACAAATTATTTGCATACGCTAAGTGTTAAAGCCAGTGCAACTGACACCACCAGAAATTCCCTTTTCATCAACTGGGGAAATCAATTACTACGAGTATTTATATATGCATGCGAAATGTTGAAATGCACTTGTCTGGAAAATTGCCAAAAAAAAAAAGTCAAAGCTAAAAACGTTACCAAGTTGAAAATATTAAATTACGGTTGTGTGTAAAAAGGTTTTGCTATTTGTTTGTGAAGCGACAAAAGTGCAAGCAATGTCACATGTTAAAATTGATTTAGAAATATTTTTAAACATAAATTTTGGTGTACCTTAGCTCTATACTAAAACGTAAATAACAAGTGGGAAAGCTGCAGTCGAGTGTGACCGACTGTGAGATACCCGGTACCCAAAGCATTGTGTGTGAAATTAAATAGCACATGAAAATGGAAAAAAGAAAATGTTGAAAAATGAAGACAAAAGTTGCAGAAACATGTTGAACAACACCCAAAAAAAACAAATGTTGCTAGGGACATGTTGAGCAACACGCACTGACACTCTCTCTCAAAAGTTATGTGCTCAGACACCCGAAAAGTATTCCTAAGCAGTGCGATAGAGCGAGAGGGATACTATTGACCTCTCATTTTCACTCAATGCTACGGAACACTTTTCGCGTGTCTGAGTACGTAGCTTCAACAAGAAGAATAAGCATACACAGAAACTTTATTGTTTAATAACTTCCATGTATACCATTAGATTTTACTAAAATTTTCAGAAAACGTCCGCAAATGCCTAGATCTGCTTACCAACATGGACGGACGGACAGACGTAAATGGCTAAATCGATTCGGCTGGTGATGCTGTTCAAGAATATATATACTTTGTAAGGTCGGAGATGCCTTCTGCCTGTTACATACATTCTCGATTGGCACTAACTTATAATACCCTTGTACCCTATGGGTACCGGGTATAAAAAGTAATACTAGATACTAAAGTCTACTATACCGCTTCCCTTCAAGGATACACGGGTTTTATAAATTAGTGGTAACCGAGAATGTATGCAACAGGCAGAAGGAGCCATCTTCGACCCCATAAAGTACGAGTATATATAATCTTGATTAGCATCACCAGCCAAGTCGATTTAGAACTATCCGCCTGTCCGTCCGTATGAAACAACAGATCTCAGAGACTATATGAGCTGGAGCTACCAAATTTGGAGACAACATTCTTATCTGTTGCATGCAGATCAAATTTGATTTCAAATTTGGCCACGCATAGCTATGAGCTAAGATATTGTCGTGAGTTTTGGTTAAAAGTATATAGATTTGAAGAAATTATATACGTCCTCTAAATTGAGTGAAATCGTATGAGTGAAATCGTATATAAGTAAGGAAGTTATTAAGCAATATAGTTTCAGTGTATGCTTATTCTTCTTCTGTGTTGGCAGCACCAATGCGTGTTGCTCAGCATATCCCTAGCAACATTGTCTTTTTTGAGTGTTGCTTAACTTGTTCATAGTCACTTTTGTCTTTTTTGGGCGTTGTTCACATGTTTCTAGCAACATTTGTCAACAATTTCTTTTTTCATGTTTATGTGATATTTTACCCACAAAACTTTGGGTAATTCAGTTGAATGTGGCTTCATGAAAAAACTGTTTGAATTTCTTCCGTTTTACCAGATTAAACTAGGCCTCGTATCAACCACGTAGAATGTTGAAGTCGGCAAAAGTATACTGATGACAGACAGTTTCTAGCCTAAGAAAATTTGCTTTTCTCCCGTGTCTATGTAAGAGCTATCTTTGACAGGGACCCATACTCCCTTATGATTTCCGGCTTGGTAAAATAACAGCTGGTTTTGAAAGCCAACTGAAAAAGAATAAAAGGCGTGTGCTCCACAAGCTCCACAAAATCTACCAAGGGATGAGTTGCAGCTCATCAACTTCACATCTTTTCAATGGCCCGGGCACATACATACATATGGACATACATTTGTATGCACAAATATGTATGAAACAATTTTTCTCTTTACTTCTCATTTCTTTTACCTTCTTTTCAGCTTTGTGTTAAATTGTTGCGTTAACCCAACCCGCTCCAGGGACAATCCTTCTGAAAAAGTTTAGCATAGCAGAAGGCCCCCACAGACACGGACTCGGCAAAAGGACCGTCGTCGTATGCCTGGCATGCGTTTTTCACATTGTTTCATGCGGTTGAATAAACACACAGCACACACACACACACACATATTCAGGGGCACACATACATACATACAAATACGTGCATTTTATGATCTACGGAGAAAGGAAGTGGTAGAGAGAGAAAAAGAGAGACAGGCACTTATTCGCTCGCTTGCCTCGACAGGCTTACAAAACAAACATTGCGGCATGTTTTCTGTTGGTACACACTGCGTATACGTACTGCAAGGCCGGACATCTCCTACCAGCGTTTTGTCAGTGCCCAGCACCTACACCTGCACGAACACAGTGACACAGGTCTTTCCACACGGACACATTGTAGACACGTATGCACATTATTCAACTCAACTTGATCGGGCATTGTGTGTTTCCCTTAACCCTTGCGGAGCAAGGATCTTTTTATTAATTTTTTATATTTCTTCGTTCGCCAAATATTATTTCAATATGGAAGCGCCTTGTTGAAACTTTTTCTTAACAATTAAGAACGAAGAAAATACTCGGGTATGCTCGCCTATAAAATACCTGGAACCCAATACCTTGTGAGTGCCAAAACTCTAACTCCGAAACCATTACTACTTAAGACTATTACTTCAAACTATTACTTGAACACAAATTGCTGTTTGTAATTTGACCCAATTATTCCCAAGCTACCAAATTCTGAAACAGTAAAAATGTATATATAGTTTTTTTCAGAAAGTATAATGATTTCTTTTAAATTTAATTTTTATACAAAAACCAAAATGTTGTATTTTTTGTCATCAAATACTTTTGAAGTTATTAAGACGGCGAAAATAGTGAAGGATTTCCTACTGTTTCATGCTTCCCGCCAATTTTAGTCACCACCACAAAGCCCAGACTTGATTATTATACAAAGAGCACGTTTGGGAAATTTTTGAGCGAAAATTCAAAAATGGCGTATAAGTCGTTCTCCAATGTTTATAGAGAAACTTCAAGAGGAGAGGCAAAAAATAACTGGACAATTTTGTTCCTCCAATCACCTACTTGTATAAATTATATTAAGAATACTCATAACATTTCTAAACACAATTGTTAAGACTCGGACTCGAACTCGGAGCCATCTAGCTGTCAGGCCTCGGGGTCCAGATGGGCTTAGACAAAAAGGAAAATAAATTTACAGAATCAAATTTTATCAACTAGGTGGTTCGGCGTTTACTTTACTTTAGGGTCAGTCAAGAAAGTACCCATATACGAGGTGTGTTCAAAAAGTATCGAAAATTTTGTGTTTTTCAAAAATTTATTTATTTATTCATGAATATCTATTTTGTCCCCTTCAAAGTAATCCCCATGGGATACTTATTATACACTTTTGCCAACAGTTTTTCCAATCTTCGAAGCACTTCAAAAAATCATTTTTTTTATCTTGTTCAGCTCCTCCTTCGATGCCATCTTTAACTCGTCAAGCGTAGCGTAACGTCGTCCTTTCATGGGCCTCTTCAGTTTATGGAACAAGAAAGGCATAGGGGTCAGATCTGGGGAATACGGTAGCTGCGGCATCATTAGTGTGTTGTTTTTGGCCAAAAAGTCCCGCACAAGCAACGATGTGTGAGCAGGGGCGTTATCGTGGTGCAAAAGCCAATTTTTGTTATTCCACAAATCCGGGCGTTTCTGGCGGATTGCTTCGCGCAAATTGTGCATAACTTGCAGGTAATATTCCTTATTGACCGTTCTACCCTGTGGCAAGAGCTCACCACGCCCCTGCAATCGAAGAAAACTGTGAGCACAACTTTCACATTCGACCGAACTTGGCGCGCTTTTTTCGGTCTTGGTTCGTGCGGCAGCTTCCATTGAGATGATTGAGCTTTGGTTTCCATGTCATAACCATAAACCCATGATTCGTCACCGGGTATGACCCTCTGGAGCAAATTTGGGTCGTCGCGGACAGAGTCCAACATCTCATTAGCAATGTTCATGCGATGCTGTTTTTGGTGGCAATTGAGCAATTTTGGTACGAATTTCGCGGCGACCCGTCTCATGCCCAAATCATTGATAAAAATCGAATGGCACGAGCCAATGTATATGTTTAGGTCCTCAGCAATTTCTCTAACGTTGATTCGACGATTGGCCAATACCATTATTTCCACTTCATTAATTTGTTCGTCTATTGAAGTGCTCGGGCGTCCGGCACGCTCTTCGTCGTTCACATCTTCTCGGCCTTCTGAGAACATTTTGTACCACCGATAAACGTTGCTTCGGTCCAAGGTAGCTGCTCCGTATGCCACAGTCAACATTCGGAATGCATCCGCGCATCCGTTTTCCACACAAAATTTGATACAGGTTCTTTGATCAATTTTTTTGAATAGGTAAAAATTGAAGACGATCCAAAACACTTGGAAGCAAAGCAGCTGTCAACAATTAAGTGAATATTCAAAATGGCCGAGCTTGTCGGCATAAGTGAGAGACATGAGTAACGGCACAACAAAATCGAAATTCGAATATACGTAACCCCCAAAAATTCAAAATTCGCGATACTTTTTGAACACACCTCATACTAGGTGGTACGACGTTCGTATACCATAGGGTAAGTCAAAGAAATACCCATGTAGGAGGTGGATCGGGGTTCGTTAACCATAGTGTTATATGTGGTTGGATGAGAACTTCAGCTGTTTCTTCTAATTTTTTCTCCTTTTTTCTCCTCTTTTGATATTTTTTTCTATTTCTTTTTATAAAAAACGATCAGATCGAATAAGCCGAAATCCCTTTTTTTTAGTTTTAAAGCCAAAAATTAAAAAAATTAAAGTTTTAGCACGATTTTCATTAAAAGGATATCAAGGACAATGCGTAAAAGAATTTTTTGAAGTCGGGCAGGCTAGAATAAAATAAATTTAAGAAATATTCCTTATTACATTGAAAAGCGAGTATATTTACAAAAAACAACCTTAAATCTTCCAGAAGATCTGTGCCGATAAGGTGACTTATTTTTATACGTTTTGCTTTGTTCTTTCCAATAGTATTTTCAATTTTTGCTCTCCGTACGTTGCAGGAATTTGGCGAGGGTTAAAAAAAAGTTTTCTTGGTGTCGTATAGTTTTGATACGCACCTTACATACAAATGTACATTTAAACACGATTATAAAGATAACAGAGTTATTTCATTTTCATTTAGAAACCTGAAACTCTTTAGTGTCCTACATATAGAACAATTGTACTACGCAGCCATATTATAGGATTAATTGTAAGTTAACTGTCTGTCTGATGTATTGAGTTTTGAAGCCAGTGTCCTAAATCAAAGATTAGGAGTTCAAGAAAGAAATTATTAATTCACTTAATTTAAATAAATTAAATGAAGAATATTCCCTGAATTATTCTCAACTTCTGTATTTAAATTGTAGTGGCATGAATGTTTAAAATTTTAATTTGCTGCTCGGCGGGGGTGTGAAATGACCATTCCCCAATATTTGGGTTAAAAGTGAACTAATTTACATAGACCGCATGGTACAATGCGCAGGCGGCCGCACAGAAAAGGTAGCAAAAAGATTCATTAGGGCCAATCAGTGCAAAGCGAGTCGTGGCGAAGGACATGCGGAGAGGACCTGGCCAAAAGCGGTGGCCTGGTAGTTGAAAGAGAGAGCGTAGAGTGAAAGGCGGCAAGCAGGGGTTTGTACAGGACAAACCGTGTGTGTAAACGTAAACAGCTCGTGTAGCCGTAGCCCTGGCTCTGTTGTTTGCCTTATAAATACGCACGCTCTACTTTAAACAAAGCGGACCCACCCAAACGTCTACCTATACATCCTACAGCCCAGAATCCTACCCACCCACTCTCACACGTACATACATACGTACACGTGCCTGGCTCTTATTGTAAACAATTTTGAGTGCGTCAGTATGTGCAAAACAAATTTAAACTTTACACCCAAAGTTGATTTTTATGAGCAAAACTTTAAATAATGAGATTATCTGACAAGAACTTGGGGAAAGTAGCCAGAGAGTCTCAAGGAAAAGGCTGCCAAAGAGCGAGGGAATTGGATTTGGAAGGGATGGAGGTGGAGAACCGATAATGAAAGGGAGAACCAACTGATTGCCGCAATATAAAGTTTGCATTCGGCTCGAAAGCAATCAATGGCGTAATTTATGCCAGCCCTCCTGACAACCGACATCCGACGACCAGGCACCAACCACCTGAACCAAGCCACCCCTACGTTGGTTCCATTATCAAATATTTATTTACACTTGAGCTACAATAATTCATTGATGCATCGAACGCCTGGCACGACACGCTTTCGCTTGGGACTGTATGGGGTCGGGTCGCTCGCTTTGGACCAGGCCAGAACCGAACTGAACGCTGGGAAACAGGTTAGGTCGCTGCCATGCACGACCCGGCAACGTAAACGTCAGGACTAACCTTTGCCCGATGTCCTTCAAAGGCGCCGTCGCTGTGAAAGCAACAGCTGTGCGCTCTCTTCAGCGCCGAGATTCAGCCCCCGATATTTGTACAGCTTTTTTCGATATATCCCTTCCAGTTTCGAACTCGGCTCTCTCACGGAAAGCCGAAAGCTTTCTTATCAAAGCTTCCTATAAAAGCAACCTGAAAGCGGCTTGAGCGTGTGTACTTCCCAGGTTTTCGACGATGTTTGGGTTTCCCCAAATTATGCGATTAACCCGCTACCCCCTACCCATCCAAAATATTTGGAGTTTATGTTACAGTGCTTCAAATTACAAAGCGCAGTAATACCCATTAAAACAATTTTAAAAATGCTATCTACTTTAATATGTTTCAAGGCAGTTCATTTTAGCGTGTAACGCACTGTAACAATTATATTTTTAGACAGAAGTTTCCAACGCAGTAAAGGAGACAATGAACATCGACAGTGTGCGCAAAGCAACTAATGAAAATCAGCTTACGATGTTATGATCAGAAGGTTTCGCCTTAGGAAAGGTTGTCAATAAAAAGCTTTTAAAAACAACTGGGATTTATTAGACAAAAAAGTTGATTAACTCCATCGCTCATTCGCACAGATGGCTAGTCAAGCCCTGGTTTTTAATGGGGCGATCCAAAAGAAACATTGACATATTTTTTTTTAATTTAACGGATTTATAAATTTTTTTTAATTTTAATGTTGATTGGGTTTCAGAGAAATGCGACTTTTTGGCTTGCCACTAAAATACAGATTTGTTTTTCAATTTCGAGCACACTTGACTATAGCAATACCTTTCCTTCTATTATTGAAATCTAAATTTGAACACATAAAAAAAATTGCAAAAGCAATACTAAAATCCCTATAACTGTTAATTTGATAACATGCAAACTATTTGGCTTACAAGTACAATCATCTGTTCATCCTTTCGAGTTTATATCTCTAAAATAGTTGGGCAAATGTATACAAGAGAACCTACATATTTTTCATAGATCGCTATTCAGTCGTCGAACTCAAACAACGGTTTACCATTGGTATCCCAAGTGTTTTTGCATTTCTTGAAGGCACAAACCAGATAAAGAGCTGAAAGAAAACTCTTTAGGAATGGAACATTTAGTGAATGTATTTGATAACGACTCACTTGTTGCTTCCCATTCCGATTTGGAAAGAGTTCCCAACGGCCGGCCGCGCTGGGATCCTTGGAAGCTGCGCACATGGGCAAACTGTTCGTCTTCGGCACAACGCTGGGCCTGGACTGTCTCTAAACCAGACATCCTTTGCAGTAACTGCCGACCTTGGGGAAGAGTCTCCTTATAATAATCCGCAAAAGTGGAGCGCCGCAACAGCTGCAAGCCGTACTTTCTGCCCAACTTGACCAGCGTGGGGAAATGCACTAGAAACTCGGGACAATCGACGACCCCCTCCAAGTGAAACTGATACTTCGCTCCAAAAATGGGCAATGGGTCTGTTCCGCAGTCGAACTCAATGTTGTACACATCGTTGCCAAAACCTCGTGCATCCGGACCGGCTGCCCTCAGCCGACGAATGATCTCATATGCATCCGGAATGGTGGCTATAAAGTAACCGCCCGGCTTTAGGCACTCGGCCGCATTGCGCATCATACAATCCGCCTGGGCCAGCGACTCGAAGCAGTAGTGGAAGGCGAACTGACAGGAAACGAGGTTTAACTGCAGCGAGGGATCTTTGTAGCGTTCGCGTAGTCGCACCAGAGTCGAGTCGCAGGCAAAGAACTCGGCTGTGAACTTGTTGGCGAACTTTGACTTCTCAGCGCGCTGCAATATATCCTGGTAGCGCCGCTGGCACTGCTCCACGGACACCTCGGCGATGTCAGTGCAAATGAGGTGCGATATGGCAGCCTTCTCCCACTTGAGCAGATCTCCGCCCTTCCCGCAGCACATGTCCAGCACTCGCAGAGCATCACCCACGCGCATCTGCTGCTTGAGCTGCGACATGTACTCGTTTATCAGCTGGCTCTTGATCCAGTTGTTGAAGTTGCGCATGAAGAATATCTTCGACTTCTGCCGGTCCTTGCGCCCGGCTTCCTTCAGCTCGTTGTAGTGGTTGGCCACCACATGTGTGTTGGCAGCTCCTCCCACTGCTCCTTCCTCCTCTTCTGTTTCGTTTCTGCCCGCGACGCCACCGTCATCGATGCCGCCAGCTTTTTCGGCACCCGGCTCCTCGTACCCTTGATTGTCTGGGGGCGTCTCATGGGCGAGGGATAATGAGGTCTCTGCATTGCTCTCACTCTCGTCGTCTGACAGGCTGACTTCCTTATGCGTCCTGGCGAATTGCTCGTCTGCAGCATTTTGTTCGTAATTGAGGCTCATAATTCATTAAATATCTATTCCTTGTGATGGCCCTTTGACGTGCTATCAGTCTATCGCTGTTATCGGGACAGCTAGTGAGGGGACTTTTCACATGGTATATTTTTTTTTTTTAAAGTCTAGTACGCAGGCACTAAAACAGTTCGCAACCCGAAAAAGATTTAATCTTTTTCCGGTGTGACCGCTTCTTAAAACGCTCTTCGTCATTTTTGGGAGGTAAATGATGCGGTCATACCAATCTTAAATCAGCTGTTTTATATTTACAATTATTTATTTTATATTTAAAAGACAATTCGCATGGAATAGCTAATTTGCGCACAATGACCACCAACGCCGTCGCCAAGATTCTCTCGACCATGCACAACCGCCTCTTTTTCTCCATATTACTTGTCCAACATTCTTTCCTGGATCGACGACCAGTACAAGGGCTGCTCTACCGGCAGCTGGTGGTGATTCTGTTTTTACCAAATGGAATTAACCACGATCTGAGTGGTGGCGGTGGTTGCCACAGCTACTCCTCCTGCCACTAAATTGGTGAAAACTAATTGGTGAAACTAAACTGGTGAAATGATTCAAAGTTACTTCGTTCTTGATGGATGCGCGACTCTGATTGTACACCATATCCTTGCAGGCATTCATTTGGCTAGAGTTGGTACTGCTCCTGCGCCCGGTTCTGTCCATTGCTGTACATGTCCTTTTCCAGCTTGGCAATGAAGGTTTTGTCCACCCAGACACTGCTCTCAGCAGCTGCGGCCTCTGTATGTACTTCTCGAGCTCGGCAATGAAGAATTTGTCCAGCCCGCAGCAGCGGGCGGTGGCCGTCGCCTCTGACCCCTTCATCTCAGTCATCGAGCGTCACATCTCGTAGTGCTAATCAACGTTATAACCAAATATTACATCGAAGAACCTATTTCCGTCCAGGCCTTTATTTATGCAAATGTTTAATATTGCCCAAGTCCCTTATCATTGAATTAGCCTTTACTAATTTAATTATTATAACTTTATCTGTTGTTCTAAACTCCTGGACTCGGCTTATTGTGTTATTGTGTTTGGCGGGAACTATATTTTTGAAATGTGCCAAGAAACAGTTATAGCATTATGACACTGTATTAAAAACTTCATTAATTGGCGCATTAATTAGAAGCTTGACAGCAACCATAGGGTTTTGCCTAAGTGCGAGCAAGACGACTATACGGCACTTTCAATGAGAGATTTAATACATTAATTGCTCATTACTTGAAAAACTTATCGGTTTACCGAAAAAAATACCAGACAAAAAAATGAGTTCGATAGAATATACCGTCTGTAATTCATTAAATTGTATCTAAAAAGTATATTAATGTCTCATTAGACAAAACGGTCTCACAGAATATATTGGTTTTTGCTGAAGGCTTGCCATAATTTTCAGCAACTATACTGCTCAAAAGCAAGATAAATACACAAAATAAATAAGTTTTGGGTGGCATGGGTTTTCCGCCGTGAAATTGTGTAATTATTATGAATTAACTAAATCTATGTACACGAGCGGGTGTGATAATCAGTGTAAGGGCTTTCATATTAATTTCTGCAGGAGTGTTTGCACGAGGACTTCAGACATTGATAATTATGTACTGCGAATTCTGGCCATTGTTATAGTTTACCTTTTAAATTAGTCTGACCGTAGTCGCAGTACGAAATAAATCCGAACCAAAAAAGACATATAGTTGTCTCTTTCAAGGTTCTAATGAAGTAGCTAATTAATGAAAACTTGCGCCCTATATCATAGCCGTATTAGAGAGAGAGAGACCAATAGTCGAGAAAGACCTGTTTTATTAAATTTTTTATTTTGTTCGTCACCCCGGTCTAGAAATACTAAGTGTCTCTTCCTGGTATTTTCTAGTATTTTGTTCGTTCGTCTGCGTACCGGCCTTTAAAACAGCGCTGCAGAAAAGTGTTTCTCAACTATTGACCTCTCGCTCTCTCTCACTGCTTAGAAACGCTGTTCGCGTGTCTGAGTACGGAGCTTAAGCGGGCAATCAATTTCATTTGTTCAAAAAAACAGCTGGCTAGTGGTGGTAGTTGGGCAAAATTACACATCGATAAGCAAAAATGGCTGAAATAATAGATACTATCGAACAAAACCACGAAAAAGCGACTTTTTTCTCATTTTTGTCACCACTAGAAAAAGTTACTTTTTGGCCAAAAAGCTGAATTGGAAAAAGCAACTGTAATGGAAACAGGCCCTAAAACTTATATATGAATGTAAATCACTATCGATAGTGAACAGGGCTGTAAACTTTTAACAGCCAATCAGCAATTAGGTTCATAAAAAGCTTAACGAGCCCATGAAAACAGTTTAAAATAGCTAAATAGTTTTTGAGACTTAACAATATCTTCAATATTTTTTAATAAAATTATCCCCATTTTGTTTGGAAAATACCTTAATTTCCCACCAGCAGCTATTTTTTTTTCTAGTGGAAATATAGCTAAATCGGCAACACAGCTCATGCGGTCTCAAAAAACAAGCTTTAAATGCGTTTGTTTTGGTTTCTAAACCAATTTGGCGAATTATTGAATCTTAGGGCTGCTGTCCGACAGCCATCCAGAAGGAGCATGGCCTGCAGCAGATTTGAGTACGTAAAGACCTTCGAACAGGACGATAGTATACTGCCGAATGTGTGGATAGTAGTTCGCATCGATGGCAAGAAGTTTCACAAGTTCTCCAAAACACATAACTTTGAGAAGCCCAACGACGAGAATGGTAAGAGGGAAGAGTTCCACATTCCGACCAATTGATTCTACATTCCTCCATTGCAGCATTGAATGTGATGAACGCAGCCGCGACGACTGTGATGTTGGAGTTCCGAGATATTGTTCTCGCCTACGGGCAAAGCGATGAATACTCGTTCGTATTCCGAAAGGAGACTGCTGCCTTCAAACGCCGTTCTGCCAAGCTGCTAACCTACGTCACCAGTCTGTTTTCCACGAGCTACGTAATGCAGTGGTCCAGGTGGATGAACCAGCCCCTCGTCTACGCCCCCTGCTTCGACGGGCGGGTGGTCCTCTATCCGTCCGACGACAATCTAAGGGACTACCTAAGTTGGCGGCAGGCGGATGTGCATGTCAACAATCTGTACAATACAGCCTTTTGGAAGCTGGTACTGGAGAAGGGTCTGACGAACCAGGAGGCAGAGGCTAAATTGCGAGGCACTTTCTCCGCGGACAAAAACGAGTTGCTCTTCCAAGAGTTTGGCATTAACTACAATAATCTGCCGGCCATGTACAGAAAGGGAACGATTCTGCTGAGAAAGCGGGTCATTGTGGGTGAAAAGGCAAGACCGGCCATTGTGCCGCTGCACGAAGACCTTATTTCTTCACAGTTCTGGAAAGAGCACACGGAAATAATGGGCAAATATGTACCAGGGACCTTTAATTCGACCCAGCCTCTGCACAGATTGGTGCACTTACAGATAGATGACAAGAAGGCGGAGGTCTCGAAGTTGCCGGAGAGTGTGGTGGGAGTACCATGTGCCGTTGAAAGTGGCCGTGATTAGTTGATAAAACTTATGGCAATATATTTTATAATAACAATTACACATTAGGCGCATTGAAAACTTAATTTGTACTAGTAGTCGTCGTCGTCCTCGTCCTCGTCATCCTCACTGGGCTTGCTGGCGATGGAGCCATCGGCCTGAGGCTGCCGCTGCACCATGGCAGCCGCCTGCATGCTCACCCACTGCTGTTGTTCTTCGCGTGCCTGCTCCTCACGTGCCTTTGCGAACAGCTCTTGTTGCTGGCGCAGCAGCTCCTCTTCCGGAATGCCGAGGTTCTCCAAGCGCGTGCTCTGGCGCCGCCGCTTGGCTGCCACCTCTTTGCAGTCGTGCAGAACTGCTTCCGCTTCCTGCTTGTAGTCATGGAAGCCAAGTCGCTCTAGCGCTTCCAGAACGTGCTCAGCGTTTATCGTCTTCTTGTTGCGCATGTTGCACACCTCATTGGCTTCAGAGCTTATAAGATGGATGAACTCTGAGCAACAGTTCAGGATCAACTCGCGACTCTCGTTGGCCACCCGTACCGTGGGCACCAGCTCTTTGATTATTTTGTTGATGCTGGCGCGGGGCAGCGTCAGCTCGTCGTCCTCGGCGCTGGGCGGCAGCAGTTCCTCCTGTGGATTGGACATGGCGGCGTAAGGCGTAGAGGTAAACAAATACAGAGCTGGAACAGGTATTTGTTTTTATTTATATCGTCTGTCGTTGCTTGTTACTTTTCAGTGTGACCGTCAAATTACTCCGTTTTTGTTCCTATTTGTGCCATTAGGCAACACAAGGTATTTTTCTCTTCACCAACGGTAGCACTGGTAAACAGAAAACAAAGTTTTTATTTTGATATTTTCAAAAATAATTTACAATGGGCGACTACGACTCTGATGACGAGAAATCACAGGTGGAGAAGCTGCGGCACGCCAAAGTGCCTCGCGGAATGTTCGTCAGTGGCTGGGACGACGATGCCGACGAATTGATCGAGGAGGACAAGAATCCGCAGTGTGAGTCCTTGATTTGGCTGTAGTGCGTGTTTTCTATTAAAGCGTGCTGCTTTGCACCCCCTCTTCCTTCCAGCCAGCATCGAACGAATGATCCTGTGGGCCGTCAACGAGAATCGTATTAGCGAGGTGCGGGAGATTCTTCGTCTGGATGCGGACACCGTGAATGCCCGGGACAACGATGGTTACACGCCGCTGCACCGTGCCGCCTACAACAATTTCGTGGATATGGCTAAGCTCCTACTGCAGTACCGAGCCAATCCCAATGCTCGCACGGATCTGGGCTGGACGCCCCTACATTCCGCCTGCAAGTGGAACAACGTGGACTGTGCCCGTTTGCTGCTTCAATTTGGCGCCGATGTGAATGCCGAGTCGGACGGCAAACAGACGCCGCTGCACATAACTGCCACCGTTTCAAACTGCCGGAACACCGCCACCGTACTGCTGCTGGACCAGAATGTGCAGGCCCGCAAGGAGAACAACTCGGACGAGCTAGCCTCGGTAATCGCACGTCGCACGGGCATGAGCTTCCCAATCTTCGAGTGCGGCGAAGAGGCGTTTGACTGTGACACGGGATTGATAGATTAACTGTCGTTAAACAGCCTACAATGTGCATAATTATAGAATACTAATAAATACATACATACATACATATGTCTATTTTATAAATAATGTATAATTTATTAATTATTATTTTCAGCTGGCTGGCGCCGGAGTGCGCACGAAGTGCTCGTAGAAAGACTTTGTGTAGTTGACCATCTCATCCTGCATGGCTGCGGGCACAAAGTACGGATTTCCCTGGGCGCCCTCGATGGTTCCCTTGATCGTGTACCGCATATAACTGGCTACAGTCGTTTCTGGGGGAAGCACAGCGCCGTCTTCAATCACACAGCAGTCCTTCAGAATGCACCGACGGCCCTAAAAGTGGAAGTGAAAGTCCCGTCATTATGCTGGATATTCCGGAGATTTCAACTGTGTAATGAAAAACTTACAATAATGGCGTTCTTGCCTATGTAAACACAGGATCCGATGGAGGCTGCTGAGACGACAGCACCCTCGCCGATGAAAACATGGTCGCCGATGTGCATTGGAAAGAAGGCTATGCCCTTGCTGAATTGTTTGTACGGCGGCCGGATCACAGAGTCCTTGCCTATTACGCAGTACCTTCCGGCCCGCACGTTAGCCAGATCCCCGCGAATTATGGCACCGCTCTGGACGATTACCTTGCCATTGAGGACTATATTTTGGGAACCACACAAAACCGTGTGACGACTCACTTTGTTCCCAGAGGCCTGAAAGAAAGCATATACAGTTTTGGGTATGATGAGGTCATCCACGCATTCGTGGCTCTCAAATCAGATACGAATAGTTTCGTTATTTCTTACAGTCTCCACATATTCATCTTTACTATAAAATGTGTCTGGAATTTCCATCGTTACGCTATTTTAAGATATTTTTAATAACATTTTACAAATTGCAAAAAAATAACAGCTGGTCAGTGTGACCACTCCTACGGTCATATACTTTTTTCCCCCACACTGGTCACACTTATATCGATATAAATATCTGCAAACTATCGATACCACTTATTGCTCATGAATAGCTTATGATATTGGCTTTGCCAGCCTGACAAAAATACTGTTACCAGTTATCGAAATTATTGACTTAAACCGCTTAATTTAAATTCAAATTTATGCTTAGGCTCGTTCGGTATAAAAGCATATTGAATATTGGCAGTCATATAAGCTCTTCACTTATTTCCTTCATTAATTTGTTGCACGCGAGGTCTAACTAATTAAAAATAACTGCCTCCGCGGGTGCATGGAAACGCAGGTGTTTAAATAATGAATGGCCATGAACTTTACACCATACATAAATACGTAAGTAAGTATGTAACAATCGCGATGCAGATTAGACAGCTGTCTCTTCACAGATTCTCTAGGAAAATGTAAATGACTCACAGCTGGTAGAGCAGAAACGCAGCCAAACTCAACCCCCGGCAATAGGCGCAGTAGTAACCTTCTGAAACTTCAACTTCCCGCTGTCCGGCGCGCTCCGACGATGTTCCAATTAATGCTCTTTAATAATCGCAACCCAGCCCCGCGGCTAACCTTCAAGGTGCTCGCTCGAATGCTCTCACGAGGCGTCGGTAACTCTAGTAAATTATAGCATTGTAGTAGAATTCGAATTTGTTTTGGTGATTGCCCATTTGAATTTTATAATCAAGTTTACTATATATTGCCATTTTTAAAAGATATGAAAATGTATAGTGTATGTCTTTTATGATGCTCAAATATATTTTAAGATCTTCACATTTTCCCAGGGTGACCTTAGTTTAAATCTGATCTGTCATTAATATTTTTCTTTGCCCATTAAATTCTAACAATTGCGCCAGTTTATTGATTGCTTTGATGAATCCGCTAAGAGAAAAATATTAATCTTTTGGCCTTCAGCATGAAAAATCTATTAATTTTTTATTGTTTGCACTTTTGAACTAAAGGTTAATAAACTTGAACTTGAATAATGTTAGGAAATTAATTGAGTTGTGCACTCAAACCACTCTCAAATGACTTGATCAAACAATTTATTCCAATTTGTTTTATTTTCGTTCTTTAATTATGTTTATTATTGGGTTTTTTTTGTGTTTGGTAAGGGAATCTAAAGAGGAAAAGTTAATTTGATAAAATTGTTTATTTTATTTAAAAAAGAAATGGTTTTTAATAATTAAATAATATTAAATTGATTAGTTTTTAGCTATGTTCAATTATTAATATTTTAATTTTAGAAAAATCGAATACTTTTCCATTAAAGCACAAAAGATTGTAGGGCAATTAAAGTTGATTTCACTCAAGTTTTTAAGATAATAATTCCTCTTTTAAAATTTCATTCTGTGTTTACATAAGTTTGATAATAATTAAGTAGTTAAATGACTTTAAGAAATATTTATACTTATTTTAGCAATGCCTATAGCGCCTTTGATATAATTTAAATGTAGTTTTTTATGAATACGTGTTGTATTTTTGTTCTTTGAATTTATTTTTCCCCACAAACATACAAGACCAGGGTCATAACATTCTTAAACCCAAAGAATATGTGACCAAGTGCTTGCCTTGCAATACCCCAACAGCGCTCGAAACAACTCTTCTGCCACAATTTGCCCTTGATGGGGAGAGACGGGCCCCAAACCATGTAAATATTTACAATTGCCAACTCATCCACGGCCTTGATAAACGGTTGTATAAAGCGGCTGCTTTGGAAACTCATCATTAAATGACCAGGTAATCAAGATCAAAAACATGAGCTCCGAGTATCCGCCACGACCATTCCTCCATTTTTCAAGATCGGACTCGATCTTGATGCGTATTCGTTGATGCTTTATGGCTCAACACATATTTAATAAATGGAAATTAAGTTAAAACTGAAACAATGCCAGTGCTATCCAGTTCCAGTCCGAGCCATGTCATGTTTAATTGAATAATTGCTAATAGTTTACATATACTATCGTTACATACATACATGAGCGTTGTGGCCAAGAACAACAATGTTATAATAATGCAACAATGAAGGAGAAACGACAAATGAAATTAATTCCCATTACTAAAGTTGAGTAAATTATATAAGTAAAATTATTGCGCTCAGGGTTAGGCGTAGAAAGAGAAGGTTGCATCTTAATTTCACTTTTAGCGCGCATAAAGCAAGTTTTTTGTTGAAGTTTTTTGTTTTAATCGATCAAATGTATCTGCAATTGATAAATACATGAATGCCGTATGTTTGTATGTTCCGATATATGTATTGGCTGATGCTCTGAGTGACAGAACAAAGGTGACTTTCAGATAAGGGGGCCATGGCATACGACGCGTCGTTCTCGGAATATCAGCATTATTCCGAGTAACTCCCAGAAAAGCCTCTCTAAATCCTTTTCCCTGGCTTTGCTGGTCAAGAATACCTTATAAGGTAGAAAACATATTTATCATATTGCGAATGACTGTATTATCTATATTAAAGAAAAATCGAATTGAAGATGTCCAACAACTATTTGCTTGACATATTTTAAAAACTCTTTCATTGGGCAAGCACTGGAATTATGAATTCAGTTTAATGTTATCATCTATTTCGAGTGCTTAAGCTCTTGGGCCAAACACTTTTCGGTTTTGACTAATTACAGTCATCACAATACAATATGGCAACGAAATGGCTTCCTCATGTCAAGATCCCAGCGCGAAACTAGTAGTCTGCGATTACCTATGAAGTTAGAGCGACTCGCACACTGTGAGCTCAGTTCAAAAGCCGGGTTCAAGTACGAACTAACTATTGTGTGAGGCAATGAATGACAGTAGCTGCCCGGGTGTTGGATCTTGCCAATGTTTGAACCGAGTGCGCCAGGCAAACAGCAAGAAAAATTGTGTGAAATGTGCAAATGATTGCGCTTTTGATTTGGCGAATATTTATAATACAAAGAAATATTATGCCTAAATGGGCGTGACACTTTGCAATGGCCCCTTATCTTCTGCCCTCAATCAACCTTAGCTTGCTGACGCTGTGCCAATTAAAACATTAAGTTTGGCCCGAGGCTAAGTTCACATTAAAAATCGCTTGATTGTATTTTTCTAGCTGTTTTTACCCCCGCAAGGTACACGAAAAAAATCAAAACCAGTAGAGAGTTAGCTGTCAAAAAAACCAACGCACTACAACGGCAGCAACTATTTCGCTGACAGCAGCCACTACAGTCTGGGATATATTTCTATAAGTTATTTACAGCAAGCCACCTTTGATGATGGAGGACAATAAAAAACGTAATATACATAGCAATGCACATATTTTTAATTGTATATTCATATTTATTTTTTATCAATGCCTAAAGATTAATAACCCGGTGTTTTTTTCTGTTTTCATAAAAGTGCAACTAATAAAATTTAATGAATATTCAAGTTAAATTCGGATATTAATTGATGTATCCTTTTTCAAAGTAAAATGATGGTTAGAATAAATTAAAAAATATTGGCATTATAACATTTTAGACATAAATATAATTCAGAGAGCCTTTAATCTCTGAATAATAATTGTTCAAATTAAGATATCCTACATTAACGGTTCGTACTGTCTGTATTTGTCGAAAGCTTATTTGCTTACTACTCAAGCATTGTTCCTTTTTTGATTGCTCTATTTTTTTTAAGCAGGCGCTAATAGGTTTGAACCTGAGGAGAACCACAAAGAAAAAAAATCAATTTTTAACTTTTTATGCCATTAAGCAAGGCTATCGAGACACGAGCTACGATTCAAATCGGTCTGGGCGTGCGATTTAAACAAGATTATTATATATATTATAACTTGTTTCCACATCCTTTTACCTTTCAGCATGTATTGAGAGATATGTATTGATATACGATAATCGGTTGGTATCAGTTTATAAGCCCTTCAACCTACTTAACAAACTACAGCTGATTAAGCCTCTTGTATCTGTCAGTTGATTGAACTTTTAAGGTTTTCCTTCCGACTCTCTAAGACTCAGTGTCAAAATGATTTGGTTTCTTGCTGGGTGGCCCCTGCTCGGTGGCAGATTGACAATGATTGTCAAATTTGTCTGTTGTTAATATCTAAAATTCATATGGAACTCTGGCTGGGCTTATTACGGAGCTATCCATCCAAGGTTTTCAAGCGAAGTGTGCCTCGGAAGTCGTTAGTGGGTGGAAGTAATTAAATTTGATTTCAGGCGTACGATATATCGTTAGTTATAACTAACAATGAGTGTGGCGGTCAATGGGGCTTTGTAATTATTTTATTGAGTATCTGTGAACAAGTAGTAGCAAGGGCAGACTCATAGTACGCAGCTACTATTTTGCTATAGAGACTGAAAAATAATGCAGGCAAAGACATTTGGTTAACTATTCAATTACCTTACTTATCTCATATTAAACTCTAAACTGTAGTTTCTCCATAACGTAGTCTGGCGTGCCTCGCATTCCAAAAGGTGTCAAGTGACTCAAGCTGAGGTCTGTACAAATCACAGGAATCAGAAATCTATTTAAATTTTTTCTATGCTTTAGGTTGGCAGCTCAAGGTCGTAAACTGGCACCTAAACGCCTCCCCCTCCTCAAACACATTAACTAAGAGGTGGAGCCATAAACTGAAACAATTAGCCTCCAGAATCGCCCATGTTGTATGCCGCCAGTCACATCATCATCGCGCTTGTCAAGAAAGCAAGCCACCGAAAAAAATAATATTAAAAATTAATTAAACAAAAAGTCAAGACAAGACTAATGTGAAAAACAATATAAAACACATTTGGCGCGTGCACTTGACCTTCCTCGTTGCGACCGGTCGAACCAAAAAAGGGGGAATTCGGGGCTGGCTATGCATGCCACGTAATTCGTCGTTAGCCACTGTTTCTGTTGGAATTTCAGATGTTGAACTTCATGAATTTAATTTTTGCGTAACTTATTTGTGAGGCAGGCGCTCTCGCTTTTTTTTATAGATTGTCGGTTTCGAAATCAAGGCGGAGTGAATGAATTCAATTTCGGAGACTGACATTCGGCTTACATCGCCTAAAATATGTGCAACTCAATTGCCTGTATGCGTCGTTTGTAATTGTAATTGGCATTTATTTGGTTTACTTCCTTATTTGTTTTGAGTCAAATTTTAACGACGCATCTCATGATTTGCATGAGAAAGTACATAGGATCGTGAATGGCTTAAGATTATTTTGTGTGCTATAGTTATAGCTATCAGTTTTTGTAACTACTTGTATTAAATAAAGCATTTCTTGCCAAAATTATCACTCAATATATGAAAATTGAAAAAAAATGTTTATTGTAGAACAGGTTGTAATAGGTTAAATGGTCAACAAAGAAATCCAACTTAAATCTACACCAAAAAAAAAAATCATCATAGAACCTATACGATTGTTACATGAATTCTATACTCTTGAGTATGAAAAATTTCTTAATAAGATGCTTATCAATTTAATACTACGAAAGTATAAATTTTATACTCATCTGCACCAATATTTCATAATAGTCACTAACGCGACAAACAGAAAAGCACTAAATTCCAGCTAACGCGATATGTTATCGAATTTTCGATGTACTCAAAAATACACAATTGAAACTATAGAGTATAAAAACTAAACTTTGGAGTATACATTTGATAGTTTGAAGTATAAAATGTATACTAAACTCGTTATACTGCTTGAGAATACTTTTAAGACAACGCGTAGAAAGGTTAAACTCTTGTTTTTTTTTTTTTGTGTAGAAAAGAACGTTTTTTTTGGGTAGCCTATGTGTCAAGCTGGCTAAAAAATGATTCGGAAAGCATAAAATATGCGAATTAATCATAGGGGTTATATACAGATTTTGATGACTTTCTAAATTAGTTTATTAAATTTGAGCGAAAATACTAAAATTAAAGTGAAATCAATTGAATTAAAAAAACCAGAAAAGTGTATAATACCGCTAGTTCTTGTTAATAGTGAGCGTAGATGAGTAACACAGGCCTGCATTGTTCAGTTACAAGAACAGTCGGAGGTGATTCTTACAGATTTTCTCTCGCTGAACACGAATATTTGCTCCGAAATGCTCCATCACAAAGCAACAAAACCTTTATTTTGGCAATTTCTAAGATTTGTTCCCAGGCGACAGCATTTTTTTTTTTAATTTCATAAACGCAATCGTATAGTACTCATTCTTAGCTTTATAACATTTTTTAGAAATAGGTCTAGGATGACTTTTAAAGAAGTTACCGAGACTTAAAAACTTGACTTTTAACTATTAAAATTTCTTCGGTTACAATGACGATGAGCACCGAGATTGAGCTGCGCAAGGAGACTACTATATAGAGCCGTATATTTTAAAATCTGCTACGATAGTCCGTTCAGAACCATTTATCCAATTCTCCGTTCAATGGATATTTAATTAACAACATTTAACGGCCTTTTCGAAATAAAACCGTTTGTCCTGGAACCTTATTTATCCTTATATAATTATTTTCAAAATTTGCACGCTGCTTTAAGTTTTCTGGTTAATTTCAATGTATAATTGTTTTCAACTAAGTGCCGATTTTGAAACTAATGATACAATTTCTTAAAATTTGTATACCCGGTACCCATAGGGTACAAGGGTATTATAAGTTAGTGCCAACCGAGAATGTATGTAACAGGCAGAAGGAGAAATTCTCCGACCCTATAAAGTATATAAATTCTTGATCAGCGTCACCAGCCGAGTCGATTTAGCCATGTCCGTCTGTCCGTATGTCTGTCCGTGGGAAACAGCAGATCTCAGAGACTATAAGAGCTATAGTTACCACATTTGGTGACAACATTGGAATCTGTTGCACGCAGATCAAGTTTGTTTTAAAATTTGGCCACGCCCACTTCCGCCCTCAAAAATCATAAAAAACTTAAAATAAGCAATTCTCGTTATTTTTGGGTTAAAGTTAATAGATACAACAAATAAATAGGCTCGAGCGGACGTTTTTGTGAAAATTTTAGTAAAATTGGATGATAAACATGGGAGATATTAGCAATAAGGTTAGAATTTTAACACACCGCCCTAAGGCACTGCTGTTGCAAGCTGTAGCCGACAGGTGGCGCATTCGAGCCTTGGCCGTGCGATATAATGGCGCCAACTGCAGAAGAAATGACAAAAGAATATAGCAAGAAATGACAAAAAATAACATAATTCATTTTCTGACGCCGATTGAGCGGGTTTTTATGTGTTCCTATAAAATGTATCATTCATATTTAAGTATGACATTAAATTGTTTAGGTCGGGAGCTAATTCGAGAGGCTATTTATTTAAAGAAGAATCGAAGTAGAGTATGATAATGTATGTACAATTTTAAATTGCCTTTTAGTGTAAAGCACAAACGTTTAGGTACCGGGTATCTCACAGTCGAGCACAGTCGACTGTAGCTTTCTTACTTGTTTGTCCATGTCCATGTGCTATTTAATTTTACCCACAATGCTTTGGGTACCGGGTATCTCACAGTCCTAATTGTTTTTATTAAATAACTATTAGTCGTCTCAAAATTTGGTATCACACATTTTTTGGATTGAATGTTCGATCGTTACTTTAATATCACCTTCTTAGGAGGTGTTTTTGTTTGAAAGATTTCTGAACACGAATCTGTTATCCAAAATGGACCAGCGCGTCAGGATTTGAAATAGTTCAATCAGTCAAAAGTCAAAAAAATAAATGAATAGATAATTTGGCATGGAAACAGACATACAGTCGGACCTGGCTAGATCGACGTGCATGCGGATGCATGTCTAGAAAATCATATAAAATAATAGGTTCAACGCGGCGCAAGCTTCTTGTCAAAACTGCCATAAGCACGATCTGACCGATTTTTCGGACTAACTAAATTCATTACTACAGAAAAAATTCGGCTTCCTTTCTCGTGTTTACTTTAGGTCCCACTAAATTTACCATTTCATTTACAGATAGCAGCAATCTCCCATCATATCATTTAATGCACTCTCATTGCCCTGAATGGCTAAAAACCGACCTTGAACTTGAGGCGATTGCAAGGCACGCGAGCTTCAGCATTCGTCGGCAAATCGGGCTTATTTCCATTATAATTTTCCATTACGCTGCCCTTTCCCTTTTTGAGGCTTGAGCTGCTGGTGTTTCCGTCGCTGAAAGGTGGCAGTTGAGTTATGAATGCTTTTAGTGGAAGCTCGCAGAAACTGAGTCAGTCGAGCAAGTTCCAAAAGCAGCAATAAAATGAACTCAACCTGAACTTGCGTGATGTGAATTCCTGAGACGGGACACGTACATTATCCATGCACAAATCTGTATGATTCTGTAGCCCAGGGACCAACGACCGTCCTCGACTAGGCATTCCATCTTTTGGGCGCCGGACATTCTTATTTTTTAAGCGGTATTCTCAGAATACAAGGTTACGTGTATTTTGCATATGTTTGTTCGCAAAAGGGCATTTTGAGCTGTCTATTCCAGAGTAGCTGCGGTCGTTGACACCCTGATCTGAAGATTTTTCATTAATTTATCTTTGTGGTCACTGGTCCAGGATTCTGATGGAAGATTTCCGATTTTTCCGGTTTGAGTCAGGCCCCCAAGGTGATAGGTTCTGCATATATGTAAATGCTGCTATATCAAAAGACTTGGACAGCGAACTTGGAGTGAGTAAGCATGTGACCGAATTATTTGCAAGAACAGTTAAAAAATATATGTATACAGATATTTATTTTGATGTGGATAAATCATTAGCTTAAAGGGCGGAAGACGATTTTTTATAAATTGAACAAGGGAAAACTATAAAGAAAGGCGATATTAGTAATTTGAACATATTAATTTACCTTATTTCTACCAGATTCTGAAGTGCACATTTTATTACATAATTTAGTATTTATCAACGACTAAATGGCTTTTTGGTTTGTGGGTTTAATATCTTATTTGGCACATCATAAAAGATTTTATGCGAATTTGAACACAGAGCAACGGAAAATCGCTGACCAGCCGATTTGGCATCTGTCAAGATTTACGAGACGAAATCACCGCCTGAATGGACGGACTGGACATAAAGAGAGATCACGGAGGTTAACCTGGTGATTTGGCTTCGCAGTGGTGCATGGCACGGTAGTCGGCAGTAAAAATTCAATTAGCATATAAAATATTAATTACCAGCCGGGACTCGATGCTAATTCAATTAACAGCATCAACAGTTGTTCAGCTGCATAATTTTTGCTTAATTAGTATTACTCTGGCGTTTCGCACAGCGGATTGGTTTTGTTTTTTAGTTGATAATGTGCTTAAAGATATATATATAATACAAAACATGAAGCATTACTAAAGGACACGCAAACTTCGTTCGGACGTGCTCTAAAAGTTTGAGTGGTCAGTCGACATTCACACCGTTTTTAAGTTTATTAAAACTAGCAAATTCGCTTTGGTCAGATGTTTCCATCCCTTGATTCTAAAGCGTAAAATACTTTCACACTGCAACGCAAAATTTAAAAGACAAAACCAATACAAAATACAGAACCAATGTTTCAACAAGTGGGAAAGCTACAGTCGAGTGTGACCGACTGTGAGAAACCCGTAATCCAAAGCATTTTGGGTTAAATTAAATAGCACATGAACATGGAAAAAAGAAAATTTTGACAGATGAAGACAAATGTTGCTATTATTAATTAATTTATTTATTTATTTTATCTATTTACTTTAAGCAGAAAATTACGATTTTAGCTTATATGTACATATATACCGCTTTTTATGATTTTCGGGGGCGGAAGTGGGCGTGGCCAAATTTTAAAACAAACTTGATCTGCGTGCAACAGATTCCAATGTTGTCACCAAATTTGGTAACTATAGCTCTTATAGTCTTTGAGATCTGTTGATTCACACGGACACACAGAGGGACAGACGGACATGGCTAAATCGACTCGACTGGTGACGCAGATCAAGAATATATATACTCTATAGGGTCGGGGATTTCTTCTTCTGCCTTTTCCTAAAGCGGTTCATTCTGGTCGTTTATAGATTTTTACAAACGGAACAACGTCATTTGTTTTTAAATAAATAAATATATATATACGTGTATATATATGTATATCTATATATATAAATGTGTATATAGAAGTCGCCCTGCGCGCACTCTAGGTGCTCATCGTCACTATGTGGACGACCGTCCATTGCGATAGATTTGGAACTGGCACTAACATACATACATACATACATCAAAGGATGTATTGAAAATGTTTTATTGTTACCCGTTGAACTCGATGGCATTTGGGACCACATTTTGGTATGATATAGCTGTCGACATTTAGCACAGAGTTCGTAGGACGACTTCTATTGAGGATTTTAAAATTACCACAATAATCGAAGATATATGTGGGAGTTAGCTTTCGAGACTAGGAATGGCGACATCCTTGATTTTCCCGGTTAGACAGGCAAGAAATTAGACATTTCATTTAATTTGGCATCAGCTCGGAATCATCAGTTGCAGAATTCTCAAGACAACTTTTGGTGATTTACAATGTCAAAATTCCCGTTAATGTTCAACTGGTTTAATAGTGTTGTCCGAATTTATACAAAATAAGGAATATAGACCTCAATAACCTATCAAGTAATCTCTTTTCCTTCTTCTTTCTTATCATGAACCTTATCAGACCGACAGGGCGGATAAGCTAGTCTGCTAGGCGGAGTAGCTAGTCTGTCTTCCTGCTGTTGGTTCTTATTAATGTCTTCCGCATAAGTTGCAAAACTCATAGAGCTTGATGTGCTTGAGCTGCGAGATATCTGGGCGCGCAGTGCGAAAGGAGGGTGCTCTGCACCCAAGTCCAAGAGCGCTGCCCTGGAGCACTCCAGCTACAATGGATGTGGGACTGGAGTACACGGCGTTCTCGATCACCTGGAAGGACTCGTTTTGCTGGAAGCTGCTTTGGAGTACCGATCCCTCTTCTAAATCCGATTGGGCTTGACAATATCTGCTTCAGTACGCACCTGTTCAGGACCTTTCCAAACGCAGGCATTAAGCTTGATTGGTCAAAAGGTTTTTACGTCGTGTTTGTATGAGAATGCTGAGACAGGATCAGAAATGAAGGACATATTCTAAGAACAATTTAATTTTGATTCCATAAAAACTTGTTGGCCTTCTTCCATTTAAAGAAGTCAGTATCAAATAACACTAGGATATTGAACAAAATAAGTTAAACAAAAATTAACGCAGCGACCTTACTTCATGTTTTGGATTGATAATTTTAGTTTGTTATTTGCTAATTTTCCATTAAAATGTGAGGCCGTTCTCAAGATGAACTAGTTGGCCGTTCGAAAGTAAGCTATAGAAGTGTCGGACCCTGATCAGGAGTAGCCCTCGCCTATATGTACTCGTCCATATGTGTGTGTGTGTGGCCCAAGTTCCCTTTCAAGTTTTTGTTCGCTGATTTTCTGACTGCTTCATAAATTCACACTCACTTAGGCTGCAATTAGCGGCAGTTCAAAAAAGCTCCCGTCGCACAGTGGTACGGAATGCCCATCAGTCTGGAGTCCAGGCTATGAACCTAATCTAACTCTATGATGTTTTTAAATAAAAGCGATTCGTGTTCTAGAGTTTCCAAAAATTAAGATAGAAAAGCAGACTCCTTATGGTAGATTATAGGATTCAGATACGTGATCTAAAAACTATATGTTATGTTGTTAGTTTTCAGTGGATTGAAAAAAGTTAAGTTGGGCAGATCAATATATATCACCGATCTTATATACGCAACCTATGTAGATTCAAGAAAATGTTTCTGAAAATTGTATGAACTATTTTGCGGCAGATTCGCATCCGTACCACTGTGCATCGCGCAGAGCTTTCGCTCTCGGCGATCTTTTGTTGAGCGTTCACCGCTCAGCAACGCTCAGTTCGCCGACGACAAGCACTTGAAACGGACGCAGAATTGTAAGTCGCCGCCGCGCACGCGCAGCCAATAAATAGCAGCAACAACGAAGTGTGTTTTGTGTTTGTGTGCTTTTGTTTTGTGTTATGCCATGCACAACGCTTGGTCGAAAAAGCAGAGAAAACCAAAAATCGAAAACCCCAAACAAAATAAGTTTGCCGGATCGAAAAACCCACTTCTTATAGTTTGAAAACGGTAAAGCAACGGCGAAAAGATGGCTGCTCATCTAGTTATTTGTATTTATAATACATGTTAAAATAATTCGATAAATCAACTCGTAAAGTGATGAAAATCTATTTTGTAAATTAACCCCTCGCTAACCAATTGAGGGCATATAAAATATAATTAAAACGAATATAAAAAGAAACTAATTGTTTGCAGTAATCATAAAAGTTAAATCCGCTTGGTTAAAATTAAATGGCAATTTCGGGACTTACGCAAAAAAAGTCCGAAGGGCTGTGAATTTTGCTTTAAAGTAATAACAAATTAATGTCCTCAAACAGTTATTTTTTGGAAAAATAACAGAAAAATACAAAAAGTCTGTACACACAAACACACATACACAAAGTCTGTATATTTCTACAGTTTTCAATTTGAATCGAGCGTTTGATATGAATTTAATTCATTTTAAAACTTCCTGTTGACACTGTATTTAGCAAAACAAACTTACGTGATTAAAAAAAAAAAATCATTTGAGATTTCAACTTAGTTCATATCATTTAGCTTCATCGTTTTTATGGCAGCTATAATATGTACATACATAGGTATAAAGAGGTCGGTTTATGCAGATCTAGAATATGTGACTTGCGATTTACTTAATTTGCTCGCACAGTTTAAAACCCAGTTTAAACAATAAAGGACTGAAAGTAACGAAATTTTCAGAACATTTTGCATTGCAAAGATCAATTATTGAATAAAATCTATAACAGGTTCGGGCACCGTATTTTAAACTTGGAGCCAACCTTCAGGTCATAGGCCAGAGAGAATATGAGAGAAAAACTAAGGCTTTAAAGCCTTTCCGGGTGCCCTCCTATTGCAAACCCTAGCGACCGTGGGTTTGTCGCCGACGATACGCAGGTTTTATTTTTATAGTTTTATGTTGACTTACACATGTATGTACATATGTATATCCGGTTAACTATTGGGATAGAACAAATCTAACAATCCAAAAACAAAATACAAATTTATTAAAAAAATATAGCAACAGTTTCGTAATTATACAATTTGTTGTTGTGTTCTAAACAAGAGTCAGAAATCCATCAAAATGGTTGCCAAAACGATAAATTAAACAAATTCTAAAAATAACTAATCATGAAGCAATAAAAACGTTTCAAAGAACTTCTGAAGAGAGATCCGCCTCGTTTGAGTGTGCCCGAGTGTCAGTGTAAGAGAGCATGTGTGTGGTTGGAAGCGGGAAATAAAACCTGCACGTTTTGTTGGTAATTTCTGATGCACATTTTTACCGCTGCGCTTACTCAACACTGTGCTTTGTTTCTCTCCTCCTTTCCCGTCCTGTGCTTTTATCGCTTGCCCTTTGGCTGATGCATTTGTATGCGTGTTTGTTAGTGTGCATCAGGTTGATTTCTGTGATGCGTTTTAACTCTGTGTTAATGCCACGGGATTACTTCATCTGCCGTTTCATTTCCTATATGGCATCGCCAGATGATTCAACGCCAAACTGACCAGCGCAAATATGTATAAAAAAACAAGCAACCAGCAAAAAAAATATAAAAAAATTGCACGAAAAAGCCGGTTGAAGGCAACTCTTACATATTTACACGCACCAGCGCTCATTTAACACACGCTGCCACCACACCAACAATAACTACGACCACAACTACAAAAATAACAACAACAAGAAACCAACGAAAGCAAAAACAACACGGCGACACAAAAACCTGTCGCTGTTGTTGTATTTCGCCTTTTTTAAAAGACATTTGCAGAGGTTTTAGCTGCGTGTTGATTATGTCAATTTCATGTTTGCTTCATTTCCTCAAACGCAGCCACGGAGAGAGAAAAAGTGAAGCGAGAGATAACGGTAAGGAGAGCAGCAGTAATTTCACTTTCGTTGGACTTGAAAATAAAAGCTGCACTCAGCCAGGTAGCCAGAGAGGGGCTGAAAGCACGGATTGAGAGCAAGTGAGAGTGAGAGCACGCACAGCAAGTGGGCTGCAACTTGGATGCTGTCGGTGCCGCTGCTCTTACTGTTGCTGCGTCACTTGCTTTGTGGGGCGTTGCTGCACAGTGTGCTAAAAACATTAAAGAGCTGTACAAATTCAAATAATTCGTAATATCAATATCAATATTATATAATTATGGTACAGAAAGCGTTTTAAAATCATCTAAAAAGGTATCTAAAACTATGCTACAAAAGGTGTCAATTAAGAAAAAAAAAAAAAAAAAAAAAACATTGAATGCCTCAAACATTTTATTGCATATTTTTAGGCGCAATTTAATGTGATTTTAAAATAAAAAAATAAAAATAAAAAAAACATTAGTGAATTTGTAGCAGCGCGAATAACATACAAAACTGGAAAAGGATAAGTTCTTATAATAAAATATTTAGGGATGCTCCCAAGTTGTTATGGATTTAAAATAAATTAAAACAGGTTCCATGGTATTTTCTTCCTACTTCCATAAAAATTTAAAAGCTCATCTATATGTGTAATGCAGTTTTGTCCGGGCAATACATTGACATCTTAGAATTGGATTTGTGTGTGTAAGAAATTAAACGTAGGGCTAAATTGCTACCTTTTTTTCTTATATTAATAACAAATGGTTAAGACTAAAAAATATATATTTACCGTATTAAAGGCTAGATTTATTTTTAAATTTACAATTTGTCAACACTGCACTAACATTGTGCATTGTCCGTTTGCTGGCAGAGGTTGGGCAGAGAAATTGTTCGCGAGTCGGTGCCGTGGGCCACACCAGTCTAATGAGATGAAAAGACAGACCCAATTGTTAGTCAGGACTTCTTGAGAAACCTTACTGGATTTAGAATGATGTGACAAAGAATTTGCAAAATATTTTTATTCCCGGTACCCATAGGGTACAAGGGTATAATAAGTTAGTGCCAACCGAGAATGTATGTAACAGGCAGAAGGAGAAATCTCCGACCCTATAAAGTATATATAAAGTATATATATACTTGTATTCTTGATCAGCGTCACCAGCCGAGTCGATTTAGCCATGTCCGTCTGTCCATCTGTCTGTCCATGTGAAACAACAGATCTCAGAGACTATAAGAGCTAGAGTTACCAAATTTGGTGACAACATTGGAATTTGTTGCACGCAGATCAAGTTTGTTTTAAAATTTGGCCACGCCCACTTGCGTCCTCATAAATCATAAAAAACGTTATTAAGCTATACTCGTTATTTTTGGGTTAAAGTTAATAGATACAATAAATAAATAAAATAAAATGGACGTTTCCTGAAAATTTTAGTAAAATCGGATGATAAACATGGGAGATATTAGCAATAAGGTTAGAATTTTAACACACCGCCCTAAGGCACTGCTGTTGCAAGCTGTAGCCGACAGGTGGCGCATTCGAGCCTTGGCCGTGCGATATAATGGCGCCAATGTATGTATGTACAATGTAGTGTATGTACATTTTTAAATTGCCTTTTAGTGTGAAGCGCAAACGATTAGGTACCGGGTATCTCACAGTCGAGCACAGTTGACTGTAGCTTTCTTACTTGTTTTTTATTAATTAATTGATTTTATTATTGGTTGGGTTTTTTTTTTAAGAAAGTATTATTAATAAAATTAAAATTAATTCTTTGGCGCCCTAAATATTTTCTGTCGTACTCTCTGAATTATTGCTCCACTGTCCGCCCGTCTCTATTGTTTTTTGTATTTGCTTTTCCATATACTTATGTACGTATATTAAATTTTGTTTTGTAACTGTAATGTCTGTTTTTCCCATTGTCCGGTTGTTGTTCCATTGTTGTTGATGCGTCTATATGGCCCCAAAACGTACATACATACATACACACATCCAAAGTACTAAAGTAATGTGCTCAGTGATTGCCACATGCAACGCCTTACCTTTTGGTGCCAAGTCCAGCGTTTTTTGTTTTGTTTTCGCGAGCCAGTGCGCTAATAAACCAACAAGCGAGTCTCCGAGACCGAAACTCCCGGACGAAAAATATGCGAAGGTCAACCGGCAACGTAAACAAAACAAAAACAGAACCAAGAATTCCCCCAAATTGATTTTCATTTTCGCACCTTTTCTACATGCATGTTGCTTGGATTTGGTGTGCTGTCACTTTGGCAAAAATTCGAATTATAAGTGAAACAATTTATTACCGGGTTTTATAGGAATAAAAAACGATTTATGTGCAAAGTCTGACTAGTCAAACCGGTTCTCAACGGGGGTGCGGCGAGTCTGTAACAGGAAAATGCAAATGCTAGAAAAACATTTTTCTGGCGTTTAAAGAATGGCTGCAAATATGTTTAGACATAAAAATAAATCAAAAAACGAAAGCGATTTGTTTAAGTTAATGTAAAACACGAAATACTTGTAACGATAAGTATGTTAGTTCATTATTTTGCCAACTAGTCATCAAGTTCATCATACTAAATTCCTATTTACTTTAGATAGCTGGCGTCTACGAATCTTTTATATTTTTATGTGAGCAATGATCCTTTAATATCAATATTTTCAACGTCCTTTTGTTATTTGTATCTTGTACTTTCTAATTTAATAGAATAGCCATTATTCTATAAGAACTGAATCTTGTACTTTCTAATTTAATAGAATAGCCATTATTCTATAAGAACTGTGGGCATTCAAAAATAATTAGAAAGATTTTATGTGGTGTGCAACTTTAGGTTTATTCTCAACATACAAGTTTCTGTTCAAAAAACTCCAGTCCTAAATATCAGATTATATCGCAAATTCATGTATCTGAAGTCATTTAAATTCAGAATTTTAATATACAAATTAGATTGCAAGATAAATAAATAAGTGAACAAAGCGTATAGCTAAAGTAAATAACAGTTATTTTAAGTGCCGGTTTTTTCTTGACAAGTTTGGTAAGTGAACTTTAAAACTTGATTAATGAGAATGATTGACAGAACGGATGTTTTATGATTATTGTTGTATTAATAAGACTGAGATAATAAACAAAATTGTTTCAGTTACATATAAAAAATGGCTCAATAAAATCATTACGGCACTAGGTAACTTCTTACCCCTACGGCAACTATATGGTCGAGTATAAATATCTTTCTTATTCATCTGGCTCATTCTGTTCTATGGGTTCGCTTACCCCAGTGTTTCTCGACTTTCACAAGCTGGATCTCGAGCTGAGTGGGAATCCCAAACTTGAATATAATGAGGGTGCGCTTAAAGTCAATAAGAAACATACATCCGTGTGGCTGTATACGTAACAAGTTGCGTTATCCCATTGAGAGGTATAAAAAAAGTGTTTTTTGAGTTCGCATCTTCTGCTGATTTAAGAACTATAAGACTAGGGATATACCTTAAAAAGTCAAGAAAAATATTTGTCCAGCGATTTGCATTCCCTGAAACTAATCTATCGATTCTAACCTCCTTTAGAAACCAACAGTATTTCTAATCTATTTACTATATAGTGTTGCTGATCTTCTAAGTGTGCTATATTTTTAGAGGATTAATCAAATAACTCTTGTTGCTAAGATCATCACTCAGATATTCATAAGCATATCGTTTGAGGTATTTACCAAGTCGACACGACAGTGTTATTAATGTTTCCACTTCTTCAATTTTATAGACACTTAATTATAACTTTTGCCTACGTCATGCCTTCAGAAGCAGAAGTCAGCCATCGAAGTGGCCGATGGTTTCTGGCTGGTTTCAGCTGCTGCTTTGGTTTATTAATTGTTCAAGCCCCTCGCATGGCATTAGCAGATCTCGACGTAACGTTTTATTGTTAATTTGTTTGTCGTTGGATCCGGTTCTAGGTCTTATTTCTGGTTTGTCGAGCTTTTCTGAGTTTCAACCGAATTTTGTAGAGCATTCAAATTAAATTCCTTTGTTTCAGTTTCCTAAAGAACGTAATTCCACACATTTTGTAGATTACTTAGCTATTTCGGCCTTTACATTTCCTGGTGGCTATACACGCACACAGACAACGCCGATGTATTTGCATATTTTTTGATTACAAAATTAATTTTGCTTTGAGCTGCCTGCCCTGTCACTTGAAGCTGAAGTATCTGCTACCTAAAAGCTTAGTCACGAATGGCAGATATGTGCATGGTATCTTAAGATGCGAGATCCGATTTGCAGAGCATCGGATGATTTTGCAATGCCAATCTTCATAATTGAGTGCTCTTTCCAAATTTCCACGGAGATAGATGTATCAATAAAATAAATTTTTTCATCTCTGTTTTTTTTTTTTAGATATCAAGAGCCTTCGTCAGCTACAGAAACCAGCATGAAAGGCTGGTTCGACGCGTTTCGAGACGATGGGGGACCAACGCTATACTCATTCTCGAATCGAACACCCGTCACCGGGGATGTCTCTATTGTGGCCGTGTCCGTACTATTTGCCACATTTTACGTTGCATTCCTGGTCATATTCCCCGGTGTACGAAAGCAGGTAATTTACTAAATATACTTCAAATCCTACAAATAACTGTAGTTAAAGGGAGACTTAGAAATTAATACAATGCCGTACAAGAAAGAGCATACTTAAGGGTTTGCTAATTGTGAAAACCAACCTATTTGTATCCAACAGATGTCAGATAAAGGCAATATTATAGGCTAATGAGAGAGTTATAACAAACTTGTTTGTTGTCTGCCAATTTACATTGACTTTTTTGTAGCTCTTTTATTTTAATTTAAATCCCTTCTCTTTCACAGAAATTTACAACATTCTCGACGGTCACACTGAGCCTTTTCGTGGGCTTGGTCATACTCGGTGAGTAGAGTAACCTTCAGCTAGAAACATTTTATATTTGATGTGCTTGAATCCTACCTCGCCCTTCTATCCAACAGTCGCCCGCCTGGGATCCGCGTGGCATGTGGCGTATGCAACTATCATCGCGCCGTACAAAGCCTTCTCACGCGAGAAGCTCCCAGCGCGCATCGGCACCCACATTGGCCTCATGCATGTCAACGTGACGCTGACGGGTAAGTTTGCCAATCCAATCCAATCCAATCCGCCAACAAGTACGTACTTCTGCCGCGGATGAATGGGTTGTCATATTTGATTATATCGGAGACTCCGTTGCGGTAGCCGTGCTTCAGTGTTTGCTTTTATGTTTAAGATAAAGCTTGAATTTATTTAGTTGGTACAATGATCAGGGGGAGAGGTATAGTCGGGCCTTAAGCTGAAAGCGAAAAGTTTGCAATGTTGGCCCTATCGGATCTATGAAGAATGTCACTAAAATCTTATTCAGACTAACTTCAATCGAAAAGCTAAGCTAACAGGGAGTTTCGCAGAACAGAGATTCAGGAGGTTAGTTATATTTAAGAGTTAAGTTCCTTTTAATCGGATCGGTATTTGGCATGGTATTTAATTTTAATGGCAATCGGGCCAACGAGCTTTTTTTAAAAATTAACTATACACGTTTTCTGGAAAAACCAAGTAGGTAGCTGGATATCATTTGGAGTTTTCAAATAAAATTACCAAACCTCGATTTCCCTTTCGGACTTTCACCGATTCTCCAAATACATACGTTTAACATTTAATAAAGATATTCCTCTCTAGTTGCAGCTTAGGGCTTGGACTTGACTTTAGCTGCTGGCTAATTGATTTCAAAACTTGAGGCAGATCTTCGGCGATAATTTCCCGTGCCGTTCGTTTTTGCTTGACTATTAAACGCAGTGTGGGCGGTGACGTCAGCTGCGGTTGCTGCTGCCGCTGTCGCTTTGTTTGTTGGCTGCTGCCAAGTGCCAAGTCAAGTTGCATGTCACGATTCTTGGCAACAATAGCTGCAGCAGCAGCAACAACAAATTGAAATGCCACTCGACTCGCGCTCAGCCCGACACCTGCGGAAATATTCGATTCCAATAGCAAATGCTCTTCGAGGAGGCCTCTGTACACACATATCCGCTCAAACATATGGATATACGCCGCTCGTTTGACTGTTTGCCCGCTTCACTCACTCAGTTGGGTCTTCGAAAAGGTGAAATGTTTTTGTGCTTGGGCCGGGGCAACCCTGGACCCCAGCTGAATCAATTGGAATGTCAGTTTCGAGTCAACTCGAGCACGAATAATCCAAGCCATTCAATCCCATCATATACCCCCACTTACCGCCATCCGGCCACAATCAAATATGAGCAGTTGGGACCCCTCCCTGGCCCAGTAACCATACTTTTTTGGCTTGCAATATTGGGAGATTAAACCTTATGATGCCCCTTGGTGCTCCAGGGGTCCTTCATTGAACCTATGTAAATGGGGGAATTTTCTGCTTTGGCAGCTGGGTAATTGGATTTTGAAAATATATAGCCTGTTCAATAATACCATAGTTTGGTTTCGTTGTGTTTTTAATATAAATTGTATCTTAAATGGTGAATGTGTTTTCATTTTTTAAAGACATAGTTTACTTAAAAAGTATAACAACTTGAAATCTCCAGAAGTATAAGTTATAGCCCTAAATGGTTATTGATACCTCTAATATAAATTCAGGGACATAGGTTGCCTTAACTGATTTCCAGAATATATTCAAAAACTTTATTTTCTCAGAGTGTAAGCACGCCAAGAGCCTCGTAAAGGTAAACATATATGCATTAATATATATTTACGCCGTTACCTCTTCAACTGCTGGCTGTGGGCATTATGTCGGTTGCCATATTGGTTTAGACTAATACAGATTTGCGGAGTATCTTACCCTTTTGGCCTGGGCTGGCTCAGGCAGTGTAATTTCGGTAGCATTTTCCCTACTCCTCCACCACGTTTGCCAAAAGCGCTTTACGTACTTTTATTCTCGATTATTGTTATTTGGATATGGGTGGGCGATTGTAAAAGGGCAAATGCTGCTCAAGTTGACAGCTCCTGCTCCACGAGCACTTTTTGTTTGGTGTACACTTTTTGCCTAGTATAAATTTCGATTTTGAATAACATAATTGCGCACGTCAATTGTGAGTGGTGGCTTGAATCTAAGGCTCTATTTGGCCTGGCAACTTAATTACTCACTCGTTATGAGTTGAGCTTTAAAGTTGCTGATTTTCTGAATCAAAGTCAGGCAAATGTCAAATTCGGGTGTCAAAATTTAAGTGCCATTGGTTATATTCAGCATAATTTTCAAATCAAATTTTAATGATGGTTTTTATAATAACGGAATACTCTTCTGATAAATTTGTTTGTATGCCCTTTTTCTTCGTAGCCTTTGGCCCAATCGACGTTGTCTTTATGCACTTAATTTTACACCATAATAACTTTTGTGCCCTATTATTTGTGCTGCATTTTCGCACATGCTTGGCATTTATTCGACTTTTGAAGGAGTTATTTTGTGAAGGTGGGAGCAATGAAGTAAGTTGTCTTTGATTTACCAGGTGTTTCTGATTATAGTGAATGGCATATTTCCAAGCATTATATTCCTTCTTAATGCTTTCGTTAAAAAAAAAAAAAATGAATAATAACAATTGGCTGTAATATAAATGTTAAACGTACTTTTTGCCATTTAAAATGCTTCTACCATTTATTATATTCAGCTATAGCCTTAATTCGCTAAAAAGTAATTATATATTTTATCTCGAAAGATGTTTTTTTTTTATTTTTTTTTATTTTCTTAATTTTGTACGTTATTTTTAGAAAAGTTCATTTTATAGTCAGAGAGTCTTGTCTTTTATTTAATACACATAGCTTTGAATATCGGGTATCTCACAGTCGAAAATACTCGACTATAGCTTTCTTACTTTTTTATATATTATTTAACTGATTAAGAAATACTAAATTACAAGAGTCTTCTAGTTCCAGTTTTTATACCCGGTACCCATAGGGTACAAGGGTATTATAAGTTAGTGCCAACCGAGAATGTATGTAACAGGCAGAAGGAGAAATCTCCGACCCTATAAAGTATATATATTCTTGATCAGCGTCACCAGCCGAGTCGATTTAGCAATGTCCGTCTGTCTGTCTGTCTGATCTCAGAGACTAGAGTTACCAGATTTGGTGACAAAATTGGAATCTGTTGCACGTAGATCAAGTTTGTTTTAAAAAATGGCCACGCCCACTTCCGCCCTCAAAATTCATAAAAAACGTAAAATAAGCTATACTCGTTATTTTCGGGTTAAAGTTAATAGATACAATAAATGAATAGGCTCGAGCGGACGTTTTCTGAAAATTTCAGGAAAATCGGATGATAAACATGCGAGATATTACTAATTTTTTTGAGTAACTGCGCCCATCGCAACCACATTGTTTTTTGAGGCGGCGTGGTGGCGTACGTCATATGTACATTTTGGTACTTATTGTCGATTTGCAGTACGCGCAATAGGCTCTTTGTGGATTTGTTAAATCTTTGCGAATCCAGTCCTTAAATTCGTCATCCTGAAGACAGGCATCCCGAAAACTTTGCTTGTATTGTATTTTCGGCATCTTTAACAGACCACTTTAAGGCCCCGTTTCCACTACAGTTGCTGGTAATTTTCTATTAACGGAGCCCCTTCCAAAAAATTAAAAAAAAAAACATAGATACGTATTTTACGTTGTTAAATTTTAATTTTTTTAAATTTCACGCATAAATGTATTCAAAGTGTGCAAAGTGTCGACATATATAGTATTTACGCTAAGCACAATTTGACAACAATTTTAAGCTTCACAGACCACTGTACCGCGACGATCACACAGCCAGGCGCTTGAATTTTGTGTATTCATAATTTGTCAGTGTGCATGTTTGATACGGATTTTGTATGGGAATTATGCTAAACTTTAAATATTTATTGTGGGTAAACTAAGAGCGTCCCCAACATAATTTTGATACCCAAATGTATGTTGAAGCACCCCTTATCTATGTTTTTTTTTTTTGGGAGGGGCTCCTTTAATAGAAATATACCCAGTTGCTTTTTCCCATTCCGCTTTTTGGCCAAAAAGTGACTTTTTCCCTGTGTATAAGGTATAGTATATGAATCTAGTGGTGACAAAAATGAGAAAAAAGTAGCTTTTTCGTGGTTTTGTTCTATAGTATCGATTATTTTAGCCTTTTTTGTCTATCGATATGTGATTTTGCCCAACTACCATCACTTGCCAGCTGTTTTTTTGAACAAATGAAATTGATAGCCCGCTTACTGAAAAAATATTTTATATACATGTATGTTGTTAAACTAACTAGCATTTAATATGTACACATTTCGTTTAGCGCTCTGTCATAGAGCAACTTATATAGATTCTCTCTGGATCTGTTGAATGAACTGGCTATTACGCCCTCTTTCTCTCCAGCTTCTTGTAAAACTCTACTTGGGCTTCCTCTCACTTCTCCCAATATGCCTCATCGTCATGTTCTAACGAAACCGGCGACAGAGCCTGCACAGGAGCCTGGTCGGTGGCGGGGGCGGATACTCGAAGTTGCCCTTCTCCGCCGGGGGCAGGACCTCCTCCACTTACTCCTCCTTGGGCAAGGTGATGTGAGTCCGTGATCATAAGAGACTTGCATAAGAAGAGATGGGTTGATGAGTCTGCCTCCGAGTTGGTAGAATCTGCGTCTCCAGGCTAAAAGATTCCAGTGGGCTGCAGTGGTTCCTGCAAGTCTTAGGGCTCCTTTCAAGCGGCTGGCTGGCGGAACCACTTGAAATCTTTATTTTTACTTAGCCGCAAATAGAAAATAAAGTCTAGCTCTTTCATTATACCCTTGCAGAGGGTATTATAATTTTGCCATGATATTTGTAACGCAGTGAAGGAGGCATCTCCGACCCCATAAAGTATATATTCTTGATCAGCATCACCAGCCGAGTCGATCTAGCCATGTCCGCCCGTCTGTCTGTCTGTCTGTCCGTCCGTCTGTCTGTCTGTCTGGCCGTCTGTCCGTCTGTCGGTTTCTACGCGAACTAGTCTCTCAGTTTTTGAGCTATCGAGCTGAGCATAGTCTTATTTCTTTAGCACGCAGTATATATGTATGTCGGAACGGCCGAAATCGGACTACTCTATCCTATAGCTGCCATAGGAATGATGGCGAAATTAATGTAAAAAAAACTTTAACTTCTCTGTTTATAAAGGTATTTCTTTAAATTTTGAGATATAGCAGTTTTTTATGGTTCTAGAATTACGGTTTTCATTTTTTTAAGATCAGACAACTATATCATATAGCTGCCATAGAAGCGATCGGTTGATTTATATGAAAATGTAAAATTCTACATGTAAAATGTAAAATGTACAAATATACCAACTTCGGTTTACCGAAGTTAGCTTTCTTTCTCGTTTGGTTTGGTTTTTATTTGGCGGAAGATTAAATTTAATTCAAAATTCAAATCAATGTTAACTTAGATTTAAAAAAAAAAAAATTAAATTAAAATTATAACAATTAATACACCTTCATTCGTGAGTCACTGACCCTTTAATACGCCCTATATCCGTCCCACTGGCTTGTCTATTTATAAACTAATTTTATCCCGAATTGTATTTCTATATTTGTCTAAGCCGTTATATTCTTATTGTTGTATTTGTTGTTTTCTTCTTAATGGAGACGGACATGTGCGACATGAGCGTTGTTTAAAGCTCATGACAGAAATGGAACGTTCATTTATTTTTGCAGACACATGGCGGCCGGCTGTTGAAGTGCAGCCTATCGGGGTGTGCGAAGGGTAAACAAATTAGAAAAAAAGCGTTTCAGCACATTCATTGTCTCTATGTTGGGCTACTGGGTTGTCGTGTGTCGTGTGTCTCTTTCATGGCAAAATCATCATTAATTTAGGTTTTTCTCTTGGCTGCCGCTACTGCTGCCAAATTGTTTTCAACTCATCAACATCGCACCTCTTACCTCCGTGTCTGGTCAACCTAAAGCAGGCACGAAAATCGGCATAATCATCACTTAAAAATATTGAAAATCATAAAAATGCTTTTATTTTTTGTTTAGCATTTTTGTTACTGCTGATGATGTCGATACTTAAGCGCGCGCTACCCAACATCGCCGTCATCCGCCTCAAGTATGGCAAGCATTAATTTCGTATACGTAGATATGGTAATTTTTTTAATGTTGCTATTTTGGGTTTTTTTTATTTTTAATTTATTTTCAATACAATAGCTTTTATCTCTATATAAAAAGTTTAAAGTTGTCGGAAGTTGCTGGAGCAATTAGTCATTTTAACTTATTAATGAAGTGTGTAATGGTTAATTTTCCTGTTTTCATAAGGATATAAACACAGTATACGAAATGTTAATATAAATTGATCGATTTTCCCATATTATTGTAAACTAGAAATGAAGTTAACTTCGGCAAGCCGAAGTTGATATATAAGATATAGTGGTCCGATTCGAATGCAATTTAAAATGTATGACTATAATTACATTAAAAGACCATTTGCTATGTCTTTAAAAACAACGAAAATCTGACCATTTGGCCCGATCGTTCCTATGGTAGCTATAAGATATAGAAGGCTATCTGTAAAGTTTCCTTCAAATAGCTCAAAACTGAGAGACTAGTAGTAGTAGACTAGTTTAGTAGTAGTAGTATAACAAATTTTAACTCGATGAACATTATTTATAAGGGCTAACAAAATGCTATCGAAAATCAAAATAAAAGTTTAAGAAAATGTTAATTTTCTACCCTTTTTGTGCATTAGGAACGTAAGTTCGACCTGCAGTTATGCCCGTGCGAATATATAAATATATATATATATTTTAATATATATAGTAAGAATGGTTCCAATAGCGTATTCCGTCATCGAAGTAAGCTTTATGTTCTTGTTAATGTGCTTATTTATAGCCAAAATACTACTTTAGCCTTTGATAGATCTGTATCAGTGCCACTAAAAACAGGGTTTAGATAAAAAAAGCTTAGCTATTGCTATTCATAGTAAATTGGACTGGTTCAACTGGCAGCATTTCCACGTTCACAAGCCCAGCGGAGAAACAAGTCTGTCCGGTCACTGCCAACTGGGAAATCATAACGATTGTCAGTTTAATGACTCCAAAATCGATCCACATGTGCGTAGACAGTGCGTAGTCTTACCTCAGGTCGGGGTTGCCATTTTCGGTGCAGTTTTAATCGCGATGGAAAGGGGAGAACTGGAGGCCAGGCCGAAACCTTGTCCCGAGTCGAAGGCCAGGTCTCAAGGCACATAATATACGACAACTTTTGACGATTTATGTAATTTTTACATTTTTTGATGCCGCTGACTTTGTAGCTTGTAAGCTTACTTCTACTGATGGCAGCCAATTTTGGTAATGAATTTTGACCGTTTGCAGGCATACAGCTGTGGAATGAGTCATTAATTTAGTATAGTACCAGAAACGTTTTGGATTGAGGTACAGCAACCAAAACAAACAATTGATTGAAATTTGGCTTGTATATTTTATATTGCCTACGGAATATTTATCCATTTTTTAGGAACTGTAAAGACAGAAGTTTTAATTTAAATTCTCTTTAATTCCTCTAACCCAAACGTTTTTTTGCTCATCTCTCCAAGCTTAATTATGGAGCTTTAAGTAAATACAATTCTTCCACTTTAAGCTAGGATATTTTATCGCATTTTAGTTAATTTGCATATTTTGTCACTCTGTGCCAGTCTATGCGGCAACGTGATCAGCTATCATATATCATTTTAAGTCTTTTGTCGATGACGACCGCTTTTAACTCTTCAAAGCCAAGTAAAAATAAAAGATTAATGAGATTCGCCAAAATGTTTAAAAAGCTTTAAGAATTAAAATTCATAAATGCGGTTGATTATTGTGGGCAGAAGAAGCTTTGTTTTGTGCATTGTGTTCCATTTATTATCTTATGAATTTGGGTAAGGAAACCCAATGGGATTTCCCACTTATTGAGTTTGTATTCCATTCACAAATACTTCGAAAGTGCTTATTACTCACGTTTATCTTATATTAAACCCGTGAGTCACAAAATTCTGAACCGCAAGAAGGTGATTATTGTTGGTAGTATTATGTTATAATGGAATGCGGAATTTGTAAAAAATTGTCTATAAATTATGCAAATGTCTTGCTTATTTGTATTTGTGTCTTGCTCACTCTCGCCTAAACTTGTTGAGGCATGAGCAAAAAATTCACTAAATGCAAAACGGGCCAAAAGCGCGTGCGCTGTAAACCGGAAAAATTGTTGACGAATGTTAATAAAATATTCAAGCAAAAAGTGAGGAAAAAAATAGTACTTGTTGTTGGCGTTGCACTTTAAAGCCGCTCACTTCAGTGTGCTTGTGTAAGGTTAGCTCGTTGGAGCCATTGACAATGAATTGCTCGATGAGTGAGAGGCATGGAAATCAGCATATAACGCATACGCAGTGTGCAACTGCAACAAACATTTCCGGCTGCAACAGGAAATGATAATTATTTTTTGTTTACCTTTTGCTTGTAATTAATGGGAAGGTTACGTGATCTAGTGCGATTGAAGAGGTTGCCAGCTGGCATTCGAAATGAAAAGGTTCTGGTTGTTTAAAAGGTTTTTGCCTTCAGTCGAGTGGTTGTCAGTTGAGAATGACATACCAAGTGTTTACCAGAGTGTGATTCCTTTGGCGTTTTTGTAAAATTGTCCAGTAATTTGATATGTTTGACGGAAATTCGAAGTCAAGAAAATAGTTGCAAAAGGGTTCAATTCCAGCCTCATTCATGCCAATGTATATTCCTACAACAAAATGTTTTCATTTAGTTGATTATTTCATTGAAATTATTTAGCCATTTATGTACATTGGAACGTTGTTTAACCATTTACTCATTTAATCCCTCAACATATCCCTTTGCAGCGATTCCCATTGGAAACTACACTCCGCCGGACATAGACTACAACGAACGCTTCACCTGGGAAGGTGCTAACGACATGAGCGCCAACTACCGACAGGCCCTGCAGCGTGGCCTGCCCTTCCCAATCCTAACTGTGGCCGAGTACTTTAGCTTGGGCCGCGAGGGCTTCTCCTGGGGCGGACAGTACCGCGCCGCCGGCTACTATGCGAGCATAATGCTTTGGGCGTCGCTAGCCTCGTGGCTGCTGATGAACCTGCTGCTAATCGCCGTACCCCGCTACGGAGCCTACATGAAGGCTCTGACCGGAGTCCTGTTGGTCTGCACCACTATAGGCTACCATTGCCTGCTGCCGAAGCGACCTTTGTGCATTTACCTCGAGGGCGGACGACTGGAGTTTCACTTCGGCTGGTGCTACTGGCTGGTTCTGGTGGCAGGTGAGTGACGTATAGTCCAAACTTACTCTATATATGCATTAAAGTACCTTTTAGTCGGGGTATTAAGCACAAGAGAAGACAATACTGTACTCAAGATTTATTTCAGCCGTAGGTGAGCACTATCTGTCACAATGAGCAGCATTTTCAAAAGCATGAATAACTAGTCCAAATAGCTAAGCTATTATTTTGTCAATAACAAGAAGGAAAGCTACAGTCGGTTTGTTTCAAAATTTGGCCAAGCCCACTTCCAACTTCCAAATCCAATCCGCAGATCTAAGGTATAGTCGAGATTTTTTGATTATTTATGAAATAAATAGATTTGTGCGGACGTGCTCTAAAAATGTATGATGATAAACATGAAAGTTATTAAACAACAAATAACTTATGCAACATATACATTTTTGTTAGCAGCACCAATGGATGTTGCTCAACATGTGCCAAGCGTCTTTATTTCTCAACATTTTTATCTGCCTGTCGCTTTGTTTATTTAAAGATTTTTATAAATTTCATCACGCTGCTCTTTAGTTTCAAGGCTAGGTATTTTACAGCTTAGTGCCGAAAACGAAACTAGTTGAATTATTGTAATTTATTTTTGTAAACGTTACTATTAATCGTCACAAAATTTGATATCAGAAACTTTTGAAGTTGAAGATGCCATTGTCACTCTAATCTCACCTCGTTAAGAGGTGTTTTTATTTGATATCAGAAGTTTTTAAAATGACATATGTACGAGTATGTACATACATAGGTCTCCCATTGTTGTTATAAGTTTTTGTTTAAAATTCAAATTGGAAAAATTAACAAAAAAATCCATATAAGAAGTTGCTATATGGGATCATTGCTACTAATTTTGATGAGAAAGCGAATTTTCGGAGATATGTGCTGTACCCCAAAATATCTCAAAGCTATATTTAAAGTATTATTGCATTGTGTACGTTTCTATATGACTCTACATGACTTTTTACATAAATATATGTATAGTGCATGTAAAAGGCTAGGTATATGGGATCTTTGGTACTAATTTTAATGAGTACTATCTCAAGAAAGCGAATTTTCCAAGATATGTGTTATATACCAAAAGTTGGGCAATCTCAAGGGCTATATGTCCTTGAGTGACTATCAAAATCGTTAGAGCTATTTTTAAAAAAAACTTCAAAAACGTTAAAAAAATATTAATTTTAATTATAAATTCTTGAATATTATTTAGATAAGTTATGTCAAGGCAAAGCTATTATCATTTCAAAATACCTTTCTAACGACTTATAGCTCGTTTCTGAAGCTTTAGTCGTTTAGAAGTTATGGGCGCGGGATATCTGGCTACTAGCGAGAAAACCAAAAAGTGGTAGAACAAAAGTTGTTTATCTCGAGCTGTTTAATAAAATAAAAGTAGTTCCAGGACTCTAAAACAAAAAATCGACACACAGACAGATAGACAAACAACAGGACAAACGTTCTCATTTCGGAAAGACCGTTAAAATCTTGTTTATTGAATATCTTTTGAACGGAGTATCGGATCGGGATGGTTGAGGTGACATTCGACGCGTATTTGAAGCTAGATCACAACAACGTTAAAATTTTTTGTTGAGTTTTGCTCCACCGGCCCCAAGAACTCCAATATTCAAAATTTTCAATTTCGCACTTTCCCTCCCATTTCTCCTGAACTAATCCGTTTTTAAAAAATCTTAGTATGCAGTTTCAAAGAGGTTAACAATACCTTTCGATCAAGATATAAATGGTTCCAATCGGACTATCGTAGCAGATTTTCAATTCTACGGCTGTATATAGTAGTCTCCTTGCGCACCACAGTCTCGGTGCTCATCGTCACTACGTGGACTGCCGTCCACAGTGATATTTTTATAAACTTAAAGTTTATAAAAGTTTTCCAGAACACATCTAATTGTCAATAATTCCTCATATTTTAGGTATTCTCTGCTTTATTGCGGGTGTCCTGATCTCCATCATCGATCTGGTCTGGCCGCACACTTTCTCCACAGTTCTGGAGGTTTACTATGGAACCCCTTATGATCGGCATGTGATCCTGGAGGAGTCCAGCGACGTCCGGTATAGAAAGCCAAGGAACAGTCGCGGTCTGGAGGATCCTCCCGGCCTGGGATCTCGCATCCTGCGTCGCCTCAGCTCCAAGGCTCGGGACATGCAACAGGGTACGGCGCCGCGTCGAGATAGTCCCGCCGGGGTGTCAGGTAGTGGAGGGGTTGAAAACAAGGCCTTCCGGTCGGATGTCCCCAAGAGCCCTTGGAGATACCCCTTCCGTAGAGCCCAGCAGATGGCGCAGCAGCCTCAACACTCTCATCCGCTGCACCAGCACCCGTTGCAGCAGCACCATCAGCACCACCAGCACCACCACCAGCAGCAGTTGCAGTTCGTGGGAGGATCGGTGGTGCAACATCCCATGCATCACATGCAGCGCACGATGTCCCAGGACTCTGGTTCCAGCATCGCCTCGGCCGCCGTGCAAATTTCACCGCTGCACAAGCACGCTTTGGCGAGAATGTTGCCGTAAGTTTATCCATCAACTGGATTAAATCGTATATAATTGTGTTCAGGAGGCTAAAAGTCTAATAGGCATACCTTAATGTTATTTTATTTATTTTAATGTAATTTTAACTAAAATTCTGACTTTCTTCCTACAGCAATCCTCCAGTGGAGCGCATTCGGGACATGGATCACTGGTGATTGCCATTTGACAAACCGTAAAAATCAACCATTTTTATTGGGCTACTTAATTCTTTCACTTGACTAATTGGAAATAATTTTTAAAAGCATTTGATGACAAAACAATTTGTGATAATTTATTAATTTAAACAGAACCAATCAAGCACGACATATAGAAGGAACAAATTCAACTATAATTAACAAGAGCACATAATGATGATATGAAGGGAAAACGAAAAACCTAAATTATTACTAAAATATATAAATAAATGATAAATTATTTTAAATGTATAAGCTAATCAATTATAATTACGATGAATTCATGTGAAAAGTTTAAACAAATTTAAGGACCAATACGTTTATAGTGATGTTCACATGTGATAAGACAATCCTGCCACACACGAACACAGAAGCAGACACTTGTTTAAGAGTTACGACAAGATTCAGATGTTTATGTATAATGACTAATTTATTATTTGTAATATGAATTCTATGCCAGTGTCTATAACGAATAAGTCAAAAATATGTAAAATCCTTTTAAGTATAATATTTAAGCCTTTACGATGTTCCGAGACCTGAAGAATAATGATGACTTCAAACGCAAAGTGTGTTTATATTATTCAGTGATGGGTATTATTATTTAACGAGTGTTTTAATATTTTGAAGTCAATTTAAATTAAATATACTATTATTCCCGTCTTTTTGGTATAAGCCAAATATGTCAACTTGGGGCAGTTTTTTACCCTGCCTGTCAATGTGCCTGATAGCTATCTGTCCGAAAAAGATAATCACCAAATGAACTTAAAAATCGGCACGCTGCCTGTTTTGCCTTTTTTAATTTTTCAGCTAAGTGCCGATTTTGAAACTAATTAAAAACTTTTTAAATATTTTTGTTTAAATAACTATTAATCGTCACAAAATTTGGTATCAGAAATTTTTGGAATTGAATGTGCCATCGTCACTTTAATCTCACCTCGTTAAGAGGTGTTTTTATTTGATAGAGAACAAAATTGTCTTAGCCGGAACTTTATCTGGCCGCGATATTTTGACAGAAGATAGAAGCCGACCCTAAGTAGGTAAATACTAAACTTTTTAAGGTACTTTATCATAGCTTCTTACCCCGAGAAACTACAATTTAATGTTTTGCCTTTTTAAGTGTTAATAAATCAATTATCCCGACATAGATTATGACATTATCCCTCCTTGCAGAGGAGGAAGGGGCAAAGCGAGAATAGAAGCCAGGACAGTATTGCAAACGAGTGCAAATAAATAAAAACAAATAAAAAGTACTTCATATGCAAGGCGAGCATAAATAGACAGTTATATTGCCAACCCAAACCAACAAGCGCGAGCAAGGGAGAATGGCAGCCAAAAGCCCTGGAAGGGCAGAGCTGTGTCCTGCTCCACTATCGCACGCTTTTTGGTTTAGAGTTCAAGAAATCAAGATTTATGACATTTTTATTACAAAAACGAGCGCTGTTAGTTGTAGGCGGCGGACCAGTTCTCTTCCTCGTTCGTACATCCTGCATCCACAACGCTGACTTCAAAAATATGCAGCCAGGCGCGTCAAGGCATTATTTTGACTTGGGCCCTGGAATCGGAATGAAGGACATTGAAAAATATTTATGTGCAATGTGCAATTTTATATGCAATTTTATAAACGTTTTTTGAATGGCAAGTATATTATAGTATATTAATTATACTTGATGTGGTCATAAATCGTTTATTATGTTCTGAATTATTCAGAATAAAGCGCATCATTTTTATTTGAATGCCAGTACAAACTAAATTCTTTTCAGTGTGCTAGCTGGCGCTTTGGCTAGCGCTGGGAAATGCCGCCACATGCAACGGAAGGCGCATAATTCACAAAACAGCAGGCGATACTGCATCACCGGAGGACGGTGTGGGGGTAGTTGGCTGAGTCAAATGCAATGCGAATCTGTGCACTGTATACAAGAACACTGCCCAGCATTCCACCTTAGGATGCTTTTTGACTCTCCATTTTAATATGTAGTGTGTAACGTTCAAGTTCGTTTGCTTTGGGAGGATCTGAGCTGCTGGGGCACGCTGTAGGTTTCCGGCTCTAGCTCGTCGGCTTTGGGGGTGGTGGTCTTGCTGACCCAGACCTCGGACACGGACTACACATCATTACTAACAAGACAAGAATTGAGCGTGCTGCGACAAAAATAAAAGCTAGACTAAACCGGAAGATATGATAACCAAAATTCACTGAAGGATAGGAGATAGAGGAAAAGCGGCAGCTTAGAGAAAAGGCAGAAGAACAGAGAGAAAACTAAAATTTTTTGCGGAGACACAGATGTTGTTGCGCTCGCATATTGCCCACCCTACCTACGATCACCTGCCGCAAGAGCATGGCTCTGGTGATCCCTTTTGATTCTTACGACCGTGGAGTCATCATTCGAGTCGGTAAAAACACAGAGATTTAAGAATTCATGATTTCATTAGACATTAAGATTTAATATAAATGTACTGATTAAGGCTAACATTACGTTTAAATTCATTTTTTTAGAGGCAGACAGAGAATTAGACTATATATGTATACTCTTAAAGTATTCAAAAATTTTAAAAATAACATCTTTAAACATAGTTCTTTGTTTAATTAATTTAAATTTTTGTTTTGAACGCTGCTCTAAGTTGAATTTATTTGAAAGGCTAAATTAGTTCACTTCATTTCTCATTACTTCATAAATTGCCATAATTAAAGTTAAAATTTTAGTAGAGATAGTTCATTAATTTAATTTTCTTGCGATCTCCAATTTAGAGTAATTCATTAATTCAATTTGTAGCGACATTTAATTCAAGGTAAACTTTTAGCATAGTGTAGAATTTTCATGTTTTATTATTTAGCTTTTGTTTAAACTTTTAAAAATAATGTTCTTTTATTAACACTCACGCATCTCATCCATCGGCGAAAGATCGATCTCCCTCGAAGGTGTGCTGGAAATTAATGGTTGTTTGGCCTGGCCCAGTGTAAGCAGTAGGCTGGCTTTCATCGTGTTAGTAGAAACAAAAGCAATAAAGAGATACCCTACTCTTCGCTTTGAGCAAGAAAACTAATTAATTTTGCTTAAACCTAAATTTTAAAATTACTTAAATATTTTCCAATAAATTTTCCTTCATAATTTTTCAAAGATAGTTCCTCTCATTATTTTTGGCTTCTAGTTTCAGCAAAAGTTTGCATAAAAAAAATCAGAGAAGGCTTACGTAAGCGTTACGCCATGCCATGTAGGTTAAGACCGTTTGGATAAAACAAAACTGGGGCACATCTTTTCCAAAGATTAAAAATCCTTCAGATTGGACATTTAATTCGCGCAGTTAATTCGCATTAAATTCGCGCATACACAGCGGTCGGACGACGGACGTTGCCTATGGCTACTGATCGGGACTACCCATTAGTTATGATCACTTCACCGAATATAGGTTAAAGCAGCAAGGGCACAGAGGTCATGCCAGGGTCAAACAATTTAAACTGCCGATCACTGCCAAACATCACCAACAAAATTTTCCGCAACTGCATAGCCGGCCACTTAAGAATGTCGCGCAGGCGTGCTGGTGGCCGATTTAACTGCACTAGAGTTAGGTATTCATCCCTCCTTCGGCTTCCTAGCCCGTCATGCCCCGCTTAGGGGGTGCTCCTCGGGACCGGAACTCAAAACCTGCTTGCTGGGGTCAATCTGTTGATTTTAAATTCACCACAGTAAGCAACCAATAACCGAAACACGCTTTTCGAAATATTTACCCGCTGGATGATTGTCCCCGGTGAAAATTTAAGGGGTCTCCCAAGTATAACCTCTTTCACTTGGGTACTGGTCGACGCCAGATGGTCGCCTTACAACCTTCGTAGACACTTTCCTGTGACCTGTGCAACAAAAAGGGTTACGCACTTCACACAGACACTGCCAGCTTTCCTACTCACTTGAGTTTGCTTAAGCTCCGGCAAGTTAAATTTCTTCGCACTCCAATTTGTATGCTGTCCGCTTGGACTTAACTCTCATTTAAGATTTGGTCTGCGAGAAGCAACTCCAATACTTGTGCACTCCACCGGATCTCGATTTGAAAAGAGTTTAGCACGGAAATAGGTGGAGCGACCTAGGTTCAGGCTTAGCAGCAGCGAAAAATTTCCTAATTGGAACAAGAGCTTTCCAGATCTTCCCTGGCGCCGCTATGAGCTATCTGTTATATTTTCCCTAAAATCTGTTCAGGCAAATACCACAAAAAAATGCAGCTCACGAATTTTATGCACATGCACTAAAAGCTCGGCTTAAAAGTTGCCAAAAATGTTGTCTGCTTTTGAGCTGAAAAAAAACTTGGCCTAAAGCTTTTATGATCTGTAGCCTACTTCTAGGTAAAAAAATGTATCTCGCGGCTCTTCAGTCGCCACTACAAAAGCCCCCCGGTAACATCTGGCTAGGGTATATATCTTACTGATACCCTAGACTGATGCCGACTGAAGACATATTATTGGCGAATATCTTTCGCATGGTATGTACCCAATGGTTTCCCTTGCAAATCTTCTAGCTCGTAGTAAGAGTTTCCTAACCTTCTGCGAACTCTGGCTTTTACAAAGGAAGGACCGAATTTAGCATTGTATCCTGTCTGGAAACAACTTTGCTTAAAATTCCTACGAAATACTTCTTGCCCTTCTGCATACGAAACAACTCTAGCCCTAAGATTGTATTTCTTCTCGTTTTCGGAGTGCTTCGTTAACATCCGTTGGCATGCTTTCTCCCGCACTATCTCGAACGAGTCTTGACGGTCAAATTTTAGGGATCGGTCATCCAATAGGTTGAGCTTCCTCAACAAAGAATACGTGGAGCCAGAAGTAATCATGTGTTGCCCGAAAACCATGTAGTAAGGAGATGTTCCTAGGCTTGAATGTACGGATGATCTCAACGCACAACTAATCCTATTTAGGTATTCGTCCCAATCTTTCTGATCAGGCCGCAAATACGCTCTAATTGCAGAGATAACAGACCGGTTAACGCGCTCAGAGGCGTTAGCCTGAGGCGAATGCACAGCAGTCAGCGTATGCCTAATGCCGTACTGCTGCATTAATTTCTGAAAAGCGTGCGAACGGAATTGAGATCCATTGTCAGACACTATCGTTTCGGGAGTGCCGTACGACATAAACAACTCTCCGTCCAAATATTTTATAACGCAACCTGCATCTATCTTCTTTACTGGTTTAAGAAAAACATACTTGGAAAAATGGTCGAGAACGATAAAAATCCCAATATTTCCACTTCTGGATCTGGGGTATGGTCCAAGAAAATCTATAAATAGTCTTTGGAAAAATCGTTGACTTTCCGGTGCTTTTCCTAAGGGTGGTCGCAAAACATAATTTGGTGCTTTTGTGGTTTTGCACACCTCACAAGCATTTATATAGGCCTTAACATCTGTCACGAGTCCAGGCCAGAAATAATAACGTCTAACTCTTTCAATGGTCTTGTGTATCCCACCATGAGCAGACAACGAACTATCGTGAGCGCGAGAAAGTATCTCAGGAACCAGTTCCTTCGGCACCCAGAGCTTCCAGGCATATTCATCGTGCACTTGCTCTCCTGTCAAATGCTCCGCCTTTCGATAAATGTAACCGCTATCGGTCCTAAGATCCGGAAAATTCGTCTGATTTGCACTCACTTTCTGCACGAGTTCGGTATATTCCGCTGATTTAAAGTGATCGGAATTTAGATCTACGAGAAATCCATCCCGCAAGTCTATCGCAGCTATCACGTCTTCGTTTACCCGAGACAAGGAGTCGGGAACTACGTTAAGCGAACCTTTGCGATGCTCAATCTCGAAATCATACCTTTGTAAGGCCAAAGCCCATCGAGCTAGACGCGAATTTAGGTCATGGTTAGACATCAACCATTTTAATGACGCATGATCGGTTATGATTTTGAATCTATGTCCTTCCACATATGCTCTAAAATTTTTAAGAGCCACGATCGCAGCGAGACATTCTTGCTCAGTGACGGTATAATTTCGTTGCGCCTTATTTAATTTCTTCGAAATGAAGGCAATAGGACGCTCATCTCCTTCTTCCGAAACTTGGACTAATACAGCTCCAACTCCGGTCTTACTCGCGTCGCAATGTATTGCGAACGGCTTCGAAAAATCAGGACTGCATAAAACCGGAGCCTCGCTAAGACATTGCTTTAGCTTCTCAAAAGATTCTACAGCTGCTTTTGTCAAACTGAATCTTCTTTTCGTGGTCATCAGATCTGTTAAAGGGGCAGCAAGAGACGCAAAATTGGGAACAAACTTGCGATACCATCCGCACAGACCCATAAAACTTCGCAAATTACGCAAAGTCTTTGGCAAAGGAAAATCCCTGATTGCGGCAACCTTTTCGGGATCGGTTCGGATTCCTCCATCGCCGATTATGTGGCCCAAATATCGCACCCTCAGCATGCAGAAATGACTTTTGCCAATATTGATAGTCAAGCCTGCACGCCTAATGTGTAGCGCAACCTCTCTTAGCACCTCTAAATGCCTCTCAAAACTTGAAGACACTATCAGCAGATCATCTAGGTAAATGAAAACCTCGTTTCTCAGATGAGCTGGCACCACTTTGTCCATCAATCGAGACATTGTACTTGTGGCATTGCAAAGCCCGAACGGCATAACTTTAAACTGATAGAGGGGTCTACCAGGAACAGTGAACGCCGTCTTGTCGCGAGAAGAAATTTCTAAAGGTACTTGCCAGTACGCGTCTTTTAGGTCAAGGCTTGTTATATATTCGGCCTTCGGCAAGCGACTCAATATGCCACTAATTTGTGGAAGAGGATATGCATCCTTTTCGGTGAAACTGTTCACCTTGCGACAATCCAAACAAATTCTGACCTTTCCAGGTTTCGTTACCATAACAATTGGAGATGACCATGAGCTGTCGGACTCTTCTATCACTCCTAGTTGTATCATCCTGTCAATCTCGGCATACATCGCCTTTTCAACGGCCGGTGAGACAGGGAAATGGCGTTGTTTTATTGGTTTAGCCATACCTACATCAATAGAATGTGATATAAGGTTGGTCTTACCAAGACCTTCTTGGCTAAACGACGGAAAACAATTAATCACATTCGATAGTTTAGCTTTATCCATCTCGGACAGTCTGTGCTGATCTACTTTGACTTTGCAGTCAGTCTCCGATGAGTCTAATTCAGCTATATTCAAATTTCTGGGAAGAAGATCGTACAGCCTCCAAAAATCTATCCCTAGATATAAATCCTGTTTCAGTGAGGGCACTATGTAAATTTTTAACCGATTCTTTACGTCGGCGTATTCCACCTCAGCTTGGAAAAAGCCTGTTATCTGCTGTGACCGACCATCGGCTGTTGTAGCACTACTCTTGATGACTTTGAAATCTCCTTTGGTAATTACCTCACGAGCTAAGTTACCTCCCACACAACTAATTGACGCTCCGGAGTCTAAAAGGCCGTAAACTATTCGATCTAGCACACGAATTGGCAAAAAGGGTCGAGGATCTTTTGGTCCTGTCGGTAGTGAATTTATATACTCGATGCCAATTCTACATTGCTTGACATTTTGCCAGAATGATTTTATTCGAGTAGAATTGCGAGACTTATGTTTTTGCAAATCATGTAGATAGTTGTCTACTGGTATAGTTATTCCCTTTAATATTGGGATTTTGCTATGTAGCAAAGGACTAGCAGGTATTTGTTGTTCGTCAGGGTATGGAAGTTGAGTAACATTTGCTGCATCTACTACTCTTCGGTCATCGTGGCTTGGCTCCGGAAGGCACTCGAAGTCTTCTGTCTGAATTGCGACTTCGACATGCCGGTTTTGGAGTTTTTTGAACACTTACTACAGCTTGGTTTGTAAGTATTTGCAGCTCCACAACCGTAACAAAAAACTCTTCTTTCAGATACACAATCCTGATATCTATGCCCTTCCTTTCGACAATTCCAACATAATAAGGAAAACGCTTCGACATCAGCCTCACTTTCGGATTCTGATTCTACCTGAGTTTCACATTCCTGACTAAATTCAGACACTTCTCGTCTGAACGGAGTGCTCCGCACGTAGCCACTGCACCGCTTAACATCGGCTAAGAAGGCTTCGCGCCTGCGACAAATCTGTCTTAGATCTGAAACAGTATTAACATCAATGTTCAAGATCTCATGTCTAATTTCTGGACGCAAATTGTTTCTAAGAACTCGAATTAATTTACTTGACGTCCATGGATGCTCCAGCTGATCGACTAGGCCAGATATTGTATCATAAAAACAATCAAAAGATTCATTTGGCTTTTGTTTAGTGTTCCTAATTAATTCTTCGATATCGCCATCGTCTCTGCTCTGGCGAAACTGAAGACGCAAAGCTGAACAGAAAGTGTCCCAAAGAATCTCGCCGTGCGCTTTATGATAACGCCAATAAAATTCATTGGCCTTCCCTTCAAAAAGGACGCTTGCGTGTTTACAAAGTAGATTGAAATTACTACCTAACGTCTCTCGGGTTAGTGTATCTACTCTATAAATAAAATTATCTACTGATACTCCTATTCCTGAATATTTTATCTTCCATCCATTGAGGATATGCACGACCTTATCTGGTCGGTTCACCAACTCGGACGTAGTGCTTCTTTGGGATGCGGGAGAGCCCGGTGCCAAGGGGACTTGTCTTGAACTGCTTCCGGTTCCATTCCTAGTTTCGACCCTATCATCATCATTACCCAGCGATCGACGCGACGAATGTTCACTCTCAGAATTGTCACTTTCACGACTGGTGCTTGCTAACGCCCTGGTTATGCTGTCAGTTACTGAATTTTGAATCAAATCGGTCATCCTTTCCGAAAGCGTAGCGAGTAATCTTCGCTCCATAGCCAGTAACGTTATAGCATTAGCTGTTAGAACACTTGAATTGCTAACCCCACTGTTATTAACTTGTGCACTTTGTCCTGAGGTCGAAGCTGTATTATCTAATGCTTGCTGAGCAACTGTATCTAAAGGCTGTCGTTTTTTCGACCCACTTCGGGTTTGTCTCTCAGATACCTCTATAGGCTTCGAAATTGCCTGTCTACTAGATACTTTACACACCGGACATTGTGCGCTATCCTTCCAATGAGCTTCTATACATCGCTTATGAAACTCGTGTTGACAACTGGTTATAAAAAGCTCAGCAGGATTTATATCTGCTGTACATAACGGACAAACGACCTTTGGGCTTGATTCAGCTCCTCTTTCCGGAGATCGGTCTAACCCCATCATTCCCACAAGATACGAAAATTTGGTTTGAATGCAAAAAAAATAAAATTATTGACGTTCCGACAACAGTTAACCAATCAACTGCAATCGAAATTTCTTTGAAAATGTTGCTTTGTTTTGTTTTTCGATAAGTAAAGCCAAATATAGAGAAGTAAAGATATAATATATATATACAAAAATGTGTTTACCGAACTCTTGATTAGATGTCACACGTCTCGAAGAATCATAATTAAAAAAAATCAATTTTCTCGGAAATTTAAAGATTGGAAAGTGAAAACTTTTGATTAGATTTAAGCCCTATTCAAAAGAGGGAAGCTCTATTTCTTTATTTCGAATTCGGACAGCGATTAGTTCAGAGACAGCTACGCATGTATTCCAGAATATGATCGAAAGAAGCTAAAACTTCAAGGAAAAAGTAAAAGAATAAAAGAAGTTTTTTTTATACTCTTTCTGGATATGGCACGACTCCGAAGAAATGCCTATATTTTCCGTGTAGTTGAGTTTAGAGTTAAGAGTAGTTCAGTGACTTAGTGTTATAAACTGGGACAGAGGATGAGCGCTCTGTATTGCTTCCTCTGTTTTCCTCATCTTTACTAGCCACCTTGTCATCTCTTCTAAGTTAAGGAAAAAATCTTTTGCTTCCTTGTAAATCTGGCCAGTTGGGAATACAGATATTAACCTCAACTGTTTTCCAAGACTTATCAGAAAAACAAAAAAAAAATTTTGATATAAGCTTGAAAGAAATTGAAAGAAAGATAGAATTGTAGAAATAGAAAGAATTTATTTACCCTCGAGTTTTATTACAAAGAATCTTTTATAAATCCACACACGTTAAAACTCTGGCCAGTTAGGAATACCAATACTCGCAAAACTGTTATCCAAGAATTGTTTAGACACGAGGGAGTTAAATAATCAGGAATGAATTTGTTTATCCGCGAGTCTTAATAAAAATATTCTTTTACTAAGGCTCCACACGTTGAGCGCCACTTTTCTTAGTAATAATAATGAATTATAACTGTAGTGTGTAACGTTCAAGTTCGTTTGCTTTGGGAGGATCTGAGCTGCTGGGGCACGCTGTAGGTTTCCGGCTCTAGCTCGTCGGCTTTGGGGGTGGTGGTCTTGCTGACCCAGACCTCGGACACGGACTACACATCATTACTAACAAGACAAGAATTGAGCGTGCTGCGACAAAAATAAAAGCTAGACTAAACCGGAAGATATGATAACCAAAATTCACTGAAGGATAGGAGATAGAGGAAAAGCGGCAGCTTAGAGAAAAGGCAGAAGAACAGAGAGAAAACTAAAATTTTTTGCGGAGACACAGATGTTGTTGCGCTCGCATATTGCCCACCCTACCTACGATCACCTGCCGCAAGAGCATGGCTCTGGTGATCCCTTTTGATTCTTACGACCGTGGAGTCATCATTCGAGTCGGTAAAAACACAGAGATTTAAGAATTCATGATTTCATTAGACATTAAGATTTAATATAAATGTACTGATTAAGGCTAACATTACGTTTAAATTCATTTTTTAGAGGCAGACAGAGAATTAGACTATATATGTATACTCTTAAAGTATTCAAAAATTTTAAAAATAACATCTTTAAACATAGTTCTTTGTTTAATTAATTTAAATTTTTGTTTTGAACGCTGCTCTAAGTTGAATTTATTTGAAAGGCTAAATTAGTTCACTTCATTTCTCATTACTTCATAAATTGCCATAATTAAAGTTAAAATTTTAGTAGAGATAGTTCATTAATTTAATTTTCTTGCGATCTCCAATTTAGAGTAATTCATTAATTCAATTTGTAGCGACATTTAATTCAAGGTAAACTTTTAGCATAGTGTAGAATTTTCATGTTTTATTATTTAGCTTTTGTTTAAACTTTTAAAAATAATGTTCTTTTATTAACACTCACGCATCTCATCCATCGGCGAAAGATCGATCTCCCTCGAAGGTGTGCTGGAAATTAATGGTTGTTTGGCCTGGCCCAGTGTAAGCAGTAGGCTGGCTTTCATCGTGTTAGTAGAAACAAAAGCAATAAAGAGATACCCTACTCTTCGCTTTGAGCAAGAAAACTAATTAATTTTGCTTAAACCTAAATTTTAAAATTACTTAAATATTTTCCAATAAATTTTCCTTCATAATTTTTCAAAGATAGTTCCTCTCATTATTTTTGGCTTCTAGTTTCAGCAAAAGTTTGCATAAAAAAAATCAGAGAAGGCTTACGTAAGCGTTACGCCATGCCATGTAGGTTAAGACCGTTTGGATAAAACAAAACTGGGGCACATCTTTTCCAAAGATTAAAAATCCTTCAGATTGGACATTTAATTCGCGCAGTTAATTCGCATTAAATTCGCGCATACACAGCGGTCGGACGACGGACGTTGCCTATGGCTACTGATCGGGACTACCCATTAGTTATGATCACTTCACCGAATATAGGTTAAAGCAGCAAGGGCACAGAGGTCATGCCAGGGTCAAACAATTTAAACTGCCGATCACTGCCAAACATCACCAACAAAATTTTCCGCAACTGCATAGCCGGCCACTTAAGAATGTCGCGCAGGCGTGCTGGTGGCCGATTTAACTGCACTAGAGTTAGGTATTCATCCCTCCTTCGGCTTCCTAGCCCGTCATGCCCCGCTTAGGGGGTGCTCCTCGGGACCGGAACTCAAAACCTGCTTGCTGGGGTCAATCTGTTGATTTTAAATTCACCACAGTAAGCAACCAATAACCGAAACACGCTTTTCGAAATATTTACCCGCTGGATGATTGTCCCCGGTGAAAATTTAAGGGGTCTCCCAAGTATAACCTCTTTCACTTGGGTACTGGTCGACGCCAGATGGTCGCCTTACAACCTTCGTAGACACTTTCCTGTGACCTGTGCAACAAAAAGGGTTACGCACTTCACACAGACACTGCCAGCTTTCCTACTCACTTGAGTTTGCTTAAGCTCCGGCAAGTTAAATTTCTTCGCACTCCAATTTGTATGCTGTCCGCTTGGACTTAACTCTCATTTAAGATTTGGTCTGCGAGAAGCAACTCCAATACTTGTGCACTCCACCGGATCTCGATTTGAAAAGAGTTTAGCACGGAAATAGGTGGAGCGACCTAGGTTCAGGCTTAGCAGCAGCGAAAAATTTCCTAATTGGAACAAGAGCTTTCCAGATCTTCCCTGGCGCCGCTATGAGCTATCTGTTATATTTTCCCTAAAATCTGTTCAGGCAAATACCACAAAAAAATGCAGCTCACGAATTTTATGCACATGCACTAAAAGCTCGGCTTAAAAGTTGCCAAAAATGTTGTCTGCTTTTGAGCTGAAAAAAAAACTTGGCCTAAAGCTTTTATGATCTGTAGCCTACTTCTAGGTAAAAAAATGTATCTCGCGGCTCTTCAGTCGCCACTACAAATATAAACAAATTGCAAATGTTCTTATTTATGACATTTTTTACTTCACTTCTTCGGTTTCTTCCGGGTCTATCCCCGCTCGTAGGTCTCAAAGTGGGAGGGCATGCTTTAATATGCATTTTTTCGGGCTTTCACGTTATCACATAAATCTGTTGTATGAAAATTACTTAAATCATAAAGTAAGCTGGTAAGTTTTGAAAACGTACTCAGCCAGCCTTACACACAAATTGTAAATATATGAAATTTTACTATGTAGTACTCCACTTAGGGCCGATTTTTTAATGCCAGGATAACTTTTGTTATTGAGATAAATTGTTATTCCAAGTAATTTAGTCGCCAAAAATAATGTTTGTGTTTATCTGACTGACAGATAGTCCTTTAAACTAGAGCTATTCCTCTAGTCAGGATTTGCCAGTCAGATAAATAAAAACATGATTTGGGTGGCCTATTTAACTCTGAAAAACAATTTACCTCAATGACAAAAATTAACCTGACATTGAAAAATCGGGTTAGGGGTCAAATTCTTTCGATCCCTGGCTTTTTCCACAAGGTTGTTAACACTATTATTCGATCGAACCTTCAAATGAATTGATACGGGACTTTAAAATTTTTTGTTTTGAGGCCAATCAACCAAATTATGTTGCCTTTAATAATCTACCGGGTCCAAGAAATTAAAAGTCTCCCATCCCTTTGTCAACAGTTTTCATCAGCGGATAGTACAACTTCTTCTGGACAGCATTCCAGAGCAGCATACTTGCTATAACTCTTTCAGCCAGCTCATTGCGAACATAGTTTTGCTGCATTGCAAAACTGCGTTTGCTGCCCAATGTCGACAGCACACTGCCTCAGATGATAACGCACATGTCTTCGATCATTAATCTCGTCGTTAATTTCCAGATCGAAAATTTAAGTCGTGGTGAGAATTCGGCAATGGCGTCACATTTCTCCCGGCGTTGAAACTTATTCAATGAAGCTTTCCTTGTATGATACCGTGGGACTTCCGGTCCTTTTACGATTGATTATTGCGGACATTCTGGCCGATTAATGTAGGACATTTATGTCTTCTAAGGCTTGGTCGCCTATTAGTCAACAGAAGTAAAAATTAATATTTTGTAATAGAAAACGGTAACCCAATTAGACAACCATTGTTCAAACGAAATCGAATATTTAGAAACATAAGATTACACTAGTTTACAAATTTATATTTTTTTTTATATAATCGTTAAGACCCACTTTATCCGCATAATTTTGGGTTGCTGAACACGTTGAACTCATTAAAAAAAATTCCAAAGAACCGTTTTGAAGATATTCTCGAAAAACCAAAAAAAAAATTGTGGGTTTTGTTCATATCTGTCTATATGAACCGAGCACAGAAAATTTAAAAATGTAATCAAATAGCTGACAGGGGTGTATGGGTGTATAGTACATGCTATCTTAAGTGCGCGACATTTGAACTGAGGATCTTCACGCACTCGACGGAGACTATGGACAAGGCTCCCCCCGCGTAGACAAGCAAATGTCCTACCTCCGTTGCCATTCTTGAGCTATAGATACTGCAAGATGAGAAATATGCGTATGAGGCATATGAGGTATGGTTAAAATCTTCTGTCAAGGTTTTTAATTAAATTTTTTGTTTCATTTTTATATCTTTGCAGGGTATTATAATTTTTGTATATATAATCTTGATTAGCATCAAAAGCCGAGTCGATCTAAACATTCCCGTCTGTCCGATGATCGTACATCCGTTCGTCTGTCTACGTCCGTCTGTCCACGTCCGTCTGTACGCAAACTAGTCTCTCAGTTTATGCGCTATCATATTGAAACTTTGAGGATAGTCTTCTTTCTTCCCGTTAGTATATAAGTCGGAACGGGCCAGATCGGATGACTGTATCTTATAGCTGCCATAGGAGCTATCGATAAATTAAGAGAACAAAATTTTAACATAAATTATACATTTTCAACATATTTCTAGAACTAAATGGTCTTACATTTTGGTCTTCATTTAATATTTTTAATATTATTAATATTAATTAATAAGAAGATAAAAGTTGATTTTTTCTGTTCAACCATTAATCATAAGATAATGGTAACTTATGAGTTCCTTTGTTTTAAAAACATTTATTTATATAATGCTAGCCTATAGTTAAAACTAATTGCTAACAGGGGGTTTGAGGGCCTTCAGCTCGTTGCTTGATATACATTTTTGTGATTAATTGTATTTACATATTTACATTATTTTTTATTAATTTTTTTTTTTTTAATTATATAGTAGTACTAATTTTTGTTTAACATTAGGTTTGGTTTTTCTAGTTCTTATATTTGATGTTTAATGTTTGAGGTTTTAAGGAATTTAAGTACGGCTTCGGAATTTGTTTTTGTTGGGTGGGTTATAGCTAGGATGTGGCTGTTGAAGGATGCGAGTCGTTGTGGAGTTTGGGAGGGATAGGGGCAAAATATATGATGCATGTCGATGGGTGCATTGTTGCACATAGGGCATATGCTAGATTTGGTTTTGTCGAGGTAGTGCGCGTTGGTTAGGTTTGTATGGCCTAACCTCAGTCTATTTAGAATGATTTGGTCCTTCCTGCAGTCAAGTAGAGGTTTGTAGGGATTTGTTGTTGAATTTAATTTATTTTGGTACCAACTTTATGTTTGATTGAGGAGTTAATTTTTTTTTTTTCTGGAGGGTAATTTTTAGGAAGTGTGTGTTATCATTCGTGTTGTAGTTTTGGGTGTATGTCAGGAGATATCTGGCTGCTTGCTTGGCTATGTGGTCAGCGTTTTCGTTCCCTAAAATGCCTATGTGACAAGGGATCCAGATCAGAACTATTTTTGGGAAGTCGTTAATTCTTAACTGTCTAACGGAGGAGGCATAGTGCGTGTGGTTGCGGGTGTTTGTGATGGCGGTAATAGAGAACAGGGAGTTAGAGCAGATGTCATATTTGCCTGGAGTATTTTTACAATGTAGTACAGCTTCGTGAATTTTTATAATTTCGCTCAATAAAAATACCCCTCCTACCATATAGGAGCCCTACCCATGTAGGAGTCCGGATTTGATTGGGGCTATTTCGATCGTTATGCTATACGTTATTATACCTCTCGCTTTAGAGCCGTCAGTATATCTGAAGTTGAGCCTTGTGAAATACTATTGGCGGGGTTGAGTTTTTGTTGAGTTTGGACAGGGTAATGTCGGTTGTTTTGCTGATAATTTCCATGTTGTGAATGTTGCAGGTATTGGTTTTAATGGGGGAGTATGGAAGAGAGAGATTTTTACAAGATTGAATTATTCTGTCTATTGTGCTTGGGTATCTATATTTTCTTTTATTAATTTTGGTGAGCTTACTGAGTGGCAAGTCTATTGCTTGAATGAGGTTTTTGCAGAGTTTACATGTGAGGTAATCTCTCTTATTTTCTATTAAGAATGTATTTAAATCTATTAGCAGATTGTTGGTTCGAAACGCTCCTATTGCTGCGTTTATGGGCGTTTTAAGGCGGTTTAGGTGTGCTATGGGAGCATATCCATAAATGGGCAGGCAGTAGTCTATTTTAGAGACGAGGATGGATTTCGTAATTTTGTTAAGGGATGAAGTGCTGGTATTATATTTGTGTGATGAAAGGTGTTTAATTATTCCTAGCGGTTTGTTGAGGTCAGCTTTTATTTTAACAATGTGTGTGTTCCAGTGGTATCTGTGATTGATAGTGAGGCCTAGTATCTTGAGTTCTTTTGTCATTTGTATGGGTGTGTTTCCCATGAGAAGTTTTTCTTTGCAGTTGTGTTTGCGACAAATATGGATTGCTTGGTATTTGTCTTTTGAGAGGATGGAGCCTGAGTAGGAGCACCATTCCTCTATGTGGTTGAAAGTGGTCTGTAGGTTTGAAAATGCTTGTTAGTTTATTGTACGCAATTAGGAATAAGATTACAGAGATGGGGGAACCTTGGGGGAGGCCATTGTTAAGTGGAACCGGACTAGAAAGCTGATTGCCAGTCATAACTGTGATTTTTCGGTTAGTCATAAAGTTTTTAACGTAGTTAAGGATACGTGGATCTAATTTCCATTCGTGGAGTTGGTGTATGACTGTGTGTATGCCAATTTTGTCGAATGCTTTGGTGAAGTCAAGGGAGATCACCGAGAGGTGTTTTTTGAGGACAAGGGATCTGGATACTAGGTGGTCTACATAGAGTAGACTGTCTAGCACAGACTTGCCTCTTTTGAATCCAACTTGGCTGTTGTGTATGAGTTTGTTGTTGAGAACGAACCACCACAACCTTTTCGCCACGATTTTGTCTAGTGTTTGGCTAGACATGAATTAAGTGAGATAGGCCAATATGATTTTATTTCTGTTTGAGGTTTATGTGGTTTTAATATGGGTAGAACTAAGCTTAGTTTGAAAGATTGTGGGATGTAAGAGTCGATAATGTTGTTAAAGTGGTTAATGATTATGTGTTTAAAGGGGATGCTCAAATTTTTGATCATGGCGTATGATATACCGTCTAGACCTGGTGTGTTGCCTTTCAAGGAGTTAAGGGCGGAATAGAATTCAATAAATGAGATGTCGTTTTCTATTTCTAGAGCTGTTTTAGAAGGGATGTAGTTAATCGAGGTATTGAGCAGGTGTTTGTTTAAGCGGAATGGTGGAGAGAAGTTTTGGTTTTCTGCTTCTTCTGACCAAGTTTGGGCAAAGGAGTTAGCTATTGTAGATTGGTCTGTAGTTGCTGTATGTGAGCTTGGGTTGTCTGTGCACTGAATGTTTTTTGTGGGGTATAGACACAGGCATCTAATGTTAGCCCACGTTTTGGATGGGTCCGATGGATATACGTTTGGCTTCAATAATGGCTCTTTTAAATTTCGCGTTTAATTTCTGTATTCAATGTGGTTATGAGTATTCATGTTTCTTTTAAAAACTTTCCAGTTTAACTCTGGAGCGATTGGGGCTGATGCGAAGGATAAGTCTATGTGTGTAAACTTTTTATACCCGGTACCCATAGGGTACAAGGGTATTATGGGTTAGTGCCAACATCTGTCCGTCCGTGTGAAACAACAGATCTCAGAGACTATAAGAGCTAGAGTTACCAAATTTGGTGACAACATTGAAATCTGTTGCACGCAGATCAAGTTTGTTTTAAAATTTGGCCACGCCCACTTGCGCCCTCAAAAATCATAAAAAACGTAAAATAAGCTATACTCGTTATTTTCGGGTTAAAGTTAATAGACACAATAAATGAATAAAATAAAATGGACGTTTCCTGAAAATTTTAGTAAAATCGGATGATAAACATGGGAGATATTAGCAATAAGGTTAAAATTTTAACACACCGCCCTAAGGCACTGCTGTTTCAAGCTATATCCGACAGGTGGCGCATTCGAGCCTTGGCCGTGCGATATAATGGCGCCAGCTGCAGAAGAAATGACAAAAGAATATAGCAAGAAATGACAAAAAATAACATAATTCATTTTTTGACGCCAATCGAGCGGGTTTTTATGTTTTCCTATAAAATGTATCATTCATATTTAAGTATGACATTAAATTCGAGAGGCGATCTATTTTAAGAAGTATCGAAGTAGACTATTATAACGTATGTACAATTTTAAATTGCCTTTTAGTGTGAAGCGCAAACGTTTATGTACCGGGTATCTCACAGTCGAGCACAGTCGACTGTAGCTTTCTTACTTGTTTTTATTATAAAGGGGTTGACATTCTCAAAAGTTTTGTTGTCCATTCCTGTGATTGTTATATATTTCGGTTCAAAAGTCGTTGAATTGTTCCACGGTGGATGAGCTTTATATCAGGTGGTCTCGACATCGTACTATTCGTTGGGCTGCTGCCCGCTGCGCTTGCGCTTGCGATAACTGTTCGGTACGGGTTTCTGTCTTTAGAATTTTGAGTTTGTTTTGTGCTTCTCTTTGTTTTTAAAATTGGGTAGATTGTTGTTTTTGTGTCCACTAGAATTGGCGATTATTTGTCTGTAGCACGTCATTCCTCAACAAAGTCTCGAGTGATACTGTTTTAAAAACATAGTTTTTTTTAATGTATCACATGTGCTAGCACATTTAATCGATGCAACTAATTGAATAGTCTCTAATTGCCCTTGAACGTCCCTTTTTACTTAATTTGTTACACTTTATAAAGATCATCTTTGACAGCGAATGTTTGGAGTTGTAACCCACGAAGTCATTTAATTTGCACATACGTAATAGCAGCTGCAATATAGGCATGGTCATGTACAGTCACAAAATAACGCACTTGACTCCGACTAAATTATCCGAATAGTTTGTTCTATATTGTATGACACATTTGGTGCAAATATGTCAGTACTTCTCAGTGATAAACGCTTTTTCGTAAGTATCCTTTGTTTTTCGTCAAGTGTGGCTGCTGCATATTTTCCAGAGCTCGTGTTCTTGCACGAGAAAAATTCCATTAACAATACGCATCAATTTGCATCGATCACAGTGGGGCTAACAATATGTCCAATATGCCAAACAGAAACAATGAGGGTAAAAGAAAAATAAAATAAAATGAAATAAACTCGAGTTGCATTCGTGGGAGTAAGATAAATTCTCTTCGCAGCTGTGCTAACGAGCAGGACAAGCTGGGGGTTGTGTTGGTTGTATAGACATTTTGTCAAGGCAAAGTATTTGCTGAGTAATGCCAATGCTTTTATTTTACGCGGGCGGAAAGGCGGAAAAGAGGAAAAGATGGGGTGGCGGTGTTCAAGAGACTTTCGCCAGCCATGTCCTTTGCCTTTTGCTTAATACAAATGAAAATGGATGAGCTACTAAGCGTCGTCTTTGCCGCTGCAGTTGTTGCATTCGAATGTTGCATTGCATTTACTGAATAAAATGAAATGAAAACGTTGCAACAAGCTAACAACGAACCCATCCCCGCCGCCTTTTGCGCAAGGGAATGCACTTTGTTTCTATGACACTCCCCCGGGGACCATCTTCATTCACTTTTCACTTTCCTGCTTCGCATGTGTTTTGTCTTTGTTTTGGCCCATTTATTTATTTAAGTCAATTTCGTAGAGTGTGTTTGAGCATTTTGTTGCAATTCGTTTTCGGGTTTCAGTTGCTCTCCGCCTTTTCGCTGGCAATTTTTTTGCGTCTTGTATGAGCTGCGAGCAGCTTGATTACAATTTGTACTTTGAGTGATTGCAGTTCATTTCGCGAGTAGGTTGGCAGAAGTGGCCTTTATGGGTTATCAAAGGATTCCAAATTAATATTGTGTTGATCTTGCAGTTAATTAGATGCGACTTCGTGACTCTGACTTAGGTTGGCTTTACTCAGAATCTATTAAAATGCCAACTGAAATAATTTGTGATTTTTTTTAATAATATTATTTAAATAGTTTGATTTTTTTAACCCAGGACCTCCACGGCAGGCTAATTTTAACAACAAATAAGAGCAACAGAAATTCGGCCGATTGTACTTTCACGATTTTTAAAAAGCCTGGATCTACAATTTTCATTTTATAGTATGTTTTGAGGTATAAAATTATAATACCCTCCAAGGCTATTAAAAAAGCTTTTTATACCCGGTACCCATAGGGTACAAGGGTATTATAAGTTAGTGCCAACCGAGAATGTATGTAACAGGCAGAAGGAGGCATCTCCGACTCCATGAAGTATATATATTCTTGATCAGCTTCACCAGCCGAGACGATTTAGCCATGTCCGTGTGTCCGTCTGTCTGTCCGTCCGTCCGTTTGAAACAACAGATCACAGAGACTATAAGAGCTAAAGTTACCAAATTTGGTGACAACATTGGAATCTGTTGCACGCAGATCAAGTTTGTTTTAAAATTTGGCTAGACATACGCTATAGTCGTGATTTCCAGCTTAAATTAAATAGATATGATTAATAAGAATGCATTCGTGGACGTGTTCTGAAAATTTGAGTAAAATCTAATGGTATACATGGAATTTATTAAACAATAAAGTTTCTGTGTATGCTTATTCCTCTTGTTGAAGCTACGTACTCAGACAAGCGAAAAGTGTTCCGTAGGATTGAGTCAAAACGAGGGGTCAATAGTCACCCTCTCGCTCTATCGCACTGCTCAGGAATACTTTTCGGGTGTCTGAGCACATAGCTTTTGAGAGAGAGTGTCAGTGCGTATTGCTTAACATGTCCCTAGCTACATTTGTCTTTTTTGGGTGTTGCTCAACATCTTTCTAGCAACTTTTGTGTTCATTTCTCAACATTTTCTTTTTTCCCTGTTCATGTGCTAATTAATTTCACCCACAATGCTTTGGGTACCGGATATCTCACAGTCGGTCACACTCGACTATAGCTTTCCCACTTGTTTTCCATGGCTAAGTCCGATTGTACACCATATCTATTAAAGTTTTCAGATCATCTAAAGGCATTGTCCAATAATGTAATTTTTAAATCTAGTAGTTCATTTTAAGTATAGTAGTTTTTAACAGATTGAAATTTTTACTTTTGTTAAGCCTCTCGAGCTCAGCATACAAAGTATTTATCCAATATAATTCATATATTTGACAAATCAAAAAGTTGATTCAATACCTGTACATTTTGCAACTGGTGGTAGCCACAGGTTTGGCATAAATTTAAATTTATTTTTCAAATGCGCCGAGTTTTTTTTTATATTTAGCCCTATGCTTATCTCTGCGGAAAGGAGTTAAAAGCAGTTGTTACGTGTTTATTTTATTTAAGTGCGACCACTATGAAGCGACAACGCCAAAACAGAATCATTAATCAGCGGAGCCCTGTAGAAAAAAAATGTTTGATGGTGTATTGATAGAAGTATTAAAGTTAGTAAAAACAAGAAAGGAAGCTAACTTCGGTAAGCCAACGTTGGCAATTGGATCATTGAAAGTCGATTAATTTTGGTAAAATTGAAAAAATATCGAAGTTCTTACATTTTTAAAACATATGTATGCATGTATACCTACACATTTTTCATTTTATATTTTTGTAAAAATCCAGCCATCGCTTCTATGGCAGCTATATATCCCAATATCATAAAAAATAGCATAAATATGACAATTTGGCCCTATCGTTCCTATTGCAGCTATAAGATATAGTGGTCCGATTGCGGCCGTTCTGAAATATATGTAAATGTTCCTACACCCAAAAAAAAAAAAAAAAAACACAAGACACAACCTTTCTACGCATTGTCTTGAAAATAAACTCAAGCAGTATAACGAGTTTGGTATACATTTTATAATTTGTATACTTTATAGGTTTAATTGTGTATTTTGAGTATTATTTTTATAAGAACCTACATCTAACATACTGTCAAAAATACGGGCAGTCTGTTCAGCAACGGTGAAGAGGAGGGACGCTTACCTCTCGCACTCTTATTTCAAGTTATTGTTAATCTATCTTTATATGAGTTAAACATTTAAACATTGTCAATAAATGCTATCAAAACCATCCTGATGTAGTGCCCTTGCATTTTTGACAAATCAGAAGTGGGATCGAGCTACGGATATAGCGAAAAGTGATATAAAACCTAATTTTCTTCACGAATACAAATGAAATGAAGGACTGAAAAAGAGATATACACAACGGCATAGACAAAACGGGCGGCGCGCAACGATGAGACAAAGCTCACACTACGGCAACGCCAAAACGGTCTTTTGCGAAACGGTATTTAAATTTGAACATATGGAGTGTCGAAACTGCTAAAAGAAAAGGCGTTCACACTGACGGAAATAAGCACAAGAAAAGAGGGAAGAAAACGACGCCACGGACCACGAGATTAACTAAAATGTTGGTTAAACTAGGTCAGCTACGGGTTTCGGATCTGGATGTTATTCTACGGACGAACAATCTTCAGGTCACGGGAAACAATCAGGCGAAGATCGACGAACTTTCCAGAGTATTGGGCACGGACGAAATTGATCGAGATGACTACGATTTTGCGAATGCCGGTGGTGTTCAAGGTATGCAAGCGCAAATAGATCAACTAAAGGAGATGATTGTTGGCTTGACACAAGCGGTTCAAGCCATAAACGTTCAACAAGAGGCTCCAGGGCAAGCACCAGCAAGGCAGAACGCAGGTGTTGCGGCAGTGGCAGCAGCGGAGACACCACGTGGCCGCCCACCCCCAGGAGACGATGATGGAGAAGCCCCAGTTGAAGATCGACCGGACCGTATAATCAGAGCGGCTCCGCAACACGCAACGTACTCCACTAACGTAATAAAGGAAGTTATTGGAATATTGCCCGAGTTTGATCCAGTTAAGGGAAACATAACATCTCAGCAGTTTGTAACTAAAGTTGACCAGTTGCAAAGTGTCTACGAATGGAATAACGGAACAGTCTTGTTTGCCGTACAGCACAAAATGAGAGGTGTTGCAAAGGACTGGCTAGATGCACAGGCTGTATTCCAGACGTGGGGACAGTTCAGGAGCTCCCTATTACAGGATTTTCCAAGTGTTGTGAACACAGCTGATGTTCACAGGGAATTGATGCGGCGTAAAAGGAAACCAAACGAAACATTCAGCGAGTACTTTTACATAATGATGGCAATCGGACGGCGTGCCATCGATTAATTCATATATAATAAATGGGTTAAATCAAAATGATTGTACCAAGGCTTTGCTAGCTATGAATTTGCACACCTGTTCTCAACTGTTCATGTCACTGGAGAACATGAAATCGGCACAATCAGTGCAACAGCACTACGGGCTACAACAAGCATCCTACTCAAAGGAACCGGATGCAATGAGTAAAGATTTTAAGTCTAAAGGGCCCAAATGTTACAACTGCAATCAAATAGGTCACATGGCGGCTAAATGTCCAGCACCACAGAAAAAGCCTCGCTGCTCGATATGTTCGAGAGTCGGACATGAGCAAAAGGATTGTAGGGCCAACGTCGCATCGGTGTCGCAGGTGGATGACGCCAATGCTGAAAGGTATCCCCCAATAATGAAAACGGTTCAGATTGGTGGCAAGGAGTTTTCGGCGTTTGTCGATACCGGCAGCGATCACACTCTGATACGGGAGTCTGCTGTGCCGGACGGAACGATTCGACAGCCTACAGTAAAGCGTCTACAGGGATTTGGCGGATCGATAGTCGAATCCAAGGAGTGTATACTAACTGTGATCCAGTTCGATCATCACGATGTCTATACACGGATTCAAGTTGTGCCCGATGCTGTACTCCCATACAACGTGTTACTTGGCAGAGACGTACTGTGCCGTAGAGATTCTGATGCGGTCGTCGATGGAGGATCGATAATGGTAACAACCGATGAGGAGATGAAGTTCAACATAAGCGCTGACGTCAGTACCTCCCAGCGCAAAGGGGTGAGCGATGTATTGAATTTCTATTCAGATTGCTTTGCCGAAGATCTTTCTAAACTTGGCAGATGCAACACCACGTCGATGAACATCGAGGTATCTGCAACGAAGCCGATACTGGGCCGTCGATACCAGGTCGCCTTTTCGAAAAGAGAGACACTCCGTTCTCAACTGGATCTTCTTCTCAAGCACCAAATTGTCAGGAAGAGCACGTCTCCACATGCATCATCGGCTATATTAGTGCCAAAGGCAAATGGCGAAAATCGATTGTGCATTGACTACAGGGCTCTCAATGCAGTCACGGTGAAGAAGCGATATCCAATGCCAATTGTGGAGGAGCAGCTGGCCAAGCTAGCCGGAAACACGTACTTCACAACTCTGGATATGACGTCAGGATACTATCAAATTCCTATGAACGAAGAAAGCAAGAAATTTACGGCTTTTATGACCCCGGATGGCCTCTATGAATTCAACGTAATGCCATTTGGGTTGGTGAACGCGCCGATGGTGTTCCAAGAGGTAATCATGGATGTCCTGCGTCAACTTGAACATCAACGCAACATAATTAGCTATGTGGATGAAGTTATTATACCGTCAAAAACAGTAGACGAAGGGCTAATCATACTCAACGAGTTCTTAATGGCGACTCGATCTGTTGGTCTAACTTTACGTCCCTCCAAATGTTCCTTTATGCAAAGTAAGGTTCAGTTTTTGGGTCACGAAATAACTGCAAATGGTATTCAGCCAGGGAACTACAAAACTCAGTGCATCAGCAAGTATGAAAAACCACAAAACGAAACTGATGTACGCAGATTCCTTGGCATAACAGGATTCTTCCGGAAATTTGTCAAGGAATACAGTATGATGGCCGCACCTTTAAGTAAACTTTTAAAGAAAACGCAAGACTTTGTTTGGGAAGCTGAGCAAGAAATAGCATTCCAGAATTTAAAAGAGGCTATTGTATCTCAACCAGTCTTGGCACTTTACGATCCTTCACGGCGTCACGAAGTTCACACAGATGCCAGCAGCAAAGGGATTGCAGGAGTTCTACTACAAGACGATGAAGATGGACTTAAGCCAGTATTTTACTTCAGCAGACTTTGCTCGGAAGCTGAGAGTCGCTATTCAAGTTACGCACTGGAAGTGTTAGCGATCACGGAGTCTTTGGAGAGATTCCGTCTTTACCTAATCGGAGCCGAGTTCGTTGTTGTGACAGATTGCAATGCTGTTGCAACGCTCAAGGAGTCGACAGCTCTACAGCCCCCGATCGCACGATGGTGGCTACGACTACAAGAATTTGATTTTATATGCAAGCATCGCCCGGGAGAGCAAATGCCACATGTAGACGGAATGAGCAGGCAACCAGTACTTCCACCTAATGATCATCAAATAAATGTAGCAGACAACGTTCTAAAGATTATTTCAATCGACGAGGATTGGATTTATACCATGCAGAGACAGGATCCGAAAATTAAGGAGATTTTCGACGCTTTTGCCAACAAAGACGCCGATTTTCGTTGGAGTCAAATAAAAACCGATTATGTCATCATAAAAAGCAGATTATTTCGGAAAACTGATGGTGGCAACAGGTTGGTAGTACCGCAAGCTATAAGATGGCGCGTAACCAAATCCAATCATGATGAAGCGGGACATTTTGGAACTGAAAGGACTCTGGATAGATTGAAGAAACATTTCTGGTTTCCGAGGATGAGAGGATACATCAAGTCGTATATTGCCTCTTGCCCTGAATGCTGTGTAAACAAGGTAAAAGGTGGGAAGCCGGATGGTGAATTACATTTGCAAGAAATAATTCCAATACCATTCCGCACCATTAACATTGATCACATTGGACCTTTTATCAAAAGCAAAACTGGAAATTGTCACATTCTGGTGATAGTATGCGCTTTCACTAAATATACATTTTTGGTGCCGACTCGTAACACAAAAACGACCCCAGTAATAAGAGCGCTTAAGCAGTTGTTTTCTGTTTTTGGGCAACCTCTACGCTTAATTTCAGACAGAGGCACATCGTTCACATCAAAAGAATTTGAAAATTTCATGGTGGAGTGTGGAATCCAGCATATTAAGACAGCAGTGCGCACTCCTCGAGCTAATGGCCAAGCTGAAAGAATGAATAAGACTTTACTCAGCGCTTTAAAAACGAACACAGCCAAGGATAAAGATTGGGACCAACAACTTTACCAGATTCAATGGAACATGAATACAAATGTCAACTCTACAACCAAGTTTTCGCCAAACGATCTCGTATTTAATTTTAATCCACGGGATATTTCTAAAAATCGCCTAATTCAAGCACTAACCGATGAAGATCAACCAGATATAAACGTCGAAATAAACCGTAAGCAGGCAGCAGAAAATATAAGGTTGGAGCAGCAAAAATGGAAACAGCGTTACGACGCTAAACATACTTCACCAAAGAAATTTAACGTGGATGATCTCGTCATGATAGATTTTGTTCCAGCAGCAACCGGAGAAACTCACAAACTGGATCCGGCTTTTAAAGGGCCTTACATAGTAACCAAGGTTCTTTGCAACGACCGATACATTGTGGAGGATCTGCCTGACCATTCAGTTTCTCAAAGGCGTTACAGCAATGTTGTATCTAGTGACCACATGAAGCCGTGGTGCGCTTTAATTCCAGACCTCGACATAGACGACGAGGCATTCGACTACTCTACAGAGGACTAGCTCGTCAGGAAAGGCCGAGATGTCAAAAATACGGGCAGTCTGTTCAGCAACGGTGAAGAGGAGGGACGCTTACCTCTCGCACTCTTATTTCAAGTTATTGTTAATCTATCTTTATATGAGTTAAACATTTAAACATTGTCAATAAATGCTATCAAAACCATCCTGATGTAGTGCCCTTGCATTTTTGACAATACATATATATCGCGTTAGCTGGAATTTAGTGCTTTTCTGTTTGTCGCGTTAGTGATTATTCTGAAGTGGTGCAGATGAGTATAAAATTTATACTTTCGTAGTATCAAATTAAAAAGCATCTTATTAAGAAATGTTTAATATTCAAGAGAATAGAATTCATGTAACAATATCGCGAATTTTTTTTTTTGGGTGTAACTGCAATAGAAAGAAGGCTATCTGCAAATTTTTATTCAGATAGCTTATAAGCTGGTTCTAGTTTGGGTAGCAACGGACAGACGGGCTTGGCTAGATCGACTCGGCTGGTGACTCTGGTCAAGAATATATATACTTTATGGGGTCGGAGATGCTTCCTTCACTGCGTTGCAAACTTCTGACTTAAAAATATTTTCTTTGTTTTTGTATCAAAATTTATTTATGTATTCGAATATCAACTTTGACATACAATTTTCAGAAATATTTAACTAAATTTTTCTGAAAAAGTGTGTGTGCCTACGCACGACAGAAGTGAAACTTCTAGTATCTTCTCACAGCGATTCCTTTTGGTGTTGCATTTAGAACAGTTTACCATTTAAGTAACAAAATTTCACGTTTGGTTCTAGTTCTTATACCATAAGTTCCCAAATGTAAATCAGTGGATCATTTGAAAATAAATAAGAGAAATATGTACATACATTCTTCTAAAATGTCCAAAACTTTTTTTCCAGTGTTTTAAAAAAAAGTTAATAGTTAACAAAATTAGCTGATATTGTGTTCAAAAAGATTCCATAAAGAAAAGTTTGTCAGGGATCACAATTCACGAAATGCATTTACCCAAAGTTCTTGCACGAAATAAGCTGTGACATTGAAGAAGTCAATATTTTTAGTTTTTTGTAAATTTAAACATTATTGAATGGAATTGAAAAACAATAAATGATTTTTATATATATTAGAATACTACTTTAAAAAACTGCATTTAAATTTTGTTGATATCTTCTATAGTTTATATGCTACACGACTTTATAGTTTGGTTGTATCTCTGCACGAAATAAGCTGCGAGCCACTGTATGTCGCGGCCGCTGAAACGATAAACGATGGTTTAAATTTAGTATAACCGTTTAAACATATAGTACAGACTCAATAAAAAATAGTTCTGTAATAAACGGTTTAGAATCTAACCTAATCTAATCTACATAGATATGTAATTCTTTAGATTAAAAAAAAACATTTTTTTTAGCTAAATTAAGTTATGTAACCCTTTGGTAACCGTTTGGGTAAACGGATTAATTTTTAGTTAATTCATATTTTGCGGTCAAATAAAGGCGATTCCCCAAAACATTATATATATATTTGTATGCAAATGTGTGTATGTATATCTACTTTTTACTGACGCGTGCCGACAGCAACGCACCAAGAGTCATGGGTAGAATGCAGCAAAGGAGGACTTAAGAATCAGCACTGACAGCATTTTGGAGGGAATTAGCTTCTTCTAGCGGGAAAGTTTAAGATAACTATATATATTGTATATAATAAATATATTAAAATAACATTTTAATTTTATATCAATTTGTTATATAATGTATTCTTAATTTGAAATGGTTCTTTGTTCCCTAAAAACTACACCTGAGTAATATATTAAGTAATTGCTGCAAGCCGTAACAGTTATTTGCAAGCAAAACGGTGAGTGGTGGTGGGGGTATAGCCGATTTTCGTGACGATCCTGACTTGGTTTTACTCCGTCCCCGAAAATCAATGACGCGCCTAAAGAAGTTTCACTTCAAAATATATAAAATTTGACGACTGTATCCTATAGCTCCAATTGGAATGATTACAAAATTAAAAGAAACCAATTTTTTAAATACTTCTACATCTATATTTTATGGAACAATAGGGGTATATGGCCATATTTTTAATGCTCTTGAATAAATTTGCCTAGAAATTGCGGTAAGTTTCCAATTTTGAGAGACTATTTTATGTTTTGGGTATAATTCTTAACATTTCTTTAACATGTTTTCTTTAGAACTATTAAAAAAGCTAGAAATTCAAGAATCTGAGCTAGTTAGCAATCTATTAAAAAATGCATATATGAGTTTACTCGACTGCTCTTCCCTGAAAAATGATCTCGAAAATGTTTAAAGTTCTTGTTTTGTGCTTTCTGGGCTTCCTCTGACATTTGTTCAATTGGTAGCAGAGCGTATTCAATTAATTCTGGCCCAATAATTAAAAATTTGATTCGAAAATCAACTAGAAGCTCATGCCGCCAACCAAAACTAAGTTATTTGCAATCAACTAATTAGCCGCCTTTCCTAGACATTTATATTGTAAGTGTGCGATACGGGGCTAAAGAGATCACAATTGTGAAAAGTATCTTCGAGAACTAAAAGCGGATTTTCTCAGCAGGCTAACTTATTTATAACTAAGTTTAGTATAGAAAGTTTTTTAAAACTAGTTTCATACCATCACCTTACGGACTTCGCGACTTTACGTCCAACGATAAAACAAAACTATTTTATTTTAAATTTATTAAGCCATAAAGTTAATATTATGAATACAGTTTCATTTTTATTAAAAATATGTAATCATCTTTAATATGGCATTTCCATTATTTTGAATATCCTAAAAAAAAAACATTTTGTAGAGATATTTGTTCTACAACGCATTTACATGAAGCTACATTTTTCGTTACACCTTTACCTTATACCTATACATTGGATTGAACCTTAGCTAAGCATACGCACAAACCAAGTTTAGACCTAAATTCCTTGTTGTATAAGAGAAAAACAATATAAATATAAAAAAAATTGCTCTTTGATTCGTTCCATATTCAGCACTTGCTCTTAATTTTCGTTGATTAAATTTTAATAATTTCATATTCGTATATTTGATCACATGTAAGTAAAACTAAAAATGAAAAACAGTTTTTTTTTTTTTAAGTTTTTTTTCTGAACATTTTTTGAGTTTTTATAAAAAAAGTAAGTCGATCCTTATAAAATTTTTGCAGATTTTTAGGTCTGTAATTATACATAAATTTCAGTAAATATTTAAAAAAAAAATGATATTTTTAGTTAAACTTGTAATAAAGTTAACTATGTTTTATATGGCAGCTATAAGATACAGTAGTCCGATTTTAATCAAACTTTTTCTTAAAATCTATAATAATTTAAAACTTTTTACAATTTGGTTTAAAAAATTGTAAAAATAAAAAAAATGCATACCAAAACAAATTTAAACATTTTTTTGTTTAATTTTAAGAAGAAAAAAAAACTTTAACTTAAGAACAAGCATTACTTTTTTACTTAGTTTTATCATATCTGACAGAAAAAAAATATCTTCATTAAAAATATGCCCGCCTCTTTATTTTTATTATATTTTATTCCTGAAGAAATGTAATAAATTAACGAATATAAAGCTTGTTTTAATTTTTAAAATGATTAAGTATGACCTTTTCAGCATTAAACTATAAAATCCTTGCTTAAGATGGTGGAGTTTTTTTTCCCACTGAACTTAAAAATTAATTGGATTTCTACAATTTATAAATACAAGTATATATATAATATATAATATATAATTAAAATTAATTTATTTTAAAACAATTCCACGGTTTATAATAATAATAATAATTAATTCAACTTGTTTGTCTTACAAAAGAAAGAGTTTTAATTGCATTTTTAAGTTAAAAAGTTCGTCAGTCCATCAAATAATATCAGAATGATTTGCAAAATTACAAAATTGAAGGGAAACTACTGGTACACTGAAAAAAATTAAAGGCAGAGTAACAAAAAAGGGAAACGAATTTATTATCAAACTCAGCATAACTTGTTGTTTTAAAAAAAAATCTGCAGAATAAATCCAAGGTTTTAAATATAATTTTTTTCCCTCCAAAACTTTTTGTGCAACCAAAATCGGCCAGATCACTCGCGCGAAACGTAGCAAGTAGCAAGCAAAAATCTGAATTAATTCATGATAATTTTTTCTTCTTTGATGATTTTGTAAAATTTTTGTCTGCGACCAATTTTCTTATCTGAGGCCCCACAAATATACCGGCTTTGATTTTATTCTATGGGAGTTGTGGAAATTTCATCCTTAAGTAAGCCATTTGCTTGTTGTGCCACGATATTATCTAATACTTACAATGTTTTTCATTAAAGAACAAAATCACAAAGCAGGCTACTTCCCTTTAAAAACAATTTTGTAGCACAGCTGCAATGTGATAATTTAATACAATTTACCATAACTTCTAGAATTTGCACTGGATTTGCATATATTTGACATTAACTCTTTAAGGAGAAAGGTGTCTTTAGATCTGTTTATCAAAATAATTAAAAACTTTTTTTTTATATTTTTAAAATTAAAATGAAATCTAGCTATAAAAAACATAGCCAAAAATATTGCATGTTTTTTTAAGCTTTAAGTGCTTATATCTTCATTAATAGAGCTTTGACCATAAAGAACCGTATGTTGTCGGAAAGGTGTATACATTGGCTTTTGGATTGTACTAATTTGAAATATGTTGGACTAACGATTTTTTATATTTTTAGCGTAATATAAAAAATCTGGTTTTTCGCGAATATCTTCAAAACGGTTCTTTGGAACAATGAGTTCAACGTGTTCAGCAATTCAAAATTAGGCGGATAAAGTGGGTTTTAACGATTTTATAAAAAAAAAATATAAATTTGTAAACTAGTGTTATTTATCTGCATGTTATTGCGAACTTTCTTTAGAAAGCCTTCCGCCCACGTCTAGCGTTTAATTAAAATTTTTATAAAATTTTAGTGATGAGTGAAGTGTGGATTTTCAATTTAAGGAGCTCAACCGTCATCTGTCGTCAGACAGGGATGGATGCAGCTCCAGTTCTGGCCGGAGGATGAATATAAAATTTTTATGTTGGCAGTGGCTATGGAAAATGTACAATTTCCAAAGATATAATAGTCTTCCGCTCCTATCCTGGATACTCCTCCACTTGTATTCCAACTCCTGGACTACGATCTACTTCAACATGGTCATAATCTTCCGCTCCTATCCTGGACACCATGTGAAAAATAGATTGGCTGCTCCTATCCTGGACACTCGTCCATTCATTATCCAACTCCTGGACTATCAACTACACCATCGACTATGTTCTGGGCGGCGTGGACTACGAAAGTGTCCAGAGCGATGATTCCAAAGTGAAGGAGATCTCCGAGAAGCCACCGACTGCCCTGGTCTTAATTGCCTGCTGTCAACAAGAAGAATTCATGGATATGACGAGTAGGTTTTTCATATGTGAGTGCTGGAATTTTTTTTATATTCTCATACTATTCCATCCATATCTCTTCCCCCAAGGTGTTGAAGCTTACGAGCGACATTCGCCTGGGAGCGGGCGGAGTGGTCTCAGCTGCAGTCCATCGTCTCCAAGCTGGATCTGGTGGCACTGAGCGCAGCACTGTTTAGCTACGACCAGGAGGAGCGCGACTTGGGCGAAGGCAGGAATGTAGGTTTGGATTTAACGAATGGAAGCTCTGATAATGTTACTTTATACGATTTCCTTCACAGATTATATTGTATTGCCGACCGCCTAAACAGCCCTGCGGTGTATGTACTGTATTAAACAGTACGTTGAGTTTGCGCCCAGGGTGCCGGGATCCTGGCAGATTCTTGATCAGTATCACCAGCCGAGTCGATCTAGCCATGTCCGTCTGTCTGTCTGTCTGTCTGTCCCATCCCATATACCTAACCTATACTATACATACATGTATGTAAAAATACATGTAGAGTCATTTGCAATAAAGTTTAAAACCATAAAAAAAAAATTAAAAAAAAAATCAAAATCGGCACTTAGCTGAAAAATTTAAAAAGGCAAAACAGCAGCGTGACGATTTTGAAACTAATTAATTTTTTTAATTTTTTTTTATTATAAATTCTAAAATATTATATTTAGATAAATTATGTTAAGGAAAAGCTATTATCATTTCAAAATACCTTTCTAACGACTTATAGCACTTTTCTGTAGCTTTAGTCGTTTAGAAGTTATGGGCGCGGGAAATCTAGCTTTTTTAGCAGTTTTCCCGCCAAACTAGAGGGAAACAAAAAAAAGTCGTAAAACAAAAAAAGTTCAGCTCGAGCTGTTAAATAAAGTAAAAGTGGTTTCAAGACTCTAAAAAAAAAAAATCGGCAGACAGACAAACGTTCTCATTTCGGAAAGGCCGTTAAAATTTTGTTTATTGAATATCTTTTGAACGGAGTATCGGATCAGGATGATCGAGGTGTCATTCGACGCGTATTTAAAGCTAGATCACAACAACATTAAACATTTTGGAATTGTTGCCCCAATTTTCAAAATTTTCAATTTCGCACTTTCACCCCCATTTCTCCTAAACTAATCCGTTTTTGAAAAATATTAGTATGCAGTTTCAAAGAGGTTTACAATACCTTTCGATTAAGATATAAATGGTTCTGATGAGACTATCGTAGCAGATTTTTAATTCTATGGCTGTATATAGTAGTCTCCTTGCGCACCACATTCTCGGTGCTCATCGTCACTACGTGGACTGCCGTCCACAGTGATTACAGCTATTAGAATGTCAAATACGGGAGCTTGAATGGTAATTGCAGTAGACAGCCTGTAATGAAGGACTTAAAACAGTAAGGAGTTAAATAATAGCCTTGAACTTGGTTCTTTCCGCCTTTTTTACTTTCAACCTGGATATATCTTCAGTGTTCTCTTTTAAACCAAAATATAACATTAGAAAAATGGTTAATATCAAGTGGCGAACGAACCATGCTCTTCGGTCAGGGAAAATACTTTTTAAGGGAATTTTAAAGAGACTTTTGCTCTTTAAGGGAATCCAGGACATTTTTCTCTCGGTCTCTGGCTCTCTCGGGGGTATTTTCCATTTGTTTTGGGTTATTTGGCTGCCAGTCGTGGCGCTTTGCGCTGAATAGCGAAGTTATCGGGCCTCGTCCTGCAAGGAGTCGGATTCGTAGTCGCGAATAAAATAACTGGTGGGGCTTTGCGCTGGCTGGGCGGAGTCAGTTGAAGCTCAGCCGTCGGACTGTTTGAAACGTTTAAGCGGGGATGCTGGCGCTCGCTGCGGCAGCCGTTGAATAGCGAAGTTATCGGGCCTCGTCCTGCAAGGAGTCGGATTCGTAGTCGCGAATAACATAACTGGTGCCGCCAACAGGACGAATTATCGAAATCAATAAGAGCTAATTAGAATATTCCGGCCCGATTGTGAGGACTGCAGGGCTAGATTGGCGCTGGGAAAGGGAAATGCGGGCGCGGGAAATGTTTGCGTGTTTAAGTCCCCGCAATTGCTTGGGAAAGTGAGCGAAAGGAGCTGAAGCCCCTCCACTCCTGCCTGCCAGTTCCTTCTGGGAGCCCTAATTTCCCGTTCTCGTTCGCAAGCATACACTAAAACCAGCTACTAAGTATTGGCCAGGATCCCGCGAGTGTGTGTGCTGTGTTTGTTTGTGTTTTGATGGTCACGTGGTCAGCTCCGAGTTGGCCCACTGCCTCCTTGTGCGTGACAAAAGTGCCGCAGCAAGAGCAACAGCAACAGCAACAGCAACAGCAACAGCAACAGCAGCAACAGCAACCAAATTAGAAACAACAACTGCAATAAAGGATTATCCTGCGTGGGACAAATTTAAATTGCTGGCCAGGTAAGTTGGCCTCACTTTTTGCTCTTTAAGAGTGACTTTTTTGCCGGAAACTTTGCAAGCTAAAGTTGAAATCGTCTCCCGCCCCTCAGTTTTTGCAGTGAGAGAAAAAAATATCAAATTGAATAATTGGTGCTTGTAACTTTATTGAATTTGATTGTTCTGGCAATGTGAAGGCAACAATCACATGACTCTCTAGAACGAGTTAGAAACCAATAATAAGTAGGTCATTGTTCAAGGCTTTTCACTAAATTTGTTTTATACTTTTACAAAGATTGAAATTGTTTTTAAATAAATATAAAAACTCAACTATTTTATTATGTTTTGAAACCGTGTTTTAACCATATTTCAATTGAATTCAATAGATACTGTACATATATCGCTGCTTTCAATTCTGAACTCAGATTAGTTATAACCAATAACTAATAATAATAATAATAAAAGTCTGTGAAGTATCTTACACTTTGTATTAATACCAAATTACAAATATCGGGATACGCTCTAAGCCTTCGTCAGTTATTCAGTTAAAAAACAGAACCAAATACAGGACAGCTGCAGAATCAATTTAAATGCTTTTCAAAAGTTTGGTACATTTAATCTTTCTAATAACAAAATATATGTAAATTTAATTTGGAACTTAAAATATTTCATTGTCTACTTTCGGCACATTTCCAATTAATTTCAAGTTCATAGCAAATTCTGTGACACGCTTGAATGATATTGAAAATAAAAGAATAATAAATTATAATGGAAGTTTTGTGAAATTTTATGATTCACGTGAAATTTTTGATTTCTTCATTTTCAATTATGAATCTATATTTCGCTGAAATTTTGAATATTGTTCCGAATTCAGGAAGCTTGTCTGACTTTGGACGTCTTTTTCCCAGTGTGGGAGTTGTGGAATTCGTGGTTTTAAGCTCTTGTCTCGATGCGCCAGTTTTTCACTTTCGCCGCCCTTCCGATTTGCTCCCGTCGCTCGCAACTTGTATACGTATTCCCCCGTGATCTCCCCCATTTTCTCCACTTCTTCGACGCCACTGGCCCGCGCCGATTGCCGTAACTTAAAATGCGCCAACCGACTGCCAGAAAGTTGCCAAAAACTTTTGCCCAAAGTTTATTTACTTGTTTTTTTCCGTCTTTTCTTGCTCATCTTTTTCCTTTTTCTGCCCTGCCTAACTGATCTTTGTTGCCATTGTCTAGCATTGCAAAAAGAAAAATAGAAAATTGTTGCAAGCAGAAAATAGGTAGACTGTTAAGTAATTTATTGAAAAATAAAGAGATATATTAAAATTGTATAATCCCAATTTTTAAGATCGTATTAACAAAAATACTGGGGTATATACATATATTCTAATGTATATTAATCTTTGAACTCTTTATGCTTTAATATATCGCTCTCAGAAAGATATAATATTTTGAAAATCAAACTTTTGCATATTCATTGTATTTTTAAAAGGATCATATACAAATATTAAAATATAGATTTGGATAATTCAAAGCACATTTACTAAGCCGAAACACATTTTTAGGAAAATACAATTCATTTTCCGCAGTTGTTTTCGATTGTGCTAAAAAATTATAAAATAATTTATTTTTATTTATTATTTTATACATATTCTAATATACCTTAAAACTAAAGAGCCTCTTTTACTAAGTCTAATGAAAATTAAAGTGCTTTTCGGTGATATAACCTTGAGTGTTGATAAAGTAAATGTATGGCAAACATAGTCCAAGTTGATGTTCCATCGAAGTTAGATATTTACAGCAGGTGGAGGCCAAGCTAACTTTTGAACCAACTAGCCCTGAAGCAAACCCAAATGACTTTCAGCTGTTAATTACATTTGCATGCTGGATTTCTTTAGAGAAATGTGATAAGTTTCTGTTCGAGCTTCTTCGCAACCTGTTCTATAAACGAGCATATTTCTAACTTAGTTTTAGGGAAAATGAATAAATTAGTTAGGCAAGTAGAACAGTGCTGAAAAGTTAATATTTGAATCTTGTAGAGAAATGTCGAACCCCACTCTTATTTCTGGACAATTAAAATATGCAAATGAGCCACCGACAAAGCCCTTCCAAGAGCCTTCAAATGGGCACGCACGACTACCCCTAAAATGGATATAATAGCCAGAAGCTGGGATCTCGGCTGTCCGCTGCCACCCACAAATACGAATGCAGAGATAGAGATTCAAATTTGTTGGCTACATTTTTGATTGTCTCCCTCGCGCACTGCCCACAAACATTTTTGACAATTTCCAAAAGCCTAATGGCTAATTGAGCTGGTGGACGGAGGAGTCGAGGGGAAAATGTCGCCTGCAATTGTTGAACTTAAAATTTATGGCGAAAAGTCAATTACGTGCAGTGGGTATAACAGAAAAGACGAGATACATTTCCCAGAGGGACTCGCAGTTAGGGGTTAGTAAGTTGACAGTGCTACTTACCCAAGTATATTCAAATATATGGGGGCTTATCAGGGGTACGTATTTTTCCCGTGTATGCGTACTTCAAAAAGGCATTAAGCCAAAGCGAATAAACAAAAGTTATGCATACCCAACCTTAACCGACGACGGGTTAATGTGATTTTAATGTACTTTTTACCCTCCCATCCATCGGCTTGCTCCACCTCTCATCCCTTTACCCCTTGAGCTCTGTGTTTCCGTGTATATGTGCCGAGTGAGTTAAACTTTTATGCAATTTCATCACACTTTTTTAATGTGTATATTAAGAAAGTTTTTGTATTTCTTTGCAAGTTTTTGCAATTGTGAAAATTAAATAGTAAAACTTTACATATAATTTTGAACTATTTTGACGTGCTTACTTAAGACCTGTCAAATTTGGCCGAGAACATAATCCGATTGAAAGTTCGCTTAAAGAAGTCGGTTTCTAATTTAAAAATAATTCGTACTATTGACACTGGATTTTAAGAGCTAAAGTCGGTCAGACAAAGATACTAATGAAGGATGAGGTGGCTCCTTTCTAAAACAGCAGTATTTCCAAGTCTGCTTCCAAAGCCAAAAAAGCTATTTCTGAATTTTAGCTATCCTTGACCAAATATTAAATAATAAAACATAAATAAAATATGAACATGACACAATAATGTTAACTATTTAAAAAAAACATTTTTGACAAACTCGTTTGATCTGGATCAGGGAAAATAATTTAAAATGATTGATTTCCTAATTATTTTGAAACAGCGAATAAAAAACCATATAAAATCGTGCCAATAAGGGAACTCAAATAATACAACAAATTGGAAATATGAGGCTCTATACCAATAATGTGCGTGTGGCTCTTTCCAAATAACAAAAGCGCTAAAGGGAAGATTTTCCACGCGTTTGAAATCAATCTTCCTAATGACAGACAAACCAGACGGAATCAGCAACTTAAATAAAAGGCGGCTGGTAGACACGTGCGTTATTCTGTGAATTTCACGCTCAAGTATCTGGCACTTGGAACCGTAATCGATCCGAGCAGTAGCACAATGAAATGGCATAAAAAGTATATATTAACAAACAGCAAACAAACCTGACGTGGCACGAAAACGCGCCAAAGAGGCAAACAGATGTCTGCTTTTTGGTTTAGGACGGCTGCGGCTGCAAATGATTCCAAAGCAATTCTCAACTTTTGTAGAAGATGCTTCAGATGGCTGGCGCAGTCCTCTGGGAGCTCAGTTTAGTTCTTGGAACAAAAAATACAATTGAAGTCGTTGCGAGCAGTTGGATTGGTAGGTGGCTTTTTGCAAAATGTCAGGCTTTGTTTCAATTGATTGATTTGTAGGCCGAGCAATATACATATCTAAAAGAAAATTTGGGATACAGTGAATAAGAATAAGTTTGATTATTTTTATCTAAAGTACAGCGAGCTTATGCAAATTGTATTCCAAAATTCGCAGCTTAATTTTATATAATTGATTGTTAGCTTATCCAGCTGAGTCATCTTGATTCTAGGAGTACGCTCGGCCTAAGAAGTGTTTTTAATTGCCATAAAGTTTAGTGAGCCACCGAATTTCATTACTAAAGCATACTTCTCTGAGTCAAAGAGCCCTGCTGGGAATTTTAGTGGCCCTGCCCCTGCCAACCATTAAAGGTGGGTGGCGAATTGCCATTCGACCTTAGAGCTTCGGATTGGTCTTTGCATTTATATTGTATATTCAATGATGAGTATGTTATTTTACCGAAATGAAACATTATTTTGCTCAATATTTCTGCCTTTTACGATGCCAATGTCCGCCCTCAGTGCTGGGAATTCTGTGTGGGTGATCAGAGTCGAAGCTCTCCATTTTTAGCTATACTCCGGCGAGTTCTCGTTTCTCGTCCTTGTGCTCATCTCATCGTCTGTGCGGCTTATCTGCAAGTTTGATGGATTTGTATCCCTTTTGGCCGTTCTCCGTGCGGGCCTGCCTTACTTTTATTATTCGTTAGCTCGCCCACAAACCTTTCCCTACATCTTTTGTGGGCTTCTCTGAATTTGCTTCCGGTTCGGCTTGTAGGTAGGTTTGGTGTTTTTCTTTTGCTACTGCTGTTGCTGCTGTTCTCGGTGCAATTTTATTATGCCGCCACAGACGCACGCATTTTTATTTATTGTGTTTTTCCTTTGCCCTCCGCTTGGCATTTATTTATACCGGTTACATATTCCGTCTCTTTCCCTGCCTCTGTCTGTTTTTATTTTTTGCGGCGTTGTCGGTGAATTTATAAATATAAATGAGTTTTGCTCGATGAAGGTTAAATTGAAATTTACTTCGGTTTCCTTTTACAAGAGCAGTCAGGGGGCCACGAATAAGTTGTTTAGCTTGATTGGTGTGCCTTGTATGATGGAAAACCTGGTGAAAAGTTGTTTAGAACTCGGCATTTCCCATTTTAATTTTGCTAAGCAACCCGCCCGATATCTCTTCCTTATCCCTTATTCATGCGCATTTTTTTTGGTGTGAAAACTTTATTTGTCTGGCTGCCTTTTGTTTGGCCTTATCATTTGTCAAAAAAAACTTCCTTAAATTGAATATTTGCATAAGTTTATTGAATCAGCCATCGGGAGGGTAATGTTTACCAAAGGGAAGGGAGAGCGTTCATTTAGGCCTTCCGTCCATCCTTATTTGTGGCATCTGTTTGATTTGTATGTTCAGGGCTTCCCTTAGTTAAGGCACTTTCTTGACTTTTCGCTTTTGGCAACTCTTCTGCAATATCTGAAATACCATTTACAAGAAAATATTCCAGTCTCAAATAATTTCGAAAAATAAAGAGTCTCTGCCGAAACTTCTTGTGTTGTTTACTCAATAAGTGGAGCGTTGGCTTAAAAGTATACTTATGAAGTATAACGAGTTTAGTATAGATTTAATCCTTAATAATATATATATATATATAATAATACTAAGTAATATAGTTTTTTTACGCTATAGATTCAATTGTGTCTTTTCGAGTGCTTTATTATACGAAAATTCGATAATATTTGTCGGGTTAGAGATTTTTCTTAAATCGGTGCAGATTATTAAAAAGCATCATTCGAGTATAAGAAAAGTATAGTTAGTATAGTATAGTATAGCTTCTATTACGAGTTTCGTTATTTCCCAAAATTATATGCTTATTAAATAAAACAAAAATTAAAATACAAAAGATTGACCTTTTCCAAACTAATCCTTCAAACACTTTAAAATCACACAAAATTCGAAGTTGAGCGCTCTTAAATTTGGTATCCGCCCGTTAATTAAATGCCATTTTCTCATCGCACATTTTACGAACTTATTCCGTTAAATAAAAATTCGAGCTGCTTTATATGTTTATTGCAGTTACTACTGCTGAAATAGAAAGTTTAGTAACTAAAATATATTATTGTATAATTTAGCACTCTGTCATAGCCTTAGGAGAAAATAATTGGAAGTATTGGAAGCAGTAAACAAACCTTAATATCTATCAAAGTTAATCAAGCTGGGAGCTACGCTAGAAGCTCGAAAACAATTTGATTGCGATTGGTTGACCGCAAGTACATATGAACAATAAATATTTATACATGGGCGAGTGTGCGGACGGCGACATGAAAAGATATTTCCCCTGCGAGCACATAAATTTCGCCTTCTGCTGTGGCATAAAGCCAGTGGCTTAAGTGTTGGCCATATGTCAACCAAGGACGAGGCCTGTCTTTACATCCATGTACATATAGATTTATTTGTATGAATGTACAGGAATCCGGAAGCATTAATCTCAACGACACTAAAAATCAGATATGGAGCAATCGAATCGTTCGCGCCGATATTAATGCCGTAATCTGAAAGCAATATTCTTAAATTTTTCGCATATTAAACGTTTTTGCCATTAATAATGTTTGGTAAGCGAATAGAGGGAGTGAGAGGAATGGAGAGAAGCGATGGGAAAAGTAAAAAAAACCAAAGGAAAATTCTCTGCATGTTCCAAATGATCGCTTCAATAACCACAGAGACCATAAGAAACAGGCAAAACAGGCAGGGTCCTGGGGGCTGGGATGCGGGATGCGGAAGTGAGTGGCTGAATGAATAACTGACTGAATGACTAGCGGTCGGAATGAGGTAGCAAGTGCATGGCAGATTGAAGTGACGGACTAAGAGATTGTTTGCTCTGCCCGGCCCTTTGCACATGATAAAAATTTATTTAGACCAAATAGAAAAGAATGAGACTGGCGGGAATAATAAACTACAACGAGCAGTCGGGCCAGACACAAAGTGAGAGGGCCAATCGAGGGTCAGGAAGTGCTGGGCAGCCATTGACAGGCGAGGCGAGCGGGGAATGCCACAACTATTGTCTAGATTGCCCGTGCATGAGTCCTTACTCGGCTGCAGGAGATCCTTGCTCCGGGCACTTCAGTTCATCCATCCGTCCGTCTCTCAGGCAGCCACTGAATGGCAGCAGCGACAGGCCTCAGACGATGACTGCATGCAATAAAATATGTCCATCAAATGTTTCCTTTCATTCCTATTTCAGAGTTACGTGTGTGCCTACTGCTTTATTCTTGGGGTAAGGAATGACTTGGCTTCGGGTCTACTATACATGCTATATTATGAATATTAGGAAGAAAACAGTCAATCGAGATAGTTGAAAATATCTTAAAATAACACAAAGCATAAAGCTTAACGGCATGTTATAATTCTTACATGTTAAATCGAATTATATGTGTATGTATAACACTGCCCTGCAAATTTAAATTTTTGTTCTGCGAGTAAAATGCGACATTGTGTTTCCGAAGGTATTTTTTCATCACGACACATTTTGGTAAAAAACAGCGGTTGAAACCTTGAAAACATCGTTTTTGGCCATTTACATATTTTTTTTTATAATGGCCAAAAATAGCTGATTTCTCAAAAACGTAACTTGATGGAAGATTTTCAAGCCCGAATTTGTGTTCAGCGCAAAAAATCATTTCAAAAACAGTATTGGGCATTCTATTTTCAAAACTCTTGCAGGGCAGAGTAATCAATCTGGTATTTGCAGTTTAAATATTTTAGTATAACAAATTAAGTTTACGTATTTACTAGCACAATGTCGAAAGTACTATTAGTAATGTGATTCAATAGTGTATATGTGTGGTGAAACTCATGTTTTTAAATTTTAATAGTTTATTTAATGAATTTTAATTTTTTTAGATATTTGAGCTCAGGAATTAGAAACTTAAATTTGTAATTTGGGTTTTGCCATTCTCTTACTTCTAAATTATTTTATTTTCGTCAACTATGTTTTGTGAAATGCGCTTGTGGAAACAGAAATAATAATATATCGAAGAAATTTACGTTTTTCGCATATTACATAATCGTATGATATTTTCACATTAAACATGTCGTTTCCCAAACTTTTGGTCAAGTAGTCTGTTTCTATGAGATCCACTTTGTGAAACATTTTCAATCGTCTGCAAATAGATGGACGTTGATCCGGCCATAGGAATAGTCGGGTTTTTTTTTAGCATATTTTTCATGGATACGATATTATTGTACTTTTACTAGTATTTTTAAGGGTATTTATCATTTGGACATAGTCTGCATTCGCTCCTATTCCCATATATATTTTTTTAGTTTCACGGACCTCCACCAGTGTCCCTCTGTGTTTGTCTATTGGTTAGATGGTTCTGTTGCTGGTCGCTAGCTCGGCCGACCGACGTTTCCGTTTCCGCTCGCTGTACGCCATGTTGGTTTTGCCATTGTTGGTTTTGTTGTTTGTTGTGTGTTTTGGGTGTTCTTTGTGTGGGTTAATGTGCGCACTCGACTGTGCGCAAATTGCTCAAGTGTAGTTCAAGTTGGGTCCCTTCTCCTCCTGCCCATGGCCTGGCAGCTAAATATTTCCACTCATTTTTTTGCGGAAGGAAGGAACCTAAACAATTTTTTTTTAATTGCCAGTCGGACCATTAGTTTTATCATCATTATTTTGTGTTGAGGGGGTGCGGGCCGGACCTCCGTTATTCTTATGATTATTATTATATTGCCCCACATTGGCACCTTTCCGCATTTCCGGCGGTGCCCCTTGCTGCTTATCTCACGTCCATATTTTTGGTCGCTTATTGTGCTGTCTTACATTTTTTCTTAAGGAGCAGGACGACACTCGGCGGACGCGTTGACAAAATGACAATGGCAGTAGGTGGAGATGGAGATGGAGTAGAAGGAGCAGGAAGCCGAGTGTGGCGAACCGGCCAAAGGACTTGAAAAATTCTGCCCGACTTTGGGTTGATTTTTTGGTTGCGTCTTTGTTGCCTATTGATTTGCCTTTTTGTCTATGCCCAGGCCCCAGCCAACATCCTTTCCATCTCCGCCATCCTGGCCACCTTTTGGGTCTGTTTATTGGCGCTACCTTTTTCTCCTTTGTCAGCGTTTTGTCCTCTTCTGCGGCTCACCTTTAAGCTTCTCTCTTCCCCATCCCGGTTTTCGCTTTGTATATTTGCAAATCATTATTATTTTCTGGGGACATCTTCTCCAACAGAGATACATGAGATATCTTTTTGTTCTTCAGTCGTGTGTCAATTTTTTCTACCGGTTTTTTTATGTCAGTTATTTCTTTTTTTTTTGTTTTTAAGGGAAAGCAATATTTTTCGCCCTTTGTTGGATATTGCTTATGGCGAATTTTATCGTTGTATGCCAATCTAAAGATTGTCGGAGAACGATATTGGGCTGGGTAAATGTAGGGTTGACAAATGGAAATGGTAACTTTTTGTTTGCGTAGATGTTTTATCTGCAGGTTCGGGGATGTTGAAACTTGAATTGAATTCGGTAATGCAACTCAAACGGAAAAACTTTATTCACTGATTAAAAAAAATATAAATTTAGATATACTACTGTGGGCAAAAAGTAAGGTGAATTTTCAATTTAAAATTCGCGGGCTTAAGATGGCGGACTAGTTTTTTTTTTTTTTTTTTTTTAGTTGGCAGGACTGTTGATGACATCTGGCGGTAATTTCATGTCAATGTCAGTATCTGTACTATATTTACGCTTGTGTTTACCAAACGATCTAGAGTGCATTTGTCAATTTTACAATGTCTGATTTAATTGAGCAGAGATGTGCCATCAAATTTTGTTTGCGGAACGAAATTTCGGCTGCGGAAACGTTGAGGATGTTGCGGAAGGTTTGCTTCACGCAAACGACGCATAACGCTCAAATAATATTCCTTATTAACAGTTTGGCCAGGTGGAAGGAATTCATAGTGCACCACACCACGAAAATCGAAAAAAACTGTCATTATAACCTTGATTTTTGAACGACTTTGACGTGCTCTTTTCGGTCTGGCCCGACCCTCTTTGAAGTCTTTGTACCACTTATAAACATTTTTCTGGCACATGTTAGAAACATTGTATAATTTGTTATGTCAGCTACGTTTAAGCATACAATATTTTTTAAGTTCAAATATTTATTTGATTCTGTAAAAGGACATACCAAAATCTGATTCGACTTCAAATCATTTAAAAATGTCTCCAACAGCAGAAAAAAAAAAAAATGTAGATGGGTAAATTCACCCACTTACTGTCCCACCCTAGGACACATATAAATCTATTTCAAATTCAAACCTGTTTTAAAGGCCCTCATAAATATACAAAAATTCAGCTTTCCTCCTTCTAGCTTCAGATCCTCTTCTGTAGATGAGGCAACATATTATTTTTTGCACTTAAACTGCAATTTTAAGCTTAAACAAATGTCAGCGAAACCTTAGAAACAAGAGTAATACTACTCCAGTACTTTGTTTGTGTTAAAAAGACTCTACTCAAAAAAAAACCAAATATCTCATATTAGGTTAATCAGTGGTTTCATCAACAAAATTAAAAGTTTGCGTCGTAATATTTTATTATTCCACTCCGAACTGTCGCTTCAATAATTACTCCCCTTAAACTCCATGACTAATGTTGTCAAACCGCCTTTTGATTCACCCTAAGTCTCAAACCCCCAAAACTTTCCAGCAAGGTGACGAACTTGCTCATCTCTCTTTGGGAAACTTTTCTCCCCGAAATTGAGTTTTCCAAACGCTGTGAACATGAACATCTGTGTGAGGTCTTAACAGGGCGCGTCGCCTTACAACTCGATAATTGCGGCTTCAACTTGACTTTAACGAAAAAAAAAAAAATAAAATAAGAGTCGAATAAAAGAGCAAAGAAACTTGTTCAACTTTTTAACTAGCCTCCAAACTAAAAACTTTTCAATACTCTGGCCAATGGAACCAATGGATTCACTCCCTATTCCTTCTCTTCTCAATTGCAGCTGCTGCCACTGGAAGGGCGGAGCCAGAGCCTAGAGAAGCCGAAATGTGCTTCCATTAGGAGCGGGGGAAGCCGAAACTGGAGGAGTCGCAATCGCAAACGGAGCCCGGGATAGGAAAGAAAAAGTGCAGCGCAAAATCTGCAAACCAAATCCAACTTAAGTCACATCAAATTAAAATCAACAAGCGGAGAAGGACCAACGGAAAAGGAGTCAAGGAAAAATTATAAAAAATATATAGACAGAAAGGGCGAGCCGGGAAAATGAAGTGCAATAAAAGTCAAATGGCCACGTTAACAATGTGGAAAATTTTTATGGCCCTGCTCCTTGCGATGGCTCTGCTAATGCCGGTCACATTAGCGCGCCTGCATTCCACTTCCGGCGTTGGAATGTCCGGCGGAGGCAGCAGCATGGGTCCTGGCGGAGCAGGTGGCGGCGGAGGAGGAGGCGCTTCCTCCAAGGATTCACACGGTAAGTCCACCTCTATCCCCCTTACTTATTTTATTTTCTGATTATTTTAAATGGTCGTGGCTGCTGCGCTCTGTACTCCGAAGTCCGGACCAGGGGCCAAGCCAAGTCCAATAAATAAATTTAAATATTTAACTAACTTGCATTCGGAATGCGAGCCACTCGCGACTCGTCCGGAGTTGCCAAAAAAAAAGAAAAAAAATACGGGAATGGGCAAGCGGCAGAGAAAACTTTAGCACCTCGTTGCAACGGGAGGCACGTTGTCCTGGCACGTGTCCTGGCATTTATGATTTCATTTCGCTCCGTTGTAAGCTGCGCCCCAAGTGCAGCTAGTTCTAGAGTATCTTCTCGTTTGGCTGACTCTCTAAACTGTCCATTAGCACCAAAGCAAATGATTGCTGAATTCTAAGGAGGATCAAATTTTCCTCTTTCACATTAAAAAAGAAATAAATAGCGCAGTAGATAATATTTTGGCCATTTTTTAGTTGCACTAGGAAGTACATGTCTCCGATATTTACAGTGGATTGTGACAATTCTTGGCTAAGCTCTGTCCACAGGTCTTCGGCAAATCTTAGGCCGTCCAAAAAACAGCTTTCAGGTGTTTTGAAGCTCAGAAGAGCTATTTGACAAAACTGCCAACCAAAAGCTTGGCTATTTATTATGCTCCCAGGATGTGAGTACACACACACACTTGGTCATTCTCACACGCACTCACACAGAGGAGCAAGGTGAACTGCGTAAATCATTTCCACTTTATGCGCTCTCTAAGCCCGACAGTGTCAACAAACTGCAGAGGCAAAGAGAGCGGACTGAAAGGATGAAAAGGGATGGGAACCAGCGTTATGGAGCGTTAAAAACAAGAAAGAACTATAAGGCTCAGCGCAACGGCTAACAGATACCCAGTACCTAGGTTAGGTGAACACTCCTTCTTGGATCCGTCTCCAATAATGGTGTGCCACTGGGTTCATACATCTCATAAAACATTAAAGTCAATAAACTTGGTTCATAGCAAATACATTATTGCATTTAGTAACAGGACAATTAATATTTACTTAGCATACTTAAGGAATTATTTTTGAATTGATTTCAAATAAAATAAGAATTTTAATTATTTCTCGTTGATTGCATACGGTTGTTTCTCCCCGAATCAAAGATTTTAATCGAATGACGGGCTTTATTTCGAATTTACAGAATCGAAACAAACTCTTTATCCCTGCAATACATTTTTAGAAATGCAATATACCCTTGTGCCGCCTATAAAAAGAACGAGAGCAGGGACAATCTCTTGGCAGTCAAAAAGTTTCGCCGTTTAGAAAAGTGTCAAGCATTTTATCACACGGTACCTACCAAAAAGCAGCCAAGGACAGCAGCAACAACAGCCATAATAAATCTTTAAGAAGTTGGGTGGAAGGAAGACCTCCACCTCCCCTTTTTACTGTTTTTTTTTGCCTTCCTCTCCCTTTTCGCCAGCTAATGCATTCCTGCTAAACAGGCGCCCAAAAAGTATGCAGCGAACTGGGAAACTCTACTGACTAACTGACTACCGGACGAATTGTCGCGCTCCCGCCACCAATTTTCGAAAACTTGTCAACGTGTTGAGTACAGCAGCTAGCAAATGCTCGCTGGACGGGAAAAATGTGGACGGGGCCAGTCATCGCATCACCTTCGTCGCACCTTCGGGCTGGAAACTTTTGTGGCTGCAACACGTTTCGACCGACAAAAAATCCCTTCCGCAAAAACAAACACACAAAAAAATGTGCTGAAAAAGAAAGACTTGGCGATTGCCGGTATTTGTTGCGCCAGGTATACGTGTCCCACTGGTGGTTGAAAGATTAACCCCTCCTAAATTCTTGTTTTGATGGCTGAAGCAATTTTATTAATTTATCAGGCCTGTTCCAGTTTCCACTTCCTAAAAATCTACACGGAAATTATTTCTCAGACCTGTTCTAGTTTTCACTTCCGACAAATCCTAACGGATTTGAATTTCCCTCTGCTACTCTCTGTTAACTTCCGAACGAAAATTCGGATTCTGATTCGTCAGAACAAAAAATAATTCTTTTAAAATACATTGCGATAATGTTAATTGCAAAGCATGATTGTTTTTCATTCTTTGATGTTTCAAGAACATTATTGCATACTTGATTTAGCTAATGAAATCATACTTGATTTATGAATAATTATTTTGTGATTGAACCTCAAAATAAGTTCGATTCTAAGTTTCCGCATTACTACAAATCCGCCGCCTGTGTTCAAGTTTCCGATCGAAAATAAGAGGGACATTTTAAGGGTTGTCAAGGTACCAAAAAAAAAAAAATTCTTGGGATTCATTTTGAACAATCGCTTTCATGATGGTTTTATCATTAAATAAATGGTAATTAATTCAAGTTAAAAAAAGTGATTTTGTTGAAAATATCGATTGGATTAATGTTAACACTTTGAGAAACGTGATGCGTTGGGAACTTTTCCTTGACTTCGGCAACCCTTTTCTCAAGCATTTTGTTTTTGTGGCCGCAAATGTTTGTAATCTAAATGTTATGCATTACATTAATGCGCCAGTAATGTCCATAGTTGTTTCGTCTTAAAGAGGGCCAAAATTTTAACGCCCCTTTTTAGCAAAACTCAGAGAAAGCAAATACATTTGGAAAGAGTGACCAGCTGAAATCATTTGGAAATAATTCCATTTGTTCCCAAATGATTTCAGTTGGTCACTCTTTTCAAAGGCATTTTTTATAAAGGGAAATGTTTGTACGAAAATGTTATCAAATTCACTTCCGAGTCAAAGCTGGAACAGGACTACGACCATTAATATATCAGTCGGAACGGACCAGATCGGACCACTGTATCCTATAGCTGCCATCGGAACGATCGGGCAAAATTAGCAAAATTGTTTTTAAATATTTTGCATTAAAGCTTAATATATTTTCCATTAATTATATTTGTATTCTTATCTGCAAGGGTGTATAAACTTCGTCTTGGGGAAGCTTCCTTTCTTGTTTTTTAATTATTTAAAGACACTTGAAATTAATTTCTTATTACTTTTTCTACTTTATAATTTTGTGTAATTTTCGATTCTACACATGTAACTTGATCAGAACTTAACAGAAAAATAAAAACCTATTATTTCCTTCGCTTTCAAAGCGCAACTATATAATTAGCTACTTATTAGAGCTTGAGTGAGAGCGATTGACAAACATGGCTAGGGTAGTCTCTAGACGGGATTTGCTGGGGTAGGAGACTTGCCTTAGAATTTCTAATTACACAAAGGGATAAAGTGATAAGCTGGTTGACAGGTTAGCAGCAGCGGTGGAACGAATTGAACCACTCCCACGAATCTGTGACTTTAATTAATTAAAATTGAACGCTGAAGCTTTCTATATTGCTCTCTATCGATGTGTGAAAAACATAGAAAAGGATTGATCGATTTATATTTCTTTGTGTACGAGAAATCCTTGAGGTTCTCAAAGGGTTTCCACCATAAAGTCGAATTTTGTGTCGTTTACCTAAGGGGTTGTTCTCGGTTTACAGGGGTGTTCTGCACGACTTTGAGGCTGGTAATGGCCTGGGCGGTAAGGAATGGTTTTGCTGCATTTTTGGCTCCTTTGTGCATAGAATTTGCGAATTTTGTCGCGCAATTTTCGCAAAACATCAAAATGCAGCAGCGGAAGCAGCGACAGCAGCGAAATTCAAAGAATTCACCACAAAAGCTTTTAAGACAAAGCCTTTGCAGAAATTCCCAAAAAAAAAAAATAGAACAGCATTGTACGCAGCAGAATGAGGCAGGTGGGCTAGACGACAGATCACAAAAGCCTTGTTACAAGGAAAACATTCACCGTACAGCCTCAGATTTTTAGAGGAACATTTCGACCAAAAAACCAAGGAAAATGAAAGTTTACACGTCGTGGCCAGGCGTCTTTTTTGTATGTGTCTGCCATGGCTCGCCTGAAATATACTACGAAAATTTCTAAAGAGTTGCCTTGGAAAAGGGTTTCTTCACGGTGAGAGAAAGAGGCAGCAGAGTGTGCGAGAGGGAGAAGGGCGGGCGATACAAGTCCTGGTGAATGGAGCATGAAACCAACTTTTGGCTCCGTTGCCTTGTCGCCTGGCCTCGTATTTTTGTGACTTTCATTTGCCATAAATTATTTTATGTTATTACTATACAATACATACGAAATGAGAGAAAGAAGAGGTATGCGATGGTATGGGGCAGCCAGAAAAGTTTTAAAAAAATCAGGATGTTTGATACTAAGGAACGGAAATTAAGAAATTAAGCATTAACCTGGGTGAATGTAGAACAGATATGCTTTCCCCATTATGGTAAGAAGGATTCCTCTGCTATTTATCCAATGTCTGTCGATATATACTCCTACAAACCAATTAATGCCGAAACCCATAAATTAAGCCGTATCAGCTCCGAAATTCTTATCTGGGTGGATTGGAGTTCCTCCTCGGTTAAGGACTGTCAACCGTAACTTATTAGAATGCCGTGCCAAAGCAATTATTCTTTACTTGGAAATTCAATCGACGTTTACTCGAACCGGAACACAATTAAGGCTAAACTTAGCTGCATTGAACTGAATTTATATATTAAATACAACTACGATTAGCTGTCGGCTGCCAAGAAAGGCAATTTAAAACTAGGGAAACTTTCTAAGTCAAACAACAGGGAGCGTAGTCTATTTGCAGGCACGGCAATGTCTAATTTTCCTTGACTTCAGGTTACATCAAACATTCAAACACAAATTGAGTACCTGGAAACGGAAAAACCAAAGGCCCAGACAAGCAACCCTTTCATTTTATTGCTGATGATGATTTGTGCCTGACGAACTCTTTAATGGATATCAAGTTTTATAATTAATATTTATGGCCAATAAACATACGACGCTGCCAGGGAAGGGAGCAGTAGAAACCAGAAAATAAGGCAATGTAAATACATATAGTGTAGACTGTGTGAATTTATACACTGACTTAATGTTCTTGACTTCACCATATTGGAGGACTCCGCCTCATTTCGTGCTGGCCAGTGATTATGTAATAATTAGCTGTACATTAACTATTTGTAACCATGAAATACCGTACGGCATACTGCCCATACCCCGGGAAACTATCTGCATAATAAAGGATTTTGGTTCGTGTTTTGATTTAAGCACGACATCAAAACAAAATCAGAAGGCATTAGTCAAAGCAAATACGAAGTACGGATACGCTAATTCCGCTGTCGGAACAGTTATGTGTTGCGAAATGAAAGCAACATTTTTATCATATTTTCAGTTATATAACTTCTTAACTAAGTTTCAGCTTAACCCATTAAACTATTTTCCAAGATTAACATGAACCGAGAAACTTGCACAATTACAGTTCCGCTTTTGAAGTTCTTTAACTTGTTTCACAAACTTGGTAAGCTCCGTTTAAGGGCAATTTAATGGCGCTAAACTAATATTTATATTTAATTTTTAGTGCAATTTTTACGTTAAATTTAACACCAATATAAAGGACCGACTCAGGCAGTAATAGCAGCTGAGCCAGTGGCCAACTCGTTTGGACATTTGGCCGCACACGCTGCGTATACGTAATGGCAATTGAAACGCGTCTGTGTGGTTGTGTGAAACTATAACAATAAATCTTATTTATGTCTTTTTGTGCGATTTTTATGAGTTGATTTCTGATACGAGTTGGAATTTTTCGGGGTTCACTTTCCGCGAATTGAGTAAGAATAGTTTAAATAAATGGCAGCAACAAAATGTGTGCTATAAAATACAAATGCCATGAAGAGGAGGCAGACGAGGCCGACGAGGTTGCAAATGCGTTGGTTACGCTTGCCACTTAACCATCTCCTGGCGAGGGACTCTTCTGTAATCTAATTTAAGCTGCCATTAGCGTTTAACACTGGCGTGGCCGACGAGTTCCTCCAACGAATTGCCTCTTCATCAATCAAAGGCTATGAACTCGGGAGGAGGGGTTTCGAAGTGGGAGCCTGTGCGTGTGCTCGCTGTGTAATTTAAGTTGTGAACTCGAGTAAAACACGCGCCGAGAGCATCAAAAATATGCTTTGAATGTGCCACACAAACATTCATTTGCGGCATGTGTTTCTAATGCGCAGTGCCGGTGAATTAAAGTTGTCGGTGGGGGAAACAGGAAGTGCCAGCCAAGCGTTTGGCCGAGCAATGTTTGTCCGCCTAAACTCTTGGTCCCGCAGTGGGAATGTGTCGAGATCAAAGGGACCATTCGAAAACAACTCATTGGAATTTATGATCTAATAGAGAGTTTTCTGTAATTTATTCTAAGGGTTTTTAACTGTATCTAACCAAAATTTGATAAATCAGTCTTTTTAAAATATGTTACTATAACTTTTTCTTAAGAACGAATCGTTTTAAATTTTAACAAAATGTTTTACAAGGTAATTTCAGTTACATTACATGGTAATTATATTAGTTTTATTTTTATGATAAAGCTTTAGCAATATGTTAAAGTTAAATGGATTTATTTATTATATATAAATTTTAGAAAGAATACTCACAGCATTTCTAAACGTAATTGTTACAACTCGGACTCGAACTGGGGCCCATCAGATTCATAGTCCAGCACACTTCACATCGCTCTACAGAGGCAAATCAGACAACATCATCAAACACTTAAATTTACTCTCTGGTTCGGCGTTCGTTTTCCATAGGGTCAGTCCAGGAAACGTGTACACAAACTAGTTAAGAAGGTAGTTCAGGCAAGTCCAATCAACATCTCCAGTACTGTAGGGTCTTTACAAAAATAGTTCTTATGCAATCTAAGCCATTGGTTGTTGAGAATCAAATTCTGGGTATTTCTTGTACCAAATCGCAAATATTTATGAAAACCGGAGCCAGGCTGAATACACAAGCATACTTTTTAATTAACTTTCGCTCAACTTGGTCTGGCAAACACTGCACGTAGCTTGCCAAATTATTTTCCGTGTAAGCCAGCCAAACCCCTGCCAATGTTTGGCTAGAAGGCCGTGAGAGAGAGGAAATAGGAATAAGAGGTGAGCCCGATGGGGCAGCATTTAACATTTGCATACTCCAAAGTAATTGATTCCGAAACTTGACACCTTCGCCGGGCTAAGCGGCTTAGCCAAGTCAAAAGTTGGCGACCCTCGCCTTTGCCACGGCTGGCTGGCCACCCTTTTTGCCCTCTATAGCCTTCATCGATAGGCGTAAATTTCAGGCAACAATATTCTCTCGTTACAAGGTAATGTGATCTGGCTCATTAAGAGATTGGCCAGAACGAGGCTGGCCATTTGATTAGGCTGCTTGTTGCGGCCATTTAAATGCCATTTTGTCTGGCACTCTGCTGCGTTGCAATTAGATTTAAGTGCGGCTGGGGTGCTGGTAAATATGAACAGCAAAATGCTCTTAATTTATTGCGACACTAATATACATTAATGTCTTGGGCCAACTTCTTCTTCTAAGGGACACCCCGAGTGACACGGTCCGGGGTCACGGATACAAAAACCCGGCAGGAGGCATACAGACAGTCCTAGACACAATTAAAAGTCCATGGCCCAGAGAAATGTTAATGACAACAGACTGCCACAGAGTGTACTAGCAGAAGTTTAGTATAAGCCTCAGTCTGTGACTCGGGCCCTTCTTGCCACGGCCCGCCCTCCCATCCTGCCCCACAGTGTGTTGTAACGACTCTGGCGAAGCCTGCACAAATTTTTCGAAACTACCGTAATTTGCATATTTTAAGTTGACTTTTATTGCATTAAAAATGGTAGTGGCTTTGGCCATTGCGACCTCAGACCAGGGCGTTGGTTTTAACCGAAAAAACACATTCACAGTGGGTTAAAGTTAGAAAAGGTTGTGAATACAAAGCTGATTATTCGATTACTTATTAAAATATGTTATAAAGGTTTTTAATATAATCTTATTTAAAATATTATATGTAATCCAAATCTGAATATTTTTGGTGAGATTTTATTGCTTATAAATATTACTTTTGGCAAAATATGCTGCTTAAGTATTTTCTAAATTGCTATAATTTCAGAGCTTCATAAATATAAACTTACAATTATTAAATCATTTAATTAAACCAAAAGGTACAAATTTACAACTATATCTTTGTACAATTTCAGGGTTTTTCGTATATATTTGCTAATCACCTAAGTCAGCTGCTAGGTTTCTGAATTATTATCCCATATTATTGATAGAATATTTTTAAATTACAATAAATTCAATAGTCAGAATTAATAAATACTAAGAGATTTAGAAAATCATAGGTCGATGTAAATCAAATATTTGTAACCAGTGTACTTGTCTGCATTTCTGGCTCGTCCGTAGTCGGCCTTCAGCTTTTTGCTGCTCCCTGGTCTTCTTTGCACTTCGCCTGACCCCTGTGGAAACTTGTAGGAGACAGATTGCAAAAATACAATTAAAATGTTTTAGTGAAAATTAACTGCAGTTTAAATAAAATGCTACGTTGGCCAGTAACTGTGGCGTTTTTCGTTGCCGTTGCTGCTGGTGCTTTTGCTTTTGATGATGACGGCACTGTTGGTGGCAGCAATGTTGCCTCGTGTTTTCCTTTGGTGGTTTTAGTGGTTTAGGGTTTACGTTAAGTATACGCACTGAGTGCATAGTCAAGTTGAGCTCACCTGCCCGCGGGCCCAGAGATGTTTGCCCTGTCCTAGGTGCTATACGCTTGGTGTGGCCTGAAGGGGATTTTGCAATTTGTTGGACTTCTTCTCGGTCGTCTTAAACATCGTCGTCATCATCATTATCATCAACAGCTGCTTGTCTACTTGGCAGTATTTTGTTGCTGCTTTGCGGCTGGCCTAGAAAGTTAATTGAAAAAAAAACGAGAAAATTCATCCAAGGAAAGCCAGCCAAGCGGTTGGCTGTGTGAGAAAAGGTTTAATTTAAATAAACTACACAGTGGGCTGGCTCTTTGAGGTGGCTGTGGTTATGGGCCTGTCCAGGTGTTTCCGACTTGCTGCGGCTTAGCCGTGTAACCAACGACGTTTAGACGTTTTAGTGCCCCATCCAGCGGAGAGCAAGGTGACTGGAGAATGACTGAGATGGCCTCCAGGGATTGTTTTAAGAGAAATCGATGACTAAAAGAAGAATTAAGATATGAGCGCTTTGCTCGACGGCTTAATTCATTTTTGCTCGGAGCTTAAATAAACGTTCATACGAGTGCCTTCAATCGAAAGGCTCAGAATGAATTTCAATAGCTTTTACTGTTTTTTTTTATGGCTCTCTAGCTCTCGATTTATGCCAACAATAAAGATTTCTCCAATTGTAATGCGATTATAAATTTACATTAGTTTTTGCCTCCTATAGCTGTTCATTGTATGTACTCAATTTGCCAAAGATTGCTCTAAATGCTTGTCTTCAGTTCTTTTGTTTGCAGTCCGAAGGCAGCCTTCAAAATCCAATTAAACTTTTAAAGTCATTGCCAAGCCCTGCTACTCACACCTCTGCTTTCCTCTTTATACTTGATATATGCGCAATTTAATTTTTAATTGCCCAAAAACGTGCACAGACACACAACACTTTACTAATACCAAGAAATTATCGCACTGCGCCAAATCTACAAACAAAAATGCGAACTCAAGGCCCCACACGTCTATAACCTTGAACCTTTGCTGAAAACGCGGAGAAATCGTCGAGAAAGTTGGCGAAGAAGACTTGGCTGGGAGGCAAACAAGAGCCTTTGGCTTTTGTCGTAACATAATACGAGGGCATTGTCTCCGGCCCTTCCTTCGCCGCTGATGTCGCCTGTCTGCGCCTAAACGTTGCAAAGTAGGAAAATACCCTTTGATAGAAGCCGGGTAGCTAAACTTAACACTTGGGTTTTTAGTTGTAATCTCTAATTATACGGGTATCTCACAGTCGGTCGACTGTAGCTTTCCCACTTGATTAATTTGTAACTGAGAAGTTTTTTATTCATTATACTTGTATATTATAAACAAATCAACTGATGTACCGATCTAGATTAAGGTTTTTATACTATTCGAAGCCAATGTCTCTAAATATGTTGGGTACACCTCAAAATAAAATAAAAATAAAATAGTATTAAAGCGTGGACTATTTTTAATCTTATTCATTACAATTTCAAATACGTTTTTACATAATTTATAGACTTATGATTTCTGGAATTATACATGAATTGGATATAACTTGGATATAATTAAATGTAAGCAAATGATAAATGTTTGAAATAATCTCCTTAGAGCTATTAACCGACAATTCCCATCTTATACATGTGTCACAAACTTTCAAGGGCATTCTTAGTCGGGTTTAGTCATGGCTTAGCTTCCTTTCTTCTATTCTTTTCCAGCGTTTAAATTGCGCTTTGCACTAATAAGCAAAAGTGTCTAACGTAGCGTAACTAAATGCGAAAGGCAAACATTTCATTAACAAACACGCACCAAAGGGTGGTGTAATACGGGCCGGCTGAGGCAGTGGATAGGTTGACAGTTATGTGTGCTTTGTATATATTTATACCGTCCCCGCCTCTGGCCTGCTATCTTGGTGCCGAGCTTTAGCCAAAAAGGGCTGCCATTTTGCCGAGCTAGCACACATGTTCACACATAGACACGTATCCGTGTATGTCCTTTTGCCTTTTGCTATTTTCGTTTAACATGTGTGTCTGAGGGTGTGTTTCAAATTTCATAATATCTTTCATTTCATTCTTTTTGGCTTTACTTTATTTTAAGCTCCTTGCTTGATTAGAAGGTGTTGGCATAAATGTTCTTTGTCTCTGTCGCTGTGTCAGTGCGTACACTGCCTTAAAAAAGGGACTGTAGGGATTCAGGGAGAACTCCTTTAAATTTTTTCAAGTCAGCTAAACATTTAAGATTTAGAAATGGAAACTGATAATATAATATAATTCCGATACACAGAATATTTTCCTATAAATATCTGTAGATAAAATAAGCACACATTTTAAAATTATTTGTATATAGATATTTTTTTATGTGCGACCATATATGTTATTAGTCAAGACTTTCATAAGGAACTTGCTCAACCATTATTTTACTTGGGTCGCATAAAAAAAAAACTAATCTTTTTTGGGATATATTTTGCCCGGTGCACTTTGAAACACATTTCCTTCACTGTTTGCTTTTGTGTAATTTACATTTTGCCCAGAAAGGCGACAAAAGTTTAATAAAACCTCGCTGAGTTCCCGCCTAATGGGGTGTGTTGATAAATATATGCGTGAATTGAGCTCGGCTGTGGAAATAAGTAGCATTACCTGAATATGCATTGGCAGTGATGATTTCGTTAGCCCTCCCGCTTAGACCTCTCCATAGGTAGAGGATACATCATAACCGCCTTGTCGTAAAACAAACTTTGCTCAATCCATCCGGCTCAGGCTCCGACTCCGCCCTGGAATATATTCCAACCACAATCAAATTCACCCGCCCGCCCGCTGGGTTACATAAGCCACATAAAATTCTGCTCTCTCGCAGCTCTCGGGGTGCGTTCAACTTTACGTATTCAGGCAGCTATAAATGTCATATTTTATCTGCCCCACTACCGGTCCCACTGACACGGCTGATGCCGGCGATGCTGCTGCTAAAAATAACATTTTCTAGGGCAAAACTTTATTAAAAATTTATTTAATGTTTACCAGAGTTGTTGGCCATGCCTTTTGCGCTTTAAAGTTCTGCTAGCCCTCAGTCGAGTTGAGTTGAGTGGCGAGGCTGACAAGTAAGCAACTCCGGGGGTTAGCCAGCTTATTCCTGGACATGGTTCTGGTTCGGGGTCAAAAAAGCCAAGGGCATTTCAAGACGGGCTCACTGGGCTTGTGCGGGGTGCCTGGCAACGGGATCAAAGCGATTGAAATGGCCAACGCGAATATATTTATATAGTCCTGATATAGGGGTACAGCAATTTAAATTGAAATTGGCAGATTGGCTTGGAGGAGCAAAAACTTCAAGCCACTTTCGTGGCAGGTCGGCAAGTCGGGCTGGGCCCACCTTAACCTAAATTTCTGCGCCAAAATGTTCGTGCTGGAGCCGAGTTAGGTGACTTGTATCATAAATCTGTGTTCATTAAACGTGTGTGGGCGCCCAGCACACCTCCGTCTAACTTTACCTCTCCCACATAGCACATAGCACACAGCAGCCGACATCGTGCGACCTAAAAATGCAAAAATCAATACATCGGCAACAACAAGAAAACTAAAAAACACTCTCAAAAACGTGCAACATTTACAACAAAATTTTATATTGTTCCGAGGCGCACACACAAAACTATTTTGCATAAAATAAAATTTGTCATTGAGGGTTTTTTTTTGTTTCTTGCCAAAGGGAAGAAGGAGAAAAACTCAACATGACACTGATGTATACAAGGCACGTATATGGAATGTTTCGGTTGTCATTGTCCCTCCATATGTCCTTTTGTTGCTCGTTTGCTTGGCGCCCAGAGACAAAAGCTGGGAGGAATCTCTGTCAGTCAGCCGCGCAAAATATCTCTCTCGATGCATACGTTGACCCAAATTTAAACAATTGAAGCTGTGGAGGAATGAAAAACAAGTATATTTTCAAAGTGGCTGCAGATAAGCCTAGGGGAGCGGCGACTCTGTTGACGACAGGAAGTTTTAAAACAAAAACAGAAAGCAAAGAAGAAGCTGCCTGAGAAGTAGAACTAAACAGTTCTAGAATGGGAAAACAGCATGTCCCATTAATGTAATTACATTTGCAAAACCGATTTTGGTGGAGTACAAGGATATATGGCATTCGTTGCGGTACGAAAATGGACTTCATAATTGATACAAAATTTGAGGACCGTCGATTTTAGATAGGTGCGATTATTCCTATTGCTACATATTATTACTTTGTTAAGATTTCAGTTGGGTAATCAACATATCCTATAACTTGCGAAGGTATTTCTTGTTTTTGGCCTTATGGTAATGAGCTTAACCGTAGTTCGTTTCCGTTTCTAGCCCACTTTTTGCCGACTCTTGTTGTTGCTGAATATTCATACTTTTGCTGATCTAGTAAAAAAAGTTATGAATTATTAAATATGAATGCAATTATCTCTTCGTCTGGTCTGAGCGACACTGAGAGGAGAAAGAAATTTCAGCTGTCGTGTGACGTAAAACAACATCAAAAATAAATGCGACTGCAACTCATGTTCCATGCAAATGCAGCTCGTGCTGTTGTTGTTGCTCTCAGGTAGTTCAGGTGCACAGGTTTGAGCCCTGTCTCCTTGCACGCCTTGTCGCCCTCTCCCGCTCTCTATCCAACTCTAACTATTTGTTATACGAGGCGTATGTGTGATATTTGTCCTGTGCAATGATGCGTAGCCAAGAGCTTTTGTGAAATTAGGTGACACACTTTTACTCTGCTCATAGTTTTGCATTTCGCTTCATTTTTTTCCCCAAGTTTTTATTTGCAATTTAAAATGCACTTTGCTGATGGTATTTTAAATGAGAATTGTTCCATCAGGAGCAGCCACAGTATTGCGAGTGCAAATTGTTTTGTGAAAATGTATCTGAGAATGGTCCGTTTAGGCTTAGTATCTGAGAATAAAGATTGACATGCAGATAGTGGCATAGAGGAGTGTTTCGGGCTTTTTAACGAGCAATGTGTATATACAATTTTTGAAATGATTTAAATAAGAAAGGTTGACATTCACAGTACCATAGTTGCTAATATTTAACGATAAATTATTATAAAAATAAAATAAATAATAAAGGAAAGTGGATATGTAAAGAAAAGATTTAAGAACATTAATTATAGTTCACTACAGAGTTCAAAATATTTAATTATTCCAGTTATACTTTGGCTAATAGTTGGGGCTTGTGTTGCTGGAATTTCAAAACCTTTGAGTATAATCCCATAAGGTCAGTCGCAGGGCAGAGAAACGAGGTCATAATAACGTGTTAGTTTTTCTTTCTGAGCTAAGCCTGCTGATTCAAACGGCAGGAAGGCTAAGAGGACCAATGACCTTAACGCTCTTTAGCCGTTAATGATATTCATGCCTGGCTATTTCCTGGTCTGGACCTTAGCTTACCCTTTATTCCGACGCTCCTTGATGTGATATCCTGCCTGTTGGTGGAGAGGAAATAACTTACAATTGACCTCGTTAGCAGTTGGCGCGAGTGTGTGTGTGTGTGCTGTGCTCCTCCTTTGGCTTTAGTGTCCTGGCTGCGACCCTCAGCCGTATTATATCCTGCTCTCTCCGGAGCATGTGTACAGGATAAGCAAGCCGGCAGAAGGTGATGCTGGGGAAGCAGCAGCTAATACCGATTCAATTACGATCTCGGATGAAGATGGAGCTGATGCAGATGACCCCATTATTTTCGACATAATTTCACTCGTGCCTTTACGGCTCCGCACTTAACGTCGTACTTCAATTTAAGTGTATTATAATTATTTCACCCGCCATCCGAGTGTCGTCTCTGGCCGCAGTTAATTAAATTTAAATTACTCTTTTTGAGCTTTTCGCTGGGCGTGTGTGCGTTAAAAAAAATATTTCCCTTTCGCGCTTTAGTCTTGAAAATAAATTAAAAGTAATTGTGTTCGGAGTCCTTTGGGCAAATACGAAGCGCCATCGGAGCTAAACAAATCAACGCGCATGAAATTTTCAACGCTCGCAGCAGCGGCATCGACTTCTGCCCACTGAGAAGAGGATCCCCAAGGACCTGAGCAACGAGCGGGGCGAAAACAAATACATAACTTGTTATCTTTTTTTACGACGGTTTGGTTTCATTTTTCGTTATTTTGCTATTGTTGTTTATCATGTGTGTGCTACATGTGGAATGTACATATGTACATAAATGCCTTTCCATTCCGCTGGAAATGTAAGCGCGCTTATCATAGCCCGGGTGTGCGACTGTGCGGGTGTGTGCTGTCAAATGTCATTGCCAGTTGGTTATGTGGCTTTCGGCTCAGCAGAGGCAGTGCTGGCATCCGCGACAGCAAACAACAACATTGCTGACACATAACAATAAAATATAAGCGTTTATATTTTTGTTATTATTTGATAAACACCCTTCACTGCCAATCGGGTAGCTCCAATTCGTTCAGCTCGATGGCCCAGCATGTCCTTATCAATCTTAAGAACTAACTTATCTTGGTAACATTTGTTACCAAGCATGCATCCCAGATATGCAGTTGATGAGAATACGGAAAATACGTCACTCAAAATGCGTATAGCTTTCTCCCCACCGAGATCAGAATACGAAAGTCGCATCGCATATACTAATGATACACAATAAAATATCAATTGTTAGGGGGAGATGTGGAACGTAGGGACTTCCAATTCAAAGAGCATCCTTCCCCATCCTTATAGCGTGTTTGCCATGGCTATTCCGCAACTCTGCCCACAGTGGCCTGCTACAATTTCCAACCGCCGGCAGGCTGTCGTCCTGGCCAACGTCGCCCGCGATGTCATGTGCCGTCCGGGACAAAGGCCATCATAATAACTACACATCGGTGTTGGCTGTCGCTCTTCTATGTGTTGCCGATGTCGATGTTTGTGCGGTAAGGTCACAGAAAAGTGGGTTGAATATTTGCAATATATTTGCACTGACTTTGCCCCCTTTAAACATATCACCGCATAAGTGTTAAAATCGCTCATCATGTCAACTCGCACAGCTGCGGGCAGCGATGGAGCAGCGAGAGTCCGCTATTGAACTTTATGGCTATGAACTGAATGTGGGATATATAAAATATAGCCCGAATACATGCCGAGCCAAGCACTTCGAGCTTTCCTTTCCTGCCCTTTCTAGGCCGCAGCTGGCGGCCATTGTTGTGGCATTTTAAGTCCTCTCAGAGCATCTCCAGCGGCAATGGGGACAGATTTAACTCACAACAATTGCGGCAATCCGGACTGGATTCGTCATCTGCACAGGACTTGGCTCAGTGGCAATTTTATTGGCCCAGAAAAATAACAAATAAATGGAGACAAACCCACATGAAGCACCAACTACTATGAGCTTACTTACGCTTGACTTCAATCAGCATCATACCATCCGCGTTTTATATACAGATCGGCATTATTCTGATATGCTGATATGTGGCATTAAATGATAAATATTTACTTTGCAAATATTTACGTAGTCGCAATATAAACAAATACACAGCCTCAAGGCTACTGTATTAATGATTTCGATAAATGAAACTTTATACATGGCAACAATAAATGTTATTTATCTTTTTTTGTTTTGTGGTTATTTATTTTCTATGGCACATTTTGTAGCATATATGTATGTAGTAACTACATATAAAGGCTTTAAAATGTATTACAAATTAGCTTAAATTTATATTATTCCTAAAACTTTATTCTTTATTACTAAAATGAAATATGTTATGTGGAACTTATTTTTCCAATTTGCCACTCACAACGTACTCGTCTTAAGTAATTACAGTGGTTCGAGTTTATCTTTATACCAAAGAACGCAGCCCACATATGTGTATTCAATCAACTGCCACACATCCGACAACACTACGTGTTCTTTCATTCCAATTCTTTTGATTCTCCCTGCTAGGCTCGCCTTGCTGTTCCATATCGCCCGCATTCCCCAGCTCAACTCCCTTCGCACTTCAATCATAAACGGCGTTGGTTGGCCCCAAAAAAAAAGCTAAAAAAATGCCACAAAAGTGTTTACATAGCGTCAAAGCGAAATATTTTATCGACACGCACATGCCGACACCCCATCGTATCGCTCACCCCCACGAGCCACTGAACCACCCGTCCAGCCAATCTACCACCGACTTGATTCGCATGTTAACAACTGCAGGGGATGGGAAAAAAAAGGCCACGAGACCAAAAACCAAAGGGAGCCAAAAGGCGCAAAAAATTATTGCGCTTTATCTTTTGATTTAACCTTTTGTGCGACAAAAGCTTTTAATATGCAAATGACTAAATGAGCGTCTTGAGGCTATTGGCACTTGGTGGTTGGGGTGGTGTTGGTGTTGGTGTTGGTCTTGGCTGGGCGTTGGTGGTTTGGTCAATTGGTACATTTGCACATTTCATTAACGTCGAACCCGGCGGAGAAGTCCTTTTCCTATTCCGCTAGCTGCTAACTAGCTGACGTAGGCGACGACTCCACTTTGATGTTGAATGCACAGAGAAAAAACTGACGTAAGTTTAGCCTTGGGTAAGGTTTTATACTCCTATCTGTGAAATCCAAAGAAAATTAATTATTTTGCTTAACAAATCTTTTGATGATTATAGTAATTACTTCGTATAATGATTAATATATAAATTAGATAAATTCGCAAAAAAGTTCCTTAGGTAAAAATCAATAAAAAGGTGTTTAGAAAATCTTACCACATACACTAATTAAATGATGTAATTTCCCACTTCTGGAAATAATTTCTTAATGACTTTAGCGATTTTGTTTCAAGCTCATTTTATTTTCAGTGTACTTGAGCTTGTGTGTTTCTGGGTGAGTGTTAGCCTGCTCACTTGGCACACTTATTCATGCACATTTGCATATCATTATGTGTGTGTTTTGCAACAGGATCAGAAACGAGCCGAATGCCTCGTTTTTCTCCATCTCAACTCCCGAAGCTCGCATAGTTTCATGGACTCCTCGGTTGCGCCTGGCTCCTTTGCCCGTCATATTGCCGGGATTTAAGATTATGAGGTGGGTGAATTTTGTGGCTCACCACTGCAGTATGGTAGTCCTCGTGCCAGCTCCATCTCCATCTCCCTCGGGGGGCATAGGTCGCAGGGGGTTGGGGTTATTAAGTCGATTTGCCTTTAGCTCGGGCACCCGGCTTAAAGACTTTGCTCCAAAGCCCGGACGAGATGGAACACAAGCTCGGACAGATGTTGACTTAAGTTCGCTTCGCAAAACTTTATTGGCCATTTTGATTGGGCAACTTTGAATAAGCATATATTATTTGATTATTTTTACGGCAATCTGAGGCGAAAAAAATTTTACACTGCCAAAGCTCGATTTTGGCTTTAAAAATTTGAAACAACTTAAAAGGTACTTAAACAATTTATTTGGATTGTCACCCACAGGGTTTTCTATTATATTGAATGTCACAATCATTACCCTAGTAGAGATTCCTTCCAAAATTTAGTGGAAATGACTTCTTATCTGCTCTTGATGACAAGTCTATAAAAGTGTTACTTTATTATGGTCGTAACTCATTTGAAAAATTTTGAAGTTACTGAGCCAAGTCTATGTAAAAAAGTTCTTCCTTTTATCTCTTCGAAGCCATTATTTCGATCGACTTTAAAAACTTCTTTTAACTCGAAAATTCTGGACAATCGACACATATCTCGGCTACGACCCGGAGTTCTGTGTACCCGTAACACTTTAGTTTTGCTAGATCAGTCCGTGTTTTCCTAAACCTTTATTTTATCTCTGTCCCCATAAAGTATATTTTTTATCTGATAGCTTCAGCTCTTATAGTCTCCGAGTTCAACAGATCTACAGATTTATTAGCAATATGTAAGTTTTTGTAGATAACTATCCGATACCACTCAGAAACTGTAAAAATAATATAAAAACGAAGGATTTTGTTAATATTTCCAATCGCGACCTAAGGCAAATCTCTCTCTGACACCTACATATATGAAAGATGTAAAGGTTAAACCAATTTTTTGGGGAACGAAAAACATTTTTAGAGTTTTTTACAAAAATGTTTTATAAGTTATTTAAGCAAATCAAAGGAATACCATATTTTACTTCCGATAAATTTGCCATCAAATATTTGGCTTGTCTCTCTTCGGTCAACGTACCAAAAGTCAACTAAACAAATTATATTTAAATTTTGGGAGCACTTAAAACGCCCCTAGGAGCCATAAATCGTCCTGTCCCGGCTTATTTTCCCTTGGCCTGGTCGCAACCAGGACTCTGCAGGGATAAAGACAACGGACAACGGATAACGAACAGCCGACAACGGAGCAGAGCTGAAAACTTTTTCGCCACTCCTGTCGTCTCATTATGCCTGCCATTTAAAACAAATTCAATATTCGCTATGCTTTTTTGCCCCCGACATGGTCAACACCTTTGAACTTTGATCTGAACCACACTGTCCTCTGGTCTGGCCCAGTACAGACAGACGGCTTGATTGCCCACAAATACCCAACAACGAGAAACCCGAAAGCCTCGTTTCCAAGTTCCAGGTCTGAGTTCAGGCTCAGGGCCAGGCCAGGTCAAAAAGTTAGGGGGGTACTGAGGGGCGCATCTGACAGATTTCTGTTTCTTTATTATAAAGCCGGGCTTAGTTGTTTGGCCCGATTGTTGCTTTAGCTGCCTGACTCTGTTTCCATTGTTGCTGTCTATGCAGATCCGTAGTTGAGCCTTATATCGATTTATTCTAACTGGAGATGGCAATGCTGCTGCCATTGCGATTGGAATTGCGTTTATCTCGTTTTCTGATAGAACCGATGTTGCTTCTCCGGTTGTTGCTTGTCCTTTGGCCTTATGCACTTACATATGTATGTATATTGCTGTTGCACCTGCAAATGCTGCTTATCTACACCTTTCTTACCGTTGCATCCTTTTCAGCTCAACTTACTCGCGCAAAGCTCGACCTAATCCCATTTGATTTTTTCGTGTTTCCATTCTTCCTGATTATTGCTAGCTGTTGCTCTCTAGTTTTGGCCAAGAGAGAAATCTTTTGTATTGTGTATCAAATTATATATCGATTAAATTGTATAAACTCATTTAATAAATGGTTTCCTTTATATTTATTGCTATCACGAAGAAAGAATTATTTCATTGTGACTTGAACCTTTGTTATTCATATATTTCAGCAAAATGGCTTGCCCCCTAATCCCAATAAAATCGGATTTACATTTTCAGTCTGCAATCCAAAGTCAAGTTCTTGGAAATTTAATTGAATTTCATGACAAAATATCATTAAATTTGAATATTTTTTGCTGCTGGGTAGCTTTTGCCTTTGCAATTTTGTTTAAATTTTATTTCATGCTGGCAGTCTGCCAATTTGCCGTTATCCTTCGTCCTGGCTAAATTTCAATTTGATTAAATTTGAAATATAATAAAATAAATGCAAATCTTTTTTCACTCCTTCTTGCTATTGCCTCTTTGACTGCCAACTTTTCACACTTTTTATAGCGTTGGGTTTTAGTTTCAAAAAATGAGATTGGATATGGGGAAGGTCGATAATGAGGGTTAAGAGTGAATATCCGGAATGCCCCAGGGACACAATGCAAAAAGTCAGAGCCATCACCACATTTGTGGGGAGATACCAGAGATTGCATGGAAAAGGGATTACTCACAGACTGCCTGTCTACAGAACCCGATATACAATAATTTCCACAACCGGACTTAACGCGCAACCATAATACTCGTAATTTGTATAAAGCCAACCACATGGAGCAGAAAAAAAATTCGGCTCAGTCAATGAGAAAAGTAAATATAAATTGAAAATAGAGGTAAATGGCAAGGCAAATCGCTGCCTGAATGTAGTTTTCTAGAGCTAGAGCTGCCAAATTCGTTTAAAATATTCTTATCTGTCGCACGCAGATCGCACTTGATTCAAATTATAAATATAATATTCAATTCGTCTTATAATTGTTGATATGTAATAAATATTCTTTTATAAGTTGACTATTACATATCAACAATTATAAGTCGAATTGAATATTATATTTATATTTGAATCATCGGATGATAAACATGGAAGTTATAAGACAATGAACTAACACCATATCGCTCGCACTTACCACAGATTGTTAGTCGGGAGTTAAACCCAGTTTTGAACTGTAGCGATTAAAATAAAACTTTTTCGATTTTTTTTTATTAATACGTTTATTACGTATTATTATATTCTTAAAACTGATATTTTTCAAGTCGAAAGGAGTAATCGCTATTTGGCTATTTGAACTGGTCGTGCCACTGAGTAACGCATTTGTCCTTTAATTTTATGCACAGTTGTTTTTACGGTTGAGCAAACTCGACAGTAGTTTTCTTTAATTTGGATGGTAATTTTAATTTTGGACTCGACTGTAGTTTTCTTTAATTTTGATTTTAGTTTTAGTTTCGGATTTAGTTTGTAATAAAATATAATAATTTTTTTCACCATAACATTGAAAAAACATTAAAAGGCTTAATTGGATAAATTCTTTTATTAATTCCGTTGTAGGTTTAAATTAAAAAAGCTTTGTGCAAAGTAATTGTAGGTAAGGGCTGTGGATTTAAAGCCTGCCTTTATTTCAGGGCTCAACACCACCTAGTACTGTAAGCCCCATGAGACCTCATAAAAATACTCGACCCTAATAAGGCCGACCATTAATCGAAAAAAAGCCCGAGTAAACATGTTATTTTCATCCCAGAGTGCTTCAGTCTGGTGACTTGTTAATGTCATGAAAAAAGCTACATTTAAGGATCTGCTTGCGTCATGGTTAAGTTTACCATTACGGGTAATTGCAGAGCTCGAGGCCCGCCGTCAATTATGTCTGGGAATAGAAATTGCTTTGCGACAGGAGACTCCTTGTTAAATATCAATTAAACCAACTGACAAGCTAATCCCCGCGCCTAGACACCGCCCCAGTCCACGAAATATGCAACAAAATATTTGGAAAATGCATTTGACACAAAACTTTCGAGTGCGTCAGGTTGTTCAAAACTATTGTCACCCCCACACACAGCCAGCGCAAAATTCCATTAAAGTTGTGCATTTGAAATTGCATCAACATAGAGCTTCTAAATGCGGGTGTTTTGATGGGGCAGGGCTGGGGGCGTGTCTGCCTGTTGTGTGATGGGGCGTTACATTGCGGTATGCGTGTGTATGTGTACATGGTAGCTGATACTGATTGAGGTCGTCTTAACCCTATGCTGTCCAGAAGAAAGAGGTGCTATCACTCGACTGAGGCTAGCCACCTACTGCACTACAGGACATTAGAACTAGATTTGTCTTACATATATATCCATATTAATATCCATATAACTAGTATGAAGATTATAGCCCCAAGTGAGAAACGTTTCCTAACTTTAACCCGTTATTATTTGTTTATTGAAATATTACAAATATGTTACAGAAAAAAGTAAAGCTCTATAAAATTAAAAAAAATAAAACACGGATGTCTTAAGGTCGGTTTCTGCCCTCACTGTCAAAGTGACTGATTGCCATCTGTACGGAAAGCATAATCACCAGATAATGCTATCGTAAAGCAAATTCTGTTTTCTGCCTTCCTTTCAATTTATCTAAACGCCTAAGAATAACAGGGCCCTGTTTATTATCTATTTTTGCACGGTTGCTTTGGTTATCGGAATCACTCAAAACTGCTGTAAATCTCTACTTTTTCTTCACCTGGGCTATCGAAAATAGCTGATCTTTTTCCGAGTCAGAAGAGATTAGAGAACGTCTCTCTAAGGTAAGCTCTCACATATTATATACACGATAGAGAACCAAATTTTCTTACTCAGAACTTTATCTGGCCTCAAAATTGTGACAGGGAGGGTAAAGACAACACATGTGCACAGGAGATATTTAAATTTTGTATACTAAAGTTTTGGATTCATGGCGTGTCGCAAGCTCTGATCCAAAACTGCAAATCAATTTAGTCGTCAATGCTCAATGGTCGTTATGGGGTTAATTCATGCAAAGAGGTTATGCAGCTCTCTTCACTGCTTCATCTATGTTCGTTGTTATTTCATTTGGCTTTCTCTCCTTTTTGTCAGCACCCGAGTCAAGGCAAACCAAAGGCAAAAGCAAACGCAGTCGAGCCAAGGCGGGCGGAGAGGTCGAAAGTCAGGAATGGCATCCCGAGTTGGGAGAGAGCCCAAGTAAGCCAATCAAGGCATTCAAAGAGAGCATATTTAAATAGCTTTTAACATGCACGAGCTGTCGAGCTGACTGCTGTAGTTAAGTGAAGGCCAAAACCAAACGCGACACAAAAATGCAGCCAAAACGAGGAGCAGAGCAGACAATTTTGAAATCTGTCAGGGCGGGCCCGAGCAGTTTCCAGTCGTTTGGCCATGCAGTCAACGTTATGCATTTCGCTTCGTCTTGCCCTTAGAGTATCAGCACCTAGAAAATGCGATGGAATGCCTGGACGGAGCCAAGATTGCCCGACTAATGGACGCCCCGAATAGGTGTCCAGCGAAATCCAAGTGCCCTATTAATGGCAAAGCAAAGGGGTTCGAAGAGTTCGGTTTGCAAAAAGTTCACTCTCAAAGGAAGCTTTGGGTTTAAGAAAAAGTGTAATTTCTGTGCATTTTTAGTGACCTGTACTGTAACAATTATTAGCTTAGTAAACTGGAGGTCTCAGTTGGAAGTATATCCATTATTAGTTTATTAATTGTGGCTTTTAGTATCCAAATAAATAGGGTCGGGCTTGTCGTCAATCGCAGTTTCTGTGTGAATAATAAGACGCAAGTTTAAGGCGATTTGAATTCTAAAACTAACTACTCAGTAGGCATAGGAGGCTTGCACAGAAATGCGATAAAATCTGATAGAGAGACAAAACTCCTACAGGGCTATTGGCAAACTTAAGACACTTGCCCCACACATTTTCCGATTCTGTTTTTCGAGTCTGTTTGGATCACTGCTGGTCGGATGCAGAGAACCCGCCTCTGTCCACAAAAGCGGCAGTGCTAAGCAAACAGGCAAAGCATTAAATATGCTGACACAAACCCACCCACACCATTGCACACTTACACCCGTACCCATATATTTCGGGGGCATTTAAGCGCATATTTATTGTACAACGTTGCGTATGCGCAATAAATTTTCACAAAATTTCGACGCATTGTGGCAATAAAATGACATTTTTTCATATTTACACATAAAGTCAACGGAGAGAGCACAAAACGAAGAAGAAATAACAACAAGGGCCGGGAGAAGGACGAAGAATGAGCGGGGGGAAACTCGTAGGCTTAGAGGGAGGCGAGGAGGCGCTGTGAAGGATGTTACAACGATTTTTTATGGCCGCTTTTGCTTTTGATATGATTCGAAATATTTTCAGCGCAGACATTCTTATTTATATATATGTACTTTTATCTATACGCACTTCATACGGGATGACGCGGCGCAGCAGCAGCAACAGCAACAACGTTAGCAACCAGCAAGGCAGCAACAAAAGCAGCCGCAGCATATGTGACAAGCAAGGCTGATGTTGTCCTTGTTGTTGTGCGGCTTGATTCAATGCCAAAATGTTTGCTGTCTCTAGAACGCCGCATAGAGCCATAAAATATGAACATTTAAGAGGGAAATAATTACTCTTTTGCTGACCCAACAGGAAAAATATATTTTGCAATACGTCAACTGTTTTTCTTTTGACATTCAATTTTGCACATAAACCAGCGGGAATCAATATAGATTTTCATTATAATTATAATTATAATTAAATGATTACGTGTAGGCAGTAACAAAACCATTATTTCACAAGGCAATTTAAAAAAAAAATACTTTGCTTCATATATCATAAAAATAAATTTATTTTAATCTTCTACTATATAAAAAAAAGTCGGGTCTTCCTTCCTGACGCCTGAACTCCAGAACGCACGAACCGATTTCCACGGTTTTGCATTCGTTGGAAAGGTCTCGGGCTCCGTGAGGTTTATATCAAAGAAAATTCTCGGAAAATTTTAACAGAAAAGCGGGAACATCTTTTTTTACATACAGGGCCATCACTGATACTATACATAGCATGTACTACGAACCAATATTGTAAGTTGACTTGGAAACCATCAAATCAATCACGTGTATGTGCAAATTTGTATTCAATTTCAAGAGCAGGTCTTTAAGATGGTAAGTTGAACTGTGTAAATTATGTGGATCGTGCATTTGAGGTTAAATTCACCACTCTTTCCATAGTCCAAAATGCCTAGAGGACGACGTGCGAACATCGGCACAAGCATCGTGTAAACGAGACACATCGTGTGTACGATGCGTTACAATATCCAATCATTTATTGGCAAGGGCAAGACGGATACGACATCACATTGAAGATGGTCGATCTAATTACAGGTACAATGAATTACTATGCGTATCGTATGATGATTCGTACACATGAGGAGAATGTCATTCTGAAGTGCCCTCGGCTATTCCAGCTATTCGCTGTCGACATGAATGTCAAAGTCGAGACCAAACATTTAGCGTTCATCCGATTCAATCAGGCAAAGCTACGATCTGAGGACTATATACACTTGCGTGATGCTATTCATTCAGATGGTGATGTTCATTTATTTATTACGTTCACATGCAATCAGCTGAAATTCCTGATCCAGTCACTGACCCCCATCTACACGACATTATGACGACACAGATGGGGCATGGACCGTGCGATATCCGCGACCGTTAGTTGCTGAAAAAGTCATAGGGAACGATGGATATCCAGTTTATCGTCGGCGTTCAAAAGAAGATAATGGTCGAACTATCAAAGTTAAAGTTCAAAATCAAGAGATTGAGATCGGTAATGAATTCATTGTACCATATTGCCCGCTGCTATCACGAGTTTTCGAAACACATGCAAACGTTGAGAGTTGTCATTCGGCCAAATCAATCAAATATTTGTGCAAGTACGTCACAACAGGCAGCGACATAGCTGTGTTTGGTATTGCGTCGGAAAATGCGAATGACGAAATCAGCAACTTCCAAATGGGCAGATACGTCAGTACTAATGAAGCACTGTGTCGATTATTGTCATTTCACATTCATGAAAGATATCCCACAGTTGTACACTTAGCAGTGCATTTGGAAAATGGCCAAAGAGTTTACTTCACTGATGCTAATGCTGCACAACGAGCTGAGAGACCACCATCGACAACATTGACTAGCTTATTTGCAATGTGTGAAGCAGATCCATTCGCAGCGACGATGTACGTTGATGTACGTTAAAATGTCCAAGTATTACACTTGGAATCAATCAACAAAGAAATTCCAACGTCGCAAACAAGGAACCCCAGTTCCAGATTGGCCACAGGTGTTTTCCCCTGATGCACTAGGTCGCAGGTATACTGTTCATCCTAAAACTGATTAATGTTTTTATTTGCGACTGCTGTTGGGAAATGTACGTGGACCAGAATCATTTGCGCATTTGAAAACTGTGAATGGCCACCAATGCCAAAAATATAGAGAAGCATGTCAATTATTGGGTTTGCTGGAGAACGATTCTCATTGGGATTTAACACTTGCAGATTTAGTTGTTTCATCAAATGCGTACCAAATACGAACGCTGTTCGCAATTATCATCAGCACATGTTTTCCTTCACAACAAATTCAGTTATGGAACAAATACAAAGACGACATATGTAAATATATCTTACATCGCTTGCGCACTCAAACGAATAATCCTGACATCCAAATAACCGATGAAATCTACAATTAAGGATTGATTCTGATTGAGGATCAATGCTTGACTATTGCAAACAAGCTACTGATTGAAGTAGGAATGATTGCGCCAAATCGATCGATGCACGATGCATTCAACCAAGAATTAAATCGAGAGCTGCAATAAATGTTGATACATGGCAGCAAAAGCAAGTATTCGAAACATTAATGCAAGCGGTGGACAATAATACTGGTGATCTATTCTTCCTGGATGCACCTGGAGGAACATGGAAAACATTTGTAATTTCATTGTTTTGGCCACTATTCGATCAAGATGTGGCATAGCTTTGGCGTTAGCACCATCTGGAATTGCGGCGACTCTTCTAGATGGCGGTCGTACTGCACATTCTGCGCTTAAGTTGCCACTCAATTTAAACATAATTGATACTCCAACATGCAATATTTTCCGATCCAGTGCAATGGGAAAATTGTTGATGCATTGCAAGCTCATTGTTTGGGATGAGTGCACAATGGCACATAAGAATCCAATTGATGCACTTAACTTCACACTGAAGGATCTTCGGCGAAATAACAACATCTTTGGCGGCTTGATGATATTTTTGGCAGGCGATTTCAGGCAAATGTTGCCAGTAATTCCCAGTGGAACGCCTTCAGATGAATTGAATGCTTGTCTGAAGGCATCACCTTTATGGAATAAACATTATCGCTAACCTTTAATATGAGAGTTTAAAATAATCAAAGTGCTGCACAATTTTCCAAATAATTGTTAGCTGTTGGAAATGAAAAAGTCCCAGTTGATGCGACATCTGGAATAATTACTCTTACCAACGACTTTTGCCGATTTGTAGACTCTCAATTAGCTCTTCTTGAAAATGTTTTCCCAAACATTAGTGAGAATTATCAGAATTATGATTGGTTAAGTCAACGAGCAGTTCTTGCCGCAAAGAATAATGATGTACACGCACTGATTTTCACCATTCAATCAAAAATTGCTTTAGTGACATACAAATCCGTTGATTCCATAACAAATCCCGATGATGTAGTAAATTAGCCAACGAAGTTTTTGAAATCTCTGGAGTTACCCGGATTTCCACCACATAACTTGCAACTCAAAGTTGGTACAGTTATTATGATATTGCGTAATTTGAATCCACCGCGACTTTGCAACGGTACTCGACTTTCGGTAAAAAACTTATGCCAAATTTGATTGAGGCAACCACTATAAACGGAAAGTATGCAGGTGAAAATGTATGTATTCCTCGAATACCAATGATTCCGACTGATCTTCCGTTTGACTTCAAACGATTGCAATTTCCAGTTCGCCTTACGTTCGCAATGACAATTAACAAGTTGCAAGGCAACACGCTTAGTGTTTGCGGGATAAATTTAGAAAATCATTGTTTTTCACATGGGCAGATGGACATGGGGCAGACATGGGCACATGTTTGTGTTAGCGTCAGACCAAAAAACAAAAAATGTGGTTTACCAAAGAGCACTTCAATGAAACGGATAATTTGCGGACACGTATACCGCTTCGATTCAGTATTTACTTTGGATTCACTTTCATTTACTTAGAGAAGTTCAACAAAATAACACTTAATTTTTGTAATCGAAATGATTTCATTACTGTTGTGAAATGAAATAAAATTTTTCCTTTTCAAATATAAAAAAAAAAAATCTTCATCTTTTAATCACCATACGAAATGTAACATAAATCGGAGCCATCTGGTGGCGAAACGGAGTTTGCCGGGTTTGCTATAAAAAATAAAATAATATATAAAACGAGAAAGAAAGCTAACTTCGGTAAACCGAAGTTGGTATACCCTTGCAGTCTGCAATTGGATCATTGAAAATCGAACCATTTTAGTAATGTTGAAAAAATATAGAATTTTGTAAATTTTACATTTTACATGTAGAATTTTACATTTTCATATAAATTGACCGATCGCTTCTATGGCAGCTATATGATATAGTGGTCCGATCTTAATGAAATTAAAACCGTAATTCTAGAACCATAAAAAGCTGCTATGTCTGAAAATTTATAGAAATACGTTGAAAAACAGAGAAGTTAAATTTTTTTGTACATTAATTTCGCCATCATTCCTATGGCAGCTATAGGATATAGTAGTCCGATTTCGGTCATTCCGACATATATACTGCGTGCTAAAGAAATAAGACTATGCTGGAAATTTCAGCCCGATAGCTCAAAAACTGAGAGACTAGTTCGCGTAGAAACCGACAGACGGACAGACGGACAGACAGACGGACAGACAGACGGACAGACAGACGGACATGGCTAGATCGACTCGACTGGTGATGCTGATCAAGAATATATATACTTTTTGGGGTCGGAGATGCCTCCTTCACTGCGTTGCAAACATCTGGTCAAAATTATAATACCCTCTGCAAGGGTATAATAAAAAATAGCAATAAAAGAAACTAACCTCGGCAAGCCGAAGTATATACGTACACCATTGCTTTTATATAAATTAGAAAATGGGATGTATCAAAACAAACGAGTAAGAAAGGTAACTTCGCTAAACCGAAGTTGGTATACCCTTGCAGTCTGCAATTGGATCATTGAAAATCGAATAATTTTAGTAATGTTGAAAAAATATCGAATTTTGTAAATTTTACATTTTACATGTAGAATTTTACATTTTCATATAAATCAACCGATCGCTTCTATGGCAGCTATATGATAGAGTGCTCCGATCTTAATGAAATTAAAAGCGTGATTCTAGAAGCATAAAAAACTGCTATATCTCAAAATTTATAGAAAAACGTTGAAAAACAGAGAAGTTAAAATTTTGTTTACATTAATTTCGCCATTATTCCTATGGCAGCTATAGGATATAGTAATCCGATTTCGGTCGTTCCGACATATATACTGCGTGCTAAAGAAATAAGACTATGCTGAAAATTTCAGCCCGATAGCTCAAAAACTGAGAGACTAGTTCGCGTAGAAACCGACAGACGGACAGACGGACAGACAGGCAGACGGACATGGCTAGATCGACTCGGCTGGTGATGCTGATCAAGAATATATATACTTTATGGGGTCGGAGATGCCTCCTTCACTGCGTTGCAAACATCTGGTCATTTTATAATACCCTGCAAGGGTATAATTATAATACCCTCTGCAAGGGTATAAAAACAATATTACATTGATGGGATCGATATTGTCGAACACTTTTCAGTATCAATTTTTTCTCAAGGACATTGCAAGGACTTCAAAAAAAATTGCATATCTCAGAAGTTTCCATATCTCGGAGTAGATGAATTTATGTTAAATAACCGCCAGGCTGGTTTGATCCGGTTTGTTCCGACATTTTTACATACTACCATCAATTGAAAAACACTATCTGCAAAGATTCATAGAGATAACTGCAAAACTGAGAGACTAGTTTGCGTACAAACGTACAGACATGACTAGATCGATTCAGCTGTTGATACTGATCAAGATTATATATACTATATAGGGTCGGATATGTCTCCTTCCCTGCGCTGCAAACTTCTGACTAAAATCATAATACCCTCTGCAGTGGTATACAAAAGTGTGCTCTTCCAGGATTTCCCCTTAAAAGTATGTTAATTCATGTTATTAATCGGAAACTATTTCCTCTTAATAACAAACCAATTTACATATTATTTAGTTAGCAGATTTTACCATTTTTACTTATACAGTCCGCTTTTCAAGGTTTGCCGTTCGCATTTCTGAATATTTATACCCTTGCAGGATATTACAATTTTCATCTTAAAACGCTGTGAAGAAAACATTTAAGACCCGATAGAGCAGTACCCAGGCAATGCATTATCATGTTAGAATTGCATTTGTGTATGATAAAAACCGAACGTAGGGCTAGATATAAGGAAAAAAGGGAACTTTTTTTTATTTCATAACAATTACTTAACGCAAAAAAGGCTAGATTAAGCTTTAATTTTACAATTTGCCAGCAGTGGTGCAATGTAAACATTGTGGGGCAGAGAAACTTGGTGACTCGATAGTCGGGGCTGTGGTTCACGCTGCTACAGAAAATTCAAGCAAGTCGATCTAGCAATGTCCGTCTAACTCCCGCAACCCGAACATTTATTTCGTTCTTGTTTTAGCTTGAATCTAAAATCAGTTCTTTTAGAATTGTCAGGTTTACCTCTCTTCGGCGGTAAAATACAATGATTCAGCTAAGCGATATTTAGGGAACATTCCATGGATTCATATATCTGCTTAAATTTCTTTAACGTTACTTTTTTCACTAACACAAACTTTAAGTCCTCCTGATGAGCTTTGCAAGTTTGCATCCGATAAAAGGGCCTAAAAGCCTGTCGAACCCAAAGGACGAAAAAATGTTGGTGCACGCATTTGCACATGCATAATAAATAAATACAGCCGCCCGCAGGCGGTTGCTAAGCCAATGGGGGCGGAATATGTGGGGCCGTAAAGGGCGGCTCAAATTTACGCATTTGTAATTACGTAGGAATTAAGCCGCCATCAACGTTTAATTGCTAAAAGCTTTACTCGGAACGAGGCAGCCACGCATGCCGCGGTATCGTGCCCGCGCGAACGGTGGAGGAATGGAACATTTAATTAACAAATTTTACGCATTTATTTTCTATTTTCATGACGATGATGCTGTCCAACCGCACACAACAAAAAATACAAAAAATAAAAATGAACGAACAAAAAAACCACAAACAAAACCAACGAAATTCGTGACAACATAATTTGCCTGCAACTGAACGAAAACGTTTCCGGTCACAGTAAAAACGAAGGACATTGACGCCGTCGAAGGGAAATCAGTGTCTTTGCCCTGCCCCATCACGGAGCCACTGGATAACGTGTATATGGTCTTATGGTTCCGCGACAATGCGGGCATACCGCTCTATAGGTGAGTCCCAGTTTCCAGTTTCCAGGTCCCAGGTCCCAGGACGAGTCCATGTCTGAGGGCTCAATTGGACCATTGTCTCGGCTTATGCACACATATAATTAAATGCAAACGAGAGTCTCGAGAGAAGCTTCTACCTTTTTAAATCGTTAGGGGCGCCAACGCACATAAGTATGCAATGATTTCCTTCTCTAGCACGCCTGTGTGTGTATTTAGCAGGGCTCGTGCTCGCCAGAAGAATGTGTGATTTAGCTTAGCGTCCCCACCTGTTTTTGTTTCGCATTTTTTGTTTGACTTTTGTTTCCCCTGTCTGCGTCATGGAATTAACTTAATTATGTTTACCTAATTTAGAGTGATTAACCTCGGGGCTCGACAGACCGCAGGAATTATGTGCAGTCGAAAATATTCGAGGAAGGCGTCGCCTCCAAAGATTAAATTACGGAAAATTGCGAAGCCAATGCAGGTCAGATCAGAGGTCGACTCGAGTGAAGTCCGCAGTAAAGTGGCTGTAATTGCCGACTCTTAGCTGAAGCCTGCAGGGGTTACTTCTAATTGCATTCATCGTATTTGCATGCTCCCTTGCGCCTTTTGGTTGTCAACCAACGATTTTTTTTCTAAGCTAGAGTAACTTGGGGTGCCCTGGAAGATTAAAACCTGCTAGTCTAAATTTAATTCTAAGCTATACAGGTTCAATAGTATACAAAGTTGGCATAAATCAGGTTTACAAAGGTGCGTTAAAAACATACATGGGCCAAAAAAAAATGTTATAAATATTTTTCTCGACGAAAAATAATTAATAAGAAAGAGCTTTGGATTAAATGGTCTACTACGGCCTTCATCCTGGTGAGCTCCACATCCTTGCGGGCCCGCTGCATTTCCATTTCACTCAACTTGCACCGCATCGCGCTGCTCGCACTTGCGTATTATTTAGCCATAAACATTTTCTGCATAGGCTCCGACTCCCTGCGAACTGTTATTAAGTTGGGCCCTCTTTCGGCAATTTTCCGTCGCACACACGCCACTTACTCTTTCAGTCGCACTCTCACTCCTACTTCCAATTAAATGAAGTCCAACTGCTTTTTAGTTTTTAATTAAAATAGCGGCTAAGAACTAAAAAATAAACGAAAAAATAGGGTTAACGTCGCACACTGAGCGAAGTGTGGGATTCCTTTGATAAATTACATTAAAGATTAAGATAATATATTGAAACTTTTGCCATGATATGCATTTGCTATAGAAGAGAAAGGAAAGTAACCTTGGCAAATGATTCATTACATTCCATTGGTCGATCAGACGACAGAGTCTAATGTAACTCGGGAGCACTTGAGTATATATCGATAAATTTGATATGTAATATTTTATGTATATAAATTGAATACTACTATGTGAACCTAAATTGTAAGTATATTAGTATACTAGTATATATACTATATTAGTATATTAGTGAATACTAGTATGTGAAGTTAAATTTTAAGTATATTATAATCTAAATTCTATTAGAAATATTCACATATTAATAAAATACAATTGTTACGAGTTGACTCGGACTCGAGCCCCGGCCAGTCAGCACTTCAGTCCATCACCCTACCAAATGCTCCAGTCACTCAAAAAACATGAATACAAACTACGATAAGTTTGGCACTGGCCAAATCTAAAAAAACTTTCCAGAGTACCAAGAGAGTGGAGGTTGTTCAGTTTTTCACTCTCTCCCTCCTCTAAAAGCGTGTCTTCTTCTCGACTTTAAGATCGCTTCTTCTCGAAAAAAACAAAATCGAGAACAACTTTGTCTCGATTTCAAGAATGCCTTCGGAAATGTGCATGGAAAAAATCTATCTCAATTTTTCTGGGTGTTGGAATCCGAAATTTCGAGCAGTGTCTTTTGTTGCTTTCCCTCTCGCTGATGCTTCTGGTGTTCCTGTTTCCACTGTGGCTATTGCTGCTTCTGATGTTGCCGCACTTGAGCCGGCTGCTAACTACCGACTGGCGTCGCGCCTCAATTAAGTTGTTGCATTCGCAGCGAGTGCGCAGGCAAGTTCGACGGTTTCCCGCATAAATTATTGTGTGTTGCATACAAAGGACGCTTAAATTTCAGCCAGCCACAAAAACAGCCGAAGTGGCTGCAATCGCAGCAGCCGTTGTTGGGCAGAACGGGTGGAACAAAGGGCTAGCTGAAGAGCGACAGAGAGCGCGGCTCGGAGCGCAGTAAGGACCTCTTTGGATTGGCAGTCCTCGGTCTGGCTTCAAATTTGACACTGTACAATTGCATCGCCGACTACGTTGCAACCGAAAATATAATTGACAGAGGCTGCTTTAATAAAATTAGGCTCACGCAAGCCCATGTGAAAGCGATGATTTATGCACACGTATTTTAAAATAAAAAAATTGTATTACTTGCTTACATGCACATACATATGTATGTAATTAAAGCTAATCCATTGATTTGCGACGGATTTTTAGTTTACCTATACTATATACATACATAAGACCAGTTTTTACCCTTCCGGACAGATAAAGTCCCGGCTAAGAAAATTTGGTTCTATATGGTGTAAGGGTAATACATAGGTAACTTTAGCTAAAATGTAAAATCATTTCCGACCCGCAAAAGAACAGCAGATTTCCGATAGGCCAGTGAAGAAAATGTGGAGACTTACAGCAGCTTTAAGCAATCTGTTATTCTTTCACGTTCAGATACATTTTGGAGGACATTAAACCGATTTGTTGTACGATAAGCTAATCTGGTGATTATCTTTTCTGGACAGATAGATATCAGTGTACAGTTTGACAGTGAGGACAGAAACCGGCTCTAAGTAGTTTAAATTTTCAAACTACAACATTCTGTAAACTCTTCCTTTAAGTCGTGATTTTCACTTGCATCTTGTGAATGCACATTCGCATAGCTCTACACACTAGCAGCAATTTATATATGTTGTCTTTTAAGTCCAAAAGCTCTCAAGAAGTTCGAAACTCTCTGGAATCAGAAACTTGGCCCATTAAATGCAGCGTAGGCTTAAATGTTCGGTGGAAATCGAAAAATAAAATGGCAAAAAAGCAAAACAAAAAATAATTTTATCTGCAGCGCATAAATTGCATTTGGCAAGGCTGTACACGGCCCCCAGGCTCATCCTCACCCCGCGGACTTCCACTGCCTAATGAGAAAACCGAAATAAATTACGCTAATTCTCGTGCAAAAAGTTTAGAGGCGTCCAGGAAACGCGAAACGGGATGAGAGGCGGCTGCCTTATATTGGCTATGGATTTAATTAATTTCAGAGTGGGTTGGAATTTCGGGGCTTTATTCAATTCGCGAGCCAGGCCCAAATTAAATATTAATCGTGGATGGGCGGGTGTTTTCGTGGCTCCGCGTTCCATGTTATTTAATGTATTTGTGTCTTTTCTTCCCTCGTTACAGCTTCGATGTGCGCGATAAGGAGAGCCGGAACCAGCCCCGACATTGGTCAGCCCCGGAGGTTTTTGGCTCACGTGCCAAATTCCACTTTGACTCGCAGCCAGCAACCTTGGAAATTAAGGTGAGATTTACCCGCGGGATCGAGAATCCGTGCCCATTCATTTTCAGTGGGCAGTGCGGGGGAAAGGGGCGAGGGCATGTTTAATATTTCAAGTTAGTCGGAATTAAATGCGACACTGAATCGAAATGCACCAGAGGGGATGCCTTCGTTGTCTACTTTTTCGGGCCACTGAGCAAGGCTTTTTTGCCGTAAGAAAACGGTATACACAAATGCACTTTTTAAGAAGCAAAAAACAGAGTCAAATATTCTCAATTGAATTATTAATTATGGTAGCCTGCAAATTAAATGCAAACAAGCAAAGCAAAGTGAATCGTATTAATCTTTTAAATTTATTATTTTAAAAATAACCAGAGATAATAGAATCCAATATAGTGAGTTTTATATTTTAAGTAAAAGACCGAAATGCGTTTGCAAAAAAATAAAAAATAAAAATAAAATAAAACTTAGGACAGCAGAAAAGCAGAGAGCTGAAACAGAAGCAACTAGCGGAAGTAGCAATGGCGAAACATGGCTAAGAAGAGTCGAGGAAACCGAATGGAATGTGAAAAACAAATTTAGATATCAAAAGTTGTTAAATTGCCTGGCGCACGCGAAATGTTTATTAATGTCTTGCATGTTTGCAGATAACTTGATTTAGCGTTTCTGTCATGCAACACATAGATAGGGCTGTGTGTGCGACTGCCGGTGTACTTGTGCAATGTGTTTGCTACTTCAACTCATCGCATTCGCGCTCGCATCGCATTCGCATCGCGCCGTCTCGCCGTGGATTGCCCTTCCCAGGGCCAGTCTTGCTTCGCTCGGCATTTGACTTTTTAAAGGCCAACTCGGTCGGGGTCTTAAGTGAGTTAAACAATAAACAGCCAGCAGGGTGGTTCTGGGACAGCGGGTTCGTTAACGAGCTGCATTTTGAAATGAATGTGAAATGCACACGAAAAGGCGGCCACCATAAATCCGACGATCGTAGGAGAGGACTTCTTATGAGGGATAATTCCAGCAGGACGAGGTGGGCCAAGTGGGACAGTTCATGAATTATGTACTAAAATTAGTCTGGCTTATAAATTTATTTTAATTGCGTTTCAATTGCGAGCCAATAAACTTTGGGCTGTTTACGAGTGCCAGCGAATGCAGGGGCAAAGTATTCGCAAGTGGTTGTCATGAAAGGAGAGACACACTCACGCCCTGGATTGGGAATTCCACTTTGGGGGGTGATTTTCAAGCAATCCCCTTAAAAAGCCATTTAAGCAGGTCAAGAGCTGTATTACATCGCAGATAATATTTTCCCAGCATGTCACATTTTCATTAAGTGACGGTCTACTACCTTTTACAAATGTATCATGGTGACGGTTACGAATATGTCAAATTATTAGGTTATTGCCTGATTTTATTCGCACACACAGTGGGTTTATACACAGACTCGAATTCATGCATTCATATTGACAGATGAGATGCCAGACCTGTAAAATTAGTATTTTGATTGGTTTATTAAAGAGTAATATACTGGGTTTAATATAGGCCGACATAATGCAATTAAAACATTATTATTATTTTCCTATGAATAACTTAATTTTTTTTTTGAAAAGCAAATTATTCTGTACTTAATACAAATTCCGTATGTTTTGCATGTGAAAAATTAAATATTAAAATGCCCTTTCTTACATGAAAACACTAAGATATGCTTTGTAACCATTGTATTATGAAAGTTTTGATTTGGATCTGAAGTTTTGTTATATATATAATATTATAATATAATATAATGAACATTTTAGTTTTCGGGCTTGGTAGACCTTTTGCAGGAAATGCCCATATCATCAATTTGATGATTTCAAAGAGATATCTATTTAACAATAAGTTGGGTGGTCTGAGCCATCTTTAAATGTAAGCTTTACATTAGTTACACTGAACTAACTGTTAGTTGAGTAGCTATCTTTGTATGTTTTTGATTTGGGTCAAAAGCATAACAAAATCTAAAAATTATCAAAAAATCCTATTAGTTTTCTGAGTGCATTTTATTATTAGGAAAACGAATTGACACAGATAAGATTTATTTATTTCAACCAGAAACTTTCATATTACTGGTCAAAATCCTCTAGTGTCCAATTCAATTTTGAAATAAGTGGACAAGTAGCTGAGAGAAGGCTCCTATTCTGTCAGGTAGACAATAAATAGAAAAAGCTTATTTATTGAAAACCATACAGACTTGGCAGGAGTCCACAAAGATACATTTAAATCTAATTCTATCGAAGAGACAGACAGTATTCAAGGACTTTGAGCTCACTAAAATACAAACCGCAAGAGCTCCGGTGTCATGCAATAATGGAAAATATACGGCTGGGAAAACTGTTTTGAGAAGTGCATGTGCGCATGCCAATCGTCTGTTTACCCCTGTTGTAACCACAAATAATAACTTATAACTTTTTCAGGATATCAAGCGTCATGATCAGGGCATTTACCGCTGTCGTGTGGATTTTCGCACCAGCCAAACGCAAAGCTTCCGTTTCAATTTGTCAGTAATAAGTGAGTGTTGCCCCAAATGAAACATTAAAATCGTATTCATGAGTGCCATTGAAAAATTTACCGTCCTTTCCTCCATCTCCCATTTACCATATACCATTTCCCCTTCCATTTGTTTGTTCTTAGTCCTTCCGGAGCAGCCAATCATCCTGGATCGTTGGGGTCGTCAGCTGAATGGCACTCAATTGGGGCCCAAGCAGGAGGGCGACGATATCGTTATCACTTGTCGTGTGGTGGGCGGTAAGTTGAAAGTTGAGCTGGCTGACTACAAAGGTAGAACTTAACCCCAATACCCCGATACACACACACGAGCCACATCCGTATGCTCGGCTAGACAATTTCCTGTTAATTTCCTTAAAAGCTTTGACCGGCAAAAAGCAAAAAACGGCGCAGGACGAAAACTGCTGCAAATGAAAATATCACAAAGTCTGCTTCGGCTTTCCTAGCCTTCGCCTCAGATTGGTTTGTGGTATTTTCTCAAGCTTGACTTTTTAATTTGCACCATTTTTCGTTTTTACAACCATTCTACTTACGCTCGTCCCTCGTTTTTCAGCTACTGATTTCTTAACTGATTTTTTTCCTTTTGGGTTATCCCAATAGGTCGGCCGCAACCGCAGGTCCGGTGGCTCGTAAATGGACTGCTCGTCGACAATCAAAACGAGCACAATTCCGGCGATGTTATCGAGAATCGTCTGTTGTGGCCGTCAGTGCAGCGCAACGATTTGAATTCCGTATTCACATGTCAGGCACTGAATACGCAATTAGATAAGCCCAAGGAGAAGAGCTTCATACTGGATATGCACTGTAAGTAGGGTGAGCCTTTCGCCTTATATATATTTGTTCAAACTATACTGGGCTGACAACAAATAGACAAAGTAGGGCTGGATTGGAGGTCAGACGACCTGCAGGAATCTTTTAGAAATGAGATAAATTCAATTAAAAGAATACCAAATAAGAAAATTATACGAAAACTAAAAAAATGCTAAGCTCAGAAAATGATTTATAATTTATAGTAAATTATGTTTGGCACATTATGAATCGATTAATATAAAAAAGTTTAATTAGTATTTAAAACCTTAGTGCTCTATGTGAGTAGCTCTACTTTAAAGCAATGCTTTTGGGCTAGACTTTTCACTAGCCACAATACTAAATGCCAACTCATAGCAGTATTATAAGGGCCATTAAATAATTATATGCTAACTGGAGAACAGCATTGTCGATGGGGGCGTCAACGCTTGAATGTCAGGTCTTCGTGTGCGCAGAAGCCTGTGCCCTCGATTTCCCCAATCCAAGACCCAGTCCCCACCAAGATTCCACCCCGACCAAGGTGGAACAGTAAAACACAATGCGCCAGGAACTCAAGGTGCAGAGTATCAACGAGCTGCAGACACGGCAGCCGCTGGCCGGACAAAGTCATAATCCTGCCAGGAAGTACAGCACTTGAGAGCTGTCGAGACGTAATAGACACAAATTGTTGTTGATACTGCCACACACACACACCCACAGACACATCCAAAACCTTAGTAAACACAACCGAAGGTGGTTAGAAATGATTGCCGTACAAAACGAACTGCAATTATGAGACCATGAAATATTATGGTAAACAGTTTTAATTACAATTGCATTGAATTGAATGTTCTTCCTGCCCAATTATAGTGAAGCCCCTGGTGGTGAAAATCCTGGACCCGCCCAGCTCGATGATTGCCGATCGTCGCTACGAGGTTTCCTGCGAGTCCTCCGGCTCCCGGCCGAATGCCATCATCACTTGGTACAAAGGAAAACGCCAATTACGCCGCACAAAGGTGAGAGGACGGGCTGCACTGGGTGACACTGGGTGGGAGAGGGTGGCTTTGGTTTTGCGGACTGGATGGGACTGGAGTACGGAGTGACCGCAATCGACGCAGCTAGTTGGCTCGCTCCGTCCTGCTGTTGACTGACTCACGTTCAGCTCGATAACTTATTGCGTTTGCACAGTCATGCCAAACAAACGGAGCTCGTAACTCGTGGGCACCTCCAGCTCCCACGACGGATAGAGCAGGGACAGGCATGACCTGCCACCCACTTGTTGTTCCTGGGCGTGGTTCACACTCGCAGCTGGGTCCTAGTCCAGCGCCCCCAGACGCCCCACAACTTGGTTAGAATAAACACAGATAATGTGATATAAACTCCACAATACACAAACGAGTCTAGTACGCTTTGCATTTTGCTTTGGCTCTCCCACTTTTTCCCTTCCACTGGCTGAGGGTAGTCTGACTATGCAGTTTAGTTTTTTATTTTAAATTTTGTATATTTTTTTTAATGCCGATACCTTAACACTTAAAGAAAAGACAAAACTATTTGGCATCGAAATTCCTAAAATAATGTTATCCTCTTTTATTATCAATAAGCTCGATGGTAATTATTTTACTATAAAATCCCTTAATAGGTGCACAAAACACATATTCCTACACTAATCCTTATGGCTTTTAATCGTTAGTATCGCGAGGGTATACGAAACATAGGTACTTTAAGCCGTTCTGTGTGTGGTTTAGTTTCCTTTTTTAATTTTTTTTCCTGAACTTTGGACAAATTTATGGGAGTTTTGGTGCAATTTTGTTGCAATTCATTTTTGTGTGCCGGGACCTCGAGTCTAGTTTTGCTTTGGCATATCCTAACCAGGCCTCTCAGGTCTGGCTCGTTGTTTATGTCCGTGTCTATCCGCCTATATATATACAGGCTGATTGCTTTGCCGTTTTGGTCTGCGCCGGGGCAAATGTTTTTAAAGACCGGAAATGTTTTTCAGTAGTTTTCATGTAGCATAAAGCTGCCGTAATGCGGCATAGCCCGCACTCCCATTCCTCGATGTCCTCGGTGCTGCCATCCAACATGTTTTACATGCCTTTTCGTACCCTACTTTGGGGTTTCTAATATTTTTCCATATCCGTGGGTGTTCTAGCCGTGGAAACGGGGCATTAATCAAAGCCCTGCAGACGGTCTAATTGAGAAGTTAGGCCTGCGAACGTAAATAGTCTTTGCGAAAGGGAAGCATGATAAATATTTCAACCCATTTTTAAGTTAAGCCACCAGTACGGGATTACGTATTCACAGACAATTTATTTATTTTTCATTTAAAGCACAATTTATTGCAATACTAATAATTAACAACTAATTAAAAACTAATTATTACTCAAATTATTTCGACATATTAAGGGGATATAATTAAAAAATATTTATGAACTTGTATTAGGCGAGTATATATATAGTTTATTATATTTAAACGAAAACGAAAGTCCCGACCATCAAATTTATTTTGTGAAATCAATCGAAATGGACTGCTAATATATTAAAAGCAAATATCAATGCTTTTGTATGAGGTTAAGCAAAGACAGCTAAAATGACCGCCGGTCACCAAAATAATTCTACTTAACGTCCAATCGATCATATTTTGCCACCGAGTGAAAGGATTTATGTGGCTGTTAACTGCCAGCACTTTGACACCCACAAACCGCCAGCCCGCATCACATATCTCGGCAATGCCTTGCCTTGGAGCAATTCGAGCAATGTGTGAACTGCTAACTTGGAGTATGGGTATGTATGGGTGTCGGGGTAAAACCCTTTATGACCATACCAACTATAGGGAGAGCGAAGCTCAACTAATTGTGTGACGCCTGGCTGGTGTCCCTGTCCGCCATTAAATTTATAATACCCCGCAAGCACATACGCGCGCACACACCCTCACATGGCACATAAAACCCGAACAAACATACTAATAAATTTTAAATTGCAAACATAAAATATTTCGACAAATTTGAAAGCAAAAAAGCACAAAGAGGCCAACCAGAAGGAAATTCTGGCTCGAGGCAAGGTCTGAGTCGCAGTCTCGACTGGGCCCGACCGGCGGGGAAAACTTAATTAATGCAGAAACATTTTCTTATATTTTCTGTGTACTTTTTCCTTTTTTACAGGACGACATATCAAAGAACTCGACACGCTCCGAGCTGAGCTTTGTGCCGACCACAGACGACGATGGCAAATCGATAACATGCCGTGCTGAAAATCCAAATGTGAATGGCCTGTATTTGGAGACCATGTGGAAATTGAATGTCGTTTGTAAGTATTACAAATTGTGCTTAAGTCTAAAGTATGAGCGAAGCGTAGGAAGGTTTCCCGAAAGAAACACCAGGCGGAGGAAACTCAAAGGAGAGCCTTCGGCAAAGAAAAACCATTGCCGACAGCTACCGAAAAGGTAGACAGTCCTGGGCCTGGGACAGGACCAGGCTAAAATTTATTACGTCGGCGATGTCGCCATCGCCATCGCTGCCGTTGAAAGCCTTTAAAATGCAAATAAATCAAAGACAAATGACAAATTGTGAATAATTTGCCAAAGGGCCAAAACACCGTAGTCGGTCGCCAGGGGCATCGGAGGGGAGCGAGTACAAATGAAATATGTCGGCTAACAAAATATATGGTAGTCGCTTAAATTAAATGAAGGACTTTTGAAGTGGCCCCGCCCCCATAAAAATAAATAAAAATAACTTAGCAGAGTAGCCCCCAAGCCCCACTAAGTGGAGATACGAAATTGGGTCCAAAATTGTTTTACCGCCATCAGATTTTACCTGCACTTTTAATGAAATCTCTCAATAATTGTAAGTCCCACCTTAAGCTACTTCAATCCGTGTTCCACAGCGTCGACATAACCATCAAGGACTTACTGCGGACATCGTAAAGTTCACAGCAAAAGTGTTGGGGAAAAGGAAGAGAGTCGAACTCAATTGCGTTACGTATACGCCACGTTTGGTGTGGCCAAAATGTGTGTTCACTGTACCGCTCCCCACTTTCCCTCCTTTGATACCAGGGCATCACGTAATGGCATTTTCTTTTACTTTTCGTTTGTTAAAATATGAATATTTTGTTAACTTCAATCTGAAATGATGGCACACCCCCTCGAAAAATTACTGGTTATGCCAACCGAAATTCGCCTGTGCTTATGTATGACTACGGATATATACATTTGTGTATAGCGTAATATGATTATATTTTTTATGCGCAACACATACTTTACAGGCCCATATTTTATGTTTTAGAATTTCATATTTTATTTGTTTGTTTTTGTCCACGTTAAAGCGATTCCCGCTTCGTCTCTCCGTCCTTACGCTTGTTTTTTGTAGCTACGTTGGCGCAAATAAAGTTTATGATAGGCACGTACGGGAACAACAAGCTCATACACACACCGGTGTGTGCTCAACTGTTTGTGTCTTGCGAAAGCACTTGTGTTGCGGCAGACTCGGTGTTTTTCCAGAGAATTAAAAAAACCAAATGTTTTTTAATTTTCTCACAAAAACCCCATTTTCTTTTGACTGCTGGAAATCAAAAAATCCGAAATTAAGAGTAAGAAGAAGGTCTCAGTGTTTTAATGATCTATATATTACTTCTTAAAACCACAAAATTTCAGTTTGGGGTTATTAGTTAGGAATAAATGAAAACTATGCCTGATCATTCGTGGATAATTGTTTGACCCGAGAGCGTATGAGCATATACATACGTAGATAGATTTTAGATTTTAGTTAATTCTGTGAATTTCTTTAAGTGGTACTGGGCTTAAATTAAGTACATGTAGAATTTATATGGCCCGTTATTCTTTATGTCTTTGTCTGTGCTGCCTGTACGATATCTGCATCACGCGTGAGTTATTAAGCCAACTGCGTTTTGGCTTCTTAGCCACGACATTTGCCAAGGCCATTTGGTCATGCCTTGCGCCAATCGCTGCCCTTCTCGCACTTTTCCCGCAATCCTCCGACTGCCATTGTATATTTTGTTTATATCTCGCATGTGTGACACGCTCCTTTTAAAATTTATAATGTATCCGATGGAGGGGCTCCAGTAGGAATCCTAGCTATGGAAACAAGACAAAACATGCAATGCAATCACAGACGCTGTGCAGATTCCCCCATGAGTGCAGGACTTAAATAGAATCTGTACAGTGCAAAAAATACCTCACAATGAGAAAAGAATTTGGATTACATAGATCTTTAAATTTAATTTTGATTCGTTTTAGTTCCTTGACCAACATCCCTATTAGATTGAAAACCAAATTGGATATTACACGTGATTGATGTGTTTTTAATTTGTTTTATTTATCATTTCATGTGTAAGGGAGGTTTGTATTGTATTTTGAAAGATTTTCTAACAAGTTTTTAGTATCGTGGATCTGTAGCTGAGTATGGGCACAATAAATTCAAACGATTGCTTCTTCCTATAACTTATAATATACGAGTTACAGGTATAATGATTATTAGGTGTTGCATATTTTTGTGAGCTCGGCAGAATACCGAATACGGAAAACAGATGAATTTTTAAAGTGTACGTGTAGCAGCCCTCGCAACAATACGTATGAATCACATACGCACGCAGACTGGCTGTAAGTGTCTGCCCGTATGTGCTTTTGTGGCCATTGTTTATGACCGGGAGCTGCTCCGTGCTCCCTGGTTTCTGGTCCCTGTACCTCGGCGTCTAGTGGAGCGTGCTTGGCATTTTTGAGAAGCGAAGCTTACGCCATGTGTATTGCACTGAATGCCACAATTTCGAGTTGATATTTTTAAAGTGGTAATAGAAGCCGGCTTCGGGCGGGAGCCCACGCAGCCGACTTGTGTGGGGATGGAGATGCCATATCTGGAGGCGTTGTCATATTAATGGCTCTCCACGACGGAGTCGGAGGACAAATCGGCCACCAGGGCATCGTAGACGCCGTGCGGCACCACGGTGCCCACGATTTTCTTCTTCACGTCGGTCTTGACGCGTATGATCTGGATCTTGTGGCCGCTCTTCTCGATGATCAGCTCGATCCGGTCCCAGATGGGCAGCATGAGTCCGGAAAGGACATGGTAGGGGCGAACGCGGAGTCCGACCTCGCAGCCCGCCGGGAAGGGACAGGTGCGGTTCCAGTAGACGTGCGAGCACTTGTCCAGGCACACGTCGTACTGCTGCTGCCAGAAGTCGCGGGCCACCTCCGGCTCCACCTTCACGTAGCGCGTCAAGATGGAGCTGAGCGTCTCCAAGCGAACCTGGGGCCCCGTATTGGGTCGGTAGAGCTGCAGGCTGATTTTGGCGGGGGCGGAGGTGGAGGTGGAGGTAGCTCCCTCCGTCGTAGTGGACTTGGCCTGCAAACAGAGAATAGAGGAGTTCTTGTTGTGGCGCAGCTGCTGTAGCACGTAGAAGCCTTCGTGGTCGTGGCGGCCCTCCTTCCGGTATCTGAGGGAACAGAGAGCGGGTCAGATATGGGTTGGTCTTGCGAAAGGGCTAAACTCACTTCGCCAAGGCCGTCTCGTAGGACATGCCCCGCTCCACAGTCACGGTGTGCAGCTCGGTGGCCGCCGTGCCGGTGGCATGCTTCCGGACAAACCTCATCAGCTTGACGGACTTCACGCACGCCCCGTGTGCATCGAGGTCGAGGATGCCCAGGTCGAAGTGGCCCGTGCGTTTCATCTGCATGATCAGAGAGTACATCTTGTCCAGGAAGAACTTGAACAGGGCGTTCTGCACCTCCACGCGACAGCCGAGGATTCGGTTCAGGAACTTGGATATGTTGTTGCTGTCCTTCTCCACGGAGAACAGCTTCACCTTGTTCTCCTCGCGCACATTGAGCATTCCCACGCCCGCCATAGCCACGCTGCAGTCGTAGAGGAAGTCGCCCTTGTAGGAAACGGGAACATTGGGGTGGTCCAGCGGCTTCTCGCCGGTGAGCTGCTGCATCACGTTCTCCAGGGCGCTCCGACCGATGCTGTTGTCTATGTTGAACTGCGAGAGATCCCGAGCGTCGGTGGCCCGTCGATCGCCCTGCGTGAGGGCACCCAGACTCTCCAGCCGCTTGGCCACCGTGGAGGCAAAGCGGCGTTCGCCGGCCAAGTCCGTGATGACAAAGACGTACTCCGGCGAGTTCACCTGGTTTGAGCGGTGCGTCCGACCAAATTGCTGGATAGCCCGGTCCGCGCTCCACGGCAGCTCCAGGGTTATGTGAAGGCGGCGCCGCTGGTTGGACACACGCTTGTCGCTCTGCAGTGAAATTCCGCTGGAGGCCGCCTCTGAGATGATGGCCACGTGCTTGCTACCGACCATGAACCGCTGCTTCTCACGGTAGTTGACCAGGTCCATCGAGGTGTCGCTCTCACAGCGCGGCTCGTACTTGTAGCCGTCCAACTCCGTCCGCACCACTCTGCCCCGACGGCCGGTCATCTCGGCCACCAGCTTGGTGCCGCCCAGCTCCGAGATCAGCTTGTCCAGCGTGTTGGACGGCATGCGCCGGCCCAGGATCTCGATCTTATCCAGCAACAGCTCCCTCGCTCTGATGCACCGCTCCACATCGTGCTCGGTGATGTTTGCCTTCTGCAGCTTCGTGTTGTCAAAGGTGTACGTGGCATCTCCATCGTTGTCCTGGGCCCGCATATTGTTGCACAGATGCTGGAGGATGCGTTCCTGCATCGTTATCTTCTCAACTGCAAGAGGGAAGAAGTGTGAGTTAGTTGATGAAAGCTTTTGTCTATTCTAGAGGTGAAATTTGAAATTCAAAAGGGTTTTTTGCAGTACAATCTCCGAGTGGGAAATTGTCCAGAAATATGTACAACTTTCATGTGCAATTGGCATCAGGTATTTGCCTTCTACCTACTCTCTTTCGCTTTTGTTCAGGGGCGATTCGGAGTAATGCATGTAGTTATTCTGTCACTGCTATGCTCCCCAAACATTTCCTCATACATTTTCTCACAGTACAGAATTCTTTATGGAACGGAGCAGCGTACGATTCAGGTATGCCTGAATCTCTCGCTTACCACATGCTGAATTGGGAATGCATCTCTAAGCTCAGCCCTGTTGCACATCGAATTCAACACAGATTCGTTCATTAGCATAGTTTCCCCTCTTAACTCACCCTTCTCGACCTTGGGCGGTCGTCCTCGCCGCTTTCGTCCTGTCTTGGCCCTTTCATCGTCCACGGATAAGCAGCTCTCGTACATCTCGATATCGCTCTCTTCCGCCTCGGCATCCATGTCGTCATCGAAACAGTCGGAACTCATCTTGGCCTTCTTGGGCCGCGGAGGACGGAACCGGGGCTCAGGCTCGAACTCGCCGGTGTTGAGCAGACGGTGAAAGGAGTCGCGCTTCGGCGCCGGAAAGTGCTTCTCCACGAATGATTGGATGATCATTTTGGAAGTGGACACAAAGGAGCTCAGCTTGCCGTTGTGGCGTTCAAGGTGCTCGAGGGTGCGCGATTCCCCCGTCGACTGCAGGCCGATAACCACCGCCTTACCCATCCGCGTAGCTTGGCGCGTCATCTTGACAACGTGATTCACCTTGGAGGCGATGCACAGATTTTTGAAGAACCGCTGATGGGCGCACCAGAACTGGCAGGTGATGATCTTCTGCACCCGGTTTTCGATGCACATCAGGCGGCATGCCTTCAGGAACTTCTTATTGATCTCGGCCCACAGCTCGGCGGCCAGATTGTAGGTCTTTCTGAACTCCTTTGGCATGGGCACCTCCTCGATGCGAAAGCTCACATCCTTAAAGCTCAGTTGCCTGGCAATGTAGGTGCCCCGAAGTTTCATGTCCATGGCCACGATCTCCATTGCCCCAATTCCGCGCTTCTCCACGGCATTCACGAACTCAAAAAACTCCGGGTAGGCGGTGCCAGGGCCCCAGAGACCCAGCCGCACCATATAGGCCATGTTCCTGGGCTCACTGGCCCCCGTGGCCGAGGCGTAAACGACTCTGGCATGTGGCAGTAGCTTCTGCAGGTCCAGAACAGTGGTGCCCGTCTTCGTGGACTTGCCCACGTTCATCAGACTCAGATTCTTGGCTTTGTGGCACTCGTCGAAGACGATTACCCCGTCGAACTTCTTGCCAAACCACTGGACCAATTGGCGCAGACGAGTCTTGTACTTGGAGTTGGCCGTCAGGGATTCGCCGATGAGCGCTGTGTATGTGCAAAATATCACGCCCTTCTTAAAGTTATCGTTCTCCTCAGAGTCTATGCGACTGTACTTGAACTTGTTAATAGGCACCACATGGACCGTGTCGTGGGCGCCTATGTCGTACAGGTCTCGCTCGGCATCGAACTTCAGATCATTGGAAACGGAGACCCAGAGCGCCCGCCTTCTGCCCTTCATGTAATTGTCGAAGATGATCCCAGCAATGGTCCTGCCCTTGCCCACACCGGCTCCATCGCCCAGTAAGAAGCCGGCTCGCTCCCCGCTGGGCAGGATCTGCTCGTGGGCCTGGCAGGCGTAGATCACCGCCTCCAGCTGCAGTGCACTCAAGCAGCTGGTGGTCCCCTGGGGCAGTGCCAGCTTGTAACTGATGTCGGGTAGTTCCACCGAGGAGAGCGTCGCCGTCTCCACCACCGGATCCGGATGGCTCATTCCGATCTTTAGCTTACTTGGCCAGTACTCCGCGAAGGTGTCGGCAACTCCGATTTCTTCGTAGTCGACTTCCTCGTCCTCGACAGCCTGTCCGGTCGGCGACACGATGCCAGCCGCATCCCTAGGCCTGAGATCTCCAGCCTCCGGGCCACCGGGCACTATCATTGGCAGGGCCAAATAGGGCTGCCCACTTTGCAGTATCTGGTGCAGCTGACTGGCCGTCAAGCTCTCCAGCTCGTTGACCTTCCTGCTAGGCTGGGCCAGTGGCATTTTTGTCGATGTCGATGAAGTGGACACACTAGTGACGAGCCCATCTGGAGCGGTGGTATAGGTCAGGGAGACAATCTGCCCCTGAAGCCCCTTTAGTTGTGCGACCATCGGTACTTGGGACAAGGGGCGCTGCTGATTTCCAGCTACTGGCAGTGGTGGTATCTGATGAGCTACAGGATTGATCACATCGATGGCCTTGTTGGCTGCGGTGCTCGTGGAAGCTGTGGGAAGTTGCGGATTTCCAATTGGAATCACCTGACCCACTGCAGTGCTCGCTTCCGCTGTCTGCTGGTCAGCATTGAGTAACGAGTTAAGTAGGTTGTCCAGGGACTCGTCGCCCTCCTCAGGCACCTCCACCAGCGGCAAGGAGTCCAGTTCCGCCTGCAGACGTGCATCGATTTCAGCCTCCGTTTCCCCAGCGCTTGCTTTCTCCGGCCTTTTCGAACTACATTTCGGCATCGGTTCTTCACCCGAAAACAATGAAGCCAGTTCAGCCCCCAAGCGGGCGTCTATGTCGTCTTCCTCCCTGTTGTTACTGCCATCGTTCATTGGTCCGAATTGGGCATAGTGCTCGTATGCGACATCGAAGCACAGACTGCCGTCGTCTTGATTCAATTGAAGCCTGCTGGATGCGTCCGCTGCACCTAGGCTTGACTTTGGTTTTATAAAGCCAATGTCCTTATTCTCCACCGGCTCGTACGGCTGTTTATATGCGGAGCTGGCATCATCTTCGGCCTGACGCATGCGATCCCTGTTATTGGTGGGAGCCCGCCATTGTGTCTTGATCTCCTTAGAAAGGGGAACACCTGAGCTCAACTCAGCAGCCACTTCATCTTTATTCGTTTCTACGCTCTGGTCTCCTCCAAGACAGTTGCAGCTAGGTTCCAACCCCACCCCAGTATACCTTACTGAGGTGTCATCGGCGAACCAGTCGAGAGGTAACTCGGGACCCATCCCTTTTTCTTCGGAAAACATGGTCGGACTAAAAGTGGTCCACGAGCTCAACTCTGGAATAAAATTGATTCTTGGACATGATTTTAATGAATTGGCGGAAAAATCCTTACCCGGATCCGCCTTCTTAGGACTTTGGGAGCCCTCCTGAATGGGTAACTCGGTGTCTTGCACTTCCGTTTTGAAAATCCTGTTTGAATCGAAATTGGTCCACGAGTACGATTCTGCTAAGAAATCGATTGGTGGACCTGCTAAGTCTTCCCCTAACCAGTTTGTTCGCAAGTCGGAGTTATGCACTTCCTTTTTGATAATCTTGTCCAGACCGAAGTCGGCCCAGAAGTTTTCCACTTGAATGAATTCTGTTGGAGGACTTGCTGTAGCAGCATTTTTCCTGAAGCTTTGGGAGCCAGTCTGAATAGGTAACTCGAAGTCCGGTGCTTCCTTTTTGACAATCACCCCTTGAATAGGGAATTCCGCTTTGATGATCTGGTTCGGATCGAAGTTCGACTCTATAATGAAATTTATTGGAGGACTTGCTGAGTCTTCCTCTAACTAGTTCGCCGGAATATCCCTACCTGTAGAAGTCTTTTTCATGGAGCTTTGGGAGCCACTCTGAAAGAGTACCTCGGAGTCCGGCACTTCCTTTTTGATATCCCACCATTGAATAGGTAATTCGGGGTCTCGGACATCCGTTTTGATGATCTGGTTCGACTCTGTAATGATATCTTTTCGAGGACTAGCTGAGTCTTTCTCTAACTAGTTTGCCGAAATATCCTTACCTGTAGCAGCATTTTTCCTGGAGCTTTGTGAGCCCCTCTGAATGGGTGACTCGGAGTTATGCACTTCCTCTTTGATAATCTTGTTCTGATCGAAGTCGGTCCCTGAGTTCAACTCTGAAATGAATTATATTGGAGGAGTGCTCTAATCAATTGGTGGAAATACCCTTACTAGGAGCAGTATTCTTCTCGGAGCTTTGGGAGCCCTTCTGATGACGTAGCTCGGAGTCTCGCACTTTCCTTTTAATAACCGTGTTCTGATCGTTGTCGGTCAGCGTCCACGAGCTCATCTCTGTAATTAAATCATTCGGTTAACTTGCTGAGTTCTTATACCCGGTACCCATAGGGTACAAGGGTGTTATAGGTTAGTGCCAACCGAGAATGTATGTAATAGGCAGAAGGAGGCATCTCCGACCCCATAAAGTATATATTCTTGAGTAGCATCACCAGCAGAGTCGATTTAGCCATGTCCGTCTGTCCGTCCGTGTGAAACAACAGATCTCAGAGACTATAAGAGCTAGAGTTACCAAATTTGGTGACAACATTGGAATCTGTTACACGCAGATCAAGTTTGTTTTAAAATTTTCCCACGCCCACTTGCGCCCTCAAAAATCATAAACGTTAAACAAGCTATACTCGTTATTTTCGGGTTAAAGGTAATAGATGCAATAAATGAATAAAATAGAGCTGATGTTTCCTGAAAATTTCAGTTAAATCGGATGATAAACATAGGAGATATTAGCAGGTTCGAATTTTAACACACCGCCCTAAGGCACTGCTGTTGCAAGCTGTTGCCGAAAGGTGGCGCATTCGAGCCTTGGTCGTGCGATATAATGCCGCCAACTGCAGAAGAAATGACAAAAAATAACATAATTCATTTTTTGACTCCGATCGAGCGGGTTTTTATGTGTTCCTATAAAATGTATCAATTATATTTATGTATGACATTCAATTGTTCAGGTCGGGAGTTAATTCGAGAGGCGTTTTATTTTAAGAAGTATCGAAGAAGACTATTATAATGTATGTACAATTTTAAATTGCCTTTTAGTGTGAAGCGCAAACGTTTAGGTACCGGGTATCTCATAGTCGAGCACAGTCGACTGTAGCTTTCTTACTTGTTTTCTAATAAGTGTGTTAAAATATCCTTACCTGGAGCCGCCTTCCTCCAGGACCTGCGGGAACCACTCTGAATGGGTAAATCTGAGTCCTGCACTTTCTCTTTGATAGTCTTGTTCGGACCGAACTCGGTGCAGGTAAGCGAGCTTGAAATATCCTTAACCGGAGCCTTCTGCCTTAAGCTTTGGAAGCTACTCTGATGAGGTAACCGGTAGTCTTGCCCTTCCTTTTTCACAGTTTGGTTCGGACTGAATTCGGTCCTTGAGTTCGACTTTGTATTGAAATCTATTGGAGGAACTGCTGAGGACTCCTCTAACAAGTTCATGGAAATATTCTTACCTGTAGCAGCTTTTTTCCTGGAGGAGCCTCTCTGAAGTGGTAGCTCGAAGTCATGCACTTCCTTTTTGATAATCTTGTTCGGACCGAAGTCGGTCCCCGAGTTCGACTCTGTAATGAAATTTATTGGAGGACTTGCTGAGTCTTCCTCTAACCAGTTCGGCGGAATATCCTTACCTGATGCAGCTTTTTTCCTGGAGGAGCACCTCTTAAGAGGTAACTCGGAGTCTTGCATATCCTTTTTGATAATCATTTTCTGATCAAAGTCGGTCCGCGAGTTCGACTCTGTAATTAAATCTATTGGAGGAGTAGCTGAATATTTCTTCGACCAGTCAGCGGAAATAGCCTTACCCTGTGTCGCCTTTTTCCTGGTCCTTAGGGAACATATCTGAATGGGTAACTCGGAGTCCATCACTTTCTCTTTGATAGTCTTACTCGGACCGAATCCTGGCCACGAGCTCGACTCTTTAATGAAATCCATTGTTGAACTTACTGAAGCTGCCTCTATCCAGTTCGTGGAAAATTCCTTCTTCTTGGAACTCTGGGAGCTCCTCTGAATAGCTAACTCGGAATCCTGCTCGTCTGTGAGAATTCTATTGTCCAGGGCAGAGGCAGGACAGTAATTATTGTCACCGTTAATTAAATCGGCGGTGCCTGCTACTACATCTTGACCAATTATCAATTGTGAATTTGCATTTGATTGATCGTCTTTCGACGCGTCCTGCATATCGGCTCGGGTTATCCTGGACCGGCTTCTCCGCGCCCAACGACCCTTGGCATTTCTGGCAGGAGTTGAGCGCTTGGACGTAGATGCCGTAGAGTCCCCTTTTTTTTCGATTGGGACCTTTCCGGCCTCAGAAATGGCTGCGTGATCCATGGGATCAGTCCAGCTCGCTTGCTTTGCTAAAACTTTGGAGTTGGTGGAGCCCTCGAGATTTTTGTTGGGCGTCAGGCCGGATGTCCCAGAATTTGTTTCGCTCAGAAGCGACCTTTGCCTTTTCTGCGTAGCTCTCTTACTGACGGGTTTGGTTCCGTCATTCTCTTCCTGGACCACCGTTGCCCTCTTGGACCTCGATTTTTTTGGCATTTTGTTGCCCTTTCAGTTTTTTCCGTTTTGGTGACTGGTTTGTAGCGAACCAACTGAGATACTGAGAAATATTGTGTTGACTTTGACGACATCGACTATAAAATTTATTTCATGGCCAATTTGATCAACAAGGCAAACAAGCAGGAAGCTTAAATAATAATTACAGTTGCGATTTTTAAATGATAAAGGCAATAACTTTAACAAAGTCCTTAAAATTGCCACAATTCGTGTTGTGAACCTAAATTTGCAAAACAGGAACAAAAATAATAGAAAACTTAATCAATTAATTAATTAACTAATTACTTAGAACCTTTTAACTAGCAGCGAGCTTCGGCGTTTACCACAGCGCTTTCTCTCTTTTCGATTCGTACGAATATGATTTTTATTTGTATTTCTACTTATCGTAATGGAAAACATAAAACACTTAAAAAAGACAAATTCCTCGCTTTTTTCTAGAGTCTTCTTGACAATCACAGTAGGTCAGAAAAAATCGGTCATAGCTGAATTTGAATGGCAAACTATCTGAATGCGATGTGAAATTAAGAATGTCGAGACACAACAGAGTTTGCTGGGATAATTTGATTATGGTTTACGGACTACTCAATCCAAGGGTACTTAAGTACAAATAATTATTGATTTTTTTGTATCACAGACGATATCAGTATTAATGTTTCATTAATTTCGGCTCACCTTTAATATTGGCAAATTTAAAACTCCGTCCAATCCCGCAAGGCACTTGCCATAATCCAACAGCCTTTGCTGGCACATAAATTCCGGGCAACCGTTGTCTTCCGCTCCGCCATCGATCGAAGGAAAAGGAAAATGGGTGGGAAAGACGGGAAGGGGTGGTGGTATTGGCGGTGGAACGGTAAATGATAATCACAAAAATGGCCTGCAACATGTGTGCGGAAATACGCGGCGCGACTTTTCCACCAAAAGAGTTTTCGCAGCCCTTTGGGCACTTTTCCTGATTGGCAGACGCCCGTCGGAGAAGCGGAGCTCCGTGGAAGGTGCGGGAAAGTGCCACCAGGGCCTGGCAAAACTTTTCCGGGCCATTCTAAAGTTTTCAGCAAGCGGAAGGGAACTTTTTGGCTTGGGCTTGGGTTTGGCCAACTCTTGACTGTTGGCGCTTGATTTTGCCCGACAATAACTCAGCAATATTAAGGTTGGCACGTGCGGCCCGTTCCCGTTCTGGGGCTTGTCCCGATCCGTAGTTTGGCCCTGGTCTTGCTCCCTTTCCGGGTCTGGTCTGTCTTGGTCCGCGCTCGGGTCCTTGCTGCTGTTGGTCTCTGTTTGTCGCAAAGTTTGTGGCTCGTTAAGCAAATTCAAACGACTTAAGCGGCAACACATGTTGGCAAAGAGCGGTCGATGGGCGGATGTCGGCGCTGTGTCGTCATAACTCTTGGCTGCTGGTTCACTTTGCCGCCGTTATTGCTCTAAATCGCTCATATTTGCAAAAACTATTAAATCAGCTTGATCACGCCAGCACGTGGGACTGGGGCAATGACAAGACAGTCCAGGAGCCAGATAATGTACGAGAGAACACGTTGAATAGATGGACAGACCTAATACATATTTGCTTTTAAGATACGCATCGGTACATCTAGAATTAGCAAACGGAACTTCACAAATGGAGGGATAACCTTTGGAATTTTACCTGACTTAATAAAATAAGAATCATAATTATTATTACAACATTATATTTTATTGATATTTTTTATTGACTAGCACATTTACAATTTAGAATATTTAATAGCAAAATAGAATCAATTTAGGAATGCAGAAACCAGGCAAGTTATTTACCAAGCACAAAAAATTGCGTTCTGCAACATCCTAATGGATACTTTTTAAATCATATGTACTGCTATATGTGCTAAATGACTTAGGGCCTTCACTGTCAAAGTGCCTGGCAGCTATCTGCTCGGGAAAGATAATCACCAGATAATCTTATCGTAAAACCTAGTACCTTAAAGTGTTTCTAAGCAGTAAGAGATCGCGTGTCTGAGTACGTAACTAAATTCAAAAAATCTGTTAATTTAAAATAATTAAAAGAAGAAATATCTCAATATGACGTGGGAATCTTGCAAAGCAAAAAAATGTCGGTGAAATAAGAGTTCTAAGTATCTTAAAGGCGGCTTTACAGAATGCGCCAACATCAGCTGGCAAAACTTTTAAGCGATAGGAAAATCGTGTGCAGTATTATTTAATTATATTATTTTTAATATATATATATACATACATATATGTTTTTGTTTTAATTAAAAAAAAAAACCTTGATCTGGCAACCCTCCCTTAAAGCAAATGGGTTTTCTGCCCTCCTAGAATTTGTCTGAACTTGAAAGAATAACATATTGCTGTCAACTACTCTGCTAACTATCGATTATTGTTGTAACCGAAAACCGGCCGTTAATAAAAGAGGTTAGGTAAAAACAGGAAGTGCTGCTGATATACACCACGACTACAAGAAAATGTGAAGATCTATTATGTCTAGGACTTTCTCACAGCAGCTCAATTGAGAACTAATTGACATGTTCTTTCGTTCCTCTTTGCAGATCCACCTTTGGTGACTTTGCGCTTGGGCTCAACTCTGACGCCGGATGATATCAAGGAAGGCGACGATGTTTACTTCGAGTGTCACGTACAATCGAATCCTCAATGGCGGAAACTGTTGTGGCTGCATAATGTAGGTCGCACCATGGGTCGGCTGGGAGTGGGCCAAGCAGGAGTCGGGAGCCAGGAGCCGGGAGCCGGGAGCCGGGTGCCGGATCCAATCCACTTGGATCCGGCCCAAGCCAAACCACTAAAAGGCATACCGGGCTGTCTGCTTGGCTGGCTCCTTGCATTCATTTCTGTTCAAGTGTCAATAACATGGCAGGTTGCGTATGCGTTGAGGTGGCTGCTCAGGGAGTCGCCGCCGATGATGTCCTGATGTACGGGATCTCGGATGCGCTGCATTTGCTCATTTCAATTCCCGTGGTCTGTCCGTTTGTGTGTGAGGTGGTCTGGAGCCCGGGTCAGGGGGCCATGTGGTCCTGGGATATGCCATTTTGGGTAAAATAGTTTTGGGATTTGCGGCATTGATTTTGTCGTCGCTCAACTGCAGTCCGCAGTCGCTTGGCAATCACTCAGGCCAAGTTCCCACCCCACATCCTGCCAGTCGTGCCCACCGCTGGGGGAGACTGGGAGACAATGTTTGCGCATGTGGCTCTGAATTTTAGCGGATTTTGGCAAATTGAATTTCGAACTCCAGCGATTTTGGTCCCGATTATAGTTGGGAGCAGTAAAGCCGAGTGATCCATTACTGCATTATTTGTGATTTATGTATAGATTATCAGATTTGAACAGACACCACTATACATAAATAAGGCTACTCAGCGAATATGCAATAGAGTAGATATATTATTGAATTTTAATAATCTTATTATGGGTCGTTCAATTAGTTACGATGCGCACCGAAAGTGTGGGGAGGGAAGCTACTGTATACATACAAATAAAGGCAGAACTGCAAATATAAATATCAAATTCTTATATTTTCCAAATTAGGGCATTCATCTGGAGCACAATACATCCGCCCGCGTAATTCGCTCGAACCAGAGTCTGGTGCTTCAGAAGATCACGAAGCACTACGCCGGGAACTATGCGTGCAGTGCAATCAACGACGAGGGCGAGACGGTCAGCAATCAGCTGCCGCTGCGGGTGAAGTGTGAGTAGCCTTATGTAGAATTCATAAATAAATAAATTAATTAATACTATAATTCCTTGACAACTCGGTGAAAAACAATTAAAGGTATTTGCCGTGATCAGTAAATTGGATTGAATTCCTTCTCCCATGTACAGGAATCGTGACCCCACGAGAGTTCACTTAGTTGGGTGCTAACTCCTTTGACTTTTCCGTGTCCTTGCCCTCGAGCAGCTCTAGCACTTTCTGTTTAAACAGAAATCCTGCTTCACTCGGCTGCTGTGATGCGTCAGCGATTTTAAGCATAAATTTGCCAAGCGGCACTTTGTTTGAATGCATCATCTATCTGCCAGTGTCCTGGCAGCTCCTCCTCCCTCGAATAGTGCCTGCCACTCGGAGCGGAGCTCGTCTGTTTTCTTATCATAAAGTCAGGGCTGCAGCCGTCGCAGTCGGCCCCCGAATATACCCCTGGCCCGCATCCACGACTCATTTGATGTATTGCAATTTGCGTTTTTCTTCTGCTGGCTCCTCTTATTTATTTTTTTCCCGTTCTCCACTGAGCTCCGTCCGTTTTCAAGCCGGAGTCTTGGCGCAGTTGCACGTCAAGGCTGCAAAAAAATATTTTTCATTCCGCTTTTTGCATAAATACAACATTTTCCTCGGCTTCGTTTGTCTGCCGTTGCTTCGTTTTCATATGCTTGCCACATGCAATGTCTTTGCCCATATTTTATCACAGCTGCAACTGCCGGAGGAATTGTGCTTTAATTTAACAGCCCGCGAAATAGTGCAACTTATGAGGCATCACATCGTTCACCCCCCTCTACCCGGCTTAAATTTAAGCAGTTTGACACACGCCCGGCCTGATGAGGAGGATGATGAGCCAGGGCAGTTGCTTAGTCTGTTCGCGAGCGATACACATGTAGCTGCACTGGCTTTTCCGCAGCTCCGTTGCCTTCGCCGCTTGAGCCGTACAAATTGCTGCTCCGGCTCGGTCCTTCGCACACAGGCACTCACATTTTGACAGGAGCATTGCTGCGAACCATAAATTAAATGGAGTGCGCCGCCATCGCAGTCCTAGTCATATCTTCTTCTTTACGAGCTACACTGAAAAATATCTTGGTATCTGCGCTATTGCCACTTACAGCAAATCGGCCGAAAGGCTGGAAAAGATCTGCTCCCTCTAAGCGTTAAATTGGCACTACCCTTGGATCATATAGTGGCGATTGTGATGCTTTCTATAAAACACAACAAATTAGGTGAACTCTATAGGAACATTCTGGTACTTTTTTTGTAAAGCTTGAATGCTTTTAGATTTTATTATTTTGAATGGTTCATAATATAAACATTATAGTGCCTTTCATAGTTCCACTCAAAGAAAGTCCCGAATCTCGATAATAAACCAAATCGAATTAATATACATATACACTATGAAGGAATAGATGAAACGGACTTATAATGAGGCTTAATTTGGCTGAAATTACATTCAGCTTTGATGACAGAAATCACATTCGCAAAAGCGCCAACTTGTTGCTTTAGTCCAGCGAGTTTCCCACTCAGAACCTCATTGAATTTCTTTCATAATCCAACCGAGTAGGTCAGCTCATTTATCCCACCTCCCGCACCATCACTTAAGAACTGCTTAATTAGTAAAGCGACCAGTAATCACACCACATACTTCCCTTTCCCTCTCGAAAGTCTAATGCAAATGTCGCCAGCAACAACATCAGCTGGATGCCCGAAACTGGGCGTAATTTTTCGGTTAATTAATTACGCCCCCTTGTTTTTGTGTACATTTTTGAAGACAAACAATTCATCAGAAATTCAAGTTGTGCCAAGAGCGAAGAGGAAAGGGCTGGGGGAAAGTCTGTTTGAAGGGCTCACCGACGACAGCAAATTACGCATACGCCACGTGTGTTGTCAGCTAATAATCCTTTAACATTTATGGAACGCCTATTTAACTGGGAAGTACTAAATCATGTTGCCACATTAATTAATTCCCCGTAAAGGAGACAGGGGCACTGCCACGCTGTCCTGCCTCCTTTCGTCCTTTTCGTCCCTTTAGGCCTGACTGACTAATGCGGAGGCGTCGCGCCCTCTGAGGGTCCCTGCTGTCTAAATCACTTTTGTGCGTTTTTCACCTGCTACGCCCCCCACAAACCAAATACCTCGCCTCATTTCCCAACGATTTTCAGAACATTTTAATGTCCTACAGCTGATAAGGTATCTGGCTTGTCATTCAACAGGTGCTAGAAAGCGGAAATGTTCCGTTTTACTGCCTTGTTGTGCCATTTCACAGTGTCGACATATCATCGATTTATATGGGATAAATTCTGAGGAAGCAGACAGAGTTAAATTATTTTTTAAACACCCATTACCCAAGGAGCTTTAGTCTTAATTCTGATTCTGAGACTCTATTGATATATTCAGATATACAAAATTTGCAAAAGTAGTTTATTGATTCCTTGTACATTTTTTCTTTTTAAAATGTAAAGTTTTGTCATATTTTCTAGGGTACTCTTTTAATTGATTAAAAGTCGAGTAATCCTTACATGGCACCCACATACCGAACGTTTCAAACTCCCACCAATTAATCGCAATCTTCTCATTACAGACACACCCATTTGCAAGCACTCCGACCGCGTAATATTAATTGGCGCCTCCAAGGACGAGACTGTTGAGGTTGTGTGCGAGATTCAAGCCGATCCCCCCCCACGGTAGGTGCCAACGAAGACTCTAAAGAGCTTCCTGTTTGTTCCGCATCCCAATCCCAATCCCAGTCTCAGCCCCTCCTCCTGCCCAATTCCTCATAAAGGTTTTTGCTGTGTTTCCTGTTAAAAGGAAGTTTAAAAATTGACAAATGATTGTGATTGTGTGCGAGTGTGTGCGGAGCGGAAAATGCTGTTTATTTTGGAGGAAATGTGAGAAAATGTAACAATATTTTCTTATTGTTTTTGTTTTTCTTTTTTATTCTGATTTTTCTGTTTTTCATTCCTCGAGATTTTCGCTTTTGCCCCAGTTTTGTTTATCGTTCTTTTTGGACTTTAAATTGTTGATTTTAATTCATTTTAAATGTGCAACTGGCTTTGAGTCAGAGACTTAGCCGGACAGTGGAAATGTTGCCCATTGCCCACTTTAATGTTTTTTTAATGAGGCCATACCACCGAGGCCCGTCGTCCTGGCCAGCTAACACTCTTTCTTAGTCCTGCCTGTCCGAGTGCGTCTTGTTTTGTATTTAATTTCCTTTTTTGTTTCTGCCGCTGCGCTGTGTCTTGACGCTTTATGCTAAAATAATTAATCATTAGCCGGCGGAAAATATGCGAGGCTGAGGCCGAGACCGTGGCGAAAGCAGCTGCGGCGCCGTGTAATTGTTGTTTCTGGCAGGAAAAACCGGGAGCGCTGGCTGGCGCATCGCGCGAACATTAAAAAGCTGCTGCCAGCTTTTAGGCTGGCCCCCGGGGAAGGTCTCGGGGGGGCTGTGGGGCGACAAGTTAATTTATCAGCATTTAAACGTCTAGAAGAGCGGCGGGGTAAAAAATGTATTACCACAGCATGGTAATGCTTTACAATTTAATCATTTTTTTTGCGATTTTTTTTAAAGAATTTAAAGTTCATATTTTCATTTTTTTCTGCAATAATTCGAAATAAAATAGCACAAAGGATTTTACCACATGTAAGGAGCCGAATTACACTGTAAAATATTATAACTGGCTCTGTTCCTCTTTGCTGATTTATAGAAAATCCTTTAACTTAAAAAACTTTTAAACATATCTTTTATTTGTGGTATAGATTTTTATTTGACTTAAAGTACAGCATCTCTTATTTGCAGCTATATATTCAGTTGAAATTTAACTGATTCTGTTCAAAAGTATCCCTCTTTGGCTACCATTTGTCCGTCTCTTGTTGATCCATTTACCTTTCTCCTCTTGTCGATTTTTAAATGGATTTCTGTTTTTATTGATTTACGTTTATTTTTGCACTGCCAAGATGCGAAAGCGTCCGACCGAATATGCCAGAGATAATTAACCTTTTAAAAGGCTTCCAGTGTGTGAGCCGCTGTCTCAGGGACAGGACTCCATCCGCTCCAGCCTCCGGTCAGAGTGAGTGGGTGTGTCTGCGTTTAACCTTTAATATATTAACGAGCCATTTTAAAAATGGAAAACTTCGCAAATATGTTTCACTCGCCGGCTTCTGCCCATGTCCCCTGTCCCCTGTCCCCTGTGCTTGGGTTACCTGTCCTTTTTCGCTGCCGTCGCTCCGCCTGCCTCCTGCATACACACTTCTGTCAAAATGTCAACGCAACTTACTCACACATGTGCCCGAACATTTTGCAGGACATTTCGCTGGAAATTCAACAACTCGGGCGAAACTTTGGACGTGGGCAGCGAACGCTTCAGCGTGAACGGCAGCCGCAGCATTTTAAAGTACACACCGGTCACAGATCAGGTAAACACTCCGATTCGCGGCCCATACATACAAGTATATGCATATATATAGTGTGCCCACAGTGGAGACCGAAGTCAGCTCCGGGCAATTAAGCAAGAGCCGCATTTTAAATAATAAATAAATATGTATTTGCAGGATTATGGCACACTGTCGTGCTGGGCATCCAACGAGGTGGGCACCCAGCAGCATCCCTGCCTCTTCCAAGTGGTGCTAGCCGGTAAGTGTCCGCTGGGCTGGGAATGGAATGGCAAGTGCAGCCCTTCAAGGAACTGCAGAACAGAAACTTGTACACACAAACAAGAAAGAAATACATACAACTAAACCAAAATTTGGGTATATGTTCTTGCTTTCATTTCTTACCTTTGGCAATCATACTTGTTTCATAATAAATGTTACACTTATAATTTCTATTATAAAGGCCGCTAAGTAAGCAAAATAAATTAGGAAATCTTCTTTTGAGTTCCAAACAACCCACTGTTTCTAAGAACTGTAATTTATGGTTCTACATTTTTCGAACCACAAATCGATCCATTTTATGGCCAGATATGCCAAATATAATTATTTAAAGAATAAGTCCATTTAAATTGAAGCAATCATAAAGAAGTGAAAGAGCGTTCTACACATCAATTTTAAGAACTGAGCTCCTCTTGATAATCCGGGGAACTCCTTCACTCTTTTTTCCCTTTGTTAAGAAACAAAATATGGCCGAAAATCGTTCAATTCGAGTAAATCCTTCTTATGTGAGGAAAAATCCACGCATGAACGTAAGCGAGATCTTTTCGTGGCTTCCCTTGCCGTCGGTTGGGCTGTCGTTGCTTCATTACGTGCAATTTGACCTTAACATGTTAATGCCGCATGCAAACACAGACACTGGCCCAGAACTCCACCTGGGGGCAAACATCCGGACGGTCAAACAAACGGACCGTTCCCAAACCGAAAGCCAGCAAAATCAGGGATGGGCCATTGTGCCGTTTGGGCGCTCCGAGGCAGCTCGGGGAAGCGGGGACTCCATGCAGAAAAAGAACAAATGATCATGCTACCCTTTGTCTTTTCCTGGTTTCTGGCTGCTGCTGCTACTGCTGCTGCTGCTGCTTGTTAATTTCCTGCGTAACGGGGACCAACATAAATCTGATTCCTCGACTGTGATGTGGATGTGGATGTGGATGTGCCTGGGCTTGTGTGCGGACTGCAAATCCCATTCGAATTCTGATTCCGACTCCGATTCCAATCCCGATGGCAGCTCTGCCGAACGTCGTCAGCAACTGTTCCGTCTTTAACCGCACTGAGCTGAGTGTTGACATCCAGTGCATCCCGGGCTATGACGGGGGCCTGCCGCAAATATTTGTGCTCGAAATGTTTTCAACACGCACCGGCATCACCAGGTAAGCATATTAATCAACTATAACTACAACTGCCAACGCCCATATCCGAAACCAGTACCTCCGCCCGGTATCTCCGCAACCCCCGTCGGGTCTTGATTTTAAGCCGCTTATGTCCGGTCCGGGGAGCGTGAGCCCCGCTTGACCCCGGGCTCCGATATGGGGCATATGTCAAACAAATGGCTCCATATCGTTTCAGGCATACACTATTCGCATTCATGTGTGTCCTCCGGCCTTAACCCTCGGGAGGGTAATATATATCGAACGTACATTGCTTTAATCAAATACGGCACAGCGCTGGCGTCACAACTAGGAACTTGGTACTCGAAGTGGGTTTGAATGTTTTGAATCAATCGGTAATGATTGAAGAGGCTAAAAACCGTTAATTGCATTTGAGTTACATTGAGTTTTTATTTTTTCTAGTTTTTGTTAATTATATATAATAGGGGCAGCAATCATATCGTATTGAAGATTTGCCTTGGGGTCATGGGAGATTTATTAACTCGGCGTGATTCAGAGTTAGAAGTTACTTGTCCTGATTTAAGTGCATTAATGTGCATTTAGATCAGTATAAGTAAAGATTAATCTTTATTAAGAGCAACTTAGCAGTCGATTAGATAAGGTCTAATAAATATGTCTCTGCCCGGTTGTGCTTAGCCAAACATCTTCCCACCCTGAGCCCGCTTGCATAGGCGGAAGATGTCTGTGCTTGACACCTCCCACAATGACATGAGTACCAGCATCATTTTATTCAATAATAGAGATAGTTCGGGCTCAGCAGGCACGCGATAGTGAGTCCCGTAAGTGGGCTTCAAGTGCTTTCACCTCATAGGATATGTATAAAGCACTCCATGTAGGTGTGTAATTAGGCGTGAAACAGCCAGCTCTTGGGCAGGAAATGTTTGTCTTTAAATGGGCCCTCAAGCCATTGAATTCGTAGTGGGTATTAAATGGGTATGGTGTGTATGCACATGTTATGGAAATAGGAAATCAAATTCATATGCGCACATAACATTATGGGAGGGTCGCCTTTATTTCGTTTTATTTTCTTGCGCATAAATTTGTGCCAAATATTCGGGCTGAATATCAGAGAGGCAGCATCTAATAAATATTTCTTATTAAAAACAAAGACATCATCAAAACAAAGCAAAATGAAAAGGGGAAAACCCACAGTCAAACCCACATTCAGAGGCAAAAAACGCAACAAACATCGCCATCAATGTTCAAATGTTTGGCCAAAAAAAAATATAGACATCGAACCCTAATATTTCAGAACTTTTCAAGGAAAGGATTCCCGGGCAGACAAGTCAAAGCCGCATTCGCCGGGAACGGCATCAAATTCAAATTGAGGTCATGATTGGAAAGAGCGCATATCTCAGGACGGGGAAGAGATGTGGGCCAAAAGTGCTTGGGGTTAGGAAAACACGCCAGCGAAAAACCCGTAAAAATGCCAAAGGAAGGGGCTGCCAGAAAGTATTTGTGGCATTGGCCTCTGCCCAATCCGCACATTTGATTAAAGGCTTAATGCCGTTGATTTCCTGGCCATTTCGTTTGATTTAATTCGCAATCATCTCGAGCTTGACTGTCAATAACGCTGATGCTGATCCCTTTCCGCAGATTCAATTTGAGCAACGCCGAGGAGGCCCTCTTCTCGCTGGAGAACCTGGACACGCTGACCTCGATGATGGTCCAGGAGAACAACTCGCTCCGGCTGCGCATCTACTCGTACAACCAGAAGGGCCGCAGCGCCGCTTATCTCCTGCCCGATTTCATAATTGGCTCAACAGCTTACAAGACAGGTGAGTGGCACTGCCTACCAGCCGCCATATGGCGTCGCCGAAAAACGAGCAATGCTCAGCCCTGATTGATGGATGATGGTCGGATGCTTGAGCGGATGCCCGAGTGCGTTGGCGGGTCTGCTGTGCCTTTGACAAGCCGCTCCCTGTTCATCAGAAGGGGAATTATTTGGGCTTCTTTGGCTCCGGCCTTGATTTGCCTGCTTGCATTAATCCCATGCAGAAAACGGGCCTCGTTCCCAACTCCTGCCGCCTTCCCTTTTCCTGTCCCTGCCTATGCCTGTGACACCTGACAGGTGAGCTCCTCCGCCAATCATCTGCAGTGCTTACGTAATCAAAATGCCTGCCTGCAGCCTGCTTCCATCATCCAATGGCGTAAAATATGTGTAAATTACTTCTTGACAAGCTAGATCTTGAACATTGGGGCCAGATTGGAATGCGCAACTGTCGCCCTTTAAATACGATTACCTCGTACTAACTATAAGCCCCAATATTAAATATTAAAAAAAGTTTATGAAATTAAAGTATTAGTATACCATGGCTGCAAGCCTAAATCATTATCAGAACTAATATTTTGGCTGCAGAGTATCTTCTCAGTGTCCTCGCATCCAATTAATCATTAATCGTCCCCTTCCTATGGTTTCCTCTTATAACTTCTGACATACATGCGCTCTTTGCTCCTCTCATTTTCATGTGAATTTTCTACGCTAAAAATAAAACCGTCAAATGTCGAACAATTTTACCGACGGAACCGAATGCCTTAACTACCACCTCCATCGTCAATCAATTTGATGTGTGGATATGTGCCATTGCGATGGCGTTTGCGATGGCGTTTTCGTTCTCGTTGGCTTTGGCGTTCGCTTGATGGCAATCTATCTAAAACACGATGATGATTTATGAACGGCGATTGTCAACCTGTAATTACGCGAATAACAACAAACAGACGACGATGTAACACTGACATTGTCGCCGGTGATTGTCGGCAGTGTCCTGACCATCATAATTATTGGTGTGGCCATCGCGATACGAATATTCGTGGTGACATTTGTGCACAATTTGCGGCGCAATCGTCATCATGGCGGAAAAGCCACCCCCGCCGGAGTAACCGCCCAGCCCGGCGATGTCTTCAAGGTGAGTTGACTAGGAAGTTGGGAGGCGGGAGATTGATCCCTTCACTGGGAGCCGGGAACTTGCTCCGGAACATTTTCCGCGCAATTAATGTACGTATTATTTTGTCTTTGTACATTCACCACTCAGGGCGGAAACTTGGAGAAGCCACGATGGCAGCACACGGACATAAAAACGAAATCATCTGAAGATTTGGTTGAGGACGAACGTGATCCAGACGTAATACCATCACAATATGGTAAGATACTATATTATACAGTTGGTGAAAATATGTTTCATTTATCGAGAGCTGGTGCCAAATGGCTCAGAATATCTTAGACAACCCAATAAGTGTTGATTCTTTTAAAATTCTTATCAATAACTTTATTTATATAAATTAATGAAAGTCAAGTAACGTCAACGAATAGATCGTAATTTTGTACCTTTTACAATTGTTATTGTTCGGAAATCTTACAGCTATTGTTATTGTTATTGTGTAGGGCAGCCAGTAGTCGACTTGGCTCAGTTGTGGCTTGTCTCTTTTAATGCCAGTCAAGTGAGTCAAGTGTCCGCCAATGTAACCGAGAGCCAAGCTGCTTTTTTAGTGTGCACTTCGGACATTAAACTTTAATCAAATTTTATGGCCACTTTTCTGACATTTACTTTCATGTGTCCCGCAATCGGAATCGCAATCGCAACTCGCTTTCTGCGCATCCGGCTTCTTTGTTCTTTGGTGACTCGCAATCGTAATCAATCTCATCAACACAACAACAATACGACCGTCGCCAAACCAATCCGAACCAAAACAAACCAAACCGATCCAATCCAATCAACCAATGCAATTTGCCCTTAACCGTAAATATTTTAACGACGGAACCCACCAATCTAACACTGCCTTCCACCGAATCGAACGTGGCTGCTCATCAATAAATTTCAATCAAGCAGTTGGCGGCAGCAGCGCCGGCAGCAGTGGCAGCAATGCCTCCAACGTAGGCAGCACTACCGCCGGCACCGCCACGGGCAGCAGCACCTCGACCGCGGTGGTGGCCCCCGCGGCCAGCACTGCCGCATCCTCAGCAGCAGCAGCGTCAGCAGGAGCATCCGCAGGAGCAGGACCGACCGCAGGAACTGGAGCGGGAGCAGGAGCGCCTGCCACGGATGTCCATCAGTTCGCAACGGCCACATCAGCGGGTGGCGGCATTGCGGCAGGTGTTTCCAAGTGGTCACCCAACGGCAATGTGAGTACCAAACTATCAGTGGTTGCACAGTATTATTTCTGAGCATGATTCCAAATTCGATTCCAGTTCCATATCGATTTCAGTAGCGCTCCTGTATAATAAGAAAATACTAAATTAAAATCGACCAACACTTATTAAAATAGTTTCATCTGAGTTCACAACCCTTATAAAAAGGTGGTATTACTGAAATGCGAGGAATATTTATTTTAATAATTTTCGAAACATAAAATATAGAAAATTAATTTCGCGGACAGATAAAGTCCTTGCAAAGAATAGTAGTTTCTTTTTCGTGTAAGTGTGTTTGCCGGGACCCAGACTCCCTGTAAAATTCTTCACTTGGTTATCGGAACACCTAATTTCCGATAACCAAGTAAAAAATTCTTAAATAAATTAATAAATAATTTGCTAGCCTTACGGAGCGGCAGTTTGCCGAATAATTAAAAAGTGCCAAACTCATCCATCTTTGTTGGATGAAAAAAGACAATGAAATGCCGTTTGCATTTTTCCTCCTAATGCAATTTGATTTGGCAAGCTTTGTTGCCAACGAACTGTCTGTCTGAGAGTGTCGTGTCCGTTGGAAAACCAGGTAGTCCAGAATGTCCATGAATCCTGGCTGGCTCAGCTGGACCGTTTAACGTCTGTCAGTTGTCAGTTGTGGTTCGTATTTACTGGGCTACTTCGCCCAGGCTTCGTGGGCTGGTTGTCCCTGGCAATCTGGCTGGTGCACTGAAAGCAATCAACTACTCAAATTGTCAAATTGCTAAACAGAAGCCAGGGCAACCGGCGGCCAGCAGACTCCGGCTCACCACTGTGCCAGTCCCGGCCCTCACAGCCAGAAGCCAAAACCTCCCCGGACACCCGGATGTATTAAAAAAAGCTTTTAAACTGTCACGGCTTCTTCGAATTTCCCACTCGTTCGTGTCTCACTCTTTGCACTGCCACTCAGGTTATAAATAAAAATCCATTGGCTAAATCAGAAGATAACGTGCAGCGTTGTTGGCTAGGGCTCTGAGGTAATTGCGAGATTTTTAAGACACAATATATCATGTTGAGTGGGCCGTAATCAATCAATTTTGCTCGGCACTCGCATTGAGCACGAATCCGTGAATAAGTCTTGTCTAGCTACAGCAAATTTTTCGGTTGGTTTTCCAGCTGATGGATGGAGTGGCTACAAGAGTGGCAACAGGTGTGGCGAAGTGAGTTATGCACTTTATGCATATCGAAACCGAAAGAAGGCTTAAATTTTATAGTGAAATTCAATTTTAAGAGATAAATTAGTTGTGCAAAACCGAATTGATTTTCGTATAACAAATTCTACTATCACTCAGACTTTATTTTTCAGTATATTCCGCACTTTTTGCATATATTTTTTCGCCGACCATTCATTCGAGATTAGAGTGTCGGCCAAAACACATTTATTTTCATTTCATTAAGTTCGCAATTAGAATTTATTTATGGGCAGCCTCCTCCCTGGCCGGCATATGGCACATATGAATATTCAAATACATATATGTATATATCTCTTTTATTCGTTGACAACGGTCGAGATGCCCGAAACCATAAGCTGTGCGAACGAGATTAGAGCCGGGAAATGGCCGTATGCATCGGCCATGACCAATTGACTGCCAGTCCGCGAATATATGTATATATATCGCTAATCTGGCCAAAAACATTAGCCCACACCCCATCCAGCCCGGCATCGAACCAATTTGCAATGCGGAAAAAAATCACAGAAACAGAAGTAGCTGGGAAATCAGCCAACGCTGCGGTTTCCACCCCCATTCCCCGATCGGCCTACACCGCACTGCACACAGAACCCCCAGATAACAAAGTATCCGAATCTGAATCAGAATCCGAATCCGAGCCCGAATCGGATCCGGAGTTGGACTGAAAGAGAATTTTTGTTTCATTCTGTAAATGGGATTTTCAGCGCAGATTTCAATTACATTTAAATTACCATTCCGGCCTGGCTTAAAATGCGGTTGGGTGGGCGGATTCTCGTGCTGGGCAAGCAGCAATCGGAGCATAACTCAATTCGTTAATTAAATAATTTTAAATATTGCCAGCCATAACAGCCGAACATGCCAGTCTGCAGCCCCACTCTCCGTCACCTGGAAATTGCGCTGAGAGATTTCAATTAGAATTTCATTTTGCTTTGCCAGCCAGAAAAATAAAATCAGCAAATAACAAAGATTTTTTTGCTGCATTTTAAGCGTTCTAGCTGAAACACGAGTATTTTAGTATAATGATCGGAGGTAATTGAAATGTGGACTGGCCTCGAGAGGTCCGTGAAACGTTAAATTCTGGAATATGTCCATATATGACACCGCATTTCCCCAGTTTAGAATTTTCGATATTATATATCAGTAATTAGTAAACGTGTTTTTCTGAAAGCTTCAAAAGATGCTGATAAAGAACTTATTGTAGAGGTTTTAGATGTTCCAAGAAAATTAATACTGTTATGTTAAAAAACAAAAAAATTGCATTTCACTTGGATTTTGTTGTAGAGGTGTTTTTATTACGTTCTTATTTGCTTTCATTATATTTTATATCCGAGTATAATAAGCACATAATTAAATTTAATTACTTTTATTGATGATAATAAAATGTTATATCCCTCGGGCGAGCAAGGCTTAAAAAAGGAAATCAATAAAATAATTGACTTCATCTCTGCTATGTATCGTTTATATATACAGCACTATAGTATTGTATTCATGGCAGAAATATTTAATTATCTTCGGGTGAAAAATTTAGAATGCACAAGATTCCTGTTGAATGGCTTGAACACAAGAAAAAAACTAGTGGGAAAGCTACAGTCGAGTGTGGCCGACTGTGAGATACCCGGTACTCAAAGCATTGTGGGTTAAATTAAATTAGAGATGAACATGGAAAAAAGAAAATGTTGAGAAATGAAGACAAAAGTGGCTAATAACATATTGAGCAACATCCAAAAAAGACAAAGGTTGCTTGGGACATGTTGAGCAACAGGCACTGACACTCTCTCAAAAGCTATGTGCTCAGACACCCGGAAAGTATTCCTGAGCAGTGCGAGAGGGTGACTATTGACCTCTTGTTTTGACTCAATCCTGTGGAACACTTTTCGCGTGTCTGAGTACGTCGCTTCAACAAGAAAAATAAGCATACACAAAAACTTTATTGTTTAATAACTTCCATGTTTACAATTAGATTTTACTCAAATTATCAGAACACGTCCGCTAATGCCTACTTATTTATTATATCTATATACTTTAAGCCGGAAATCACCACTTTAGCTTATATAACGTTTTATATGATTTTCGGGGGCGGGGAGCAATAAGGTTAGAATTTTAAAACACCCCCCTAAAATGCTGTTATTGCCAGCTGCGTAGTTGTGTTGGGTAAACACTGCTCTCCTGGGTGAACATATTCGCATGCTCTTTTTTTCAAAAGAGCAAACTCACTCATTTTGCTCACTTGATATTGCTCACTTGTTTGCTGCTCATTGCTCACTTGCTCACTTGTTAACTGCTCATTGCTCAGTTGCTCACTTGTTCACTGTTCATTGCCTTTTTATTAACTGTTCATCAGCAGGCCCCTGAGTACTGCATTTCAACGACTAAAAAATCCATTTGTTACATATTAGTTTAAATCTGATATATGTATGTATATTTATGTTTTCATATTTCATGTATTGTATATTTACAAAAATAAAAACAAGAAAGAAAGCTAATTTCGGTAAACCGAAGTTTGTATACCCTTGCAGTCTGCAATTGGATCATTGAAAATTTATTAATTTTAGTAATGTTGAAAAACATCGAATTTTGTACATTTTACATTTTACACGTAGAATTTTAATACGTTTAAAAACAGAGAAGTTAACATTTTTTAACATTTATTTCGCCATCATTCCTATGGCAGCTATATATAGGATCCGATTTCGGCCGTTCCGACATACTGCATGCTAAAGAAATAAGACTATTCTGAGAGACTAGGTCGCGTAGAAACCGACAGACGGACATACAGACAGACGGACAGACTGATGGACAGACTGACGGACAGACTGACGGACAGACTGACGGACAGACTGACGGACAGACTGACGGACAGACTGACGGACAGACTGACGGACAGACTGACGGACAGACTGACGGACAGACTGACGAACAGACTGACGGACATGGCTAGATCGACCCGGCTGGTGATGCTGATCAAGAATATATATACTTTATGGGGTCGGAGATGCCTCCTTATAATACCCTCTGCAAGGGTATAAAAAGAATTAAATGTTAACAAAACAGAAATAACAAAATTAAAAATATAAAATAATAATAAAAATAGAAACTCGTTCACCACCTCTATGATCGGCAATTCGAATTTGAAATAAAGTACGAGCATGTGGTTGCTCATTTTTACGCAACCTGAGAGAACAATGAGCAACAAAATACCATATAAAAACAAGTAAGAAAGCTACAGTCGACTGTGCTCGACTGTGAGATACCCGGTACCTAAACGTTTGCGCTTCACACTAAAAGGCAAATTAAAATTGTACATACATACAGTGTACATACATACATTGGCGCCATTATATCCCACGGCCAAGGCTCGAATGCGCCACCTGTCGGCTACAGCTTGCAACAGCGGTGCCTTAAAGCGGTGTGTTAAAATTCTAACCTGCTAATATCTCCTATGTTTATCATCCGATTTTACTGAAATTTTCAGGAAACGTCCATTTTATTTTATTATACCCGGTACCTATAGGGTACAAGGGTATTATAAGTTAGTGCCAACCGAGAATGTATGTAACAGGTATAAGGAGAAATCTCCGACCCTATAAAGTATATATCTCCTTGATCATCGTCACCAGCCGACTGTCTGTCCGTGTGAAACAACAGATCTCAGAGACTCAAGAAATCGAAAAAAAATTGACCCGCCCTAATGTACAATGTATGTATGTACAATTTTAATTTGCCTTTTAGTGTGAAGCGCTAACGTTTAGGTACCGGGTATCTCACAGTCGAGCACAGTCGACTGTAGCTTTCTTACTTGTTTATTTATTGTATCTATTAACTTTAACCCGAAAATAACGAGTATAGCTTAATAACATTTTTTATGATTTATGAGGGCGCAAGTGGGCGTGGCCAAATTTTAAAACAAACTTGATCTGCGTGCAACAGATTCCAATGTTGTCACCAAATTTGGTAACTCTAGCTCTTATAGTCTCTGAGATCTGTTGTTTCACACGGACAGACAGACGGACAGACGGACAGACGGACATGACTAAATCGACTCGGCTGGTGACGCTGATCAAGAATATATGTATGTACAATGTACACTTTGCTTAAAAATGTAGAAAGGCAAAACAGGCAGCGTGCCGATTTTGAAACTAATTAAAACTTTTTAAATATTTTTGTTTAAATAACTATTCATCGTCACAAAATTTGGTATTATAAATTTTTTGAGTTGAATGTGCCATCGTCACTTTAATCTCACCTCGTTAAGAGGTGTTTTTATTTGATTGTAATAGAGAAGTGTGTGTGAAAGAGAAAAGAGATCGACTGTTGACCAAAAAAATTGCGCCAAACTACAGAAAAGAACGAGCGTGACCAAGAAATGACAAAAAATATCAAAATTCACTTTCATAACCCAACTTTTCCGAACTGATATAAAATGTATTAATTTAATAAAGTCGAGAAAAAATGAATAAGAACCTAAAATAAAAATGTAAAAAATTCTTTGGCATGAGCGGGACTAGAACTCAGAACCTTCTTGCATAAGAAACGCGTGCACATCGCTTAGACACCTGGGCTATGCTCTATATAGTGTAATAGACAGCGAATGTTACTTCTAATAGCTTCCACACTTTTTCAATCAGAAGGCGGCTTGTTTATTGTAATAGAAATGCACAAGTCGACTTGTAGATCTTTAGTGTTTTTGCTTTAAAAAGACCCCATTTACTTGCAATGGCCTCCCCGTGGTGTTCCCTGGGTCGCGATTTAATATGTGACAAATAATTTATTAAGTCGGGAGCTAAATCGAGCGGCGATTTAATTTTTAATTAAGAAGTATTTAAAACGTCAAACGTTTGGGTACCGAGTATCTCACAGTCGAGCACTCTCGACTATAGCTTTCTTACTTGTAGATAATTTTTATAAGTGGTAATTCGGTTTGACTTTGAGTGTACCTTTGTCTTCCTTTCTCTACCTTACAGGTGGTGCCCCTGACGACGGCGATGCTGTCCGGCGAAGCGGCGAATGCGACTGTCACCTACAATCAAATCAACGCGCAGCGGGCGCAGCTGTTGGCGGCGGTGGCGGCGGCGGGTGGCGGATGCAGCAGCACCGTCATCTCGCCCAGCAGCAGTATGCTGGGCAGCCTCGGCAAGCCTCTGGGCATGGGCATGGGAATGGGCATGGGAATGGGCGCGGTCGGATCGCCCACCTCGCTGTCTTCGACCGCCACTCTGGCGGCGCATCTGCAGCCAGTGCACAGCAGCGGAGTAGGGACCCTGCCCCCGGGCCTGGGCAGCGGCGGGGGCTACATACTGAACGCCTACGGCAGTGGACGGCTGCACCACCCGCCGGGGGTAGCGAGCGTCACCCTGAACAGACACCACCACCAGCACCACCTGCCTCACCACCAGCAGCAGCACAACTCCGGCTCCAGCCTGCTGCTAGGCAGCACTAGCAGTGTCATGGGCGTCATGGGCGTGCCCAATAACACGACCTCCACGGCGACGGCCACTACTTCGTGCAACTCCTCGCAGGACCTGGATGATAACATCAACATAAATGCGATTAAGGACTGCCTGATGACGCAGCGAGTGCCCGAGAGCTGTGTCTAAGTCCGGCGCTGAATATTAGAAAGTCTGGCTGTAGGTGAAAGTACCTAGGGCATACAGGTCTCCGTTGGAGTTTAGAGACAAGGAAACTATTCTAATTCAGATGTAACACCATCTTCCCTTTTCATTTTTACAACAAACGCATTTTGTTTATACATCACCGTCAACAAATAGAAATTGGCATCATTAAAGAATTTCAGTATATGTTAAAGCTAAAACAAGTCTGTTCTGTTCTTGTTAATGTGCTGTGCATATATAATCCTAGTCTAAGTGAAATCCGGAATCTTAAATGATTGGCATAAACTGACCGGAAACCGGAAAACCTTTCGTTTCAATAGCATATTTGTTGTTAAATCATTAAACGATAGAATTTAAGCATAATATAATAGGGATATTGACGGATTTAACTGATGTTTAATGTTCAAAATTGTTGATATTGTTTTTTAAAGATTATTTCTTCCTGCCTTCCATTTATAAATACGAAAAATTATAATACTGAAAACCTGGGTAAAAATATAGAAATATTGGAAAATCAGTTTGTGGTCTTCTTCAAAATGAGCGCCATCTTAAACTCACTTGAATAAACAATAAAAACAGATAATTGGATAATTGAACACTTTACAACACAGTTAAACATACACCCTATTTTAAAGTAACTTCTAAAAGACTCGGACAATTTAGTAGCTAATTATTTATAGCAAAAATATTCTCGAAATAAGAAACAAATATCATAGGTATAATTGGTACCATAAGTAAACTTTGTACATAAAATAAATTCGTGGCATAAGCCAATAGGGCGATTGTATAAAAAATTAGAATGCATCCCAAAGAACATTCTGTTATTGTATATAGATAACATATTACTGTAAATGTATCAATGTTTATGTTTAAAATGCCGTTTTAACTGGCCAAAGGTCCTGCGTAGAGCTACAATTTTTAAGAATGATCAGAAAGAAGTGCTAGTTTTAAGACGCATTAGATCATAGAAAATAAAAGAGTTTAAACTCTGCTAGGCTAACAGAATTAAGCATAAATATCACTTAAAACGTTAGCTAAGTTAAACAAATGTGACAAAAGCGAAATTAAATACTCGGAATGTAAGAAAAAGCCGAAAAGTAAATATAGATGAACTACAAAAACCTAAGAGAGTTAATTAATTATTTTCCGACCCTCTGCGGTCCGGACTTATTTGTTTGAAATCCAATTCGCAACTTTTAACCAACTTTGTTGGTTTTAATTTGAATTTTCGCTTCTTTGCGGAATCTACTTTGGACACATGTCCGAAATCCTTTCAGCCCTCACTTGGCCAATTTAAATCGTCCGTCGATCGAGAATGTGCAGTTCGTCAGGCGTCCCTGCGGTCCTCATGGCAACCGCAATTCCCAACACCCGCAAGACAAACCGCAAGTGCCAAGTGAAAAACTACTTAAAATTTCATATGCTCTCGCCCCTGGTTTTCTCTTCCACTGGACTTTCCTCTCATTAGTAAATCAAATTTATTCGTGGCCGGGCCGTCCCTGAAACCCACTCGTCGACTCGAATGGTCAACCACATGAAACGTTGGATACAACTCGAATTCACAGCTTCAGGGAGTAAGCAAAAAGAATGCAGGAAACTTCGTTCGGAATTTTTACAATTCACAATGGTTAACATAGGCTAAATAAATAGTCGCCATAAACATTACTTCGGCAGAACCAGAAAAAAGGTCGCAAAGGTTAGTAAAACAAGAATATATATAAATGGATGGTTTTCGACTGAAATCTGTTAAATAGCGAGGAATATACATATCTCGCTGTTTAACAGATTTCAGTCCAAAACGGGAGGTATCCCCTGGTGGGTATTCAAATCGATAATTGTAATATTAATTTTAATGGTAACGGGAACAACGAAATCAAGCTTTTCCTGCGCCAAATAGTAATTTCCTAGTTGAGTGTTAATCATTCATTAATTATATAGAACGAAAAGGAAACCCAGGTAAGGTAATAATAATACATTGATTGAGAACCTTATTAAGTAATTAATATGGGATTCATTTACTGGGAATTTTATTTAAATTTCACCGAATTTTTTGCTTATCATAGTGGTGGTAAGAAATCTGAGCAAATAAGACATTGCCTTTGAAACTATTTAAGAATTTTCCAAAAAAGTTGTAGCAGACATTGATTGGTTTGCTTTCATGTCATCGTCTAATAAATATCTCTTCACACGTGCCAGAAATTACCCAGTCCCAACACAATGGTATCAAAAGAGAAAAGAATAGAAAGTAAAAGGGCAGGAAAGCCATAGACATATAGTTGGCCTGAGGTCAGTAAATGTAAATAAAAGGAGTGCTTCACCGCAAATAAAGAGAATATAAAACCATCTAAGGAAGGAGCTAAGGAAAAAATTGTAACAAAATTATGCGCGTGATTTATGCTTTTGTTGTTTGCCCCTTGTGCCGTCCCGTCGGCCAGTCTGCCTGAGGGCCATATTGATTTTCCTGCCCCAACTATGTGTGAAAATTAAATTCCCGTTTAGAGTTTTCCCCCATTAGCGATTAGCAGCGCGCCTCGACTCCAGCCCGACGCGGAAGCCAGCTAGCGAATTGAATTGAAGCGCATTGTGTAAATCAGCGGCTCAATAAAATCTAATAGCCCGGCGGATTGCGGCTTGGCACGCACCGCACCAAGGCAACGGACGGGCTGGGATGTCGAGGGTGGCAGACATAAATTACTAGACGGGAACAAAGCCCGTCCTTGACAGACTGATTGACATCATATGAAATGTCGAAGGTGACTTTAGGCATAATAATTATGAAGCCTTAAAGTATTTAAATTGATTTGTGCTCCCATATAATCTTGTGGACTTTTAATTTCTGGGTGATTTAGAACAGTAAGCCTCGAGCTAAAAAGTATTTCCTTAAGGCCACTTTTTGCCACCACTAAAACCCTGTTAATATTGAACATCATAGCTCACAGTTTTGTCTTCACTTTCCTTGACTATTGCTAATATTAGTCAAAAGTTTGCACGCAGTGGATGAGTAAGCTTCGACCCTATATAGTATATGGGCATTTGCCAGTATCGCGAATACGCGGTCGTACGCTTTCAGGCTATAAAACTAGCTTTAAAAATCTTTTTTTTCTTGGTTTTTTTTTTAGTTTTTATTTTTACGTACACGTATTAGCTCTACTCTTGGTGCAAAAAGTAGCCACGGTGGATTTCAGTTTTTTTTTAATTTCCAAAAAACCTGACCTCGCGAACACACAAAAAACGGAAGTGCTTCTCGGCTGCATGTAAAGAAATGCGAAACTCAGCGAATTTGAAAGGAATAGTCAAATAATACAAATTGCATTTTATGAAAGGATAATGTAGCTTCAATTTAAGACCTCACGTTCCAAATTTGACACACTAAAAGTATTTTTAAATAATTACAAGGCGATCTCGCGAACACACAAATATGAACACACAATTTTTCGACCATATTGGCGATGAAATATTTTTTTAAGAAAAATGATTTTTGTATTGCCTTTGATTTATTATGACCAAAATGAGCTTCAATAGTGATAAACTAGTATAATACAATAAATAATAAAAAAAAAAATGTATAACTTTTTCGAAACAGACCAAAGAAGTGGAAAATTGTCGTCATTGCATTCCGAACACTTGAAAAGACTTGAAAAATCAGTATAAAATAAACGACTAGACAGATCGCTGCAATTTTTTGGCAATAAATTGTAGGGATCTGATCTATTCGGCATGCAGACATATAAATAGTGTTTTTTCATCACGAACACACATTGCAATATGCCATAAAGGAAGACAAAATTTTACCCTTAGTCGCGCTCCCAGCGCCCTTTTTTTAGTTTTTCACCATTAAAGAGTTATTTCATGAAATAACTGTAAACATCAACATGTTTAATCTTTTACTATTCTGCTGAGAAATGAGAAACTGAAAAGACCATTAAAAGTAACAAAGAACAACGCGGCCCGAACTGCCACTTTGAAGGCCAATAAAAACACAAAAATAAAGTAAAATTTTAACAAACGCTTTATATTATCAAATTTTATATATTTTTTAACTTATAAGTAAAATAAGAAAGGTTTTTGTCAATGTTTGAATTTTCGGAGCCAGTGGACCTTCCGTGAGAAATGCCCATATGTATATGTATATTCTTGATAAACATTCACAGCACAGTCAATTTAGACGTGACCGCCAGCTAGAAACTGAAACTAGTCTCTCAGTTTTAGAGCTATCTTAATAAAACTTAGCATATAGTCTTATTCCTATTTCCATTAGTATATCAGTCGGAACGGGCCAGATCGGATGACTGCATCATATACGTATAGCTAGCATAGCTAAATGCAATACAGCTACGAGTGCGAGTGCAAGACAGGCGCACACTGATTGATCCTTAATCCACTATCCCTCACCACGATTTTCCTGTGATAAAATAAGGTCGTTTGTATCCATAGGTGTTTGCAGATACCGCACGCAGGCTCAGGCTAATTTATCTCCCATTTTCCCTGTAAAAAAAAGGTCCTTTGTGCATAAGCCACCAAACCAATTATGTTCAAGACACCTCACCATTCAAATGCCACAAATTTTATCTCCGGATCTGTGAGATGCACAAAGTGGAAAAAAAACCTGAAAAAATAAGTCTGGTTTTCCATATCCAGTGAAAAATAAGCCATATATGAGACCCCTGTCTTCCTTTCGGTCTGAAAAAAATGTCCACATAATGAACTTAAATTCTTTTCCGTCACTATCAATTATTTTCGAGATAATCGCAGTTGGACAAACAACTTATAAACTCACTACATTGATATGGTGCTAACATTTTCAGCACAGTCTTATTTATTTTGCAAGCAGTATAATTATGTATGTCGAAACAGCCGGAATCGAACCGCTATATCCTATAACTGCCATTTAAATGATGTTTTTCAATGTATTTCTATACATTTCGAGATATGGCGGTTTTTTACGGTTTTAGAATTACGGGTTTAATTTCATTAAGATCGGAAAAAAATATATCATATGGCTGCCATAGAAGCGATCGATCGATTTATATGAAAATTTAAAATTCTACATGTAAAATGTAAAATGGTATACAAATTTAAAAATTTCGATATTTTTTCAATATTACCACAATGGACCGATTTTCATAGATCCAATTGCCCCTGCAAGGGTATACAAACTTCGGCTTACCGAAGTTGGCTTTCTGTCTTGTTTTAATTTTATTTATAGGAATGGGTATGGGGATAGACATCAGAATTTAAATATATTTTGGCATTTCTCAAATTATTTTTAATTATTCGGAGGGCTTGGGGCAATTTTAGTACATCTCTCTCCATGTCGATCAAAATTCTTTGATAGTAGACTGTAATTATATATATGTATGTAGTTTGTATATATAATATTGGACAAACTAGAAGCGAATCTCAATACTCACGAACTCTGGTCGCAGAGTTACCACAGTTGACCAGTTGATTTTTCCCCATTTTGAAATATGTTTTTGCTTAAAATGTAAAAGTTCATTGGGATAGACTTTTTTATCGCACAGTTGTCCGTATGACTGAACCTTTCACCCCAAAGCCGCCCACCCCTTGTGTGTGAGTGTTGTGTCACCTTCTTCGGGTGCAGGTGGTATGGTCTTTTTATACCCTTGCAGAGGGTATTATAATTTTGACCAGATGTTTGCAACGCAGTGAAGGAGGCATCTCCGACCCCATAAAGTATATATATTCTTAATCAGCATCACCAGTCGAGTCGATCTAGCCATGTCCGTCTGTCTGTCTGTCCGTCTGTCCGTCTGTCCGTCTGTCCGTCTGTCTGTCTGTCTGTCTGTCCGTCTGTCCGTCGGTCGGTTTCTACGCGAACTAGTCTCTCAGTTTTTGAGCTATCGGGCTGAAATTTTCAGCATAGTCTTATTTCTTTAGCGCGCAGTATATATGTCGGAATGACCGAAATCGGATCACTATATCCTATAGCTGCCATAGGAATGATGGCGAAATTAATGTAAACGAGAAAGAAAGCTAACTTCGGTAAACCGAAGTTGGTATACCCTTGCAGTCTGCAATTGGATCATTGAAAATCGAACCATTTTAGTAATGTTGAAAAAATATAGAATTTTGTATATTTTACATTTTACATGTAGAATTTTACATTTTCATATAAATCAACCGATCGCTTCTATGGCAGCTATATGATATAGTGGTCCGATCTTAATGAAATTAAAACCGTAATTCAAGAAGCATTAAAATATATATATTATAAATATATATTATATATATAAATATATATTATAAAAATACGTTGAAAAACAGAGAAGTTAAAATTTTTTTTACATTAATTTCGCCATCATTCCTATGGCAGCTATAGGATATAGTAATCCGATTTCGGTCGTTCCGACATATATACTGCGTGCTAAAGAAATAAGACTATGCTGAAAATTTCAGCCCGATAGCTCAAAAACTGAGAGACTAGTTCGCGTAGAAACCGACAGATGGACAGACAGACAGACAGACGGACAGACAGACGGACAGACAGACGGACAGACAGACGGACAGACAGACGGACAGACAGACGGACAGACAGACGGACATGGCTAGATCGACTCGGCTGGTGATGCTGATCAAGAATATATATACTTTATGGGGTCGGAGATGCCTCCTTCACTGCGTTGCAAACATCTGGTCAAAATTATAATACCCTCTGCAAGGGTATACAAAAATTTAACTTCTCTGTTTTTCAACGTATTTTTTATAAATTTTGAGATATAGCAGTTTTTTATGCTTCTAGAATTACGCTTTTAATTTCATTAAGATCGGACCACTATATCATATAGCTGCCATAGAAGCGATCGGTTGATTTATATTAAAATGTAAAATTCTACATGTAAAATGTAAAAGGTACAAAATTCTATATTTTTTCAACATTACTAAAATGGTTCGATTTTCAATGATCCAATTGCAGACTGCAAGGGTATACCAACTTCGGTTTACCGAAGTTAGCTTTCTTTCTCGTTTACATTAATTTCGCCATCATTCCTATGGCAGCTATAGGATATAGTGATCCGATTTCGGTCGTTCCGACATATATACTGCGTGCTAAAGAAATAAGACTATGCTGAAAATTTCAGCCCGATAGCTCAAAAACTGAGAGACTAGTTCGCGTAGAAACCGACAGACGGACAGACAGACAGACAGACGGACAGACAGACGGACAGACAGACGGACATGGCTAGATCGACTCGTCTGGTGATGCTGATCAGGAATATATATACTTTATGGGGTCGGAGATGCCTCCTTCACTGCGTTGCAAATATCTGGTCAAAATTATAATACCCTCTGCAAGGGTATAAAAAAATTTAACTTCTCTGTTTTTCAACGTATTTCTATAAATTTTGAGATATAGCAGTTTTTTATGCTTCTAGAATTACGCTTTTAATTTCATTAAGATCGGACCACTATATCATATAGCTGCCATAGAAGCGATCGGTTGATTTATATTAAAATGTAAAATTCTACATGTAAAATGTAAAATGTACAAAATTGTATATTTTTTCAACATTACTAAAATGGTTCGATTTTCAATGATCCAATTGCAGACTGCAAGGGTATACCAACTTCGGTTTACCGAAGTTAGCTTTCTTTCTCGTTAAGTCTTCCATGGATCGGTATAAATTTGGTATGAGTAACCAAATGAATGAGTGAGCTTTTTCTTCCGTTGACGTTTGGTCTTTCCTTTGACGTATATCTGTGATTGTGTTCAGCAAAAAAAAAAAAAACGTTGGGAAACACAAACAATAAATGAAAATGTTCAGTGCAGTGTAATAAATTATTATATTAAAATTGTGAATTTCCTAGTCTTGTAATTTATTTTGTTAAAAGTTGTTACCATTTCCTGTGATCTTCCCTTCGAGAGAAGACGTCCAGTCTACCCGAGTTCTAGGCTCCACGGTGCATACTACTGTTACGTATACACAGACGGGTCAAAACTAGACGGACGTACAGGAGGAGTAGGTTTTACCAACCTAAAATACTCGTGACTGCAGTGTCATTTAGACAGAGATCACTGCAATCACTGTGCATTATATCCAACAGTTAAGCTGCCATTAAGGCAGTGAACATTAACACGTCGAGCTCGAAGACTGTCAGCGACTACCGCCAAATACTTAAGAGCCTACTTCTTCCTATCTAACCTGACTGAGACTTGGCCGGGGAGAATCAGACGAAAAGATTGAGGTGGGCGGTATCACAACAAGTCCATTGGTGGCTCAAGAGTGTTCTAAGTTTTATGTAAGCCGGCAGCCGCGAAACCGTGATCCATTTTGATTGGTTAGTCTTTATTCTTAATTCAATATTATTTATTTTTATATCTGAAACCAAAGCACATAATTGTAAATCAAAGCTTCCAATGCTAAGAGTTCCGTATGGGCTCTATTTTTCTCTGGAATCTCTCCGCCAGACGGTTTCTTTGTTCGTTACTATCACCGAGCTTTCCGACAACGTTATAACACTTGCAGGACCAAAGCCACCGACAGCGTATTACCGCAGAGAAGCCGCTTTGGCAAATTAACTAATGACCCCGTGTCGGTACCGGTGGGGTTAAGAATGGAGGCGCAGTCAGGAGGTACGAGTGGAGGGAAGCTGGTGGGCAAGGTGCGGGGGTAGAGCGTTTGTTTAATTGTCGTGCGACCCGCTTTTTGCTCCGTTTTAATGAGTCAATTTAAATTCCGATTTCGATTACGGGGAAAGCGTTTTTCGAGCTGCTGCTGCCGCGCACCCAGCTGAGGCCAAATCGATGTTCATTAGCAGAAGGCGGACCACGCCCCGCCGGCTACTGTCGCCTCCTGTTCTTCCGTCGTTCTCCCCTGTGAACCTCTGACCCTCTGACCGGCTTGTGCCGGGCATTGTCAACGCAATTAGCAGAGAGAACGAGAGGGAAGCTTAAAAGTTAATATTGGTTTTTGTTTTTAGCATTCAAATGACTTCGCACGTCCTGTACGAGGCGGCGTATTGAAACATATTTCGCCTTGCCTCAGGCTAAGGCTAAACTCATAATTGGAGCGTTTGCCATTTATTACAATTTGAATAGTAATGTGGATTCTTTTTTAGTGGTAATTAAAAACCAACCGCACTTTTTGTTAGCTAAATTAATGAGCGAAAGCGCGCATGGTATTCCAATTCATTTTCCTGCTTTTAACCATTCCTGTTTTCATTGGTGGCAGTTTTAATTAAAACATCAGACTTTTATTATTCGATTTATTTCCGGAATAATCGCCGTAAACAAGTGCATATGTAATTGCATATTTTAACTCAATTAACCCGCGAGTCGACCGCAAAAATATTGCAAATTTGTCAGGCTATAGCAGTGAAGCGCGGACAATATCAGGATAGCGAGTGACACTCCAGGCGGAGACATAAATCTCAGACCACCCTTTAACTTGACTCTGGCGGAGTCGCCTCGATGCCGTTGGAAACCCAGTGCTGCATGAAATGAAATTTAGCGCAACAGCCCCGTTTATATATATGTTTTTTTATTTTTGAGCTTTTTTAACATTTTTCAGCGCTGTTTCGCTCTCCGTTTCCGTGCGTCGCTCAACGCAACAATTTATGGCTAAGCGCTCGTGTTTGGCCTAAAAATGTATATGGAGAAAAGGCAGTTACATAGAAACACGTCGATAAATTACACTTGGCTGGAGGCCTCGGTCTCACCGACCAAGCGCAGTCGAACTAATGGCAGCCGAGCAATATCGTTGTATTATACCGAACGAGAAGTCTCGAAAAAGTATGTAGACCAAGGACCTCGAAGGGCGAATCCTCTGTGCTAAATTAATTTTTGGATAAGTCCGTATTTAAATGTGTATTCTGCTTCAGAATTACAAACAAGTGTGTCTTGTTTAGTATTGTTGTTTTGCCGTTTAGTATCCTACTTCAGGAAAATGTTGGGTTGGCCATTGATTTAAAAGAAATGTTGTTATTTTTCATGTTATTCAAATAATTTTCAAATATACATATGTAACAAATATTTATATTATTTTTGTGTTATAAATATGAAGGACACAACTTCAACGATTTCTCAATTTAAACCTCTTCTAGTCTTGGCAAACCTTTTCTCTAAGCCCATATACCTCTATTTGTTTGACTAGGCTCTAAAATAATCACGCAAACAACAAGAAAAATAAATTTAAATTCTGTGTCAACATGCGGCTTGGAGATGTTGCCAGGCCGACTTTCCAAAACAATTTATGCAAAAAAACAAAAAAAACAAAATTATAAATTGAGCAAAAACCACGCGTGTGAGTGCGAGTGTGTATGTGTTAATTAAAATGCCTTAATTAAAATAATTTTCAAATATTTTGCCAGCAGAAAAAGTTTCAACGCATACAGGCCAAAGTGAAGCGGTGCAAATATTACTTTATCGGAGTGGCAGGAGCGACGGTGAGGCAACACATTTTTTCTCCATTGACTTCCGTACAGATTGACAACCCTGACAAGAGCAACTGCCACGCCCCCTCGTCGTGGGGGGACTGCCAGGGGAGAAGAGAATCGCCCCAGAACGTATTAAAAACTTTACAATTTGTGCAGTGTAGTCAAGTTTAATTTTTTGGTTGAGTTCATGCGAAAATTGCAAAAATCATATTCCAACTGTTTGGCAAGCCATCAAAGGTAAGGCCGGGGCATCGAATGGGGGGCTGACGGTTTGGGGATAGACTCGGGTCTAAACCATGAACTGCAACGAAATGCGAATAGCTGAGAGTGGAAAGAGGGGTGGAAATTCTTCAATGGGACTCCAGTTGGCAATTGAACGCAACATGTGTTTGTCATAGCACCACAAATCGATTTCAGGTTTTCAGCGGTCTGTTTGTATAGCAAATGGAAAATGCTGCATAAATCTACTTATTTTCAATTTAGCCGGTGGACAATCGCCTTTGCATAATCTTTATTCCTCGCCTTATATTCCCGCACCGCACTGTAGCGTTTGTTAACTTCCTTCTGTCGTGGCTGCCACTTTTTAATGTCTTATCTACGTGGACTGTTTCTCGAAAAGGAGCTACAAATTTAACACAAAACACACGCACCATACATAAAAAGCAAGCGGCGAAACGAAACGAAATGAAGCGAAGGCATAAAAAATTGTGTTGAAATGTGAAAGGCGGAGTGTGCCGCACACTAACCCTCTCTTTGCCCCCTCTCGAGCAATGTGAGAGCGAAAACCCCAGCAGGAGTCATAATTATGCCTGGCCCATCCCGCAATGAATGCGGCACGCCGAACATTTTTCGTAATTATCTCTCTAAAACCGGAAAAAAAACAATGAAAAGTACGGGGCGAACACTAAGCCAAGGAGAGGCGAAAAAGTGAAACTGGTCTCAATCAGACGAAACAGAAATGCTCTTCTTGAAAGCTGGATTTCTATTCCTTCAATGACTAATATTAAAGGGAAAAGATAGTTTCTTAAAATAGGCTGGTTTCCGAAATGGAAATCATAATCTTATTTAGTTTTTGCCCATAGCACTGGCCTGCATAGGTGCAAGTATACCTACCTCTACGACTGGACCTATTAACTTCATTTTTTTTATGCTTCGTTCTTGATTAAAATGGCGCGCTACGAAACGATTTTTTGATCGGCCTTCTAAAAGTCCGGAAAATTCAAATTTTTCAGTTTTCCAAAGCTGCATTAGCTTTGGCCAGCGGTTTCCAACAAAACGAGTAGTCTAGAGAGAGGGCTCTTAACTAGCGATCGGTAAAACAATGGTTTGATTCCTGCACAGTCACAGTCGGTTTATTTGTATCCTTTTTTTATGTTTTTTTTTTTTGAATTTATGTCAGTTTTTTTCAGAGCTGGGAAGGTTAGTTCAATTTTCAAAATGCCGGCCGAAAAACAGTATGCAGTTACAAGCAAGCAGTTGCAAAGCAGTACATAATATTATCCCTTTTTTAAATTATGCCGCTTTATTGAAAAGTTCTCTGCACCATTCTGGAAAGAGTATCGCAACCTTGGTTCGGTAAGAAAGTGGGGAGATTTAGTTACCGCATCCCATAAACCCCAGATAAGTAAAAAGGGTACGCCAGCTCAAATAAAGAGAAAAGACAGCTACGGGAACATTTCTGGTCCTCACCTTTACTGTATATTACTCAATTAGATAAAGCACAGGAAGTGATGTTCTTGCTAATTTCGATAAGCCCTTACTTAGTATCATGCGGAAGAAGACGAATATATATATTAACTCACTTTTAAGACAAGTGTGCAGCTCGCGTCATACCATGTATAACTATAAGTAGAGATAAGTAAAAACAAATATTAGAAAAAAATATTTTTACAGTAATTTAAAAATTGTGTGTTCTGATTTTTCGTGAACTCTATTTTCATTATTAGTAATTTGCGTCAACTCGAGGTCTATAGTCAACCTGATCTTCATATACAGAAGTCAGATTTGTTGACTATTAATTGCCAGATACACAGATCGTTTTTGTCAGAAGACGAATTCAGCAGGTTGGTTCATACAGTCTGTTTCACTCTTACCAAGGAGATCATCAGTGAACTTTGATGCCGGTTGAACTTCAACATTATATGCGTCATTATATACTAGTGCCTTGCGGAACCCGGACTTGGGAACCTGCAAGACCCTATACATTAACATCGGCCGCGCTTAATGTAAGTTTTTTCAGAGAACCTTTATTTAACAAACTGAGCTTAAAGGTCTTCTTGTAAATATTGTTATTAAACTGAATTTACTCAGAATATTTCTTAAGTTTGCGGAGATTATCAACATGTGGTCAAATATTACGATTTTAATCATATTAAGCTCAGGCGACTACACCCAGAAAAATTTAAGCAGATTTTTCCAATAACACTTAATCTTCTTTATCTCAAACCGGTATTCTTGAAATCGAGATGAAATTGTTCTCGATTTTGTTTTTTCGAGAAAAAGTGATCTTAAAGTCGAGCAGAAGTTACTCTTCATTTTGAAGTTTTAGCGGAGGAACCTGAGTGGAAAGATATTTTTAGATTTTGCCACTGCCACACGTATTGTAGTGTGTATTAATTTTTTCGACGTCCCAGTCGGACCTGGCCGCTTCCAGCAAGTACATTTCAATGCGTTCTCAGCGAGTGAAGAATGCATTCTCAATATGTTACGGTCTTCCTTTCAGATTAATATGGGGTGAAAGACGGAAACAACTGTTCTTTTTTTTAATGCTGCAACAGTTCTTTCGCAATATATAAATAACGTATATTATTCGGCAATCTTCGGGTTTCGCTTCCAACTTTAGTTTCTAAAAGAAGCGTTATATAACCCATCTGCAGCACACATCAATAACGGTTCTGTAGCAATGTATGTATCTTTCATGCAAAATACCGCTTCAAAATAACCCATTTATAACAGTTATCGAACTGTTATGAAGAAAGCAATTAAGAACACATCTGTAGCATACATAAAGAAGTCAAGTCAAGTCAAGTCTTAAGAATTGTGTTTTATATATGTGTGTGAGTATGTCTAATAAAATTTATACAATAATTTACAAAAAAGGTTAACTATATGAATACATTTAACTTTAAATAATACATTTATATACATACAATTAAACTTTAAATATTAAATTAGACATATTAAATTACAGAAGAAAAGTAATATGTCTGTGTTTCCTAAGCTCAAAAAATCGCTTATTGGACCTCATATTCAAGAACATTTTTATATTTATAGAAAATATTTGATCTTGAAAACGAAACCACTTCTTATAAATAAAGAATATTCATTCGCAAAAAACCGTTATCAATACTGTAATGTTTCTTTTCGGTTCTGGTATTTATGTTCTTGGCTTTCTTTTGAGAAGAATAATACCAATATCGAGACCGTTGAGAATGGTTTTACCCCTCAGTATAAGAGCGATTGGTCAATTTATATGTCAATCTGGGAAAATTAAAAAGTTTGTATTTGTATTTATTTGACATAACACATTTGTATATTTATAGTTATTTTTTAACAGGACTGTAGGTTTGGTTAATAATTGATAAATGCTAATAAACTCTTACCTTTAATGGATATAGTGCAGATGTTGCAATCAAAAGAGATTTTATGGTCACATAAGACACCAAGGTCTTGAACCAAATCTATGCGTTCAAGTACGATATGCAGCATAGAATATGTGGCATGGATTGATAACTTTTCTTGGACTTATACTTATCAGAATTAAGCAGTAGCATGTTGACTTGACACCATAATTTAAGGTATTTTAAGTCGATATGGAGCTGCTTATAGGAATCTTTATGAACCATGCTGATTTATATCCATCACTGTTGGAGAGGGCATAAGCCTAGATACAAAGATCGATTTTTTTTGGCGCTATTGCCATTAGAGCCCAAGGAACGGTGGGAGCCACACCTAGAAGGGTTATCATCCTATGCGGTGGAACAGTCAATAATGATGGTCCGTGTTTTTATATGAGGTGCGTATCAAAACTATACGACACCAAGAAAACTTTTCATTTCGGAGAGCAAAAATTGTAAATGCTAGTGGAAAAAGAAAGCATAACGTGTAAGAATAAGTCACCTTTTCGGCACATATCTTCTCCTGGAAGATTTAACGTTGTTTGTTGTAAATATACCCGCTTTTTAGCTTAGTTGCGCCCGTATCAAAACTATATGGCAGATAAGTTTTGTAATATTTTTATAAGGAATAATGTAATAAGGAATATTTCTTAAATTTAATTTATTCTAAATGATTTGCCTCAGGTAGTTTACCATTCACACGTTATAATGTCTGACTCCCATACACATTTACAGTCTGACTTGGACAACCTTCAGTCTTGGTGCGTCCAAAATTTGCTGTTCCTAAACAATTCTAAGTGTAGCTTCATGTCCTTTTATAGGAGAAATCTTTTCCTGACTAATTATTCTATAGGGTCGTGCGAGCTTGAGCGCATTTCTACGCGGAGTCTTATTTAACCATAATCTAAACTTCACCGACCACATTGGCATCATTGTCGGAAAAGCAAAAGGAGTTTTTGCTTTTGTCAAGCGATGATCGAAGGAGTTTGAGGATCCCTACACGACTAAACTCCTTAATATTTCGCTGGTTCACCCGATTCTCGAATATTGCTCTTGCGTATGGTCTCCTCAATACGCAAAATATCAGGACCTTATCGAATCGGTACAGAAACAGTTCCTTTTGTTTGCCTTACGGGGATTAAACTGGGAACCTCATCGTCACCTGCCATCCTACGTTGACAGACTGCGCCTTCTGAACCTGCCCTCGCTCAAGGATCGCCGGACCTGTTATGGAGTGATGTTCCTGCACAAGCTGATCACTGGACACATCAACTCATCTCACCTTCTTGGCTAAATTCGATTCGCCATACCTATAAGGCCGTCTCGTAATTTTCGGCCCATTGCCTTGTAATTTTGTAATTCTAACTTTGAGATTCATGATCCTTTTCGCGTTTTATGTTCGTCGTACAATGATCTGTACTTTTTATTATATGTTGAAATGTCCCTTGAGTTTAAGTTTAATGTAAATAATATTATTACACATTTGTCCTTGCCTCCGCCCACTTGATGTGAGTCCGAGCATATCTATAAAAATTACTCCAAATTGGGCGGGGGTATGTTATACTAGCAGATATTTGCTATTGAAAATAAATAAATAAAAAAATAAAGTCAATAGATCCACCCTTAGTTAATCCACCTTAGTTAATTTTAAAGCCAAAACTACAAAAATTAAAAAATTAAAGTTTAAGCACGATTTTCATTAAAAGGATACCAAGGACAATGCGTAAAGGATTTTTTGAAGTCGGGCAGGCTAAGGGTGGATCTATTTAGAATAAATTAAGTATAAGAAATATTCCTTATTACATTGTTCCTTATAAAAATATTAAAAAACTTAACTGTTGTATAGCTTTGATACAGTCATATTTTTGCAACGCAGTGACGAGTCGATCTAGCCATGTCCGTCTGTCCGTTTCTACGCTTAGTTTTCGAGCTATCTGAATGATATTTTAAGGATTGTCGTCTTTCTATTCCTATTAGTATATACAGTGGGGAGCAAAAGTGATTCCACGTTCAACATTTTCGTGTTCGAGAGCTCATTACAACTGAACGAATGAAGTTAATGAAACAAACTTTTTTTTCCTCTATTCCTTATTCAATTTGATACAAATAGATGTAAATACAAAAATAATATAAGAAGCAATGTAATAGTTATAAATAAAAAACAAAAACAAAAGACATGTACTCAGTTTTGCACCTTATATGAAAAAATCAATGGAAATTCCATATTAATATTTGGTCCAAAGACAATTCATGTCTTTATAATTTTTTATGTATTTTAGCATCTTTTCAACCCATTTCTCAACAATTCCATTCAGAAGTTGATTCCACTTCAGTTCCATACGCCTCCAAGGACCACCTACGTTGCATAGGACTGATTGATACAGCCCGAGATATATGGTCACACACAGATTTTCAATCGGATTGAGGTCGGGACTTTAAGTTTAGACTCCATCGATATAAAATTTTGATTTTCCACCCATTTCTTACAAATTTTCGCAGTGTACTTAGGATACCTGCTTTGTTCAAACGTAAATTTTCCTTCATAGAAGCCACATTTGTACAGAACATTTTAAAAGATTTGCTTGGAAAATATTAAAAATAGTCTTCGTTACTCATAATACCATAAATTTTGTGCAAAGGCTAAACTTGTCACGATGTAAAGCTATTAAATTTCCTCCTCCGTGCTATACGGCTTGCTCACATATTGTCTTTGAAGCTTGTTACTAGACCTACGCGAACAATACTACATCCTATTTGACTGGAAATGGTTAAACATGGATTCTTTTGACCAAATATCACATTTCCAATCTTATACTGTCTAATTTTTGCGTGTCCATGCGAATTTCAATCGAAATTTAACACCTTCCTAGGAGAGAGCTGGTCTATTTTTTTCCGCAATTGCGGCATTTTCAGTTCTACCCAATGGTACTGAGTTCTACGTTGAAATTTTTCACAAAATTTATTAAATTATAAAGGGGGAAGACTATTTTAAATATTTTTCAAGCCATTTTCAATATTTTTTGGAACATTTTGGCTTTAATAAGGGAAAATTCACTTTTCAACAAGATGGAAATCCTAAGTACACTGCGAAATATTCTTAAGAAATGGGTAGAAAACCAACATTTTATCTTGTTGGAGTGGAAAGCTAAAAGTCCCGACCACAATCCGATTGAAACTCTGTGGTCAATCATGACCATATATCTTGGGCCGTATCAATCAGTCCAATGCAACGTAGGTGGTCCTTGGAGGCGTGTGGACCTGAAGTGGAATCAACTTCTGAATGGAATTGTTAGGAAATGGGTTGAAAAGATGCCAAAATACCTAAAAAATTATAAAGACACGAATTGTCTTTGGACAAAATATTAATACGGAATTTCTTTAGATTTTTTCATATAAGGTGCAAAACTGAATACATGTCATTTGTTTTGGTTTTTTATTTCTTACTATTACATTGTTTCTTATATTATTTTACTATTTACGTTTATTTGTTCCAAATTGAATAAGGAATAGAGGAAAAAAAGTTTGTTTGACTGACTTCATTGGTTCAGGTTTTATGAGCGCTCGAACACGAAAATGTTGAATGTGAAATCACTTTTGCTCCCCACTGTACATAGGGCGGAACGGGCCAGTTAGGACCACTTATCTTATAGCTCCCATAGGAACGGTTGGGCCAAATGAGCCGATTTTTGTTGTTTTTAAAACTATATCTTTTATTTTTAATATACGTTTGCAGATAATAATACAAATACATATGTTTATACTTTTAATTAAATTTGGTATTATTATCTGCAAGGGTATACAACTTCGACTTGGTGAATTTAGCTTTCTTTCTTGTTGGTTAAAAATACCAAAAGTTGGCCACCTTAATTGCAGCTGCAAAAACGAATTCTGCCATAGTAAAATGTCTTCAAGTAATTTATGTAATTTAGACTAATATTATTATTAGCTACTGCGTAAAGTTTTACTCATAAGACTATTTTAAAGTTGTAATTATATTGCAAACATTCTAGGTTTCGCGATAATAAAGCTTGTACAAGGATCTGCAACTTCTGGCAAGCCCTCGACTGCGGCTTTAAGAGATGTCCAGTCACACGCAATGAAAGGCGTAAAAATAACACGACTTGCCTTACTCCCACTGAAGGCCAACGCCTTGTGTTGCGGTATCCTTATCTGGGTCAACAGTCGCGTCAGGGGCATGAAGACCAAAATTCAAGCCCCTTCGGAACTACACGACGGGTGGGCGTGTCGCTCATGCCGAATATCCTTGCTGGCACGCTGGCATGTTAGAGGGAAAAGTTATTGTTGGTAATATCAACACTAAAAGTGTTTATGATATGAAAAATGTTGACAGCAACTGCAGAATATATATGCTCCGGGTGCGGGTGCGCGAAAGGAGGGAGGGAGGGGAAAGGATGAGCTCAGATATATACATATATGCCGCCGTATATGCGAGAGTGTGTTTGTAGTTTTTATCGCTACTGCTGACTTTGATGAAAAATATGATTATGTCCTTTATGCGAATGCCTTGCAGTAAAAATAATAACAACACCGAGATACATTCCCGCCTCGTTGTGGCATTTCCACGGATATCCTTGCTCCTCCTTTTCCGCTGGCTGGCACTCTGCCGTTGTTTATTTTTTTTGGCCACATTTTTCATGACTTTGTTCGGCTTCTTCTGACTTTATTGGCTGCTCGTCCAGCTCCTGCCTTCCGGGCAAAACATTTGCACTTCTCCCAAGAATTCCCTCGTTGTGTGCTTGTCATATGTTTGCTTTATTATGGACAACGCGAAGCTGTAAGCAACACTGGACATAACAATAACAGAGGGCAGCAAGCGCCCGACATCCAAGAACCGACAACCGACCCACCAGCGACTGCAGTCAAACGCCTGTGACCCATAAAATGACAAAGTTGCAAGTGGATCCGCAGCACTGCCCATGCCACGTCCAGAAATCCAGCATAGTTACGCCCACATAAAAGCGGCCATTTTCACTTAGATGCGATTAGCGTTGGCCAGAGATGGTTTTCCCTTGCCTCACTAAGTGTGCTACACTTCTTAAGGCACTCACTTCAAATCGACTAGCTCAACAAATTATTTCCAAACATAATTTTTTTTTTAATTTAATTTTATTAGTATAAAATCTATTTTCATTATCTGTTTTGAAGAACGAATTATTTATTTATTTATCTCAAAAAGTTGAAAGCAAAATGGGCTTATTAGCAATAATCTGATTTAGAGAGGAAACTATGATTTCAATCGTTTTCATATTTTCGCGATAATTTTATACCCGGTACTTGTAGCGTACCAGGATATTATAGCTTAGTGCCAACCGAAAATGTATGTAACAGGCAAATGTGGGGCATTTCTGAACCCATTAAGTATATGTAATCTTGATCAGCATCACCAGCCGCGTAGATTTCGCAATGTCCGTCTGTCGGTATAAAACAGCAGATCTCAGAGACTACATACGAGTATAACAGCCAGAAGTTTTGGGACAACATCCTTATCTGATGCATGCAGATCAAGAGTGATTCAAAGTTAAGGCACGTCCACTTTCGGCAGCGAGAACCAAGAGAAACGTATAACTTAGCTATAGGTGTAATTTTCGGCTTAAAGTAAATATAAGTATATGAAATAAATCGGATGATAAACATTGTAATTATTAAACAATCAAGTTTCTGTGTATGCTTCTTCTTAAGCAATATCTAAATTTGTATTGACAGCACTTATGAATGCTACTCAACATATTCCTAGCAACATTTATCTTTTTTGGGTGTTGTTCATCATGTTCGTAGCAACATTCATTTGTCACCATTTTCTTTTTTCCATTATCATATGCCTTTTAATTTCACCGACAAAGCTTTGGGTACCGGAAATCTCACAGTCGGTCACACTCGACTTTAGCTATCCTACTTGTAGAAAAGTCGAAAAAAACTTGGTGAGAACCGGAGCATCCCTAATAGTTATTTTTTTACAAACTATATATTTTTTTATATATGTATCTCATATATTTGTGTATGCAATTATTATTATTATTATTTGTAAATTTAAGAACAATATTAAAAATTGTTCTTGAATTGAAATTAAATAAATAAAAATTAGCACCAACCGTTAAACGAACTCATGACTTGCCATTTCGTAGTCGTAATCTCAAAAGCGGAAATGGATGATTAAGAAGTGGGCACACTGCCCAAGTTTTTGATTCGCCATTGTGCACTATTTTGAACGATTTTTTGGAAGAAATTTAAAACTCGCTCAATTTTTTAAATATTAAAATGAAACTTTACCAATTGTAATTATATATATATAGGAAAACTTTTGAATGAAAATTAACCGGATCAGACAACTATATCTTATAGCTTTCATAGGAGACATCGGGTAAAAAATAAGATATCTGCATGAAACTTTGTAAACTTAAAATGTATACTCTTTGAACAGAATATAGAAAATTTTGTCTAGATCGGATCACAATTTCCTATAATTTTCATAGAATCCATCTAACCAAAAACTGCAACCCATCTGGTAAGTAATACAGCGTTGCCATACAAAATGTAATGAACTAAAAATTAAATTGATTTGAATGTGCCCTTAAAATTGAACCAAAATGTAAACAAACAATGTGTGGTTGCAACTCCTGACTTTAACATTAGGTATTTAAATACTAGACTGTTAAGATAACATTTGCAGTATGTAACATAACAGCTTGATCAATTCTTAATACATTAAAATTAAAAAATAGAAAATCGGCATACTTTTAAAAAATAGATTTATTTAAAAAAATCGGTAAAATTCCCCATAGTGCGGTGTGGCGATGGGCATGCGGTCGGTCTATGAATTCTGACTCACGAGTTCGACTTCTAGTTGATGCGATTGTGAATCTAAATATGTGAGAATGGTTAATATAATTTCACAATCACAATAAAAACTTTTTGAGATTTTAAAAATTCTGTATTAGAGATATTTGGGACTAAAATCGGGATTGAAAAGTCGACTATTTGCATGTTCGGGTTAAGAAAATCCAATATTATCCAGATTCTCAAATCGGTTTAGAATAAAATTGGCGCTTATCACGGATTTTTATTTCTATGCCATAAAGTGAAAAAAAGCTTTGATGTTCCAAAAATATAGAGAATTATATTTATTATAAAAAAAATTCTTAGATAGCTAATAAGTAAATTTTTATAGACAGATTTTAAAGGATAGCTAATCTGAAACAAAGGCGATTTTTCAAATCTCCAGAAATGTTTCCCTCCATACGATTTACTTAATATATTTGTTTCCTTGTGATTTGTAATTCATTGGGGAGGAATTCTGCAGAAATTCGCTAGGCCCTGATATTTAGCCCACTTAATGCCACAGCAATGTAATAAAAATCGAAGACGATGGATGTCAGACGGGGGCCAAACAAATGTCCCGTTAATTAGTTGATTTAATTATGTCGCCATACCGGGCGTGTATTTATGTATGTATGAGCGGAAAAGAGAGGGTAGGAAAACCATTAAATCAACTCAAACTACGGCAGGAAATTTACGAGCGCCGAAGTTTTTGGCTCTCTTTTAATTGTTCTTTTCGGTTATCTGTTGCTTATTTATTACAGATGCCATATGCCATATGACATAACAGCGTCGAAGGAAGCTGTTGGGATGCTGGGTGAAAGGAAAAGACAAAGGACGCTCCAGCATATGCAGACACACACGGAGGCTGGGGATTCTGCTTTGTGGTCATTTTTTGGTAAATTAATTAAACAAATAAAATAATATGTCAGCAGCAGCAAAAAGCAATAAATACTAATTTGCCTGTTTCAACACAAATGTCATCTTTGTGTTGAGATAAATAAGGCTGAGAAAGCCCACACACAGCACACACATTCTGGAGGACTAATGCCTTGTGGACGGTCGAATTCCTTACCATTCGTTGCCAAGGATTCCAGTTGCTCGCAATGCGGTTGCCCTGGACTCATGGGTTAAGTGGTTGGGTAGTTGAGGGTTCGGTGGTTGGCTAGACAACTTATCGCTGACGTTGTTGGAAGTCTCCCTTCAATTAATGGAATTTAAGTTCTGACAGCGAAGTTGCCCTCTCACCGTTTGAACTGTTTGGCAAAAGTTGCATACTTACCATACTTAAACTCTTTTAATGAATAATAACAAAATTACAAAATTACAAAGTAAGCGGAACAATATGCGAAAATCAATTAGAAGTGCATATTTTAAATAATGTGAGTCGAAGGCCACCGCTGCTAGTGCTCGGTAAAATAATTGTTAAGTTTAACATTGTATGCTAGACTTAATTTGTTAAATAAATAAAATAAATAAATAAATAATGACAGCCAAATGCAAAATAATTGAGTATTGGTTTCATCTTCAACTTGAAAATATCGAATTTCATTAACGTTTAATTTGTTTACTTTCTAGCTGGAATAAATCGGAGAGCTCTCAATTGAAATGAACAGTTTATTGAATGATTATTATTTGCCATTAAAATGTTTTGTATTTTTGAACAGCCTGAAGCAGATGTTGAATAATTTCTGCAGATTTAATCCCCATTAAGGTTATGTTCATGCCGGCCATAATTGTTATTCTCCTTGTACGAATATCTCCTTTGTTTTCTATCCCATTTCACTCCCGGGAGCCTCGGCTTGTTAGCAGTTTGGCGACTTCGTCTTGTTTGGTTTTTGGATTCAATTCACTTTTTGTTTCTATTAATGACACACAGAGACTGTCAGAGACAGACAGGGATTCAGTCGCTGTGAAGGACATTTCGCAGAGCTCTCATTTTGGCCGGGGCCTTAGCTCTAGCTGTTTCCTTGCTGGATTTATTTCACGGCACATTTAATTCCAGCACGCGCCTGCCAACGGGAAGCGGCAGTGGCAGTGGTAGTGGAGTATCCCCAGAACAACGTTGCCAACGATGACGGAGGGGACAAATCGACGACAGCATTTGGATAAACAATGCCGTCTGTCGCAGTAATTTGTTTAATTTTAAGTAGCCCTAGGCGCAGCCCACGCAAAACTATTCCCACTGCCGGGGTCAACTTAATCGCCATGAGGGCGACCGGCCAATTCCCCAGCTCACTTATCAACTGCCTGAAGAGCCTCTGCTCCGCTGTGGTCATAAAAATCAAAAGAGCATAAAAATACATTTGATAACAGTGACGACTTCTGTTTTTGGTGTTTAGTTCGTTCTTGGGCCCGATCCCCAGCGTGTCCCCTGGCCGTCGGCGTATTTGCCTAAAGTGCTCATTTCAATGTCGCCAAGTGTCAGAGCAAGATGTGGACAGCAGCAGGACGTACAGGACGCAGGGCGCACAGGGCTCACAGGGTGTTCAAGAGGGGCAGCTGGGCTCAGTAAATTGGCAATGCCAAAACCGAAAACAGGAAGGAGAAAAAAGAAGAGGAGAGAAGTGCGGAACGAAACGGAACAGAACAGACAGGCAGCGTCCAAAAGTGAATTAAAATAAATTTGCTAGCGGGGATTTGGGGATTTGTTGTGCTGCGCATTTTTAGCAGGCGGTCACCAAGGATACGGCCAACGCATTCCCGGTTGTATATCCAGGGATGGAGAACAAACTACAAAGCTAATATGTTAATAACTTAATTATTACAATTACCTAAAAATATATACATTTACTGGAATTAAGAGTATTATTTTCTTTTTAATATTGTTAACAGCTTATGATTTTAAAATTTAAAGTCGCACTAGTTGGTAAATAAAAGAATACAGTGCTGAAATTTAATTTGCAAAATACTACAAGGTATTTTTCAAGTCAAACATGTCTTTGTTTGTGTTAAAAATGTATACAAGCGCTCGATAAGGTAAACAGATATCAATGTTTTTATTTCAAAACAATCTATTTGTCCAGCCCTGTCCCACGTCCCACCTTGCTCGTCCCCCATTGATGGACTTATAAAACATAATAAAAATGTTCAAGAGGAATTGGCCATGTTTTTCTTTGCCCGCAGCTATTATCTCTTCTTGAGACTGGCGCTAAGGAAAATGCCCCTTGAGCCTTGACTTCTCCTTTTGGCTCGACCTTGGCTTCGGCTTGCCTACTGATGCATATAAGCAGGAGCTTTTTTGTAATTGTTATACCTAACATTCGACATTGGTGAAAACACTTTAATAGCCCAAAAGGCCATCAAATTTATGGCAAATTTAAAATTACACCAAAAACTGCCAGAACCTGCCGTCTGGGGAAGCTCGAGACGATAGGGACTTCAAGGGGAATGTCTTCGGTTTTGTGGTGAGTTTATTCTGGAAACCCCGTTGTGCTTATAATGACGACGCGGCGTGTTGTAGCTTACTAATTCCTGTCCCACTTTTGAAAACTTTGCAATTAGATTTGCGCCCGCCGCACAGTTGGACCGTTGTTTTTGGCCCTCATTGGGGGCTTGATTTATTGACAGCCCCACCAGTCGCGAGGATGGCGTCTTGTATGTGTCCTGTGGTCAGCCCATAAATCAACAAAATATGTCGTCTTCCCTTTAAGGTCAGCGTATGAAATCGCCGTTCACTTAAGGCTTTCGCCCTTAAAGGTATTTCTTCCTTGTTTCGCTGAAAACTAAAGGGAATTGGAATCTGGCTTGTCCCGAATGATTACGGTATAATACAATTTTCATTACATTTAAATCAGGCCTGAATGATAAATGAAATATACAAATAATGAGACCATTTCCAGCTTTCTCAGGGAGTAACCCTTTTCCACAGGACCCTGACATTTGATACTTATCCTTTTTTTTGCTTTGACGTTTACCAAGTTTTTTCTTCGGGGAATTCGCCTTCATACCCTTTAAAACTCTGGGTGAACTACCCCATTAACAGTACAATTTTGATAAAATAATATAACTTTAATTTTGTTTAATTTTTTATTTTGTTTAAAGCCACATAATGCAAGGTAGAAATATAAATAGTTTCGATCGCACACCAAATAAATATTTTTCAAATAACATTTATTGTTCTACAAAATCAATTCGAGTCCGTTGCTTATTGTTATTTTGAAATTTTAGTCTATTTTAAATAGTGCCATTGCAATGCATTGAAAGAACATTGAACACATATTGCGTTGATATAATATTGTACTCTTCCTTCAGAAACAAAGTAAATATAGAGCTTAATTAGTATACAGAATGCGGTGTCCAACCTTTGACTAAATACCATTGTAATTTATGTTTCAGTTATATACCATATAAAGCAAAACGTTATGCCTAAATATATAAGAACCGTAATCTAAACTATTTTCATAACCGACTGACAGAGGATGAACGGAGTATCCAAACAATGAATTCCTAGGGTTTGTTTTTGTTTGATTTCAGCTCAAATCACCTGATGTACACATACATACGTTATAATATATCAGATACAGATTTTCCAATCGGTTATTTCAATTGATAATAATATAACATTCAGGGTTAGTATCCAGTTTGTTCAAAAGAGTTTATAATTTTCGCTTGACTTTGCAGGAAGGACAGAACTTTAACAAAATATTAAAGATATTATACTAAACAGTATAGATAGAGAATGTGAATGTGTTGAGATTTATTTTATTTTACCCTGAAAACATCAGTAAAGGGTAACAAATGCTTGGTTTTCACGAACCGCTTTGGGTTCCCTTTTGTTTCGGTTTCAGAATTTGCATAATTTTCTGCAGATTAAACTACAATTTATCATAATTTTTTTCATGAGTGAATTGTTGCCTTGCGCCTGACTGCTCAAAGTGATTTTTAATAGCCGACGGTCCGACAGTTTTCCAGTTGAAATTTCTCATTTAGATCATTTGTTTGATAGACGTCTGACAGAATGCGAATACGCTCGAACTTGTGCTTTAAGAACTTTTGGGGACAGTCCTGCCAAGTCAGCGAGTTGGGACCACCATGAAGTAAGAACATCAAAAGCGGGCAATAAATTTAGGTCAACTGCGAGTGCAATGCCTGCGGGTTGTGAGAAAGCGACGAAGACCCATAAAAATGGCACGCACGATAAGTTGACCAAACAACAGACAGCCGGAGTGAATCGGAAAAAGGGATTGTTATGTATACATAAATCCAACTTGGCAGCGGACTAGTAACTTTTGAGTGAAGTCAACGCATTTTCACACACAATAAATTTTTGCCAACGTTGGCAGGAACCAACACCAGTGGCAGGCGTTGCTGCTAGGGCCCGGGCGTGGCCAGTGAGCTCGTTTGCCTATTGATTTTTTCTGTGATCGAGTTAAAGCCCGAAATCGGGCTCACCGCGTGATTCAATCTAGCGCCGCCTTCGTGAATATGGGCAATATTGGAAACTAGCTTGGAAACTCCCGGAAACACGCCCACTCGGCAACCTTGAGACGAAATTGTCTCGTGTCCAAAGTTTTTGTTGAAAGATTTATGGGGGAAGTGGCAGTCACACTCTCGCTCAGGCTTAGGCACCCAGCGTTAATCCGAGTCAATTAGTTTCTTTGTTGTTTTCGACAGCGCCTAAAATGTTAACCACTTAACTTTATAGCAAAGTTTGAAAACTTTCACAATACTGGCAAGAAACACTGCGGCAGCACCAACAATGACCTCTGCTCTGAGGAACCTCCTGTTGAGGCTTAAAACTAAATTAAAACCGGAGAGTCTACGAAGGTCAAAGTTATGACAGCCCCTTGAACTTGACTTTAATTTATGACCTCACCTCTCATTAGGAAGCGGCCGCAAACTCAAGGAAGAGACTAACGTTTTTAGAGAAATGTTCTGCACTTTAGGCAAACAAAATGATATACTAAATATATTAGTAAAAGTAGAATTATTAGTTTTAAGTTAATAACAATTTTAAATTTAAATGTTTAAAATCTTAAATACTCATGAGAGCAGCATATAAAAGTTTTATTGGTGCTTGCAGCTGAATTACTTTTAAATTATGGTTATGTGAATTCATGGTTTTATTTTCGATACTCAGGATAAAGTTGCATACAGCCTGCCATAATGCAAGTTATATTACATTTATCTATGAACATTTTCTCATATCCCCGCATTTTTCCCGGTTATCAACAAGGAACACTGATGTCTTATTTATTCCACGCCCAATTGCCATACCAAACAACCCTTTTTCGGGAAACTCGTAGCATGCCTACTTGCCTGATTTGCTGCCATTGAATTGAATGATTTTGTTTTTCAATTTATTGGGATTTTCTTGAAGGCCACCACCACCAGCAAGGGGGAGATGCGGAAGTCCTTGCCATCAAAACATATAAAGCATTTTTATTATAAAACGGGCATGGGTCCCACTCACGATATTATCAGAATTGATTTATTTGGCTGCCTGTCTTCCTACTTCCCTGGTATTGATGCTTTTGTTGTTGTTGGCTTCCATGCTACTGGAAATGGTAGAAGGGATATCTGGGGCTAAAGCCTTTGATTTCCTTACCAGGCCTTCGCTTAATACTCCGGTCACAACACGTTTCAGCTGTTTAGTGTTTTTATATTCCTCGCCCCCAAGCATAAAATATTTATTTCCTGAAATTGTTTTCGCACGAATTTATTTTAATTGTTGAGTTTGGACGTCAATAAAGGTAAAGAGGCAACCCAACAATTTTACGCTAACAAAAACGAACATTTGTTAATCCACCAGAGTATTATAATCCTTACCATATAATGTATATATATTCTTCATCAGGTATCTGGCTTTAACACAACTGCCATACTTCTCGAAGTTATCTTCCGACTTGTTATAGATAAGAGAATGGCATTATATCTATCTTAAAATATTACAATTTAATATTATTTGCATATTAATTTCAATAAAATAAGATTTGTGTTCGGGTTTTCAGTACGAAATAGGATTATAAAATTTTACCTTTTCGTATTCCCTTTGGTAAAGTATACTTTCTTCGGGGTACTTCTCAAATATTATTCTTTAAATGTTTGTTTTCTTTTTATTATTTAAAAAAACCGCAAAGCTGATAAACGCCAGTGAGTTGGTTGTTGGTTTTTTGGCTTTGTTGGTTTGTCTGACTGGTTATTAAAAATGGGGAAAGCGCAACAGCAAAATAAAATGAAACCCACACGCAAAAGGCGTCGCATCCATAAATCCCTTCAGCATTTCAAATTTCACATGTGTATAGGTTTTTTATTGCCGCAGATGCCGTGTTGGCCAGGAGGCAAACGCTTCGAGCTTCCCAAAAAAAAAAACCCGAAAGGGGAGATATGAAGGAGGGAGTAGCAAGCTAGCAGCGAGCTTTGCGCTTTAGTCTAATGCGAAAAGTTGTGAATAGGCTCAGTAGGAAATCCTATTTTATGGCGCAAAGTTACTGCAGTCATAAAATCGCTGGGTTATGTGAGAGAGTGTAAGAGAGGAGGCGCTGGTGGAGAAGGGAGAGAGATGCGATTCTGAAAGGGACCCTTCACCTCATTTCGCCCTAACATCTTCATTGCCTTGATGGCTGGACAAATATTTACATTGGTCTGCGTTATAGTCCAACCAACAGAAATCATATGGCATTTACATATTGTATATTCTATTTACATTGATTTGCAAATAATCAGACCTGTTCCCGTTTCCGATTTCGATCAAATCCGGAAATGGTAAGTTAGTTTAAAAACATGTAAGAAAGCTACATTCGAATAAGCTCGACTGTGAGATACCCGGTATCAAAAAATGTTTGCTTTAAATAATAATAAAAATAATTCAATGCCATCATGCTGTACCTTTCTCACACACTTTTTTAGCTCTCTATTCGGATAAAAAATCGCATTTTCTTTTCAAAATGAAACACTATTTAGCATGACAATCGCCGCAGGAGCTACAGCTAAGGATATAGCACAGTGGTCTGCGTGAACGGAGTACTCTGCTTATGCAAGATCGGAAGAGCTTCAAATCCTCACAAAAACCAAAATCAGATTTCTTAAAATTTATTTTGTAATGCTTTTATCTATACATTTAAAATTTTGTATATTCATTTATTTATTTTTTTTACTGGTTTACGTAATGCGTAATAGTTAAATTGACGTGAGCCAATTAGATTTTCTGCAACTGTGCATTGACAACAGTCTAAATATATTTGTTTGATTTTGAATTTAATTAAAAAATTAGAAGCCTTCAATACTAAACAATTATTAAAAACATATTAAAAGTTGTATATATTATTTAATATATTATAATATTATATTTATCATGTTTATTATCCGATTTGACTCAAATTTTCAGTAAAAGACCGCACAAACGTTTTTATATATTTTATCTTTTTTCTTGAAGCCGAAAATCACGATTATGATTTTAAATGGTTTTTATGATCGGGGGCGAAAGCGGAAGTGGCGAAATTCTGTCCCCAAATTTGGTGCCTCTAGCCTCTTATAGTCCCTGAGATCTGTTGACTCGGATGGAAGGATGACGGATGACGGATGGACGGATGGATGGACAGACGGACATGGCTAAATCGACTTGGCTGGTGATGCTGGTGATATGCCTCTTTCAGCGTGTTACATTCATTCTCGGTTTGCACGATGTTATAATACCCTTGTACCTTATGCGTACCGGGTATAATGATTTCTCAACATTATAGTAATTTTTTCGTTGTGATGTTTTTAAGAAGAAAGTTTGGCTACAATGTGATTGGCTTATAATTAATGATTTTTAATAGGCGAGCAAGTGTAATATCAACCCACAGAATAATTGATTTGTTCTCATTTTTCTCACAATTTCTTAGGCTTCCTAAGTAATTTATTTACTTTGAATTCGCTCAAATTCATTCCGAGATTCCAATCCAAAACCAAAATAAATGGTTTTTCTCGGAATGTCAAGCGACAGGGCATCATTAACAAAAACACTTTGCCTATCAAGTGTGATAAATGCCGAAAGCAACTGCCGCCAGCATTTGCTGCCAAATTGAGCATAATTTTTTGAAGGCTACTTTTGTGTTTGTTATTGCTCCCGTCTCCGCCCACTGCCAACACAGCACCCTAGCCCCTAAAATCTCGGCATGGATGCAGCAGTTGCTTGGTAAACAAGGCGCAAATTAATTGATGGTGTACCATTTATAAGGCACGCGGCGGCGTTCCATTGAACTGTTTTGGTAATATACTGTAAACAGAATTGTTGCGCATACGCAGCGTGGCCCGAGCTCGGTCGAGACAAACAAAGAGCGGGATTGGAACATAAAATTACATCGCAATTGCCATGCAAAATACACGTAAATATAATTTAGTTTATTTTGCGGTGCTTCAATGCGTTTACCCCTCCCGCCTGTTCCTGGCCCTGTTCCTTTCAACACTCGATTTGAGTGCGAATGAGCGAGCAGAAATGTCAAACGACAAAAACGAATTTCGCACACATTTTTATGGTCGCCTTGCCCCGCCTGGCCCGAAACGACGATGGGGAATGGCAAAGCTTTTCAGTATTTCAAATCTAATTTATGACATTGAATCAATTTTGCCAGAGCCGCTGCCAGTATGTGCGCCTGTGCTTGAGTGTGTTTGCTCTGCGGTCAGCGTCGATTTTTCATATTTCCCAGCACTTTTTGCGCTCCTTTAGCGTCGCCTCTTCAGGCTTGCCTTTGATGTCTGGTCCCGATACCGATACCATCGGCAGAGGATTCGGACCCAAGCCGCCAGAGCTAACTTTCTGTTTCCGTGGTTTTCCTTTGCTCACTCTGGTTGCCCTTCTTCCACGGAATGCCAAATTGAAAATTGATGAATGCCTCTGATTGAATTTGATAGGTGCCAAGCACTCAGTGCGGCTATTAATCTCCGCCTAACGTATGATGTGCAAAGGCCCATCCTGGGACTGCAGAGCTGTTAGATGTTTTTTCTGCACCCCGTTTAAGTGGACTCGGGATGTGAAGTCGATGAGTGATAGCATAAAGGATCGTCATAATATTGTACTCTGGCCTCGGAACATTATTCCGCTCATCCGTTCACTTGCCTTACCCCATTAATTATTTGGAGCAGCAGTTTAATAAAATATATTTGCTTGGCATCCCTTCTTATCCGACATACTTAAATTTAAAATATTTATTTAACAGACTAATTATACTAATAATGTAATGATACATAGAAAGTTTTTAAATTATTAAAATGCAAATGAAAAAAAAAACGAGAAAGAAAGCTAACTTTGGTAAACCGAAGTTGGTATACCCTTGCAGTCTGCAATTGGATCATTGAAAATCGAACCATTTTACTAATGTTGAAAAAACATCGAATTTTGTAAATCTTACATTTTACATGTAGAATTTTACATTTTCATATAAATCGAACGATCGCTTGTATGACAGTTATATGATATAGTGGTCCGATCTTAATGAAATTAAAACCGTAATTCTAGAAGCATAAAAAACTGCTATATCTCAAAATTTATAGATATACGTTGAAAAACAGAGAAGTTAAAATTTTGTTTACATTAATTTCGCCATCATTCCTATGGCAGCTATAGGATATAGTAATCCGATTTCGGTCGTTCCGACATATATACTGCCTGCTAAAGAAATAAGACTATGCTGAAAACCAGCTCGATATCTCAAAAACTGAGAGACTAGTTCGCGTAGAAACCGACAGACGGACAGACGGACAGACAGACAGACGGACATGGCTAGATCGACTCGGCTGGTGATGCTGATCAAGAATATATATACTTTATGGGGTCGGAAACGCCTCCTTCACTACGTTGCAAACATCTGGTCAAAATTATAATACCCTCTGCAAGGGTATAAAAAGATAAACTTGGCTGCCGAAAGTAGCATGTTAGGGAACGTTACTCAATGTTTTAAAGAGTATTTGCAAAGAAGTGCGCACTTCTGACACCCAACGATTCGCTTTTATCAGTTATGACGGCTCTGGTTAGTTGGCTTTGTCTGTTATTGCTGTGTGAATTTATGGCCTACCGATTGGCTGTCTACAGCCTCGATTCACACCTCTATATTTCGCGCTCCAGTATTAGCATTAGCTTCACCGCCAGCTCGCAGCTATTTAAAGCCCAGTTCCCCTCCACTTTCCTCTACCCCGTTGCAATTAAACATGTTGAGCACGTCAGGTTTCAATGAAATCGATGTGCCCGCGACAGTCACGTGCCTGAGATATTGAAAATTCAATCGCTGCCATTAATGCGCGCAAATCTTGACTTTTCGGGGAAACATCAATGCGATAATGGCTGGCGCCCATGCTTCAGGTGCTCATTTTTGCCATAGCGGAAGCAGGTGAAGTGGAATGGGGAAGGCCGCGGAAGCGTTTTGAATTTTTCAACATTTCCGCTTATTATTATACGTGTCGGATCTGCGTGTCACGCAGCATCATGCTCGGGTGCAGTGAAGTATGGTGCCATGGAGGTATCGATGTGGAGACTGGAATGGATAAAGGAGCCTGGCGGGGCCACCCACCAGTTGTCCACGGCTAAGCCAATTAAAATTACATACAACAAAATCTTATTGAAATTAAATAAATGTAATTAAAAGTGCATACCTACCTCCAATAAGGTTTTCACATTGACTAACAGAAAAATATGGTACGTAGGCACTTATCTATATTTTAACAAGTAGGTAGTAGTAGTAGTAGTAGTAAAAGCATTGTCTACCTATGCTCAAATGTATAGAAAATGTTGAAAAAATCTTGCTAGGAACATGTTTAGTAATACCCAAAAAAAGGACACATGTTGGTAGAAACATGTTGAGTAACATGTTGGTGCTGCCGACACAAACGTAGATGTTACAGGAGCTCAGTATAATAGAAACTTGATTTCTTAATAAATACGTACCATGTTTATCATCAGATTTTTGGAGCACGTTCGCACAAATGTATTTATTTCAAATATTTCTACCCATAAACTGAAAATCACGACTATAGCTCAGCTTTAAGTTTCTCATGGTTATCGAGGGCGGAAGTGCACGTTTCATAATAAACTTGATAGTCCCTGAAATTTTTGGTTTACAATAAAATGCAGACTTTTTGATCAGCGCCTTATTTGAGCCATATTTAATATTCTTCTAGGTACTTGCTTTTAATAATCAAGGGACACAGCAATTGCTTAAGGTAGCAATGTAAAAATCTAATTGATTTACCAGCACGGTAATCCCATAATCCCTAAGGGGTAGTCATAATAGTTAACAAAAAAAGTGTCCAATAAATCTTGTTCACGGAAAGAAAGGCGATTCGTGCAAACTCGAAATGAGCGATGGGCCATTCATAAGAGCACAAATCATATAAAACAAATCCGTTGGACAAACAATCAATCAGTCGCTTGCATCGCAGCAGCATGTGACAAAAGATTCACCGTAACCAACGTGCCCTTAGGTCTAATTAGGAGAAGGGGCGAAAAAGTGGACTTCAGACATCCATCATTTCCCCGAAAATATGATTTGGACTCCAAAGTCAACCGTCCCTCTTCGCGGATATTGACAGATTAATCAGGAAATGTCTGGCTTTATCTGAGTATCTATCCAAATAAAAGAGAGTCTCCCACTCCCCGCCAATGGTTCTTGGGGACCGCTCCGCATACAATTTTAATGCGGTGCGGGAAGTGAGATGTATTTAAATGATTTTTCCAAAGCCAAGAGTGACGAGGACACTTCATTTTATATGCCACAGAAAAGGCGACAGAGCAACTTTTACGAGAGAATTGAAAACTTTTGACCTTTGGGTTTGAGCTCACAACAATACAATCAACACGTTTCCACAATCGATCGATTTCATGAGCAATCAAATGTTGTCAGATCCAGCCCCAGCAACGAAAAAGTTACAGCACAAGTTCAAAGTTCTTAACCCACAAGGCACCCTGCTCTCTCTGTCCCGAAAAAAGGAAAGCCCAAATGGGAGTTCGGTAACATAACCCAAGCAAAACAACATCAGCAACGAAGACCAAAATGTCCAGCAATGAAAAAGAAATCCATTCAACATCCGCATCAACTGTCTGGCCAAACTGCGACAATGCGATGAGAAGGAAACAAATTCAAATAAAAATTGGGCCATAGGACGTTTTACTTTTCATTTTTTTTATTTTAAATATCAAAGGACAGAAGAATTAAATGTTCTCATTTTTAAAAAAGTAAATAAATCAAAAGACATTTTATTTGTAACTGTATAGATCCTAATTTAGATTAAATTTGTAACCATTTCTTAAGGTCTGCAATTAGATTCCGATATGCCTTACACAAAAAAAAAAAAAAGCTGCGTAAAATCAACATAAAACGAGAAAGAAAGCTAACTTCGTAAACCGAAGTTGGTATACCCTTGCAGTCTGCAATTGGATCATTGAAAATCGAACCATTTTAGTAATGTTGAAAAAATATCGAATTTTGTAAATTTTAAATTATACATGTAGAATTTTACATTTTCATATAATCGACCGATCGCTTCTATGGCAGCTATATGATATAGTTGTCCGATCTTAAAAAAAAATGAAAACCGTAATTCTAGAACCATAAAAAACTGTTATATCTCAAAATGTATAGAAATACGTTTAAAAACAGAGAAGTTAACATTTTTGTTTACGTTAATTTCGCCATCATTCCTATGGCAGCTATAGGATATAGAAGTCCGATTTCGGTCGTTCCGACATATATACTGCGTGCTAAAGAAATAAGACTATGCTGAAAATTTCAGCTCGGTAGCTCAAAAACTGAGAGACTAATTCGCGTAAATTAAATTGAGAAAAATTAAAAAAAGTAAGGCAACTGTGCCAAGACTTTTGTTTCACGAAATACGTTCATTTTTTGTATAAGTTTAATTAGTTTTAAGGACGCTAAAAAAATTATTAAAAAATAGCTCCAATGAATACACAAATGTTTAATTCAACTATATACAAAAAAATTTATTCATTTAAATGCTGCATACGCCTGGGAATAACGTTTAAAGTTGACATTTGCAACTGTGCCAACACTTAAGTTCAGCACTGTATATGATTAAATGACAAATTGTAAACCTATACAGATTATAAAAAATTATCTTTCACAAGGAATTGTTCAACAGTAGCAAAAACTTAATAAATTAATGTTAAGAATTAAGGATTTTAATCTTAATCGAGGAATGTTGAATCCATTGAATAAACTAATATTCTTCTTGCATTTTTTGGTCAATTTACAATTATTTTGGAGTTTTACTATTAAATAGTAAAACAACTATTTTTTCTGTGTAATCTACTAGTTTAAGGTAACCTTACTGGTTGGCGCGGTTTTAACAAAATAGATCATTTTACTTTTTTTTTGTGTGTATCAATTGATCCCCATATTATAAATTGTTGGGCTGTGCCTTTAGAGCAGGGGTCGGCAGCGTCGTATACATTGTACATAGGAAACATTTTCAGGTAGCGCTGTCGGCACATGTATAGTGTAAGCGCTTCGTGTTTGTTCGGGATTCTTGTTAGGCTGTCGTACAAACTTCGAAGCTATGCGACTTAATTTTGACTGCATACATTTTATTTTAACATATTTATTTTTGCTTTTATTTTTTTTTTTTTATTTGGGGCAAATTAAACAGAAAAAAATTTTTAACATTGGTGGGAACATGCGTTTTTCTTCATTGAAAATATGGAAGGCGAAGCGCAATGCTTGATTTGCCCACATACTACTGTGGGCAAAACGTAAGGTGAATTTTCAATTTAAAATTCGCGGGCTTAAGATGGTGGACTAGTTTTTTTTTTTGAGTTGGCAGGACTGTTGATGACATCTGACGGTAATTTCATGTAAATGTCAGTATCAGTACTATATTTACGCTTGTGTTTATCAAACGATCATGAGTGCATTTGTCGATTTTTACAATGTCTTATTTAATTGAGCAGAGAAGTGCCATCAAATTTTGTTTGCGGAATGAAATTTCGGCTGCGGAAACGTTGAGGATGTTGCGGAAGGCCTTTGGTGATTCTACCATGTCCCAGAAAAATGTTTATAAGTGGTACAAAGACTTCAAAGAGGGTCGGGAACGTGTTGATGACTTGGAGCGCTCCGGACGACCATCGACGTCAAAAATCAAGGTTATATTGACAGTTTTTTTTTCGATTTTCGTGGTGTGGTGCACTATGAATTCCTTCCACCTGGCCAAACTGTTAATAAGGAATATTATTTGAGCGTTTTGCGTCGTTTCCGTGAAGCAATTCGTCGAAAAAGATCAGCATTATGGGCAAACAACTCTTGGTTTTTGCCTCGCGATAATGAACCGTCGCACACTGCACTCGTTCTTCGTGACCATTTCGCCAAGAATTCGACGCATATCGTTCCGCAATCACCGTATTCTCCTGATTTGGCTCCGTGTGACTTCTGGCTATTCCCAAAACTCAAGAGACCACTCCGGGGAACACGTTTCGAGTCGATTGAAGAGATAAAAGCGGAATCGACGAGGGCGCTCATGGCAATACCGGAAAGGCACTATTTGGCCTGTTTCGAGGATTTGGCATAAGTGTATTTTATCGGGAGGGGATTACTTTGAAGGGGATGAAATTGATTCAGGATAATAACTAAAGAATTTTCACTTTACAAACAATTTCACCTTACTTTTTGCCCACAGTAGTATAGCAAGTCGATGCGCATTATTTTTTATTGAAAGGCATTTCAATTCCAAACATTTTCACTATAACCAACTGATGGGCACTGAGCGAGCTTCAAAATTATTGGAATTGAAAGCCACATTTTTTTAAATAAATGTTGCACCCACAATTAACAATCGCATCCGCATATGTTCAAAAACATGTCGGCTTCTATATTGAAGGCGTCATATACCGTGGATCTTGCCTTAGTCAGACAATGTCGAACCTTTACAGACGGCGAGTTCTTCAAAACATTAATGTTAAATGTTTTACAAGAAATGGATGCTGAGCAAAGAGGCATATTACATAATTGCGAAAACATCGCTTTATCGGCCCGTACACTTGTACGTAGAACAGAAGAGATTAGATTTTTTATTTATTGTCAGGCGAAAAAAAGGGTGAGTACCTGCAAATATTTTTCTGTTTCGCTGGACGAAAGAACAGATATTAATAGTATTTCCCAGCATATAATTTGCGTAAAAGCAGTGGGTAAAAATCGATTCTGTTATAAATAATTTTTTGATTTAATATCTCTTCATGGTCAGGTAACAGGGCAGATATTGTTTGTCCGACTATTGTCGAAAGTGTTGTGCTTCGTAGACTCCAACAAATAAGGTGCAGTATGTACAGATGGAGCAGCCGTCATGACAGGCAAAAACAACGGCCTTGTGGGGATTCTTAAAAAGGATGGAATTCATTGCCCCGCTATCCATTGGCTGATCCACCAGCCCTTTTTGCCAAAGAACTCAAAATTGTTATGATGTTATGAAAATATCGGTACAAATTATAAACAAATAAGAGGTGGACATAATGCTTTAACCCATAGGAAGTTTAAAGAATTTCTTAAAAGTTTGGATGCTGAATATGGGGATCTTCTAATGTACTCAGAAGTTCGATGGTTAAGTAAGGGAAAATGCTTGGAACGGCTTTATAATTTATGAAGTCACTTTTTTTTAAAAACAATTGGAAACAACGCAGCCAATCTCCCCATTTTCATAGAAAATCCTGGCTTTTTAATTGATTTGGCCTTTCTTTGTGATATAACTGAAATGTTAAATGAACTAAATCTTTCCTTACAAGGTAGAAACCAAAAAATTTCGAACTTATTAGAGCAATATCCAATTTTAATGCAAAACTTGTTTTGTTAACTACTAACCATGAAAATAATAATTTTGTCGACTTAAAAAGGAATTCTTATCAAGGAATTCAGAGGACCACTAGATTTGGACTCAGTAATACAGATTTTACACTAATTTAATTTTAGTTTGTTGTTAGCTTTGTTGACAAAAATGTTGTACGTTGTCAAAAATGTATGCACAATTGCTCGGCTACATACCCACAAATAAACTGTGAGTGTATGGGTACCGAGCCCTGCTTTAGAGTATTTACTCGAAATGATTTCACTTTCACAAAAATGTTTTCTGTGAGCTACCTAATAGTTACGTTCGACCATTGTCATATCCCACTATCAAAACAAAATTCTCACACCAGATGATTAAACAATAATAGCGCAAAGCAATTTCTCAAGCGGAATGCCAGCGTCCAGAGGATAATTCGGGACCCGCCGTTGTCTTGTGGCCCGACCCCAGTATCAATGCCTGCAAAGTTAACAAGAACACGTAGTAAAGATTCTGCCGTTTAGGTTTTAATGCGATTAGAGTGGCAGACAACAGCAGCCGAGCAGCAGAGGCAAGATTTCGTCGGTCCTGTGATTTATGGCCTGAAATACACGTACCCCTAATCGATGCTGACCCACAAGGCGATGGGGGTGGGCGGGAGTGACCTAGCCCAAGAAGCCGGTAAGCAGAGCTAAGAACGACACAATATTTAAGTTTAAATTTTTCAATTGGACTTTCGACCAGCGTTGTAATAAGTTCCATAATCTTTTGGAGCCGCAATTTTTCCTATGTCCCACCAGTTATCGCATTGACCTCCGCACGTGCAAGTATTTTGTATTTGATTTACTGCCTGACTCAAGAGATTTACTATGGCCACGCCGGTTGGACTGTTCGAAGCATTCTTGTGGGATTTTTGGTCCACAAGGGAATTCCGTCTTGCTTTGCGTGAAGTGCTTAGTTCTGGAACACCGGCGTATTCGGGAGCTAATGAAGTTTTGAAGCCCCCAAGAAGTTTAGATGATTCATGTGACTCAATCACCAAACTCTTATTCCGGGATCGAAATGATAAATCAGTACAAGGGTATAATTTAAGGGCGGACACATTCAGTCGGCTTACTAACTCATTTATGACTCAATTGGCGGCTGATTCATCATCAATGCTATAATAATTTCTTTGTTTGTCCGCTCGTCAATGCAAACCGAATGGTAACCAAAATATTTCATGTCACTTAAATTAGTTAATTTTGCGAATAAATGCATAGATAAATGCACAAATGCGGTTAACTGCATTTGCCGGGATTAACTCACTTCAACACTCCCTGCTGTACTCATAATTATTATTCCGTTTTTCAATATTTAATTTGTTTTGGTCCAGCCCCGCCATTCATATCACCTCGATCCTGCTGCGTGGCCGCACTTTGCGACTCATTTAGTATGTGGCAATATTTCTAATTAAAGGTTGCAAACAAAATCAAAACAACCGCGAGCGAGTTAGGCCATCTGGACATTTAGGATACTTTTTCACGTATATAATATACTCGTACATGTGCATGTGCGCCGTTCAAACTCACTGGCCTGTGTGCGTGCGTGTTTGCGCTGTTAAGTATGCTATCATTTATGCATCGCTGCTAAATGTTGCTGAGGTTTCCACCACTGATCCCAGGCAATTGCCATGTGGCCATGGGACCAGGCCCAACTACGGGTATTTCGCATTTTAAATTGCCGTATTCGATGCACGCATAATTGGAGCTATTGATTATGGTGACCAGAGGGCGTGTCACATACGAAATGAGGGAGACTAATTACCTTGAATGGCCGATCCGAAATATTTTCGACTCTTTACACATTGAGACAATATCTTCAATGATTTCCAAAATGATTCTGGTATAGGGACCATAGTAGTTTTGTTCATTAGATTTTCAGGTACTTGTATCGAACTTTAGATGCCAAAGACTTAAATGCTACATGCAATGGAAACAACACTATTTGTTATGTTTCCAGATACGTGTAGCTCAAAAACTGAGAGACTTGTTTGCGTAGATAGACGGACATGGCTAGATTAATTTAAAATATACTTTATAGGGTCAGAAGTTACTCCTTCACTGACTCTGACTCAAATTATAATACCTTGCAAGGATTTGATTGACAGTCCGTTTTTTTGTTTTTTGTATTCCAATCTTTATTACTCTTTTTTAACTTACTACTAATACAACAATAAGAAGGACGCGTATCATTGGCAGTCCGTGTGTCTGTCTGTCTGTCATATAAAAAACTGAAATTAGAAAGTACCTTCATTTCTATTAATATTGGAGTTGTATTTGTTTTCTTTTAAGATATTGATTTATGAAACTCTAAGATTATACATATTCTCAGGAGTTCTCCGGATCCGGAATAAATTTACTCTTTGGCTAAGTCATTGCCTGTCCCATCCACTGCGCTCTTATAGCTTAAAGTTTTAAAGAGACCAAGCTGTAAAAAAATCTTGCTGTTAACTCATTTTATTTCTGATCTCGAGTGAAACCGTGAGCCGGTGCCATTGGCAAGAACTTCAGTTTCTTGATTCGATTTAATTTTCCCAAAGCAGCTAAAGTTAGTCCATTGAAAGCGAGATTATTTTAAGCAACAAGAAATATGCTGATTGTGTTTATTTTCTCGAATATAAATATATATTATTTTTTAGTTCAAAAAAGAGTCGAGAAAATACTTAAAATTTTATAAAAGTACATGTTTGCGGATATTCGCTCAATTTTTCGATTTTATTTAAATAAGTCTAAGCTTTCCTTGTCGAAATTCAATCTTAAGGTAACTGACCTTCTTTTCTGTTGTAATTTGCTGTTCCTTCCTATGGCTTTTGCTTAAAATTTCTTTGTTTTTCTTTCACCCTCGGGGCAGGCAGATTCTTCTTCTTGGTTTGTTTACCGTCATGCATTACCTTTTCCCAACTTATCGACATAATTATCTTAAAAAATATGAAATTATATATCGCACGTAAAAAAAAAAACCGCTGCGCAGGTAGAAAGGAAAATGTGAAAATCCAAGAGGGGCATAAAAAGGCATGCAAAGTGGCTGCCATGCCCCACGCCATTTGATTATGCTGCTGTGATAGCACATCCTTGTTGTTTTCCTTTCGGCCTTGTAACGAAGGTGAGCCAAGTAAACTGGGAGCCGAGCACTTCTCATTAGAATGCTTCAGAGCGCAGATTTGACAAGACGTCTGCCTAAATACAGCCAGCATTTTTCTTCTCCGAGACCCTAACGCACCTTTCCCTTTTTTCGGGAAGGTATCCCAGATCTTTATACTTGTACAGAGAGACTATGCACTTTTCTTGTAGCTTTGTGAGCTAATATTCTGATATGGGAAACTGAGCCAACAGTAGTTTTGGACTGGTGTATGGAGTGGGGTTCTTAAAGCGATTGAGATTACAAAGAAGAAAGAATATGTACTATATTATAATTAATTTGTGAAGATACTTAGATATTCGACTTTCTCACGGATGCTTTTTTCCCTCCTTTTGCCTGTGTGTTTGAAGCTACCTCACCTTAGCTCAGTCACGAATTTCTCGTTGCGTCCGTTGTTGCTACAGCTGCGCATTTTTAAACAAGATTAAAGCGCGCACGTCGTCAACATTTTAGAGTGTGAGCCAAATGGGCATGGCGAATACGAATACGAATACGGGGGGCGGGGGCTGAGTGGGGATGAGTGGGGCGGCATTGCTGCCGGCAATTTGTTGACTTGACTGCAAATGTGTCGCATCTTAATGCTCTGTTATTAAATATACCACAGCAAATGGAAACAAGAATACACCAAAAGCAGCAACAAGGAATCGCAGAAAAACTGTTACACTGTTGAGTCACTGAGAATGCCTCGCAATTTTCCATTTTCCGTCTTAAGAAAAGGTGGAATGTTTTCATAGAAGTCAAGAATCTAGGAATATTATAATTAATTTTTTTTTTTTTAAATTAACAAACATCTAATTTTATAAAATATATTTTTCTGAACAAGGGGTTACGCTACACCGATTTTTTTTTTAATCAATGTTTTTTTTCTCTAAAAATTTGTTACACTATCCGAACTCAAATTAGTTCAGAACTTATAGCGATTTAAAGTGAGCGCTCTTGCTCTAGCATAAACCTGCACAGTTTTCTTCTTTTCAGTTTTTCTGGAAACCACGTTTTCCAAACTTGTGTACACAATATCTCATGATCTACTACATATTCTTAAATGTATTCTTTATGGTGCATCATGTATTTATTTGTTTGAAATTCGTACTTTTTTTCAAAAACAGAATTTAATTTTTTTTCGCCACTTTTTTTTTTATTTTTTTATATGAATTATATGAATGCTCAACATCTGAAAAACATAAAGTCCAAATTTGACATCGATCGGAGCAAAAATAACGAAGTAATGGTTAGTTGAACGGAGGTCATTCTATGTTCAATGTATGGGCAGTCAAAACTTAAGGTGTTATTTTCAAAGCCGGTGTACACGATTACTAAAAATCTACTTGACCAATCGATTTGAAATTTTGCACACAGCTTTTGCAACTAATTCTCCAGCTATCACCGTCGTGTTTTTTTTAAATTTTATTTTTTATTATATTTTTTATTTAACAATTAAACTTTTTTTAGTCAAGAATTGAATTTTTGAATTCAAACTTTCATGAAAATCGAAAAAAAATCAAAAAAGAAAAACTCCACGGTGATACTTCTAGCCAGTTATTATTTAACTACTGCATATTTTGGTTTTCATATCGGACGATTCTGTGGACAGCAAGGATGTACACCGCAAATCAACTTTATTTGGAGGGGCCTCAGGAGATTCCCTATAACTCCTATACATATGCATATTTTTCCATAAAACATTTTTATAAAAATTGTCTAACTGTTACCTTATTATATGTCATTTAAAGAAATAAACTAGCTTCAGCCGTTTCGCTACAACAAATTTTTGAAAAGTGGCCCGTTTTGCACCGAATTAACCCCGTCTGTCTGTCTGTCTGTCCGTCTGTCCGTCTGTCGGTTTCTACGCGAACTAGTCTCTCAGTTTTTGAGCTATCGAGCTGAAATAGTCTTACTTCTTTAGCACGCAGTATATATGTCGAAACGAGCGAAATCGGATTACTATATCCTATAGCTGCCATAGGAATGATGGCGAAATTAATGTACAAAAAATTTTAACTTCTCTGTTTTTCAACGTATTTCTATAAATTTTGAGATATAGCAGTTTTTTATGGTTCTAGAATTACGATTTTAATTTCATTAAGATCGGAAAACTATATCATATAGCTGCCATAGAAACGATCGGTCGATTTATATGAAAATGTAAAATCATGTAAAATGTAAAATTTTATAGCTATGTATAAATGTTATAAATGTTATAAATTTACATTACATTGTTATTTTTATACCCTTGCGTATGATTATAACAGCAGATTTTAACTTTCACGCGAAATCGGACTTCTATATAATATATAGAATGTACAAAAATGAAAAATTATACATGTAAAATGTAAAATTTACAAAATTCTATATTTTTTCAACATTACTAAAATGGTTCGATTTTCAATGATCCAATTGCAGACTGCAAGGGTATACCAACTTCGGTTTACCGAAGTTAGCTTTCTTTCTCGTTTTTTTTTTTAATGTATTGTTTTTTTATAACTTCTTACATATTTTACAATATACAAGTGAAAAAAACACTTTCGATGAACCAAATCAAAATTGAACTGTTGAAGATGACCAATATGCATTATATCTTAAAAAAAAGGAAACAGCCTTCGGGAAATGGTGAAAACCCTCAAATGCTTAATGCAATAAAAAGTGCTTACTGAAAAAACGAGAACCAAAGAAGATATTTTCAGAAACATCGAACAACTTCATCGTCAGTATATCAAAAATTAAACCTTTCATGTCTCACAAGGCCTTTACAGCTCAAATTGGACATGAAACTTTATCTAAAAAGGTTCGCCCGACATCTTAAAATGTAGACTTACCAGAATATATACCCTACTTACTTCCGTTACTTCAAGAAAATAAAGTTTCAGATGGTGCAAAAAGTTGTGGAAAATATTTTGGGGTGCTCTAGACCAGATGGGTCGAGAGAGTGTAATATTATTTTATGGAACGCTGAAATAAAAATAAATCTGTTTGATAATGACTCCAAACGACATGTACAAAGCCCAAAAGGCAAAAAACGTTCGCTACACATAGAAGGCTCTCAATCACGGTGGCGGATGAGTAATATTTTGGGGCTGTAGTTCTCGTCATGCCTTTGTCCGATACATGGAATAACTTGGATTATGACATTATTCGAACCGTTTACTGCCAAAAAAATGTCCTTGTGATTCTTTTTTCAATAGGACAACGACAAAAAACCCACGCCAGGACTGATTAATGCCTGACTTCCAGAAACAAGGTAAACGTTATAAGTTGTCGGAGTCGGTTTACGGACTTAAATCCACTTGTAAATTTATGGGGAGACTAGAAACTTTGTATTTGTGCCAAAATACGTTTCAAAATGCCCAAGTATTGTAGGAATTCTTGCAAAAAACCTGGTATGAGATTCCAGAGGTGACTCGTCACAAACTTATTTTTAGTATGCTAAAAAGAATCAACAAATTATTTCAAAATAAGTGTTAATATACGAGTACTGAATACTATCGTAAGATTACTACCATTAAGAAAACAGTAGGAAAATTGTAAAACGTTTCGAGTTTTAGGCTTTGTAGAACTGGTGTACTTATTATTTTGGCCAGGCCGAAAACGACCATTCAACACATATTAAAGTATAGCACTAAAAAAACGCTGTAACCCCCTCAAATTTTTATACACTTGCAGAGGGTATTATAATTTTGCCATGATATTTGCAACGCAGTGAAGGAGGCATCTCCGACCCCATAAAGTATATATATTCTTGATCAGCATCACTAGCCGAGTCGATCTAGCCATGTCCGTCTGTCTGTCTGTCCGTCTGTCTGTCGGTTTCTACGCGAACTAGTCTTCTTCCGGTTTTTAGCTACCGAGTTGAAATTTTATCGGACAACTATATCATATAGCTGTCATAGAAGCGATCGGTCGATTTATATGAAAATGTAAAATTCTACATGTAAAATGCAAAATGTACAAAATTCGATGTTTTTCAACATTACTAAAATGGTTCGATTTTCAATGATCCAATTGCAGACTGCAAGGGTATACCAACTTCGGTTTACCGAAGTTAGCTTTCTTTCTCGTTTATTTAAATGTTTCGCCATACTGTAACTTTTCAATATATAAACAATTGGCAGGCAGATAAAAAGAATCGAGGAATAATTAAACAAAGTGGCACGATGCCTATGTACTTATTATTTAAGCCAGTAGTGTACATAATGAAATCTTTTCAATGGAACTTAAAGGTTCTTCTTTTAAGGAAGCGGCAAAAGCCTTGTATAAGTTCTATACTATTTTCCATAAAACTAAACTGAAACCCATCCAGCTTAATTGTTGTCAGTCATAAACGTTGAAAATGGTTGTGGTATATTTTTGGAGCCAGATAATTACACTTGTATAAAAACCCAATATGCATGCTTAAAGTATTTATTAAATTGAGGAAGGTGGTCGCGAATAGGACTACGTTAGTACTGATCGCACTGAATTAAGTACAGCTCCAAGTATTAAATATAATTCCTAAGAATCGTATTATATTGTACATATAATACATATATCACAAATGGCAATTTAAGATTGGATTAAATAGTTAGCAAAATAGTGTGAATTTATTGTACGGGATTTCGTGCATTAAAGAGTTAATTTACTTTGACAACGCAACTCCGTGGAAAAGCAAATTGAAATTATAATTGTGTCAACCGCGTTTCGGGTACCCCTTATAATTTGTTCGAAAGCTTGTTTTTGTGATGATTATTTTCGTATGCTGATTTTATTGAAATAATTAAAGGCGGAAAAATGCCGAAGGTGAGCGTTTCATTGATGACCCAAAAGTGACACTTGCACATTCATTTGTTCCATTTGCATTCATTTTATATGTTGCGAGTGCGTTGGATTTAAATTGCATTCTGTTCGGACCTGCCCGTCGGTCGATGCCTGCTTGCAATAAATTCGCTTAATGAAGTTTTAAAAAATTCCAACTGCTTGTGGGCGTGGTCAGCCTCATCGGACGATGCACGTGTTCTACGGGAAATGCATTTAATGTAATTATTTCTTTAATTAAAATATTTAGCGGAACAGCAGGAGCAGAAACAACAATGTCAGGAGCGCATCGACGTTAACAATTTGCACAAAAGGCACGTCGCTGCTGTTATTATTGTTAATGTTGTTATAATGACCATTCAGCTTAATTGAAACCGTTAAAAATATCGCTGCATATCAGCAGAATGTTGCCTACTCTTTCGGGCCTCGTAATGTTAAAATAACGGCCCATGGCAATTGAATTTCCAGCTCCAAATGACGCAATGCCAAATATGGCACTTGGCCTGAGAGTCTTTTACTGTCGAAGTTCCCCTTACTCCTCTATTCACCGTTGCAGTTGAGTCAGTGCCGTGGAAAAGGTTAATTTACTAGGAAATTTCAGAATGTTTATTCTTAACAAATATGCGAGCAATTGCTTAGCTTACTTTTCAAGAGAATTGAATGGGTTTCGGGTACAATAGAAGCAGCACCAGGAGAGGGAGAAGGAGACAGAAAGGGGAGAATAGCAATGTAGCACTATCAAATACACTGATTTATCTGCACAAATTGCCAACTGAAATTAATAAGAGAAATCAGTTTACCATTTCCTGTCTACGACGACGACGAGGACAGCAAAACTTCTAGAAAAATTCCGTTGTCGACGTCGTTGGCTAGGAATGGTTATAGTTCGTTGGGATGAGCTGTGGAAATGAAGAGACATTCCAATAACTGTACAACATCCAGTTGCATATACATACACAGTCAAGCACAATAGCAAAAACGATTCCATTTTCAATCGGAAAATATTTCTATTTCAACATGAAAATATTTTTAGCAGCCTTTTGTGTCGGTTATCTAAACGACTCTTCACCTGACGAAGGCCAGATAAAAATTTCAGCCACAGAAAAAATCTGATAAAAGAAACCAAATCAGGAAAAATGCAATCCTAATTCAGCCGCTCGGTAGGAAATTTTTATAGACAGTAACTAAAAAGGCTGGTGGAAAAAACCAAAATGGATGCCATGCATCCTGCCTGGAGTCCCATGGCCCTTCTGAAAGGAACCAGTGACGTATGTACTTGACTTGCACATTTGCGGTGGCAGAAAGCCTCGGAAACTCAATTCGAGCCAAATCCAAGGAAAAATAGTTATTGTAAGAGCAACGAGGACAGCGCCAGCGATGAAGAAAGTAAGTAGCTTTATTATAGGATTTTAAGTTATTTCATCGGTCGGGCGCCCAGAAGGGAAGGGGGAATGCAGCGCCAAGACCTGGCAGAGTGATATGATGATAGTAGGGGTGCCACTACAAGCACTCACATATGCGGCTCCTTGCACTTGAATGCTTGGCTTAGCCAATGTGATGACGTGATGCCTTTTGGCCTACAACCGAATTTGTCAACATGATTTGTGAGAAGTTCAATTCCCATTTCATTCTTTCTCTTTTTGCTTCTTTATTTTGGGAAGATTTTTAGGCATGCATGTGGGGAAACTGGGAAAACCCAAGCTGACTTCATATCAATTTGAAAACCAGAACTTGCTTGAAAGCTAGCACTCCTTATTTATTTTTAAACTTTTTACTCCGGTGTATCACTATTGTCACTGTTGTCGGAAAGGTGTATACATTGACTTTTGGATTGTACTAATTTAAAATATATTGGACTTACGGTTTTCAAGATTTTTAGCGTAGTATAAAAAAAATGGTTTTTCGCGAATATCTTAAAAACGGTTCGTTGGGATTTTTATACCCTTGCAGAGGGTATTATAATTTTGACCAGATGTTTGCAACGCAGTGAAGGAGGCATCTCCGACCCCATAAAGTATATATATTCTTGATCAGCATCACCAGTCGAGTCGATCTAGCCATGTCCGTCTGTCTGTCCGTCTGTCTTTCCGTCTGTCTGTCCGTCTGTCGGTTTCTACGCGAACTAGTCTCTCAGTTTTTGAGCTATCGGGCTGAAATTTCCAGCATAGTCTTATTTCTTTAGCACGCAGTATATATGTCGGAATGACCGAAATTGGACTACTATATCCTATAGCTGCTATAGGAATGATGGCGAAATTAATGTAAAAAAAAATTTAACTTCTCTGTTTTTCAACGTATTTCTATAAATTTTCAGACATAGCAGTTTTTTATGGTTCTTGAATTACGGTTTTAATTTCATTAAGATCGGACCACTATATCATATAGCTGCCATAGAAGCGATCGGTCAATTTATATGAAAATGTAAAATTCTACATGTAAAATGTAAAATTTACAAAATTCTATATTTTTTCAACATTACTAAAATGGTTCGATTTTCAATGATCCAATTGCAGACTGCAAGGGTATACCAACTTCGGTTTACCGAAGTTAGCTTTCTTTCTCGTTTTTAATGAGTTCAACGTGTTCAGTAACTCAACATTAGGCGGATAAAGTGGGTCTTAACGATTATATAAAAAAATATATAAATTTGTAAACTAGTGTAATCAGATGAATATACTCATTATATTATACTATTTTGTGTCAGTTTGATATTTTTCAGAACCAAACGATACAAAAATATTAATGCTACTTAGCTGTAGTTTAAAATTCAACCACAGCTATCTATTTGATACTACGGTTTTTTCTTCTTGGTATACTTTTAGATATCAGTAAGTCAGCAGGTTCTCGGACTTCGACTTCAAGTGCTCCAAGAATGGGACTAGCGCCATAATAATAAGTCGAAACCTGAAGCGCAGAGCTTAACAAAAAAATGAAATAAAATTAAATTTCATTTAGTGTAACTTTTATTACAACTGATGTTACCTTTCGTAATAGTTCGCATACTGTTACATTCCGCTTTGACCCAGTTAATATTTCAGAGCGATACATTAGGTGACAAAGGGGGCCTTTTCCGCCATCAGGTAGGGTGTCAGCAGTTGACACTAAGGCTAATTTAATGGAAAATGTCCGAAAGAGAACTTGAAATTTGAGTTTATCGCGACACGCAACGCCGTGAGCTGACAACAACAAAGTATACGCCTTGAAGCACCCGAATCATGTGGTTCATATTTTGGCTGACATATCTATTTATATGCAAATGCCACACCTCCCGGAATGCGGTGCGGCGGGGCCAACTGTCGCTTGGACATCCTGGCCTCATCCTGCGTGCGTGCCAAAGTCAAAGTCAAGGAATTTTCCTTTGTTGTTCGCATTCCCTCAACAATAAATCACGGCACCTATGCTGCCGGCGCAAGGGGCGGGCGTGTGGGCCGGCGGGGAAAAAACTAATAAATCTAAGGCCAATTAATTGACTTAGCTGCTGCTGGCAAGGGATGGCGCGGAGACCAAAGATGAGGCAAAGGCAACGCCGGAGCCAAAGGCAAGACTCCAAAGGGTCGCAATTTACGGCCGCACCATCAACTCGAACCCGCACATAATAAATCATAACATTTTACAGATAATAGAAAACCTCACACATGTCCAAACAATCGGCTCCAGCAGTCGTTCCGTCCCAAAAGTGTATCCAAAACTCCAAGCTTGTTAGCCCGGCGGCTAGAAATTTTAATAAGCCGCAAAGAGTTTTTCATGAGTAGTAGTGGGAATAAAAAATGTTTCTCATAATTTATGCAGCGAAAGAGGGAGACAGTACTCTGCCACAGACCCGAGGGCGGAAGGATGTTTCCCAGGATGCGTATCGACCGATCAACACTATTATTCCTATCGAATTACAATAAGTTTTTTCTGTATATACTTATAAAAAATGTATATTTAGAAATTAAAGAAATCTGACCATATTCAAGCATCTAAAAGCGTTGAAATGGAATCAATAAATAACATCTAGCGAAAACCTCGGCCATTCAGTCAAAAGTTTTGTACCTTCTTTCTATGAATATATTTAGAAATAAAACGACAATTCCCAAATCACTTAAAATGTGTGTAACTTATAAAGGAGAGATCATTAACGATATCATTGTCAGTAAAGGTGAATATTACCCTACTAATGCTCTTAGACAGCGCTGCCCCTCTATTCCTCGTATCTCATCAAATTTCACATAATTTATCTTAAACCGATTTTGATAGCAGAAACATGAACTACAATATTCAACGAAACCAAGAAAGGCTTATGCGCTGCTGAAATGTAGTATGTCGGGTCCTGTTACATACAACAATCAGTGAATATAGCTTTAGCGATATTAGAGTTTGTTTGTTGCAAAATAAATACATTTTGAGCCAAGCAAGATAATAGAGTAATTTAAATGGCATATGAAAGATAATTGCATAGTCTATTCAAAATATGACAAGGTGCTCCTCTTTTTGAATGGTTATTTATCAAACAAAAACACTTCTTAACGAGGTGAGATAAATGTGACGATGGCACCTTCAACTTCAAAAGTTTCTGATATCAAAATTTTGTGACGATTAATAGAAATTGAATTGAATTGTTCTTCTAGTAATGAAGCCACTTAAAATAATATGGTTGTATGCCAAAATGCTTACAATATTTCCTATTACTGTTGCAGTAGATACTTGCTACTTCCATCGTAGCACAAACATATCTAAGAGTTGGTTAGAATCAGTTCCGTGTGCGCAGCATGACAAAAATTTTTTTGGCAATAAATCTCCAAATCCTAAAATTTTCGGAATCTCTATTTCTGAGTTTCTGCATTTTGCTTTTTCTTTGAAGGAACCACAGTAAGGTTTGATCCTGGACTAAGTATGTACAATAACAGGCAGCAAAACCAGTTGAAAGGTTTCACATTAGTTATAGACGAATTAGGCGAATTTCGACAAATTTACCGAACTCACAATACAGATAATATCCGTAGCATCATAAAAGTTCGCCAGAGGAAATATTATGCAAAGGTCTTTCTACTTGTCCCACAGAATGATTTGTGTTTTTCTTTTCAATGATTTGTTTGCTTAATTCAGCAAAACGGCCTATGCTGATCAAGAAAATATATGCTTTATAGGGTTGAAACTTTTTCCTTTATTTCGTTTAATTATTCTACGAATTATTTTGAGGCTAGTTTGCCTCAATTGGCTGAAGAATGTTGCTTTGTGTTTCATTGTCCCAACACTTTTTTCTGTCTTTTGCTTTTGCAGGAATCGCGTGAATTTAAATTCTAAGTAAGTGGGTAAGTGGGAGCGAAGACTGAGCTGCGGGGCCGCAGGAAGAGCAGTAAGTCAAAGTCGAGCGGAAGGTTGTGGGCGTGTTGCTCAGAAGTGTTGCAAGTCAGAGCGGAAACTCGCCGGCAACGCCTTTGAGCCGGCCCGCAAGTTTGTCTAGATGACGGCTGGATATGCCCTCCAATCTAGCTCTAAACCAATGCTGGGGGCAGCCTGTCGACAGGCGACCACCTTGCCACGCCCACTGCCTTGTAATGACGTCATTTACATGCTGCAACACCGAGGGCAATTACATAAATCTTAGCGATTCGTCTGGCAGGAAGATCAGGCCTGCACTCAAAGAAAATACCGACATTTTATAAATGGCATTGCAATATCAATTTAAAATATACATTGACAAATATGTATATAGATCGACTTGCCTTGCAGCTTGAAAATTCGATTAAAAAATAACATTTACCTAGTATTATAATTCGCTGATCACTGACGACATTTATGGGGATTATATTATAGGTAAGTATATTCTTGAAAGAGATGTCCTTTTGTTTCAATACAGTTTACTCTCTCGCTATTTTGAAACATATTAATGCCAGTTTGCTCTGGACCAAATCTGAGTCGATTGACATTTTCTGTTCTTTTTCGCTCGACGAATCGTAAATAAATTACACGGCTTGATTGATCAACTTTCTGTCCGATGACAGGCACAAAAGGGTAGGGAAAGAGCGGTCCGTGGGGCGGTACTGTCATTGCGGCCGAAAATGTCGAGGCAGCCGTTCGTAAACATAAATCCAAGTGACGCTAATTGTTTGTTGCAATTACTGCTGCAGTTGTTGCCACCGTCCAGTTACGTGTGCAGCAGGCAGACACCAGCCACCAGCCGGCTGCTGGCTGCTGGCTGCTGGCAGCCCAGTGTGCGGTGGAGGGTTAAGGAGGGCTGTGTTTGCATGCAAATTTTGTTGCATCTGCCATCTCTGCTGCTGTTGATGCTGCAGCAACGGCAAACAATTACTCAAACATTGTTGCAACTGCTGCTTCTGTTGTTGCTGCTGCTGATGTTCCTGGCGTGCATCTCGTTGTGCGTGCTAAATGGCAACTACTCTGGCGGCTAATGATAATCACTCGACGCCCTCTGCTCCTGTCGATCCTTGGTTTAACCTGCTCCGTGTTGGCTTTCGTCTGCACTTTTACCGTTTTCGATTGCTTAATCAAAACGCTTTTTGCTGCTGTTGCTGGTGCTGCTGCAGTGATTCAATGTAGCCATGCGAGTTACTATCACAATAGATAGTGACTGGAGGAAATAATTACTAATTTAAGCCTTACTGCCTGCCTTAAAGCAGGAGCTATCTTCACTAGTTTTAGCTCGAGTTGTCATCTCTCAGCAATGCTATCAAATAGCTCAACAAATCTCCTGCCAGCCCGAGCGTAATGCTATTTATATGCCATATAATTGGCACTCAAGCCCACACCTCCGCCTCCTGCAAATAATCCAGAAGATGGATTTGAAGTCTGCATGCAACGGCAACGGCAGCCACAAATGGGGCACATTAAAGGATCCCACTTTGAAAGGAGGAACGAAGGAGGAAAGGACGTAGGAAGTGTGGTTTGGCAACACACATGCGGATATAAATCAGAATTAATTAATAGACTTAACAATTTCAAATATATATTTTCGGAAATGGAAACGATTTAGATTTTTAAAAATAGGATTACTAAAGAGTACATATAATCATTTAAAATTAATGGGATCGATAAAATATTTTATTTGTTTAAAAAAGTTTTTGGAGGAATTTCGCCCGAAATTATCAAATAAATTTCCTTGAAAATAATGAAAAACTTTTGGATAACTAAATCTACTACATTTCCCTAAACTCAACCCATTGTCAATTTACTGACATTGACTAATTTGTACCCCAAGACCATAAGATACATGGGAAATTCCTTCACAATAATACAGTTCGTAATACGCCTAGGACTCGGCGAATGACCGGCACTTGCTGGGCCGCACACTTGGTGACTAAACTGTCGGTTGTCGTGTGGCAGTTTGCAACTGCAAAGTGATATTAATTACGGGCTTTGTTGCAGTTGCAAGCGATTGCCTCGAGGTCATGAACCCTTGCCCCGGCATTTGGGTAAGGAGAGAGCTCTGGTTCCAGTTCTGGTACTGACCACTGACTTGGGTCTTCTTACAGATTAAGTAACTTTCAGACATGATACAGCACTCCGTCTTCTTGGGCAGGTACTTGTGTCTATTATTATTAGATCCCCACCAATGATGGTGGGGTTGCATTCACATCCACGGCATTAGGCATAGAACGTCATTTACGTTTTCAACGTTAAACCTAACCTCATAAGCAACCAGCCTAGCCTCGTTCTTTCTTCAATTCTTGAACCCCACCCGGAAAGGTTGTGCCAAGACCAAGTTCAGTCCACGTAGAGTTCTGATTTTTATGTTAAATAAAGTGGCGAAGTGAAACTGCTTAAAAAGATGATCAACTGTCAGAGCTGGTTGCGCCAGCGCATCTGCACCCCAAACACAAGGCAATAATTCGCAACAACAGATCTCAGAGACTATAACAGCTAGGAGCTGTCTGTCTGTCTCTCGGTTTCGATGCGATCGGGCTAAAATTTTTAGCATAGTCTTATTTCTTTAGCACGCAGTAATGTAAAAAAAAATTTAAGTTCTCTGTTTTTCAATAAATTGCAAACTGCAAGGGTATACAAACTTTTGCTTACCGAAGCCAGCTTTCTTTCTTGTTGTAATTTGATGTTAAAGTGTGTCGTCCAAAATGTACAAATTTGAGTTTAAATCTTATTGAAGAGGTATACAAAGTGAGTCCCACCAAGTCCCACCTTGAAACCAATTATATGTTATAGAGTAGGTAATTCTTATTCAATTGTATGTAGTGCGAATTGCCACTTTTGACAACAATTTTTGGAAATTGCTTTAAAAGAGCATAACCTTATGTATGTACTTGTCAGATGAAAAGCAGTATTAACGTCTTCATACTCTTGAGGGCTTATAAATATTCAATGATGTCAATATAATATTTTCATCCAAACTAGACAAAATATCAAAAAACTTTTTAGAACCTTAGAAAGTTGTAATAATCTATCTTTCATGCCATTATATGGAAATACCACATGTTTGTCTGATCGTTTCTATAAAATCTATAAGAAATCGTGAGAACTTAAGAATCAGTGTATTCACATTTTAATTATGTGGCTAGATATACATTTTTTTAGAGTTAAATAGCTAGTTTGTAAGTGATAGCAATTTTTTTTATATTACAGAACATTTTTGCTAGCTTTCTTTATATCTAACAATAGATCGTACATTTTTCACTCATACAAATGCAATGTTGGCATGTGACTGTAATGGTGCGGACCACTGATCTCTACAAATAGCCCAGAAAAGGCAATCCTTAAGGGTGAGTTCGTTGCGTAAAGCTTCGCCAGCAGCCAGTGTCGCTCTAACGAGAGGCTCTTAAGTGGTTTTAGGATTGGCCTGTACGGGCTCAAAAGAAACCGCCCTCTAGTCTTTCGACAGAAACAGGAAAATCGACAGAAGCATCGGCCAGAAGACAGTCTGTCTCTTCGTGTTCTCGTGGATTAATGTATGTTAAGTATGTTAAGTTATTAAGTAAATTCGCTGGCATATGAAATTCATAGAAAATTTAACCATTTGAATATCATTTGAATATATTTTATTTCTATGTTCGCTGTGCCTACCTGTGTTTCAAATCCTAGCTCTAATTTACACCTAGAAGTACCTAAATTGTTTTAAAACACTGTTACAGGTTCTCAGAAGCTCTGGTATATCTGTAAGCTCCAGGTAAGAAATCCCCGTTCCTAATGTGGGCAGGTAGTCAATTATAGCCTATAAATAGAAAATCCCAATGGAAAGAAGTTCAATCTCATTAGTGCATTCGAAGATTCATATTTTAAGATATTGTTCGGAAATAACAATTTTAAAAAATAAGAACTCCTTATTAGCACCAGCATTATTTCTAAGTGATTTCCCTCTCGTCTCCAGATTCCCTTTTTGGTGCTTACTTTTGCTATTGTCTCGGCTCGTCCGCAGTTTGGATTTGAAAGCTACGGAGGATTTGAACTGTAGCAGCAGCAGGGAGCTTTCGAGTTTTGAGGAGGCTTTGGTGAGCAACAGCAGCAGCAAGTATTTGGAGGATTGAAGTAAATATCTTATTGAACTTCGGTCCGAACAGAGGAGTCGACGTTTTTGGAAAAGGCCCTAGTTGGTCCCAAACCTGGCAGCATTCGGGTGGATACCGCACGAAAGACACTCTGTACTACTTGGATGTTGAGATACATTTGTATCTCTTTGCCGAGCACGTGTAGCTGTTTATGCAACTATACAAGCTCGTGGGCGAAATTCAATTTATTATTCCACTATATGAGCTTTCGCACTTAACTTGCATGAATATATAATGAACTCTCCACTATGGATATGGGACGGGGAACTGGGAAATGGGGAATGGGAATGGTAATGGGGGTTTTGAAAGGTAACGCCGTTGCGTGCTCGATGCCTTCCCGGGTTCCCTGACCCAGCGCCAGTTGTGATACGCCTAAATTGAATTATTAATAACACGCAGTGCCGGCAGTGAAACGAATGCCATATCTGTAAATGTGTATAATGCATTTTGTGGCTCAAGGAGACAACCCCGGTGAAGTTGGCAAAAAATATTAAGAACGGGGCGAAAAATGGACTAATCGTAGCACTTACGACCATAATTTGTCAATTCCCCAAGCCCTCATAAATTGTCTGGCCTCCAGGACCATCAGTCCTTGACTTTTGCACCCATTACACCTCATTTCCCTTACTCAGGGGGACACAGCAGCGCCGAAAAATGAAAGTGAGCCCAGATACTGCGACCAACCGAAACTGTTGGCTTGAAAAAAGAAAGAAAGCGCATTTAAATGCCTTTGTGTGCATAAATTACTCAGGGAGCTGACGTTTTCCCACATAAATGTGTAAATGAGTCTCAGTTTTCGCAGTTTTTTTGGAGGGTTGCTGTTCCATTGAAATTGAAATGAATGCGAAACGAAACTTGTTGGAACTTGTTGCTTTCGGTGATTGACGAAGAGGCCAATGGAAATGTGCAGCCTTCTGGGACTCTGCGAAAATCGGAGAAAAGCATTTCGAAAAGTCCGAAACGCCAGTGCTTTACTTCTGAAATTTTAGATACGGAAAAGTTTAAATAATAATTAAATATCCGAAGAAGCTTCTCCCAACTTCCCAACTTCGATTTCAAATTATAAATTAAAGCAGAAAAAAAAAAAGAATTACTTATTAAATTAATACAACTATTTCTGAAAATAACGGCCAGGCAGCAGGATACAAAAATAATCGAGTTTAAAAAATGGAGTCCATTAAATTAAGAGCGACCAGAATAGGAGTTAAGAAATTAGCTGGCTAAAAACCAAACAATTAAAATAAATATAATTTGCATAATTAACAAAAATATAATCAAATAAGAAGCTGTTCTTCCTACTTCATCATATTCCTTCTTATCTTGAGTTTCTTTTTATACCCGGTAGAAGGGTATTTAGTGCCAACCGAGAATGTATGTAAAGCGGTTCCATTTACACCGTAAGAAACCGATTTTATTTAAAACGATTTGTGTAGAAATAATCCTGGGCAGGAGTCCTTTTTAAGTGTGTGTGTCACCACTGCACACTTGTCTGGGTTGATTGAAATGTTCCACCTACAGTCAGTTTTCAAATTTTCTTCAAGTATGTATGGAGTTTGTCAGTGGCTCTATAGATGCAAGTGGATCTGTATATTTTTTAAATAACGATGTTCAATGATCAAATGCATAGCAACTTGCATACAAACATGCTTACTATATATGTCAGAACGGCCGAAATCGGACTACTATATCCTATAGCTGCCATAGGAATGATGGCGAAATTAACGTAAACAAATTTTAACTTCTCTGTTTTTAAACGTATTTGTATAAATTTTGAGATATAGCAGTTTCTTATGGTTCTAGAATTACGATTTTAATTTCATTAATATCGGACAATTATATCATATAGCTGCAATAGAAGCGATATGAATTACATTTAGAATTTTACGTTTTCATAAAAATTGACCGATAGCTTCTATGGCAGGTATATGATATAGTTGTCCGATCTTAAAAAAATTAAAACCGTAATTCTAGAACCATAAAAAACTGCTATACCTCCAAATTTGTAGAAACACGTTTGAAGACAGAGAAGTTACACTTTTTATACCCTTGCAGAGGGTATTATAATTTTGACCAGATGTTTGCAACGCAGTGAAGGAGGCATCTCCGACCCCATAAAGTATACAAGGTGAGTTCCAAAGTAAAAGGGACTTTTTTAATCTAGCGCCCTCTAGTGGCGCCATCTATATGTCAACTGGTGCGTTAGAATCTGCTATCGTTTATCGACTTCCAGTAAAAATTTCATGACATTTTATCTATTGGAAGTGAGGTTATTGCGTTTTAAGTGTCAGTATGTTTTTGTCATCGGTGCGAAAATGAGCTTCGAACAAAGAGCCAACATTAAATTTTGTTTTAAAATTGGTAAAACTTTTATCGAAACGTTTCAATTGATGAAACAAGTTTATGGCGATGATTGCCTATCCCGTAGCAGAGTGCCCGAGTGGTTTCAACGTTTTCAAAGTGGTCGTGAGGACATAAATGACGACGAGCCGAAACCAAAAAAATCGCGCCTGGAGAAGTCAAAAGTGAAGACAATGCTGATTTGTTTTTATGATTCCAAGGGTATTGTCCACAAAGAATTTGTTCCACCCGGCCAAAACATTAATGCGGTATTCTACCTTGGAGTTTTGAAGCGTTTGGTGCGCCGTATTCGACGTGTTCGGCCCGAATATCGCGAAGATGGAAGTTGGCGTTTGTTGCACGATAATGCGCCGTCTCATCGATCGACGCTTGTGTCCGACTATTTGACCAAAAATCACATTTTAACCATCAACCACTCCCCGTATTCACCTGATATGGCACCGTGCGACTTCTACCTTTTCGGAAAAATGCATTTGCTGATGAAAGGAAAGCGTTATGCAGACGTAGAGGCCATTCAAAAGGCTTGCACCGGCATACTGGCGGCCATACCGGGCAACGAGCTAAAACACTCGTTCGACATGCTTTTGGACCGTGCAAAACGCTGTATTAAAGCAGAAGGAGACTATTTTGAATAAAAAAAAAGTTTTACCGAAAAAACTATTTTTTTGTTTTAAAGTCCTGTTTACTTTGGAACTCACCTTGTATATATTCTTGGTCAGGATCACCAGCCGAGTCGATCTAGCCATGTCCGTTTGTCTGTCTGTCCGTCTGTCGGTTTCTACGCGAACTAGTCTCTCAGTTTCTGAGCTATCGAGCTGAAATTTTCAGTATAGTCTTATTTCTTTAGCACGCAGTATATATGTCGGAACGACTGAAATCAGATTACTACATCCTATAGCTGCCATAGGAATGATGGCGAAATTAATGTAAAAAAAAATTTAACTTCTCTGTTTTTCAACGTATTTCTATAAATTTTGAGATGTAGCAGTTTTTTATGCTTCTAGAATTACGGTTTTCATTTCATTAAGATCGGACAACTATATCATATAGCTGACGTAGAGGCGATCGGTCGATTTATATGAAAATGTTAAATTCTACATGTAAAATGTAAAATGTACAAAATTCGATATTTTTTCAACATTACTAAAATGGTTCGATTTTCAATGATCCAATTGCAGACTGCAAGGGTATACCAACTTCGGTTTACCGAAGTTAGCTTTCTTTCTCGTTATACCCTTGCAGAGGGTATTATAATTTTGACCAGATGTTTGCAACGCAGTGAAGGAGGCATCTCCGACCCCATAAAGTATATATATTCTTGATCAGCATCACCAGTCGAGTCGATCTAGCCATGTCCGTCTGTCTGTCCGTCTGTCTGTCCGTCTGTCTGTCCGTCTGTCCGTCTGTCGGTTTCTACGCGAACTAGTCTCTCAGTTTTTGAGCTATCGGGCTGAAATTTCCAGCATAGTCTTATTTCTTTAGCACGCAGTATATATGTCGGAATGACCGAAATCGGACTACTATATCCTATAGCTGCCATAGGAATGATGGCGAAATTAATGTAAAAAAAATTTAACTTCTCTGTTTTTCAACGTATTTCTATAAATTTTCAGACATAGCAGTTTTTTATGGTTCTAGAATTACGGTTTTAATTTCATTAAGATCGGACCACTATATCATATAGCTGCCATAGAAGCGATCGATCAATTTATATGAAAATGTAAAATTCTACATGTAAAATGTAAAATTTACAAAATTCTATATTTTTTCAACATTACTAAAATGGTTCGATTTTCAATGATCCAATTGCAGACTGCAAGGGTATACCAACTTCGGTTTACCGAAGTTAGCTTTCTTTCTCGTTTTTACATTAATTTCGCCATCATTCCTATGGCAGCTATAGGATAGTAGTCCGATTTCGGCCGTTTCGACATATATACTGCGTGCTAAAGAAATAACACTATGCTGAAAATTTCAGCTCGATAGCTCAAAAACTGAGAGACTAGTTCGCGTAGAAACCGACAGACGGACAGACGGACAGACAGACAGACAGACAGACAGACAGACAAACAGACGGACATGGCTAGATCGACTCGGCTGGTGATGCTGATCAAGAATATATATACTTTATGGGGTCGGAGATGCCTCCTTCACTGCGTTGCAAACATCTGGTCAAAATTATAATACCCTCTGCAAGGGTATAACAAAATTTCACTTATCTGTTTTTAAACGTATTTCTATAAATTTTGGGATATAGCAGTTTTTATGGTTCTAGAATTACGGTTTTAATTCTATTGAGATCGGACCACTATATCATATAGCTGCCATAGAAGCGATCGGTCGATTTATATGAAAGTGTAAAATTCTACATGTAAAATGTAAAATTTACAAAATTCGATGTTTTTTCAACATTACTAAAATGGTTCGATTTTCAATGATCCAATTGCAGACTGCAAGGGTATACCAACTTCGGTTTACCGAAGTTAGCTTTCTTTCTCGTATATCGGTAATTTCAACCAACAAGTGTAGTTTTGTGGCATTTAAGCTGCAGAATTGGTTGAATTCACCAACAAAAATGTAGAGTTTGATACTCGGAATACCTACTAAAGGAAAAATCAAATAAAATGGAATATATGCCACCAAATGGAGTCCCCAATCGAATAAATTTAATCGACATTGTCTAAATGCAATGGCAAATACAAATTCACTTAGCTAACAAGAAAGGAAAATCAAAAAGAAATCACCTCCCTTGAGTTCGGGTCCCTGGATTTTTGGCCAAAAAAGAATGGAACGAAAATTACCGCCCTTTGTGCATTTGGCCTGAAGATAACTGCCGGCCAAATGACACACATTAGGGCCAAGGTATACTTCCAAGGAGGCTGGGACGGCTTATGTGTGCAAAATCAATTCAAGCTCGATTTCCTTTGATGAAATGGTAAGTGTGCGCGTGTGTTTTGGGCATCCTCGACGTACGTGACAGTTGTTCTTAAATGGCCCGAAGGAACAAATTACTAAAAATAAAAAGGTACACTGCATGAGATATGTTATGAGCGGTGCGGCATAAAGTGCGCAGCTCCCCACGCATGCTGTAGAATATTGATCCGAAAATCGTTCGATTAATAACCCAAATCCTTTTTGGTCAGCTACCAGGGACAACCGGCCGTTAATTAATGCACTTGTCTGTACCACACTCGAATCACCTTATCTCATCACCGTGCCGCACCCACCACTTGCTGCTATGATTAATGTTTAATTAAGTTTGCAGCATTTTAAAATGGCCGAGCCGGCAGCCCTGGCAAAGGATTACATCATATTTAATCAGAGTCATTATTTATAATGATACGGCCTGCATGAAGCATTATAGTCACTGCTGCTGAAATATGCCACAAGTTATCAAAAGCTCGAAGTAAGCGCAATATCATGTAAGCGTTAATAAGTGATGTTCATAGAGCGCTGAGGGCGTTCTTTAACCCATTCGACCCCAGCGTTGCCTGTGAGCAATTTGAAATGTTTAACGGCTAACGGTAATCTTTTCTTCTGTTATTGTCTGCTCATTCTTCGACATAACGGTACTTGCATGTGTATACTCATAATGTGATGAAAAAAAATGGAATTTGCGCATCATTTGGCGAAATTGTTTTCAACAGACTAGACGTGCGTCGTGAAAAAATCTGTTGTGAAATTCTGAAGAGTATTTAAAGTGACTGATTTACTCATAAAATATATATCAAAAGGCTAAAAGTATACATGAAATATTGTTAATCAATGAATAAGTAAAACTTTGCTAAGATTTAATTTAATTAATTTTCAATAATAACGAGGTGACGAATTTTCAAAGTTGTAAAGTTGCTTGTGGGCAACTTTGGGCCATTGCAATACACAATATATATACACCATAGTATGAAACCGAAAGAGAAAGGTTTATCAAATGAGAATTGAGAGGATTATTAACTTCGATTGGGATGCCTCCACTGACGAAGAAAGTGGTGATGAAATGGAAGATATTTCTGCAGTGCTGGAGAAGAATTTAAAAGATATCGTGGACAAAGGAGAATCAATAGAGATTGAATATATTGACGACTTTATCAATAAACAATGTAACCAGGAACCTAGTGCTGTGGCTAAGAGTTGCTTTGAAAAAGTTGATCCCAAGACATTAAAATGGAGAACAAGGCCATTTGAAGCTCCAAAAAGTATTTGGGAAGCAGACGATAAACTCCAAGTCGATAGCGTGATGACACCTGTAGAATATTTCTGCACCTTTTTTGATATCAAAGTAATTGACTTGATAACAAATCAAACGAATTTGTATGGGTTGCAAGAGCACGGCATAGAGCTTCAATGCACCGGAGATCATATCAAGCGATATATTGGAATTTTGTTATACTTAGGAGTAATAAAAGTTCCGCAACTGAAAATGGCTTGGTCAAAAGAGTTAAAGCTTACTGCTATATCAGATTCAATGCCACGAGGAAGGTTTGAAAAAATCAAACAATGTTTACATTTCAACGATAACACTAAACAATCCAAAAAAGGAGATGTGAATTATGATAAGTTGTACAAGATACGCCCTTTACTAGACCTTCTCAAAGAAAGTTTCGGTAAACTACCCCAAGAAGAGCATCAAAGCGTTGATGAGCAAATCATTGCGTACAAAGGTATTCAAATTTTAATTTTATTAGAAAATATATCTTCAATTTAAATTTTGTTTCCAGGTCAATCGTCATATAAGCAATACAATCCAGCTAAGCCTCACAAATGGGGTCTGAAAATGTTTACTCGTGCTGGAACATCTGGATTAGTTTACAACTTTACGCTGTATGTTGGTGAAGGCACCTGCCCTTGTTTTGGATTGGGAATATCATCGGATGTAGTATTATATTTAGCAAAAGGGCTTCCCGAAGGCAAACCTTTCAAACTTTATTTTGACAATTGGTTTACGTCAGTTAGTCTTTTGATTGCATTGAAGGAAATGGGCATATTTGCAACTGGAACAATCCACAAAAATCGCATAAGCAATTGCCAACTTCTTTCAGATGCAGAATTGAAAAAGCTTACATTGATGTAGCAAGGCCTGCTATTGTAGCTTCGTATAATAAGGGTATGGGAGGAGTCGATTTAGCGGACATGCTCATGGAGTTGTACAAAGTCAACCACCGTTCCAGAAAGTGGTACATGAGAATTTTTATTGGTGCTTGGGAACATCAATGACAAATGCATGGCTACTGTACAGAAAGCATTTTCAAATGATAAATCCGAACCAAAAGTATATGCCGCTTATAAAATTTCAAATGGAAGTTGCTCATGAGCTGCTACAATGTACTGACTCTACTGTGTTCGAAAAAAAGAGAGGTCGGCCATCAAATGCACAAAGAGAAAGCTCAGTCATATCCTTGGGGTCTCCATCAAGCAGTGTGTCTTCGAATCAATCCAAAAAATATAGGTTTCAGCCCGATCCTACAACTTCTCTGCGTTACGATAAATTGGAACATTGGGTGGTATTTGCTGAAAAAGGACGTTGCAGATTGTGCAAGACAGGTACTCCAATGTCGAAATGCAATAAATGTAAAGTCCACCTTTGCTGCAACAACAATAAAAACTGTTTTATAAGTTACCATACATAAATTTTTAAAATAAATGAAATTAACTCTCTCCTAAAGATTTTTCTTTTAGTTTACCACCACTGCCCAACGTTGCTCACAAGCAACTTCCGGTAGGGCAAAAACTAGTGGGCGTGGCGCCCTAAAATTTTTGCTCAAATACTTCCCAGGCCAATAAAAAACGAATACAATAAAAAAAAAAATTTTAATTCTACAGGGAAAAAGTTGGGGTCGAAAGGGTTAAATAAATTTCGCCTTGATTTCAACGTTTCTATTTTCTTGCGATAGATTTCGCCATTTCCTTTTCTTTTTTTTTATTGCTAATTTGTACTGATCTTATAACAATTCATTAACATTTGTGATTGCTTGCCTATTTCCATTTTTAAAACAAAATAAACACATGTCCGTAGTTAGATTTCCATACAATCTGAAATTATTTTGCTTAAATATCCATAAGATTTAATGAATAGGAGTCACGTCTATGGCAGTCCCCGAAGCCCTTGTGCAACCACTGTGTATCTGCGCTGATTATGTGCAGAGAGCTTTAAGTCAGTCTTATCAGTGGAGTGAGCGAAAGTGCAGATGCCGTTCGAGTTGAAGTAAATTAATTAACAATGTTTATTGTTTCCACAATATGTGAAAATTCCATTGCAGTTGCATGATGATGTCGTTGTTTTCGTAACTCTTATTGCCGTTGCCGTAGATGTTCAGAGGTTGTTGCAGATGTCGCTGCCGCTGCTGACGCTTGTTGTGGCCGCTTTGCATGACGGACACTCAATTTGCAGCCGCACTTAAAATGCTGAGCAATGCTTTACAATATTTGTACATGCTGGAAATTTTAATTCAATTATTTTGTTTTGCCCTTTACTCTGACGTGCGCCTCCGTCAAGTGCTTTGGTCAACGGAATAATCTGTTAATTGGTAATTGTAAGCCATTAGCCGGCGAGCTAGGCAGAGAAAACCTGCGGCCAGATTCTCTTAATTATAATTGGGGTCTCTGCTCAAATGAAAAGTTATTGTTAGGTCTTGATGAATAGAAATGCCAACGATATGGTAATAAGGAGATATATAAAGGCTCAACAAACAACTGAAAGTGCATGTTTGACAAAGATAGCTTAAATATTAAGCAAAGATATTAAAGCGACCTGTTACAATTAATAAAGGTCCATTTCCTTAGTTATAGCATTGCAGTATGCACTTGATTCTAATCCAGCCTTGTTAGATATCCAGTCCTCCCCGTTTTTATTCTACGCTGAGGGAAACAAGTATGCAAGCTACATTCGAGTGCGGTCGACTGTGAGATACCCGGTACCCAAAACATTGTGGGTGAAATTAAATAGCACATTAACATTAAAAAAAGAGCATGATGACAAATTAAGACAATTGCTAGAAACGTGTTGAGCAACACCCAAAATAGACAATGTTGCTAGGGACATGTTGACCAACACTCATTTGTTGTGTCCACATATAAGAAGAAGAATCATACACAATAACTTTATTGTTTAATAACTTGTAAGTTTATCATCCGCTTTTACTCAAATTTTCAGAAAACGTCCGCACAATCCTATTTATTTAGTATATATAGCTTATATAACGTTTTTTATGAAGTGGGGGCGGAAGTGAGCGTGGCCAAATTTTAAAACAACCGGGATGCACATTTTTGATGCGTGCAGAGGATTAGAATGATTAGAATGTTGTCGCCAAATTTGGTGGCTCCAGCTCTTATAGTCTCTGAGATCTGTTGACTCATACGGACGGACATGGCTAAATCGACTCGGCTGGTGATGCTGATCAAGAATATATATACTTTAAGGGGTCGGAGAAAGCTCCTTCTTCCTGTTACATACATTCTCGGTTTGCAGGAAGTTATAATACCCTTGGGTACCGGGTATAAAACCCAAAACTCAACATTCTCGATATTGGTGTTTTAATTCTTGTTAAAAGTAGGCCAAGAACAAAAATACCGGAATAGAAAAAAAGTCTCATATTGAAGAAGGGGTCATCTCGTTTTCAAGAACGAATCCTTCTAAATACAAAAAAATGTACTTAATGTGAGGTCATATGAATTGCTTCTGTAATTTAATAATTTAAATAAAATACTAAACTCTACTCTACTAAACCCTCCATTCAGGCAAATCAAAGAGGCGGACGAAAACTTAAACAAATACTACAAGACGTGTGGCAGTGGCCAAATCTAAGAGTAACTCCCACAGTACCAAGAGAGCAAAGGCCGCTACATTTTTCTCTCTATCTTATTTCCCCCTCAGGTCCCTCCTCTAAAAGCTCAAAATTGAGAGTAACATTTTCTAAACTTCAAGATCGCTTCTTCCCAATGGTGCAACTGTAATAAACGATGTGTGTGTGAGGGAGGGTAATGCATTTAGGGTATGTGCGGCATCTCCGACTCACTAAATAGCTAGCCTCTCTCGATCCCACTATCTGCTGGGTCGGGAACATTTGCGGGCGGAATCCTCTGGTACCTAAGATCATTTGGCGTTGGGGAAGAAGAAGATACCCTAAAGAAGAAAGGTTTTAAGTTGCCATGTCCATCCAGAAAAACATCAAATTTAATACATCATGATTTCAAATCTCAATTCTGATAAATTTTAATAAACAAAATAATAATCATCTTCTCAAACTTCAAAATAAATTTCATTGTATGTCCATTTGTTTGTTGATGTCTAAAATCTTAATTATAATTAGGTAATAACCTAATTTACTTAGATTTTAATTTTTTCTATGTTTACATTTTAATTCTAAAGTTTACTAAACCTAATCTTTTAAATGCGAAATAATTTTAACTCATTTTCTTCTTTTGTTGAGGCTTTTGTGTAAAGACAATTAGGTATTATGCATTTTTAATTCAAATGATTAAAGAAGCAATTTGGTTGGTTTGTAAGTGTCCTAATCTATAAGTTCTTATTAATGCTACTTATATTTAATTTGGAATTGCTCTACTTTGTATTTAATTCATTATTTATATTTTTTATGTATATTTATTGTGTTGGGGTATATTTGTTGTTGTGTTTATAGTTTATAGTTTATTTTTATTTTTTAGCCCAGCGCTGCAAGTTTACACTTATTATTATTGCGCTAGTCACTTTAGGTTCAATACAGTTTTGCTTAAAACTTATACTTAAGTAGAAACATCAATTAATAAAGCTAACATGTAATTTACGTAAATTAGTTTTATTTTTAATTTGTAGATTTCTTATTATTATTAAAGTGTTATATTTTATATTATATTGTATTAACTAGTTTTAATTAATTTAATTCATATCATTATTCAAGAATTTTTTGCTTTTAACATAAAATAGAGTTGCGCTCCTAATTGATTTGTATTGATGAGGGAGATTGTTCCACAATCGGATACCATTAATAAGGAACTGCCTCTTCGAGCAAAGCGTTCGAGTTCGAGGGCATATATAATTGTTTGTCCTAAGCGAAGTCGCAGGAGAAAGTTTTTCATAGAGATATATAGGTTTTTTGGTCGTCACAATTTTATGAAAATATATTAAAGTTCTATAATCTATCCAGGTGGTCAAGTTAAGGTCAAGAATTTTACAAGAAAGGTGTGATACATGGTCAAAGCGTCTTAAATTAAACACATAACGTACAATTGAGTGAAAAGCGACCACTAAAGTTTGCAAGTCCCGCGCATCGCAATGGCCGAAAACTTCGATTTCATAACAGAGAGTAGGAATAAGAATGACTTTGGAAATTAATAACCTTATTTCTTCCGGTATAAAAGATTTAGAGGCTGCAAGCTGACACAACTGACCATATGTGCGACCAGTAGTTTTATTGATATGCTTGCTCCATGTTAAGGTATTACTAAAAGTTATGCCCAGGTTAACTACATGATCTTCATAACTGATTGGAGTATTGTTTATGCATATTTTTTGAAGAATTTTAGTATCAATTGCTTTTATAGATATGACGATGCATTTCGATTTTCTTGGATTTATTCCCAGGCCATTGTCATTCGCTCATTTGTCTATAATTGACAGTATTTTATTGCTTCTACTGACACAAACATTTACTTCTTTGACAGGACTACTAACATATATTTGAACATCATCAGCATATAAATGTACTACACAGTCAGACAGGACACTAATTAAATCATTGACATAGATTGTAAACAATAAAGGCCCTAAAACTGATCCCTGAGGTACACCTCTTGTAGGTTGCCTTAAGGTGGAAGACTGCGTTCCAGCGACTACTGCTTGCAATCTATTTGTCAAGTATGAATTAATTAAGTTTACCGAAGAGTCTGAAAAATTGAATAAGTTCTTAAGCTTTGAACCTAAGATTTTCTGATTGACTGAGTCAAAGGCTTTGCTGTGGTCAAGAAGTGTTAAGAACGTAACATTATTGTTGTCAAGTTGCTGCCTAATATCTTCACTTATGTCAATTATTGCACTAATACAACTCCGTTTTTTTTGAAAACCGGACTGTTTATGGTGTATTAGCGAGTTGCTATTTAGAAAAAGTTGAATCTGTGAGGACATTAGGTTTTCAAAAGCTTTTGAAAGGAAAGGCTGTATCGAAATTGGCCTGAAATCGTTATTTGCTTTAGGGATCGGAATGATCTTGGCTTTTTTCCATTCGGCCGGAAATGAGCTAGTGGTTAAAACGGTGTGACGTGGGGCAACAACAAGGGAAGTAGAATTTTAACAAATTTTGGGCTTAGGCTATCGAGACCTTCCGCGTTTGATTTTACTTTAAGAATACTATCAAGGACATCACACTGATTTACGCACATAAAACTAAAATTATTATCACAGAGAGGTGCAGTGTTCAGGTACGGGTTGCATATTGCTTCAGGTACATCTATTTCCAAAAATTTTCGGTTTAGTATTTCAACATCTGCATTAAGTTCAGTCTTACGTGTGGCTTTACCTATACCTTATAACTTATTAATTTCAGTCCAGCGGTGTTTTACAGAAGAACATCTTTCAAATTTTGACCTAAAGTACTCGAATTTAATTTTTTTGTTTACCATTACTCTGGCATTTTTGTACCTATTGTGATGATCCACAGTCTTGTATCGCTTCCATTTTAAGTAAGCGGCATCACGCTGATTAATTAAATTCCTTATTTCACTACTGAACCATGGATTCTGTGTAGGCTTTATCACCTTCGTTTTCAACGGCACAAACTTATTAAACAAATAACGAACATTGTTATTTAAAACATTTACTTGACAATCACTAACAGAAGTTTGATAAATTGATGACCAGTCACACGCATTAAAATCTAGCTCAAGTTCAGTGTAGTCAATATTCTTAAAATCTCTATACTTAAAAGAAGTTGGATTATTGTCAAGGGTCAAGTCATACGTCAGGAAAATTAAGTCATGTCTAGAGAAAGCTGGTACGGATACCTGGTCATAAAGTAAAATTTTATTACGGTCATTAATAAAAAACACGTCAAGAACTGTATCACAGGTACTTCCGAAATGTGTGGGCATCGTAGAGTTCACGGCATATAGGCCTAGTGAGTCAAAATTATCTAAAAGATGGTTCTCTTTTAGAAGATTACTATTAAAGTCGCCTGCCAGTATGATGTCTGTATATGAAAGAGAAATGTCCGAAATCACACTAAGTAGTGGCTCATAGTCGGTGGTACAATTCGGTCTGTAAATGCATCCAAGTAGAATTTTCTGTTTCATTTTATTTGTGATTTCTAAAAACAAATATTCAATTAGGCATTCACTTGGTTGTTTACATTTAACACTACATTTTAACTGCACATTTACGTATATAGCAACACCACCAGCATGTCCAATACGATCAGAACGAAACACAACATAACCATAACAAACAATAGACAGGTCGGATAAATCAGGCAGAAACCACGTCTCAGACACACATATCACATCCACATTTGATTGGGTAAAAATAAATCTAAATTCGTCAATTTTCTTTAATAGACTTTGTGCATTTATGTGCACGACCTTGAGACCGTTTTTATATTTACTAATTGTTTTTATCAAGGCACCAGCTATGGAACTACCTAATCTCATTTTGCATAAATATTATTAGGAATTGTTAGGAGCGCAATCTCAATATCTAAATTCGAAACTATGAAATAAGAGTATAATTCTAAACCTAACTTAATTACGAGAGCTGTGCATAAATGCTTACGAGCGAAAGCTATTAGAGCCACCCGCAGCATTATCAGGTCCAGCTGATGCTACGGGATGAGAGGCACTTGAACAGTGCGGGAGAGGATCGGACGACTTAAGAGATAAAAGCTCCTCGATGCGCTCAATGCAGTGAACGCCCTCTCTTCCATGACAGCGTACGTGTACAATACCACGCCGTGTGAAGACAGCTGAGAGAATTCTGTGCTTGAAACAGAGCTTGTTATACAGAGCTCTAACGTTTTCTCCCTCCACGAAGGGGACACCGTGGATGCGCAGCTCGCACGCGCTGGTGGCCATGTGTTGGGCAGCCTGTTTCGCCTCCAGGCGACCCACTCGCTCACCCATTTCCTTCAGATCAGCCACCTCCTGGTCCAGCCGCTCCACTCGGTCACTGAGTCGATCCCTTTGAACTCGAAGATCGACCACATCGCGTTCCAGATTGGTGACTCGGGCACCCATTTCCTTGACCTCACTCGAGATGAGCTCCAAGCGATCCAAGAGACTGCTGAGGATGCGCTGCTCGGCCTCCATGACGCGGTTAGCGATTTGGTCCGTCGGCTCCTGGAAACGAACCTTGAGCAGATCCAGCAGCTGTGGTAAGTGAGCATCTGAGACGCGGTCGCTTGAAGTCCCAGCGTTGTTCCGGGTGCGCTTAGTCGGCGGTGCAGTGGAACCCATTATAATTTTTGTTACAGTGTATTTTTTCAGCTCTGCGTTTTTATTTCATGCTTTATTCGGCGTTCATTTTTATACCCGGTACCCATAGGGTACAAGGGTATTATGTGTTAGTGCCAACCGAGAATGTAGGTAACAGGCAGAAGGAGGCATCTCCGACCCCATAAAGTATATTTATTCTTGATCAGCACCACCAGCCGAGTCGATTTAGCCATGTCCGTCTGTCCGTCTGTCCGTCTGTCTGTCCGTGTGAAACAACAGATCTCAGAGACTATAAGAGCTAGAGTTAACAAATTTTATTTATTTTATTTATTTATTTTATTTATTTCAATAGCAAATTTCTGCTAGTATCACAAATACCTCCACCCAATTTGGAGTCATTTTTAATGATATGCTCCGACTCACATCAAGTGGGCGGAGGCAAGGATAAATGGGTAATAATATTATTTACATTAAACTCAAGCGACATTTCAACATATAACAAAAAGTACAGATCATTGTACGACGAACATAAAACGCGAAAAGGGTCATGAATCTCAAAGTTCGATTTACAAAATTTCAAGGCAATAGGCCGAAAATTACGAGACGGCCTTATAGGTATAGCGAATCGAATTTGGCCAAGAAGGTGAGACGAGTTGATGTGTCCAGTTATCAACTTGTGCAGGAACATCACTCCATGGCAGGTCCGGCGATCCTTAAGCGAGGGCAGGTTCAGTAGGCGCAGTCTGTCAGCGTAGGATGGCAGGTGACGATGAGGTTCCCAGTTTAATCCCCGTAAAGCAAAGAAAAGGAACTGTTTCTGTACCGATTCGATAAGGTCCTGATATTTTGCATATTGAGGCGACCATACGCAAGAGCAATATTCCAGAATCGGGCGAACCAGCGAAATATAAAGAAGTTTGGTCGTGTAGGGATCCTCAAACTCTTTCGACCATCGCTTGACAAAAGCAAAAACTCCTTTTGCTTTCCCGACAATGATGCCAATGTGATCGGTGAAGTTTAGATTATGGTTAAATAAGACTCCAAGATCTGTCACCGTATAAATGCGCTCAAGCTCGCACGACCCTATAGAGTAATTAGTCAGGAAAAGATTTCTCCTATAAAAGGACATTACATTTACATTACATTTATTTTATTTTGGTACGTGATTTTTGCTGCTTAAATCTAATCTAAATCTACTGTTTATATACAATTTGTATTTAGAGGTGAATGTGTGTTATGTACAGATGTGTTAGTTTGTGTGTTTAGGGGCAGCAGCCCTAAGATAGTTTAGTTAGGGGAGGGTTATGTTGACTGGTTATTGGAGGGTGCGGGACGGCAGTTGCCCGAATGTTGTCCGTTTTAATCTTCTTCTTGTTGTTGATTTGGTAGCTCTCCTTGCAAGGCGGTTGGGGTGAGCTTTAAGGCGGGTTTTGTGGGCCCTTGCCAGCCGATTTATTGTGTCACCGACCATTTCAATTTCAAGATCCTTGTGTATATCTGTGTTTCTGATGTACCATTCAGCTTGAGAGATGTGTCTCAGGAACTTAGCCTGGAAAGCTCTGACCTTGTTGAGATGTGTTTTGGCCGCCACTCCATAAATGGCCAGCCCATAGTGCCAAATTGGCGCCAGTATAGCAGTGTAGATCTTTTTCTTATTTACCAGGCTGAGCTTCGATTTCGCTTTGGTTAGCCAGTGGAGTCTGCGAGCAGCTGCCTCTAGTTTTGAGCGCGTTTTCTTCAAGTGGGACGCAAACGTGAGCCTCCTGTCAAAAGTGACCCCCAAATAGGTATGCTCCCTAAACTGAGGGATCAACTGGCCATGCAGAAATACACCAGGCGAGGAGTCTTTTCTGTTAGCGAAGGTGACTATAGCACATTTTTCGGGATTGATCGAGATGTTCCACCTGCATGCCCAGTTCTCGTACCTTTTCAGCAGCAACTGCAGATCATCGGTGGCCTCATAGATGCAGCTAGACCTGGCCAGAACTGCAGTGTCATCTGCATAGGTAGCTATACATATTTCACTCTGCGCATGACCAGCTTCAAGGGGGGCATCATGAGCAAAGAGGTTGTACAGAATTGGGCCTAGAACACTCCCCTGAGGCACGCCTGCTGCAATAGGTCTGGCTGAGGAGGAGATCCCGTCCTGGACTACCCGAAAGGATCTTTCTCGGAGGAAGCTGGCAATTATCTCCAATAGTTGCGGGTGAAGGATCCTTTTAAGTTTATATAGCAGTCCAGGGTGCCACACTCGATCAAATGCCTGTTGGATGTCTAAGAACGCTGCAACTGTGTACTCTTTCAGCTGGAGGCCATCCAGGATGAATTTACCGACTCTATGCAACTGTTCGGGGGTGCCATGACTCTGTCGGAAGCCAAATTGATGGTCCGGCAACGCCTTCTTCACCTCCAGAGAAGAGAGCATGCGTGAAAGAACACATCTCTCAAGCACTTTTCCAAAAGCAGGCAGCAAGCTAATTGGGCGGAAGCTCTCGGCCATGTGTACCGGTTTACCACTTTTGTGAATCATCACAACATTTGCTTGCTTCCAGATCCTCGGGAAGTGTCCCAGCCTCATAGCAGCGTTCATGAGGAGGATCAGGAAGAGCAGGGCGCGGTCTGGGAGGAGCTTGACTAACCGATTTGTGATTCCATCCGGTCCTGGAGACTTGCGTGCTTTTAAGCCTTTGATTACTGCTTTAGTCTCAGTAATTGTGATAGGGGCGAGCGGCAGTGACATCTGGTGAGGTACATCATTACCAGAGAGAACTTTTGCAACCCTATTCGCAGACGACGTTTTGAAGGGGGTGAAACGCTCCTCAAGGCTTTCAGCAAAAGTCTCGACCCTGTCCTGCGTGGATCTGGCCCAGGTGCCGTCGTTCTTTTTGATTGGGAACTTTGGAGCTGTTTGCCGCTTGTACCTCCTTGTGAGGTTCCACAGAGCATAGTTGGTGTCTGAATTTGGGGTAGCTTCCGACAGTTCCCTATCAAGAGTGTCTTGGCGGTGACGATTTAACAGATTACGAACCCCATTTCCCAGTCTTTTGTGGATTCTGTTTATCGTGGGGTCTTGGGTCCTTGCAAACTCTTTCCTGAGTCGATGTTTCAGCTGGATCAACGCAAGGATCTCACCTGGGATCGGAGCATGAGTGTGGCGCTGATTTTGCCGAGGTCGTCTTGAGTGACTCTGGGCATAGTCAGCGGCTTCCTTAATTTTACTCTCAAGAAGTTGAGCTGCGTCGTCCAAGTCCTCCGAAGAGTTGATCTCCATCTGGAGATGAAGAGATCTTTCAAGAACATTTTTGAAAATGGTAATATTTGTTCCAAACGGCAACAGTAATCTCCTTTCTGGAGTAGGGCTTCCAGGGAGACGCAGGTCAATCAGAAGCGGAAGGTGGTCAGAGCTTAGATCAAAGGTCTCCTGTATTGAGAGTCTTGCGTCTTGAATGCCTTTGTAGATCGCAAAAATCCAGGCAAGAGGGCATTCCACCATTGCACGGGAAGCAGGTGGGACTTCCTGTGGCAAGGATTTGAGCGTTGGCCTCCTCTATAGCTTCCAGAAGCGCAGCTCCCCTACTGCAGCCTCTGGGACTACCCCAGGCTCTGTGTTTAGCATTGAAGTCACCACCCATGATGAAGCGCTCCCCACAATTTTGTAGAAGAGCCTCAAAATTCTGTGTTGACCAGGCAGGGCGTGGAGGGAGGTAAGCTGCAGAGAAATTGATTTCTCCTTGTTGGGTGCTGAGAGAGATGATTGCTACCTGCACTACACCAAGCGTGATTGGGCGGTGGTGGTAATGGGTGTGTCCTTCCTTCACTAGGATTGCGGCCCCTCCTCTGGCCACATTTCCTGGGAAGTCTGCTCGGTAAATGCTGTATCCTGGAATTCTGCAGTATATTCCAGGGCGCAGGTGGGTTTCGGACAGCAACATAATGTCGATAGAGTGTTGTTGCAAGAAAACCAGAAGTTCCTCCCGGTTGGCAAGGACGCTTCTGGCATTCTCATATTCCATATGAGACGAGTTGATGTGTACAGTGATCAACTTGTGCAGGAACATCACTCCATGGCAGGTCCGGCGATCCTTAAGCGAGGGCAGGTTCAATAGGCGCAGTCTGTCAGCGTAGGATGGCAGGTGACGATGAGGTTCCCAGTTTAATCCCCGTAAAGCAAACAAAAGGAACTGTTTCTGGACCGATTCGATAAGGTCCTGATATTTTGCATATTGAGGCGACCATACGCAAGAGCAATATTCCAGAATCGGGCGAACCAGCGAAATATAAAGAAGTTTAGTCGTGTAGGGATCCTCAAACTCCTTCGACCATCGCTTGACAAAAGCAAAAACTCCTTTTGCTTTCCCGACAATGATGCCATTGTGATCGGTGAAGTTTAGATTATGGTTAAATAAGACTCCAAGATCTGTCACCGTATAAATGCGCTCAAGCTCGCACGACCCTATAGAGTAATTAGTCAGGAACAGATTTCTCCTATAAAAGGACATGAAGCTACACTTAGAGTTGTTTAGGAACAGCAAATTTTGGACGCACCAAGACTGAAGGTTGTCCAAGTCAGACTGTAAAAGTGTATGGGAGTCAGACTGCGTGAGTGGCAAACAAAGTTTTACGTCATCCGCATACATCATTACGTGTGAATGCTGAACTACCTGAGTTAAATCATTTATGAAGAGGCCGAACAGCAGAGGTCCAAGATGGCTCCCTTGAGGAACACCAGAAGTCACAAGGACAAGGTTTGAGAAAGAACCCTTGAAGGCTACCCTCTGCATTCGGTTCGATAAATAAGTCGAAATCCAATTGATCAGCGTTATTGGGAATCCTAAAAGAATAAGTTTTTTTAACAGTAAATGGTGGTTCACGGAGTCGAAAGCCTTACTGAAGTCTGTAAAAATAACGTCAGTTTGGGCATTCGTTTTAAACGCGTTCCTTATAACAGAAACAAACTCAAGAAGATTTGTAGACGTTGATCTACGTTTCATAAAGCCGTGCTGCGAGGAGGACATTATCGAGCTGCATTGGTGCTGTAACTGAGCAGTAATTAATAACTCAAATAACTTGGGAATCGCACTGAGTTTTGCTATCCCTCGGTAGTTTTCGATGTTAGCTTTACTTCCCTTTTTATGAAGCGGAATGATAAAAGATTCCTTCCAAACGTCAGGAAAAAATGAGTTCTGAAGGGATAATTGAAAAAGTTTTGCCAGAGGTTTACTCAGAGCATTAGCGCAATTTTTTAACACGCAGCTTGGTACCAGATCTGGACCAGAGGAGAAGGAGGACTTAATAGTTTGAAGATTTTGAAGAACATCATCTTCACTAATCAATGGCATAAAAATACAATTAGAGTGTGGTAGTGAATAAGGATAGCATGAGGTATTATCAAAACTAACAGACGAATATGTAGATTGGAAGAAATTTGCAAATAAATTTGCAATATCGGACTCATTAGAGGCGGAAATAGTATTGAAATGAAGACAAGATGGAAATTGTTGTGTTGTTGTGAATTAACGAACGCATAAAACTGTTTAGGGTTATCCTGAAACTCATTCTTACAGCGAATCAGGTAATTTTTGTAGCATTCGGAATTGTGGGTTAAGAAATTTGAACGAGCAGTTAAATAATTTGAAAGGTCAACTTGCAGCCCTGTTCTCTTATATTTCTTAAAAAGTCTAGACTTATAGTTTTTTAGATAAGAGAGTCTGCGAGAGAACCAGGGAGGCTTATGGAATACGTTGGATGAGGAAAATGAAGGCACATACATCTCAAAAACCGATTCCAGTATCCGGTAAAACCGTTCTACAATGTTAGATGGGCTTTCAGGTGAATCCATAAAGGACCAGTCCACAGAGGATAAGTAAGCATTCATTTCAATGAAATTGGCTTTGCGAAAGCAACGAAACGTTGCTGGCTCGACTTCAGGGCATGGCAATAATGGAGCTGAAGCTTCTAAAATGATTTCAAGTGTGGGATGATAAGCGTCTTCAGGGCTGGAGAGAGGGTCGATTCTAGAGACATGGGCATTAGCAAACTCTGAAGCAAAAATGAGATCTAAAATTTTACTAGAGCAGTTCCTCACAGCGTTTAATTGTCCCAATGAAAGGTCAATAAGACCATGTACCAGATCGTGGGGTACAGTGGGCACAAGAATATTCGATTCAGATGATGGCCGCCAAGAAATGGCAGGCAAATTGAAATCTCCCATTACAATAAGATGGTTATTGTTGCCAAGGGTTGATTGAATACACTGAATTAAAGCTAAATGCTGTTGGTATATGTTGATATCCGACCTAGGTGGAATATATGCACATGAGACGTACACAAAATAATCGTGAACTCTAATTCGGACAGCCACAAACTCTAACATGCACTCCATGCTCATTATGGGAATAGGTTCGGAGACTAAATCGGACTTAACGGCAATAAGGACACCGCCGCCAATACGCGTTGCACGATCACATCTATAGATAACATAGTTTCCAGCAAATAATTCGCAGTCAGAGACAGAGGAGTTGAGCCACGTTTCCGTAAAGGCAATCACATTGGCATCAAAGGAGACACTATTGACGTGCAGCTTACTCAGTTTGCCGAGTAAACTACGAACATTCTGGTAGTGAATGGAAAATGAGTCGCTTAGTTTTTTGGAGCACTAAGTGAAGGAGTCTGCGGCCCGCGAACCTGAGGATTCATCTTGTTTACATATTCGTGAACAATAGCATGCTCTGGCCATACAGAAATATCAAGAACCTTATCAAGGAGAACATCAGAAAGTCCAATCTTAAACGAAGATATATCACGTCTTTGCTTAAAACTGAACTTGGAGACAGAAAATTCGGTGCCAGAAAAATTCAGTTTGCTACTCAAATGGGTCTTAACATCAGATTCTGAAGCGTCTGGGTTGAGTCTGGAGACAAACACGAACTTTTTCCGGGCAACGCCAGCTAAAGGTGCAGGCTTCCTTGGTGCCACTCCAGATAATGCTGCATTTGAATTCAGAGGTCCAGACGATGGTGCCGAAATAATGACTGTCGGAGGTAATACGGGGTTGGCATAAATCGAGTTTGGAACGTCAGTAAGATCCGAAGTTGAAGCCGATCGGGCGGGTGCAAGCGAAGCGTTTTTAGATGCAGCGGCTTGCGACGTTGATGGTTGGGCATCGTTTACTGGTTCCAAACTAGGAGACATGCTGGACTCAGTTTGTCTCGAGCTTGGGACAGCGCTTTGTACGATTCCAGATACATATGCAACATCGTCTTCGCCATCGGAGCCGTCAGCTACGGTCAAAACGTTGTTGGTGGTTCCAATTCCCGGGCTGAACAGCAAAAGGGGGGTTGCAGGGTCTGTAACTTGTAAATCATTGTTAATACTTATACACCTCTTTATGTTTGATGAGTCACTTAGCAGCTTCAATGTTTTAAAATGAGATTCCGTCGTCTGGAAACGGCTTAATAAATTCTTGAAACCGGCCGCAAGAGACTGAAACTCTAGGTGAGTCTGCCTCATAAAAGCCCTCATTTCCTTTTTTATATGCATGCAGCTCGGGCACGTCCAATCCAAACCGTCATGAGCTCTGACACGATCCGAAACTCGTGCACCGGTATGCCCCATCTCGGCGCATACAGGGTGTGCAACATTGTCGCAGAGCCAGCAATAGACCGAAGATTGCCGCGCGGTAAATTTGCGGCCATTCGTGCAAGTAGGGAAGCAGCAGGTACTCATTTTTCTTGTGTGCAGAAAAATGCAAATCAAATAAATGCAATGGCAGCACAAACGCAAGATATTGATTAATAATTAAAGAAATTATTTTAGATATTTTGCGGATAAGAACCGAACAAAACAAAAAAGCAGAGAGCGCGACTAAAATCTTTTGTCCAAGCTCAGAGAAATTACAAGAGCGTGTAGTTGTTCGGCAACAACAACAACCACACGGTACGGTATTAAGCGGTAAACGCAATGCTCAGCAGCAACAACAACCACACGGTGCAATTTTAAGCGGTAAACGCTGTGCTCAAGAAGAACAGGGCAGCAAAGCGTAATACGAAAGTTATTAAAACTGAGAATAGATTTGCGTGTTTAAAGTCACTGTCTTTGATTAACACGAATCAATTATTTCCGATTGACACAGATCACGGAATCACTGACCAATTGCCAAAAATTTGGGCTTAATAGAATAGATTTTCACTGAGAAAACTTTGTATGAAGGTAGAGCGATAAAAGGCACGTCCAACAGCGACAAGTGTAACAGCGATATGACAACATGGAAATCAAAAATCATAAAAAACGTAAAATAAGCAATACTCGTTATTTTCGGGTTAAAGTTAATAGATAACCTAAATTAACGTTAAATTACGGACGTTTTCTGAAAATTTCAGTAAAATCGGATGATAAACATGCGAGATATTAGCAGTAAGGTTAGAATTTTAACACATTCCCCTAAGGCACTGCTGTTGCTGTTGCAATCTGTAGCCGACAGGTGGCGCATTCGAGCCTTGGCCGCGCGATATAATGGCGCCAACTGCAGAAGAAATGACAAAAGAATAGAGCAAAAAATTACAAAAAATAACATAATTCATTTTTTGGCGTCCTTATAAAATGTATCATTCATATTTAAGTATGACATTAAATTGTTTAGGTCGGGAGCTAATTCGAGATGAGATTTATTTTAAGAAGTATCGAAGTAGAGTATGATAATGTATGTATGTTTAGTGTAAAGCACAAACGTTTAGGTACCGGGTATCTCACAGTCGAGCACTGTCGACTGTAGCCTTCTTACTTGTTTTGTTTGTTTCAGTGTAAGTTGAATGTGATAGCAATGTGCGATTTAAATATTAACGAGAAAGAAAGCTAACTTCGGTAAACCGAAGTTGGTATACCCTTGCAGTCTGCAATTGGATCATTGAAAATCGAACCATTTAAGTAATGTTGAAAAAACATCGTATTTTGTACATTTTACATTTTACATGTAGAATTTTACATTTTCATATAAATCGACCGATCGCTTCTATGGCAGCTATATGATATAGTAGTCCGATTTTAATGAAATGAAAACCGTAATTCTAGAACCATAAAAAACTGCTATATCTCAAAATTCATAGAAATACGTTGAAAAACAGAGAAGTTAAATTTTTTTTTACATTAATTTCACCATCATTCCTATGGCAGCTATAGGATATAGTAGTCCGATTTCGATCGTTCCGACATATATACTGCGTGCTAAAGAAATAAGACTATGCTGAAAATTTCAGCTCGATAGCTCAAAAACTGAGACACTAGTTCGCGTAGAAACCGACAGACGGACAGACGGACAGACAGACAGACAGACAGACAGACAGACAGACAGACAGACATACAGACAGACAGACAGACAGACAGACAGACAGACAGACGGACATGACTAGATCGACTCGGCTGGTGATGCTGATCAAGAATATATATACTTTATGGGGTCGGAGATGCCTCCTTCACTGCGTTGCAAACATCTGGTCAAAATTATAATACCCTCTGCAAGGGTATAAAAATTATATGACTACACCCAGAAAAAAAAAATTCCTAATATTTTAGGAATTGGCGATTCATTGCCTAAAAATTTATTTTTAGGCAATGATGGCCTAAAAAATGGGTCATAATGCCAAAATGCCATATTTTTAGGCCATGGGATGCCTAAAAATTTTCTCTCGCGAGTGTGCATTTAATTCCCAACTGGTTCTAACATCCCTGGCATGGAGTGACGGTTACCGGCCAACTCTTAGATATAGGGTTGCATGATATTTAAAAAATATCGTATCAATGATATTGTCATTTTTGAAAAATATCAAAATGATTTTTTTAAATATCAAGAAAAAATATCGATATATCGAGTATATATGATATTTAAAATTTTTTTTATTTTTAGGATCAGAAAGCCTTTAGAAATCTCTTTCTCTCTATCTCATTATTCGTATACATTACCTCTCTATTGATCCTAATGATCCACATGAATTCATTCAAACAAAACAACAACACAAATACTTCATATTAAGCTTTTATTACTTAAAGCAATGGAAAATACTGTAAGTTAAAGTTAAAGTTATTTCCAATATTGTTTCGCTAGTGACTTTAAAAATACACGATTTGTTACGTGCCGATCAGTCATACGGCTGCGTGAGTCGCACACTACACATTTAATTGCCGAAGCCATCCTTTCTGAAGATACCGAGCTACCTGGTATTATCAGATAGCGTAGTGCTTACTTAGACAAATGTAGCATGGTCTGCTGTTGCGAAGTTCAATACTGTATTGGGTCAGCTTCCCAATTACTATTTGGCAAATAAATATATAAGTGGAATTCGTTTTCGTAGGGGCTGACCGAAAACAAAATATCAGAAAATATAAAAAAAAATATTTATATATCGATATTACAGCTTTAAAATATCGCGATAAAAATATTTATTTTTTTTGCAAATATATCGATATTTTGATATTTTGATATATTTTCGACAACCCTACTTAGATATGTTTTTGCTACGGAAGTAGCAAGTCTCTACTGCAACAGTAAAAATAAATACTGTTTGCATTTTAAAATACACATTTATTATTTTAAATGGTTGTATTAATATATAAAATCAATATTATATAAAAATCAAGTTTTAGGCTTATATTGCCTAAAAATGAAGTTTTAGTACAAAAATTGCCTAGAATTTATTTCTATTGCCTAAAAATATGGCATTTTGGACGAAAATTGCCTAAAAATATGGCAATTTGGAAAAAAAAATTGCCTAAAATTAAGGTCTGTTTCTATTGCCTAAAAATATGGCATTTTGGAAAATTTTTAGGCAATAACTGACTCGTCCATAATTTTTTCTGGGTGTACATGTTTTGATTTAATTTAAATTGATATAATAAATGAAAAGGCTATTTTCTTGTCTATTAATACTAGATTTTTAAATGCATGGTGTTTTTATTCTATCTAAATTTAAGAGAGTGGGTTTTATTTATTTATTGATTTTATTCTATGTTGATTTTTTTTTCTTCTTTTCATATGTAATTTAATTCAGTGTTTTTGTTTTCAGTGAATGCAAAAAAATTTCAAAAATGTTCCATATTTAATTCATATTTGTTTTGTAACTTTTTTGACAACAATAATTATTTATTATTTAGTTTTGCTCAGTGTAGCGAATGTAAACGAAATTTTTATTTAATTCAACTTAGCTGTCACCAACGATATTCATGTTTCGGTTGGATCGGCTCGATATATTCGAGAAGATAAATCCAAATAAAAAAATAATATAAAATGTTGCAGGGTATTACTCACATTTCATATAATCCAGAGTTGAAAGGCCTTCCAGCGTGGTCGTGGTGATGATAAAAGAGACTTTTGGGGGCAATAAGAAAGCTTTTATATATGAACCTAACTTCTAATAATAGCCTTAAGTGATTTGAACTTGTGATAACTTTTGATTTTAAAGGTTGATTTTACATTGTTTTTCACTATTGAGCTTAATTTTTCGATTTTAAATTGTTATTACATATTGATTTTAAATTTAGATCTTAAATTTTGGGGTTTTAACTTTCAGTGTACATATTTGTTATTTTAATGTTTTTTAATCGCAACACTCTCTGCTTTTTAATCGAGTATTTATGTACTATACAACCAGCGTTTGTTTTCAGCATAACAACAATAAATTTGTAAAACGAAAGAAGCATTTGCCTAAAACCCCCGGTGCGATCGGGGCCACTCCTGGCAAGCTTTTTCACTGCCTCTGCTTCTGCTAGGCCTATGCTGCTGCACTGCCTATGTTTCTGCCGTTGACTTTGGCTGCTGCGCGCGGACAGGGGCGGACTCGAAGTTAACTGCACTGCCTGACGACTTCTCACTAGCTTGGTTTTATTGTGTTAATTTAGTTTCCTCTTATTTTCCTGTAGATTCGTCGTAGATTTTCCTTTTATTTGTGTCAAGTCCGGTGTAGATTTTCCTTTATTATAGACTAGGTCCAATGTAGCTTTTCCTCTTGTTTTCTCTACACGTGTATTGGTAGCGTGGGCGAGGGGGTTATGTTGGAGCTTCATAGGTAAAACTCAAAAAAAAATTGCGTTATGAAACGCTTTTTATCTCCCCTTAACTCTACATACCTTTCGGAAAAGTCTGCTAGGTCTATATGGACATTTTCCAGACCTTTCTCCAGGGAGTTGTCTCTGGCCAACTGCGGCCAAGAAATAATTTACCTCCCAGAAAATTATACGGACTGTATTTCGCGACCGAATGCACAATTTGTTCAAGCGCTTCGGCGCGGTTATTTCACTTTTACATAATAACTTGGCTTTTTATCGCACTTTGAAAAAAACACAATAGCGGCGTAGTGGAGTTTTCGGTCAGTTTGAAAAGATCGACTAAAGCCGCGTGGGCGTTTTTATAGCGAAAATTTCCAGAATAACAAGCTTTTTTGGAATATGTTTGAGCTCGAACGAAGTTAGCTGCGCTTATCAGTGCCGCTGATCTGGTCTGCTGAATTAAGAGAGCAAGCTTAAGATAATCATGCATCTAATTAATATATATTTTGAACTATGATAAACAAAAGCTTTTTTGGGCATATTTTTTTAAAGAAGAAACCTTGGCCGTTAACAAACCCAGCTACGACCGAATGTTGTAATTCTACAAGATGCATCGTCGAAGGTACATTCGTGATCAATCGTTTCTTCTGCTGTTAGAAAACAGGACTGTAATGTGACGTTGTTTTTGTTCCTGCCTGTCAAAGCTTCGAAAATCGTTCGGCTTATATTACACTAGTTTACAAAATTTTTATATATTTTTTTTATATAATCGTTAAGACCCATTTTATCCGCCTAATTTTGAGTTGCTGAACACGTTGAACTAATTTAAAAAATGTTTCCAAAGAACCGTTTGAAGATATTTGCGAAAAACCAAATCACAAAGCAGGCTACTTCCCGTTGAAAACAATTTTGTAGCTAAGCTGCAATATGATAATTTCATTGAAATGTCCATTTGTACTGGATTTGCAAATATTTGACCTTAACTTTATTAGGACAAAGTTATTCTTAGATCTGTTAACTCAAATAATTTAAAACTTTTTTTTTATATTTTTAAAAAGTAAATGAAATCTAGCTATAAACAAAATAGCCAAAAAGATTGCATGTTTTTTACTTTCAGTGCTTGTATCTTTATTAAAAAAGCTCTGACCATAAAGAGCCGTATGTTGTCGGAAAGGTGTGTACATTGCCTTTTGAATCGACCTAATTTGAAATTTGTTGGACTAACGGTTTTCGATATTTTTAGAGAAATATACAAAATTTGGTATTTCGCAAATATGTCCAAAACGGTTCTTTGAAATTTTTTTGTTAATGAGTAGAACGTGTTCAGCGTCTCAAAATTAGGCGGAAAAAGTGTGTGAGGTTATAATTGAAACTCCCCACAAAGCAGTGTGCAGGGGAGGCACACTGCCAGCAGCATCAGCAGCGAAGTATGCTGGGGCGAGGGGACGGGAAGGGCAGCCCCGGGAAAGCTGCCTAGCAACAGGCGGGCAGTGCCGAGGCAGGTGGCCGCCAAAAAGGAGACGCCGCTAGTATAGCGGGACCCATGCGGACCTTGGACTCGGTGGCGTTGGACTTTGGCCGTCAAGGAGGAGGCCGTGAGGAATAACGGGACGGGCCGGACTTTGGACCCGATCACGCGACATTCACCGGACTTTGGACCGGGTGGCGTGACCGATGCCGGCAGGAGCAACGGGACTGGCGGAGTGCAGCCGCAACCATGGAGGATCAGGACGCAGCAGCGAGACTTGAGATACGAGAAACCTATTGAAGTATAATAAACAACCTGAAGGATAAATTAACCAAAAGCGTTCTCTCTCGGCGGGCAATCACACAATACAAATTTGGTGGGACGAGCACACAAACTCTACTGAGCTAGCCGCACATATTAGTTGCGAGCTAAACAGAGAAAATCAGCTCGTTACTTCTGGCGCCCAACGTGGGGCACGAACCTACGACCCTGAGATTAAGAATCTCATGCTCTACCGACTGAGCTAGCCGGGCATATTAGTTGCGAGCCAAACCGAGAAAATCAGCTCGTTACAAGTGGGTCTAAACGTTTATATATTTTGGCTGTAAACTAGTGTTATTTTGCTTTGTTATATATTTCAGTATTCGGAACCTGCGATTGTGTGTGTTTGTTGTTTGTGTAAATATATTTTTACATATAATTTTGTCTTTTTCATCTGTCACTTTACTATTTGCAAGTATAAGGGTGTGTCGGGAGTGTTTTGAATAGGAATTTATTTAGGTTTTTATAACGATTTAGTGAGTTTTGAAAGTGTGTAATGTTCAATAGAGGCTTTAGCAAACATAATATACGGCGCACTGTGGCTCATTTTACGAAAACTCGTTGCAAAAGTCGGATTTCGCGTTGTTGAATTTAGCAAATCTTTTGATACCATTCAATTAGGAATTGATCAAGCTACTCAAAACCAAAATTTTATAATTAACAAAATTTGTTTAGTATTTATAATCGCTGCTCAAAGTTTGACAACTTTTCTGTAGTTGCAAAAAGGTAGAAAACTCGCTAAATCGACAGATTTAAATTAATTTTTCTAAAAAAGTAGTTAAGCTCAAAGAAAAACAAGTAAGAAGGCTACAGTCGAGAGTGCTCGACTGTGAGATACCCGGTACCTATAGGTTTTTGCTTTACACTAAAAGGCTATTTAAAATTGTACATACATTATCATACTCTACTTCGATACTTCTTAAAATAAATCTCATCTCGAATTAGCTCCCGACCTAAGCAATTTAATGTCATACTTAAATATGAAAGATACATTTTATAAGGACGCCAAAAAATGAATTATGTTATTTTTTTGTAATTTTTTGCTCTATTCTTTTGTCATTTCTTCTGCAGTTGGCGCCATTATATCGCGCGGCCAAGGCTCGAATGCGCCACCGGTCGGCTACAGCTTGCAACAGCAACAGCATTGCCTTAGGGCAATGTGTTAAAATTCTAACCTTATTCCTAATATCTCGCATGTTTATCATCCGACTTTACTGAAATTTTCAGAAAACGTCCGTAATTTAACGGTAATTTATTTTATCTATTAACTTTAACCCGAAAATAACGAGTATAGCTTATTTTAAGTTTTTTTATGATTTTTGAGGGCTGAAGTGGGCGGGGCCAAATTTTAAAACAAACTTGATCTGCGTGCAACAGATTCCAATGTTGTCACCAAATTTGGTAACTCAAGCTCTTATAGTTTCTGAGATCTGTTGTTTCACACGGACGGACAGACGGACATGGCTAAATCGACTCGGCTGGTGGTGCTGATCAAGAACATATATACTTTATGGGGCGGAGATGCCTCCTTCTGCCTGTTACTTACATTCTCGGTTGGTACTAACCCATAATACCCTTGTGCCTTATAGTTTCTGAGATCTGTGAGATCTGTTATTATAAAAAAAAAACATTTATTTTTGTCAATTTTCTTTAATTTTTTTTTGTAGATTGAGTATAAATAAAAATATGTTTAATCATTTTGAATTTTTAAATTCATTGATTCCTATGAAAAATGTATTTTTATAGTAAAAAATCAAAAAAATTTATTTGTCGAATAAATTAGGCCTCTTTTGGTGGGCGTAACCAAAAAAACCTACTACCTAAAATTTTTGGGAGATTTGTAAATTATTATAAAAATAAAAATTAAGTAGATACCTTCAATAGATCAAAAGTTATTAATTTTGCAACATGTTTTGAGAAAACGAGCCACAGTGCGCCGGCTGGCCGATGCACAAATACGCATTATAATTATTGCATCAAGTAAGACGATACATTCTGATTTTTTTTCTTACGTGTAGATGCAGTTAAAGAAGATGGCTTGAACGACAGATGCTAAAATATTGGGGTGAGCCTAAAACCAACAATGGTCGTATCGCAAACAAAATTTGATGAAAAGCAAAAAATAATGAACGAACGTTTACTTTTAGTAAAAAATTTAAATTTTTATGCGGAATATCTTTTATTTTGTTAGAAATATAAAACTATTTCCAGTCAGTTCAATCTGCATTACAATCCTATATACGTGGTATACCAGCCAGTAAAGCATATGTATTACAATCCTATATACGTGGTATACCAATCAGTAAAGCATCTGCATTACTATCCTTTATACGTGGTACCATTCTGTAAAGCATCTGCATTACAATCCTATATACGTGGTATTCCCGTCAGTAAAGCATATGTATTACAATCCTATATACGTGGTATACCAATCAGTAAAGCATCTGCACTACAATCCTATATGCAACAGTATATATATATAGGACGGTAATACAGCACGAAGTGTGCTAATCGGCTAATCGCCTACTTGCTCGATTCGAAGTAGGCGATTTTGAAGGTATACTAGCAGAAAAGGCGGCCAAGCTTATGGAAAAGTAAAGCATGTTGTAGTATGAATTCGAATGCTTACTGCATTCGAAGTATGACAAATGTAATCGATTCTCGAAGTCAAATTTGCGCCACTGGGTTCTCAAAAAAACAAAGTCCAGAAAAATTTCATATCGATTTCAAGAATGCCATTTCTAATAAAGTATGATGAAATGATTTTGGAAAAAATGGTTCTTAATTTTTCTGGGTGTACAATCATTATTGTGTCAACACATTTTAGTTTCGGAAAGCCTGTTCAAAATTCTTAAAATTAATTACATGAAAGCGATGGCTGACATACACCATCTAATTATTACGTGCATCATTTACCTGTATCAATTCTTCGTGATTTTTGTAAGATAATGTGCCCACACTGTCAACAGCCCTATCTGGTTTAATGTTTCGGCCTTCCTCTGAACAGGCTGACTATTCTCCGGCAGGTTCGATAGACTTTTCGGGACCGGTGAATACATTCTATTATGTACCCCTGGTATTCGAGGAGACCGTGGGCTCGGAGTCCCACCCGGATAGTTGGCATCAGGTTCTGCGATCCTCCAGCTGGCAGTTCTTTGAAACTCTCTTCAGACACCATTTGGCTTTGCTGTTGTCATTTAATATGGCCCTCATGGTGCCCGTAAGCAGTCTGCAGTATCGTTTTTGTCCCAGAGTCCTCTTTCGATTTCATTGCAGCGCTGCAAGCTGGGTTTCATTAGCACTTTGGTCCTGGGCTCCAACTTTGTGATGTTCGTCTGCTTTACCTCGGCGATTTGCCAGTTCCTGATGGTCAACGGCCAGGCCAGTGTCAACTTGTTGCGCCTTCTAACGATCCTGGGCTTGGGTCCCGTCTGCCAGGTGCTCCTGGGGTGTCGCCTTCTGTCCCGCATGTGGGTGAGTCCCTCGGAGCAGACGCCTCTTCGTAGTGACCCTCGTCTTTGATTCGTCAATCTTCTCCTAGCTCGGCCTGTGGATCGTTGTTTGAACCACAGAACTCGATTTTCCGGGACGCAACTCGAGCGCGAGCGAGCAAGCAGAAAATCAAAGCAATAAACCAACTGAACTGAGTTCTAACCGAAAATCACTTTCACTGCACAAAACTGCCAAACTGCAGGCATATATGACAGCCCGGAAGGCGGCGGCAAAGAGGAAAGGGCGAAAATCGCATAACAAAATTGTTGCTGAAAAGTTGAACAAATATTGAGGTCAGCAGAATCGAGTCTCGAGTTTCGAGTTGCGAGACTGTTCTGCATTGTTGTTGGTGCAAACTGTTTGCTAGCCTCCGGCACAAACTCCTGACACGCTCCGTCCCAGTCTGGACGCCGTGGCTCCGGCTCGGAGGCCTCTCCAGACCCTCGTCCTGGCCCAAAAATATTCAATGAAAGCGGCAGTTGGCAGTCGGCAGTCCCCTCTTTGTCAATAATACAAAATGGAAAAAATGAGATGTGGCTGCCGCAGCTCGAGCTGGCATGGCGCAATGCAGACGTCGACGTAGCTCGGGGGTTCGGCTTTGGCTCCGTTTCCGATGTCCTGTCCCCAGCTTACCCCCTTCACCGCCTCTGGCCCCAGCCACCTCATGCCAGCTGCCTTCGCTTCCGCCTCGAATTGAGAAATTGCCGCAAATGCTTTTCGATTTTTCGTTATGCCTCGGACAAGCCTTGGCTTTTCATATTGCATAATTGATTGTGGGTGGGCGTGGGAGTGCATGGGTGTGCGGATTGCGTAAATACCCAGCAGACGGCATTGTCACCACCCTGCTTCCCTTGCCACAGTAGCGCTATGCACATTTTCAATATGCATTCCGATTCAGATGCATTCCCAATGCGCAGAACCGGAAAAGAGCATTGCCAAAAGAGCGTGTTGCTGTGTTTACGCTTTCGATGCTAATAATTAAATTGTTAAAATTTTAAAGTGAAATGCTGTGAAAATCAACAAGTACAGTTATAGAGGAACACAACAAAATGGTCTTCCCCTGCATGCACCATAATTCTATCAAAGAGCATTTAATCAAGTGTTAATTTTCATAATTTAAGCCAGCCTCCTAATGCCATTTAAAGTTAATAGGTAACATTTTACTTTTATATACATATTCATTTATAAAGTCGCCTTCATTAGGTAATTTTAGATGGCAGAAGGTAAAATATAAAAAATATACCTTCGAATATACATAAGCATGTGTAAAGCGGTCCTAATAATAGACTTATACATGTGAGTTTTTGTAAGAAACTGATTTTATTTAAAACTATCTCCGCTTTATATAGGAGATTGGATTCTAATTTTACTCTTATCTATGACCTACGCAGAGGCCGTACATCTGTTTATCTAAGCGGGGGATCCTTAGACATGGACCCCCACTGAGCGACCTTTTTGTAAATTGTGGAAAATTCTTAAGTGATAATTCGGGTTTGGTCCCTGTACTATACTTTAGATTACAAGGGCACACATACACCGAACTCAAATAGCTGTTTTACATATCTATAAATAACAGTGTTCGTTCTGAAAATACTGGAAAGATTTAGGGGTACATTTTACATTTATATTCGATTGATTACTGGACTGTATTTAATAATTTTTAACTAACCCTTTGCAACGGCCCTATTTTACTTTATTGCGATGTCCCATTGGTTGATACGTAGACCCCACTGACGTTGAAGATGTTGAAGATTTGAAGTTGAAATTGGAGGCCTCAGGTGACGATTTGTCTGCCTCTGTTGTGTAAACGATGGTGATGTTTCTATTTTTAGGATAACCTCGTTGGCACTTCAGTCCAACAGTCCAAGTTAATGGACTTTAAAAGCATGCTTCATCGCATATTTTTCTTTAGTTGGCTCTCGCGTCCAACTCCATATTTTTTCCATTTTATTAGTAATTGGAAAGATTTTCCTTGTTCGATTTTTTAATTTTCGAACACAATTTTTTACAAAAATTGCAAACTCCTTACGTAATAAGGACTCTTTGTATGCTTTCGCACAACCTACTCTGTTCCCTTACCACTTGGGAGGAAAACAAGGGTCCATAATTTTTAGCAACCTTTACCACTTTGCTCGGCTTTTAAGGGGTGCTGCCCTTCCTCTGAGCTTCTTATCACTGGTGGGGGGAAACTGCAGAGGAGCCATTTGACCAACAAATTGACCAATCCGGCTCGAGGGACCGAAATGTAAAGCGGTCCCAATAATAAGACATTTACATGTGAGTTTTTGTAAGAAACTGACTTTATTTAAAACTATCTCCGCTTTTTATATGAGATTGGATTCTAATTTAACTCTTATCTATGACCTACGCCAAGGCCGTACATCTGTTTGTCTAAGCGGGGTCAACCTTACTTTGTACATTGTGGAAAATTCTTAAGTGATAATTCGGGCTTGGTCCCTGTACTTGAGATTACAAGGACACACATGCACCGAACTCAAATAGCTGTTTTACATATCTATAAATAACAGTGTTCCCTCTGAACACATGTGTTTAGCTAAATCCACCGATTAAGCGGTTCTCGTATAATCTCCTCAGTCTGTGGTTTTATGCAGACATGCGCTGAAACTTCTGACTAAAATTATATACGTGGGCTGCTATATATATTTCTGGCCTAGGCAACACTAAGTGTTGTTAGGTGGAATCTGACATTTCCATTGAAAAGTTCGACATTTTTAAGCATAAACGTACTCAGAACGGTTTGACGTACGACTATCATTTGTGTTGTTTACAGTTACTTAAAAAAATCAATTTCGCAAAAAAATGGAATTAACTCGTGAACATTTTCGTGCGATCATTTTTCACAACTTTCGGCGTGGATTATCACGACAAGAGTGCAGCGATGAACTTAAATCTTTGTATGACTATGAAGCACCATCCTATAGCACTGTGAAAAACTGGTACAACGAATTCAATCGTGGCCGACGCTCCCTCAAAGACGAATTCCGCGAAGGTCGTCCAAAAACAGCCGTTGTGCCAGAAAACATCGATGGCGTACGTGAACTAATAATGCAAGACCGTCATGTGACATACCGTGAGATAGAGGCATCCCTAGGCATTACTTCCACCAGCATACATTCGATATTGCATGAGCACCTGGCTGTAAAAAGGTTTGTTCTCGTTGGATCCCGCACAATTTGACAATCGCTCAAAAGAAGGCTCGTGTGGATTGGTGTAAAGAAATGCTGAAAAAATACGATCGCGGTGCTTCAAAAGACGTTTATAAGATCGTCACAGGTGACGAATCATGGATCTATGCGTATGAGCCCGAAACAAAACAGCAATCGACCGTGTGGGTCTTCCAAGACGAGCCAAATCCAACGAAAGTTGTTCGTGGAAGAAGCACTTCGAAGCAAATGGTCGCCTGTTTCTTCGCAAAAACTGGTCATGTGGCTACTGTTCCTCTTGAGCAACGTAGGACGGTCAATTCTGATTGGTACACCACCATTTGTTTGCCTGAAGTCTTCGGTGAAATTCGAAAAACGAACAAGGGAAGACGAATCATTGTGCACCATGACAATGCGAGCTCTCACACATCGGCTCAAACCAGCGCCTTTTTGACTGGCCAAAACGTCGAATTGATGGGTCATCCGCCGTACAGTCCTGACTTGGCACCAAATGACTTCTTTTTATTCCCTCACATCAAGAAGAAAATGCGTGGTCAACGATTTTCGTCGCCAGAAGATGCTGTTGAAGCATTCAAAAACCATGTTTTTGAGGTGTGTCAATCAGAGTGGAAAAAGTGCTTCGATAATTGGTTTGAGCGCATGCAAAAGTGTGTAAATCTTGATGGAGAATATTTTGAAAAACAATAAAACTATTTTCCTTAATAAATATTCGTATTTTCATTATTAGGCCAGAAATATATGTAGCAGCCCACGTACCGTGCAAAATAATACATGAGCTTTTTTCCCGCTTCCGGAGGCTTTAAGTATTTTATATTTTTGGAGCCGGATAAATGTTAAGGACGTAACAATTTTTAATTTTTCTTCCGCAATGTAACACAATTCTCAACATTTGTATATGCAAATGCAAAACGTCGATATAACTTTATATGCCACCTTCTCCGTATCGGGTATCTGGCATACATATATGTACTCCCACCCATTTAGGGCAGCTTTTATGTGCCAACTCTGTGTGAAATGCAGACTAAATATAATGTACAAGATGGGGTGCCAAGACGGATAGATTGCAAATTGCAAGTGAAGTTCCCTGGAGTCTAATAACATTCAAACAAAGCAAAAAGTTCATATACACCTATACCTATACACAGGGAATCGGAGATTTCCTTTAAAATGGAAGCAAAAGTGTGTCTCGATCATGTGCCTTTTTTGGAAATCGCATTCGAAATCCATTTTTTGAATATGTATTTTTATATATATTTATTTTTGTCTACTTTAGGGGTATCGTTTTTCAAATTATATCATCGAATTTAATTAGAATATAGAAGATAGATTCTTACTAACATGGCTCGACTCCGTCACGCCAGTTTTCCTCAATACTCGTATGGTGAAGTTTTTCAACCCACTGCACTTTTGTGCACTTTATCACAAAGTTAGTTTACCCTGCTTGAGTGATGTACTAGAACTGGAGAGCCCTCTTCGAATCTCAAGTCGTAATATAGCCGTACAGTAACGAGCCAGCGACCGTGTCCGTGTTCGCATTCGCATTGCCTTCTTCCCCTTCCACGTGTCTATATAATAATGAGCAACCATACAGGTCCCAGGACTCTAAGCATGAGAAATTTAATTTTAAGCCACCCCATATGCACACCATCCATGCCACACACATAATTGTGTATTCAAGTAAGAGATATGGGAACTGAAAGAAGCTCCATCAACTAGTGGAAAGGGGAAGGGCGGGAGATGGTGGCAAGGGCTACCTTAAATTAAGATAATGACACGTGGGGTATCGCCTCCCCGGGCGGCAGGAGTGGTTGGTAAATTGCGATAACATAGAAACGGCCTGAATAGCGGCTCACTTTAAAACATTTAACCCTTGACATAGGCACCGTATCCCGCCAAGCCGTCCTCGAGCAACCCAGTCGACGGCACGCACTTTTAAAGCGCACCTTGATGGCAAACTGCCAAAGAGTTTGACTTCATTGACGGGGGATTGGGCGAGGAAAGTAGGGCATGCCATGTGTCTGCGTTTGAAAATTTAATTTTATTCCAGCCATTTCAAAAGTGGTCCAAAAGTCTTGTAAAGTAAATTTCAGCTTGAAATTATTCGTAATTATAGGTTTCTATAAGGGAAAGTTTTGTATGTTTTCTCTCTCTTTTTATATCCTTTAATCAGGTGTTATATAGTGACATATTCACAAATTCAGTTATGTAGGCGATCCCACGCTGAACCAATGCAAACAATCCACATCCGGAGCAGGCGATGCTGCTCCTCAATAACATAAACAATTCTTGCAATGACTAAGTCTGAGTGGCACTCTTACTCTCAAATTATTATGTACAATCAATATCCCAAGCGGGCGATCTCGCTCCCAAACTAATGTAAACAAAGGGCAGCACAAGTAAAATTTTTGTCACAAGAATTTAGTCTTAAGCTGAGATCAATCGAATAAAGACGTAAAACTAATTCTTCGTTTATTTATTCCTCTTGGCGTTGTTCTTAGTCAACTGACAGGACATTAGTTCGACTCAATAAAATATAAGCATTCAACTATATATATTTAGAAAGCGAATGGAAACTTAGCCGTAGTGTCGTTATCGTGCCATCTGAACATAACGTTTGTGCGAAATAATGTTTCTAGGAGAAAGATGGTCTAATCGGTTTAACATACAAAATAAGCTATGTTTTAATTTTTTCTTACAAAAACACGCTAACAATGGATCGTCTTAAAATAAGCTGGGTATTATCCGGGCATGTTAGATATATTCCGGATAACAGCAGTACAAAAACGGTAAAAGTGATCTGCCAGCTCCGGTACTCTAGCACACCTCTCTCACCTTAACCAGCACAGTTTACCTTTTCACAATATAATAGATTTTCTTTGATTGACGCTCAAATCAACTAATCAATTGGAAGTACAAAAGCTACGCAAATAAATAAAAAAAACACAACAAAAATGGAATACTTGCGAATAGGAAAGAAAAATCGAAGAAGAGAATGTAGCAAACAAAATTTGCATTTGAAATGGCCGCAAGGTGAGTATGTGCGTTAGCTCTTTTTTGCAAGTATATATTTTCATCGACCTGATTTGTGCAGACTGGTTTCTGTCTATGGCCAATGGGGAAAAGATGTGAGACGGTCTGAAAAAAAAGTCTGGGCCAGAAAGAAAAAGATTTTCTCCGAAAGGCAGCCTCAGGGGTGCAAAATACTTAGTCACACAGACATCCACAACCTTTAGCAAACAAACAACAAGCTAGAACCTAAACGCAAAAAATATAAAAGAAACCCAAAGTCACTACCACGAAATTGGTATGGTAGTGTGCACTGTGGTTTGAAGGCCATCAGATATGTCTTTAAGTTCAAATAGTGGACTTCAAGCCACAGCGGCTATAACATATTTAATTTAATCTTATTTAAGAAATGAATTTAACTTCGTATGCTGTAGTTTGTTCTATCTCTAAGTTTTATTATAATGTATTAATCCATAATTACATTTTTGCGATGTTTTACATTTTGCACCTGAGATCGTGAATCAATTTTGATAGAAATTCTGAGCATGATAGATTGGTTTGAATTGTATATATTTTTAAGAAAATGCACATTATATTTCCAAGTAAAGTTATTTTGTTTACATTATTTTAGTATAAATATTTATTACTTCGTACAAAAGGATGTTTGTAAATCAAATTAAAGGAACGGTTGGAAAATACCTTACCACACAGTGAGTCGCTCTTGGTTTTCACATTTAATAGCTTTTTAATTGCTCTCCACAGCCCAGCGAAGTGTTTCCCAATTAAAAGAGTCTGCCTGGCTCCGAACGAAGTCCTGCCCTTCAGCTGGCTTTCACCAACCTTAATCTGTGAATGGGAGGCACATATCTGTTAATTATGCAGGCGGGCCGCGTGCACGTGAAGATAAGGAGTCCAGCTGGATGTCCCACGGGATAATTGCCGCCAGAATGTCTGTGCCGATGCAGGCCATGAGCCTTAAGTCATCTCGATGTTGACATATAGAGAATGCCAAGTAAAGTTGACAGAAAACTAAACTTAAATTGTTTGTATGGAGGGGGGCCTTGAGCGAATTAACCATCACCAGGAACCCTTGAGTCTGAGAGAAGAGTTCCGTTGCCGGCGATTCGGCCTCCAACATGATTGGCCCATCGACTTTTTGCGATCCCAAGTTGGTATTTATTATTTCACGATGTTTTTGGTAACTGTAATTTTACTTTCCAGTGGCAGTCAAAGCCAAGATCGCCGTTCTTCCTGGCTTACCGATGGCTCCTGGGTGCCGTTTTTGGAACAGGAGTCGTCACTTATACAGTGATATACTTTCAACACGGCCATTGTTTTATCTACCTTACCAACTTGGGATTTTACTTGTGCGCTATTACCAGTGTTTCTGGTGCTCTTCTCCTAACAGTCTATCACTGTAAGGAGGAATCATGGGGTGAGCATTAATAAGAATTCCTTAAACAACTGAACATTACTGACATGTATTCTCATACGCTTTCAGTTCCTCCCAGGGGCTTGATCAAGACTTACTGGGCCTGCTACTGGACCAACCTATGTGTGGCACATTTGGTGACGATTATCTATTGGACAAGCATATATCCCGGTGATCGGGTAGCCTCCAGTCCGACTTATGTCTCTACTCTCTTTAACATCTGGACCCATGCAATGCAGCTTACTTGCTTCACAGTTGATCATTTCGTGGTGGCGCAACCAGCCAGGCTACTGCACTTTGTTTACCCAATGGGCTTTTGCCTTTTCTACGCAGGATTCACGGTAATCTTCTATTACGCGGGCGGGCGTACCTTGTAAGAATTGCATTCAGCACACACCCTCCTTTAATAATTTTATTTCGATTCTGCGCCTCAGGAAGGGACATCGCTATATATATAAATTCTTGGACTACTCTAAGCCAGTACAGGCAATTGGTACCGTATCCTTGCTGATGCTTATGATGGCTGCTTGTTCTACCCTTCAATATGGAGTGTATCGACTCAGAACATTCATTGCGCGCAAGTGTGGCAAACTTCTGGTTTAAAAATATCACTAGAATACTCTTAGATTGGTCTTGGTATTGTAAATTATGGTCTCTATTATAAATTATTTAATATTTTATAACTTTGCGCGTCTGTTCTCTTAGCTTCTTCTGAATCAAGTGAAGTTGGCTGCGCCTCATCGAGATATTTATCGTGTTATCGATACTTAATACAAAACTATTAGAATATCGAATACATACAAGATTACATTATATAACAACATGGTCACACTTAATACTACTTAATATATATCAAACAAAAACACCTCTTAACGAGGTGAAATAAAAGTGACGGCGACACCTTCAACTCCAAAAGTTTCTGATATCAAATTTTGTGACGATTAATACTAACGTTAACAAAAATAAATTACAAATAATTAAACATGTTTATATTTCGTCACGGTGCTCTTTAGTTTCAAGGCTAGGTATTTTACAGCTTAGTGCCGAAAACGAAACTAGTTAAATTATTTGTAATTTATTTTTCTGATTTTATTTGATATCAGAAGTTTTTAAAATAGCATATGTATGTACATATATAGGTCTCCCATTTTCGTTATAAGTTTTTGTTTAAAACTCAAATGGGAAAAATTAACAAAAAAATCCATATAAGAAGTTAGCTATATGTGATCATTGCTACTAAGATATGTGTTGAACCCCAAAATATCTCAAGGTCTATACGGCCTGAACTGACTATAAAAATCGAAAAAAAACTACATAAAGTGCTATCGTTTTCATAAAAAAACGCTCTTTTCTGACTCTTTTTTGTTCTCATAATGACTGTGAATTTTTATTAAAAAAAGTCTCCGTAAAGTGTCCGATTGCGCTCATATTGGTTGCTGGAATGTTTCTTTTTTGAGGGCTTTCAGTATTATATATGTGTCAGAAAAGAGTCAGACTGGACTCTGAAATAACCCACATAAAGTGTGACCGTTTTCAAAGAAAAAACGCTCTTTTCTGACACTTTTTTGGGCTCGTAATGACTGAAAATGTTCATAAAAAAGCCTCCGAAAATGATCAGAAAATGCTCATATTGTTTGCTTGGTAGCTTCACACAAAGGAATTCAAGGTCGTTGCATTCCTCGAAAGCTAATAATTCAGACGTGAGGTTGGTGTCAACCGCAATGAGAACCCCGCCCCCTCGCCTGGAAGGCCGATCAAGCCTGTACGTTGTGTACACAGCTGGAAAAACTTCGGAGCTTAGAATCTCCGGCTTGAACCAGGTTTCTGTGAACACAATCACCTGGGATGCAAACGATAAACTATTAGAATACAATTTAGGAAGCTTACTACGTAAGCCTCTTGCATTCTGATAGGAAAGAAGGAGGGAACTTGTTAGTTTCATGAAGCGGACGAGGTAGATGGCACAATGGATTTTTCTTTTTTTTAGCGTCGTACTTCTTAACAAGAATGTGCTTTGGCCAGAAGTTCTCAGAGCATATTGTCTTAAAAAGTTCGTCAGGGACATTTATTTTAAAAGATGAAATATCCCCTTAATCTTAGATTTTTCGGCTTCAATACGACCTTACATCATCAGATGTTTGATCAGGGGAAAGCCGCGAAACAAATATCTGTTTCGTTGGTGGAATAGCAATTAGGGCTTTTGGCAATACATTTATAGTGCCAATTTCGGCCGGTATTCCGGGCCTGTTACCCTGGGGAGTTTTATGGATGGGGTTCTGTGGGGTCATTAACTGTGACCCCTCAGCGGACTCCACAGATATAAATGGAGGCGCTGCCCCTCCCGCGGCACATTCGGATACCGAATCTTTTCTCGCCCCCGATCTTAATATCATTGGAGTTAGATATATTGGAGTCGGGGACTGTGCCGAGGGAGTGAGCTGTTGAGAACCCGCCGCGAGTTGTTGGGATCCGCCCAAATGCGGTGTGCCAACCGTGGTTTTTTTGCGCTTAGGGGACTCATTTAATAGCTTAAGGACATTAAACTGGGAGTCCAGCGCCAGGAGCACGTCATTAGTGTTACGAAAACTAACAAGTAGCTCCCCAAAACCATTTTTGGTTTGGTTTTTAAAGACCTCATTTCCTTTTCAACCTCGTGACAAGTTTTACAGCAGTAGCGCTCTCCACTGTTTTTAATAATTTCAGCCGCCCGGCCTGTGCGATCAAGGCACTTGGCGTGCACAACATTATCACAAAGCCAGCAACCGATAAAGTAATAAAACGAAGCCAATCGAAAAAAAATCGCCCTAGATTTTAGAAAAATATAAATATTGAAACCCGGTATACTCGACAATAGCTTTCCTACACCCAAAAAAAAAACCAAGAGTTTAAACTTAATACGCATTGTCTCAAAAGTATACTCCAAGCAGTATAACGAGCTTAGTATTGATTTCATCCTAAATAATATAACTTTTATACTGAAAAGTTTAGCTTTTATATTCAGTAGTTTATATTGTATATTTTCGAGTATCATTTTTATACGAACCTACATCGAAAATTCGATAACATAGTGCTATCTCTGTTTGTCGCATTAGGGATTTTTGTCAAGTCTTGGTAAAGCCTAGTACTAAGATGAACGAAAAAAATCCATAAACGAAAAACTTCATATAAAAAAAAAAGAACGAAAAGAGCAAGAAGAAGAATTTTGTGGTATTTCGTTTGGTCGGGTACTAAGATGAACGGAATTCCGTGAGCGAACCGGGAAACAAGGTTGCCAGATGACACCAATATTTTGTAAGCGAAATAAATGAATTGCATATATTCCGTGAGCGACATGTAGGGGAAGCGTGAAGGGGGAAGTCGCTGCTCGGTTGGAGCGCATCGACAGCCTTTAGGATAATGTGGAATTGATAAAAAACGTAAAGGCGAGGCCCAATATATGCGATTTAACGAAAAAGACATTTTAATTGTGTTCTTAGACAATTTGGCGTTGGAGCCACTATTATTGGCCACGTAATATATATATAATATATAAATACGCCTCATCAAAATGCGTTTGAATTAATTTCATTTTATTTTTTTTTAAATTTTTTTTCACTTTATAAAGTTTTTTGTGTGCTTTTCATTTGTTTGTTTACATAAAACAGCTGGAAATACAAGGCAGTGTGACCGATTTGGACCAATTTTTACCGATTCCGGCCATTTTCTTTATTTTTCTTGGTCACACTGGTTCCCGAACGAAATATATAGCAATTTCGCTCACGAAATTCCGTAAGCGGTTTTCGTTGATCTTAGTACTAGGCTTAAATCTAAAAATAGATTCTTGTATGGGTTATGTTATTCGCCCCGCATATGGCATCCTCGTATAGCTATTTATGACGATCGCTCGTGTGATGCCGAATGGCGGGAGTGGTAAGACGCTCGCCTGCCATACATAAGGTTGGGAGTTCGAGCCCTGGGTGAGGCGAATGTTTTCAGGTTGTGTTTTCTTGTGTTTATTTGTCATTTAGATCGCATATATATATAATTATGTAATATAAATATAACATTCTCTTAAAATCAACCAAAAATAAATAAAAAAGCAATTATCGCAACGAAGCATAGTAGGGAAATAAATAAACTTTTTACGATTTGTTAGACAATTTATCCGCAAAAGGATAGAATGTATACGTTTTGATGTACTGCGTAGTATACAATTTATCCCCAAAAGGATAGAATGTATACGTTTTGATGTACTGTGTAGAATACAATTTATCCGCAAGAGTATTGAATTTATACGATTTGTTATACAGAAAAATCCTAGAAAGTATATCTTTTATACTCGTAGGTATACAATTTATAACGTCGAAAGTATACATTTTATACTTTCGAAAGTATAAAATCAATAAGCATCTTATTAAGAAATTTGTGATACTCAAAAGTATAAAATTCATGTAACAATCGTATCGATTCTATGACGATTTTTTTTTTGGGTGTACTTGTTTTTCTAGTTAGTTAATAGTTAATTACAAAAAATTGCGTTTTATAAAGGAATAATGTAGCTTCAATTTAAGACCTCACTTTTAACGTTTAATAAAGTAAAAGTAATTTTAAATAATTGACTACGGCGGGTATTGGCGATGAAATTTTTTGTTGAGAAACATGATTTTTCTATTACTTTTGACTTATTATGACCAAATTGAGCTTTAATAGTGATAAACAAGTTTAAAAAATAAATAAAGAGGCAAAAAAAGTGGAAAATGTGGTCATTGCATTGCGAACACACAGACTTTAAAAATCAATATAAAATAAACGACTCGACAGGTCGCTGCAATTTTTTTGCCACTAAATTGTAGCCAAAAAAGTTGGTTTAAATTAAAAATTTCGCTAGATATGACTGATCTATTCGGCATGCAGGCATATACATAAATAGTGTTTCTCTTATCGCGAACACACATTGCAATAGGCCTTAAAGGAAGACAAAATTTTACCGTTCCACATTATAGAGTTATTTCATGAAATAACTGTAAACATCAAAATGTTTAATCTTGTAAATGAGAAACTGAATAGAGCATTAGAAATAACAAAGAGCAACGCGGCCAGAACTGACACTTTAAAGGCCAATAGAGGAAAATGCATCTAAATGTATCTTTTATTTAAACCTTAAAAACTTAAAAGAAAAAATAACAAAAAAAATAATTCCGTTTTGAAAAGAAAAATTTAAATTTAATTAAAAACATCGCTAATGGCAGTTTAAAATAAAATAAAAAATAAAAAAAATACATTTGCCTTTTTTAGAAACTAAAGTCTTAACCATTTCCTTACAAATGATTTAATCGATTTAATCGCATCCACATTTAGTGCAGGTACTATGTTTATATATAGGGTGGTGCTTAGGGGAATTTTGGTGTCTCTGAGAACGAATATGATATAACATTTTCCGAAATCAAAATGCCAAGTCCAATATGACGGCCATTTTTAAAAATTGGTCGAATTCGCCTGATACTCGTTACACGGGGGGTTTTGAAGTTGCTATTTACGGATCTAACGCGATTGAAAAAACTTGGTAACCAAGTCAATTGTAAGGGCATGGTTCCTTTAGTTTTTGATACTAACACAGTTGTGAAAAATTCAGTTTTTCGGGGCTTCTATCTTCGATTTCTCAAAAACGTGACGTGATGGAAAATGTTCAAGTCCGAAGATTCGGTTTCAGCGCAAAAAATGCCTTCGGAAACATAATGTCGCATTCTATTCTATATTCTATTCTATATGATTTTTTTTTTTATTTCTGTATATGAAGATCAGGTTGACTATAGACCTCGAGTTGGCGCAAATTACTAATAGTGAAAATACAGGTCACGAAAAAAAAAAAAAAAAAATTTAAACACATTTTTGACAAATCGAAAAAAAAAGTTGTTTAAATCATGCTTTAGGGCCTTTAAAATATTATACCAAAATATGGAATGCCGCAAAGGTTTCTAATTGTCATGTAACGTTGTTTCGATAATTAGCTTACTTTAAGAAAAAATTGTTTTTACAATCACGCACCATTAAAAATACCAAAGAAAAATAAGTAATCAAAAATATTATACGTGAATCGATAGCCATAGGTATTTCGGATTTATTGACGAAATCTTAGATCGATCCGATAAGATTAGTTCATGTATCTTACACGTCCGCCAATTAGCTTTTAACACCAAAAAAAAAAACACTTTATAAATTTTCGATTGGCTCTTCCATTTATTAAAAAAAAAAATCTGAAAATCTGTTTTTTTAGCTACTTAGATGTCCCCTCTTACTAAGAGGTATGGTCTACGTTTTATTAAATCACTTAAAAATGATTATCGTTATTTTAAATGGTAGAAAACCAAAATTTTAAAATTTTGGAGCAGTTTTTTTTTTTTCAATGACTATTCCAAGTGTTTAATTTTTGGATGGATATACTTTACTAAAGGTGTTGCACGTGTGCAATATAAACTAATTCTCTGAATCAAAACATCACTGGCCATTTTTTTTTTAAATTTCTTCCGCAGAGCAGCAGATTCTGTAACTTGAAAAATCGGTGTTATGATGAAGCTGAACTGCAATCATATGTTTTCTCAGTGAGAATCGTCTTCTAAAAGCCAAAATTATTATTTAGAATATATTCAAGCTTAGTAGAAGACTTGAAAAAATCAATTTTGCTTTAAGAAATCAACCTATTGACATGAAAATGGGTCAGGTGATGTTTTTGTCCACTTTTTTCAGTCGCTGCCTTCCACGTTTCATTATATTTATCCCATTTGTATTCCCTTGCAGGGTATTATAATCAAAAGTTTGCAAAGCAGTGAAGGAGTCATTTCCGTCGCTATAAAGTATACATATGTATATGGACATACAAGGTGAGTTCCAAAGTAAACAGGACTTTTAAAAAAAAGACAGAACAAATAGTTTTTTCGGCAAAATCAATTTATTTTATTCAAAATAGTCTCCTTCTGCTTTAATACAGCGTTTTGCACGGTCCAAAAACATGTCGAACGAGTGTTTTAGCTCGTTGCCCGGTAGGGCCGCCAGTATGCCGGTGCAAGCCTTTTGAATGGCCTCTACGTCTGCATAACGCTTTCCTTTCATCGGCAAATGCATTTTTCCGAAAAGGTAGAAGTCGCACGGTGCCATATCAGGTGAATACGCGGAGTGGTTGATGGTTAAAATGTGATTTTTGGTCAAATAGTCGGACACAAGCGTCGATCGATGAGACGGCGCATTATCGTGCAACAAACGCCAACTTCCATCTTCGCGATATTCGGGCCGAACACGTCGAATACGGCGCACCAAACGCTTCAAAACTCCAAGGTAGAATACCGCATTACCGTTTTGGCCGGGTGGAACAAATTCTTTGTGGACAATACCCTTGGAATCATAAAAACAAATCAGCATTGTCTTCACTTTTGACTTCTCCAGGCGCGATTTTTTGGGTTTCGGCTCGTCCGGCGCCTTCCATTCAGCACTCTGGCGTTTCGTTTCGGGATCATATTGAAAACACTACGTTTCGTCACCAGTCACAATCTTGTAATGCAAGTTCGGGTCTTTTTTTGCCTCTTTAAGGACACGGAAGCGCTGAGCAAGGAGTTTTGGCAGGAGAGCGGGCTGCTGAATCGGCAGCAGCAGCGCTGAAGGGGACTTGAATCGTGGCAGTTAGTAGTGGAGTTTATGTCGCAGTGGATTTGCGAGTGACCAGTGACCAGTGCTAGTGCTAGTGAAAGTGACTCCTTGGGAAACAAGCCAAGGATCAATTCAGTGGACCGCAGAACAGATCAGCTTTATTAGCAGCAATCGCGCAGTAAGTCTTTGGGAGGATTCCCTTTGACCAAGCGAGTCCAGTCTTCACTACTTCCGTACTTCCGTAACTCGTACTTTGTAAGTGCCCAGGCGGACGGTAAGTTTGTCAGCGCGTCAGCTTAGCGGGAGCATCTGGAGCGTGCAGCTCCAGAGTATCTAGCGGAGCGAAGCTTAGCGCGAGTATCCGAGTGCGGGTAGCACCGGAGTATCAAGCGGAGCGTAAGCTCGGCGTGATCACCCAGACGGCGTTGGCCGGCGAGTCGGGCGTGCCCTAATTGCTAGAGATAGGGCGTCTTGTGCCACGCTTAAGGCAGGTGTGGTGGACAAGAGGTGAAAGTCCCAGTTAAAAAATTTATTATATTACTTATATCTAAACTCCGGAGTTCATATTTTGGCACAGCGCCCAACAAATATAAATTTGTTGCAGCAAATCCTAGACGAGACTGAGCTGTCCCGCCCCCGATCGTTACAATTTGTATAAACAATATTTTTTGTTTTTCCATATTGAGTATACTCATATATGAATAAACAATCGGCTGGATCTACCGACTCTGGAACAGGCAACGTAAAGTTGGCCATGTGATAAATATGATTCCTCCAAATTCACACCACAAACGTGAAGTGTTTGCCCTTGGGCCTGTTGATTAACATCAAACAAACAAACTTTTTCAATAATATAATTAAAAAACCAACTTATAGATTCAAGCCATGCATGCCACCGCATGCATTTGCATACCAACCGATTTAAAAATTAATTTCATTAAACACATAAAATTCATAAAAGAGTGGCGGGATAGTAGTGTACTCAATCAATTGTTAACAAAATATTTCTGCTTAGAGCTGAATTTTATGTATTTGCTTCACAATCCTAAAAATTGTCCATTTCACTAATAAAGTGAATAGTAGTAGGGGAGAGGGTCCGTTTGTGGACAGGGCCCGGTTGTGGACACCCATCCAAAAACTTGGACAGCAAGCTGTCATTTGCGCTTTATTATTCCAAGTGTGATTCTTTTTTGTTATCCCACGTTTCTTAGCGACTGACGTTTTATGTCAAGTCACACGGGAACGCTGTCGAACATCGTTTTTTAAACAAATTAGGAAGCCACGCTTAAAACAGTAGCCATATTTGGTTACATATAAGTAACTTCGAGCTGTGGCGAAGTCCTTATCCGGAAAAGTCGCATTGAATGTTTCACTGCTTATTGAGTTCTCAATAAGACAAGAGGAGTTGCTAAATTTTAATTGTGGTCTTGAAAAATTTAAAATTTTGTTTGCATAATTAAAATTGTATTTTACAGATATAGAGTAAGTTAAGATTATTCGAATAATTCTGTATACTGTATACTATACAATAACTTTAAACTTTTTTGGTAGCCAATCTATGTTCTTGCTTATTAAATAGTCGCAAATAATCCCACATACAGCTTTACGATGCTTTAGTTCCAAGCGCTTGTGCATGCGATAGTAATTTGTAATCCCTTTAAATAATATTGACTGGGATAATATCGATAATGTTGTAATCTAAATTAAAAAAAAAAGGGGTGTGCCAAGCCTACGCACGACAGAAGTGTAACTTCTAGTATTTTGAGGCCACGTTCTCACATCGATACCTTTTGGTGTTGCATTCAGAACAGTTTACCATTTGTGTAATAAGAATTCCCGTTTGGTTCAAATTCTTATACCATAAGTTCACAAATGTAATTCAGTGGACCATTTGTGTTACATACAATATCGTTTGGTTCTAGTTCTAATACCATTGGGTCGAGTGCGCCCCAAGGCCAAACATAAAAGGAAAAGAGACAGAAAATAAAGAAATTTGCAATCTAACCTAATCTTATCTTACACATCTTCAGATTTTCAAAAAAAAAAATATATATATCTACAGTGGATCACATTAATATTCGGTTTTTTTTTTCAACTTCAATCTCGAATAAAATGTATAAGATTAAGAGAAAACAAAATTTAAGAAATGGTATATTAAAGCTTGTAATATTACCTTTCCATAAATATATATATGTTCATACTTTTATTTTGTATTTATTATTTTCGTATAACAAAACCCCGTGGCCACTCTAAAAAGCCTTAATTCGCGCAAAAAATGGGTTTCCAAGAAAAGCCAACATAGACCAGCATTTAGTGAGAGCAAAAAAAACCAAAATCGTTGAGTTTTAGTACCGAATTTTAAGATGGGACGCAAGACCAAAAATTCATCCTTGGAGCAGCGGAAACTTGTCCTCCAGTTACATTTAGAGGGCAAGACATATAAGGAAACTGCCCAAATCCTAGACATGAAGCCGAATACAGTCGGTGACATCGTCAGGAGGTTTAAAAATAAGGTAAGAGTGGCGTCAATTAAACAAAAAGGACAACCAAAAAAATTGACTGATCGCGAAGAAGGTGAAATTGTCCGAAAGGTGAAAAAAAATCCACGACTAAGTGCTCCGGAATTAAAGGCGGAACTCTTTGCTGACCATGGGAAGACCGTTTCCGCGCAAACCATTCGCCGTACCATTAAAAAATAAGGGTACAACGGTAGAGTGGCTAGGAAAAAGCCGTTGTTGTCTGAGCGCAATAGAAAGTTAAGGAAAAATTTCGCTCAGGAGTACTCTAGGAAGGACCAAAGCTGGTGGGATGATGTGATTTTCTTAGATGAAAGCAAATTCAACCTTTTTGGCAGTGACGGCAAGACCATGGTTTGGCGGAAACCAAATACTGAGCTGCAAAGTAAGCATCTCAGGCCAACCGCAAAACACGGCGGTGGAAGCGTGATGATCTGGGGCTGTATTTCTACCAAAGGAGTCGGAAATCTGGTTTTTATTGATGGAATAATGAACCAGGACCAATACCTGAACATTTTAAAGGAAAATTTAAAACAATCGGCGGAGAAAATGGGCATTGGCGACACCTTCAAGCTATATCAAGACAATGACCCGAAGCACAAGGCTCATAAAGTGAAGTCCTGGCTGCTCTACAACTGCCCCAAAGTTTTGGAAACGCCGCCCCAATCGCCTGATCTCAATCCCATTGAGAATTTGTGGAGTGAGTTGGACCGCCGTGTCCACAAAACGCCAATTTCGTCCATATCTGACTTAAAGAAACGGCTTCAGGAGGAGTGGGCCAAGAATACACAAACAAAATTATAAAAAATATGCCAAAAATGTTCAGCGATACCCTAAAAAATAATGGTTATCATACCAAATATTAAATTACTATTATTATCAAGAAAAATATGTTTTTTTTAGTTTTATAAGTTAAAACCGAATATTAATGTAACCCAGATTTTGAAGTTTTTTTTTGTTTATAGCCTAGTACTCAGACACGCGAACAGCGTTTCTAAGCAGTGAGAGAGAGCGAGAGGTGAATAGTCGGGAAACGGTGTTCGGCAGCGCTGTTTTAAAGGCCGGTACGCAGACGAACGAACGAAATACCAGAAACATACCAGAAAAATACCAGGTGGCGCGAAGGGAGACTTTCGGTATTTCCAGAACGGGGGGAGGGGAGAATAAAAAATTTAATAAAACGACCTGTTCTCAACTGTTGGCATCTCACTCTCTCTTACTGTTTCTTCACACAATTCAAAAATATAGATCCCGCCAAACACAATAATGTTTTCAAAAGCCCAGTCCAGGCGTTTAGAAGAGCAGATAAAGTTATAATAATTAAATTGGTAGAGGCCAATTCAATGATAAGGGATTTGGGCAATATTAAACATTTGCATAAATAAAGGCCTGGAAGGAAATAGGTCCCTCGATATTTGGTTATGACTTTGATGAGCACTATGAGATGTCACGTTCGATTTCTGAGATGAAGGCGTCAGAGGCGACGGTCACCGCCCGCTGCTGCTTAGAGCAGTGTCTGGCTGGACAAATCCTTCATTGCCAAACTCGAGAAGGACATTCAGAGGCCGCAGCTGCTGAGAGCAGTATCTGGGTGGACATATCCTTCATTGCCAAGCTGGAAAAGAACATGTACAGCAATGGACAGAACCGGGCGCAGGAGGAGTACCAACTCTAACCAAATGTATGCCAGCAAGGATCTCAGAGTCTCGCATCCATCAAGAACGAAGTAACTTTGAATCATTTCACCAGTCAAACAATTTGGTGGCAGCAGGAGTAGCTGCGGCAACCACCGCCACCACCCAGATGGTAGTTAATTCCACTTGGTAAGAACAGAATCACCAGCAGCAGCCGGTAGAGTAGCCCTTGTCCTGGTCGTCGATCCAGGAAAGAATGTTGGACAAGTAATAGGGAGAAAAAGAGGCGGTTGTGCATGGTCGAGAGAATCTGGGCGACGGCGTTGGTGGTCATTGTGCGCAAATAAGCTATTCCAAAACGAAACTACAAGTCTATGCGAATTGTCTTTCAAATATAAAATAAATAATTGTAAATATAAAACAGCTGATTTAAGATTGGTATGACCGCACCATTTACCTCCCAAAAATGCCAAAGTGCGTTTTTAGAAGCGGTCACACTTGAAAAATATTAAATCTTTTTCGGGTTGCGAACAGTTTTTCTGTCTGAGTACTAGGCTTATGTATGTTTTCTCTTTTAATTTGAAATAAATCCTTACATATATGTAACTGAATGAATAGATAATACAACAAGCTTTAAGTTACAATTTTTAAAATTTTGTTTTTCTTAATCTTAAACATTTTATTTGGGTTTGAAGTTGAAAAAAAAAAAACCGAATATTAATGTGATCCACTGTACATGAGGTTTTATAACGCTTTAAAAAAAATCGAAATCAAAAAATATAATAAAAAATATATTGTATATAATAAACATATTACAATAAAATCATAATTTTATATCAATTTGTTATATACAATAATGTATTCTTTATTTAAAATGATTCTTTGCAGCCTAAAATCTACACCTGGGAAATATATTAAATAATTCCCTAATTAATTAATATAATTTCCTATATATTTTTAATTTTGTAAGTTTTTTTAACTTTTCCATAGAAAAAGCTAATTTCCCCTACAATTCTGTCAGCACTACTTAATTATTAATTAAATTAATTATTTAATTTACCAACTACCATTTTCTATGGACTTAACGGCCAAAACTCAAATCGAAACAAACTCGAAACAAATCGAATCAATTTGCGTCACTCACACACGCTCGAAACATGTCGAATCAGCTAACCAAAAACAACGCTAATGTGATACTTTAACAGTTAGGCCGTCCCAGTCGGACCTTGTAGAACGGGTTGTTCAACAGAACGCATCTGCAACGGTTCTAAATGCCGCCAATTCTAGCTCAAAAATGGCCAGAACTATGATATAATGCATATTAGATGTGTGCAATAACAAGTGTTCTTTGGTTGGTATATTAGAAGCGAAGAAATGAGGTATAAAATAAAAATTATGTGCAACTTTCGCTTCTCTAAGAACGCATAAATATACGTTATTTTAGAAGTAAATTACCCGAGCGCTTCCCGAACGGTCGGCTTTTTTTGTATAGGCTTCGGGTCCGTGCAATCGTAGCTTCTCTTGAAACGCATAAATATGCGTTCTATCCGAAACCAGCATTTAGTGTTGTTTTTTATTCTCTTTCTCTTTCATATAAGTGCAAACGTCGCTTCTATTAGAACGCATAAATATGCCTTATTTTGAAAACCAACATTTGTTGTTGTTTGATGTTCTATTTTTCTTTTCATATCACTGCGATCGTCGCTTCTTTTAGAACGTAAAAAGATGCATTATTTCGGAAACCACCATTTGAAACGAAAATAAGAGCATAAAAAAGGAAAGAAACGCACAAACAAATAAGAAGAAAAGAGAATGAAAAAACACGCGCTTGGGTTTTTCGTTTTCTTTGTTACTTGCTTCAGTTGCATTAAGAAATTTGCTTGACGCAGTTGTGAAATTCATTATAATAAGTATGCAAGGTAAGCAAAACATATCTTTTATTACATAAGTTAATTCATTCCAGTTTCAGATATTTTAACAAAATAAGGTAAGCAATTGCCCTTATAAAATAAATAATATATTACTTTTATTTCAGATCTGGTATGTATACGTAAATATATAAAATAGATTATATTTATCATTTCAGATTTTATTTCTTTATAGTTCATAATATAACATTTTTATTTCAGATAATATTTGCGATTTCCGGTGAGTGTTTATAATATTAATTTCCCATTTATTATTTCTATAACATGATTTAATTATTGCATTAAAAAACATTATTATTATTTTCAATATAATTGCAGGATTTCTTCACTAATCACATATAAGATTTTACTGTACGAATAATTTAACCTATATATATTATGTGTACACTTCAAATTGAATAAAAGTAATATTTTTAAATATATTTTTATTGCTGTTTTAATGGTTATTAATGCATTCTCACCGAACGGTTCTTTATGTATGCTACAGATGTGTTCTTAATTGCTTCCTTTATAACAGTTCTATAACTGTTATCAATGGGTTATTTTGAAGCGGTATTTTGCATGAAAGATACATTGCTACAGAACCGTTATTGATGTATGCTGCAGATGGGTTATATAACGCTTCTTTTAGAAACTAAAGTTGGAAGCGAAACCCGAAGATTGCCGAAGTGTAATATACGTTATTTATATGTTGCGAAAGAACTGTTGCAGCATACAAAAGAAAAGAACAGTTGTTTCGGTGTTTCACCCCATACAAATCTGAAAGGAAGACCCCTGGTATAGAGAATACATTCTTTACTCGGAGAGAATGCATAGAACTGTGCTTGTTGGAAGCGGCCAGGTCCGACTGGGGTCGCTCTCACACACACACACGCACAACTAATAATAACAAACCGATCGAGAAGAAGAAGAAGACACATTACATATTTTCATTTCCAGGTCGAAAAAGATGGATAAGAATTATGGTGCCAATCAAAAATAGTTAATGCATACTTAACCTATTAATATCTGTATGCAACCTGTTCAATCAGAAGTTCTTTTGACACACACACCTCTCACCCTTTTTTCTACTTCTGTAAATGAATTTGTTTTGTCACAGACGCTTTTTAGCGTCTTCCCAGTCGGACCTGGTCGCTTCCAACAAGCACAGTTCTATGCGTTCTCTGCGAGTAAAGAATGTATTCTCTATACCCTGGGTCTTCCTTTCAGATTTGTATGGGGTGAAACACCGAAACAACTGTTCTTTTTTTTGTATGCTGCAACAGTTTTTTCGCAACATATAAATAACGTATATTACACTTCGGCAATCTTCGGGTTTCATTTCCAACTTTAGTTTCTAAAAGAAGCGTTATATAACCCATCTGCAGCATACATCAATAACGGTTCTGTAGCAATGTATCTTTCATGCAAAATACCGCTTCAAAATAACCCATTGATAAAAGTTATAGAACTGTTATGAAGGAAGCAATTAAGAACACATCTGTAGCATACATAAAGAACCGTTCGGTGAGAATGCATTAATAACCATTAAAACAGCATAAAAATATATTTAAAAACATTTATTTTATTCAATTTGAAGTGTACACATAATATATATAGGTTAATTTATCCGTACATTAAAATCTTTTATGTGATTAGTGAAGAAATCTTGCAATTATATGGAAAATAATAATCATGTTTTTTTTGCAATAATTAAATAAAGTTATAAAACTAATAAATGGGAAAGTAATATTATAAACACTCACCGTAAATCTCAAATATTATCGGAAATAAAAATGTTATCATTATGACATATAATTAAATAAAATCTGAAATGATAAATATTATATTTTATATATTTACGTATACATACCAGATCTGAAATAAAAGTAATATATTTTTTATTTTATTAGGGCAATTGCTTACCTTATTTTGTTAATATATCTGAAACTGAAATTAATTAACTTATCTAATAATAGTTATGTTTTGCTTACCTTGCATACTTTTTGTAATGAATTTCACAGCTGCGTCAAGCAAATTTCTTAATACAACTGAAGCAAGTAACAAAGAAAACGAAAAACCCAAGCGCGTGTTTTTTCATTCTCTTTTCTTCTTATTTGTTTGTGCGTTTCTTTCCTTTTTATTCTCTTATTTTCGTTTCAAATGGTGGTTTCCGAAATAATGCATATTTTTACGTTCTAAGAGAAGCGACGATCGCAAAATAGAACAGCAAACAACAACAAACGTTGGTTTCCGATAGAATACATATTTATGCGTTCTAAGAGAAGCGACGATTGCACTTATATGAAAGAGACAGAGAATAAAAAACAACAATTAATGCTGGTTTCCGATAGAATGCATATTTATGCGTTTTAAGAGAAGCTACGATTGCACGGACCCGAAGCTCTAAAAAAAATAGCCGACCGTTCGGGAAGCGCTCGGGTAATTTACTTCTAAAATAACGTATATTTATGCGTTCTTAGAGAAGCGACAGTTGCACATAATTTTTATTTTATACCTCATTTCTTCGCTTCTAATATACCAACCAAAGAACACTTGTTATTGCACACATCTAATATGCATTATATCATAGTTCTGGCCATTTTTGAGCTAAAATTGGCGGCATATAGAACCGTTGCAGAAGCGTTCTGTTGAACAACCCGTTCTACAAGGTCCGACTGGGTTTTTACGCTTTCAACTTTGTGCTAGCGCGCTGTGAGCGAGAGAGAATAGAAGAGGAGAGGAAGATCGTTCGCCAGCGGTGAGAGAGGGACAGGACCTACGCGCATTTTCGTGTCGGTCATGAATCGGTTTTACTCCGTCCCCGAAAATCCATAACGCTCCTAAAGAAGTTTCACTTCAAAAATAAGTTTAAGATGCAATCTATATTAATTAATTACAAGTATTTGTATATACAAATAATTCCAAAATTCACCTGATTACTGTCGCTCACATCTAGCACATTTTCTTTTGGTAAAATATATAAATTTTATGACAGAAGTCAAAGAACAAATAGGTAAATATAGTATTACATTTTCGTTCCTGTGGGCATGCTCAAGCTTAACCCTTGCCCCGAATAAATTTTTTGGCACGATCTCTTTAAGATGCTCGGGAGTTAAAATTAGCAGCGCTTCCTCGTCTATTCCATGATCTGTTCAATAGCTCTATGAATTTGTTCAATAGCTCTTCCATTTCTAAGAAAAAACGAAAATAAAACCAAATAAAACAATCAGCGAAGTTTGCTGCGTAATTGGGACCGTATGTACATATATCGCTCTCTGTCGAACAGAAGAATTGGTTTCTGTTAGACAGAGAGCGATATACATATGTACGGTCCTAATTGCGCAGAAAAATTAAAGCACGACTGCGCTGCTGGCTTGACTAATTTTTCCCTCCATAGCAAAAGTAGAAAAACGAAACTGACGACAAAATATTGAAATCAACGACTGTTTCTTTGCTTGCTTCTCAAGACTTTTCAAATTTTGCTTTTGATTTTGCTGTGCCTCCTGATTTTTTCAGAAGCAGGAGCAGAAGCAAAAGCACACTAAATGAAACTTACGGAAATTTTTAAAACCCTGTTTAAATAAATATATGTACATAAGTTAGAATTGCAAAGCATGCATTACTCACTAATATGACTGATTACGTAGAATACAATAGAAAATAACTTACCTGTAGAGTAAAAATTGAATAATTCACTTCACTTGCACACTTTGCACACCAATCTAACAACGCAAATACAACAGTGTGACCGCAGATCAAAAGTAAACATATGCCAATCGAACCGATCGATGGCATTTTTGGTATTTTGGTCTTATCTGCGAGCTGGCATACTTTTATGTATATAAAAATAAAATTAAAAGGACTTAATGATTCTATTAAAACATGTATTCTATCGGATTAATTTTTTAGAAGACATAGGCGTTGGAAGCTATGTTCTTCAGATCGTTTAGCCCGGATGAACACAGCTGAAACGCTCAAATACAATACAAAAAGTGATTCATGAAGTATAATAATAATAGTAATAATATTCGAATGCTTAAAGCACATAAAATACATTAAAATCTGTTGTATATATATGATATAGCACAAAAAAGAATTGATTATAATTTACGAATAATGCCTAAATTTTAGGCCTCAAATTCCTAAAATGTATGGCCAAAAATTATGGCATTTTGGCAATTTGACCCATTTTTTAGGCCAATAAATCGCCAATTCCAAAATTTTTAGGATTTTTTTTTTTTTTGGGTGTATATATATATAAACGTGTTCATGTTTGAACACTGCCTATCATACTCCGATCGAATCTCCCACCACCACCTCCAATCGGATCTAAATGAATTACAGTTTAGTGCTCAATTAATTTGTTATATCTAACCATGCGAAATGCAAGTCGATGTCCTTTTATCGAGCTGCAGCTCATAGTCAGTTCAAAATCAGTTTTTATTGTTTGCTCTTCGTCAGCTGAATTTGGATCCGACTACTATCGACTATTTTTTTATCGATAGTATACAGTCGCGATTGATTAAAGCTTGCGATAGTTTTCTGTCCATACCTAAGTGAAATTTTGCGCCTTCCTATATGATTTTCTTTGTGTTCACAAAATGCAAGTGCTTATATTTTGATTCAAATTTTTGATTATTTTGAACATGTATTTAATAAAAAAATGGGGTGTGTCAAGCATTCGCACGACAGAAGTGAAACTTCTCGATTCCTTTTGGTGTTGCATTAAGAACAGTTTACCATTTGTGTAACAAAAATTCCCGTTTGGTTCTAATTCTTATACCATAAGTTCACATATGTAAATCAGTGGTCCATTTGTGTTACATACAATATCGTTTAGTTTCTAGGTTCTAGTTCTGATACCATTATCTAATCTAATCAAACCTAATCTAATCTTACAATTCTTTAAATTTTCAAAAAAAACACCTTTTTTTTAGCTAAATGAGGTTTAATAACCCCTTTTAAAATACCCAAAATTAAAAACAATTAGTTAATTCACTAAAAAAATCATTTTTATGTGGTAAACGGATTAAGTTTTAGTTAATTTATATTTTTCAGTCAAATAAAGGCGCGAGTCCGACAAACAATAGATATGTATGAATGTATGTACATATTTGTATGCAAATGTGTGTACACCCAGAAAAAAAAAATCTAAAAATTGTCTATTTATTTCCTAAAAATTTATTTTTAGGCAATGATGTCCTAAGAAATGGGTCATATTGCAAAAAATTTCAAATTCTTAGGTCAAACATTTTAGGAACAATTCCTAAAATTTAGGCAATAACCCAAAGCTAACAATTAGATTTTTAGGCCATTGGTTACCTAAATTTTAGGTAATAGGATGCCTTAACATTTTCTTTCGCGTGCGTACATTCAATTCCCAACTAGTTCTATGCTTGTATTAATATATAATTAATATAATCAATATTATATAAAAATCAAGTTTTAGGCTTATATTCCCTAAAAGTGAAGATTTAGGCATAGTATTGCCTAAAAATATTCAATAAATTTAATTTTGGACAAATCTTGACCAGAATTTAGGTCCTTTCTATTGCCTAAAAATATGGTATTTTGGACAAAAATTGTCTTAAATTTAGAGCAGTTTCCATTACCTAAAAATATGGCAGTTTGGACAATTTTTAGGCAATAACTGCCTCGACTTCCGTTTTAGGTCAAATGGACTAAAGTTTTAGGCAATTTGGCAGCTTTTATTCCATTGTTCCCCAAAAAAATGTTAAGCTCCACTTTTTCTCCAGCGGAGATAGACGTACTTAACGTAAAATGTATAATAAAATATAAAAGAAACAAGGTGTGTTCAAAAAGTATCGCGTTTTTTTTTTTTTTTTCAAAAATTATTTATTTGTTTTGTCCCCTTCAAAGTAATCCCCATGAGATATTATACACTTGTGCCAACGGTTTTTCCAATCTTCAAAGCACTTCAAAAACACATTTTTTTTTATCTTGTTCAGCTCCTTCTTCGATGCCGTCTTTATCTCGTCAAGCGTAGCGTAACGTCATCCTTTCATGGGCCTCTTCATTTTAGGGAACAAGAAAAAGTCACAGGGGGCCAGATCTGGGGAATACGGTGGCTTGGGCATCATTAGTGTGTTGTTTTTGGCCAAAAAGTCGCGCACAAGCAACGATGTGTGAGCAGGAGCGTTATCGTGGTGCAAAAGCCAATTTTTGTTCTTTTCGGCCATTCTTCTTGGCCTTCTGAGAACATTTTGTACCACCGATAAACGTTGCTTCGGTCCAAGGTAGCTTCTTCAGGCTGTCTAAAAGCTACGTCCGTTCGTCGCCGTCTCCTAAAATCAGAATTTTCTTTATTATTTTATTTTTCCCTATAGTCCAAATCGTCTCACTAAACGTGACTGGCTATTTCGAACCTGTTCCCTTTCCCTATAATTTTCATCTGCTCTACGATCTCTCTGTAACCTAGCATTGTTTCCCCTTTCCTCCTGTACATGATTAATATTTGCCCTATTTCTCATGTTAATGACCTGTCTATCTCGAGAAATAAAATAATAAATAACAAAATATAATAAAAATAAAAAAATAATAATTTAAATAGAAAATAAATCAAAGAAGAAAAAAATATAATGAATAATAAATAGATAATAGAGTACTACCCCAGTCGGACCTGGTTGCTTCCAACAAGCACAGTTCTATGTGTTCTCTGCGAGTAAAGAATGCATTCCTATACCTGCGGTCTTCCTTTCAGATTTGTATGGGGTGAAACAAGGAAACCACTGTTCTTTTTTTTTGTATGCTGCAACAGTTATTTCGCAACATATAAATAACTTATATTACACTTCGGCAATCTTCGGGTTTCGCTTCCAACTTTAGTTTCTAAAAGAAGCGTTATATAACCCATCTGCAGCATACATCAAAAACGGTTCTGTAGCAATGTATCTTTCATGCAAAATACGGCTTCAAAATAACCCATTGATAACAGTTATCGAACTGTTATGAAGGAAGCAATAAGAACACATCTGTAGGATACATAAAGAATCGTTCGGTTAAATAACCATTAAAACAACAATAAAAATATATTTCAAAACATGTATTTTATTCATTTTGAAATGTAGATATGTATAATATATTAATGTTAATTTAATCGTACAGTAAAATCTTTTATATGATTAGTGAAGAAATCCAGCAATTATATTGAAAATAATAATAATGTTTTTTAATACAATAATTAAATAACGTTATAAAAATAATAAATGGGAAAGAAATATTATAAACACTCACAGTAAAACGCAAATATTATCTTCTTACTCATTTTTTCCTCTTCTTTATTATTGTGACCATTAAATTACAAATTATTAAATTAATACATTTTATATCAGTTCGGCAAAGTTGGGTTATGAAAGTGAATTTTGCTACTTTTTGTCATTTCTTGGTCACGCTCGTTCTTTTCTGTAGCTTGGCGCAATTTTTTTCGTCAACAGTCGAACTCTTTTCTCTTTCACACACACTTCTCTATTACAAAAAAACGCATCTTTTCATTAAGAAAATGTAGAAGCTATTAGATGTGACAATCTGGCTGTTACATACATTCTCGGTTGGCACTAAATTATAATACTCTTGTATAGGTACCGGATATAAGAACTATGGCCCATAGTTATGACCCCTGATATTAGCTGATCGCAGGATATCGTCATAAAATTTGGTACCTCGTTAATAGGTGTTTTTAAGTGATATCAGAAATTTTTGGTTTAAAAATCAAATGTGTAAAATTAACAAAAAAATGCATGTAAGAAGTTGTCTATATGGGATTATTTCTACTAATTTTGATGAGATAGCGAGTTTTCGGAGATATGTGTTGTACCCCAAAAGGTAAGCAGCCATCTTAGGGCCTATACGGCCTGAAGTGACTATCAAAATCATAAGAGCCACTTTTAAAAAACTTAAAAAAAAAAAATTGAATTCAAAATTTTTAATTGTAATATTTAGATAAATTTTGTGAAGGCAAAGTATATATAATTTCAAAATACCTTTCTAGCGACATATTCCATCTGTAGCTTTAGTCGTTTAGAAGTTAATGGCGCCGGAAATCTAGCTTTTTTAGCTGTTTCCAAAAATTGTTAGAACAAAAGTTGTTTAGCTCAAGCTGTTTAATAAAAGAAAAGTGGTTCCAGAACTCTAAAACAAAAAAAAACAACAGGACAAACGTTCTCATTTCGGAAAGGCCGTTAAAATCTTGTTTATTGAATTTCTTTTGAACGGAGTATCGGATCGGTATTACTGAGGTGTCGTTCGTGTATTTTAAGCTTGAACACAACAACATTACAAAATTGGGTATTTTTACTCCACCGCCCCCAATAGCGCCAGTTTTGAAAATTTTCAATTTCGCGCTTTCACTCCCAAAAGCCCACCCAACATTGACTATTTCTTCCTTTTTATAAAAATATTCTCATAAATGGTCCCTTTGTTCAAATCTGTTTTTGTTAATACCCTACCATATTTCCGTTAAACATGATCCTTATTAGTAAACGCCTAGCAATTCATTTTCAATTCATACAGTTTATTTAAAAATAATAAAAAAAAAATTCCATCCGAGTTAAGAAATAGGTAGTATTAGCTTTAATAATTAATATTTTAGGCTTAGGCATTTAAAGCTTTAATATTCATAAACTTTCATTTCAAATAACTTTAGCAATGTGAGAAAAATCGTGAGATTTGCGCTGAGGGGAGATAATATATCATTTTAAGTATACATAATAAATATAGTATATTAAGTAGTAATATATGTATGCATATAAAAGTTAAAAATTTTTAATAGTATAGGGTATATAAAAGTTGAGTAATTGAAGTAGAAAGGTCAACGCTTTTTTTAAGCCTAATACACGTACCAGCTCTGGCTACGTAAGGTTAGGGAGTTGTTAAGCCTTGAAAAGTGTCAATTGAAGCAGAGCACAATACTTTGACCCCGATTTTCTCAAAATTGGTACGTGATGGAAACTTTTCAGTTTCGGACTAGTAATGTACCGGTTCAGATCTATCAGAATCAATGGGTTTTATTTGCTGGTATTTTTTGTCGACCAGTGTAATCAATTTAAGTAACTGCTGAAGCTATCTTTAATTTTTCTCAAATTATAAGTCACAATAAAACTGCATAATCAGCCAAAACTTAGCTGTGGAAGTTCCCTCGCAGTTGCAGCGGTTTAAGATAGGCGCTTCTTCACTTAGTCGATCACACAGGGGTGCTCCTCTGGACACAGGGGCCTCTCTACATAATTATCTTCCGCGTGTTATGTTCGCCGGTTCTTCATTAAAAAATCTTCATGGGGGTGCTCCTCGAGACACTGAAGGGGGCTCCCTAATACATCTAGGAGGGTACTCCTCTGGACTCTACGTCGCTCTAATTTTCTCTAGGGCTCAGAAATTCTTAGGTAATCACTACCGTGGCATAATCTAATACATCGAAGATAGAGTTAGCCGAGAGGCAATAGCAGCGGCACCGAGAGTCCCAAACTTACCTAATGTGCCCCAAAACTGAATTGGTTGGGGTTCCTTGTCGGTTCCTCCTCTGCTTGGCTTAGCACACGGCGGCTACGCGGCTTAAGAAGCAGCAGCCATCTATCGATATCAAATTTATCGATCTGGCAACCTTACTCTAAGTCGGGCTTGACTGTTCGACATTCCGGTCATGGGCAAATTCAGTTTAAGTCTGGCTTGTCTGGATAAAAAAAATTTTTATAGTCTGCTTCTAGGCAGAGCAGGTTTTGAGTCGCTACAGGCGCCGCAGCAATTATTGACCATACTCAACGAGCACCAAGCAAAACATAATGCTGACGCCGCACTATAGGCTGGATGACTACTTTTTGTGGCCAAAAACCCATTTTTCGAAAGTCCGTAATATTAAGATTTTATGATGCCATTGTGTTAGTAAAACATCAGTCTTCAATGTTACGTAACATAAGTTTTAACAGAGGCACGCTCTGTTAAGCTATCGGCTGTTAAAAACAGCTGTTCGGAGTGTCGTGCGCACGTGAGCTTGTTTTCGAAAAAAAGCAATCTGTTTAAAGTTAATAAAAAAGGCACTAAACTAAGATTTTATTAAACAATTTATAATGGCAACGAAAGAGAATGGTTTTTACTATGTGTTAATGATTTTTAACTGTTGGATTGCTTCTGATTATCCCTGTAATTGAGTGTTTTTAACAGCCTTTTTTGCTGTATTAGTTAATATCAAAAACTCATGTTTAACCAGAGATATAAAGAGAGTTTCACCTAGTTTCACCCTAATATTTATACTGTGTTGTAGGTAATTTAATTCTTGTTCAGATGAATGTAATCTTAAAGTGCACTTTTGCGCACTTACTCTAAAATTTAACTTTTTAGATGCAACCTAGTATTAGGAAAAAATCGATATATTTCACTTATAAAACACAGAGACGACATAAATTTTAAAGAAATTGCATTTTTTAACGACGGATTACAAAGTCCTTGTAAACTAAGATCATATTATAGGAAGGACGGATCATCCAGATACTTATATTGGAGAAAAGGGGGCCGAAACACGAAAAAAAGATTCAAACTGTTATTTTATATGAAATAAAATTAGGACAATGCCCATTTTTACATATTGTATTACTTACAAATACTACTTAAAATTAAAAAAAAAAAAAATTATATTTACACTGAAAAAAAATTTAATTGAAAAAGGCGGCGCCACGCCTTTTTTCTCAAGATATATGTTCCAGAGCTTATTAAAAACCCAAAATAAAAAACCGAACCCAAATATTTCGTTTTGCTTTGAAGTTTTTAATTTTGGCCACAAAAAGTAGTCATCCAGCCTATAGTGCGCCGCTACGGGATAAATCAAATATCTTAACTAAAAAACTAAAAGATAATTATTTCTTCTATAGATTTTAAGTTCGTAAATATGAGCTCGTATACGAGTATATTACCGAAATCACCACTTGTTTCTTTAGGATTAAACATTTAATCGTTCTACGGTTTACATAGAAATGTCGCTTGTAATTACGGCTTTAAATTATGTTGGGGCCCGCCAACAACAATGAGTTCACTCATTGCTGCATTTTTTAACAAACAAAACGACCACGTTTCGCCCGTCCCCCTGTGTTAACTTCTGCATCGATAAATAAACAAGTTGAGCTACTTAAGATTTAAGTTGTTGTTGTTTCCGTCCTCGTTCGACTGTTGTTGTTGCAAGTGGTGTGCACACAAAATTTGTAGTGAATAATTTTTCCCTCATAAACATGCATGCCCCGGTCCTGCCCGAAGCCACCCCTTAACTGAATTAACCCCTTCAGTCCGTAACAAAATTTCATATTACGTATACGCTACGTATGCGCATTTCAAGCATGAAACGCTTCTGCACAGTGCACAACAGCAGCTGCGCTGCTGCATGTGCGTCGGATAATAATATAAGCATATAAATGTTTATGTTAAATTAAATTGAATGCAAAAAGGCGGAAATGTTACGAAATGGTTAATAAAAAAACAAATATATTTGCGCTATGTTGGCTTCGAAAGCAGGAAGCGGTATAATTGCCACCCCTGGCATGCTGCTGGCGCCAGAAATTTAAGACGTCCTTTTTAAGTTATGTTGCCTTTAACTGCTATCGCCACTCGCTCCGTACGCCGTACGCCAATGCAGTTAGTGGCTGTCAGCCTGAGTGCAGCCATAAATACGTTAACGGTTGATGTTTTAGGCGAGGCCAGCTGCAGCTACAGAGCCCTGCTAAGTGGCTGCACTTTAGCAGGTTCCATAGGGTAAGCCCTTCGACATTCCACTGAACAAGAACATTTTATGTTTTTGTCTTCATATGTGTACAGGGGAATCTCCATATATGTATGTATGTTGATAGGTGTATTAGCTATTGCTGCGAAATATTAAAATATATCACAATATAAATCAAAGCAAATAATAAAGCTACAGTGCGGTGTGTACGACTATAAGATACCCAGTACACAAAAAAAAAATTGACATAGGATCTATATTATTGTTACATGAATTCTATACTTCCGAGTTCTAAAAATTTCTTAACAATATGCTTATTAAATTTATTTTTTGTTTTTCCAAAGTATAAATATTTTCTCGTTATCAATTAAATACCATATAGTATAAAAGTTATATTATATAGGCCTTTTCCAGTTTTCAGTCGGAAGTGAATTTGATAACATTTTCGGATTTCCCTTTAACATACACGGATTTCCCTTGTAAAAAAATGTCCAGAGGGAATCTACAAGTTACTCTATGAAATTTCCCTTTGGAAAGAATGACCAGCTGAAATCAATTGGGAACAAATAGGATTATTCCCAAATGGGATTATTCCCAAATGGGATTATTCCCAAATGATTTCAGCTGGTCACTCTTTCCAAATGTATTTTCTTCCTCTGAGTTTTGCTAAAAAGGGGCTGTTCAAATTTTGGCCCTCTCTCGTCCTTCAACTATGGACATTACTGGTGCATTAATGTAATGCATAAAATTTAGATTACAAGCATTTGCGGTCACAAAAACCAAATGCTGTAGAAAAGGGTTGCCGAAGTCGAGGAAAAAGTTCCCAACGCACCACGTTTCTCAAAGTTTTAACATTAATCAAAGCGGTATTTTCAACAAAATCATTTTTTTTTAACTTGAATTAATAACCTTTTATTTAATGGTAAAACCATCATGAAAGCGATTGTTCAAAATTAATCCCAGAAAAATGAAATTTTTTTGGTAACTTGACTGCCCTTAAACTGGCCCTCTTATTTTTGTTCGGAAACTTGAACACAGGCGGCGGATTTGTATTAATGCGGAAACATAGAATCGAACTGATTTTGAGGTTCTATCACAAAATAATTATTCATAAATCAAGTATGTTTTCATTAGCTAAATCAATTATACAATAATGTTCTTGAAACATCAAAGAATAAAAAACAATCATCCTTTGCAATTAACATTATCGCAATGTATTTTAAAATAATTATTTTTTGTTCTGACTAATCTGAATCCGATAGCCAAATGACAACCGGAAAGTTTCCGTGAGTTTCGTTCGGAAGTTAATAGAGAGTTAACAGAGGGAAATTAAAATCCGTTAGGATTTTTCGGAAGTGAAAACTAGAACAGGTCTGTGAAATAATTTCCGTGTAGATTTTTCGGAATTGGAAACTGGAACAGGCCTGATAGTGTTTTTTCGGAGCATATTTTTATACTATTTCGAATAAGTTTCATACCACACAGGCAAAGCAAGAATACAAATTCTATATTATTTCGTATAAACACTTTACTACGCTGGTAAGCAAGAAGTATACGAGGTGTGTTCAAAATTTTGAATTTTCGCCGGTTACGTATATTTGAATTTTGTTTTTTTTCTGGCGTTATGTTGGTACTCATGTCTCTCACTTATGCCGACAAGCTCGGCCATTTAGAATGTTCACTTAATTGTTGACAGCTGCTTTGCTTGCACGTGTTTTGGATCGTCTTCGATTTTTACATAAAAATAAAAAAAAATTCAAAGAACCTGTATCAAATTTTGTGTGAAAAAGGAAAGTGCGCGGATGCATTCCGAATGTTGAGTGTGGCATACGGAGAAGCTACCTTGGACCGAAGCAACGTTTATCGGTGGTACAAAGTGTTCTCAGAAAACCGAGAAGAAAGGCCGAAAAAAACAAAAATTGGCTTTTGCACCACGATAACGCCCCTGCTCACACATCGTTGCTTGTGCGCGACTTTTTGGCAAAAACAACACACTAATGATGCCGCAGCCACCGTATTCCCCAGATCTGGCCCCCTGTGACTTTTTCTTGTTCCCTAAACTGAAGAGGCCCATGAAAGGTCGACGTTACGCTACGCTTGACGAAATAAAGACGGCATCGAAGGAGGAGCTGAACAAGATTACAAAAAATGATTTTTTGAAGTGCTTCGAGGATTGGAAAAACCGTTGGCATAAGTGTATAATATCTCAAGGGGATTACTTTGAAAGGGACAAAATAGATATTCATGTATAAATAAATAATTTTTGAAAAAAGACAAAATTCGCGATACTTTTTGAACACACCTCGTTGATTCAATACTATTCCGGAAAAAACCCTTTTCTTTTCTTTTTTATTTATGTTTCATTATGCTCGTTTCTACACTACCTTTATTATCTGCGGTTGGTTTAAACAGAATGTTATATTATTAATGGCGACATGAAAGACAAAAAAACACAAGAAAACATACAGGCGTGCATCGGTTTTCATTTTTATTTTTCGTTTTAGACCAAAAACGGAATGTTTAAATGCCTTTACTTTTTTTTAACTGTTTGTTTTAAAGCCAAATAAAGGCAGAAATTGTTTTTTTATCGGTCCAAGAGGGCTGCCACCCTTTGATGATATGTCTTTTATACCTTTTTTTATTGGTAGAAATTCCATTTAAACATGAAAATAAACTGTTTTTTTTTATTAAAACCTTATTTTATCCTCCTTGAACATTATTAATGACCATCTTTTAAATTTAGAAGCATTTCGACCAGATTGTTTTGATCCATCAACAGTACGACAGCACTGGCAACCAAAACGAAAGATGTTGTTGCCAACGGCAAATATTTTGTTCCCAAACTCGAGGTGTGGTCAGAAATAAATTATTTAAAAAGTAAAGACGAATTGGTGTGAAATGAACATCAATAGACCAAGGAGTCAACTATTTTTTTTCTTTTGCAATTAAGAACCGATTTGATGTAGAAAAGGCATTTACTATTCATTTCGACAAGACAAATTTGCCCGTTTTTGAAAACGAAAAAATCTTGTGAATGTGAAAACGGGAGCAACGATTTTTCGTTTTCGAAAACGAAAACGGGAGAATCTTGTGAAAGTGAAAACCGGAGCCTGCCTGATTGACTTACTTGAACTTTAACATTTGCCTTACCCAGAGCTCGAGCTCACAACTCAATGAGTTACAGGCGAACGTCTGACCACTCCAGCCATTCGGCATTACACACGGAGTTTTAAATAGCCATATGCGGAATGGAGAAAAATATCCGTACAAAAGTCTATTTATAGATGCACCAAGCCTTGGAAAAAATCACTAACGCGACAAACAGAGAAGCACTAAATTCCAGCTAACTCGTTATGTTATCGAATTTTCGAGGTAGGTTCGTATTGAAATAATATTCGAAAATATACAATTGAGTACAACTATACTACTTAAGTATACATTTAATATTATTAAGTATTAAATCTATACTAAGCTCGTTATACTACTCCAAATTAGATATTTCTTTATTGTAGTTGACAGGGAAATAAAACCCATTTATATAAATTCTGCTCTGTAAAAAAAATGTCTATACATTTTTAAAGGTGATTGTTTTTATGACAATTTAATGCTTACCTAGAAGTTAAATGCCGCTTGCTAAGAACTGAAAAGTATAATGTAATATTATCAATTGATTGATTTTCTCAAAATCAACTCAACTATTTTACGATGTCAGTACAATTGTATTTTTTGTGGAATGTTTCTATACGCATTTTGCTGTTGCCCGGGGCCTCAAGCCGCATTGGAATTTTATTCTTTACCAGCCCATTCAAGTGTTAAAATATGTATATGAAATTGATTGGCTGATTAAGCAGACACTTTACACAATCCGCCCACACATAGTAGCTCCTTTCATCATACTATTTTTTATATTTTATTTGCATTGTCTGGCATGGTATTTTCCCTTTTTTGATTTGCTTCGGAAATGACGCAAATAACGCAACAAATTTAAGCCAGTCACAAAAATGTCCCGAGCCCACCCAGACAGGCGCACACTCTGACAGACTCCAGCACAAACACACCTTCAGAATCGGTTATTTATGACAATAGGCATGTGAGAACCGACAACAGGATGTTTTATATTATGCCATTGGAAAATAAAGGCAAACACACACACATCCGCTCACGTACGCACAATGCCAAATTTTGTTGTTGCTGTAATATTTTGCATAAATTCCACTTTATTTATAGGGAAATACGGGTATATGCATAAGTTGAGGAAGTTAATACCTTAGTTTGGTGAAGAGGTAAAAAAGCAAAACATGACTAATCAGACTAGGTAGTTCTTAAGCTATGGAATGAGAACTTCCACATAGGAAAGTCAAGTGATGAAATTGATTAAAGTCATGAAATATGAAATAGTTGCATTCCTTGAATGTGGCACCTGATAAACAATATAAACTTTTAGTAGTCGAGAGACTTCTTCAAAAACCTTTTGCCTGAAATTATATTAATCTATCAGAGAACAATAAAATGACAATTAAGATGTACTCCTTTATCGAGGGCATAAACAAGTCTTTATCCAATACAGCAAATTTTTTTCATCCTTTTTGAGTAATTTCGAGAGTGAAATTTAATTTTGCTGCTCATTAATGGCACGTCGACCGACAGAGAGCTCACCGGAAATATGTGATTTCCGAAAATAAATACATATTTGTTCCATTTTCGTTTTACGCATCATTATACATAACTGTGTGCTTTTGTTGTAATTCCCGTAGAACAAAAATAATGAACAGATAGTTACTGGAATAGCAGTATCCAACAAAATGATCAAGAGTGGCTTTAACCTAAATCACTTATGCGATTAGTTTCAAATTTATAACTTGGCTATCAACGTCTTTGGGGATGGTTTCATGTCTCTGTTTATTTTTAGTTTTTTGTCCATCAGTAAAATATCATTTGAGCTTAATATAACAAATAATACAATATTAGATTAAACTAATGTCTTCAGATGGATGTTTTACAGAGAGCGTAATCGTCGCGAAATGTATGTTCAAACGTGCCTTAATTTGTGTTGAGTACAAGATACTCACGGGACAGACTTCAAACTTATCTCACAGCTACGCTCATTTCAATTCGTTTAATGTTTATTTTCGAAAAATGCGAGCAGGGGGCAAGAAAGCAAGCAAGGCCCAAAGCCGAAGCCAATCAAACGCAAGACAATAAACAAGCATGACATTAAATAAATAAATAAATGGACAGACAAAAAATTCGAAACGGGGGACAGTCAGTAAGAGAAGTCGCTGGCCAGGACCCGGGACAGCCATGCAGCAACGTATTGGCTTGCGTGAAAGAATAATGACGCGTTCATTTACCGCTCGGCTCTCCTCACTTGCAAATGCAAAAGACAATATTGAGCAGGCGGGACATCGACGGGATAAGGCAGCCCGCCAGCCTCCATGTGGTACGGGGCTGAGACGCAGGAATTGATTGAATGCCGTATTAAACTTAAGCCGTATATACCCACGTCGGCATAACCAAATATTTATCTTTCCCCTTTTTGGATGCGCTTATTTCTTTTACCCACTTCAATTTAACGGGTACTTAAGTCCAACATATTGAATAATGCTGTGTGCCGAGAGGAATTCGGGCTGGATCCAATTTATTTACTATTCCTGGTATGTGTGAAGGCATTTGAAAATTTGTTTTTGTCTGCCCGCCAGTTGTCAAAAATGTTGTGCTTAACAATAAATCCAACAACTTATTTGAAAAGAATTCAACAATTAAAAGATGTTTCGTTTACCTTCTGCAAATTATATAATACATATTTGCAATTTTTGATTTATCTCCAAAAGCCTGAACGGAAAAAGTTATCTTTATAGAATAAAATGTGGTCAATATGTCTAGACGCGCTGCGAACATTTAAAGCACATATACATAATAAGGAGTTTCGTGTAAACATAGTGAACATAGTGATTTTATGGTTTTTTTTTTAACTGTGTCCTAAATTTCCCAGCTGCCCGATATTAAATTTGTAAAGTCGAAAATCTTTAAAGCTAGGATTGCTACACGAATACTTAAATTTAAGGTGCAGAGCAGGAAATTGTCTGTAGCTTACTTAATAAATACTAATAAATAAAGTCAGAGAATCAGAATTTCACAATTCTGGGACTAAACAACATACTTTGGAAATTGATTCAAGGTTATGAATAAGTATCCATCAGCATTTACTCTTCTAATGCCGAGAACTTCAGAGCGCGCCTTTCGGTGTACCTTACCTCATTCAACTTAACAGTTACTTTAATCCATCATTTCAAATTATTATCTTCGCGCCTGGTGGCAAAAGTTGGCAAGTTCCCGTGCACGCTCAGTTGGCCACGCATCAAATGGGCCCTCAATGGGCATTAAAAGCTCCTTGATGACGCTACCTGTAAATCGTGACGAGGACGGAGAGGAGCAAGACGGGATGGACTAAAGTGGAGGCTCATTAAAAGGCCACCGCACAAAACTGCTGACATCACGACTGACGGCGACGATGTTGCTGGCCACTTGGGTGGCGAATTAAAAAGTTGCCTTGATAATCCTTTTGCAAAATAGACGGGATTAAGTAAAACGCTGAGCCGGAAATTTATGCAGCCCAGGTGGGCATTGGCTGCTGTCCAGGTGTTGACCATCAACTTGGCCGAGTGGAGTCGAGTGAGGAGTTCGCCGCGAAAGCACTTAAAATGTGCCACAGTGTTGCAATAATTACCGTTAAATGTTCACGGTTAAAAACACTTACAGAGGAAAAGGGAAAATTCAATTCTGGCACCGAGGGTTGTCTGTTATTATCCTTGCAGCCGGGCAGAATCGCAGTACCTTTCCAGCCTTGGTGATGGCGGTGATTTGTAATCTTAATCGGCGTATGATTAACTTTGGCGTTGGTAGCGGGGACAGGAATGATTGGGGTTATTTAACTGCAATTTTTGAAGTTTAATTACAATAACGCTGCTTCTTTACGCAGCTATGGGTATTTTTATTTTAGCTAATGTCTTTTTGTATATTTTTTATCTGAAAGCCCAACCGCCTACAGACAACAACTAATGACTCGCCATTAAATTGGCTCGCCAAACACTACATTTAAATTAATGCACAGACGATCAAGAGAGTCGGGTTTCGCTGCAAATGGGGGGAATACACTGTCTGGGGGCAATTTCAAGCGGAGCGTCAAGCCTGATCCGACCTCAACCCATTGAAAAACGGAAAGCCGCCGCCTGGCACCCGTTCTCCGTGTCAGCCAAGTGTGCACTTGTACTTGTAGTTTAGCCAGCGTAAAAACATATAAATAAATATGAAAATCGCATAGAAAAACCAACAGAAGCCCAGTAGCAACAACATCAGGACAGCAAACCCGAAAATTCTCCATGTTGGTGTTGTTATTGTTTTTGTAGTTGCTGTCTGAGTGAGCACGAGATGCCTGGCTGCTGCTGGCTCTGAACCAGAGTGCCATGCATTTGAAATTTTTAAGCACAACACTGCGTATCATCAACGTGTGTGGGTGCCTGGCCAGAGGGGCGCAACATCGCTGGATAGGGGTGAGATGGGAGAGTGACTATATGGCACTGCACATGAAATAATGACAACAGCTATAAAATTTGGTTGGCTTTTTGCGACACAAGCAGAGGCCCAGAAGTAAGCGCTGTTCCAAGAAACTATGTCAACTATCAAATTGGTTTTTGGGGAAAGCAAATATAAAATAATTGCTTGGCTAAAGTTGTGATTGGATGACAACTTGCAAAAAGTAGCAGTCAGTGTTGGATCTAAATTAATTATTTGACTTCTACCAACAATTACGAATAAAGGATTTCTAACAATATTATAAATACAATTTATTTCTAGCTAACATAGTCCAAAAATTATATGATGTTCGCTTTAATAACAGGGAATATATGTGAGAAACTTCAACCTCAGCAGGCCAACTAGCTTTAACTGTCCGTAATCCTTATATAAAAATAATATGGAAATACGTTTTAAACTAATGACAACTGTATCTAGTTGTCATGAGCTAAATTTTAAATAACAAACAGAAAATATTAATATTCTGGAATAATAACATCGCCAACAGTGTTAGCTTTACAAATTTTTTACCATAGAAATACTTAGTTAATCAATAAATGCAGAAATACCTATTTTTATATCGATCCTACCTGTTTTTATTTTCGTTATAATCAAAATGTTCATAATAATATATATGCACACATATATATGTTCATAAAAATATGTATACACATGTACACTCGACTGCAAAGTTAAGACTTATATATATTTATATTATTTATATTAAAATTTAATTAAGAGGTCTCCCAGGGATGTCGGCCTAACGGGACCTATTTTCTACGACTTAATTATAATCTAATTATATATATATATATATATATATATTATTTCTGTTTACTTTACGAGATTTAATGGCGAAATATCAGTCTGGAACACAACGCTAACGCATTTACTCAAGTGGCTTTCTGACGCTCATCGTCTGTTTTTCCTGCTTCTGCTGCTCTGCTATTATTGCTGGTGGATGGTGGTTCTGCTTCTGCTCATGATGCTGTTGTTGTTGCTTGTTATTTCCCTTGCCCGACTGTCTTGAATTATTATTCATGAGAGCTTTAATTTATGCTGCAGTTAGAATTAGTGCGCTTTGCATTTTTCGCTATCTCGTTCAACTGTACATGCTCTTATATGCACATAGTACGTATGTGTACTTAGTTTTCGCTGCGGAAGTACTTAAAACGGCATTAATACTTTTATGACTTCTGGCCAAGGGAATCTGTGGCCAGGTGGTGCCACCAAATATCCCCATTAAATATTCATGTATATTCCATTAGAGATTTTGTGTGCGGATTCCCATACATTTACTCGTGTAATTGACAAGCATTTGTAATGAACTTAAGGGATATTAAATACGGAGTTTTAAAACGAAACTTAATTTTATTAGCCTGCCGAAATAAAATCATACTGTTATTCGTTAGCTTTTTCAATATTATTTTATTCTCCAAGACGGAGAATATTATTTACTTTTTTAAAAACCGCATTGAAAAGGATATGGTAATTTTGTGCAGCATTAACTGCCGAGTTGATCTTATGCGAAAGACACTAGTGCGTTATCTGCTCAGAGCTCATTTATTTCCTATAACCTTTCCAATGAAGGAAGCAGGAAGGCGGTCAACAACTGGTACTGTAATATGTGTCTTGACTTTAATTTACTTAACATTTTTCTTTGACTCACTTTCTCTAAATACTATTTCTATGTTCTACTATGTAATTTGCCTGGATGTCCCTTTAGCATTTTGAAGCTGCTTATAGCCATTTGCTTGTAGCCAATTTCCATTTTCGTTTGAGTGGCAATCAGTGCTAGGATTTGTTTATGGCATTTTCATGCTTATTTTTATTTCCATTATCTTCCCCTTTACTTGTATATTTTGCTCTTGCTATCAACGAGTAGTGGCTTGTCTCTGTATTTTCAATAAATATAAGCTAAAATTTGCATACCATAAAAACAACAATAATAAGTTCAGAGATCTTCAGTAAACAAGCTTCACTAGCGTTTATATGTGTGTATATATCGTACAGTTTCCTTTGCCGATGGAGAATTTTCTTCTGCCACGCATTCGTAGCGTTCGTTTTGCATTTTTGCGCTGCTTGTTTGAAAACTAATTAAAAGTTTAAATGTTTGTAATTAGCGTCGAAATAAATGTCTGCCTGCCACATTATAAAATTAGTAAATTTTATGCCAAACTTCTGCTGCAGTCAACATATACGAACTGAAAAAACAAACGCCGGCGCAGTCCTCTTTGCCCTTTCTGCCTGCTATGCGGTGGTTTTAATTTTGCAATTTTCAGTTCGGTGTGGTTTTGTTGGGTTTGACTTATTCGAGTTATTAGCCCAACCATTTTTATCAAGATATTGCTTAATAAATAATTTCCATATTCGATTATTACTTAATTTTTTAAAAATTCAAATTTGATTACCCCAATTAGCTTACCTTTCTTTTTTCAAATCACTTTTTATACCCGGTCCCCATAGGGTACAAAGGTATTATAAGTTAGTGCCAAATGAGAATGTTTATAACAGGCAGAAGGAGACATCTCCGACCCCTTAAAGTATGTTTCGTATATTCTTGATCAGCATCACCAGCGGAGTCGATTTAGCCATGTCTGGCTAAGTAAAATATGATAATAAACATGGAAGTTATTAACAATAAAGTTTCTGTGTATATTCCTTCTTCTTCTGTGCCAATGGGTGTTGCTCAACATGTTTCTAGCAACATAAGTCCTCTTTGGATGTTGCTCAACATTTTTCTAGCAACATTTGTCATTAATCAACATTTTCATTTTTCCATGTTCATGGGCTATTTAATTTCACCCACAATGCTTGGGTACCGGCTATCTCACAGTCGGTCACACTCAACTGTAGCTTTTCCACTTGTTTTTCTTTTAACACTCTCTTGTTAAACCATAAATATCCTTAAGGTGATCAAAATACAATATTGGATCATACAAGCTGAAAGTTTATTCTCAGTTTTTCTGCAGAATCGGATGTATTATACACTGATAGAAATAATAAAATCTCCTTTTAAGATTTTATACATTCTTAAATTAAATCTTAGTATAAGACCAAAAATTCCAAAAATAAGACTTATCAGGCTATTTTCATTAACAAAATAAACTTAATTTAAGGTCTTCCCCAATCTTAAAACAAGTAAGAAAGCTACAGTCGAGAGTGCTCGACTACGAGATACCCGGTACTTAAACGTTTGTGCTTCACACTAAAAGGCTATTTAAAATTGTACATACATACATTATCATACTCTACTGCGATACTTCTTACAATAAATCGCCTCTCGAATTAGTTCCCGACCTAAACAATTTAATGTCATACTTATGAATGATACATTTTATAAGGACGCCAAAAAATGAATTATGTTATTTTTTGTCATTTTTATACCCGGTACCCATAGGGTACAAGGGTATTATAAGTTTGTGCCAACCGAGAATGTATGTAACAGGCAGAAGGAGGCATATCCGACTCCATAAAGTATATATATTCTTGATCAGTATCACCAGCCGAGTCGATTTAGCCATGTCCGTCTGTCCGTCCGTGTGAAACAACAGATCTCAGAGACTATAAGAGCTAGAGTTACCAAATTTGATGAAAACATTGGAATCTGTTGCACGCAGATCAAGTTTGTTTTAAAATTTGGCCACGCCCACTTCCGCCCTCAAAAATCATAAAAAACGTTAAATAAGCTATACTCGTTTTTTTCGGGTAAAAGTTAATAAATACAAAAAATGAATAAAATAGAGCGGACGTTTCCTGAAAATTTTAGTAAAATCGGATGATAAACATGGGAGATATTAGCATTAAGGTTCGAATTTAAAACCCCCCCTAAGGCGCTGCTGAGTAGCCTGTAGCCGTCTAGGTCGTGGGTTCGAGCCCCGACCTCGCCAAAACTTTTTATTGTTTTTTTCCTCTGTTTTTTTTGCATTTCTTCCTTTTTCCTTTGTTATTATACCCGGAGAACAACTAGAAAAAAATTTTGGAATAAAAATACAAAACAGAAAATATTTTGGTTTTGTGTGGGATTGAGCTCGTGCCAATTTTGCAAAATGTAGATGCACCGGCTGCTTAGACAACTGGGCCATTACATACGTTACATATGAAGTGCCATTTTCATACTAAGTATGCTTCGACAACTGTTAACCTAATTTTGGCGGAACTGAAATAAAATTGCCAGAGATTGTCACATCTAATAGCTTCTACATTTTCTTAATGAAAAGATGCTTTTTATTGTCATAGAAAAGTGTGTGTGAAAGAGAAAAGAGATCGACTATTGACCAAAAAAATTGCGCCAAACTACAGAAAAGAACGAGCGTGACCAAGAAATGACAAAAAATAAAAAAAATCACTTTCATAACTCAACTTTGCCGAACTGGTATAAAATGTATTAATTGAATAAAGAGCAGAAAAAATGAATAAGAATCTTAAATAAAAATGTAAAAAAATTCTTTGTCATGAGCGGGATTAGAACTCAGAACTTCTTGAATAATAAAACGATGGCCCATCGCTTAGAAGCCTGGGCTGTGCTCCTCATTGCGCAATAGACGAATAGCGATTGATACTTCTAATAGCCTCCAGACTTTTTCAATCAGAAGGCGGTTTGTTTATTGTAACAGAGACGCACAAAACAAGTGTGTGTGAAAGATAAAAAAGATCGACTGTTGACCAAAAAAATGGCGCAAATTTATTATTAAGTCGGGAGCTAATTCGAGCGGCGATTTAATTTTTAATTAAGGAGTATCTAAACCAACAAACGTCTGGGTACTGGGTATCTCACAGTCGAGCACTCTCGACTGTAGCTTTCTTACTTGTTTGCTCTATTCTTTTGTCATTTCTTCTGCAGTTGGCGCCATTATATCCCGCGGCCAAGGCCTTACGGGAATGTGTTAAAATTCTAACCTTATTGCTAATATCTCGCATGTTTATTATCCTATTTTACTGAAATTTTCAGAAATCGTCCGTTATTTAACGTTAATTTATTTTATCAATTAACTTTAACCCGAAAACTACGAGTATAGCTTATTTTAAGTTTTTTATGATTTTTGAGGGCTGAAGTGGGCGTGGCTAAATTTTAAAACAAACTTGATCTGCGTGCAACAGAATCCAATGTTGTCACCAAATTTGGTAACTCTAGCTCTTATAGTCTCTGAGATCTGTTCTTTCACAAGGACGGACAGACGGACATGGCTAAATCGACTCGGTTGGTGGTGCTGATCAAGAATATATATACTTTATGGGGTCGGAGATGCCTCCTTCTGCCTGTTACATACATTCTCGGTTGGCACTAACACATAATACCCTTGTACCCTATGGGTACCGGGTATAATTAACGTTTAAATGATGCCAAAAATTCTTAAAAAGAGAATTTTCAATATTGTTTTTTTACAACCTTCCCAACTGGTTCTGGAAACTGCTGACTATAATAGTGACTAATTTGGGGTGAAAGTTGTCTTTACGTAGAGACAATATCGTAGCATATGAAGTCCCACTGATGTGAGGCACTAGCTTATAGCAAATAGGCGATAATTTTGGTAGCAATAATACTTGTAAAATGCAATTATTACTAAATGAAAACTTAAAATAAAATAATTTAATTTTACTTCCAGATAAAATCACAAGTTATTCTAAGACCAATCCCGAACTGTTTTATTTAAGGAATAAAAGAAATCTTAATATGGGAATGTGGGTAATGGTTTAGATTTTTATACCCGGTACAAATAGGGTACAAGGGTATTATGGGTTAGTGCCAACCTCTATCCGTCCGTGTGAAACAACAGATCTCAGAGACTACAAGAGCTAGAGTTACCAAATTTGGTGACAACATTGAAATCTGTCGCACGCAGATCCAGTTTGTTTTAAAATTTGGCCACGCCCACTTGCGCCCCTTAAAAATCATAAAAAACTTAATATAAGCTATACTCGATTTTTTCGGGTTAAAGTTAATAGATACAATAAATGAATAAAATAGAGCGGACGTTTCCTGAAAATGTCAGCAAAATCTGATGATAAACATGGCAGATACTAGCAATAAGGTTAGAATTTTAACACACCGCCCTGAGGCACTGCTGTTCCAAGCTGTAGCCGACAGGTGGCGCATTCGAGCATTGGCCGTGCGATATGATGGGGCCAACTGCAGAAGAAATAACAAAAGAATATAGCAAGAAATGACAAAAATTAACAATTCATTTTTTGACGCCGATCGAGCGGGTTTTTATGTGTTCCTATAAAATGTATCATTCATATTTAAGTATGACATTAAATTGTTTAGGTCGGGAGCTAATTCGAGAGGCGATTTATTTTAAGAAGTATCGAAGTAGACTATTATAATGTATGTACAATTTTAAATTGCCTTTTAGTGTGAAGCGCAAACGTTTAGGTACCGGGTATCTCACAGTCGAGCACAGTCGACTGTAGCTTTCTTTCTTATTTCGACTTGATTCAAACATTTGTCTTTTTCTTTGTAGATTTTTGTGGTTTGAAATAAGTTCAATTACAAATTGCACCATCTCATGCCTTATTACAGGCATCACAGCTAAGAAGTCAATACGTATTCGTTTCTTAAAAGTACAAACGGAATAATAAAAGAGGCGGTTCGACTGGTTGTTCCAATGTCGAGTATTCAATCAACAATAAAAACGCACACGCTTAATTAATTTAACCCGAAAAGTCAACCACGCGTGACGTATTCGAATGACAGCGGTAGAATGAGCGCCCGGGCAAGGACAACAAGTTCAGCAATCCCGCAACAATGACGTCGTCCCTACTGTGATTTGCCTTAAAGCCCCTTCGCAAGAAAGCATGACACAATGACAGACATCGATAACAAGCTGTTTTTGACTTCGTTTTTGGCATTAAAATAAAATACTTAAAATTCCCAAGGACAAAGGACAAAGTCATACCTTTGTCAGTTTCCTTTTGGGCGAAATTTAAAAAGTAGTAAATATTAAGTTGCAAGTTGCAACTACGAGTATATACAAACTACGTCGCATAAACGAAGAGTCCCGGTTCTAATAAAATGTCATTGTATACTTTTTGGCACCACACTTTAAATTGAATTTTAGGGAAAATGTATATTTTTTTAAATGAAGTTTAAATTTAAATTCTTAGATCCGTAAGTTTAGCATATAAATTAAAGCCGAAAAGTAAGCCCCAAAATATAATTGTAGGAACATTTTAAAGAAAAAATATCAAGGATGCATACCGTCAAATTACAGAACAAATTTTCAACATTATTCAGTTACAAGAACAGTCGGAGGTGATTGCCATAGATTTTATCGCGCTTAACACGCATCTGAGCATTTTTGAGGTCCATCACGTCAGGCCTGCACTGATAAAAAAATGGTCTGATTTTAAGATTTTTGGTCATAGAATCGTGACCATATGGTGACGAAAGTAGCGTTCATGATTTTTCACATTCTATATTCAAGATTTTTTTTAGTCTTATTTCAAACCACAAAAATTTACAAAGAAGAAGACAAATGTTTAAATCAAGTCGAAAAAATCACAAGCCCGTATTAAGATTTCTTTTATTCCATAAATAAAACAGTTCTGGATTGGTTTTAGAATTACTTGTGATTTTATCTGGAATTAAAATTGAATAATATTATTTTAAGTTTTCATTTGCAATAATTGCATTTTATTATTGCTACCAAAATGATCGCCTATTTGTCATAAGCTATTGCTCACATCAGTGCGACTTCATATGCTACGATATTGTCTTTGCGTAAAAACAACTATTCACCCCAAATTAGTCACTATTATAGTCAGCAGTTGCCAGAACCAGTTGGGAAGGTAGTAAAAAAAAAGATTGAAAATTCCCTTTTTAAGAATTTTCGGTATAATTTAAGCGTTCATTTTAAGATTGGGGAAAATCTTATATAAAGTTTATGAAAATAACCTGATAAATATTATTTTTGCAATTTGTAGCCTTTTATTTAGATTTAATTTAAGGATGCATAAAAGGAGATTTTATTTTTTCTATCAGTGTGTGTATTTTAAATCTATTTTTTCTTAGTTCTCTCGTCAACAACACAACTTAAACTTTTTTGTTTAAGATTTAACGCTTATCTAGGATCCATTCACCCACTCAATGAGTTTAAGTTTCCCGTGTATTCATGTGCACCACGTCTAAGTAAAAGCAGGTCGGCAGACATAAACTCATTAGCCGAAATCATCCCTTATTGGGACGGCGTTGTCGGTGTGTTAGATGGGCTGAAGTCCAATTGGTCAAATATTCAATATGCGTCGACTGAATGAGCGGCCAACACAACATCTGATAAATGCAACACAGCGTGGCTTAATTAAGGTTTACTAGTCGGCCCATAACTTGCTCTGCCCCACCCGCTTCTATTATAGCCCATTGCCCTGAGTTCCATAGAAACACGCGCACATGCACTCAGACTACTCAATGTAATTATGTGCTAAGTGCTCAGGGCACTGCCCAAAACTCATTCAATATCAGATAATCGCGCAATCGTCGAAGCAGAATCGTTGTTCTACTATTTCAGTTATAAGCTCGCGAACCATTTAACAGCTCATGGAGGTACCCGGTAGTTCACAGTAATGGGGCTTGGCCGATAAATGATAAAGATGATTAAATTAGCAGATTATTGTAGTTTGGAAAAATAATATCAGTATTCTATTGTCACACTTACATTTACATAACTTACAATAATTATATAAGTGTTATCCGCCAAAGCAAATAAATTTTGAATTCTATTGTGAGGTTTAAATTATTACTTTATACTGCCATTCTTAAAATTAAATTCAATAAGTATCTCCTTTTCCGAGTATTCTGCGTATCTGCTTTAATAAAACTTACTTTCTACAATTATAGCAATTTTCTTGAACAGCCCTCCTCCCGCTGTATATATATGTTATGTATACAACCCCTGCAGTCTTAACCCTGCCACGCCGTGATAGTTGCGTATTGCTGGCTCAGCAGGCGGCGTTGGACAAAGAGCTGCGGGCGGGTTAAGTGTCGCTTGTGCTGTGTTGACCGGAAAAACGCGGGAAATTAAGGATAATGTAATTTATTGATGCATTGTAAAAGTTAAGCTCCAGTCGCTCCAGCAGCGTTGGCGTTGTCTGTGTTCTCCAGTATAAATTACAATTTGACAGAAATGGCGAGGGAGGGTATCTGAAGGGGGTCCACGTCTATTGAAAATCGTGTAAGGTCAATTAAATTTACAATTACAAAATCCAATAATTATGACACTCTAATAGTCTAGCCTTTATTCATTTAAGTTACAGGAAATACGTAACAAACAACGAATAGAATATATAAAATTTATGTACTTACATAAAACTTGAAAATATAATTGCCGTAAACTGAGCACACTCGATTAGAGAATGTGAAATCTTTTTAGGGAGTGAAACGGAAATTCTTTCTGACCAAGCAATCAACACTTGTCAGAAGCTGTGACTCTGGCACGCCGGCTGACAAAAGTGAGCAAATATTCCATAGCTTTCGGCTTTGACCAAACAAACATATTTGCCGAAATGCCTTTGGCTTTAATTTCGGCAGACGACTTTGGCATTGGATCTTACTCCGTCTATTTATATCCAAAGTTCCTGCCCATATCCCGTATCCTCGAACCCACATAGACAGACGACGCAGGGAATGCCAACAGCAAGTGTAAGTGTGGTGCATTCCACTCGTGTTGAAACTGTAAAATAGATGCTGCCATCCTTATTTTCGCCGCACACCCAAGATGCGATTGCATTTTGTTACATACATCCCACATCCGGGTAAGTAAAGTGCGGTTCATAAAAAAAAAACGTACAGATATTCTAACTTTTTAGACTTATCAGACAAGCACTCTAATTAATCAAGCCTGGTTTTAGTGGGCTAAGAACCTATGCACGATTAGGGTTCATTATGCGATAACCAGTTGCGATATTTAATTTTAACCTGATCCCATCCTAGTCCTGGTAAGTCTACTGGATCTCGGCAAATATAAGGTATTTAGGTAAAAATACTGGTATACCAAATTTTACAAATAAGTTACAAATTATTATAAGTATCCCAGTTGCCACTATCATACATTTTTGAAACGCACTTACAATTCCACACATGCTTAATCTGGAAATCCTTCTTGGCCTGCTTTCCCAAACACCATATAACTAACAAGGAGGAGATGACGACGAGGATGCCACCCTTCTCGTATTTACGTTCGGTATTCTGTGTGCTGGCTTAGCTGGTGGAGATTTATGGAGGAATTCCTAAAAGAAATCCAAGTCAATTACTTGCTTAATTATTTCCTTTGAAATTTATTGATTTCTTTCGCTTTCCCCTTGCAAGGAATTTTTGCGCAACACGCTTTGCTTGCTATTTGTTTTGCCTTGGTAACCGGCAACTGTAGAACTTAAACCAGAAATGAAATGGGAAAACCAGAAGAAATTTCGTTTTTGGCGTTTGTCCTTATTTAGGTATGACTCAAAGTTTTTTGAAGCACATTCGGCTCAAATTGTTTTATTTATAATTAAAATGTAATAAATAGCAAAAAAGAACGAACTAGATTAGAAATTGTATTTTCCTGTTGCATATTTATCTTATATTTCCAACAAATTGATATAAATTTGTCCTACAAATTAGGTTCTATAATAAAACTGTGAGGAAAAAAATGTATAAAGCCAAGGTTGCTTTCCCTTTGTCTTGTGCTGAGGGTAGTTGGTTGTTTGCTCAACTGTGCGTATGAGTAATATGAATATTGACGTACTCACGCTTCAGTGAGTTTTTGTTATTGAAAATAATTTGTGTGTGTGAACTGTTGTTTTTGTTATTCCATGCTCTTTTTATTACTGATATAGGTGATGTGGGTTCATTGGTAAATGTTTAAAAAAACGCACTCGTGTTGATTTTAAAGCAGTTTTGTGCCACTTGGGCTTTTGAGTGGAAGTGAAGTCCACTTGCGGGCCTTTCAAACCAATTTAATTGTAGTGTGGCCTCATTGTAATTGATTAAAGACTTCATCTATCTAAAAAATTTTAAACTCGAATGTTGATAGGGCTGCAATTAGATATAGCGTTCTAGAAAGATGTTCCAGATAAACCAAATACAAAGTTAAACCGTTTAGAATTGCATTTGTGTGAGTAAAAAATAAAACGAAGTACAAAATTTGAGAAAAAGTAGCTAGAAAATACCTTATAAGTGCAACGAACAATTCTACTCATTATTACAGGAAATCTGAAACTCTATAAGGATTATGTTGCATATTTATACCTGAATCCCTTAGGTTCAAGGATATTATAATTTAGTACCAACCGAGAGCGCAGCAGAAGGAGGCAACTCCGACCCCATAAAGTACCAGTATATTTATTCTTGATTAGAATCCCCAAGCGAGTCGATTTAACCATGTCTTTCTGTCCGTAAGACACAAGATCTTAGATACTATACCAAATGTTGAGACAATATTCATTTCTTTTTCACCCTTTTCACTGCATAAATTATAACAAAATATTGCTATATCATATAGCTGCCATAGAAGCGATCGGTCGATTTATATGAAAATGTAAAATTTTACATGTAAAATGTAAAATTTACAAAATTCGATATTTTTCCAACATTACTGAAATGGTTCGATTTTCAATGATCCAATTGCAGACTGCAAGGGTATACCAACTTCGGTTTACCGAAGTTAACTTTCTTTCTTGTTTTTGTATAGAATTCATGCATTCCACCGGCGAGGCTCACAGCAATTGTTTTCACTCACACAGACGCATAATTTTTTAAGCTTTTTGTGTCGCATTTGAAATTTTGTTTTTTCTTTAACGATTTTTTGTGTGCACCCTCCGGCAACAGCCACAACGAAAATCTCTTTATTGGATTATCCTGCAAAATTTACGCGGCATTAAAAGCGGCCAAACAGGACCCTCTACCAGTGCCCCTGGGGGATCTGAATAAGTGTGTGTCTGTGTTTGGTGCTTCAAGGGGTTAAGCACAAGGTAGCCAACTCGCGAACAACAAAACGAGAGAAACGTTTATTTACATTTTTAAGGTCGTCGTCGACGCTTCCATTAGTCCAACAACGAGCTCCCAATCCGACCTCTACCAAAAAATAAAAACGTTAAAGAAAAAAATCCATTAGCTTGGCGCATATTTCCCAGGCATTTCCTACTCAGAGCCATTTAAAGTTTTAAGGCCGGAATGGAGCAGCGAGCAATGTGTTGCTGGCTCGAAGGGTTGGACGAAAGTCTAAGTAATTAAATTTGTTTGGATAAGAGACAAAATAATATAGGAACTCATTAGAGGACTTTTTCGTGCACTATTAAAAGCTTCAAAATTCTTGGCATAACCTTTAGCTGATTTAATTGAATTTTGAAAACTATCTTTACTAAATGCCTATTTTGTTATATTTCTATTAATATTTATATATCACAATATTTGAATATAAAAGTTACAATCTTATCAAAATAAATGGCTTAAAAGTACAGTGGATTTTATTCTCAAAGAATACATTTTTAGAACAGCGAAAAATGATATCGGTTTTTTTTTACTATACCATATCGATATTAATTAAAAAGCAGTATGCAATCAAGATTATTTTAATATTTATTTTTTAGTACTACTTCTAAAATCCATATGTGAAATCTGCGTCATACTTCATGGTGTAACGTTATAAGATTTTAAAAAATTACAATTAAATCAAAATTAATTTTACTTCAATAAACAATTAGGCAAGAAAATCACCTAACTGAAATTTTAAGACAAACTGTATATGTAGATTATGTAACGTCCGAATTTTCGGTCCAGGTTATTGAAGTCGAGGTCCCTACCTCTCCGCTTCGCATCAAAAATGCAAGAAGAATGCACCACACAAATTGCTGGGAAACCCCTGCAATGCCTGCAACGGTGGCTTCCTGAAACCCGGACAACCTTAGGGTCCGTAAAAAAAGAAAAGTTTACGAAAACGTGCGTGTGTGCGCTAGATCCGTCTGTATTTGGGAGTCGTTTGTTTGGCTGCATCAAATTGAAAAACTTAACCCAGCAATATTCTTCGCAGAGCGTATCCGAATCACTTAAAGAAAATGAATCAGTACAGCCATCAATTGTCGTGTTATTTTTTTTTTGGTTTTTAGGAAATAGGTGTTTTGAATATATAAAAAGCTCTTGGAAGTCATATTATTTTTGTATTTTTAAAGTGTATAAGACGTCATAGATGAATTAGGAAACTTAAACTTCAACGCTACACTCTAGCTCTTCAAAAATATTACAAAAACAAAAATTCGCATTTTAAATATTTGTATTCAAATGCCTTTAGTTCTATATACTAAATGCTATTATTTTCAATTTCATTTAAAAATTATTAGTATTTTCTTAAATCTAACAATCAAAAAACAAAATTTGAGCCTTTAAAAAAAATAGTTTGCCCTTGGCTTATTTCATATAGGGAATAGATATTCTGAATATTTGTCTGAATGACTTCCGGAAGAGCCCAATTTAGCTACAACTACTCCGTGCAACCCGTGATACCTACCACCAGCAGCAATAGCTGTTTGAAATGTCAGCGCCCACATGGTAGCTTAGCAACCATAATTGAATATAATTTGGCGTAGAAATCGAATAAGTGCGAAACAGAAATCGAAAACGTCAAATGTAAAAGAATGATGGAAGTCAGTTTTTTTTTGCATTATAAGATTGTTATTTATAATAGAAATGTCAGGGAGTTTAGACATTTGAATGAACATATACAGACATATAGATATACATACGTGTCAACTATAGGTGCTTTGGTAAAATGAAAGCCCGAATGCAAATTTTGCATACTTAAAACGTGACTGATAGAAAGGGACAGGCAAACATTGGAATTAACCCTGATCATCCATAGACACTTTAAGTATGAGTTTTTGAAAATGGTTGGGATCAGTTTTTAACAAATTTGTATTATCCCCGCCACTAATAACAATCTTTAATAAGATAAAATACATGTAGATACGATTTTTTCCACAGTACATTTAATATGCCATACTTTGGGAAATTCGTCCTCGCAATAGCAAAATAATATATTTGAAATGAAAATAAATAGAATCGACTACGTACATATATGAGAAAAAAGTGCTTTGTTGCCCGCAGCTGCATCAACACAATTGTGGAAACTATGCCCCGAAACCCTTACTTTTTGCTCCCTGAGCTACCAACCCAAAAATCACGCATGACAAATGCCAGAGTGCCAGCAACAACAGTATTTACAGCAGCAGCTACCAAATATTCGAAGGAAGTCTGAACGGGTTTCTGCCATCTTTTTTCGGTCAGAGCAGCAATGACTTTTTACAATTTTCATATGAAATGAACCATTAAATTGAATTGGCATTAAAATTATGTGCATGTTCGTGAACGAAACAGAAAATACGCAGGAGCGCAAGCGCGGTCGGGAAGGGGGAGATTTTTCTAGCTTTTGGCACTTTGCATACGACTAACCAAACCCATTCGAGTTCGAGTTATTTGCATTTTTATTACAACAACTGCAAAAGCGACGCATTTGGAGCTGCAAAGAATAAAAAGGACGGAATGGAAAATATTCAAATAAATGTTTGTTAAGTATTTTTGAATTGAGTTTCATGCACACTCGCACACACATTCATACTCGCATTAGGAAAAGTGAACGGAGAAACGTTTAGATCCATGCACCTGCTGCTTCACACACAAACAGCAATAACATAATCACAACGCTCATGGCAACGACAGCGACAGATGCTGGCACAATAAAGGTGAAGAAATATGAAGGAGCCTAAAAATCACGCAGTCAAGCCAAAGAAACTTGCATCAGTCACTGCATGCATGCAATAGCTCACCAGAAAGAGGCAAAGGACTTGGTCACACTCATAAATTGTATGCATGTTGAGCAACAAATCTTATTTGGTAAAGTTGAACCTATCAAAATGAAGATTTTAAATTTTACCAATTAGGTTTGACATGCATCCCGAATCTTAAGTAAGGAAATATAATTTTCTCAATGTTAATTTAGTCCCTTTCGGATTTATATTAACCTTATTGATGAGTCCAAAATAAACATCTAAAACATCGGACATATAACTGATAAAAGACTAATATAGCTTTATTTTACAAATATTTTCACACAATTAAAAAGAGGTTGTAGACAATTTTATAATCACATCACAGCAGAATTTAGAACAACCTTTAACCGCAGCTTACTATAATTATTTGAAATGATGCCCGTAAGTATGCTCTAAATTATTAAACCTTAAAGATACTCAAACTTTATTTGATTCGATTTGTACGTTTTAGCAAAGAGAGAACGAAATTAGCTGCATATTTAAAGCTACTCATATTGCTGTATAGTTGCGAGGCAATCAAAACTGCGAGCGCGGTGTTTGCCCAACGAATGGTTTTCTCCACCTCCGCTATTCCTAAACATTTTCCCGCCCATCAATTGTGGTTTAAATTTCGCAGTTGGCGCAACTCCGGCTCTCTTTCTCTGGGCCGCACTCTTTATGGTTTCGATTTTACGATTTCCTCGCACTAGTTGCAGGCATCGCGTGTCCCTAATGACCCGCGACAATGGACGCTTTGGAAATCCGAAATTCGGGGCCACCGCCTCCTTTTGCATATTGCACTGCAGCTGACATAAAATTGCCCTTGCAGTCCGGACAAAACACTGAGCCACTCTATGGTGTAATCGAAAGCAGTTTACAGTCGGGTTTTGCAGTTTATTGGTTTGCAGAGGGGCAGCATTGGGGACTCTTTCAGTTATATTAGTGGGAGATTTATTTTCTCAATTCGGACATTTGAGAGTATTGTTGAGTGCTTCTTCAAGTCCACTGTACTCACTCCGAACTTCAGTAAAGATGATTGACCTTAAATGTCTTAATACAAGCAAAGAAGCTATTTGTAATAACAGCAGCTTTCATCACTATATTATGGGGCAACAAAGACTCTTTTTTATAAAACTTATTTATATTTTAGCAAAAAACTAATAAGTTTAAAAGTTATAAAAACTGTCATACCATTTTAATCAAATAAAACCACCTCTTAACGAGGTGAGATTAAAGTGGCGATGGCACATTCAACTCCAAAAATTTCTGATACCATATTTTGTGACGATTAATAGTTATTTATACAAAAATATTTAAAAAGTTTTTAACTAGTTTCAAAATCGGCACGTTGCCTATTTGCCTTTTTAAATTTTTCAGCTAAGTGCCGATTTTGAAACTAATTAAAAACTTTTTAAATATTTTTGTTTAAATAACTATTAATCGTCACAAAATTTGGTATCAGAAATGTTTTGAGTTGAATGTGCCATCGTCACTTTAATCTCACCTCGTTAAGAGGTGTTTTTATTTGATATCAGAAATTTTTTAAATGACATATGTATGTACATACATAGGTCTTCCATTGTTGTTATAAGTTTTTGTTTGAAACTCAAATGGGAAAAATTAACAAAAAAAATGCATATACGAAGTTGGCTTATGGGATCATTGCTACTAATTTTGATGAGAAAGCGAATTTTCGGATATATGTGTTATACCCCGAAATATTTCAAGATCTATACGGCCTAAAGTGACTATAAAAATCGTAAAAGCTATTTAAAAAAAAAATGTTAATCTTAAAAAAAAATTATTTTTATTCTAAATTCTTAATTCTTAAATTCTTAAAATTTTTGTCAGGGCAAAGTAATTATCCTATCAAAATACTTTTCCGACGACATATAGCACGTTTGTGTAACTTTAGTCGTTCAGAAGTTATGGGCGCGAGAAATTTCCTGTTTTCCCGCCAAAGTAGTGGAAAAAGCAAAAATTAGATTAAATAAAAAAAAAATGTCTAACGATTTCTTTTAAATTTAAATTATATTAGATTTCCTTCGATGGTTTTAAATTTTATTGCATTGTTCACGTCTCTATATGACTCTACATGATTTTGTACATAAATGTATATATAGTGCATGTAAAAGGTTAGTATATGGGATCTTTGCTACTAATTTTAATGAGTAATATCTCGAGAAAGCGAGTTTTCCGAGATATGTGTTATATACCAAAAGTTGAGCAATTTCAAGGGCTATATGGCCTTGAGTGACTATCAAAATCGTTAGTGCCATTTTTAAGAAAATTTCAATAACTTAAAAAAAAAAATTTCAATTATTAATTCTTAAATATAATATTTAGATAAATTATGTCAAGGCAAAGCTATTATCATTTCAAAATACCTTTCAAACGACATAAAGCACGATCCTGTAGCTTTAGTCGTTTAGAAGTTATGGGCTGTGGGAAATCTGGCTTTTTTAGCTGTTTTCCCTCCAAACTAGCGGGAAACCCAAAAAGTCGTAGAACAAAAAATGTTCAGCTCGATCAGTTAATTAAAATAAAAGTGGTTCCAGGACTCTAAAACAAAAAAATCGACAGACAGACACACAGACAGACAGACAAACAACAGGACAAACGTTTTCATTTCGGAAAGGCCGTTAAAATCTTGTGTGATGTGATTTTTGCTCCACAGGCCCCAATAGCTCCAATTTTCAAAATGTTCAATTTCGTACTTTCACTCCCAGTTCTCCTAAACTAATCCGTTTTTGAAAAATCTTAGTATGCAGTTTCAAAGAGGATTACAATACCTTTCGATCAAGATATAAAGGGTTCTGATCGGACTATCGTAGCAGATTTTCAATTCTACGGCTGTATATAGTAGTCTCCTTGCGCACCAGTCTCGGTGCTCAACGTCACTACGTGGACTGCCGTCCACAGTGATAAAGTTGTTATCAACATAATCCAAAACAAGATACGAAGACTGACAGACTGACAGATCATAAAACCAATATACACCTTTCCAAAAATAAAAAATGGATAGACTATGAAAATAAATTGATTTTTCCTAGCAAACACGTTTGTTCCATCCGAAGATATTTTGTTTCATTCGCATCTAAACCTCCTCTCATCAAACAAAAAAAAATTAAGAGATTTTCGATTTAAAAATATTTTTTTTTTACGAAAAAAAATTATGGGTGGCCGAGTTGATATGGAATGTCCCATAGTTATATAGTTTAAATAGATATGAAATATATATATTTGGGCAGACGTGCTCTAAAAATTTCATTAAAATCGTCATTAACCAATCACATTTCTGTGTACGCTAGAACTTCTACAACTTCTGAGGGCAGTACGAATTTGTGTTGCTTAACATGTTCCTAGCAACATGTTATTCAGGGTGTTGCTCAACATGTTCCTAGCAACATATGGCCTTATTAGTCGATTTTTTTGCATAAAGTTGAGCATAATAAGACAAAATGAATTAGCCATGTCCACAATCTTTGGGTACCGGGTATCTAACAGTTGGTCACACTCGACTAAATGCTCAGCCTTAGCATTCAGTCGCTTTAATTTTTCAATACTTACTTAGAGGCAGTTACGAAGAAAATAGTAAAACAGAATAAGGGCATACGTCCAGTACTTGATGTTGATCTTACAATAAGAGCTAGGTCAGATACAGAAGTGAACATAAATTAAACATGATCCACTGCAATTTACCTATATTATCTACATTCAAATCAGACGATGCGGGGTCTCTAATCGGCTGTCTACTTGATCTGTACTCAAGGCACGTTTCGAAACGAAATCCGGACGTAGACAAAGTCGACTTAGACGAAATATTTCAGTCCAATAGCTCAACAACTGAGAGACTAGATCGCGTAGAAACCCACAGATGGACAGACAGACGGACATGCCTAGATCGACTCGGCTGGTGATGCTGATCAAGAAGATGCTGGGGTCGGAGATGCCTCCTTCACTGAGTTGCAAAAATTATGGCAAAATTATAATACCCTCTGCAAGGGTATAAAAAATAAATGTAACTTAAATCCTTTACATACATTTCAACTAAGACTAATATAAATTAACATACTATATATAAAAAAAATAAGAGTTTTAATACCATTCCCATTGAAGCCTTGAGTGGCTGTCGATGGGTTCGATGCCACTTGAACCGTTTTTTCTAAAAGAAACGAAAATACGGTGAAATCCTTTTCATGTTTCGACGTTATTTAATTAACAAGCAATTTGCTTCGGCCCAATGCTAATTAGGCGAGCTCCATCAAAGACAGTAGAAGACAAAAGTCGTCGTCTGGCGATGCACCGAAGCGAGCTCGGATTCCACCTCTCGCCTTAACCCTTGACAGCTTAAACGCCTTCAGAAACATTTCCATTTTCACACTCAACGTGCCGAAAACAATTAAATGAAAATGAAACTTAATAAGAAAGAAAGCTAACTGCGGTAAGCCGAAGTTTGTATACCCTTGCAGTCTGCAATTGGATCATTAAGTGGATCCATTTTGATAAAATTTAAAAAATATCGAGGTTTTTACATTTTTATAACATTTACCTACACATTTTACATTTTCGTATAAATCAACCAATCACTTCTATGGCAGCTTTATGATATTAAAACCTTACTTCTAAAGCCGTAAAAAATAGCTATTTCTCGAAATTTATACAAATACTTTGAGAAACAGGAAGCTTTAATTTGTTTCCATTAATTTTCCGATCATTCCTATGGCAGCTATAAGATAAAGGGGTCCGATTTTCATGAAATTTAACATGTATAGCAATAATATAATTATAGGGTCAAATATTTAATTTGAGCCCAATATCTTCAAAAATAGCAAAAATATAACATTAAGATAAGTGGTCCGATTCTGGCCGGATTCTAGCTGCAGTAGAAAAAAGACTATCTGCAAAGTTTCATTCAGATAGCTCAAAAACTGAGAGACTAGTTTGCGTAGGAACGGACAGACGGACAGACGGACAGACGGACATGGCTAGATCGACTCGGATGGTGATGCTGATCAAGAATATATATACTTTATGGGGTCGGAGAGTCTTCTTTGACAGCGTTCCAAACTTCTGGACAAAATGATAATACCCTGCAAGCCTTGCAGTGCAAGGGTATAAAAAAGGCTGCAGAAAGCACGAAAAAAAAAACGACTGCTTTGTCAGAGGGAATCCGTTGAACTTTTAGGGGTTCCCGCCCCCAGACAAGGCTGGGAAAATTTTTAGGTGTGTATTTTGAATATGTATCCACCGATTTTTGTGATGAAAAGTCGTACTTCTCTGGAACCCTCAGCCAGTCCGGGGATCTAAAGCTCATTTGACACGCGGCGGCAAAGTTGCGAGCTGCACGCACCACAAGAGTCAGCTAACTATAACAACTTGCATTGCATGCCTCTTTGAGTCGAACAACAGCTATAACAACTAGCACGGCATTAGTGGTCGGGGACTCTGGTCAGGATCCTGCCGCGAATGCAATAAGGCACTGAGAGAAAAGTTCCAGATACTATTAAATTGCAAGCCTTTTAATAAACCACATTGATTATCATGATTATCATGATCAATTAAATATTTATTCAAATACTGTCTTCAAAAGGCAAGTTCGCGATTACAGCTTTGTAAATATTATCTAAATTCCCCTGGAAAAGCACCAATAATTGCTTTTGTGGCTTAATAACCAACTTTTTTTGAGGACCCAAAGAACGCATCCATTTGAATTTTGGAACGCTGCAGTGTATGAAGGGGAATCGTTGTCATGGTCACGTTCAACATCTGCTGCTGCATCCGGCTACCGCTCCGCACGAACGGACGATGAATGGTGGCCATGTTCCGAGCTCCATGTTCCATGCTCGAACCGCAACAATTGTCAAACAAGCCAGAAAAATGGCGGCTTTTTAGTGCCCCTCCAGTGGCAGGAGCTACTTTGACTGTTTCTTCAAAAGCTTCTGGCTCTGCTGAAGCTGTTGCAAGTAACTAAGTAATGATGCGACTAGAAGTGCATTATTCATCATTGAAGAATGTTCTTATTTTGGAAGAGAGTTCTGAACTTACTAAGGCCTACGAAAATGCATTATTAATTGAAAGTTCACCAACTTCATAAAACAGATGAACAAACAAAAACTACAATAGTTTAATCGTGCCGAAAACACGATTCAGATGTCAGAAAACTGTAATTGTTGGTATGTAAATGATTTTCAATCTTTGTTCTAGGATGTATTTCATTTTAAACTCCTGGAAGCGGAAACTTTTTGAATTTTGATTTCCACTGCTTAGATAAGGCGGCTTATTACAGGATATATTTTCACTTATTAATAGTGATAGTCGCAGAAGCACTGAATTTTATATTTCCTCAATAAAATTGAATTGCTTATGTTTTTGTTTGCTTCCAGATTATTAAGATGTCTCCAATAATTTAATGCCAAACTCTGTCTCTTTATTTCCGCTCTTGATGGGTTAGTATTTTCTTAATGGAGCGCCTAGGCAAGTGTCCCCAGAATAATTTTCAATTAGCGCTCAACTTGGAACATTTATGAGATTTGTCTGACGTATAATTTGAGGGAAACTTTGTTTATGGCTCCGTGGCTTGTTAAGCCCACAAATAAAAATGTCCGTAATGCTCACAGTTTGTTCCATTGGATGTTATGCAAAAGCTGTAAACACCAACGACGTCGAGGAGTCCGAGTCTAACCGAGCCCCTGGAAATCCTGTTTATGCTCCGAACCCCTCCACAGCACCTCCGCCAAAGTTGCCGCAGTAATAAAGGAGATTACCTTTTCTCACATAACATGTGAGTAGCCAGAGTCGAGCAGAGCGGAGATAGAGACATCTGGCGGGACCGAAATGATTACTGGCCTAACCACAAAAGCCAAAAGAGCCTTTGAAGCGCCTGAACATGACGGTTCTAGCCACTGCAGCTTTGCCGCTAAAAGAAAGTTGAAAAATTGGGAAGCAACTGGAAATTATTTTCCAGTGTTTTTCATATGCAGCACTCGTAATATAGCGAATAGAGATGGCAGAAATGTGTAGTTATTGGTCTGTACATGATTTTCGATATTTGTTCTGGGCTGTAAATGATTTTAGGCTCCTGAAATCAGGAAGTTTGTCTGGCCTCTCAATATTTAAAATATTGTTAAAATATAAATTTCAATCTATAAGGTTTTCGCTCTTAGCTGCCGTCATTTAATTTGGAAGCAACCACAACACCTAAGCCAGAGATTAATCATTTTCTTAGCCAAGACTTTTACTTAGTTTTTAATTGCAATTAAAAAGTTGTGCACAAGATAGAGATCGAGGAATATAGAGAGAAATGTGCTCACACATAGCAACACACAACAGAATGTGCTGTGCGGACTGACCAGTTTGGATATGGTTCAGGTTTGTCACCCCCAAGGCCCCAGTCATAATGGCTAAACCGAGACCAACAGCGTCAGCAGCAGAAGAGCAGTGGACGTTGCATCTGAAAAGGGCATGTGGAAAATCCCACAGTGACTCAGAGTGAGCCACAAAATGACCATGCAACCAATTTTCTAGCATAAAACAAGCTAACTTCTTTCCTCCGATCCCTTGGCCTGCCTCTCACCCTTTCCTTCCGGCCTTGGTAAAACTCTCTGTGCAGACTTAATGATTTTTGGCTTAAAGTTTTACCAGTTAGCAGTATTTTTGCAAGTAGTTAACATTTTATGAGACAAACCACCCCACACCACCTTGCTGGACTAAATACCCAGGGGCTTTATTTTATACATTTTCCTGAGACACTTAAAATAAAAAATTTGGAAAAACCGCTGAAATATATAAGAAATGTAAAATTTACTTGATGATGATTACCCCTTTGAATGCTGAGGTAAGTCAGCAATGAATATATATCAGTATATAAATACTGATAGTATATAATATAATATAAAACCTGCTGCTTGTCTTTGACCAGATCTACATATGTACATTTTTGAAAAAACGTAAAATTTAGTTTGATAAATCAAACCTTTCAAGCTCTGAGATCCAAGCCACCTTTTGATATGTTTGAAGAATATTATTCTAAGTGCAGCCCTCGAAGAACTTACCCTTCCATTGTACTTGCTGCCTGGGCTTCTCCTATGTTATCTTATGGAGAAAATCAACGAGAGACCTAGACTTAGACCAAGACGATGACGACACACAAAAATGAATCGAAAACTTGATAAAAACTTTTATCATAACAATTTGTGTTGTTTTGCTTAGCTGCTGCTCCTTTTGCTCTTTCCACCCAAATAAGTACAATGGCTCTGTGTTTATACGAGTCTGGGTGTAATGAGAAAAGTGTAAGTGCATAGCCTAGAGCTCTAAGAGAACCCAAGTCTAGCTCAGACATCGGACAGTGGTGAGCACTTTAAGAAAATGTAACCAGTCCCCTATTGTAGAAAAGCGAACTTCTTAAAAATTATTTGATTATTATCTCCACCGATTTTTAAATCTGAGTATATGGCTTTGGCCTCCTACACATTATGCATAATATGTGATACCGGTAAGCATATGTAAGCGTATAAGTGTCTCGTTTGCTGTTTCGAATGGTTTTAGGCAGGGCTCTAATGCATATGTATATTTGTTTTAATATTAATCTAATTAGAGGCATTGCATATATTGTTTAAGGCCAGTTTTTTTTTTTTTGTGTGAAACGTAATTACAAGAGAAAGGTTTATGAAAACAATCTAAAGCTGATGTCAGAGTGGCCACGAGAAGCGAAGTTAAAGGAGAGTTCTAGAATTCCTAAGAATACTGAAAGCTATGTTTAAAAGTGGAACAACTCAAGATATAATCATTGCTTCACTAGGCATGAAACGACGACAAATGCTGATAGCTAAATCTTTCCGATGTGTAGATTGATAAGTCTTTGAATTCGACTAATTATGACATTGATACGACCGAAAATAAGGATTGGAGGACGATTTGACTGATAACTGCTTGCGAAGCAGCGTTTCCTATCAATGAGGAAGCTCAAGAAGTGATTGAAAGAGCGGTAAATATGTCGGATTGTTGTCACCCTCAACTTCGATTGCATCGAATTCATCAAGCATAAAAACGCAAACGCAAAGCGTCTGTTCAGTGTGATATTTGTATCGGGCGTTAGATCCAAAATCACTTCCTTTCAAAAAAATTGTTGTGGCGCCAAAACAACTTAGTCATGGATAAATCTCCGATTTCCCTCACGGAGCCTGACCACGGAGTTCTTATAAAGCCTAGTACGCCTTTAGAGTGTTGTGAATACTCTTTGAATAATACTATCGTTGAGCAAATTACCCAGCCAACAAATATGTTGCTGCCAGTTATTCGCTACCCAAAGGTTCGCTCATATTGGGATAAGTATGCATTTGGAATAGTTCAGAACACTATGTCTAAGAATAGCTTTAGAAAATGCAAAGCAATTTGGGTTCTAACTATAATAGTACGCTGCCCTCGAAGGATTCCATAGTGAATAACTGCAATGAGAAGTTGGATGAGCAAATGTCTGCAGCGACCTCAGTAGCCTGTACTTTTCCCAGAAAAAGGCTGTTTCATCATAAATTAGTAAACGAAGATTTTTACACAATTATTTGCACAAATATTTCCTTGAATCCAATGCAAACAAGTGGGGAAGCTACAGTCGAGTGTGACCGACTGTGAAGACAAATGCTGCTAGAAACATGTTAGGCAACATCCAAAAAAGACAAATGGTGCTAGGAACATGTTGAGCAACACCCATTGGCAGAAGAAACATACACAGAAACTTTGTTAAAAACTTCCTTGTTTATCATCCGATTTCACTTAAATTTTCAGAAAATGTCCGCGAATGCCTTTTTATTTATTTTATCTATGTACTTTATAATATATATATAAAGTTATTTATGATTTTCGGGGGCGGAAGTGGGCGTGGCCAAATTTGAAAACAAACTTGATCTGCGTGCAACGGATTAGAATTCGGCCACAAAAATTGGTGGATCTAGCTCTCATAGTCTCTGAGATCTGCAAACCAGCACGGGCAGACGGACAGACGGACTAAATCGACTCGGCTGGTGATGCTGATCAAGAATATATATACTTTATGGGGTCGGAGATGGCCCCTTCTGCCTGTTATATACATTCTCATTTGGGACTACGCCTGTATCAGGCGTGCTCCGGTTTTCACTTTTATTTTTCGTTTTCGTTTTAGACCAAAAACGTACGTTTTCGTTTTAAGGTGCTCCGGTTTTCACAAACTTTTTGTCATCGTTTTGTTATCGAAATATTTAATCGTTTTTATTGCTCAAACAGATGACTTGGATGTTTTGAGAAGTATAAGGAATGCTTAAATGCCTTTACTCTTTTTAATTGTTTGTTTTAAAGCCAAATAAAGGCAGAAATTGTTTATTTATCGGTCCAGGAGGGCTGCCACCCTTTGATGATATGTCTTTTATACCTTTTTTTATTGGTAAAAATTCCATTTAACCTTTAAAATAAACTGTTTTTTTATTAAACCCTATTTTATCCTCCTTGAACATTATTAATGACCACCTTTTAAATGTATAAGCATTTCGACCAGATTGATTTGTTCCATCAACAGTACGGCAGCACTGGCAACCAAAACGAAAGATGTTGTTGCCGACGGCAAATAGTTTGTTCCCAAATTCGAGGTGGGGTCAGAAAAGAATTATTTAAAAAGTAAATACGAATTAGATTGATCTACTTATGGCGTGAAATGAACATCATAAGACCAAGGAGTCAACTATTTTTTTCCTTTTGCAATTAAGAACCGATTTGATGTAGAAAAAAACATTTACTTTTCATTTCGAAAAGTGAAAACGGGAGCACCGATTTCTCGTTTTCGAAAACGAAAACGAGGGATCTTGTGAAAGTGAAAACCGGAGCCTGCCTGATAATACGCTTGTACCCTATGGGTACCAGGTATAAAAACACATTAACTTGACCATTTTATTTGTGCTGATTAGTAATCATTATAAGCACTTTGAGCATTTTAAAAACGAACGGTTATTGCTGCTTAAAATGCAACAACGAGTCGAGCGACAAAGCAGGTTGGAAACTGATCTCTCGCTTCGTTTTCGCCATATCGCTTGAACCCTGAGACCTTTTGAGCTATTGCATGTAAAAACCCTTGAGGAGGTTTCCCGCTCGATATAACCTAATATTATCGCATCACCTCGACTCGTCGGGTGATGCTGATCGAGAATATAGTATATAAGTAGGTAATTTATGGAATCAGAGATGCTTCCTTCACTGCGATGCAAACTTGTGATCAAGATTGTAATACCCCGCAAGGGAATAAAACTGCGTCAATTTACAAACCCTTGGCTTACTTAATCTTGAAAGGGGTTACCTCTTATAAGCCTAGTTCGAATGATTGGTTAAACTGGAGGAAAAAATTAAATCCCTCGAATTTCTGTGGCACCATACAAATTTCTAGCCACGATTTCCTTCCGCAAAATTCAATTTTACTAGGGATTTCTTTGACATCCCTCTATAAGGGTATAAACAGAATTGCAAGGGTGTGTATACCCAAAGCGGCGTTGCAAGAAACCAGATATTTCCATTTAGGTGAAGCCCATACATGAACCGGCGACAAGTTCGATCATTTAGCTGAGACAGCCACCACTTCTACGTAGATCATTCAGCCAATACCAGAACCCAATGGCTGCCAAACAGCAGGCCGAGCTTTCACCTATATTGCCCGTAATATAGTTATATGGCTGCAAACGACGACAGCTCTAGAGTCAAGTTCACAATAAAACCATCGAAACCTTGCCCTGGCTCATTCAGTTGGCTACTGTCACTCGTCTTGGCTTTTCGGCGGTTTGGCTGCTTGGTTTATTGGCTTTAAGATCTCTTTGGTTTATTCGACTTTTCGGCTCACGTGATCTCGGGAACCGCGCTCCGCGACCAGTTGCCAAAAGCCTAATGCAATAATAACGGGTTTCTCGGAGGCTCTCGGCTTATTTCGGGTCGGAAACTTTTCCAAATTGCGTGTGCAGATGCGCAACAGTTTAGCCGTCGGGTTACCAAAACAATAATATCAAAACCTATGCAGTATTAGCATTCCAATATACTCAGCCTAAGCAAAGAGTTTGAATTGAAAACAACGATTCCAGCTGGTTCAAAGCAGTTTTAGCCGCATGTTGCCTTACCCAACCTTTCCTGCAACAACGGCCAAAACAAATCACCATAAGATCAGTTGTCGCTCAGTGAAGTGAACCAAAGCTAATGTGTACAAGCACGGGTTAAATAGATCCTTTATAAAGGTATAACAGTATAAGGTAAATCATCACGTAGTCCACGGAAGTGGATGTATTGTATTGTCTCCTATATGAGATTCACAAAATAGAGAATTAAATAGATTAAATGTTAGCTTTAACATTATATTAATTTTATTATTATTATTATATTAAAACCTACATTTAATCTATTTATTCCGCTCATTTTTGCCGCCATAGGAAGGCTTGGATAGTAAATAAATAAATAATATGAACATTTACATAACTTTGTTATTTTTTAACATAAGCCTATTTAAACTATTTTAATATAAGCCTTTTTAAACTATCTAAAAACAATTCTGACTTCATTCTAGAGGTTCCATTGGAGCAATCGGATTATTTATATGACAATTCGTCAAAGCTTCTGTGAATCAATGTTTTATATATAATGGAGTAGACTCCACCAGAAAAGTTTAATTTAATTAAGCGAAATTGGCCGAGGTAATCTTGTCATATAAAGATACGAATTTGCTATATAATTGCAAACTGCAAGAGCATACACACTTCTGCTTCCCAAAGATTGCTACATTTCAATGTATTTTTATAATAATTTTAAATTAAGCCAAGGACCTGTTTTTTTAATGTCGAGTTAAAGCAAAGTTCATTTGGTCTTTTTCAATTCTCGGTATATTAAACGAAGGCAATAAATAAAAGCGCTACAAATGCTTTGTAAGTCAGTATCAAGTTTATCTCTATATCTTCCCCTTCGGATCTCCTGAGTGATTTTGCACTGGCAAGATTGGCTCGTATGGTGATGCTGATTGGAGTTGCCCCCTTTAACGGAGTACAAGCTTCTGATCAAAATATAATACCCTAAGGGGACTGCAGATTTATCCCTTCAGACATATTTGAATCAATACATTTTGCGCTTAGATACTATTGCATTTAATTCTAATTTTATTATGAAGGTATGGTAAAGCGTCAAAATATCGCCACCACAGGCTTATTAATGACGTACACGCAACGTGGGTATCAAAATAATAAACTTTTGATGTGTACCTACATAAATACATATATATTTTTGACGATATTTGTCTAACGATCGTTACCGTCCATTTGTTTTGGCCGCGAGCGCAACCAGTTGACTATATGAAAACACGTTTTTGCATGCTAATGCCCAGCCGGTAGTAAACTGAAGTGTTTGTTATTCGAACAAAGTAAATTTGAATACGTTTATTAATATAAAACATATTTTAGTGATAGTATGATGTTATGATTAATCTATGTATGGGATGCATGGTATGAATACAACATTTACCCACCTCTGTTAGCCAATCCTTTACTTTTTAATTTATATTGATTTATCTTAATATCTTCAAACCCAATTTTAAAGTGGTTGAAACTGCTTATAGACTGACTGCGACGTCACTAACGACATTTTCTTTATTCCAATCGAGAAACTGAATAATAGCTGAGGAATATAATTTTATTTGTGACTCATCTTATGGGGAAATCATTTGTTTTTTTCAATGTCTGCTCTTAAGAACACAGAATTTTTTGCTAGATCTGGAAACCAGTTTGCTAAGAGAAACAAAAAAAAAGGGCAAATATTTAATTACCAGTTTTTGCCAGTTGTATGATTTTTTATTAAGGTAATCCCATTATATTTGTAATATCCGTGATGGGCGATCCACTTGTCTGCTTAAAGCTTAAAGCCTGAGACGATTGGAAACCTTACTCTCGGTTTCTGAGAGCTCGCAGTGTCAAAGAGACTGACTGCTTAAGGGCAGTATTTCTTTGTCAAACGTTGCAGTTACAATGTTAAAATAAATGCTTTCTCAATTTCTTTAAAAACACAAATTACGGAATACGAAGGGTTTTCTCCATACTTGTAGAACGGAAAAGCATATAGACTTATTTTATAACTAGACATTAAAAAAGAAATGAGGAAGGAAGCTATCTTCGGGAAGCCGAAGTTTGTATACCATTGATACTTGCAATTTTGCACAACTGCAATAAGATCAATAATTTTCCCTGACTATCATACATTGCCCAATTGCTAATATGGCAGATATATATAACATTTATCCAATTTTGATTAAATTGAAAAACGATGTTTTAAAGCGGTGTGTTTCACTGATTATTTCACTGCGTTGCAAACGTCTAACTAAAACTCTAGTACCCTGCATGCCATAATAGTTTTTATTAATCGAAACCATAACCGAAATATTCTGATATTATGAGTCACTGTATAGGCAATTCATTGAAATTATGGTAACAATCACATTGCAATAGAAAAACGTGCTCCTCTCGCTTAAATTAATAATTATAATTAATGCAAACGAAACGTGTCAATATTTTACGCTTATACCAACCGGTTCTCACACGTCAAGACAAACACATAGATATAACATGCCAAGAAAAATGTGAGCTTAGACATAGTAAATATTAAGTAATTTAACACATTCACACCTAAACTGTTTTCTCACCCACGACAATTAACAACTAAGCGCAGTAAATTCAACAACGTGTTAAGTGCTTAAACATTTCAATCTCTCATTTACTGACTAATAGAAATGACTAGACAGATTTTCAAGAAATTATAGTATAACAGTGTAACATTTATATACATTTTATTTGGGACTGGGTAGATATACTCATTTAATGACATTTTATTAGAATAGCAGGGAGTTATGAAATCTATTTTTCTGAAATGCGTCATTCAAGATGCACCACTATCTCAACCAATTAAGTACTTGTGTGTTCCCTGTTGCGATTAGTAAATATGTGATGAGGAAATACTTATACAGAATGAAGTTTGGCTGCCCAAGATTCACAAAATTGTACAAGATTTTGTGTAAGTGATTGTGGCAACAGTTGGAATAGTTTAAAAAAAAAAACCGTAAAACAAATATTGAATGTGTTATTATACGCTTTTTTTTTGTTTATTGCATCTCGGGAATACAAAAATGAAACGAACACAAGTATTAAAAAAAAGAGCTTTTTTAATATAGTATTTTAGATCAGTGAAAACTACTCAGCATTTCTTAATTATAATGAGCAATAATATTTCATAGATATTCCAAATTTTTTTTCGCTTTTTCGTAGAATATGGATTTAAAAATATGACGCCAGAAAGTGTCATAATTTTAGTATTTGAAGAGCATTTCTCCATCTCTCCCTATATCATACTAGCCATATATGCTTATCTAGCTCGTGGTAGTGACATCATTTCTTATCTGCAAGATCCGTTGGACTTCTCTGATTGTCAGTTATACAGCTTCTACAAAGCACCCCCAAAAAGCGCCTATTAGTTCGGATCCACAATTCCAAGCTAATAGAACGGTCCGCTGACTTTTTTAGGCAAAATGGACGCATATCACCGGAATCATCGAAATCCAGCTTTCGTGGGTGATGACGGACGCAGCTCGGCCAGCACAGTGGACATTTCGGTAGGAAACTTAAAGAAGTAATCCACGAGACAACTAATCATGGTTCCGTAGGCCTGCAGTGCTGCTCCGCGGGATAATACCGGTGACCAGGAGTCAAGCAAATTGCCGGAGGAACGGGCCACCTGGGGCAAGGGCGTGGAGTTCCTTATGTCCTGCATCGCCATGTCCGTTGGCCTGGGCAACGTGTGGCGCTTCCCCTTCACCGCCCTCGACAATGGCGGTGGCGCCTTTCTCATTCCATATCTCATTGTACTGTTCCTGATTGGCAAACCGATTTACTATCTGGAAATGGTAATTGGGCAGTTCTCCAGTCGCGGCTCTGTAAAGGTGTTCGATTTGTGTCCTGCCATGAAAGGTAAGTGAGAACTTTTCAGTAGGTTCGCTGTCGCCATGCTCTTGGTCAACTAAATTAAGTGTAATAATACATAAAAATTCAGAAATGCTACAGAAATCATTGCATATTTCAAATAATTTCAAAATAAAATAAATTAATATTTTCCTGATCAGCTTATAAAAGAGCAACAGACCTTGGCAGTGAACGATTATTTTTAAAAGCTACCTGTTCAAATATTTTTAATCGAAAATCTGTCTGGCAAGTATGCTTCTGGAAAGGTAGAGCATTCAAGAATGTTAAATGCGATCAGTTAGGGTCCCAGTAAAAGCGGATTATTCCATACAACCACGAGCATGGCAACAGCGAACGGCAGAAACTACATCGTCATTCTGTTCATCAACCGACCTGCCTGTCCCAAATGTATATGCCATGAACGCAACCGCATCTGTAGGCGTCGGAATCGGCCAGGTAATATCCATATCCATGGTGACCACCTACTATGTGGCCATAATGGGCATAACCCTGCGCTACCTGTTCGAATCGTTCCACTCGCCGCTGCCCTGGTCCGAGTGCCGGCCGGAGTGGTCGTCCCTCTGCGTGGCCTCCAGTCTGGGCAACACCTCCCGGTTGGCCAGCGTCGTGGATATGGAGAGGCTGCCCGAGCAGAAGCCGGTGGCCTCCGCCGAGCTGTATTTTCTGTAAGTGGCTTTCACCCGCACCCGTGGTTGGACCAGGCCCTGTGTCATTGTGGGTTAGTGGTGTTGCAGCGGCATGTTTTCGGTGTTTTTGGTGTTCTGTGTGTGGTGTGTATGCACAGTGGGTAATCTTATCGCGGCTCCGGACGCGAAATCCCAGCGCGAACTCAAGTTTATGGCCAGTACGACAAAGGCGCAGAACGTCCGCTTTATTGCTCTACTAATTGAATGAGAACCCGTATCCCTCTGCCGGCAATTATGGCGCCAATATTGCCATCAATTGTGGGGCTGTGCAATAGACCGATGCGATTGCAACAGCCAAACAGAGCCCGGTTCGGTATCATCTCCCGTCAGTCCAATTGTCAATATGTGCAGTCAATTGCTGAAGAGCTCCCATTGCCCAGATTGAATCACTTAATCACAACAATGTAAAACCTAAAACACGAAAGCCTTGTATTCTCTTAGCTATCACAAACTGGGCACCCTAAGATTTTATATTTATATAATATATTGTATTCTCTCATTCATAATGTGCACACTAATTCGTCCTATTTTTTAATTATATCGTTTTGCATCAAACGGCGTAACTTTACTTATTTGAAAATTGTTTTGCAAAACGCAATGAAACAGAAATAATTGAATCCTGCTCGCTTTACGCACTTCACCAACATCCAACTTAATTTAATCGCCTCTTCACTAACATATCTACCATAAAGCTTAATAATTTTCATAATCAACCTAAGCCTAACTAACTATTTGTATGGTACTCATAGCACATGCTTCCTTTCCCATTTGATTTGTGTTTAACCTATTTTTTTCTAACTCGTTTTTAACGGAATTAAAAGGTGTTGGAGCCGGTCAGGCGTTCCAGGTGTTCATGCTCAACACTTACTACGCCGCCCTTGTAGCGATAATTGGTCGATATTTCTTTGAGTCATTCCAAAACCCTCTGCCATGGGCCACATGCCAGGAGGAATGGGGTCTCAACTGCATAAACTCTGCCCCCGATGCATCTAATTGGTCTCAAGTGGATAGCGATAATCAACGCCCTCGAAATTACTCAATAAGAGCACAAAGTGATCGGGTGATCACCAGCTCGGAATGGTACTTTGTGTAAGTGCTAAGTTCTTGGGATTGTGCGGATGTGACGCTAGCTGGGATTTCCAATAATTGACTAAATGAATCGTGTCTCTGAATAATAGAGATTTGTTCAATATCTGAATTAGTACTTTGTAAGAAGAATAGTTGCATGCAAGTTAATCGCATAATCCGTAGGGGGGTCAACACTCTGTGCAAGTCAGACTCTTTCTTGAATTTCAACTTACCTTAAAAAATAAGTATCCCTTTCAAAAATTGGTAAATTCTTTCTTACTCAAAGGTAAAAAAATCTTTATTTACGATTATTATAACCGTCACTTTCCCCTGTGGCAGATCTTCTTATTGAGATTATATTACATAATTTGTTACTACAAGTACTGAGTATGTCCTAAAGTTGAAGCTTCTTTCAGTCAGGAAATTTATAGGAAGGTGTCACAGCCGTATGAGTATGGAATCGGTGATGGTCTAATCTAATTGATTTAATTGGTGGTGGTCTGGGCTTGGCTATAACTCCGCTAATTTGAAAACTACGTCGTTCTAGTAAGGAGGTGTTGCACGAGATCCCCAACATCGAGGATGGAATCGGTCTGCCCAACTGGGAGTTGGTTATCGGGCTGTTCGTCGCCTGGGCCTGCGTGTTCCTAATTATTCGGCGAGGGGTCAAGAGTTCGGGAAAGGCCTCTTACTTCCTGGCTATCTTTCCGTACGTGATAATGGGAGTCCTCTTGGTACGAGCCGTGACCCTACCGGGATCCCTGGACGGCATCTATTACTTCATCAAGCCGCAGTGGGGCAAGATCCTGGATCCGAAGGTCTGGTACGCTGCTGTGACCCAGTGCTTCTACTCGCTGTCCGTCTGCTTCGGCAACATCATCATGTACTCATCCTTCAATAAATTCGGACACAATGTGCACCGCGATGCGTCGATCGTGACAGCCCTGGACACGATGACCTCCCTGCTCGCGGGATTTACGATCTTCGGAATCCTCGGACACCTGGCCCACGAGATCGGCACCGACGACATCGGCAGCGTGGTAAAGGGCGGCGCCGGACTGGCCTTTATCTCGTACCCCGATGCTATCGCTAAGTTCAAGCAGCTGCCCCAGATCTTCTCGGTGTTGTTCTTCCTCATGCTCTTCGTGCTGGGCATCGGATCGAATATTGCCATGACCTCCTGTTCGGTGACCGCCATTCGGGATCGTTTCCCCAACTTCAAGCAGTGGCAGTGCTCGCTACTCATTGCGGTCCTCAGCTTTGTGATTGGATTGATTTACATTACGCCGGTAAGTGTCTAGTATTGCTGGCGGTTCCCTTCAGATGTTAAGGACACACTTTTTAGCTTTCAATGAAAATTATTCAAGAGATTTTTATATAGCCCGATGAATACTTTACCGATCGTAGATAGACAGATATAGATTAGATAAATTTATAATGCAATTATTAATATACGATGTTGTATTTTCGACCTCAGTCGACATATAATTTAAGAATTCTACGTCAGTACATTAATCTATATTAGGAAGATAAGGCAGCAGTCTGCACCGCGTCAAAGCTGAACTAGGCATTGTCCGAAAGCTAATCAGTTCAAGCTTATACCGTAATCATAAGTCGCCGTGCCCATATACTATTTTTTAGTTGTGACATTGCCTTAGATTGTTCTCTTTTTCTTAAGGGTGGCCAATACATGCTGACCTTAGTGGACTTCTTTGGTGCCTCGATGATTGCATTGGTGCTGGGAATCGCCGAACTGTACACGATCGGATGGATCTATGGTACAGATCGCCTGTGCAAGGACATAGAGTTTATGCTGGGTCGCAAGGTCGGTCTCTACTGGAGACTTTGTTGGAGCATTTTTACGCCGCTGATCATGACTGTTATTTTGATATACTTCTATGCGACTTATGAGCCACTGACCTATAACAACATTGTCTTCCCCAATTGGGCGTACGGTAAGTTTGGCGGAACATTGAATATAATACGAACTGATTCTGTTTCCTTTCAGGTATTGGTTGGACGATCACCATATTTGGCATAATACAATTGCCGATTTGGATGATTGTTGCCATTATTCGAGATCCGGGCCAGTCTCTGGGGGAGAAGGTTCGAGGCGCCTTTACGCCGAACAAGAACTGGGGGCCGCTTGACCCCCTGCTCCGTGAGCAGTACAATAAGGAAATTGAGAACGATCTAACCCCGAAACGGGGAAAGGGTATTTGGGCTGCCATCAAGCAGAATATTTTCGGTTGATCCAGCCTTTGAACAAGGATGTGCATTGTACCCTTAACCCTTAAAGCATATATCTGCCGAGCTTGAACTGTAAAGTGCAATTAAATATTAGTTGTAACCAAAAGCCTGGCACGTTTGATATTCATTTTAGAAAAACCCATATAACTCTGATTTTATTTATAGACTATATACCTTGACGATACTCCATTAAAAAAATGTCAAGTACAGGTATATAAATAAAGAAAAAATTAAGCCCAGTTTACTAAATTAAATTTAATTAAGCTGCCTTATCATCTTAATTTTAATATTTAGTCTAAAGCAGATCAAATTATCCAAAAAAGAAGAAACCCCCACCTATTCTTATCCACCCATCAAATCACCTCGTTTCGCTCCACTTCTTTTTGGCCCCACAAATTGACCGCAACATTTGACAATTTTCGGCATTTGCTAAATCCGCCGCAAAAATGGTGGCTGAGAAAGAGATAGGGAAAATCAAGAAAAATGTTATGTACTTTGTCTCCGTTACTGTTCCAAATCAAACAATGGAAGCGGACGGCAGGGAAAGAGGGTCGCATCGGCAGACGCCGGTCACTCCCATTGTCAGCGAGGCACAGTGGTGATAGAGCCCATCTACTTACTTTTTAAATTACAAAATAAACATTGGAAAATAAAAATTGATTTGGCCAACCTAATGCAATTTATGGGATTTTAAGTGGTAGAAACATAACTAACAAATTTTTTAAAACTGATAGTTTCAAGACATTTTTTTTGTATAAAAAGATTACAAAAATATAAACGAAAAAAAATATTCAAGATACTTTGATAAATTTTAAAATATTTGACATAGAATTCAGATTAATTTCGAAAACATTGAAGGCCAAACTACTAATAATTATTTAATTTATTTCTTAAAACGTTCCGGCTAATTTTCAAAATGAATCCATTTCTTATAAAGGCCAGATGAAGTTATTGTAGAATCCCTGAAGCATGAGTACTTTAAAATCAAAGCTCTTGATTGAATGAGGAAAGTGCCCACTGTGCCGTGGGTCAGGAGTGAGAAGGACGGGCGTTATACTCGACGACGAGCCATCTTAGAGATAATTGCTTTGATAAGGCTTCGCGCTCGGTCAAAATGGGAAGCTCGCTGTTGGCCAAAAGCATTTTTTATAAATGTCACCAAATATTTACATGTCGCAGCATTGTGAAGCGGCCGGCAGTTTTTTCTTGTCGTGCTTTCTCGGCAAGCTTATTTCACCCTAGCCCGCATTCGGCCTGCGGCTTGACTTTGCCAACTGTCCGGCAGTGGTAGCTTCCAGGCCGCTGATTCCGGATGGCGGTTGCCGGCGCCGCGTTGCTGGAAACCGCATAAAAGTCATTGTCACAGCAAATGGATTAATTTTCGCGACACGCCGCCATGTACACCTCTCTTTCGCGTCCACTCTCTCGCTCTCTGTTGCACCCCCACAGTCCGCTTTCCGACCCTCTATTTTCCTTCCTCTCCTCTCTATCTGCTTCAGTAAGGGTATATAGGGAGCAGAAATCCAAATGCCAAGTTAATACCATTTTGGACATTTCCATTTGTAGTTATTTTGGAAGTTTATTAAAACATTTTTGAATATTAATTAATTACATATGTAAAAAGCCCTTGAAATTTCTAATAAACTCTCACCTAGTTCATGTTTTACTTCTTAGCTTCAAGTTGTAATAACATTTTAATAAAAATTACGTTGTTTATTTATCGTTATACAATATACGATTTATAAGTTTCACACCAAAAGCGTTTCATTAGGAACTGACACCAAGCTCAAATAGTAATTTGTCCACAAATCATGCCTTTCAAATAAAAAACGACCAATTATATTTGATAATTTCTTAAAAGATATTACCGGAAAGGACAAGTATCCTGCTTGAATCTGGCGTTTAGAGAAAAACGTGTTGTTTCTTATCTCATTTAGGTGGATATTTACGAAAATATATTAAAAAAACCTTCAAAAGTATTTATTTACGAAAATATATTAACAAATACTTCAAAAGCATTTATTTACGAAAATATATTAACAAATACTTTAAAAGCAAATACTTCAAATGGGAAAATCCTATTATAGGGTATTCAACAGTTGTTCAACTGAAATATTTCACTTTTACTTTTTTTATAAAGAAATGAAAAAGCCTGGTCTGTGGTTGAGCAGCAGTGGGGGTTTGGCATTTACCGCAACAATAATTACGTTTTGGGTTGGTTTTTCAGATCCTGATGCTGGCACGGAAGTGTATAATGTTGCTAAGTAGTTGCGGTTATTTGTTGTTGTTGGGCGACATTTTTGTTTCTTCATCGCTTTTATGTTGTTATTTCGTGTTTCGTAATTATCCCGAAAGGCAACAGGAGGTTTATTTCATACTGTAAAGGCCACAAAATTAAGTTTTGTAGCTGTTTAAAATGCGGATATAACTTACTTTTCTTTTCATTTTCGTTTTTCTCATAGATAAGTGAAATGCATCTATTAACTTATTTTTATTCACCTCCAAAAAGTATGCAGTACATCTTATAACTTGGATTCGACAGTGTTGCTACATAAATACACATGCATACATGCACATCGCAGAGACTTTTCAAAAATTAATTGGAAACATTCTCACGGACATTAACTTATTAATTTTGACACAGGCCATAGCAACTTTTTTGTAATTACTATTATTATTATATTCAAAAACAGACTTTTTAAAATAAGCACTACTAGCAAAAACCAAAATAATAAAAATAAAAAGTTAAAAAACAAATAACTGATGGAAATATACAAGAAACTTTATAATTTGAAACAGCGATCGTATTACTTATGTCTGGTAAATAAACCACCATATTTTTCTTTTGGTTTGTCTGCGGACTCAATACTTCCTCTATGCGGATACATATGATTCTTTCTAGTATCATCCATGATTGTACTAATGGTACTAGGCGGCGTCCCTACGATAAGTGTTGGTTCAGATGTTGTTTTTACTGTACTCATGGTAGCAAACGTTGACGATTGTGTTGATATTGGGTTTACTGTACCAGCCGGCGTCCCTACGATTAGTGTTGGTTCAGATGATGAGCTCATGCTCATGCGAGTTAACGCAGAAGTTGGTGATTCCTTTGTAACAGAAGGGGTAAATCGTGATTTTTTTGTAGTTTTGGTAGATAGTCTTGCAGGGACAGTTTTGCGTGTTGGAGTCCTTTTCGTCGTTCTACTAATATTAAGAAGATCATATATGACGTTCAGCAAATCATTGCCTTTTTCGTTTGTCTGTTTTTGTAGTTCAATGCACAAGCTTTCGCAATCCAATCGATAATCGAAGCCGTTGCGGCAAGTAAATTTCTGGGCACAAATGGCTTTATCTCGATTATAAAACCATTTGATTTTCTGCAGTGGGCAACCCTTTTGATTGATGGGTTTTCCGCATTTTTCTAAGAGAACATACATTTAATACATTTAATACATATAAAAATAAATAAGGAAGAGAGCTACAGTCGAGTACCCAAGCTGGCAGTGGCAAATAGTCTTAGTTTTCCCTAAACTCTCCAAAACAAATAAACATATAAATAACAATAAAAAATAACATACAAGGTTCGCACCAGATCAAAGCCACGGTTCGAGACTCGACTTACCATCTAAGGTAAAGTGCAAGTGAGTGCGAGATGATGTCAGAAGGCTGCAGATTGACTGTCTAACAACTGCTTGATGTATTGCATTTATTATACTAGATTTGTTTTAATGCGTTTATCGTGATTTGTGGTGTCGGTAGTGGCCGTGGCCACATTTGATTTGCGTGCAAAAGGTAATATGGTTGTCGTCAACTTTGGTAGGTTTAGCTTCTATAGTCTCTAAGATCTGTCGCCTAATAAGGACAGATGACAGACATACAGACGAACTGATCGACATGACTCGGCTGGTTAAGCTGATCAAGAGATCGAAAATGTCTCCTTCTGCCTGTAACATGCATTATCGTTTGACAATAAGTAGGCTATGGCAACAGGGTTTATAAAAAGATGGGATATATTTCTTAAGATTCTTTAATCTCTTACCTAATAAATATGTTTTGATTTTTATACCCTTGCAATTCACTATCAGAAGTCAGAAGTTTCAAACGCAGTGAAGCAGTGATTTCCGACCTCATAAAGTATTTACTTTTTTGATCAGCATCAACAGCCAACTCGATCTAGACATGTCCATGATACTTTGCAGATAGTCTTCCTCTATGCTCATTAGTATATAAGTCGAAATAGGTCAGATCGGCCAACTATAATTTAGCTGTCTTAGGAACAATCGGAACAATCGCTTTTTCTTACAAATTTCAATAAATTTTGCGATAAACCTATATATATACGATTTCTGAATAAAGGTTTTAATTTTATTACGATCGGACCACTTTATAATATTTCTGCCATTGGAGCAATCGTTAAATTTAAATGAAAATGTAAAAAAATTACAGAAATATATCGAATTTTTATGATCTAATTGCAAACTGCAAGGGCATACAAACTTCGGCTTACCGAAGTTTCCTTTCTTTCTTGTTTGACTTGATGTTATATAATAAAATATACTTACCTATCTCGGAATCCTTACAATTTGCAACTTCCGCCAACACCAAAGAAAACAAAATACAATGCAGTAAGAACATCTTTCTGCAGGCAATGGATCATTAAGACATGCTTATCCTCGAGTGAAAGGTTTGAAATCGTAGCGCCACCTAATGCAATTATACAAGCCGATTTTCAGCATATCGAAACGATTTTCAAATATCTTTTCTTCACACCTCCCCCCCTTCTTTCGTTTCATTCCGAGGGCTGACATGTTGCCAATCAGTCCAAGTGCCGAAAACTGTAACAAAATGCAGAAAAAGTGCACACACAGACCTATACCGTGGCCAAGGAGAAAGCATCGCAAATACCAAATAGAATTCTATTTAACTAAAAGCTAAAAACACCAACAGAAGCCAGCCAGCAGGCATCCTCCTTCGCCGAAGACCGCATTTCTTGCCTATGCTCACAATCGCATTTGTCTTGGCGAACAGCCCGCAACATGCTGAGAATAAGGGATCCCTTCCCCTGGCACCGAGACTAATCCCCAATTAGGGATGGCAATGAAAGAGTAATTGAAAAGCCAAGCAAGTGTTTGGGCAATGTGGTATAGCTTTATTTAACACTTCTGATTATAAAAAAAAATATAACTGATCTGTCAAACTTACTAAATCCACATTAAGAACTTTCTGATCAAAACTCTAATTCTTTGCAGGGATATCGTTTTACTCAGATTTCCGATTGGCTTTTTTTAAAAATTGTTCGGCAAATATATTGATAAATATATAATAAAACTGCGAGGGAAGCAAACAAGTAAGGTATTTATACCATTTAATGCATTTATCTCATAAAATGTAGCATAAAACGATTTTTATGTTTTCTTTCTTCCGTGTTCATGGATATGTAGTATACTGTGCGAACCACCCCGATGATCGACATCGTGGAGGTGCTGCAATCATCATTAAATCCTCCTTGGACTACCTGAGTGCCTCCTACTACCTACCTGAGTGCCTCAATATCGGAACCCCACCTGCAAGCAATTACCATAAACTTGGTCACCACACTTGGAAGAATTTCATTTGGCGCTGTTTACTGTCCTCCTGGTCACCGTCAATTTTGGTCAACTGAGCAATATTTTCGCCTGTTTGGCTCTATGGGCAGCCGTTTTGTTATTGGAGGGGACTGGAATGCGCACTACAACTTCTGGGGATGCAGACGCTCCAGCCCACGGGAAAACACCATGCAGATTCTGGCTATCGGCGGACCTACGCACTTTCCATGGAATAATGATCATCTACCGACAGCCATTGACTTTGCAGTGTATAGAGGCATTCCGTGCAGCCACCTTGCCATTTCGGAGTGCTTGGGCCTTTCCTCTGATCACATTCCGCTCCTGATATATTTCTGCGTTGCTGCTTATCAGTTCGTTGCTAAAACCAGGCTTTTCCCTCGGAGATCAGACACTAGAAGTTTTAGTGCCAGACTTTCTACAATGACTGAAGATAACCGATCACTTGTAACGGCGGTTGACATTGATATAACAGTTCCTCCGCCATCCTGGACTTCTTCAAAGCCTGAAATTGCAGCCTTGGCCAGGAAGGGTCGTGCACTTCGTCGTACCTGGATGAGGACAAGGCATACTCTCGATTTAGCTAGGTGGAAGGCATCTGTCTCGGAACTTAGGAAAGTTCTCCGATTGGCTAAGTCCGAATTTTTCGTAAATCATCTCAATGCCATCGATCCTAACCAGGATCATGGGTTGCTTTGTGGAAATGCACCCGAAACCTAATGAGGCAGCCACTTCCCAGATTTTCTCTTAAACGAAGCGATGATACTTGGGCTCACAGCGATTCTGCTATTGCCTAAGTATTTGCAGGCGATCTGGAGAGACGCTTTACTCCGTTTGATTTTGCAACAAGCCAGGAGACCCAGAAAACCATCTCTAGGTTTGGGCTCTCCTTTGGTTCTCCTGTTGCTGTGCGACCTGTGGATCAAGTTGAGATACGTGATAATTTTAAGGGACTGGTTCCCACTTAAGCTCCTGGCATGGATGCAATTGATGGTAAAGTAGCAAAGGCACTTCCAAGGATAGTTATTGCACAGCTCTGCCATCTCTTTAATGCTTCCCTTAACATTGGCCATTTTCCATCCCCCTGGAAACGTGTACTTGTCACAATGGTCCATAAGAAAGGGAAAAACCCGTGCTCACCAGATTCTTACAGGCCGATAAGTCTCCTGTCCACTTTCTCCAAGATATTTATGCGGATCGTGCTTGTTCGGTTGGTGAATATTGACGCCTTCATGGACGCTCTGCCGGGTCACCAATTTGGCTTTCGAAGTCGCCATAGCGCTATTGAGCAAGTTCACAGAGTTGTTAATCACATTCTGAGTGCTCCTTCGTTCTGATAGCGGTCTATCCCTCCAGGCCAAAAAAAGAGCTATTCTTGAGTGGCGTGATAAATAAACTTAAAAAAAAACAACTTTTTTTTAAATAATAATAACAATAATATGTATTCGCTATTACACAAACGTTGACTGTGGATTCTCTCTTAATACGGGAAAAGGTGACGCGCAACCAATTTCACTCTTGTTGTATAAGGTTACAACGCCGCCGGAAAGGTAAACTAATTCAGCCAATTAAAGCCAAAACATCTTAGTTACCTTAACGTAGATATGGAATCGCATTTGGATCTGGTTGGACTTCTGTCGGGTGATGTCAAAAATAAATAGACTTTTTCTGTTTATTTCCGCTTAGTCCAAAGCAGCTGAGTACATATAAACTTTCAAAGATGGCTATAACAATACTTAACGGGAATTTAATATTTCCTATATGATATAAGAACTCTACAAATTTATAGCTTACCCAAATAATGTTTTATACAATTATATATTTTATATATTTAAATAACCCTATTACTAACAATCTGATTTCATGGTGTACAAAAAATAACCTTTACAACACCAAGATCGTAGTGATACCCGATACCCAAAGCATTGTGGGTGAAATTAAATAGCACATGAACCTGAAAAAAAGAAAATGTTGACAAATAAAGACCAATGTTGCTACAGACATGCTGAGAAACATAAAAAAGACAAAAGTGTCTAGGAACATGTTGAGCAACACACATTGGTGGTGCCAACACAAAAGAAGAGAAGCATATACAGAAACTTTATTGTTTAATAACTCTTATCTTTATCATCCGATTTTACTAAAATTTGTAAAGCACGTAAGTAGAAATGTATTTATTTTAAATCTATTAAATTTCAATCGAAAAACACGACTTTAGCTTATTTATATGTAATGGGCGTGGCCAAATTTAGAAAAAATACTTGATCTGCGTGCAGGTTAGAATGTTGTCTCCAAATTCGGTAGCTCTAGCTCTCTTCATACGGACAGACGAATATTCTGACCCCGAATATATATATATATACATAGTATATTATGGGGTCGGAGATGGCTCCTTCTGTCCGTTACATACATTCTGGGTTTGCACGAAGTTATAATACTCTTGTACCCTATTGGTACCGGGTATAGCAATCGTCTCCATGACATTTTTTTTCTACATTTTAAAAGATCGGAAAATGTGAAATATGCCTTAAAACGGTGACATTTTTTGCTTGCCAGAATGTAACCGTTCTACTCACGCTCCCATCTCCAAGTGCAGCCCTCCCCGAGCTCACAGATACCCTCGGATCCGCCAAAAAAGATTTCCAGCTAAAAGGGAACTGCCTTAGAAATGGACCAAAAAAGAGAAAGAAGAAGAAAAAAATTTGGCAGTTCTTGGGAGTTCTCAGAAAGAAAAGTTGCGCGCTCATGCGAAGAGCCGCAAATGTGTGCAATGGGCATAAGTTTCGAAATGGGCCAGAGATGGGTTTCCTTTTTCCTGTCTGCACACCGCCATTTTTCCTGCTCTCAAACACCCATCGTTTCCTCTCCCCTCAGCCTTTGCCACTTCTTTCAGCGACTGGCGAAAATTTAAACGTAATTTCGCGAACGTGTAAAAAAAGAAACTTAAAAAAAGTTTGGTGTTTAGAGCAACTGACAGGTGCTGCAACTGTGCCTGGGCGGTGATACAGGGATGCCGGCTGTGTTTGCTTTGTAGCTGCCACATGGCGAACAAACATATGGGCGTGAGGTCGAAAATCGGATGAAGACCAGAAAAATAAAGTAATTGAATTTCCATAGTGCCCAGAGCACACAGAACATGCAGCACTTCCTTTGAATGCATTGTAGACAGAATGGTTGTTGTAAATGCGCTGATTGTCTTTTTCCAAACACCAAAAACGCTTACGAAACATTTCTGATGCAAAACTATAATATTAGTAAGGGATAATAATAATATTAAAATTTAAATAACCTTTCTTTGCGGTATCAATTTTCGACTTAGTTTAAAATCTGCTTATTAAGTATTTTTCTTTTTAAAATATTACTCTATTAACAATTTGTATTTACAATAAAATAAAATCATTTTTATTCTAAATTAGATTACAATAAAAAATAAAAGTTATAGTACAAATAAAAAATCTCCTGATGACTTATATATATATATTTATAAGAAAATCTGTACAATAATTCTTAGGAAGCGAGTCAATTTACTTATAACACCTTTTTTCCACTTTCCAAATTGTACTTTCTTTTTTTGTAGTGTAGTTTTTTGTGTTATACTCTCGCCTGGACACTATTTAAAATATTCAATTATCCTTAACTAAGCAAATTAATCAAGTGTCTAATGATTGAAATTTATGTTGGATTTGAGACACAATTCTCTTCTCCGTCCATATATTAACGAGATGGACTGCCTGAAGATACAAAGTTTTTATACCCGGTACAAGGGTACAAGGGTATTATAAGTTAGTGCCAACCGAGAATGTATGTAACAGGCAGAAGGATAAGTCTTGTTTTTATTGTTTATCTTATCTTTATTGTTTTTAAAACCAAGGTAGGAAAAAAGAAAAGGATTTTACCCGGGGTCGAACACAGATTTTTCCAGAACCCCCGATCGAGAATCACACTTCAACTATCTTCGCCAAAGTTCCTCACACTTTCATTAGGTTTAATGAGCCTTTGGCATCAATCAGTGGCAAAATATAAAATAAGTTGGGATAATGATATGCACTGCCTTCGGCGACCGGCAGCCGCCATTTGGAGAACTATAACTGAAACTTAATCCAACCTTCCGAGCTCTGAAAAAAAAGCTAGAACATAAATAAAAGCTTTGATCGGACTACCTAGTAGATGGTTTTTGTGAAGTTTGCATAAAATGGGTTTAGCGGTTCTTCAGTTATTACATTTTTTGCAATGTTTACGGGCAGCTGCTTTGATATTATTGTCAGGTGATTTTCGTCAAACATTTCCTGTCGTTCGTATAAATGGTGAGTCTTGAATTCTTAAAATGTACTACACACCTGATCATATTAATAGGTACACAAATCAACTTAGACTTTGAGGTAACAGAAAAAGTTTTCATTATTTTAAACTTTTTGTCTCATTGGTTCTTTAACTATTTGTTTCTAATAAAATAAACTTAATTGTATCATTAGATAATAATATAACAGAAAGGAGTTAATTTTTTGTCTTAGATAAGTTTTAAGTCTGATCATAATAATAGGTACATTTCATGTGTTGGTGAGAAAAAAAGTTTAATTTCCAATTTGGATTCTTTTTATACCCTTGCAGAGGGTATTATCATTTTGACCAGATGTTTGCAACTCAGTGAAGGAGGCATCTCCGACCCCATAAAGTATATATATTCTTGATCAGCATCACCAGCCGAGTCGATCTAGCCATGTCCGTCTGTCTGTCCGTCTGTCGGTTTCTACTCGAATTTCAGCTCGATAGCTCAAAAACTGAGAGCAGTTTTTGAGCTATCGAGCTGAAATTTTCAGCATTGTCTTATTTCTTTAGCACGCAGTATATATGTCGGAACGACCATAGCCATAGGAATGATGTCGAAATTAATGTAAACAAAATTTTAACTTCTCTGTTTTTCAACGTATTTCTATAAATTTTGAGATATAGCAGTTTTTGATGCTTCTAGAATTACGGTTTTAATTTCATTAAGATCGGACCACTATATCGTATAGCTGCCATAGAAGCGATCGGTTGATTTATATGAAAATGTAAAATTCTACATGTAAAATGTAAAATTTACAAAATTCGATATTTTTTCAACATTACTAAAATGGTTCGATTTTCACTGATCCAATTGCAGACTGCAAGGGTATACCAACTTCGGTTTACCGAAGTTAGTTTTCTTTCTCGTTTTTAGCTAAATTCGTATTTCCCGACTTAGTATCTTGTGTATCCACCACTACTGCTATTCTTTTGGTCATACTATTAAAATAAGCCTGGCAGGTTTCTACTGGTGTTTCATACCCCCATCCCATATTTTTAGGTTATTTGAAAACAAATTCTTTGCTAATTTCTTTTTTAAGTCTCCGCACAAGTTTTCTATAGGGTTTAGGTCGGGGGATTGGCTTGGCCACTTCAGAACTTCAACTTTTTGGTCCTCGAAAAATTAAGATAAAAGCCTTAATGTGTGCTTAGGATCATTGTCTTTTTAAAATACCCAACGGAGTGACATATTTTCCACAGCATATGGTACTATAACTGTTTCCAATATGGATTTGTATACTTCAGCCGTCATTTTGTTCCTAAGTCTGATAAATTGGACCTACGCCGTACCATGAGAAGCAACCCCATACCATTATATTACCACCTCCCTGTTTGACTGTTTATTTTGTAAACTGTGAATGAAATTCCTTTTTATTAGAGCGTCGAACATTCCTTTTCCAATCATTTCCAATTAAATGTATCTTGTTTTCATCGCTCCATAAAATGTTTCTCGACTTTTTCTCCCCGATGCATGCTTACCAGCTTTTAGTCCCATGCTAAAGTTTGCCTCATGTTGATATTTTTTTTGCTCATAAGTGGAATCTTTCTGTGTCCTTTTTGCTCAAAGATACTATGAAGTGGTCAAGGGTTTCCGGTGTTTAGTGTGGCATTCCACGTGTTTCCTGGCTTGGTTTCCTTTCTAATGCATTTTTAACAAAATTATGAGACCTGTTCATTTATTTGGCAATGGCTCGCAAAGATTTGCCTTCATTTTTCAGACTAAGAACCAATCGATCTTCTTCTTTAGTACAATGACAATTTCGATCAATTTTTTCAAAAAAAAATAATTATTGAAATCTTTTTATTGACAGTAGCTAAACGAAATTTACCTTTAGTTTCAAAAAAATCACTAAATACAAAATGATTCACCCTATATTTATGAGAAACGTAGCCCTTACCTATTATTATGATCAAGCGAAATGTGTGGTTGACTCACAATTTATAGAAATGCTTCGATATACGGGGCATCGCTCTTTCAACGCTTTGTCACAGTGTAGCCAGACATTGACAAAAACAAAAATCAAAAATTTAAAAGCTGTCAACACTTTAAGTATGAAAAAACCGTCTTTAAATAAATAATTTCTATGTGTACCTATTAATATGATCAGGTGTGTATATATATGTGCGTGTAATTTTCGCATTTTCTCTTTTTTATATGAAGACGATCACGGACTGCGGATGAAGGTAATGTACGAAATAGATCTGTTGACCCCACGACATATGAACGAATATGCACAAGACGCAATGTCTTATGTACGAAAATATGTTCGACTTGATCTGTATATTACATTTACATGTAATCTGCAGTGGAATAACATCAAAAACAATTAATTCGAAGGAGAGTCGACAAAACTGATCGTCATGACATTACAGCAGGTGTTTTTCGAAAATAATTGGAAGCACTATTGGATTTAATTGTAATATTATGTGTATTTGGAGAGGTACGTTGCCATATGTACTCCATCGAATGGCAAAAAAGGGATTGCCGCACGCACATATATTAATTTGACTGGTACTTAAAATAACTCCGGATCAAATCGATAACGTTATATCGGCTGAAATTCCTGATCAAACTGTTGATCCTGAGTTATTTCACGTTGTCGTTAAAAACATGATACATGGACCGTGCGGTGAACTAAATATGAATTCACCATGTATGATTGATGGAAAGTGTTCGAAACGATACCCAAGACAATTGACTTCAGAAACCATAACGGGCAATGACGGATATCCATTGTATCGACGTAGATCACCTAATAATAATGGCAAAACGGCAACCATTAGAATTCGAACCTAGGACTGTGAAGTTGATAATCGTTGGGTGGTTCCGTATTGTCCTTTATTTTCGAAAATGTTCAATGCACATATAAATGTGGAGTACTGTAATTTAGTAAAATCCATTTAATAGATTTGTAAGTATGTAAATAAAGTAAGCGATATGGCTTTTTTTGGTGTTGCTCGTGATAGACATGATGAAATTACTCAGTATCAAATGGGGCGCTATATTAGTTTCCAATACACAAAAGGCATCCTGTGGTTGTTCACTTGGCTGTGCATCTTGAGAATGGCCAACGTGTTTATTTTAATAAAGCAAATGTATTGGAAAGAGCGGCACAACCACCAGCAACTACGTTGACAGCTTTTTTCAAATTATGCAAAACTGATACATTTGCGACAAATTTTTTATATTCTGAAGTGCCTTCTTATTACACATGAAATGTGTCTTCGAAAAAATTTCAAAGACGTAAACAAGGAACACCAGTCGATGGGCATCCAGGCATTTTTCAAACAGATGCATTTGGAAGAATATTTATTTATTTATTTACATACTGCTTGCTTAAAGTTAAAACTAAAGCAACAGGGGTGGGCAGCCATAGCTACTTAGGCTTTAGGCTGCATTTGGAAGAATATATACTGTACATCCTTATCAGTTCTGAGTGTTTTTATTTGCGATTGTTATTAGTTAACGTCACTGGCCCAAAATCACTTCAAGAATTAAGAACAGTCAACGGGTATTTGTGTCAAGCATATCTTGAAGCATGCCAACTCTTGCATTTATTGGAGGATAATGCACATTGGGATTTAACACTTTATTATGCATATACTTCAGCTCATCCTCAACAAATACGAATGCTATTTGCCAATATAATATCAACATGTATGCCATTAAATCCACTTGAATTATGGAAAAAATATAAACATTATATTGCAGAAGAAATTTTAATTCGTATGCGTAATTATTGAAAAGATCCTGATTTGTTGATTACCATGGAAATGTACGACGAAGCTTTGATAGTAATTGAAGATATGTCTCTAACGATTGCAAATAAAGAATTAGGACAATTGGATGTGACCGCACCAAATCGTGAGATGAATGATTTACTTGATCGTGAATTGCAACGTGAGCAGGAATTTTATTCTAATGTCTTGCGTTTATTTGTACAATCGAATATAACCAAATTGAATATTCAGCAAAAACATGTATATGGCACAGTTATACAAGCCGTTTCCAATAATGCAGGTGGATTATATTTCTTGGATGCACCTGGTGGTACAGGCAAAACGTTCGTTATATCACTTATTTTAGTGACTAATCGATTGGAGCAGAAAATTGCATTAGCACCTGCATCTTCGGGAATTGCTGCTACATTACAGGTGATTGAAACTCCGACTTGCAATATTTCGAGAAATTCCGCCATGGCCAAGGTTTTGCGATTAACATCAATTATTTTAAGGGATGAGTGTACAATGGCGAATAAAAAATTAGTAGAAGCATTTAATCAAACAATGCAAGATTTACGTGGTAATCAACAGCTTTTTGGTGGTGCTTTGATATTACTGTTGGGGGATTTTCGTCAAACATTGCTGGTCATTCCTAGATCAACTCCTGCTGAAGAAATAAATGCCTGTTTGAAGTCATCAGTTCTTTGGAGATATGTAAAAAAATTGACACACATTAATATGCGTATTCACCTACAAAATGATCCAGCTGCCCATGAGATTTCAAAACAATTGTCAGAAATTGGAGGTGGCAAAATACAAATCGACCGTACCGACGGATTGATCGCTGTACCGAACAATTTTTGTACAATTGCACAATCAATAGATGAATTCAGGGACCGTAAATAAGAGTTATGATTTAATAAAAATCAAAGGTCTAGAAATCGTCTGGGAAGTGCTGGAAAAATACACATATGATATTTTTTTACAGCGAAATTTAAGATAGAATAAACTTTTTTTCGCGATTTTTAAAGTAAATGTCAATTTTAACTCTTAAAAATGATTTAAAAAATAAAAATCAAATATAATAATTATATTTTAATTTTTATTTAAAAATCAAAAAATAAAAGTTATTTTTGATTTTTATTATAAAAATCAAACAATAAGAGTTATTTTTTGATTTTTATTATAAATATCAAAAATAAAAATCAAATTGGAATATCTTCTAAAAGGAGGATTCTATAGCACGTATTAACCAATAAATATGATCTGCTCTTCAATACATGAAAGCGAATCATCACCAACTGCATCATCGTAAGAGAACATTTAATACCAGATTATATATCTTCACTCTGAGAATTCGCTGTAAGCGAACGTATGTTAACATTTTCCTTAATTTAAAGTCCGTCGAAGTTCTCGGATAAAAAACTTGTCATTCGCAAGCGAATACATTTTACATGTATAGTATATGCATATGTATACACTTTTTAGCTTCCCAAATATTCCCTCTAGTCACAATATTAGTAAACGCCTTATGAATCTATTAAGATTTATCTGTGTTTAATTTTAAGAACATAATTTTCTTAATGGAATCTTCAGATAGATTGCATCTTAAATCTGTTAGTACAAGTTTTACAGCAGAAAAAGCTCTTTCCACAGAAACCTGGGTAGCAGGCACTGAGTGCAGGATCTTAGCAAGACGATACAGCCGTGGGTAAATGAACTTTTTCTCTTCCCAATAGGTCATAATGTCCACGCTTGGGTCTATGGTCTTTGGCGAATACCCATAGATTTCAGTTGTAGCCAATTTGATCTCAGGTTCGTCCTCTTCCTCCGATTCTTCGCTGCCAGAGTCCACCTCAATTGAACTTAGATACGCTTTCAAAAGGTTGCACGAACTTTGGGGATTTGGTTCATCCACCTTCTCCACTTTAATTGGGCTCTCCTGATAATACATGAAATACTTAAAATTATTATTCATAATAAAAATATTTTAAACTTCTTATCTAACCTTCTTCTGTGTTAGGGCAAGTATTTGCCGCATCAATCCTACTAAGTGCTTTCTGGCTGTTGCCTGGTGAAGGGGATTTTTCATAAGAATTCGACGAATTCTTGGATCCAAATAAATTGCAGACAGAATTACTTCATTGGTTGTTAGCATTTTTTCTCGATTTTCTAAGATATTGGCTAGATCCTCACTATGGGCATTGCCCTTCATAGATTTAATAGTTAGCTTCGTTTCTAGCCACAGCTTATAAAAGTCGCCAAAATAAAGCTGCTTGCTCTGCAATTTTTTTGTGGCTACGGCAATCGGCTCCAGCACAGATAGTAACACTTTAATATCCTCCCATTGCTCTACGGATAACTGCGAAGGAAAGTTCTGCAGGATGAACTCCTCGTATTTGCATACACTATTCAGCATTTCATATGTTGAACTCCACCTTGTTGGTACATCGATAATTGGTAGCGGTAGAGATGTGGTTGAAATCACAATTCTAAACGCAGTATACAAGAGGATTAGGAATTTTAATGTAATATTAAAGTAATATTATCCATTTTATGTACTAACCTGAATGTCGGAGTTCGCAGAGTTTTTGCCAATGTACGGGCTTTTGCGACAGTCACGCCCCTTTTTTCATCGTCCAACAAATCTTTAACAGCTAGTTGCATGCAGTGCGCAGCACATCGGATTGATGATATAGAAAATATTTTAATGTTTTTCATCAGCTCCTCATTTTCGACATCAACAGTTTGAACAATAATCGGATCTTCATTTAAGCACTCGATTGCTTTTAAAATGTTTCTGCCATTGTCAGAAGTAATCGTATATATTTGCTGCTTTGAAATAGAAAAGTCTGCCAATATGTTTTCTATTTCTTTGCTTAAATTGAGTCCTGTGTGTTTATGGTGGAGCTCAATAATACCTAGAGTGTTTACTTCAATGGCTTCATTTCGGTAATACTGCACATTTACCCCTAGTATTCCCTTCGAGTGTCGCGAGGCGATATCAATTTTCAGCGACAGCATCTTATTTTTAAGCCTTTTTTGTAAAACTGCTTTTTCGATCTCATATTTTTTCGTAACGTGCAGCATAACGTTTCTTGAAGTTATTGGATTCATTTCCAAGCCGTTAAAAATTTGCTCCGTTAGTTTTTTAAAAGGGGCTGAATCGAACAACTGGAGTGGTACCTTTTCTTCAGTCACCAATTGCACACAGGAGGTTGACTTCCTTCTCTGTCCAACTCAGCCGAGTAGATGTCTGCATGCGACTCCAGAAGATGCCTCTTTAAATTGGTAAAGTATGTTCCCGTAAAAAAACGTTTGCAAACCTTACACTTTGATACATTTTTTGGTAAAAATTCAAAAAATGTGCGAACAATTGTATCTGGCTTGCGACCCATCGTAATCAAATTGATTAAGTCAATTAACAAATGAATCAGAAATCAGTGCAACGTTGATCACTGACATAATTTACGTTATATTAATTATAATTACTTTCAAGCTTCATAGCGATCTTGGGGTGGGTACTTTGGTTACATATGCATCATACATATATCAACGGAAAGGTATTAAAAAGCGGATCATATTTATAGGTTGATCCGTGCTATAATTTCTTCCCTTTAAAAGATATTCTAATTTGATTTTTATTTTTGATTTTTATAATAAAAATCAACAAATAACACTTATTTCTCAATTTTTTAAATAAAAATCAAAAATAAGAGTTATTTTTGATTTTTAAACAAAAATTAATACATAATTATTAAATTTGATTTTTATTTTTTAAATCAATTTTAAGAGTTATAATTGATTTGTATAATAAAAATTAAAAAATAACTTTTATTTTTTGATATTTATAATAAAAATTATAATAATTACGGACCCTGGATGAATTGACTGAATATGTTTTTCCAAATATTCTTCAAAATTACAGAAATCATGATCGGTTGAGAGAACGCTCCATTTTAGCACCAAAGAACATTCATATCAATGCCATTAATTTTCAAATTCAAGCGAAACTGCCCGGTGTAGTCACGACATATAAGTCAGTTGACAGTGTTATGATTTGATTATCTTATCAGATAAATCAAAAGGAGAAGTTTGTTTCATACCACGTATATCCCTATGATTCCAACTAAAATGCCATTTGAGTTCAAACGATTGCAATATCCTGGAAGGTGATCATTTGCGATGTCTATCAACAACAAGGAATTTATATTTCATAGTATACGTAGTGAAGCACGTACCGGGCGTATGACATCTATATTAAGCTCGTTATACTTCTTGGAGTATAGTTCTAAGACAACGCGTATTAAATTTAAACTCTTAGTTTTTTTTTTTTTTGGTGCACAAATGAGGACGAATGTAGCTAGAAACATGTAGATCAATACCCAAAAACTACAAGTGTTGCTAGGGATATGTTGAGCAACACGCATTGACGTTGTCAACATAGAAGAAGAAAAAGCATGCACAGAAACTTTATTTTTCAATAACATCCATGTTTATTGTCCGATATTACTAAAATTTTTAGATATATTTTTTTCATATATATTTACTTTAAACCGTAAATACGGACAATAGCTCAGTTACTTGTTTTTTATGATTTTCGGGGGTGGAAGTGGGCGTGGCAAAATTTGAAAACAAACTGATCTGCGTGCAACAGATAGAAATGTTGTCACAAAATTTGGTAGCTCTAGCTGTTATAGTCTCTTAGATCTGCTGTTTCACACGGACTGACGAGACACGGATAAAATCGACTTGGCTGGTGACGCTGATCAAGAATACATATACCTTATAGGGTCTAAGATTTCTCCTTCTGTTGGTTGTGATCAAGATAGTTTTAGTACGTCATTGAGATTTCGGATATAAGGCTTATAAATAGTTTAAAAAACTCAGTTTTCATTTTTATTCGTTTTAATTAACGATTGTTCTAATTCGACAGAGTGTTTGTTCGGGAAGTGAAAGTTTGAGTACCGTGTATGTCACAGTCAAGCACACTCGACGGAAGCTTTTTTACTTTTATTATTTTATTTTATGGCTACTAGAGCTAGTATAATTTACAGGTAAAATATCTTTTTTAACTATTTCAGGAAATTGCTATCTAAGCATCACTATATACTATACCAGCAGTATACGGAGTTTAGATTTTATGCCTCAAAATATCAAATGTATACGCCAAAGTACAATTTTTATACTCTATAGTTTCAATTGTGTATTTTCGAGTATAATTTGTATACGAACCTACATCGAAAATTCGATAACATATCACGTTAGTTGAAATTTAGTGTTTGTTTATCGAATTAGTGATTATCCTGAAGTCTTTATGCAGATGAGTATAAACTTTTTACTTTCGTAGTTTCAAATTGATAAGCATCTTATTAAGAAATTTTGAATACACAAAAGTATAGAATTCATGTAACAAAAGTATAGTTTCTACGGCGATTTTTTTTTTGGGTGTAGGAAACAGAATACCCATTAACGCTTCGAGAGCAAGAAACACTGACAGGCAGAGATGTTAACGAAAACAAAATAATTAGATATGATTGCTGTTTAAAAAATATTTTGATGTGGCAATTAATGGAGGCCTCGGCTTTAGTAGATGTATTGTTAGATAAGGATTTTAAAATTTGTAAGCCAGATCAATTGGTTTAAGTAACACGTAAGCCGTTTTCCCTGCTTGATTGAAACAAAAGAGGGACAGGAATGTGGGTAAAAATCAGGGCTTTGATGGCTTGACAAATGTGATGGCCTATGGTCAATGACATTTTTGCTTGTTGTTGACGAGAACCTGCAACAAAAGGCAATCGAGTGGTTAGGCCACGGCCGTGGCTAGGGTCTGGAGGATACTGTTGTGGACGTAACGCCCAAGCAGCCGCAGCGTTTGTGGTCCGCCGCAGGCGGATGTGCAGCCCCTGGCCAAAATGACGATAGTATCCCGCACACATATCTGCGTAGAACTTAATGCGCCACCGCCCGGCACGCTGTGCGTTAAATTCGGATAAATGTTTATAAATATACTGCGGTCGCACAGAAATTTAGCATCGAAGTGGCTCGTGGGATGTGTTTAAACCACTTTTGGCAGTGGCGAGGCTCTTGGTGTTCATTTATTCTAACTTTTACATTTTAATTACATATAATTTGCATAAATTCAGTTATTTTTATTCCATTGCAGAGGTGGTTGTGGTTTTTGGCAAAATATTTTTAGCGAAGTCTTGTCAATAATACAGGAAAAATTCAAAAACAAGAGTTTATCCTTAAAACGCGTTGTATTAAAAAAATACTCAAGCAGTGGAAAGAGCTTAGAAATTATTTAATACTTAATAATATCAAATGTATAGCACTAGTTCTTATGCTCTATAGTTTTAAATGTGCATTTTCGAGTATTATTTTTAAACGAACCTACATCGAAAATTCGATAACAATCGCGTTAGCTGGAATATAGAGCTCTTCTGTTTGTGGTGTTAGTGGTTTTTTTTCAGTCTTGGCGCAGATTAGTAGTTTTTATACTTTCGTAGTATCAAATTAATAAGCATTTTATTAAAAAAAATGTAATACTCAAAAGCATAAAATTCATGTAACAATAGTTTAGTTTTTATGACGATTTATTTGGGTGTAGTATATAAAGGCTTACTTTTACCGATGGGATTGTTTTCTAGTCCTACACTTAGATCGAGCCATTCCAATGAAGAACTTTAAAATAAATTGTTGTACCTGTTTTTATACCCTTGCAGAGGGTATTATAATTTTGCCATGATATTTGCAACGCAGTGAAGGAGGCATCTCCGATCCCATAAAGTATATATACATATTCTTGATGATCATCACCACCCAGGTCCGTCTGCCTGTTGGTTTATACGCGAACTAGTCTCTCAGTTTTTGAGCTATTTTGAGCTAGGAAGGTTTGCAAAATAAATGTAAAAAAAAATTTTACTTCTCTGTTTTCAAACGTATTTCTTTAAATTTCGAGATATGGCGCTTTTTTACGGTTTAAGAATTACGCTTTTAATTTCATTAAGATGGCCAACTATATCATATAGCTGTCATAGAAGCGATCGGTCGATTTATACAATTATCCAAGTAAAATGTAAAATGTCCAAAATTTGCTATTTTTTTAAACATTACTAAAATTGATCAATTTTCAATAATCCAATTGCAGAGTGCAAGGGTATACAAACTTCGGTTTAGCGAAGTTAGCTTTCATTCTTGTTTATTTTAATTTCTCGTTTAATTCCTTAAGGTGCATCCTTAACTATAAATGGTTTTGTAGCAAAATTGTAGTCAGGAGGCTATTGGTTTTAATTTGTCTGCTCCATATGTTACTTTTATTTAAATTCGCGAGAATTTTCTTTCAGTGTAAGCGGCTGGTCTTGTCTGTTATGCGTTTAAACTTTTAATAGTAGGCTGCGGTATAGTATAAGTTCATTTAAATAGTATAGGACACTGCGGCAACAAAATGCCCAACCTGCGGCGCCAGGTGCTCAGTGCCTTCAAGAAGCTCCATCGGACGCGGCAGTACGTTTTCGAGGCCGACTTCCAGGCTTTGGCGGCAGGACGCGATAAGATCAACGAATCGTTACTGCTGAATCGAAACGAGACCAACGAGGATGAGATCCAGAAGATGATTAAGCTGGCTCAGAAGGTGGACCAAGAGCTGCGCACTAATGTGATTCAAGCCAAGAAAAAGGAGAAGGGGGGGTCTACGATTAAGAAAGTCGTTAATTGTTATTGTTAATTCGCTAGCTACCAGATGAAGAGCCTTAGGAAACACAGCCACAGCACAGCCACTAAAATCTGTATTTATTTTCTATCCAATATATACCTCGAGGAATCGAGCTTACTTATTAATACTAGCTTTTGTAGAAAAAATTACATTTTATGATCTCTAGTCAAAGGAAATGAGCTTGGCGTTATAGTCACCTTATACTTTAAATTTATCTGGGAGGTTTGCATACGGCGGCAATATTTAATTTCTTATATTTTATTGGGAAACCTCGCCTATAAAATTAAACACATTCCTTTCCTTTAGCCTTGCTTAATAATTCAGATAAAATTAAACACTTCTCGCCGGCTTTGCATAGCAAGCATCAATGTATAAAACTCAATTCTGTTCTCCATTCTTGCTGAAAAATAAATTTCCCAACAAAAACTGAAACTGAATCGATGGAGCCCACTATGGAACAAATTATGAAAGCGACAACAATAGCAAATACATAGTTATACCTGAAGCAAATAACCAAAACACGAACACGAAAGCGGCCCCTCCAAAGTTCCGCTCTGGCTAATTCTCATAGCTTTGAAACTCTAAAAGTTTCTGATATCAAACTTTGTGACGATTAATAGTAACGTTAACAAAAATAAATTACAAATAATTTACTAGTTTCTAATTCGGCACGCTGCTCTTTAGTTTCAAGGCTAGGTATTTTACAGCTTAGTGCCGAATGCGAAGCTAGTTGATTTTTTGTGATTTAATTTTGTTAACGTTACTATTAATCGTCACAAATCGTAAAAGACATTAAACCAAACATTTTTTAAAGCTAAAAAAAAAAAAATGTTAACTCTAAATTCTTAATTATAATATTTACCTAAATTTTGTCAAGACAAAAAAATGATCATATCAAAATACCTTTCCAACGACATATAGCAACTTTCTGTAAGTTTAGTCGTTCAGAAGTTATGGGAGCGAAGAATCGATTTTTTTTCCTGTTTTCCCGGCAAAGTAGCGGAAAACTCAATAATTAGATCAAATTAAAAAAAAAATTTAAAACGTTTGTTTTTAAGTTTAAATTATTTTAAGTTTCGTTTGATGGTTTTAATTTTTTACATAAATCCTTGTATAGTGAGTGCATGTAAAAGGTTAGGTAAATGGGATCTTTGCTACTAATTTTAATGATATGTGTTATAAACCAAAAGTTGAGCAATCTCAATGGCTATATGACATTGAGTGACTATAAAAATCGTCAGAGCCATTTTTAAAAAAACTTCAAAAACATACATAAAAATATTAATTTTAAATATAAATTCATAAAAATATTATAAAGATAAATTATGTCAAGGCAAAGCTATTATTATTTTAATATACCTTTCTAACGACGTATAGCACGTTTCTGTAGCTTTAGTCGTTTAGAAGTTACGGGCGTCAAACTAGCGGAAAAACCAAAAAGTGGTAGAACAAAAGTTGTTCAGCTCGAGCTGTTAAATAAAATAATAGTGGTTCTGGGGCTCTAAAACAAAAAAATCGACACACAGACAGACAGACAAACAACATGACAAACGTTCATTCATTCATTTCGGAAAGGCCGTTAAAATCTTGTTTATTGAATATCTTTTGAACGGAGCATCGGATCGGGATGATTGAGGTGTCATAAAAATAAGGGGATTTTAGCTCCATCGGGCCTTAAAAGCTCCACCACAGTCTCGGTCCTCATCGTCACTACGTGGACTGCCCTCCGCAGGGATTATATTATATTATATTTTATTTCAAATCAATATCATTTTTTTATTTTTAAATGTCTCTTACGATTTTGATAGTCACTTTAGATGGATTGACATTATAGCCCTTGAGATTGCTCAACTTTGGAATAGAATACATATCTCCGAAAATTCGATTTTTTAAGATTTTTCCCATCAAAATTAGTAGCAATGATCTCACTTTTTACAAGTACTATACATTACATATATATTGAACTTCATGTAGAGTCATATAGAGACATATGCTCAAATGGAATATACTAAATAAAAACCCCAAACAAAATTTTAGAAATTTAAATTTTATAAAATGTTTCAAAACTTTTATTTATAATTTTTACCATTTTTTGTTTAAACAAATACTCTGATATCAAACAAACAAGCTGCGACATGTGCTTAATTTAATTTTTCAGCTAAGTGACGATTTGGAAACTAATTCCATTATTTGTTAATTATTTTGTTTTCTAAATAGCTATTAATTGTCCAACAATTTGGTATTTCAAATTTTTTTTAGTTGAATCCACTTTATAAAGAGGTGTTTTTGTTTCCAAGTAGTGAATGAAGCATTTCCAACCCCATAAAGTATATATTTTCTTGATCAGCATCACTACACGAGTCGATCTTGTCATGTCCGTCCTTCTGTCGTTGCTCAACAAACTAATCTCTCAGTTTTTGAACTATCGGGTTGAAGCTATTAAAATGGTTATTTCTTTTGCCGTTAGTATACAATGGCGGCAAAAAAAATTCCGGACAGGCAAAAAATACTAATTTTGGAAATGTTTAAAAATTGTGTTTATTGTTTGAAGAAAATATTTATTAAACTTATTAAAATAATATATAAGCCTATTAAAAAAAGCTTTCATTAAAATTCCACTAATGATTTTTTTTAGGAAAAGGCTTAAATGGATAAATGTTTTTAAATAGATATTTAAAAAAAAAATGCTGACTTCTTGTGTTTTATTTTATATCTCGACTTCTAGAAAACAAATTCAGCCAACCGATATTTAATTTTAGAGGGTATGAACCAACCTTTCAACCTTTTATACATATTATTTATAATCTATAAGTACTTTGGGTGCTAGAACCCGAGAAACTAAAAAAAAGTGAAATCTTCAATTCGTAAGTCAAATGTTAACATGCTGCTATTATCCAAAAAAGTCGAAAAAATCCGTTGGAAAATCAAGACATGGGTTTTCCTAAAGTTTTTTGGCCCAAAGTATCAACAAGCCAACAACTCCAGAAATCCGTTGAAAAATAGACTTATCGTGGTTTTTCAAAGCTACACCCAGGAAAAAAAATTCCTAAAATTGTAGGAATTGGTGATTTACTATATTGCCTAAAAATGTCTTTTTAGGCAATGATGGTCTAAAAAATGGATCATATTACCAAAATGCCATATTTTAAGAATTGTAAGCCTACAATTTAGGCAATAACCCAAAGCTAACAAGTAAGAAAGCTACAGTCGACTGTGCTCAACTGTGAGATACCCAGTACCTAAACGTTTGCGCTTCACACTAAAAGGCAACTTAAAATTGTACATACATACATTGGCGCCATTATATCGCACGGCCAAGGCTCGAATGCGCCACCTGTCGGCTACAGCTTGCAACAGCAGTGCCTTAGGGCGGTGTGTTAAAATTCAAACCTTATTGCTAATATCTCTCATGTTTATCATCCGATTTTATTGAAGTTTTCAGGAAACGTCCGTCTCTATTTCATTAATTTATTGTATCTATTAATTTTACCATATTAATTCACGCATATAGCTAATATAACGTTTTTATGATTTTCAGGAGCGGAAGTGGGCGTGGCCAAACTTTAAAACAAACTTGATCTGCGTGCAACAAATTCCAATGTTGTCACCAAATTTGGTAACTCTAGCTCTTATAGTCTCTGAGATCTGTTGTTTCACACGGACAGACAGACGGACAGACGGACAGACGGAAATGGCTAAATCGACTCGGCTGGTGACGCTGATCAAGAATATATATACTTTATAGGGTCGGAGATTTCTCCTTCTGCTTGTTACATACGTTCTCGGTTGGAAATTCTTTACAGTCTCGGGTATAAAAATTCCATTTTTAAGCCATTGGTTACCTAAATGTTAGGTAATAGGATGCCTAAAGATGTTATCTCGCGTGAGTGCATTCAATTCCTAACTGGTTCTAACATCCTTGTCATGGAGTGACGATTTACGGCCCACTCTTATATACGAGGTGTGTTAAAAAAGTATAGCGAATTTTGTGTTTTTTCAAAAAAAAAAATTATTTATTCATGAAAATCTATTTTGTCCGCTTCAAAGTAATCCCCATGAGATCTTATACACTTGTGCCAACGGTTTTTCCAATCTTCGAAGCACTTCAAAAAAACATTTTTTTTTATCTTGTTCAGCTCCTCCTTCGATGCCGTCTTTATCTCGTCAAGCGTAGCGTAACGTCGTCCCTTCATAGGCCTCTTCAGTTTAGGGAACAAGAAAAAGTCACAGGGGCCAGATATGGGGAATACGGTGACTGCGGCATCATTAGTGTGTTCTTTTTGGCCAAAAAGTCGCGCACAAGCAACGATGTGTGAGCAGGGGCGTTATCGTGGTGCAAAAGCCAATTTTTGTAACTTGCAGGTAATATTCCTTATTGACCGTTCTACCCTGTGGCAAGAACTCATGATGCACCACGCCCCTGCAATCGAAGAAAACTGTCAGCAAAACTTTCACATTCGACCGAACTTGGCGCGCTTTTTTCGGTCTTGGTTCGTGCGGCAGCTTCCATTGAGATGATTGAGCTTTGGTTTCCACGTCATAGCCATAAACCCACGATTTTTCACCAATTATGACCCTCTGGAGCAAATTTGGGTCGTCGCGGACAGAGTCCAACATCTCATTAGCAATGTTCATGCGATGCTGTTTTTGGTCACTATTGAGCAATTTTGTTACGAATTTCGCGGCGACCCGTCTCATGCCCAAATCATTGATAAAAATCGAATGGCACGAGCCAATCGATATGTTTAGGTCCGCAGCAACTTCTCTAACGGTGATTCGACGATGGGCCAATACCATTTTCTCCACTTCATTAATTTTCGCTCTTCGTCGTTCACATCTTCTCGGCCTTCTGAGAACATTTTGTACCACCGATAAACGTTGCTTCGATCCAAGGTAGCTTCTCCGTATGCCACAGTCAACATTTGGAATGCATCCGCGCACTTAATTTCGTTTTTCATACAAAATTTGATACAGGTTCTATTATTATTTTTTTGAAAAGGTAAAAATCGAAGACGATCCAAAACACCTGGAAGCAAAGCAGCTGTCAACAATTAAGTGACCATTCAAAATGGCCGAGCTTGTCGGCATAAGTGAAAGACATGCGTACCAACATAACGCCACAAAAAAATCGAAATTCGAATATACGTAACACGTGAAAATTCAAAATTCGCAATACTTTTTGAACACACCTCGTATGTTTGTACTACGGAAGTAGCTAGTCTCTACTGCAACAGTAAAAATAAATACTGTATGCATTTTGGAATTCCCCTTTATTGTTTTAAATGGTTGTAGTAATACAAAATTAATATTATATAAAAATCTAGTTTTAGGCTTATATTGCCTATAAGTGAAGATTTAGGTATAGTATTGCCTAAAAATATTCAATAAATTTAATTTTGGACAAATCTTGACTAGAATTTAGGCCTGTTTCTATTGCCTAAAAATATGACATTTTTGACAAATTTTTGAATTTTTGAAAGCTACAGTCGAGAGTGCTCTACTGTGAGATACCCGGTACCTAAACGTTTGTGCTTTACACTAAAACGCTATTTAAAATTGTACATACATTATCATACTCTACTTCGATACTTCTTAAAATAAATCGCCTCTCGAATTAGCTCCCGACCTAAACAATTTAATGTCATACTTAAATATGACTGATACATTTTATAAGGACGCCAAAAAATTAATTATGTTATTTTTCGTAATTTTTTGCTATATTCTTTTGTCATTTCTTCTGCAGTTGGCGTCATTATATCGCGCGGTCAAGGCTTGAATGCGCCACCTGTCGGCTACAGCTTGCAACAGCAACAGCAGTTCCTTAGGGGAATGTGTTAAAATTCTAACCTTATTGCTAATATCTCGCATGTTTATCATTTGATTTTACTGAAATTTTATTTAACGTTCATTTATTTTATCTATTAACTTTATTCCGAAAATAACGAGTATAGCTTATTTTACGTTTCTTATGATTTTTGAAGGCGAAAGTGGGCGTGGCCAAATTTTAAAACAAACTTGATCCAATGTTGTCACCAAATTTGGTAACTCTAGCTCTTATAGTATCTGAGATCTGTTGTTTCACACGGACGGACAGACGGACATGGCTAAATCGACTCGGCTGGTGACGCTGATCAAGAATATATATACTTTATGGGGTCGGAGATGCCTCCTTCTGCCTGTTACATACATTCTCGGTTGGCACTAACACATAATACCCTTGTACCTTATGGGTACCGGGTATAAAAGTATGGCATTATGGACAATTTTTAGGCAATAACTGCCTCAACTCCCGTTTTATGTCAAAAAAAATTTAGAGAATTTGGCAGCCTTTTAGTCCATGCATTTTTCTGGGTGTAGGTAAAATGAAAACTTTTTTTAATTTTTTGCCCGCCAACTACTATTTATATTGTTGGACAACGCCTTTAGAGGGTCTGTTAAATTTACTAGATGTGATTTACAGATTTAGCTATGGGGAAAAAGCTTTGTAGGTTAACATTTACGTACGTGGGTTATCATTTTTTGAATATAGTCTTTTAAAAATGGAATATAATACTTATTTAATTCCAAAGTTAGTTTTTTATTGCCTTTACGTTGTTTAAAGTGAAGAGTTTTAGAAGAACATCCGGTTAATACTATTCAAAACAATAAATAAAGTTCTTCTTATTTCTTTCCTTTTCAATACTTTAAACCGTAAAACATGAGGACAGAGCTCACAGTCAGAAATCTCATTTGGGTTGTAATAACAAAATGTCAAGCAAAAATCAATTAAAATCATTCTCCATTAAAATTTTCCATTGCAGAGCAGCCATCCCAATCCCAGACCTCGTTTCCAGCCCACATTATTTGGCATCTGTTGCCACCGCTGTCATTTCGGTCGCAATTCACGTGTCTCCACCGTTTCCCACCAGCTCCACTCCTGCGGCAGAGGCCTCAACAATGTTGTTTTACATTTCCGGTAATAAATATACATTTGACAAAATAATAGAGAAAGCCAGGGATTGAGGCGAGGGAATCGGAAAGGAATATACACAGGTGGCACTTGGCAATGTGCCCAACATTTTTGCGCGGCGTGGGAAATTGGAATTTTGGAAATTCGCTCGCTAGGTGAGAAACTTTGCGGCATTTCATTTCCTATAATTAATTAATTATTGCTTTGAGTCGTGCTTATAGCTTCCCAACTGCAAAGTGTATATATGTGTATGATTTATGAGGGCGAAAGTGGGCGTGGCCAAATTTTAAAACAAACTTGATCTGCGTGCAACAGATTCCAATGTTGTCACCAAATTTGGTAACTCTAGCTCTTATAGTCTCTGAGATATGTTGTTTCACAGGGACAGACAGACGGACAGACGGACATGGCTAAATCGACTCGGCTGGTGACGCTGATCAAGAATATATATACTTTATAGGGTCGGAGATTTCTCCTTCTGCCTGTTACATACATTCTCGGTTGGCACTAACTTATAATAACCTTATACCCTATGGGTACCGGGTATAAAAATAAATAAACTTTTTAGATATACGCCCGAAAAGCTCGTTTTTCTACAACAAAATATGGAATCTATACTTTTTCCTTACCAGCATTGTATAGAGTAATAGTTTAAAATTGTTACGCAAGAGGATAGAATTTATACGATTTGTTAAATTCCGTAGTATAAAACTTATACGATTTAGTATTCAAAATATACTAAAGAAAAATACTAGAAAGTATAACTTTTATTCTCTATGGTAAAACATTGCTAACGTCGAAAGTATAATTTTTATATTTTCGAAAGTATAAAATTCATAAGCATCTTACTAAGAAATGTTTAATACTCGAAAGTATAGAATTCATAAAGAAAGGCTCGACAAAATTTAGGCTTTTCCCAACAAAAACTAAAACATAATTGGTTTTATTTTGAGATGAAGAATAAAAGATGTCATATACTTACATTGTGTAACCCACATCGAGTGGCGAAACATTAATTTATTTTTAATTGCTAATTGCCGTCCTTTAATCTGAACATTTGGCATATCATTCTTTGGATATAGTCTGTAGGTGAATATGGCAATCTTGAGTAGCTGAGGCAATAGACTCTAAGTTAACAAATTATTATAGTTTCACACATCCTGTTGACATTTAACTGACAGCGTGGCTAAACAAAGGCACAATTGTTGGCTGCCGTTGAGATCGGGTTGGGTTAGTCCGGCGTTCACGTACCCAGAAGGGAATGGTGGAAGGACACGGTCAAGGGGCACACCTGAGACGGAGTCAGGAGTCATAACCATGACCAAAGTCACACGACATGAGACTCGCACACACACGGCCAGCTCCACATCCGGTGACATCCGGTACTTCCTGCGTCGAACACTCCTTCCCCTCTATCGCAGCTACTCTCCCAGGATACAGGGCGGCTGAGTTCCTGCGGGCTTGTCACACGTTATCCTGCCCACTAACAACTGCCCAGTAAACGCCGCACCGAAAGCAGAAACAACAACCATCTCACTTCACGAGTTGCTAAGGCAATAGTATCTCGCCAGAGAAAGCGATGTTTAGAAAGGAAAAGCATGATGCAGATGCAGCTACAGATACTCTTAGTCTGGAATTCACGCAATTATAAAAACTTAAAATATAAAAAATCTATTTTAATCACAAAAAGCTATACATTTACTAGTATAATTGTTCGTATGTGAGTACGCATTTATAAGTAACTAAACTTTGCTGTTTATTATTTGGTTTAGGATTAATCTAAGCCAAAAATCCTTACGGTAAATGGGTAATGTAACTTCGTTTCATATCGTGCATCTAAATTTCGACATACATATTTGAGAGCATCTGTAATCTTGATCTGAAATGAACATACAAAAGTATGAATACGTCCTTTTATTCTAGCTTCTTACGTTGTTAAAAAACGAATATGGAATCTATAATCTGTTACAAAAAGAGTGTACAAAGGCTGGCTGCACTTACGGCTTTGAAATTTTGTGCTGGAGTTCCAGCTCGACTTCTGTCTGTCATGCATCCGCATGCAGGACGCACGGAATAATTCTATTTGTGTGGAGTCCTGGGAGCGTGGGCGTGGCACTTTTCCCGACCGAGTGGATGGGATGACTTATCCCACTTCCCCCTTGGATCCGAGCCACTGCAGCCCTGGATCTCTCACGCTTGATGTAGTTGGTGGTTTACTACTAATTTGCAACCACATCGTTTGTTTTGTGTGAGCCCCCCCACTCCTCGGCAGCGAGTGTCCTTTGTGTTTGACAGGAGGCCCTGTTCACCCCTTCTTTCCCTGCTGCGACACGTCTGGTGCATTAATTCTTGCATCACAATGGTAGCGGGAGAAGGCGCTCCTCTGCTCAGCACACTCTCTGTCAGCTCGCTTTGTTATAAATGGTCTTCGTCCTGGCGCTCGTTTTGGTCCTGGTTCTGGTCTGGGTTTCGTGGTCTCGTCTTTTTGGAACTCTCGCTTCTTATCAGTCCGAGCTGCATATTTTGTGCGCCATTGACATAGCCAACAGCCAAATTCCCTCAGTAGTTTTCCCCAAAACGAACTTTCTAGCTCTTTTTAAGACATTTGTAATTATAAATACGATGTATAACGCTAACATTGTTCATCTACTTAAATTATAAATCTAAAGATATTACTTTGTTGCTTCAGTATCCTTTACGAATACATTAACATACAAGTTATTAAAAAATGTATATTCTTAGTGCTAATATTTTAACTGCCTCTTATTTCACGTAAAAAACATTTCTGGGAATATACCTGTTTTCTAGTGCCTATTTCACTCAAATCCTAAAAATTTATATGCATTAGAAACTTTTGCATTTGTCCCATACATAACAGGTCTCACAATAAACAGGCATTATGTAGTATTTAGCATGTTGACAAGGTAGGAGACTAAACATGATGGGAACTGGGGTGTTGGCGTATAAATTGGTTGCAGAGCTAAAATCGCAAATAACAGAAATAAAAATTGACAGAAGCCAGAGTTCGAATGTGAAAGCCGAAGCACAACAAGAATAATATAAATATAAACACAATCTTACAAAATACATGAACAACGTATGATATAGAAATTGCCTTTATAATCGGCTTATGATTTTGATATGGAGACAACACACAAATGCCAGCACACAAACAGGCTTAAATTGCCTTTTCTACGCAAAAATATTAAACATATATGTACAAGTATGTAAGGTACAATCCCTCATGAGGGGAATTTGAAGACATTTTTTAAGCCTCTTTCATGGACCAAAATCATTCAGTATTCAGGTCCATTTATGTCTAAGCATTTGACTGCTTAGATAACCAACAAATTTGGTAAATTGCTTATATTTGCTGTTTTCAGTGCATATAAGATATAGGCACATACACACATGCATAACATAAGTAACAAGACTCAAGTGACTGAACATAGATAGAAGTCGTATTAAATTCGTCTTTGAGTAAGAAATATCGTTATTCTAAACTACGCGAGAAATTTTTAGAACAAAAATTGCAGTCGATTCTTGATTGATAAATATGAAAGTTGCTTTATTACTTACTTAATATAAAATTATTTTTAGTAAGGCCCAAATTTTGGTAGATGTTTCTAGTGGGTACCTAAGGAGCAATAAATTTGTCTTAGGTGTACTATGTTAACTAAGTATGAGCCTTAAATTAGAAAGAAAAGGAAGATCCACTAGGAAATTTCGATTGATGTAAGTCAATTTCTTAGCCCCGAAGTTTCCGTCTGCAATTTAAAAAGCAACTACTCGAGATGTCGCAGCCCTTCAATGTCTCAACATTTTCAAATCCCAACCTGTACCATCTTTAAGCGTTTTGAAGTGGGCCGACTGAGTATATTTTTGACATGTCCTAGCTGGAAAGTTCTTGGCCGATTGCTGGCTATCAGGGGGTTTTTCCCCTAACCTCTTCTGTCCTGTCGCTCAATCTGTGGCTACCGTTCCCAACTTTTGTTCGAGAAGTTGTTGATAGATGGGAAACGGGGCCAAGGGTCAGCAGTCGGGAGTCGGGAGTTGGGAGTCGGTAGCCTCGTCGCCACACCAGGGGACATGGGTAATTATCGAGACAATGCGCGCGTCCCTCGACCCCTCGTCCTAAAGAGCTCGTTCTGTCCCCAGTGTACGTTGTATTTTTTGTTGTTTGCCCGGGCCAGGAAGTGCAGTAAATTGTGCGACACAAAAATAGTACCTACAGCAGGACAATGGCGTCGCAAAATGCGCCATGCAGTGCAGCCTGCGGTGTGGGAGTCCTGGGCGCTGGCTGGTACATAAGTAGTGGGAGGCCCATTGCTGGGAGCTGAGGACATTCGATATGGGGTGCACTGTGCACAACAGACGCTTGTCAGCGGCAGACGTGACTAGACGACAACAACGTTGGCGACAAGAACGAGAGGAACCACCTCCAGTCCGTAAAGACGAAGCACATATGTATGTATGTATGTTGGGTTGGAAGTTGGATAGTGACGTGGTTTAAGCAAGCAATTGGGCATAAAAGGGCTTTAAGCCATCTGATTCAATTTGTTGAGGGCTCTACACGAGAAAACAATTACAAAGCAATTCAGAAGGCAAATGCCAAAATATTAAAGGCCTTTAACAAGATCACTTCGTGTACTTATTAGCATTAGGTTTTTGTGGTTTCCAATTCGAAATTGTAACTGTTAATTGCATGCAGAAATTATATTTGCAAAATTATTTATTAATCTTGAAATCATTTGGTTAATAAGTTTGGAGTTGTTTAAAACTGAAAGGGCATTCTTGTGATATGTCAGTAGAAAATTTAATTTGTAAAAGCGCGTTAATGGGAATAAAGAATAAGTACATCCAGAAATAAGAGATTCCTAAAATTTTAGGAAATGGCCATTTTGCAAATTTGTACGTAAAAATTGCCTAAAAATGTGTCTTATTGCCTAAAAATCCATATTTTTAGGTCAAACATTTTAGGAATAGTAGGCCTAAAATGTAGGCAATGTAGGCACACAATTCCATTTTAAGGCAATGGGTTACCTACAAACTTTTCTCTTAAGTGGTTGTATTACTAGAAAAACAATATTATATATAATGTACATATATGTATATGTATTTTAACAAAATAATATATTTATAATCAATATTAACTAAATTTAAAGTCTACCTTAATTTTAGACGATAATGGATTTTAAAGGTCACGTATTACCTAAAATATCTTCATTTTGGACAATCATTGCTTAATATTTAGGCTAGTTTCTATAGCCTAAACATCCAGTTTAAAGTAATTGTATTGCATAAAAACGTTATTACCTAAATTTTTGACTATATATTTCTCGACGTCCATTTTATGTCACATGGCCTTAAGTTTTAGACAATTTTTTGGTTTTTTAGGCAATAGTTTTTTCTGGGTGTATAAACTGAGGGAAAAGACCGTTCTTAACGTTCTCGATATTGGTATTTTTCTTCTCAAATAACCAAAATACCAAAACGAGAAGTCAAATTATCATATTAAGAACTGTTTTTGTGAATGAGTATTCCTGATTTAAGAAGAGGTCATGTTGTTTCCAAGAACTTATCGGTCTCGATAATAATAAAAATGTACTTGCTAAAAAAATCAGTTTGTTGAGCTTAAGAAACACAGACTTAATTTTACATTTCTTCTGTAATGTATATGTAAAGTTACATTTGTAAGTCTCGATTTCAATAATGCATCTTCGAGATAAAGTGAGATAAGTTATTGGAAAAATCGTTTTAAATTCTTCGGGTGTAGGGAACCCTTGCTTAGGTAAACTAAGCATTTTCGATCATTAGTGAATGTCATTAATAAATGTGATTCTAAAATACTTTTAGAGGTTACCTTATTACTATGGGTAATCATTCTGTGTATCCAGATAATTGAAGTATATTTGTGTTAATAGTTGTAATAAGCAGTCAACGATTTAACCAATTCAATGAGCATGCCGATAATAAGGTGTTAACAAAAGAAATAATAATTTGCACCTTCTCCGATATGGTAGCTATAGTTTAAAAACGTCCGCGAGTTTCAACCACATAATATGTAGCAGTTATACTAGAGCATAAAATGTGCTTTATGGGGTCGCAAATGTTTGCTTCTCCCATTTACCCGAAAATGTTAGAAATTGAGCTCCGACAGACAGCCGTACACGAGAGCCCAACAAGTTGAGCAGACGCTGGCATGCCGCAATCATAAACATAAATCTGTGGCATTTAGCTCCGGCTAAAATAAAATCAGGCAGCACACAAAACCCACTAAACGTCTAAGCGTTACGGATTTCGTTTGGGGCGGAATAACCTCCCCGGATCTCGGTCTGATGACGCAACACGGCATGATATTCAATTGTTTTTGCAGCAGGAGAATTTAATTTGACACGTACTTTTAATGTATGGCCTATGCTCAAAGCTTCCAGCTCTCGGCTCTCGTCAGCTAATGCCGGAACACGGCGCACGGGTCTGGGTATGGGCATGGGCCCCAGGACCGAAAGCACACGTGTGCGTGGGGTAGTCACAAATTCAATTTAGATACAATTTCCTGTGACTGCGTGACTCTGAGCCTTAGCCATTCCACGGCTCCGATTGCCGCTATATGTGCCGCCATTTTCACTGACAATTAAAAAAATTGTTGCCCCTCTGATCGAGCAAGAGTATTGGGGAAATTCGCTGTCGCCAAACAATAAATACGCAATTTATATGCACAACATTGAACATTGAATGTTCGGCGCAGAAAGATCAACAATGTTGCACTATAATTGTATTTACTTCATCACGCTAATGGTGCTATTAATTATAATTATATTTGCCACTTGGATTAAACAAAATCACCGAAAAACTAGGGGAAATTATTTAACAATAATTGGAGAGGTTTGAAATGTAAATGCTCTGCAAGATTGTGGAAGGCTTCCCATCAATTATAGTGTGTAATCTAGGGTGAAACATGACCAAGGACAAGGACAATGCAAGTAGAAGGCAATAGACTGAAATAAATAATAGAAATCACATAAATGTATAATTGAACTCACTGGTTAGGGTACAAAAGTGTTATAAAATATTAACATATTTTTGGGCATTGCCAGCTTTTTTCCTCTTTGTCTCTTATTCATCATTGTTCTCTGCCCGCAGCAGAAATTCAATATTTGGCTATTAAATTTACGTGTCAGGGGGTGAGGTTCTGCGAGTGGGGTGCGTTGTGTGAATAATTTTCCGCTGAGGGGCCGTAGAGTTGCCAACGTTCTCATTCCCCAATAGGCCAACAACATTTTCTTTTTACACCTGAGAAACTGGGCTGAAACAAAGCGGATTCTATATACAGAAAAATTTAAATATTTTATTTGTTTAATTCTGTTTAATATATCCTTCGTATCGCCATTTTACACCACATCTCAGCTGAACTCGAGCCTATTTTTCGCTTTCCATTTATATTGCATCTTAACATAAAATCCAACTGAATTTTTGTTTTCCTCAATCAATAGGTGACTTTATTCAGATTATCTTTAAAAAGCCACTCTATAGGCCTTTATGGCTCAAACAAACAGTAGAATTGGCAATAAAAGCATATTCGCTCTCTAGAACGTTAAATTTTAGCTTTGTTTTGCCTTTTGAAATATTTGTGAAGGTGGACCAGCTGTTCTCGGGGCTTCGCAATGCAAAATTAATCACAGGCGGCACTTTGGACTTGTTTGGACAGCGGCATTATGACAAACGGCGACGGCAGATGGCGCCAGCATGCATGCCATGCAAATTATGAAACTTTTACGGTTGGCCCCAAGCACATCCACATCTCCTTTCGCGTGATATTATTGAAACTGGCCCGAGCACAAGCCAACTAATAAGGAATAACCAGTTTCAGTTTCGTTCCCACAAATGCTGCCTGTTCTTCTTCTGGTTTCACTTTTCAAACTTGTCAAAATTAGTTTTATTGTTTATGATAAACGAACAATAAGAGTTGCATTCAGATAAAACCAATTGAAAGCATTTATTTCTGCAGCGTAACCCGAGACACAGCAAAAAAATTGGTTCTACTTTCGGTTTCAATCCCCCAGCATCAGTCTCTAGCAAAGAGATTTAATTTTCCAAACACGTTTTTGTCAAATGAAAATAGCAGCCATCTCTATGCTTGTTCTTGTCGCTTTTACTGTACCCTTTAATGACGTAACTTAAGAGGGGTATATACATATAAATTGGTGATTCCAATATACTCTTTTCAGTAAACGATTTATTTTTAGGATCAGGACATTTGTATAATATAATTTTTTTTTAATAAAAATTAAATGCTGAATTTTGAGCCGGGAAAATTGAGATATATTTTTTGAATACCTAGCGGGACTGGGTATTTAACAGTCTGAAAGCAGAACATTTCATACTGTGTTTACTTGTTTTTCCTCTACAAGAAGTGATGATGATGGGGAGTGTGAAGTGCTTGGGAGAAGCAAAAAGTTCCGAGCGGACTGTCCAGTTTCAGTTTCGGGGGTATCGAATTCGCAGGACATATTCCGCACACCCCACTCTTCCGGCACGCTCACTCGGTCGAATTGTCTGTGCAAACATATGTATAGAATAGAATTGGAGAATCGCATACGTGGAATTGCGACCAGAAGCCCCACCTACAAGCCCCAGCTTCATCGTGCCATTGAGCGCACGACTTCACCTTCTTTGTTCTGGTGGAGCTCTTCGGGTCATCCCAGCGGATAGTTAAAGTGTCCGAAACGATTTAGTGGATGCTCCCAGCCTGGTAGGTTATGTGTTTGCTGCGTGAAGTACTCACTGGGAATAATGGAGTGCCTCAGCCTGGGTTTGTTACTCTTCTTGCTTTGGGGTGAAAGTGTCGCCTAAAAGGTCAGCAAAATGATTGGTTACACATTGTAGTCCCTTTCAGGAATTAGTTCAACTTTGTGACTCTCTTAGTTGAATGCTGAGAAAAGTGTCATCACTCGCAATTTATTCGTTCTTAGTCTTTATAACTGCTGAGTGTAGGTATGGGGATTGCGGTTAAGGCAAGATTAGGCTTCAAAGTTTTCCTACGAATTAAATCTCCGTTAAAAAATACCTAAAAATACCTCTTCCAAGCTTCTTAGCTGTTTAATTTCTGACGGCTATGGAAAGCGAGTAAAATATTTGTTAGTCCCGACTTTACTAGACATGGTCACTAAAAAGTTCCCTATAAAAACTTTCGTTTCAACGCTTATCCTGAAGCTTCAATACCGTCTGTATCGAATTGTATAATACCTGCCGTAGAACCCTTATGGCGAAAGTTCTAACCATTGGTAGTTTGCGTACACCCAAAAAAAAAAAACCAAGAGCTTAAACTTAATACGCGTTCTTTCAAAATTATACTCCAAGCTGTATAACGAGCGTAGTATTGATTTCACACTCAATAATATACATTTTATACTGAGTAGTATACTTTTTATACTCTATAGTTTTAATTGTATATTTTCGAGTATAATTTTTATTCGAACCTACATCGAAAATTCGATAACATATGGCGTTAACAGGAATTTAGTGCTATTCTGTTTGTCGCGTTAGGGATTTTTGTCAAGTCTTGGTGAATCTTAAAATTGAGTTTTGTATGGTTGATGTTCCTCGCCCCGCATATGGCATCCTCATAGGGCTATTTATGACGCTGTTTTGTGTGATGCCGATTGGCGGGAGTGGGAAGACGTTCGCCTAAAAAATCATTAGGTTAAGAGTACGAACCCTGGGTAAGGCAATGTTTTCTTGTGTTTTCATTTATCATTCAGATCGCCTATGTATATAAAATATAATATAAAACATAACATAATATACATATAAACATGCTGTTAAAACATACAGTAGATAATAAAACTATTGTTTAAACGAGCATATCATTGCAAAATAAATCAACTTTTTACGATTTTTTAGATATATGGGCGAAAATCTATAATCTATACTTTTAGCTTACCAGCATTGTATAGATGTTATATGAAATAGTTTAGAATTTATACGCAAGAGAATAGAATTTATACGATTTGTTAAACTGCGTTGTATAAAACTTATACGAAATAGTATTAAAAATATACTAAAGAAAAATACTAGAAACTATAACTTTTATACTCTAAGGTATACAAATTATAACGTCGAAAGTATAATTTTTATATTTTCGAAGTGCAAAATCAATATGCATCTTATTAAGAAATTTTGAATACTCGAAAGTATAGAATTCATGTAACAATCGTATAGATTCTATGACGATTTTTATACCCGGTACCCATAGGGTACAAGGGTATTATGTGTTAGTGCCAACCGAGAATGTATGTAACAGGCATAAGGAAGCATCTCCGACCCCATAAAGTATATATATTTTTGATCAGCACCACCAGCCGAGTCGATTTAGCCATGTCCGTCTGTCCGTCCGTGTGAAACAACAGATCTCAGAGACTATAAGAGCTAGAGTTACCAAATTTGGTGACAACATTGGAATCTGTTGCACGCAAATCAAGTTTGTTTTAAAATTTGGCCACGCCCAACTCCCCCCTCAAAAATCATAAAAAACGTAAAATAAGCTATACTCGTTATTTTCGGGTTAAAGCTAATTTATAAAATAAATTAACGTTAAATAACGGACAATTTCTAAAATGTTCAGTAAAATGGGATGATAAACATGCGAGATATTAGCAATTAGGTTAGAATTTTAACACATTCCCCTAAGGCACTGCTTTTGCTGTTGCAAGCTGTAGCCGACAGGTGGCGCATTCAAGCCTTGGCCGCGCGATATAATGGCGCCAACTGCAGAAGAAATGACAAAAGAATAGAGCAAAAAATGACAAAAAATAACATAATTAATTTTTTGGCGTCCTTATAAAATGTATCATCCATATTTAAGTATGACATTAAATTGTTTAGGTCGGGAGCTATTTCGAGAGGCAATTTATTTTAAGAAGTATTAAGGTAGAGTATGATAATGTATGTACAATTTTAAATAGCCTTTTAGTGTAAAGCACAAACGTTTAGGTACCGGGTATCTCACAGTCGAGCACTCTCGACTGTAGCTTTCTTGCTTGTTTTTTTTTTGGTGTAGAAACGAAAGGCCATTATATATTCAATCAAAATTTGAAGGGGAAAAGAGTGCTCTATTCATAAATATAGTTTCGAGGGGTGGGCACACTTCTGAAATTGCAACATAGCAATAAATATTGAATACCCTTCTACTCAACGAATGGCAGGTTTTAAAACTTACAACCGCTATTTGCCTCGCGCTGAACGACAGCGGTGGCAGCGCTTAAAGCCAACCATGCCCTCGCCTGGATAAACAGTTAGATGGAGAACGCCCAGATCTCCCTTCCACAAATGCCCCGCCAAGCGTCCTTCCGCCTGCGGCAGGTGTATTTGCGGGCGTTTGCGCCGGTGTTTACAGAACGCAATATGCTCAACATGTTGGCAAACTTTCCCAACTGTTAGAGTAAATATTGCATGCAACAAAACGATGCCTTGAAATAACAAAGCGACTACGCCAATAGAGTTAAGGCCCTGCTGCACATATTCGGCGAAAATGGGTTAATATAAGCAAAAAAAAAAAAAAATAAACTTTTTTGAAAGAACGACCAAATAATAAGACGTCTTCATTTGCTGAGTTGATATTTCAAATTGAATCTTTATTTCGAAGTCCGCGCTTACGTAGCGGTCATGAGATTCTTAAAACTAGTCTTATCGCTAGACCGACCCAGTGGTTTGATTAACCCTAACATGGGATACATTCTTGAGTGCGATGGGAAAGACCCAGCTATCCCGCACTTATCCTTGAAGATGTGACCCACGCAGGGGTTTGTATTGCATCTCAAGTGCATAGATTTGTGCTAGCTAAAAAATAAATATATATATACATATAAAAGTGTTCATGTTTGAACAATTTTTATGTTTAAAACCGGGATATCCAGTTTTATGCTGAATTTGTTGCACCTTTTAAGTTTATTAATCCGAATTGGCGAATCTAATTTGATTACTTGAATAAATCCACATTTTTGGCCCGAGTACCCCACTGTGTATTTTAATGAAAAGGCACTCCTGAAGAGACTAAGAACTAAAGTTTAGTTTAGGATAGATACATATAAGGCTGACTGTACTACAGAAACGGTAGAGATCTATTCCCCCGTTAGCTTTAATAATAAACATTAAGATGTAATATGTGTAGATAACTCCATCATATATCTGAGCCAGCATAAGTATAGCGAAAATGTATATGCGGCATACGGTGGCTTTTGGTCGAAGAATTAATTTTAATTGGTAAGTATTATTAGTACTTTAAAAGTGAAAGCATTTATTTGACAATTACAAAAGATATTTCGCCATGTTTGGGTATATTTAGTCAAAAGTAATTCTATTGGCAGGTAAAACTATTTCGGCTAATATATGTAACTCTGATTAATTTTCCAAGGGGTTAAAAGAAATTTTGACTTTCCAAGTAAAAAAAAAACGGACAAGCGTGGACTTGACTTGAAATTGGCAGAGATTTTTGTGATTCCATTTTCATTTTCCATTTTTTTTCTCCTTTTTTACCCAATGGAAATGCTTCTAAGCTCGAGGGTGGCAAGGGAAATGGTATTGCACGGAATATTAGTAAACGAAACAAGTGGGCAAAAACTGCGTGTCCATGTGTGTGCACCGAAAGATTGAAAATGCTTTTTACAGAACGAAATCGCTCAGCTTCGTCTGCTGGCGTTCTGTAAGTCTGGCACCAGTTTCAGCCATGGGTTCCGTATGATCTGCCCCAATCCTAACCCAGTGACCACCTCGTGCAATTCGGGCTTGATGCATTTACATTTCCACCTGAGCCAGACCCACACACAGGCGCACGAGTTGTAAGCTTAAGTGCCATTACATGCAATCGAGTCGAGTTTGAGTTGAGTTCTCCCCGCCTCGCTTCGGTTTTGTTCCTTTCTCTTGCAGCTCCCCACCTGCTCTGCCATGTTCAGTGATGCCAATAGTTGCTGTAAATTAAGCCATACTTCCTTTTCGAGCCCATATATCAGGACTTTCCCATATTTATTATAACTTTGCAGTAGATTATAATATAGTCAAAAACTTGCAACGTTTAAAGGAAGCATATCCGACCCCATAAAGTATGTGAATTGAAGTAATCAGCATCGCCAAACGAGTCGATCTAGCCATGTCTGTCCGATTCTGTGGAAGCCAGTCTCTAGGTTTTTTAGCAAGCTTACAAAAACTGTGCAGATAGTGATCATTTTATTTACATTGGTTTAATAATTTGATATGTTCAATTTAATGTTCAAGTTAAATTGTGTATTTTGTAAACTCAATGATTTCGATCCGTCAGATTATATGTCCAGCACACTGCCAATCGCATAACTTTGGCAAATCAAAAAAGGCCAACGAAAACTAGAATCTTGGACGTGTGACAGCTAAAAAAAACGTTGACTCATGTAATTCGTTCACATATTTTGCTCTCTTGTTTTATCTTTAAAGGGTCAAATTTCACAGTATTTTTTATTTTCAATTTCAAGATTTTATTTTACCTCTATACAAGGAAAGTCTCAGACGCAATGTTTTCGAATTACATCGTTCTCAATTTTCTGTGTGTACTTCTTCATAAAAACGCTAGATTACTGACAACACTATTTACAATGGGGGTTTCCTGTATTTGGCGCTTGATCCATAAGAGCATAATGCATATTTAAGCATATTTTGTAGTCCGCTTTTACTGGCAGTTGGCAAAAATGGCACCCCTTGACCCAACACTTCACCCAACTCCCTAACTCTTGGCGCAAAGTGCACTTCATCAGACGATTTGTTGGGTGGTTGGTCCTTCTATGCACCTAAAATTTTTCTTGTTTGTAGTTTTCTTTTTTTTAATTTGTAGGGCCTCTAAGTGGCTAGATTATGTGCTGGCCAAGTTGTGACAGCATCGAGTAAAGAAAATATTAGTGGGATTCGTTATCACTGGGCAAGGTAAAGGGTGGTAAAAAATACATTTTTATTTTGTGAAGCTTATTAAACTAATTAGCCTAACCGCTTTCCAAGGTTTTGGTCTAACGTCATCGGAAGCTTCTTGAACAAATGAATGAAGCCTAGTTTCTGATATGCTTATCTGTATCTTTTGGGGTTCTTTCAGCATAGCTCATCTTCTAAGTACGATTAAAGCTATTTTTTTCTTAATGAAACACAATTTACTTAAGACCCTAAATAATCGAACGATAATTGCTGCCTTCAAAATTGGTAATTGGATTTAAGTAAATGAATAAAAAAAAGCGTTGCAACTTAGGAGTTGCTTTTGTCCCGGCTCCACTGTTTTGGAAAAATGCTCTCTCTAAGCCAAATCGAGATTTTTATACCCGGTACCCATAGGGTACAAGGGTATTATAAGTTTGTGCCAACCGAGAATGTATGTAACAGGCAGAAGGAGGCATCTCCAACCCCATAAAGTATATATATTCTTGATCAGTATCACCAGTCGAGTCGATTTAGCCATTTCCGTCTGTCCGTCTGTCCGTCCGTGTGAAACAACAAATCTCAGAGACTATAAGAGCTAGAGTTACCAAATTTGGTGACAACATTGGAATCTGTTGCACGCAGATCAAGTTTGTTTTAAAATTTGGCCACGCCCACTTCCGCCCTCAAAAATCATAAAAAACTTTAAATAAGCTATACTCGTTTTTTTTCGGGTAAAAGTTAATAAATACAAAACAAAGTTAATAAATACAAAAAAAAAAACATGCCATATTTTTAGGCAATAGAAACGGCCTAGTCAAGATTTGTCCAAAATTAAATTTATTGAATATTTTTAGGCAATACTAAACTTAAAACTTGATTTTTATATAATACTAGCGGACCCGGCGAACTTTGTCTCGCCCTAATTCGACGCCATTATATAACCCCAGGGTAATAGTCAAACACTGCATTTCTTTATTTAGTATAGAGCGATATGATATACTATGTTTTTTGTTTTATTTTCCGGCGCAAAAACAAACAATGAAGACGGCTTACCAACACGCGAACATGCAACGTACAGCTGGCCGTGCGAAAAACAGGGAAATTCTAGATTTATCCCGCAGACTTCTAACGATTGGCCTTGCGATTTGTTGATTGTCATCGCAAATGCCAATCGGACGGGGAACTGAATCCTCTTGAATTGGAATGGTAGATCAGTTGGAATAATCGGAATTCGTGGTATAAGGACTACCTCTCCTTTAAATCTTCCCTTGATGATCGTCGCCTGAATCACGTTATTCATCAGTTTCTTGACGGACAACAGCGTACCGTTGCACAATTTCGGATGATTTAGATTCCGCAGCATTATAATAATTGATCCCACCTTCAGTTGCAAATTATGCGGTGGAGTTCCTGGCACATCTAGCGAGTTCAAAAATTCTGTCGGATAGTTCGTCGCTTCATCCTCGTCGGTCACGCTGTCAACGGATCTGTATGAATGCAGTTCTCCATGTGCAATGCAGTGCTGACATACCACAGACAATGAACCGATAACAGCGCAGCTATGGTCTTTGTAGGACGTTGAGAATTGTATGCAAATGCAGCGCGATTCAAGTCTGTTCTTGGTACTCTTTGTGTAGAGCGAATCTGTGCTAAACGGGTTCGTCTCGATTCATTTCTTTCTGCACGTTCGTCTTGCGTTTGACTTTCATGGACATTCCGACAATATGTTGCTCGACGTGTACGTCGTCCAATGTTTGGCCGTCTTATAGCAGGCATTATTCCTACAAATCACAGGAAGAAATTAAACAAATCCGGACGTCTGATAAAAACGAATAAGAAACCGAATAATATTGAAACGATTTGTTTTTACTTTGACATATATTTCGATACACTACTCTTTTATATAATTTGATATTTTAATTATTTGTTTTTCACCATTACCCACCCTGGAGGATTTTCTAAAAATTTTATTACGTTCTGACCTTCTCCTGTTAGTTACCTACAACTGAAAAAAAAATTGAACCAAATCGGCCCAGCCGTTCTCCAGTAGTTTTTTACGACACATTTTTTGGGCTCCATTTTTATATATATAGATTGATTTTATATTAATACAACCATTTAAAATAATCAAGGTGTTTTCCAAAATGCATACAGTATTTAATTTTACTGTTGCAGTAAAAACTTGCTACTTCCGTAGCACAAACATATCTAAAAGTTGGCCGTAAGATGTCACTTCATGACAGGGATGTTAGAACCAGTTGGGAATTGAATGCACGCACGCGAAAGAAAATGTTTAGGCATCCTATTATCTAAAATTTAGGTAACCAATGGCCTAAAAATGTAATTGTTAGCTTTGGGTTGTTGCGTAAATTTTAGGCCTGCAATTCCTAAAATGTATGAGATAAAAATATGACATTTAAGGCAATAATTTTTTAGGAAATCTTTGCCAAAAAATTTATTTTTAGACAATGAATCGCCAATTCCTAAAATTTTAGGAGTTTATTTTTCAGGGTGTAGTCTCTCAGTTTATAAGCTATCGCGATACCCCGCGGGCTGAAATGTTCACTATAGTCGTATTTTTTTTGCAAAATATATTTTATGTCGGAACGGTCGATTTATCTGGAAAAGTATAAATCGAAAGAAAATGTATATGGTAAAGTGTGTAGGTAAATGTAGGTCTGTAAAAAGTGAAGTGTGTAGGTCAATGTTATCAAAATGCAATGCATACTGCAAGGGTATATAAACTTCTGCTTACCGATTCTAGTTTGTTTTGTGAGAGTTTTTTTTTATTTTAGTCACAATCATGTTACTTGTCCCATAAGCGAAATACACCCCACTCCCCCCACCCTCCATTATATGTTTATATTTATGTCGCATTTTAAAAGTGGTTCTTTTTATACCCGATACCTATAGGGTACAAGGTTATTATAAGTTAGTGCCAACCGAGAATGTATGTACCAGGCAGAAGAAGGCATCTCCGACCCCATAAATTATATATATTCTTGATCACCATCACCAGCCGAGTGATTTAGACATTTCCGTCTGTCCGTCTGTCCGTCCGTGTCCGTGTCCGTCCGTTACCAAATTTGGTGACAACATTGGAATCTGTTGCACGCAGATCAAGTTTGTTTTAAAATTTGGCCACGCCCACTTCCGCCCTCAAAAATCATAAAAAACTTAAAATAAGCTATACTCGTTATTTTCGGGTTAAAGTTAATAGATACAATAAATGAATAAAATAGAGCGGACGATTTCTGAAAATTTCAGTAAAATGGGATTATAAACATGAGAGATATTAGCAATAAGGTTCGAATTTTAACACACCGCCCCAAGGCACTGCTGTTGCAAGCTGTAGCCGACAGGTGGCGCATTCGAGCCTTGGCCGAGCGATATAATGGCGCCAACTGCAGAAGAAATGACAAAAGAATAGAGCAAAAAATGACAAAAAATAACATAATTCATTTTTTTGGCGTCCTTATAAAATGTATCATTCATATTTAAGTTCGAGAGGCGATTTATTTTAAGCACAAAAGTTTAGGTACTGGGTATCTCACAGTCGAGCACTCTCGACTATAGCTTTCTTAATTGTTTTTTTCATTTCTTGAAATAAAATTGCCAGCGATTGTCACATCTAATAGCTTCTACATTTTCTTAATTCGCGCGGCGATTTAATTTTTAATTAAGAAGTATTTAAAACGTCAAACGATTGATTACTGGGTATCTCACAGTCGAGCACTCTCGACTGTAGCTTTCTTACTTGTTCTAATTATCCAAGAAATCCCAGAACTGTATTCTTAAAGAGTTAATGCATTGCACCGAATCGGCCCATAAATATCGATTATAGGTTGAGACTAAGCTAAATTAGATTGACTGAATATAAATTGAGGATCAAGTACATCCACATTATTTATATATTATTTATATATTTATTTATATTTAATATAGCATGGGATATATTATATATTGAATATGTGCGTAAAATGTTCTAAAAAATAGTACAACTACTTTTAATAGAATATTGGCATAGATGGATCTATTTTTTATCGTCTCCTGTAGCTTTTCTATTTGTCTATTAATGAATAGGAAATAATGAAGGCCACAACCAAAATCAAGTTGCATTGGCCGTCGAGGATAATGGAACCCAATGTAACCTGTAACATGACTGAATAAACACAATTTCCTTCTGTTTTGCCGCTTCGTTCGTTTGTCAACAATTCAATTCATCAAGCGAAAGTTTTACCTGAACAGGGAACTCGGGATAGAGAATCGTTTCGTTACTTTTCTTTCTCTATTTTCTTTAACTAAAACACCCTTGAGAGTTTTTCTTTATTTGATCATCTTAGCTGCCACTTGCAGCTCACAGAGACAGACAAACCCTTGGCAGAAGGACGAAGGAAGTCGACCTCCTGACATCCTTGACTTGCTGCCTCCCATAGACTTTTACTTTTGGCTTTGGCAAACATGTGCAGGTTGTGTGGCCAAGTGGGTGTGTGCGGGTGTGTGGGGCACAAAAAGTTTGCCAACTTATATTGAAAAATGTTGTTAACACGCAAAACTTTTTGCAACGTTTACTCAGCCCAACAACAACAAAAACCACAGCAGCAGGCTGGAGCACAACAAAATCAAGCTAAACAAGTGGAATTCAATAACTGGACATAGGGAGCAAACAAAATATCCAAAAAGCCGCTCAGCCCAGCCCATGTTAAAGTGCTCGGAAAGGTGCCCCAACCTGGAGATGAGCCCAGGCCGGTGCCTGATTTGAATAGAATTAGAATGTTTTCTTTACCTGAGACGTGTGCAAACGAAAGCAGCTTGTAGAGGACTATGGAGTGGAAGTGGGATCTGAGTAAATATTTATCCGAGGTTAAAAGAAGGGGCCATTTGGAAGTGGCAGCTTCGCAGGAACTGGCCAACCAATTTTGAATTTAAGCTTAACTTTTTAATAATATTTTAATTTGCTTATATTTGTGAGAGAAAGTTTCGTGTCTGCTTTTTATACCCGGTACCCATAGGGTACAAGGTTATTATAAGTTAGTGCCAACCGAGAATGTATGTAACAGCAGAAGGATAAATCTTCGACCCTATAAAGTATATATATTATTGATCAGCATCACCAGCCGAGTTGATTTAGCCATGTCCGTCTGTCCGTGTTGGTAAACAGATCTTAGAGACTATTAGAGCAAGAGTTACCAAATTTGGTCGCCACGCCATCATTTGGCGGCCTTTGGGGAGCTGCTGGTATCAGTCACAGCCACATCGTCGTTTATATTTAAGGAGCTCAACGCTGTGATCATTGAAGTTGAAGCCTTTTTGTCACCATCAAATGTTAATGTGTCGGCTTAGGTGCCTGGCATAGAGTACATACACTGTCTGCCTTGTGTCGCCGCAACTAGAACATGAACCAGTTGGACTATGGTTTGTGCATATGAGGATCTGAAGACTCTGCGACAGCCTCTATGGAATGCAGCGAAATGAGTAAAGCTTGCGTTGTGGTCAAAACAATTACTGATTTTATATAGGACACCCTTAAAAATTGTTGTTTCGACCCTCGAAGGATAATGGGGAAGCATAATACAACAAAATCAAGTAACTATGCAGAATGAAAGCTTAATGAATTCTGCTTAAAAGCTGATGTTCTTATCTCTGATTGCATCTCGCGTTTTCAAGTAGCGGTAAAAAAACGCAAAAGGTTTATTTTTGGCATGCCTACAAGTGCATCATAATTATAGGATACATTTCAATTATTTTGGAGGAATAGATAGATTTGGTTTCAAATAATTTTTTTAATATTTCGTTTAACAATTTAATGAATCTGTAATAAAATGCCGCGTGAAAGTTTCTTATCCGACGAGAAAAAGGGAAAAATAAATGCGAAAAATCGTGAAAAGCGAAAAGTTGTGTTATTACCAAATTATTTAATAAACTGGATAAATAAAGAGTGAAGCACAGCTCTGGGAGAAAGCCATCACAAAAAAATGTCCAAGGTCGAGGGAAAACATCCAAAATCCTCAACAAATTAATTCTAATTTTGAGGTTATGTACATTTTTTTTAGTTTAAAAGTTTGTTTTAAAATTTGGCTACTCCTACTTTCGCCCCCGAAAATCATAAAAAACGATATATAAGCTATAATCATAATTTTCGGCTATCAAATAAATAGGTAGGCATCCGCGGACGTTTTCTGAAAATTTGAGTGAAATCGAATGATAAACATGGAAGCTATTAAACAATAAAGTTCTATGTTAAGAGGGCCCTTGTAAGTTATGTATCTAGAAAATATCCAGTTTAATTTTGTTTTTTCTGCTCGTTTGCACGTCGAGACGCCCGCTTAACTTAAATTTAGCAACCGAGCAGAAAGCTATTGATGAATATTAATAATGAATACATTAAATAAAATCAAAACTTCAACTAATATAAACTAAATCTACAATTTGTATTATTAAAACCAAACAATACAAAATAAATAATATAAATACGAAACCAATAAACTAAATTGTGTAATTGGCGCAGTCGGTAGAATCTTAAAACAATTAATAAAATTAACTCAAAACGCTACCCTTGGTTTCTGTAAAAATTGAAATCAGATTTTATCATGCCCAAGTCTGAATGAAATTCAGAAGGGTTTCAGCTAAAGAAATTGATTAATTAAAGATCCGCAAAAAGAACCTCGTGATTTTTCTTATCGTAAAAGCAATCGCGAACACGTGGAACGATAAAGACAAAATTCGTAAATAAAATTTATAATAAAAATCAGCCAGCTGAATAAAAGTTGGAATAGCAAATTAAAATAATAAAACACAAGCCTACAAGGTAAGGATGGCTGAACCAGTACTAACTGACCAAGCGTTATCGCAATGCCTAACACAAATCCGGCAAATTCCTCCATTTGATGGCGACACCCTCTATCTGGCCATATTCATCAAAAGAGTCGAGCAGTAGCTTCGATTTTACTCGACCACTGTCCCAATCCAGACGAGCATCATTTATGGCACTGTCGAGAACCTCATCGTTGGACCGGTTCCACATCTGCTTACCCCCCCCCGTCAACCCCCCGGAACTGGACAGAATTGAAGGACCATTTAATCGGAGAGTACAATACACAAATACCTATTCCTGAATTGCTCATAGCGCTGGCAGCTTAAACAAAATTTGTTGATGAGCTAGAATGGAAATCGTCCGTTATTTCTAACAAATAACATTAAGATGGACCCGCAAATAATAGATATATTTTTTAGATTTTTTAGAAACTATCCGAAAGGAATTACCAGATAGAATTTGTATGTCAGTTTGTAGATTTGATATTAGTTCACGCATTAAATTAAGACGTGTTGCACAAGAGCTAGGAATCTTTGAAAATTTTAAGAACATAAATTATAATCAAAATTTTCAAATTAAAAAATATTATAACTCTCAAACACAGTATGATGGAAATGATCAATTCTCAGGTGGCCCCCATCGCCATTCCATTTATCAAATATATCAAAATCCTCTTCATAATTTGCCTAATAATATTTCATATCCAAAACAAAAACAGCAGACCCAAAACCAGAACGTGTTCAGAAAGCAGACTAGATTCCAACAATATTATAACTATAAAAATTATAACGAACAACAACACAATAATGTAAGAAATTATAGACCAAATGAAGACTACAGCCAGAAACGAAAACGTGAGTCAGACTTAGATGAATTTAAACCAGGTGAACCAATGGATATTTCAGAAAATGTTCAAGTACCGGTCTCGGTAGATCAAAAAATTCCACTATTAAATTTAAAATAAACAATATAGAGTACCATTGTCTTATAGACTCGGGATCTAGTATAAGTTTAATTAAGCCAGCCTGGAAAACTGAAGCTTTTTGTCCAACTTTTCAACTAGATATGATATTTTAATAGGGAGAGATATATTAGAAATAACAGAAGCCAACATAAACTTTAATGAAGAATACTTTAAATTAAATAACTTTACTTTTTATTTCACTTCTAAAAACAGAGATATAACTGAAAACATATTATTAGAAAATAGAGATGAAGTAATAAATAAGCAAACGATAATTAATAGGAACGTCGACAATTTTGACAAAAACTCAAATGATAATGATTTCAATTATGCTCTTAATGAGCAATTACATTTTTCTAATAACATCCGAATTGATCATTTAAAAAAAAATCGCCGCTCGAATTAGCTCCCGATTTAAAAAATTTGTCATTTATTAAATCGGGACCCAGGGAACGCCACGGGAAGGCCATTGCAAATAAATGGGGTCTTTTTAAAGCAAAAACACTAAAGACCTACGAGTCGACTTGTGCATCTCTATTACAATAAACAACCCGCCTTCTCATTGAAAAAGTAAGGAAGCTATTAGAAGTAACAATAGCTGTTTCTTGCGCTATATAGAGCATAGCCCAGGTGTCTAAGCGATGTGTACCCGTTTTTTTTTATGCAAGAAGGTTCTGAGTTCTAGTCCGGCTCATGCTAACGAATTTTTTACATTTTTATTTCAGATTCTTATTCATTTTTCTTCTCTTTATTCAATTAATACATTTTATATCAGTTCGGCAAAGTTGGGTTATAAAAGTGAATTTTGTTATTTTTTGTCATTTCTTGGTCACGCTCGTTCTTTTATGTAGTTTGGCGCTTTTTTTTTTTTTTGGTCAGCAGTCGATCTCTTTCCCTTTCACACACACTTCTCTATTACAATAAAAAGCATATTTTCATTAAGAAAATGTAGAAGCTATTAGATGTAACAATCGCTGGCAATTTTTTTTCAGTTCTGCCAAAATTAGGTTAACAGTTGTTGAAAAATACTTAGTACGAAAATTGCGCTTCATATAGAATAATGGCCCAGTTGTCTAAGCGGCCGAGGCATTTAAATTTTGCAAAATTGGCCTGAGTTCAATCCCACACAAAACCAAAATATTTTCTTTTTTGTATTTTTATTCTAGTTGTTCTCCGGGTATAATAACAAAGGAAGAAAGGAAAAAAAAAACACTAGAACGTATTGGCGCAGTCGGGGCTCGAACCTACGACCTAGACGGCTATAGGCTACGCAGCTGGCAATAGCAGCGTCTTAGGGGGGTGATTTAAAATTCTAGTCTTATTGCTAATATCTCCCATATTTATCATCCGATTTTTTTATAATTTTCAGAAAACGTCCGCTCAAGCCTAGAAAGAATGTGAAAGTATGTAGAAAGAATGTGAATGTATGTAAGAATTTTAAAAGTATGTATTGAAATTTATAAAATATAGTTGTTTTCCTGGGTGTGCCAAGCTTACAGATTTTGTTGATTAGATTCTGATATTTCGAACTTTAGTTGCTTTAACTTAGGAAACGGTTTTTGGATTATCTGCAACGATATAGTTACTACCTTGATATTTGTAGTTTGCTCAGCCACCACCTAGTAAAATAAACTCGGAGCTTCAATTCCGTTCCCCGCCAAGTATACAGCGAAATAAACGTAGGACAGGTGAGTACCGATGTATGATAGTGGACAAACGTGACTTGGATTAGGGGGTAGATAGGTCTGGGCAGGATGTCGAATCATTTAGGAATGCTCAAAAAGCAATTTAAAATGATTTACGGTTCCATTCGTGTGTGCATATATACATATGAACATATGTATGTGGGGCAGCACAAAGCGGAACTGCATAAGTCGGTAAGGCGGATAACGATTCTAGTTTGGCAGTTAATTACAATCGTTGTTGAACTCTATCTTTCTCTGCTCTAATAGTGAATTAATAAAGTGCCAGCAAGCGGGTGATTTATGGCACTAGCTTTGGAAATCTACACAATCAGTTTTGAGTGCAAATATTGTCGTGAACTAATCGTACTTGTACTTTTTGTTCTTTATTCTCCTTTTAGCTGAAAAAGCATTCCAATTAGAGTTACCCTTTAGTACTCAAAAGCCCAAGAAAACTAGATTTTTATTCCCTTGCAGAGGGTATTATAATTTTGCCATGATATTTGCAACGCAGTGAAGGAGGCTTCTCCGACCCCATATATATATATATATTATATATATATTCTTGATCAGCATCACCAGCTGAGTCGATCTAGCTATGTCCGTCTGTCTGTCTGTCTGTCTGTCCGTCTGTCGGTTTCTACGCGAACTAGTCTCTCAGTTTTTGAGCTATCGAGCTGAAATTTTCAGCATAGTCTTATTTCTTTAGCACGCAGTATATATGTCGAAACGACCGATCGGACTACTATATCCTATAGCTGCCATAGGAATGATGGCGAAATTAATGTAAAAAAAATTTTAACTTCTCTGTTTATAAAGGTATTTCTATAAATTTTGAGATATAGCCGTTTTTAATGGTTCTAGAATTACGGTTTTCATTTTTTTAAGATCGGTCAATTTTATCATATAGCTGCGATAGAAGCGATCGGTCGATTTATATGAAAATGTACAATTCTACATGTAAAATGTAAAATTTACAAAATTCGATATTTTGTCAACATTACTAAAATGGTTCGATTTTCAATGATCCAATTGCTGCAAGGGTATACCAACTTCGGTTCACCGAAGTTAGCTTTCTTTCTCGTTCGTTTTTAAAGGGATTGTAATAATAATACATATTTTATAAGTAAACGTCCAGAAAAAGCACACAGAGGTAGCGGTATTAAAACCCCCCCTCTGTCCTTCAACATTAGGCGAGGCTAAAGTTAATGCATAGTGTACACAGATTCCGAAGTCCGGATTCTTGGATACACTAATGAGTATATAGTAACGCATTTCATGTTGAAGTTTGATCGGCATCAAAGTTTAGTAGATCTCCTTGGTAGGAGTGAAAAAGACTGTATACTCGTAAACAACCTGCTGCATTTGTCTTCTGCCAAAAACGATCTGCGTGTCTGGAACATGATAGTCAACAAATTTGATTTCTGTATATAAAGATCAGGTTGACTATGGACTCCGAGTTAGCTAAAATTAGTAATATTGGATCTAAAGGTTCCTAAAAATTATGAATTTTACATATTTTAGTAATGGTACATTTGTGTGAATCTCCTGGTTTAATTGTGATGCAGATGGCGGTGAAAATGTTTAACTGCTGTAAGTCTTAGAGACTGGCAGCTAAACAAAACTAAACAGTTCCATCCTTAAGGGGGTAAATGCACTCAAAGCGAAACAAAAAGGTAAATTTTCAAAAGTTTATTTTTTACACGTGACCATCAGCCTTCTGGATCATCTAAGATCAAAAAACCAAAAGTAATCCTATAATTTAATAATCAATCCTGTCGGCTTTTGAAACTTAAGACTCTGATTTAAAAAAAAAAAAAAAAGTTAACTGTTAAAAAAATAGTAATTCTTAACAAATCCCAATATCCTTCGATAAAGGACTAGTTTTTAATGCCAACAAGAAAATATACAAATTTCATCAATATCGACCGAGTGGTTTTGAGTTATAGTGGTCACCGAATGAAAAAACACAGTTTTCAGAAAAAATCGCTTAAAGTTTCATAAACAGTTCTAATCCCCCCACGGTGCGTCTTTCTAATTTTGTCTGTAACTTCAAAAGTATTTCTCGAATCTTAGTAAAAATTTTCTTTACAACAGGCAAATATATATACTTTAAGAAAATGTAAAATAAAAAATCGAAATTCTAAGTGCATATACACCCTTAAGCGAATGTGACATAGCAGCTGAGAACAAGGCGGAAGTGCCCAGAGCGAAATGCACTTGAGCTCTGGGAGGTGGCGCGACTAGAGATGCTTCCTCGGCTGCACTAAACGACGAAGTGTTCGCCCATTGTTGAGGGCTGCCATACAATTTGACTTCCTTATCGCACGCTTTCAAGTGCCAATACAACAGCCGACTCCAATGAGAGCTTCAATTTTGCGCCGCTTCCTCTGCCACTACCCCTTGCCACGCTCCTTTCGATCCTTGGGATCCTACGGCTCCTTTTTCTCCGACAATGAGTTGTGCTCGAAGCGTAGCTCAATGACGACGACGCATCGTTGACATCAACGGCGCGCTGGATTTATCAAAAGCGAAGTAAAGAATAAAGCGGAAGCTGGCGAAAGTGGCAGCGACAAAAGCGCAAATCACTTCCGTGTGAAAGGACCAATAAACAGGAGGGGAAGAGAGCTTCGCAGGAAACGGCGACGGGTGAGTGTAAGTGCGATCGGATTTCCGTTTGGGGGCCACCTAAGTTGAGCACATGTTTATTGCCTGGAATTTATTGAAATTAATATGGTCAAGCACAAGAGAAATTCCTAAATTAATTCTACACGCGGTTTATTACTTGTATCGTTATAAAGGCAAACTCGCAAAGTGCTCATTAACCTGTAATATTATTAGATCAGTAGAATAAGCCTCAAATCTTTTCTTAGACAGAAACAAGTCTGCAGGATAAAACCCATCGTCGACCCAAAGGATTTCCTAGGTTACCAGGAGAAGCCATAAATTGAAATTTTCAGGATAGTCCCATTTCTTTAGCACGCAGTATATATGTCGGAAGGGCCGAAATCGAACCACTATACCGAAATTAATGTAAACAAAATTGCAACTTCTCTGTTTTTAAACGTATTTTTATAGATTTCAATATTTAATAGTTTTTTACGGTTTTAGAATTACGGTTTTAATTTCATTAAGACCGAACAACTATATCATATAGCTGTCATAGAAGCGATCGGCCGACTTATATGAAAATGTAAAATTCTACATGTAAACGTAAAATGTACAAAATTTACAAATTTCGATCATTTTTCAACATTTCCAAATTGATCCAATTGCAGACTGCAAGGGTATACAAACTTCGGTTTACGGAAGTTAGCTTTCTTTCTTGTTTAAATAGCTTTAGGATCCGTTAGAGACTTCCTTAACCTTAACAGGCACATGAAACCTAAGTTTAATCAACATGGGCAGTACATTTTAAATTTAATTTTTGATGCGATGATTTATCATATTCCTTTTTAAGAAATTTAAACAGTGTTCCTGGAACCTCACCGCTACCCCCAGGGGAACGATCTTCCCAAATTTATTAACTAATGCATGGGTCTAGAAATGCAAGAGTATAAGAACTTGGAAGTTTGGCTGTTTCTCCTTTTTTGCTGTTGTCTGGCGGAGGCAGCGATGCAAGAACAACATCACATAAATCTTCATAAGCAAGTTCGAGCAGAGCCAGCGAAGGAACCACAGCCTGCCGGTTTTCTCGGTTAGTTTACCTCTACCTGAGCACAGCCATTTGGTTTAGGCTTCCACTCTCCATTCCGAGCTCCCCGTTTTGGTGCTAATTTTTTGCACGCCTTCTTCTGTAAATAAAACACGTTGCAAATGGCACGCCCCCAAGGAGCTCACCAACACAATAGGCGCCATAATTCAACATAAAATATTACGCAGAGACCAGCGATTTCGTGGGAGGGGAAGCCAACTGCTCTGTAGTTTGGCAAGTGGCTGGAATATGTTCTTTTAGTTTGCCTCACATTTGGAAGGCATCGGAAAACTTGTCTGCAAGTCGAGAATGCGCAAAGTTTAGCTGAAAGATTTTGGCTTTCTAAACGGATTTTTAATTCCGCTCCTTCGCTGCTTTGTAGTTATGTAAATATTTAAAATATATGTGGTAGATACCAGCATGAATAAAATTGAGTAATTCATAGATAAAATCAAAGTAAATTCCTCTTTAATCTTATTGTAAATAAGTATTTTAAATTTATATAGGAAAAATGGTAAGGTATTCATTTGTAAGCGCCTTAAACTCTCCAAACTCTTCTATGTACATCTGACTTGTAGTCTCGGAAAGCCCTGACGTTATTCTATAAGAATGAAAAAGACAACAAAACGTCAGCCAGGCAATAAATGGAGGCAAAACCCGAAAACTTTTCTTATTTCGGATGAAAAGTGCAAAACTTTTTTAATATGCGAAAGCTAAATTTTATTTAAATCAAGATAGCAGCAGAAGCCTGATGCAACTTTAATGCAAACGCATAGTTTGTTTTCCTGTTACATTTTCTTAATTAAAGCCTATGATTTAAATTTACATTAAAGGCTACCCAAAAAAAATATAATTGTAATAACTCCGTGCGAAGAAGACAACCCCAACCGAGAGCTGGCAACTTCATGCGATGTCCAGTTGAAACTAGTATGCAAAAATTGCATCAAAGTGTTCCAGCACTCGAGTTAGGTGCAAAAGCAATTACGCGCTTTGACTTTGTAATTAAAATCGATTTTCATCAAGTTTTACTGCCAACCAAAGCGCTTTTGATTTTCCTTCAATCGCACGCACACGCGGACAAGCCCTTGCAAACACATGTACTTTCCATGTGCAGTCCTGAAACAATCAATTTTTGCATGCTGCAACTGCTGTTTTGCGGCAATTTTGATTAGAAATTCGGCACGTTCCCCTTTACTGTTTCTCTGGGCAAATTAATCTGCCATTTGAACGCATCCCGCTCCTTGCACGCTCTTTCAAAAGGGAAGCAAGTCTCGCCCCATCATCATCGCCACCGCACTATGGGGCCTCTAAAACAAACGGCGTTGCAAAAATCAAAAATTTCATGTTCGTGTTCGATATTTTGAACAGACACATCTTACAGATGTTTGCTTAAAGATTACAAATGCAAAATATCAATAGCCTCCGTTTTTTTTTAGAAGACATACCGTTTCTAAGTTGAAAAATAAAAAAAAATCACAATTTTCATGTAATTTGACAAAATTTCAAGTCGATTTTTAAGAGAGCTAAATAATGGTTTCTATTTTTTTTTTTTTTATGAATGTACTTATTAGGTATACGAGTAGAATAGAATAAACATTTTGCTGTTTGCTCTTGTTTCTCCAGGTAATTAATTATTTACTTGAAGCTACATACTCAGACACGCGAAAAGGGTTCCGTAGCATTGAGTCAAAACGAGAGGTCAATAGTCACCCTCTTGCTCTATCGCACTGCTCAGGAATACTTGATTGAGCACATAGCTTTTCAGAAAGAGTGTCAGTGCGTGTTGCTTAACATGTCCCTACCAACATTTCTCTTCTTTGGGTGTTGCTTAACAAGTTTCTAGCAACTTTTGTCTTCATTTCTCAACATTTTCTGTTTTCCATGTTCATGTGCTATTTAATTTCACCCACAATGCTTTGGGTACCGGGTATTTCCTACTTGTTTAGTATTATGATTATATATTCTTACAAGAAATTGCTTGATCTATGCGGTTTGGCTTATCCAAAATTTTAATATTATCTGTTAAAATTCGGTTGCATTCAGCTTTAACATTATAGCAATCATCGTCCATGCCTGTTGGGACTGCTTCATACTGTCTGGGCTGTCTATTTCCGATTAACCAATGATTTTAATTCGTATTGATGCTAGGATGTTGTGCTGGCCACTTTATTAATTTAATAAGTTATTTTCCAATATATTTCTCTACAGTTTTGACTGGTTGAGTCAAATCACCATTTTGTTAAAAAAAATTATTTTTCAGGATAACTTTATTTCTTCCTAAAATTAGAAGATTCGATATTGCTAAATATATAGATAGTATTATTTTTGTATAAAGAAATGTAGGTTGCCAACAAGCCACGGCCTACAAAATCTTCAAATCGTTTTGTTTCCGCCGCCATATTCGGCAGCTTGCTTTCAATAGGGCCTTTAAGGTCGATCCCTGGTCTATTTTTAATTTTGGTCTCCCTAGACATTTCAAATTATTAATGGTCCTATTTTAAATTTGTATTTTAAATTTTATGCGTTATTATTAAATTTTAACGGATAATAGAGTATTGTTTCCTTGAACGGGGAAAGCCTTTTTGAGCTCATGTAGAGCTCTTCTTTGATTCCATTCGCTAAAACTTTTGTTAATTGCCTGAGAGCACCCTTTTATATTAGAAGATAGTTTCTTCGTATTTCTAACATCATTAATGAAGGATCTGAGTCCTAAAATACTTTTTTGCTACCTTTGACTTTAAAAAAAGTTGCATCGTCATATACTAACTATGTTTGCTTGTTACCAATAAAATGATGAAAATAATATAAAAGAAAATTTGGGTTTGCTTGCATAGTTTGGTTTTTATCAATGCCGAAAGTCAGAGTCGGGAACATGCACTCACTTTTGCTCGCCACTGTACATATGCCAAAATAATACAATTTTTTTCTTTGTCAAACTTTTATAAAAATTATTATTATTATATTTATAAATTTTGACTTTGATAAATTATAACTAACCATCTAAAAAGAGTAGCACCTTGTTAAAACATATAGGTTAAACAATTATCTGTCACATGCTTTTTAAATTATGCGACTATGTTATTTGGTTCAAAAGTTATTCATTTTGCAACGAAGAAACTCAAATGGCCCCCCTGTGCACCGTTCTTCCTTCGCTCGATGAGCTCGTCCCCCCAACTGTTGACGTTTGAAAAGGGACAGCAGTGCCGGCCTTCCGCTATGCACTTAGTAGTTGATGGGCTTGTAGGTCTGCTCACGACAATGATACTTTCATACTTCTACGAGTAGAAGGAAAATTACAGCCTTGTTTTAAATTATAACCAATTAAAAAGACCCAATTACTTGGAATATGCCGCCTGTATATTCTTCTGTTTCGAGTGGAGGTATTTTAATAGATAGTACATTCGAAAGTAAATCGAGTTCTATAACTTTGTCGAATTATAAAATTTATATTACATTAATTTCAAGCCATTGCTTCAAATTTTAAAGCTTGATACTCTGATCGATTGATTTAAATCATTTTTAAATTATCTTGTAAAATTGTTTGGGTATTTTTTGTAAATTTTATTGCAGTGCAACAGGGTTAACAAATAACCATTTAAAATATTTTTTTCTTAAAAATCAAAAATAGTTTAATTTTTGAGTGTGGTAAATTGAACTTCATACAACGACGTTCTGTTTCTTTAAATATAACTAATAAAATAATTATTTACTCGAATTACGGGCATATTGAACAAATAAAGCAAAGAACATAAAAACCATAATTAAAAGCAGAATTCGTGTTTCATCTCTCACATTCAATATATTTCATCGGATGGCGCATTGTAAATAATAAAACATATATTTTAAAACAGACCGAGTGCGTCGTTTTACTTGCTTTTGTATTGTACCAACAATTTTATTGAATTAAATTTTGGGCCATTACTCGAAGGGCCCTCGTCCCCTAGCCGCTTCAGCCCCTACTCTGCGTGCCAATTCCGAATTTCCGCAGTTTTATCCATCGAAGGGCATACAAGTCACGACTGCCTGTACACATTGCCTACATGTGTAATCTATTTGCCAATATTAAAATATTCATTCGCCTTAATTGTCAACGGTTCAGGTCCGGCTATGGTCTCGGTCTCGATCTCGGCCTGAGCCCCGAACGCCGCAACCGCGTCAAAATCCCCCTCTATTTATCTCTCTTTCGCTTGCTCTCCTTGCATATTTATATACCTATATCTCCTGCCTGCCCACCCACATGTAATAACTTGATCTCTGTTGAGTTGTCAGCATAACATCAGGAAAATTGTAACGAGCAGCATAAAAAAAACTTGGAAAAAACTTCCCGAGTTTTTTTATACCCTTGCAGAGGGTATTATAATTTTGACCAGATGTTTGCAACGCAGTGAAGGAGGCATCTCCGACCCCATAAAGTATATATATTCTTGATCAGCATCACCAGCCGAGTCGATCTAGCCATATCCGTCTGTCTGTCCGTCTGTCTGTCTGTCTGTCTGTCCGTCTGTCCGTCTGTCGGTTTCTACGCGAACTAGTCTCTCAGTTTTTGAGCTATCGAGCTGAAATTTTCAGCATAGCCTTATTTCTTTAGCACGCAGTATATATGTCGGAACGACCGAAATCGGTTTACTATATCCTATAGCTGCCATAGGAATGATGGCGAAATTAATGTAAAAAAAATTTTAACTTCTCTGTTTTTCAACGTATTTCTATAAATTTTGAGATATAGCAGTTTTTTATGGTTCTAGAATTACGGTTTTAATTTCATTAAGATCGGACCACTATATCATATAGCTGCCATAGAAGCGATCGGTCGATTTATATGAAAATGTTAAATTCTACATGTAAAATGTAATATTTACAAAATTCGATATTTTTTCAACATTACTAAAATGGTTCGATTTTCAATGATCCAATTGCAGACTGCAAGGGTATACCAACTTCGGTTTACCGAAGTTAGCTTTCTTTCTCGTTTTGTATTAATACCTAGTATACTGGAGTAACAGGATACATGGGGTTAAAAGAAAGATATATTTTTTTTTTACAACATTTATCTAAAATATCCGGCACCTTGAGTAGGATTTTTGAACGGAATCTATATGTCAACTGATAATTATTATATAGTCTTTGGCCTTTTCGTACCTTAAAAAGCAAAGATTTTTAAAATTTTGGTGTTATAACACAATTTAAATCAAGCTGGTCAGTGAGACAATAATAAAAGTATTTTAAGATATAAGAATAATATATATATATAAATCATTATCAGATTTTTTTACAGAATATCAAGTGTTCCAACACCCTTCGTACTTTCTTTGCAAAAATATTTTTTGTCCCATTTTATCAATGTTCGTGTGCGAAAATTTCGCAAGCCTGTTACACCCATACGAACTCGGAGTTTGTTGTTCTTTTTATTTATCTGTCTGTGTTGTGCTTTTCGCCGTTCCTGCCAGCGGTGATTTGGCGCAAAGAGGCAGGGCAGTGGAACGCGAGGCTAGGTCCAGGAATACAACAATTGTAATCACTGGGAATCAGCATGTTCCACATACCAACACGAAAATCTGTCGAACATAAAAGCAAAAATGCTGTGCCCACCACTCCCCATAAAATAAAACTGGTGTCTGTGTGTGTGTGCGGGGCCATCCCAAAGTGCTGCGCTGCACGAAAACAAAAATAAAATAAAACTTCGGACCATGTGCGAGCTGTGGGCGCTGGGTGGTGCCGCACCCTTACGCATTTTTACCTTTTGCGCTCCGCATATGAAAATTCAATTTGCTCTTCAATATTTGCGCTTCTCCGTTCCCGCCGTTTGTGTCATCCGCTTTCCTTCGCTGTGCTTATTTGGCTCTTTCCTTTTTCGACATTTAAATTTCATTAAGTCTTGTTGTAATTAATGATTTTTATGTTGTGCGATAAAAGCGGCCATTGTGTTTGGTCAATGCGAACGTTAAGGAAAACAGAGCCAAGAAGGGGTTGATTCCTGTAGAAGTCCTATATCCCTTTTTCAAATTCTATAAATGGTGCGTCATTATGCCTAACTGATTTTTTATTACTCTTTTTTTTTTTTTTTTTTTTATTATTTTCTTTGCTAGGTGAAGTACATATATTGTTTTTTCACATCCCCCAATTTAAAAAAGAGCAGCAACCTAACTACACTTTTTGGTACAATACAAATTAATTTTAACTTAAATAAGATATGCTTATATACATTTGTTCTGTATGCGGTCAGTATCAATTGATTTTAATGACACTTTTTAAATGTCAGTTCGTGCGGCTAATTCCAATTACCAACAACGCCCGCCATTAGGGCAAGGAAGTAATCTCCCTTAGTCAAAAGGCGACAGGGGCGATAAATATTAATAATAAACAACCCACACAAATGTTGTGAAAAAAGGCAATAGTATTAATAATCATTCCACAATGACCGCAACTTTGAAAGGCTTTGTAGACTCGGATCCGAATGCATTTAGCACGTAATTCACAAGCAATTTAAATCCAAATACATTCAGCTACCTTTGCCGCCCCAGCAGGCCGGCAGTCGGTAGCGATTCGGCTTATACTTTCTCTCTATGCATCATTTGCGTGCTATGCGCATACGACCGCAGAATATTTATTCTACATATACGCTTTCATATTTATACATTTTTAAAATTTTTTCCCTCTGGCCTGTCAAACGATTTGCAAAACCAACTGTCGGCTGCCGTTAACAATTGCATTTGCAGTTCTGCGTTCTGTTTGCGTGGTCAATTCCCGTACTTTTTGTGTGCTTTTCTTCTCGTCCGTTGTTGTTTTAAGCGTTAAATTTAATTACTCGCCAATGGCTGGGAAAACTATAAAAATTCATTGTCGGCAATGTGTGTGTGCTGCGTAGAATGCATTCAGCGTGGTATAGGAATTCGAACAGCTGCTGCGGCGAATAAGCAAACAATCAAGAGGGACTTGCTAAAACACAATTCCCGGGAAAGAAATCGAAGGTGAGCTGATTCAAAAATAGTTGACCGCACTAAACCTAAAAACATTCTGTTTATTTTAATAAATGATCATATTTAAAACCGGCATTTTCTGCTATAGAAAAAGCTATTATCAATAAAACCACGACTTATAAAAAAAAAATATTTTGTATTGAAACTTTTGATAAAAAAAACCTTTTGTTTAATACTTTTTATCACCGAGGTATATCCTGCTATGGTTTGATATTTCACAATGTTATTTAAAAATAAAGTCAAATGTCTTTCTAGGATTGCATAATATATGTATATTGTAATTAATTGATATGATAATCAAATCAAACTGTGCTAGAAAACAACCAAATATACATTGTCAATACATATATTTCTTAGTAGTTCTTGGTGTGGCACTACAGCTGCTTAGATATTTGCAATTAAAAATTGAAATATTTTCTGTTCGTACTTCATGCTTGTATTGCGACTTTAATACAAAGTTATATGTCAATCATTTTCACTGAAAAATATAAAATGTATCCCACAAACGATGGTAAGGTTTTAAATGGTGGACAAATGACCGCGTAATATTATCGTGGCCAATTACAAGGACCTTTCGATTTATGACTGCTTTAATTTACGAAACTTCACTATCGGATTCACTGGTCAAATGTTAGGTTGACACGCATTAGGATTAATTAATTTAACACGAAATCATTGAGGCGCCGTTTCCGAAACAGTTGGACTTTCATCAAATGGCTTGATGACATGACAGAAACGGATGGTCATTTATTTTTAAGGTACAAATATTTGTATACATATATACAATTTAAAAAGTAATAACACTTACCGTTACCAGTTTATTTTAATTATTCTATTCTAATGAAATTTAACTGTTTTCAATCATTTTTCTGAACATTTTTAAAATTCTTAATTTTTACTTCACTTTAACTTTTTTTTGACTAGCCAAAATAATATAAATAAATGGCAAGCATTTCCAACGGCAAACAATTTTCAATTTAAATTTTCAGCGGCAATCTTCTCGGCTTGTTAACGGCCATTTACTGAAAGCAAAGTTTTCCAGCCGCTCTTCCATTCTTGAACACACGGAGTTTGGTCTATTTCAAAGTGTTTATGCGGCTACAAAATAAAGCAAAGCAAAGTTTTCTTTATATATATATATATATATATTTATTTTTTTTGACAAACTTTACTTTTGGTCACAAAAACTTCTGCAGTTGGCAGCTGGCACACGACTGGTGGGAAAGTAAAGAAGAACATTTTTCATAAATTTAAAATTGCAAATTTTTGTCCCAAATCAAAGGGGAGAGTGAAAAACCCGGTGCTCGCCCAACAAAGTAATATCTATTTCGGGACGTTTGTGCTGTGCTTGGAGGAGCTCAAATCAATAAGGCGACCCAAGACAACTAAATCGTGCGTCCGTGGGTTTGCGCGCTTTGCGGACAGGACACTAGATAAATAGGCACACGGCACGGAACCCGAGCCGGACAGAAGGACTGCAATGTGGGCACGTTGATGGCAACGTCTTAATTGATTTAACACGAAATCAGTCAAACGATAATCGAAAATTGCTACGCAAACTGTTTGATTACATGCAATGTGGGAAGGACGGCCTCGGCCAGCTCAATTGACCCGCTACCCAACAACGCACACAGTAAGAAATTGTGGAAGTTTGTTTGCCAACAAGAATTCCAAGATAAATATTATTATGTTAGCGTAATATATATAATAATGATCGAAATTATTAATTATGTATCCTGCCAAATAAATATTAATTATGTAATGTATGCTTAATATATGACACTTAAAGACATTAAAAATAACGCAACCAATATTATAACCAAAAGTAAACAAATACTTCCTGACTCTTAAAAATTTTATTAAAGGCGTTATAAATAACTTTTCGACCAAAATATATATATTCTTCTGCAAAGAAGTTTTACTAAATATAACCTATTGAATCCAAACAATTGTAATTGCATTTAATTAAAGGACTATTTGCATAGTTTAATTAACAAATGGAAAACGTGAAAATATGATTTATTTATGACGAAGATAATGTATTTCAATCCCGTAAATATCGGTTTGTCCCTATTTAGACTGTATAGCCATCTAGCCACAATTCGGCCAATGACATCCTTCAGCTCATCCGCCTCCACTACGGTTTACTGCTGACAGAGGAATTGACAAAGTTGCTCGATTTGGCCTTATCGTGGGGACATAATTGAATTTCCTAAATTACAACCGTTGGTTTCTGCGGCTGCGACGAATTGGGGCGGGTCGAATTGTAGGCGTGGTCGGTCGTATGAGCAATTGTCGTAATTGTGTGAATTTTCTTTGCTTATCATTCATAATTGCGCCTACCCCAACCAGTATCTTTCGTTCTGGTCTATTCATCGACGTGGAATTACAGCCATGCAGTCCAGTTGCTTATCGGCAGGCTTTACATTCGATTTGGCAATGAACTACCGGTCTGACAGTGTTGACTAATGCACCCTAATTAGTCAATACGCTTGTTGTTTTTGTTTGTGTTTCCTTAGCCATGTCCTTCTAATGTTGGATAATTTATATTTACTTATAGTTATTTATGGGAAAAGAGGAAATCGCGGGAGGGGCTGACTGAGTGAGTAGTGGCCATATACCGTTAAGCGTTGCTAAATGATAACTCAAGAACTGGTGTTTTGACAATAATAAAATAACTGCAGAACTTAAATATAAATATTGTCTTTATCAAAAGTAGTTTAACTTCTAAGATTTTGAAAATATTTATATATTGACACTCATTTCCTTATCTGGCCTTAACTAAATTGTATAACACTTAGCTCTCCCTTTGCTTATGGAATATTTCTTAAATTTGTATCGCAAAATGTATGTATTTGGTTGGCTGAAATAAGCAATTATGCATGCATAAACAAAATGGTCATTTCGGTGACGGGTGTTGGCGTAGATTGCGGTCGCTGTGTGGCCTGGGCAAATACGTGAGCAAGTTGGCACTTATCCAGGCCCCGCTCATTCCCAGCGTCTCCTGTGAGTTCGCAATTGAATTGTCAATGAAGCAAAGTGCCACCATATGAATTAATGAGCAGACGCCTCGGCAACAACAATAAGAGCATTAAAGCGAACTGGGATCCTGGGGCAAGAGATCTAACTGGGCGGTTCCAATGAGTTCGATAGTCCGTAGGCATTTTCGCTTTCACTTTCCCAGCTTTCACTTTTGGCAAATGCGTTTGGCCGAGTGAAATATTAATGGGGTGCATATAAGTACCGTATACAGTATTCATATATGAGTGATTCACCTATTTCCTTCTATATTCCACCAAAGCCTATACTCTGAGAATAATTTTTTAAAATAAATTTCATCTCACTTTATCTTGAAAAGACATTCCTGAAATCGAGATGAAATGTTTCTCGATTTGGATTTTTCGAGAATTAGAGATCTTGAAGTCGAGAGGAAGTTACTCTAAATTTTAAGCTTTTAGAGGAGAGACTTGAGGAAAGCCCTCTAAAAAATATTAGTAGCGCCATGCAGTTTAAGTCAAAACTTACATTTCACCTGCAAAATATCAACTTAACTTAAAACAAAAAGAACGAGAAAGAAAACTAACTTCGACAAACCGAACCTTGCAGTCTGCAATTGGATCATTGAAAATCGAACCTCTTTAGTAATGTTGAAAAAACATCGAATTTTGTAAATTTTACATTTTCATATAAATTGACCGATCGCTTCTATGGCAGCTATATGATATAGTCGTCCGATCTTAATGAAATTAAAATCTAGAATCATAAAAAACTGCTATATCTCAAAATTTATAGAAATACGTTGAAAAACAGAGAAGTTTAAATTTTTTTTACATTAATTTCGCCATCATTCCTATGGCAGCTTTAGGATATAGTAGTCCGATTTCGGTCGTTTCGACATATATACTGCGTGCTAAAAAAAAAAAAATTCAGCTCGATAGCTCAAAAACTGAGAGACAAGTTCGCGTAGAAACCGACAGACGGACAGACAGACAGACGGACATGGCTAGATCGAGTCGGCTGGTGATGCTGATCAAGAATATATATACTTTATGGGGTCGGAGATGCCTCCTTCACTGCGTTGCAAACATCTGGTCAAAATTATAATACCCTCTGCAAGGGTATAAAAAACTTAGTTTTTACAATATTTTAATTTCAATAATAATAATAATAATAATTCAATAATTCTTGAGACAACCACCTCAAGTCTGTCTAATCTGTCTTCAATATCTTTTGTTTCGAAATCAGGTGTGCTGACAACTACTTCGCCCAACATTAAATCTCTAAGACTTAATACAGAGTTGTCGACATACTCTTTGATGTCTGTGTTTTCTTTTGGATTACCACAATTTTTTATTCGTTTTTGTTGAACATTAAAGTTTCCATCTGCATCAATGAAGAGTTCTGGGATAGTTTTGTCATATCGTTTTGAATGATTATGATTCTTATCGCTTATATAATGTCCAAACTTGTCAACGGACATGGTGAATATAACTCATTTGAATATTGTTCCATAAACATATACAAAATTAGCGTATAATTTGAGCCTCTGTCAATTCCTCAATTATTGAGATCATTTCATTCGAATTCTTTTATTTTCCAGCAGATTGGGAAGCTATTAAGAGTTGAAGACGTTCCACCAACTTGTTCGGATCGTTCCAATAAATATAATGTTTATTCGATTGCAGTGTCATGAATCCTTTCCCACTTACAATTTCTTTGATACGATTGGGAGTGGACTCGGCGACGGGTAACTTAGTAATTAAAAGTGGTTTTATAAATTTAGTATATTTCACTGCCCTTGTTCCCTGCACCTGTCCATTTGGATGAAAATTTCTTCGGTACCCATTTGTTTTTTGTAAAATTTCTTTGTATATTTTTAGATCATTTGCATTGTAATTTTTTGGTAGATGGTGGAAAATAAAAGAAAATGAACAACTAGTGAGACGCCAGTTCTGTCCAACATCAAATTCAATTTTATTATTTGTAACATTTATTTGATTATTTCCCATCATTAATTGACCACTATCATTTTTAAATGGACCGTAAGTCTTGTCTAGGGCGTGCCCTCGTGAAAGTTCACTAATGTTCAAATTTGTTGAACTCCCTTCAAGCAATGGTGATTGATTTGATATTATTGGTATTGTATGGGGTGAGGATTGACTCGGTCACACAGATGAAGTGTGAGGAGTCACTTGAGTTGTTAATGTGGGATATGAGGGATGACTCCGTATTACATTCGATGTGTGAGACAAGTCTTGATCCGATAGTATTAATGTTGAGTCATCTATAGCTGGTTGTGAATAGAATTGGTCATCATCATCACCATCATCATCATCATCATCATCATCATCATCATTGATGACCTCTCTTTTTAAGCAACAATCTATCGGCTACTCGCACTGTAAAATAAAACTTTATCTTTTTCTTACTTGGTGTGATATTATCATTGTCTAATTCAGTTTTAATTTTTATACCCTTGCAGAGGGTATTATAATTTTGACCAGATGTTTGCAACGCAGTGAAGGAGGCATCTCCGACCCCATAAAGTATATATATTCTTGATCAGCATCACCAGTCGAGTCGATCTAGCCATGTCCGTCTGTCTGTCCGTCTGTCTGTCCGTCTGTCCGTCTGTCGGTTTCTACGCGAACTAGTCTCTCAGTTTTTGAGCTATCGGGCTGAAATTTCCAGCATAGTCTTATTTCTTTAGCACGCAGTATATATGTCGGAATGACCGAAATCGGACTACTATATCCTATAGCTGCCATAGGAATGATGGCGAAATTAATGTAAAAAAAAATTTAACTTCTCTGTTTTTCAACGTATTTCTATAAATTTTCAGACATAGCAGTTTTTTATGGTTCTAGAATTACGGTTTTAATTTCATTAAGATCGGACCACTATATCATATAGCTGCCATAGAAGCGATCGGTCAATTTATATGAAAATGTAAAATTCTACATGTAAAATGTAAAATTTACAAAATTCTATATTTTTTCAACATTACTAAAATGGTTCGATTTTCAATGATCCAATTGCAGACTGCAAGGGTATACCAACTTCGGTTTACCGAAGTTAGCTTTCTTTCTCGTTTTGTTATTATTTGTGTTATAGGCTTAAATGTTTCTTTCAAACCAATAATATTCTGGCTTTTGAGTTGATTTAATTCATGACATTTTTTTTGTGCATTTCGAGTTTTGTTTGATTGTGTTAAAATGTTTTGATTCATTGTGATGAAATAATTCAAATCAAAAAAATGTAAGTGGTCATTACACCCTAAAGGTTAAGAATGCACTTTGAAATAATCCTGACCTGATCAGTTAATCAGACCTGATGATGAGATTATCAGACCTATTAATCAGACCTGTTAATATAGCCTGTTCAGTTAAATAGATCTGATCTAATTAGGTGTTCAGATAATCAGACCTGTTAGAATAGCCTGTTCAGTTAAGCAGCTAGCTGATAGAAAATAAATATATTTCATATTTTACAACTAAAAAGTGAAAGCTATAAATAATTTGATAAAGCCCACTTCCCATTAAAAAGTAATTTATTATTTTTAAATAATAAATTTTTTTTTTTTTAAGCTGAAAACAAGTGCTGAAAAAAAATTATCCCCATTTCCCATTAAAAAAATGATATTTTGTATTTTTAAATACATTTTTGATTTATATGATTTTTAATTTAAAATTCTACTACCAAAATCTATGTCTTTTGATGAGAAAATATTTTTGCTCTGAAAATAATTTAAAGTAATCGTTATCTATATTTGTATGCCTCCCAGCAGACAATATGATGCATATCATTTTCGGAGGCTTTTTTATGATCATTTTCAGTCATTATGAGCCCAAAAAAGTGCAAGAAAATAGCGTTTTTATACCCTTGCAGAGGGTATTATAATTTTGACCAGATGCTTGCAACGCAGTGAAGGAGACATCTCCGACCCCATAAAGTATATATATTCTTGATCAGCATCACCAGCCCAGACGATCCGTCTGTCTGTCTATCCGTCTGTCCGTCTGTCGGTTTCTATGCGAACTAGTCTCTCAGTTTTTGAGCTATCGAGCTGAAATTTTCAGCATAGTCATATTTCTTTAGCACGCAGTATATATGTCGGAACGACCGAAATCGGACTACTATATCCTATAGCTGCCATAGGAATAATGGCGAAATTAATGTAAAGAAATATTTAACTTCTCTGTTTTTCAACTTATTTCTATCAATTTTGAAATATAGCAGTTTTTATGGTTCTAGAATTGCGGTTTTAATTTCATTAAGATCGGACCACTATATCATATAGCTGCCATAGAAGCGATCGGTCGATTTATATGAAAATGTAAAATTCGATATGTAAAATGTAAAATTTACAAAATTCGATGTTTTTTCAACATTACTAAAATGGTTCGATTTTCAATGATCCAATTGCAGACTACAAGGGTATACCAACTTCGGTTTACTGAAGTTAGCTTTCTTTCTCGTTTTCTTTGAAAACGGTCACACTTTATGTGGGCTATTTCTGAGTCCAGTCTGACTCTTTTCTGACACATATATAATACTTAAAACACTCAGAAAATGAATATTCCAGCAACCAATATGAGCGCAATGTGACACTTTACGGCGACTTTTTAAAAAAAAATTCACTGTCATTATGAGAACAAAAATTAGTCCGAAAAGATCGTGTTTTCTATGAAAACGATAGCTCTTTATGTGGACTATTTCGGAGTCAAATCTGAATCTTTTCTGCCACAAGTATATTACTGAAACCCCTCAGAAAAATCACTTTTTTGGCACTCGAATAGCCTCCTAAAAGGGTCCTTAATTTCGCCATTATTCCTATGGCAGCTATAGGATATAGTAGTCCGATTTCGTCCGTTCCGACATATATACTGCGTGCAAAAGAAATAAGACTATACTGAAAATTTCAGCTCGATAGGTCAAAAACTGAGAGACTAGTTCGCGAAGAAACCGACAGACAGACGGACATGGCTAGGTCGACTCGGCTGGTGATGCTGATCAAGAATATATATACCTTATGGGGTCGGAGATGCCTCCTTCACTGCGTTGCAAATATCATGGCAAAATTATAATACCCTCTGCAAGGGTATACAAAATTTTAACTTCTCTGTTTTTAAACGTATTTCTATAAATTTTGAGATATAGCAGTTATTTATGGTTCTAGAGTTACGGTTTTCATTTTTTTAAGATCGGACAATTATATCATATAGCTGCCATAGAAGCGGTAAAATGAAAAATGTACAAAATTCGATATTTTTCAACATTACTAAAATAGTTCGATTTTCAATTATCCAATTGCAGACTGCAAGCTTATACCAACTTCGGTTTACCGAAGTTAGCTTTCTTTCTTGTTCTATTGTGTCTCTGGTTTTCCTGAAGTTGTGCCTTTGCGTTCTTTGCGTTATTGATAGTTTTAACTATTGCTGCACTTCCAGACGCTAAACTGCTGACAGCACTAAGGGCAGCTAAAATAGGGACCAGTGGTAAGAAACCTCCAATTTTGGGGGTTGTTATAACCCGTGGAATTACAACATTTTTCCTACATCCCAGTGATTTATTTACTGCTTTGCGTGCAACTTTAACTGCATTCATTATGTCAAGCGGCTTGTGCTTTTTTAATTTGCTGGTAGCCTGTTTGATTATTGAAGCAAGAGATTTTTTTACTACTTTCTTTTTCTGTTGCTTTATTCCCATCCCAAACTTTTTCTGTAGCTTTATCATAATTGTCACAAAATATGCAGCAGCTCTGTCAACAATGCTAGTATTCGCCGCTCTTCCAAGCGGATTCAATCAAAATCTGCTTTAGGTCGTTCAGCTAAGTCCTTACTATTTGAATAGGCAATGTCATGTAACCTGCACGCCTCATCTAGATCATTAATCCCACGATCACCGCGTGCTAATCGTTTCTCTAGCTTTGTGCCTGGTCCACAATAATTGTAACCAGGTAAATGAGCCTCAAATGGTAGACCGTTTATTATATTATGTACTAGACCAGCACCCTTTCTGGCATTTTATTTATGACTGAATGTATTATATAATTTTTTTCCAATTTTATATCAACCTCAATTATCGAATGATTGTCAATGAATGAAGTACTTAACTCTATAACATGCGTTTATTAAGGCGAAATAAAACCATTATAGTAAGAAACATTGATGGTGGTGGGCATGGTGACACCACCTTGTTACCAAACACAATTAGAGCATTAAGTATCGGTCTATCTAATTGTGGAAAAGAGAATGTGATGTTAAGTTTAATTTAGAGTCCAAATGGTCTTAAATTTAAAAATATTTATATATATCAATATGAATATTTAGAAAAACTTATTAAGCCTATAAAAGGGATGGGATATTACACATTCTCAGCAAATGATTCAGTTTTGTCACCACAGGAAACTAAAAATAACTCCGCTTTCATTTTTGACGATATCGCGTGTGAAAAACAGGAGAATATAAGAAACTTTTTCTGTATGGGACGTCATAGAAATATAGATTCATTTTATTTGTCAATAACGTATTCACATATTCCAAAATATTTAATACGTGATAATGCGAATTTTATTATTATGTTTAAACAAGAGGATTTAAACATGCGCCACATATATCGAGATCACGTAAAGAGTAACATGGATTATAATACATTTATGAATATTTTACGAAAATGTTGGAAAAATAAATTTGGATTTTTAATAATCTCTAAGGATGATGAAATGAAAACTGGATGATATAAAAAGGGTTTTGATCGATTAGATATTTATATAAGTATAATGAGACGAAGGACAAGAAAGCCAGTCCACTCTTAAGCTTCATAATGAAAACATCATTAACAATTGCATTAACTGGAAACACATCAATAATAACTGAAAACTTTTTCCCGCAATTAGAATTAAAACATAATTATGAGTGTGCACTTATTGACTTTTATACATTCAATTCTATACCGAATGTTGACAACAGGAATAATATCTTTCATATTGGAAATAAAGTCATAGAAATACCTGTGGGTTCATATGAGCTCGAAAATATTACAAAATATATTATTAATAAGCTTAAGGAGTATGAACTTCATAGCACTATACAAATTGAAAGCCACATCAACACCTATCAAGTTCAATTTTCCACTAAAAATGAATCAGTTTATTTTAATTATGAACAATCTATTGGACAGTAATTCGGATTTAATAAACGAAAATTAAGGCCACATGATAAAAAAATTTATATCTCAGATAATCCTGTTAATATTTTTAAAATAAATTCTGTAAGATTGGAATGTAACATCATTAGTGGGTCATATGTGTGGAGTAGACCAAATCACGTGCTTCATGAATTTGGGATCAATGTTCCACTGTTTATATTCGGCTTCACTTGCAATCAGCAGAATTATTATTTATAATAAAAAGACTCCACATCGCTCCAATAATGACATTATCAAATCTAAAGCTGAAGTGAAAACATCGACATCGACATCATCATCTCAAGGAGCTTCACATAAACGACCTGCGCTAACATTAAAAAATAAATTGATTTTAAAATAGCAGGGATTTAATATTAAATAAAGTTTAAAAACTGATATTCAAATGAATGAAACTTTTTATGTTCAAGAAAAGCCTGTCAATGATCAAAGCATTGTCAAGATAGAATATCACAGCTATTATCCGTATACACAAAACTTCCAGACAAATTATGAAGTTCGTATCATAATACAGAACCAAGATTTATATGTCCTTCCATCTGAAAAATTTCTCCACTTTGAAGGAACACTTAGCAAAATTATTGACACAAATACAGGAGCAAGCAGCACTAATAATGTCAATGGCATGCTCAAAAATAATTGCATGGCTCATTTTATCGACGAGGTGCGATTCGAGATAAATAGGTTCGAATTAGACAAAACAAGATTTACAGGGATTACATCGACAATTAAGAATTTTCTCTCAGTGGGACAACAGGAAGGAGTACTTTATCGTAATGCTGGGTGGAGTGGCGGAGACAATATTCCTTCAGGAGGACATTTCAGTTTTTCAGTACCTTTGAAAATTCTAATGGGATTTGCTGAAGACTACCAGAAAGTAATATTGAATTGTAAACTCATTATATTGCCTGCTAAAAATACTGATGACATGTATGTTAAAAGTGTCGATAAAACTCATAAATTTGCTATACATGGCAGTACTAAAATAAATTTTTTTAATGTAATTTAAAGTGAAGCTACCCTTCCACTAGCAATTAGGAGTTGGGATTGTTATATAAACCCGACATTGGTACAGGGAACACATCATATCTGGAATGTTCGCCGTCTTTGCCTTTACATTAAATGGTCAATTAATTACAAACAACTTGAGAAATGCAAAAGTATTTTTGAATTCAGAAGTCTATCTCTATGAGGATTTGAATATTAAATATCATGAAAACCGTTCTGCTGTCTTGTATGATATGTATGCAGAATTCCAAGAGAGCTACTACAATCGGGAGGCACGAGCTCGTCTTTCTTTAAAGGAATTCATTGCGAAGACGCCGTTGGTGGTTATAGATCTGTCTCATCAAAATGAGACTGTTAAATCGGGACCGAAGGTATATTGCCTTCTCATTCATGATCGACTTGTCGAATAAACACCATTGACTGGCATAATTCAATTTGTGACAATTTGAGAAGGATTTCCTCATTCAAATTTTAAAATTTGTCGCAAGTAGACGTTCACGGAAACAACTAAAACAAGTAAGAAAGCTACAGTCGACTGTGCTCGACTGTGAGATACCCGGTACCTAAACGTTTGCGCTTCACACTAAAAGGCAATTTAAAATTTTACATACATTATAATAGTCTACTTCGATACTTCTTAAAATAAATCGCCTCTGTCATACTTAAATATGAATGATACATTTTATAGGAACACATAAAAACCCGCTCGATCGCCGTCAAAAAATGAATTGTTAATTTTTGTCATTTCTTGCTATATTCTTTTGTCATTTCTTCTGCAGTTGGCGCTATTTTATCGCATGGCCAAGGCTCGAATGCGTCACCTGTCGGCTACAGCTTGCAACAGCAGTGCCTTAGGGCGGTGTGCTAAAATTCAAACCTTATTGCTAATATCTCCCATGTTTATCATCCGATTTTATTGAAGTTTTCAGGAAACGCCCGTCTCTATTTTATTAATTTATTGTATCTACTAACTTTAAGCCGAAAATCACGCATATAGCTAATATAACGATTTTATGATTTTCAGTGGCGGAAGTGGGCGTGGCCAAATTGTAAAACAAACTTGATCTGCGTTTGCACCCAAATTCCAACGTTGTCACAAAATTTGGTAACTCTAGCTCTTATAGTCTCTGAGATCTGTTGTTTCACACGGACAGACAGACGGACAGACGGACAGACGGACATGGCTAAATCGACTCGGCTGGTGACACTGATCAAGAATATATATACTTTATAGGGTCGGAGATTTCTCCTTCTGCCTGTTACATACATTCTCGGTTGGCACTAACTTATAATACCCTTGTACCCTATGGGTACCGGGTATAATGATGTCGCTCAGTAACAAAGTCAGCAGCAGCAGCTCATCTACAATCAAACACCCTATAATCAGAATAAATTATTTCATAAAAATGTATAAAGATTACATTTTCCCTGAACACATGGAATATATGGAGGAGTCATTAAAATATTTTAATAAGAGAATGGCTGATACACCGCTTGTTTTGAATGTACATGGCCAACATTTCACAAGTTGTTGTTGGGCGCAAATTGATGTCACCAATAGTGTCGATAGATGTGCCTGCCATTTCTTTGCAGTGCGCTCACAAAAATCACTTAAAATTATACAAATGTTTGTAAACTTGGAACACCGGTTCTGATGTTTGTACTTGAAAAATAAATTTATATTATACTCAAAAATAAAATGTATGCATTATTTTAATGGAAATGGAAAGAAGGGGATTTGTTTTCCAGTTTTTTTGGGTTGGATGCTTTTGGATGCTGGAATATGCCATTTTTTCCACAGTACTTATTTAAGGGAGTTTGAGAGTCCTTTTTGCCCCCGATCGCTCAAATTCTACCCGCAATCGTTTGGTTACAAAGTTTCCTAGTTTCCTAGTTTCTTCTCTCAGGATCAGATTTAATAACGTACTTTTTTATGATCTCGAACGAGACTTGTTTGAGATCACCTCGTAACGGTCGGATGGGGCGGGTGAGGGTCCTTCACTGAGCCTTGTTCGCATTTGTGTGTGACCTTTTCAAGTGGGGACGGGTGAGAGTGGGATTGCTCCCTCGCACGCGCACCTCATGTGGTGGCGTAACCTATTCAATTGGGGGAGGTTGAGTGTCCTTCTACGGGACACGATCGTGCAGGACCAATTCGCATGCACCCTTCTCAAGTGGCTCGTCGATCCCTCCACTTATCCTTTCAGAGCTAACCCTAATTAATTGCATTTTTTTTACTAAAATTTATGACCCCGCTTAGCGACATCAAAGGTCCCGAAAACCCAGTTTATATCGGTTTTTCTTGAGAGAGAGAGAGAGACATGTTGAGAGCGCACGTGCGTGTTGCTTAACATGTTCCTAGCAACATTTGTCTCTTTTCAGTGTTACTTATCATGTTTCTAGCAACATTTGTCAACATTTTCTTTTTTTCATGTTCATGTGCTATTTAACTTCACCCACAATGATTTGGGTACCGGGTATCTTACAGTCGGCTGTAGCTTTCCCATTTGTTTGCTTTGCCTGTGTGGAGCGTTTGGTAAACTGCTGATCTGGAGTGCTGGCTGTCCGGGGTTCGCGACTGAGTCGAGCCGTAACAATTGTGCTTTTGAAATGTGTGAGAATGTCTAATATACAATCAAATAAAAACACCTCTTAACGAGGTGAGATTAAAGTGACGATGGCACATTGAACTCCAAAAATTTCTGATACCAAATTTTGTGACGATTAATAGTTATTTAAACAAAAATATTTAAAAAGTTTTTAATTAGTTTCAAAATCGGCACTCTGCCTGTTTTGCCTTTTATAATTTTTCAGCTATGTGCCGATTTTGAAACTAATTAAAAACTTTTTAACTTCTGTAGCTTTAGTCGTTTAGAAGTTATGGGCGCGGGAAATCTGGCTTTTTTAGCTGTTTTCCCGCCAAACTAGCTGGAAACCCAAAAAGTCGTAGAACAAAAAATGTTCAGCTCGCGCAGTTATTTAAAATAAAAGTGGTTCCATGACTCTAAAACAAAAAAATCCACAGACAGACAGACAAACAACAGGACAAACGTTTTCATTTCGGAAAGGCCGTTAAAATCTTGTCTATTGACTATCTTTTGAACGGAGTATCGGATCAGGATGATTGAGGTGTCATTCGACGCGTATTTAAAGCTAGATCACAACAACATTAAATTTTTTTGGATTTTTGCTCCACCGGCCCCAATAGCTCCAATTTTCAAAATTTTCAATTTCGCACTTTCACTCCCATTTCTCCTAAACTAATCCGTTTTTGAAAAATCTTAGTATGCAGTTTCAAAGAGGATTACAATACCTTTCGATCAAGATATAAATGGTTATAATCGGACTATCGTAGCAGATCTCATCGTCACTACGTGGACTGCCGTCCACAGTGATTTAACGTTACAAATTAAATTTGGCATATTAAATTACAGAATCAATGTGAAATTAAGTTTGTGACCTTATATTTAAATATATTTTTATTTTTGTCATGACCGATTCGATTATGAAAATAAGAATACTTCTTCTTAAATCAAGGATACTCATTCTCAAAAATCCGTTCTCAATAAAAGAATTCTTCTTCTTAATTCTGGTATTTTTTTTTTACCTGCATTTTGAAACAAAAATACTAATATCGACACCGTTTTGACTTGTTTTTTTCTCAGTGTATCAATCAGACTCAAAGTCTCCGTTCCGTCCATCTGAGCACGTAAAGCAAAGAATTGTGACGTGAAAATAAAATTTAAAAAAATGTGATACATGGTAACCAGATAATACAAAGATATTAAAACTTAATGTTCAGGGAAAATGTACAACAGGATGAAGATGTCATCTACGATCCCAAGAAGTCCGTGTTCTGGATTAACAGGCGAGTCAATTTAGCCATGTCCGAAAATGTTAAATTATTTAATTTTGGTCGAAACTGAATATCTATAGTTGAGTATTCTGTGCAGACGCTTTCTAAATGAAAGTTGAAGTTTCTTCCAATATGTGGGAACGCCCACAATCCCCTCGACAATTCATGAAAAACGAACAAGAAAAATATTGGTTTTAATTCGTCAATAAATATATGTATAGCAAATATTTTTTGAAATATTACATAATATTATAATTTGAGAAAATAGGATGATAGAATGGGAGTTATCACTGTGGACGGCAGTCCACGTAGTGACGATGAGCACCGAGACTGTGGTGCGCAAGGAGACTACTATATACAGCCGTTGAATTGAAAATCTGCTACGATAGTCCGATCAGAACCATTTATACCTTGATCGAAAGGTATTGTAATCCTCTTTGAAACTGCATACTAAGATTTTTCAAAAACGGATTAGTTTAGGAGAAATGAGAGGGAGTATGCGAAATTGTTTTTGTTTTATTAATCAGCTCGAGCTAAACAACTTTTGTTCTACGACTTTTAGGGTTTCCCGCAAATTTGGCGGGAAAACAGCTAAAGAAGCCAGATTTCCCGCGCCCATAACTTCTAAACGACTAATGCTACAGAATCGAGCTTTATGTCGTTTGAAAGGTATTTTGAAATGATAATAGCTTTGACTTGACACAATTTATCTAAATATAATATTTAAGAATTTATAATTAAATTTAATTTTTTTTTAAGTTTTTTAAGTTTTTTTAAAAATGGCTCTAACGATTTTGATAGTCACTCAAGGCCATATAGCCCTTGAGATTGCTCAACTTCTGGTATATAACACATATCTCGAAAAATTCGCATTCTCGAGATATTACTCATTAAAATTAGTAGCAAAGATCCCATATACTAACCTTTTACATGCACTATACATACATTTATGTAAAAACTCATGTAGAGTCATATAGAGACGTGTACAATGCAATAAAATTTAAAGCCATCAAAGAAAATTTATTAGAATTTATATTTAAAAGAAATTGTTATTTTTTTTTTTTAATTTCATCTAATTTTTGCCGTTTCCACCACTTTGGCGGGAAAACAGGAAATTTCTCGCTCCCATAACTTCTGAACGACTAAAGTTACAGAAACGTGCTACATGTCGTTGGAAAAGTATTTTGATATGATAATTACTTTGCCCTGACAAAAATTTTCTAAATATTATAATAAAGAATTTAGAATTAAAATTTTTTTATGATAATTTTTTTTTTTTTAATGGTTTTTACGATTTTTATAGTCACTTCAGGCCGTATAGACCTTGAGATATTTCGGGTATAACACATATCTCCGAAAATTCGCTTTCTCATCAAAATTAGTAGCAATGATCCCATATATGTAGCTAACTTCGTATATGCATTTTTTTTTTTGTTAATGTTTCCCATTTGAGTTTCAAACAAAAACTTATAGCAACAATGGAAGACCTATGTATGTACATACGTATGTCACTTAAAAAACTTCTGATATCAAATAAAAACACCTCTTAACGGTGTGAGATTAAAGTGACGATGGCACATTCAACTCCAAAAATTTCTGATACCAAATTTTGTGACGATTAATAGTTATTTAAACAAAAATATTTAAAAAGTTTTTAATTAGTTTCAAAATCGGCACGCTGCCTATATTGCCTTTTTAAATTTTTCAGCTAAGTGCCGATTTTGAAACCAATTAAAAACTTTTTAAATATTTTTGTTTAAATAACTATTAATCGTCTCAAAATTTGGTATCAGAAATTTTTGGAATTGAATGTGCCATCGTCACATTAATCTCACCTCGTTAAGAGGTGTTTTTATTTGATTATACAATAAAGCTGCAACCTTCTATCTCCATTTGTCTAGCTCTCACCTCATATAGTCAAGTTTCGAACAGTGGTTGTCCGACAAGGGCGATAAAAATAATACATTTTCGATTTTTTTTTATTTGTTAGTTTTTTTTAAATATTTAATATTGAAGTTAATCGCAGTAATCTTTCTAGAGAGTTTTGGGTCTGGTGGTCGAGTTCTTTCGACTATGGCTATCAAGTGCGGGAATCGGGCTGGCTGAATCTAGTAGTTTGTCGATAATGATCAAGAATATACATATATATATATATTTTTTTTATATGTATCTTTTACTGTTTTGCAACTTCTGACTTAATTGTAATACCACTTGCAATGGTATAATGATATAATGATATCAAATCGATCTCAGTTTCAGAAAGCCGAAAATATATTTATCTCTTTGTGTTACCTTTCTTTTTTTTTAACGATTAAATTAATGTTTGCGGAATTTTAGCAGTCTGCAGTTCCATCCTATGAATTTCGCAATTCATCGAACTTTTTTCACAATCAACCAGCTTGTCCTCTTATTTGATTTGCACCTTAAATCCATGATGCCATTCTCAGTCGATTGAATTGTTGCTCTGTCAGTAATCATTTTGGTGGAAAATAGGTCAAGCTAGACAACACACAGGGAAACTGATAGAGTCGTAATCGTTCAAACTTATTTCACCTGGAGAAGGACCACGCCCCTTGGTTATTCTCCCTTACGAACACCCACTCACGCAGCATTGTTGGAACGGGATTCATGCATAAAATTATAATAAATCATGCTGCGCTATAAATATGGAATGCGGGGTGAGGGCGGCCCATATGCGTGGGCGTCGATAAGCTGCCCGAAAAGCGGCTAAACATAATCGAAAACGCGTTTCCGTTTCCTTCCCCACCGCCCAGCCCCTGTTTTCCCATCTCAACCACTTCGTCATTCCAGATTCCCCTGCTGCCTCTTTTCATACCCGATCCTCTTGGAGTATGAGGGTATATCGTTTTCCTGCAATTGTGTGTATCGGCAGGGTCGAAACTTTTATAAATAGTCGGTAACACTCCAGTGCCTATGAATATACACATACTATTGATGTTGAAGATCGATTCTTTTTAGTGTGATTTTCGAGCAGCAAGGAGCTCCTTTGGAAGAACATCCGCTCATATTAGTCTTAAGAGGGGTAGGGTTAATTTTGTGCAAAACGGGCAATTTTTTGAGCTAGATTATTAATTTAAATGACATGTAATAATGTAACGTTTAGACAATTTTTTTTAAATTGTTTTATTGAAAGATATGTTGCCCCTCAAGAAGAAGTTGCTTTGCGGTGTACATCCTAACTGTTCACAGAATCGTCCGATATGAAAAAAAAGAAAATTAAACAGTTAAAGGATAATTGTCCCGATTTATTTTCGTGGAGTTTTTTGTTTTCATTTTTATTCAATTTTTCATAAAAGTTTGAAGCCAGAACAAATTTTTTACAAAAAATAAAAGTTTAATTGTTAAATAAAAAATCAAATTAAAAATGAAATTATAAAAACCCCGACGTGATTACCCGAAGAATTAGTTGCAAACGCTGTGGCCAAGTTTCACAACGATTAGAAAAGTAGATCTTTAGTAATCGTGTATACCGACTTTTTAAATGGCACATTACAGGAGAGCGTTTGAAAATTTTGGCTGCCATTCATCGAACATAGAATGGCTTCCCTTCAACTACCCATTACTTCGTTATTTTTGCCTTGATCGATTTAAAATTTGGACAATGTATTCTTAACACACGATTATATCGAAAAAAAAAAATTGTTAACTTGTGTTATTTAACAAAATATTTTTTTAGAAATCTAGCTGAAAAACAATAAAATGAGACTTCCTCATTTTGCCACAAAAAATAATGCACGTTTTAGTGGAAAGCAATATGAAGTGTGGGGTATCCCCTAGTCGAGAAACTCGACTACAGCATTCTTCATTGGTGTTGCGTTTCGTATTTAAATATAAATGAAAATGTTTTGCAGCCTGATTGCGGCATATTTTGACGCAGCCCAAGAGTGTCAAACGGCGAGGGCGGGCGTGGTGTGCGGGAGGTGGTAGATGGAGGCTGCTCAGATCTCCATTCCGCTTTCCCTTTGATAAAATCACGTACTGCCTCCTCAGGCACTGGCTCTCTGGAAAGGCTTAAGCCTTAAGTTTGGCGCCCAACAAAAGAAGCGTTTGCGCCATTTTGTTGTCTGCCTCGAGTGTCCTTATTCTTGCTGTTGTTGTCGTCGATGCGTCACTTCACCACGCCCACCGCCCACTATCCCACTTCTCATCAGCCCTTACCGCCCCACTGGCAGAGATGGCTCTGGAGTGGTGAGATATAAGCAGTTTACAGGGCTTGATAAAGTCACATGTGAGCCGAGTGCATTTGGCAAAGTTGAGGAGGGTTTTGTCACCCATTTCACGGCTGTTTAGCCACGCTCTTTTAGCCGCGCCTTCTGATTGAAAATGCCTTCAAGAAACCGTTCAATTTCACGGCTGACTGCAGGCAGGTGAGGTCAACGTGGGTTAATCCTAATGTTTGCCTCCGGTTTAAAAAACTAAGCTGGGTTTCTTATAAAATCTGAAGAAACCTACTGAACATCATATTATAATTTGTACTGAATATAGCTGCATAGTTCTGAAATATTAATCAGATAATCAGACTTGATCATTGTGATTGGTCCTTGGTTCCATACTCCCCTAATAAATGTATCTTTTTAAATGGAAATTTCCGTATGGCAACCCTCTGAAATGTCATATAATTTTTTATATGCGCTCATATGTACATTTCTGATTTCGTAACCATATCCCGTATCCTGGCGCAGCAATCTCACTAAACGCATTCGCAAACAAAGCTTTCCTGTTGTCGTCGTGCTCGGGTAAAAAATTAAACAAGTTGCGAGGGTCGTGAGTTGCTTTAGCAATTTCAACTAGCGAGGTAAAACAACCGGCCGGCCACAGCCCCACCTCCACCCGCCGTTCAGATCTGGCCAAAAGTCAAACAAATTTAAGTACTTTTATGCGCCATAAGAGCCACCTGATAGAAATCTTTTATTTGAACAGGAAACCGAGGGGGAAGGGCAAGTCCCACATATAACCTTCTTTTCTGGCTGCAGGCACGGCTTTATCTTACCGACTAAATGCATTTTGCATGCAATAAGGGTTGCCATGTGTACGTCTTTCGTATCAGCGCGCTTTGTGCGATTTATGAATTAACTTTTTTTGAATGAATGAATGAAGTCGACTTGCAAAGCGCACACACAGTCACATTAAGAACGAAAGAAAGATGGCAGAGACATGAAAAATCCTTTCAAATGCTTCCCAGACGTATGCACAGAAAAACTGAAAGGAAATTCGAAAGCAGAGATGAGCGATTCTGCGGTGTTTGCAAATATATCAAGCCACTGTGGAATACTCTTTCACCATGGTACAAATATTGTAAATAAAAAATGTCCTGAAATTTTTAATGGATTATAAGTAACTGAAATACATATTGGTATTTAATTAATATTAATATAATTGGATTTAAAAGTTAGTCATAGACATTGAATTTAAACTAAATCATTTATTTTTTTTAACATGTCAACTAAATTTTGAGATATTTTTTTAAACAGAATATGTGCCAAACAGAAGCTACAAAATAACTTAAAGAATTTACAATTATTAAAAATCTCATATTGTAAATTATTTCTCAAACTTTTCTAACACTTATAATCGCTAATTAAAGGGTGAGCGTTTAGCGATATAAATTGTAGATTCCATGCACCGATATAGAGTGGAATCTGAGCCCACCCTTTTCACCGCCATTCACATTCTGTACTTCGCTCGCGTTACTGCAGATTCCAGTTCCACCCCGCCGCCGTTGCATATCATATTAGTTGAACTTTTGTGCAATTCTCATTTCTGTTTGTTCTCTGGATGTGTTTTTTTACTTCGACTTCCACATTGCGAGCCTCTAATTGAAATGCCTCTCAGACTAACGAGTGACTTGACGTGCACGTTTTGTTTTGACATAATTTCCACTTGCCTACAAAAGTGCCTGCATAATGCATCCTTTCGAAATGCATAGGATTTGTAGGGTGGGCTCGTGTTCTGTGAGTAAATATTTGCTGATTGCATATAGATAAGATTTGTGCAGTGAGTATTTACAGAGGCACAATGCCAGAAAAAAATGTCGGTAACAGCTCGTGTAATCAAAGCAAAGCAATTGAGACCTGATGAATTGGAGCACATAACTCCGAAAGTCGATAGGCATAAGCAGTGGAGCATCACAGCGACATAAATTCATAATTAATAGACAACTTTCCGAGCCACATAATGTCAAGTACCTTCTTAAGATTTTCCACGCATAACAGTTTTAAAGATTAAATTTAAATTCGTTTCCTCTATGGATTTCAATCGTTATTCTAATCTGTTGGAAGTTTATTTTAAAATTTGGCCACGCATTTATTTTTTTTTGCTCTTGAATAAGCAACAGTTATAGTGTCAGGCCTAAAGCAAAAATATTATTATGTAAAGCAATTACACCAAGCGCCTCCCGGTCCAAAAATTAAAAAAGGCATGCAAAAAATGTTTTGATTTATAAAAGTTATAAAAAATTCCAAACAAATTTTAGGAGATTTTAGCTTTGTAAAGAGACTATAAAAAAGTGTGGACGCAACTTCCTCAGCGGCCATTTGCTATTTATACAGCCTCTGAGTCATGCACTTATGTTAGCATTGAGATTTCCTATCAATAGCCCGCCACCGATAAGGAGGCATTGAGTGAGCTTGCAAATTCAGCTGAGAGCATATTGAGCGTCGAGCTCCTTCTAATATTAATTTCATCAACTTCGTCAAAGTGCAAAAGTCATGAAGATAGAAAGCAAAAGGGAGGCATATCTCAAGGGCCATAATCATGCGAATGTCAAAGTTAATGCGACTCAGTATCAAATTTCTAAACGAGCAACAAAGAATACTATATTCGACTGACTTGACCATGAGGTACCCTGTAGTCATTAAAATATAAACTTCCACAAGTAGCATATTAAAAGTCAAATATGCACAGAAATGTTTGTTGCGTGCAGATTTCCTGCCAATAGCATAATTTCTTAAATTTCTATACATTTCTTAGTCTTTTTTTCTTTGAGATTCCGGTGTTTACGTAGACGGCCAACCGAATCGGCTGTATATATTTTCATCTGCCTATTTTACAATAACAAGTAATATATACCCGGGTACTCCACAAGTACCGAGTATATGAACATAAATATATATGTATATAGCCGCGAACAATACGTAGGTGAAGGGCCTGATTTGACAACCGACCAGCAAAAGCAGAGTTCATCATTTTGTGGCTGTCATTGTTGGGAATTGCTTTTGGCAATGGAAATCGGGCTCGGAAATTTTTTTTACTTTGTTTTGCTCTCGTTTAAGTGATTTAACGCCACTAACTCACTACAACGGCTTATGCCAGTCATTTCCTCGGCTATCCAAAAAGTAATACAAAAGAAGTACATAGTACTGCAGTGGCTCCTTCTTCGACGCTCGTGAGTTTACGGTCTTTTATGCTATAGGCTTATTTGGAAAACCGTTTATCTGAATTCTTATTGAATGATTTTTAGAGTCTCTGAGTAATCTGATCGACAGTAAACCTCTAATAATGCGTTTGAAGAGGATATCCAAGTTAAATGCTGACCAAAACTAGGGTTGAATGTACGACATCATTTGACAACTTGTTTTTCCTTAATATAACATTAATTTTCAATTGTTCTATTAAAACAGTTTCATTGTTTATCTTACTCTTTTAAAACGGACAAATATAATAATGATATTATAGGCTCTTGATCTTTAATTAATTTTTATTTCGCACCAAAAGTCTATTTTTCCACAAGCGCCGCTCCGACAAGTAGTGATCGCAGATCTCTCTTGTTCTCCTATCGATCTCTTTTTCTAACTTTAATCGATAGTATCGATGTACAATGGTTTTATAATATATTGTTTACACTTCTGTTACATTCTATGTTATGTTTATATATGGTGTTCCTACTATGTTCCTACAACTCGGCCGTCCTGACTTTTAGGATCTCCCGATCCTAGCCGACATAGCTCTTGTTATTCTTCTGTATACAATGCTTTTTTCTTTATTCTCTACACCATTGTCCTTATATATATAATTATTTAAATTAGGTTTCATTCTATAAATATTTTTTTTTTCTTCACTTAGCTTAATTCCATTTTCCTTTGTTTCGTCCTCTAATTTTTCATTATCATCATAATCTTTACATTTTCCATAATTTTTCTTTACATTTAATTCATTATTCTTAACATTTGATTTCCTAATTCCATCCTTATCTTTACGATGTACATCTTTTAGCTTATCATTTTCTAGGTCTAATTCATTATCCTTTACATTTAATTCATTGTCCTCTACATTTAATTCATTGTTCTCTACATCTAATTTATGGTTCTCTACATTTACTTGATTTTTCCTATTATTTTTTCCTTCTGTATCAATCCAAGGCTTTAAATTGTGTACTGCCCATATACCTTCATACGGCTTTTGTGTTCTCTGAAAATTTTCTATATCCCTTATCAAATATCTATCATTGCCTATCTCCTTCGAAATTGCATAAGGCCCTTTAAACCTTAGGATAAGCTTGCTAGATGCTCCACTTGTAGAATTAAAATTTTTAACATAACATAATCCCCTACTTGATACTTGTGTGATTCTCTACGTTTGGCATCAACATATTTTTTATTATATTCTTGTGCTTTTATTTGTGCCACTCCAGCTTTCTCTCTAATTTCATCTAACTTTATCTCTTCCTCAACTTGTTCACTCTCAATTACGTTTTCTTTTAAGTTATCAATAAGTTTCCCTTTTTGTTGTATCTCAAATAACATTCTACTCGGATATTCATTTATGCTTTTGTGAACCACATTATTAATGGAGAATTCTACATCCGAAACTACTTTATACCATTTTTCATTTTCTTCCGTATTTATCAGTTTGCTTATCATTGGTCCCAGTTCTCTATTTCTCCTTTCTACCTGGCCATTTGCTTGCGGTGACCCAGTCGCGACCTTTAAGTGTTCAATATTATTTTCCGAAACAAAACTCTCAAACTCTTGTGATGTAAAACACGTTCCTCTGTCTGAAATAAGGATCTTTGGTCTACTATATGCTCTAAAGTAGTCATATAATGCATCTATTGCCTCTTTCGATTTCGTAGTTTTTGTTGGGTACAATCTTACAAATTTTGTAAAACCGTCTATGACTACCAGAATGTGTTTTTTCACAGCGTTTTTGGTTTCAATTGGCCCATAATGATCTATGTGTAATACTTGAAAAGGCAAAGTTCCCTTCGGTATGGAATGAAGAAAACCTTCCTGTCTCGTATTCTTAGCCGTAAATGCAATACATTTCAGACAGTTTTTATATGTTCCTCGATTTTTCTTCTCATATTTGGAAACCAATAACTTTTACTTATGATATTCGTTACTTTTTCCGTTCCCCAATGTCCCATTTCATTATGGTATTTAAAAAGGATATGAGTTTCCATTGATTCAGGTACATAAAACAATAAATTATCTTTGCTCTTCCTATAAACAACTCCGTTTCTCATTTCATAAAAACTATGTTCTTTATCCTTTAACATTTCTCTTAGTTGAACTATTTGTTCGTCTTTACTTTGACAAATAAGTAGATTATCCTCGAAAGTGTTATCTTCTATAACCATAATCGTATTACACCTACTCAATGCGTCAACATGTTGCATCCTTTTCCCCGACCTATGTTCCCATTGGCAATCATAATTTTCTAGTTCTAATGCCCACCTTGCTATTCTCGGGTTTAGTTCTTTCTTGTTTAAAGTCAACTTTAACGAGTTACAGTCAGTTACAACCTTAAAAGGAATGCCTTGAAGATATATCGTAAACCGTTTTAAAGCGTATATAACTGCCAACGTTTCTAATTCAAAACTATGGTATCTAGATTCGGTTTCCGTTGTTCGCTTTGACATGTAAAAAATCGGATGGAACTTTCCGTCGTCTTTTTTCTGTAACAATATTGCTCCAAATCCAATTGCACTTGCATCGCAATGCAGCTCTGTTTCATCTTCTGGATTATATATCGCTAGAATTGGTGTTTCTAACAATTTATTTTTTAGTGTTTCAAATGCCTCCATTTCATTTAGTCCAAATACGAATTTTTTTCCTTTTTTGTCAGATCGTGCAGTGGTTTCGCAATAAATGAGAAGTCTTTGATAAATCTTCGAAAATAGGAACACATTCCTAAAAAACTCTGAACTTCTCTGACCTTAGTGGGAATTGGAAAATCATTTATTGCCCGAATTCCCTCTTAATTTGCCTGTATCCCTTTTTCCGAAATGACGTATCCCAGATACGTTACCTTATTTTCTAAAAAACTGCACTTATCCATTCTCAACTCAAGTTTGTTTTCTACCAAAAGTTGAAAGACCTCTCCCAAAATTTGTATGTGCTCTTCATATTCTCGTGTAGCAATAATTATATCATCCAGATACACTATAACTTTCCCTTCTCTTATCATTTTTTCAAATACTTTGTTTATAAACCGTTGAAATATAAATGGTGAATTTGTTAAACCAAATGGCATTCTTAAGTACTCGAACTGCCCTAGTGGAGTTATGAAAGCAGTAAACTTAATTGAATCTGGATGCATGTATACATGATTATAGCTATTTTTCAAATCTAACTTCGTAAATATTCTTTTGTTAACTAGCCCATCTAGCAAATCATCTATTAATGGTATAGGATATTTTACTTTTGTAGTCAGTTTGTTAAGGCGTCTATAGTCTACACACAGTCTCAGACCACCAGTTTTCTTCTTAACCAATACTATTGGAGATGCGTATTTAGATTCACTAACCCGTATAATACCATTTTCTAAACACTCATCAATAATTTTTTGAACACTCGACTTCTCGGCATAGGACAATCTTCTAGGAGCACTACTAAATGCCTTGCTATCTTCAACATCTAGTTGCATTTCAGTTTTTATCTTTGGTTCAACCGGCCTTGTGCATTTTATATAACCACTCTCAACAAGATGAATCAACTTTATTCTTTGTTTGTAGTTAACGGATTTTCCAATACTATATTCATGTTTCTCATCTGGATTATCATACTCAATTGCTAATATTTGATTCTCAAAATTGTTTTCTTCCGTTTCCTTTTCAATATTTCGATTCAGATTTTGTTTTGAATATTTTTCCTCACTTACAATATTGGTTTTTCCCTTCGTGCCATTGTTTTCATTTAATTTCTTCACCAGCTTTTCCGGTTCTTTTCCCGATACTCAGTTTCATGTTACATTCTTTTTAAAAATCTCTACCCAAAATAATCGAAAAGCTCATGGACTCGTTATCCACCACCATCAACTCGCATATTACTTCTTTATTTGAAAAATAAATTAAACATTTTACACTTCCAAGAATCTTAAGTTTGCTTTTATTTATTCCAACAAAACTTCTGTGAACTAATTTATTTAACTGTATTCGAACTGGAACGTATGCTTGTTTTATGAAACTGATGGGGCTTCCCGAATCTAAGAGTGTTTCTATAAAAATGGGTTTACAATGAGTATCAGATAAAAATATTACTTTCATATAACTTACATATTCATTTTGTACATCTCGTTTCTTATACTGCTCACAGTCCTTAGCTTGATGTCCAGCTCTTCCACAAGCGAAGCAAGTTCCCATATCTCGTTTTGGTTTTCGGCATTCACTAGCTATGTGCCCCAAACTGTTACAGTTGAAGCACTTAATATTGCGCCTTTGAATTTTATCAGCAACCATCTGCTGCTGTGCGTCCCGTTGTATGGCTGGCATCCCTTATAGCTCGACATCGTTGAATGCTTCTAAAATTTCGGTCTTCGTCGAGAAATTTTGTAGTTTCGCCATATTCCGAAGATTTACATCCGGAATTCCAGCTATCATATACTCAATCAACTCGTCTTCATCTAAGTCGATTTCATTTCCCAGCGATATAATTTCCTGGAAGTATTCGTCGAAACGTTTTCCTTTTTTCCAGGTGCATACCTGTAGTTTTTGTCTTGTAGCCAGTTTAGACCCCTTTTTCTCAAAAATGTTGGCCATTTCATTTAGCAAAACATCGACAGGTTCTGCCATTAGCGTAGGATTGGCAGTCACCCACTCCCATGCTTTGCCTTTAACTTTGTTAAAAATTACTGCTCGCATCACATTGTCTTCTACGTTGTAAATTTTCCGAACATTGTTGATCATTGTACGCCAGCTGGAGAATTTATTGTCGCCTTCAAAAACGTGTAGCAGTTCCAGGGATATTTTGTTTCTCGCTCCTTCTACATAACATTGTTGATTTTTAATATTTGCCAGTTCCTTTTCCAATTGACGAATTTTCTCATCCTTTTTTAACATCTCATAGCGTTGGAGAATAACATCTACATCGCAGTGTTCTTTCTCATTTCCTCCGTTGTCCTCTACGTTGTTGTCATCTTGCTTTACATTGCCGTGTTGCTTTACGTTTTCATTTTCCTTTACGTTGTCGTTTTCCTTTCCATTTGGCTTCGCGTCGTCTGCTTCCCTTACGTTTTTATTTTTCTTTACGTCGTCGATGATCTTCACGTTGTTGATTTTCTTTACGTTGTCGTCTTTCTCGTTGTACTGGTCGTCGCCATTTCCTTTTTCCATCTTCTCTCGTTTCCCGATATTCTGCTGGCCACTCTCGTTGTCTCTCTTTCCTTCTTCGCTGCTTTTCTCCATGTTGTTGTTCTTGGTTTCTGTCGATATGACGCCGTTGTTCTTCGTCCCATCAGAATCGTTTCTCGAATGTTCCATTTCGCCGAATTTACTTGCTTCCCAATTACTTTTTAATTTCAACAAGCTCTGCTCAATTTGCTGTTTTGCCACTCTTTGCAACCTCCAAATCAGAATGTTCTTGGTGCCGGTAGCATCCAAACTATTCACGGTGCACAAAAATTGCAAGTCTTTTTTAAGCAACTTATTTATGTTTGTCGATGGCATGTATGTATGTACATGTGTATGTACTTCTCAGGATTTGTTTATTTGACGATGATGGCACAATTCAAACTTAAGGCGTGTTCAAGACCACTTCTGAATATTATAGGCTCTTGATCTTTAATTAATTTTTATTTCGCACCAAAAGTCTATTTTTCCACAAGCGCCGCTCCGACAAGTAGTGATCGCAGATCTCTCTTGTTCTCCTATCGATCTCTTTTTCTAACTTTAATCGATAATATCGATGTACAATGGTTTTATAATATATTGTTTACACTTCTGTTACATTCTATGTTATGTTTATATATATATGGTGTTCCTACTATGTTCCTACAATATACAGTTTTTTAAAAGTCTTTTTGCTTTTGCCTGAGCAGAAATTGATTTGTTGTGAAAGAAACCATACAACATTTTTTAAGAAATCTTAAATTATAATTATTGCTATCTAAATTTACAACACTCCAAATAAATTATTTAATGAAATCATTTATTATGTAAATTTTTTCTGCCCACGTATTTGAGAAACCTTGAAATTAAGGGTGAATTTTACACAGATATTTCTCTTTTCTAGAAGAGAAAGATCCTGGTCCTTATATTGGTATTTACTTTATTGCAATTATTCACTACTCAGTTATCAAGATCATTCAAAAGGTGTTAGCTGATTTATAAATTCGTAAGCTCAATTAATTTAAATTAATAGGGAAATACCTTAATCAATTACCTTACCTCAAATTACGTAATTGTGCCGAAAAACTTAGTTTATTTTATATAAGGCAAATATAAACAAAGCAGTCGAATGGTTCATTTAAAATTGCAGCGATATATCACTTTTATCGTTCCATTTTGCGACTTGCATATTTGCTTAAAGTTTCCTTGTTCTCTTGCCTCCTTTGGCTCTTTTCGAGCCGTATCGCAGTCGAACCCCTTAAAATCTATTCATGGTAAGTGCTTTTCCAAGTTGGCTTGCTCTGTTTAATGAACTGAACATGAAGAAATTATATTTTGCCAAACAAGCAGCCAGAAACACACAACGATACTTGGGCCCCAGCACACGTGCTTGCACACGAACGGACAAATATATCTAGCAGATACATCCTTCCACACAGATATACAGTTTAATTTTTGCTTGTCAAGCTTAATTTGCGCTTGAATGCATTGCGCCTCGATGAGTGCTCGTGTGTGGTTGTGTCTAGTTGTGTACATGTGTGCGAGTTTGGGATTGCACGACATGTTGGACACGGTAGCAAATGCCACAAGAAAAAACGCCGAAATCGAGATCCCCGACTATGGAATACCCGGCATTGAAAATATTGCATAAAATCTTGAAAAGAACCAACACAGAGAAAAAAAAATCAAGTAATGATTGTAATTACTTCTTTGGGAACGTAGCAATGAATTACAATACTGAGAAAATTAGTTCTCTAAAAACACTTAATTGTATTGAAATCTACTCACTTAAAGAACACATTCTCAAGATTTTCTTTCATTCTCTTTAGAGAAAAAAATAAGAATTTTAAGCCTCGAAATATTTTACTTTTTGTTCAAGCCTTTTTCATTTCTGATGCTAGCAATATTTACATTTATTCGTTTAGCGACAAGAAAATTCATTAAACTAACGTCTTATTAAGATGTTGGATTTCTAATAACCCGTGTTCTCGGAATCCTGTCCATCGAGGAATACCTATCGTCATTCATAATTCCCATTTTTTTTTTCAAATTAAAAAGTTTTTGAAATTAAAAATAAATACAGAATTAAAATAAATGTTATAATTTATATTAACAAATTTGTAAAAAAAAAAGTAAATGATTTCGTGATTTAAGTGTATACGACCAGTTAAGAAAAATTTGATACAAATTCGCAGTTTAAAAAATGATTAACTTTTCGACTCTGCTTTTAATCAATTAAAGTAAAAATGTATATAATTTTAAATGATAACTGATAGCAATTCAAGGTAGCAAGACTCCCCATTTATGTAAGGTTGCATTCACATTAATCCAATCCTTATATACCCTTGCAACACCGATTACTGGCTACAATGAAGCACACAAATCCCACTTGCGGACTGCAACTGACGAGAATTTGTCGCTATTTTGCCATTGAGCGTTTGTTTTTGAGCCTGTGACTCCTGCCATAGCTCATATTTGACTGTGGTTGTTCTTATTTTGGCGATCTGAGCGGGGACGAGTAGTACAATTACAGTAAACGCAGGTCGTACCCACATTCATCAGCGTTGATTAATGCCCCCGTGCATTGCCATGGCTTTACATTGGAGGCATTACTATTGAAATTGTGCCTACACGCTAGGCTTCTACAGTAACACCTGTAATTTTACTAACATGTCTACGTAATTACCTTTGAACAGCGCATTGAAAATAATAATCAAAATATTAAAAAAAAAAAATAAGAAAGCTGATATCGAGACTACCCAAAGTTTTGTAAATAGGATTTTATAGGATTTTCCCTCATCTTTTTCCAGTTAAGTACATCATACATTACATCTAAGTAATGTACCCGTATCTTATGGTTAGCGGATATAATTATTGAAACTAGGAATTTTTGGAAAAGTGTACTTTAGAAAAGGTGCAACGTGTTAATACTCTCTCTAATAATATGTATTAACAGCAACAAAGGTTTAAATCAGAGGTCGGCAGAGAAGCTACCGAGTAGCCTATACACAATTGCTCGGCTCTCACAGCAGCAGAGAAGCAAATCGTTTGGGTCTGTTAGCATCGCACACATGGGCACTAAAAAACTGTGTATGGCTGTGTGCCGACCCCTGGTTTAAATACTTCTGTCACGAATTTAGAAAAAATATTGGCAACGAGGTTAGAGACTTATTTCCGGTTCAATAAAGTATATACATATACATACGAGGTGTGTTAAAAAAGTAGCGCGAATTTTGAATTTTCGCTGGTTACGTATATTCGAATTTCGATTATTTTTGTGGCGTTATGTTGGTACTCATGTCTTTCAATTATGCCGACAAGCACGGCCATTTTGAATGTTCACTTAATTGTTGACAGCTGCTTTGCTTGCACGTGTTTTGGATCGTCTTCGATTTTTACCTATTCAAAAATATGGATCAAAGAACCTATATCAAATTTTGTGTGAAAAACGAAGTTAAGAGCGCGGATGCATTCCGAATGTTGACTGTGGCATACGGAGAATCTACCTTGGACCGAAGCAACGATTATCGGTGGTACAAAATGTTCTCAGAAGGCCGAGAAGATGTGAACGACGAAGAGCGTGCCGGACGCCCGGACAATGTTCGCGACGACTCAAATTTGCACCAGAGGGTCATAACTGGTGACGAATCGTGGGTTTATGGCTATGACGTGAAAACCAAAGCTCAATCTTCTCAATGGAAACTGCCGCACGAACCAGGACCGAAAAAAGCGCGCCAAGTTCGGTCGAATGTGAAAGTTTTGCTGACAGTTTTCTTCGATTGCAGGTGCGTGGTGCATCATGATCTTGCCACAGGGTAGAACGGTCAATAAGGAATATTACCTGCAAGTTATGCGCAATTTGCGCGAAGCAATCCGGAAGAAACGCCCGGATTTGTGATAGAATAAAAAACTGCTATATCTCAAAATTTATAGAAATACGTTGAAGCAGCTATAGGATATAGTAATCCGATTTCGGTCGTTCCGACATATATACTGCGTGCTAAAGAAATAAGACTATGCTAAAAATTTCAGCTCGATAGCTCAAAAACTAAGAGACTAGTTCGCGTAGAAACCGACAGACGGACAGACGGACAGACAGACAGACGGATATGGCTAGATCGACTCGGCTGGTGATGATGATCAAGAATATATATACTTTATGGGGTCGGAGATGCCTCCTTCACTGCTTTGCAAACATCTGGTCAAAATTATAATACGCTCTGCCAGTGTATAAAAAAAATTATTTTTTGAAGTGCTTCGAAGACTGGAAAAACCGTTGGCACAAGTGTATAATATCTCATGGGGATTACTTTGAAGGGGACAAAATAGATATTCATGAATAAATAAATAATTTTTCAAAAACCACAAAATTCTCGATACTTTTTGAACACACCTTGTATACTTGATCAGCATCAACAGCAGTGTTTCTACACTATGTTGTCTCTCAGTTTGTTAGTTATCTGAATAAAACTCCAAATAGTCTTATTTCCATTGCGCGATCGAATGACTATATCAAGTAGCTTTTAAAGGAACAATCGAAAAATAATAACAGAAACAAGAAGGAGAGCTAACTTCGGTAAACCGAAGTTTGTATACCCTTGCAGCTGCAATTGGATCATTGAAATTTTTTTTTACATTTATTTCGCCATCATTTTTATGGCAGCTATAGGATAAAGTAGTCTGATTTCGGCCGTTCCGACATACAGTGGCTCACAGCTTATTTCGTGCAGAGGTACAACCAAACTATAAAGTCGTGTAGCATATAAACTATAGAAGATATCAACAAAATTTAAATGCAGTTTTTTAAAGTAGTATTCTAATATATATAAAAATCATTTATTGTTTTTCAATTCCATTCAATAATGTTTAAATTTACAAAAAACTAAAAATATTGACTTCTTCAATGTCGCAGCTTATTTCGTGCAAGAACTTTGGGTAAATGCATTTCGTGAATTGTGATCCCTGACAAACTTTTCTTTATGGAATCTTTCTGAACACAATATCAGCTAATTTTGTTAACTATTAACTTTTTTTAAAACACTGGAAAAAAAGTTTTGGACATTTTAGAAGAATCAGCCTCTGTTCAACTATTGAACAGCAGGAATTGGTCCTTAAACATTAAAAAAATAAAAAAAAAAATACGCCGAATATTGAATTAATGCTATATTTAGGGTTTAATACTATCGAAAATTAAAAAAAGCTAAATTTGTGCTTGATTGGGATCAAAACGTTCCATATAATATTGCTCTTTAAATCTAAAACGACCCTCTCGGCCCAGTTTTTTGACGTTTTGAAGCAAGTTTTGTCTCAAAAGTTAAAGATAAAGATATAATACCTTCGATGAAGACGAGGTATCCAACGCCTAAGACAGCCTTGATGGCCCAAACCTTGGAATTACCACCAGAATGCTCATCTGTAGCTATTAGGTGCATATGGTGTAGCTCTGTATGCCGATCACGCCAAACATTTGGCATTCAAAATATCAAAATATGTTAAAGTTAGTCTCGTTTTTGCAAATACCTTCATTCCAGAAGAATATTGGGTAATTTTCGCGCTCCCTGGCAAATTTAAATTGGCATAGTTCAATTTTTTGTCTTATAAATGGCTTCTTCAAAGTTACTTGGCCATTAAAGATATGTTCTCGCAATATTCGGTAGTCGGTTTTCACGGAACATTTTTTGTCAGTTCATTCTTAATATATACTGCTTGTTTGGTGCCGATATCTTCAGATTATGTGTACTTTTAAAGATAATTCGTGTGTCTTCATGCTCACTGAACAATATCATATAGAGCATTTTGGCCGTTATCAGCCGCGTATTATTTTTATTTTTAATTTTTTTATTTTACTAGGCCCTCAATATACCATTTAATCATATTCCGCTAAGTTGTTTTATTTTGAAAATATTTAAGGACCATTTCCCGCTGTTCAATTGTTAAACAGGGGCTGATTCTTCTTAAATGAACCAAACTTTTTTTCCAGTGTATCAAAAAAAGTTAATAGTTAACAAAATTAGCTGATATTGTGTCCAAAAAGATTCCATAAAAAAAAGTTTGTTAGAGATCACAATTCACGTAATGCATTTTACCCAAAGTTCTTGCACGAAATAAGCTGCGACATTGAAGAAGTCAATATTTTTAGTTTTTTGTAAATTTAAACATTATTGAATGGAATTGAAAAACAATAAATGATTTTTATATATATTAGAATACTACTTTAAAAAACTGCATTTAAATTTTGTTGATATCTTCTATAGTTTATATGCTACACGTCTTTATAGTTTGGTTGTACCTCTGCACGAAATAAGCTGCGAGCCACTGTATATACTGCGTTCTAACGAAATAAGACTATGCTGAAAATTGAAGGTCGATAGCTCAAAAACTGACAGACAGACGGACATGGCTGCATCGACTCGGCTGGTGATGCTGATCAAGAATATATATACTTTATGGGGTCGCAGATGCCTCCTTCACTGCGTTGCAAATATCATGGCAAAATTATAATACCCTCTGCAAGGTTATAAAATGAGAACTTTGTGGTTTTTCAACATATTTCCATTTATTCATAAATATTATGACAAATAATTGGAAAACTTGTGACGGTTAATTGTAACGGTAACAAAAATAAATTAAAAATATTTCAACATGTCGAATTAGAACGACACGGTGGTCTTTAGTTTCAAGGCTGGATATTTTACAGCTTAGTGCCGAAAACGAAACTAGTTGATATGTTTTTAATTTATAAATAAAAGTGGTTCCAGGACTATAGAACAAAGATTTTATACAGAATGACAAACATTTCGAAACGGCCTATTGAATATCATTTGAAAGGAGTATCGAATCGGGATGATTAAGATGTCGTCCGACGCTTATTTGAAGCGAGATCACAACCACATTTTTGCGGATTTTTGCTCTACTGGTGCCAACAGCTCCCATTTTCAAAACTTTTTTCAAAAAGATATACATGGTTTTGATCAGACTATCTTAGCAGATTTTCAATTCTACAGCTCTATATAGTAGTCACCTTGCCCACCACAGTCTCGATGCTCATCGTCACTACGTGGACAGCCGTCCACACTGATAGCATATAGATATGAAGGATGGGTTGATCATTTTTTCTTAGTTTTTTATAAATTAAAATTCTAGAGACCATCAGAAATGTGTTTTTTCATTTAATAAAAATTTCTGGACTATGTCGTATAGCAGTCACAGTAACGGATGGTATAAATGCAGACTGCAAGAGTACACAAGCTTCATCTTTCAGAAGTTAGCTCTTGTCTTAATTTAATTAATTTCATATTAATTGTCAATTTAAGCTTGCCTGATTCGTGGAGTAGACCACTGTGCGTGGATGAGAAAAAAAAGAGGACGCTTCGCCTTACTGCCAATTCTCTGGTAGAGTATGATGAAATAACACCATCCACTAATGCGCATTGATTTTCGCATTTCCAATACCGTCATTTTCCATTGTTATTCAGGTTTCTCCATTTTCCGTCGCTGCTGTTGTTTAGCAACGGATCCGACGGTGAGCTAATGGCAGCGGATGTGGTTAAAAGCATTTGCCTGGCTACCTTTTTTCATAGACCATTAAATTTGCATTTGCCGACGCTGACTGGCGCGATTGGCTGTCAGGCAGGCTTCAACTCAACTCAGCATTTGCAAGGTCTGGAGTATGCTCGGGTAATAGACTTAGTAATAAATATTTAGTAGAAAAATCTTTTTCATCTTTTTTTTCGACAGTAATCGAAGCTTTCAAGAGCCCAATACTTAAATATACAACACTAAAAAACTTTTTTGTGCACTTATTTTTTCGGATTTTCTAACTTTATTATTACGCAACCAATACACGTCGAATTTAGAGTCGCAATTAACTATTTTTCTACCCTAAACTCTGAACGATAAAGGCGGATAGACTTTCAATACTTCTCCGGTGTTATCTTAATGCAATTCTCCTAATATGTATTAGTTATTATTCATTTATTAGTATTTATTGGTACAAATGATGGCAGTGCCACTAAAATGCGCACTTGTCCTTCTTTTAGTGGACAAGGTATCTCTTAGCCTTAGCACTCTTGTTATACCCTTGCAGAGGGTATTATAATTTTGCCATGATATTTGCAACGCAGTGAAAGAGGCATCTCCGACCCCATAAAGTATATATATTCTTGATCAGCATCACCAGCCGAGTCGATCTAGCCATGTCCGTCTGTCTGTCTGTCCGTCTGTCGGTTTCTACGCGAACTAGTCTCTCAGTTTTTGAGCTAATTAATTTTCAGCATAGTTTTATTTCTTTAGCACGCAGTATATATGTCGGAACGGACGAAATCGGAATACAATAGCCTATAGCTGTCATAGGAATGATGGCGAAATTAATGTAAAAAAAAATTAACTTCTCTGTTTTTAAACGTATTTCTATAAATTTTGAGATATAGCAGTTTTTATGGTTCTAGAATTACGGTTTTCATTTGTTTAAGATCGGACAACTATATCATATAGCTGCAATAGAAGCGATCGGTCGATTTATATGAAAATGTAAAATTCTACATGTAAAATGTAAAATTTACAAAATTAGATATTTTTTCAACATTACTAAAATGGTTCGATTTTCAATGATTTAATTGCAGACTGCAAGGGACTTCGGTTTACCGAAGTTAGCTTTCTTTCTCGTTTTTTCTTAAATCTGTTATAATCATTAATGACTCCCCTCAATGAGTCTGTGCTTAGTCCAGATTATTTTATTCCTACACTTGCCCCTTAAAATAAAATCGTTTTCAGGGAAATAGCTGAAATCCTTTAAATTCATTTCAACTATCCCTGGAATTTTGTTCTGATATTTGAAATCCTTTTAAAGTTCCACCGTCAGCACCGCTAAGCCGTTGGCACGTGCCCGATGCATAAATCGAAGTGGGATGAGTATTGTCGACATCTGCTTCTGGTCTGGCGCACATGAATCATTCATGAATCGTTTTGGTACAAATGCAAATCGTGCAAATCTTTACAACAAACAAAAGCCTCCCCCGTCGCATCGAGCTCACCCGCATGGCGACACGGAAAACGCGAGCTAAACAATGTAAAATGTTAAATAATTATTTAAAACAGTTGAACGGAGGGGCAGTCAGTTGCGCATTGAAAAGCAACAATAAAATGTTTACTGTTTACTTTTTGGCAAATTTATGGCCTAATGCAGCTGCCACTTGACCAACCCTCTCGTAAATCCAAGGCAAATGTAAAAAAGTATGCAAAAAATAATGCATACTACGGGCTGGATTTGGAATTTATGCAAATAACACAATGCAACAAAAAATTATTTACACTATGTGGACACTTGAATTCAAGAAATACATTTTAAATTGAACAAAATGAAAGGTAAATAATTTTAAATGTGATAAACCACTGGATTTCATTTGATGATGGCGCCTTCATTTATTGATAGTCACCTAATAGGGTATGTTTGTTTGAAAACGGACATTCCCATAGATGTATTGGAAACTTAATTAATGGAATTATTACTTGCAATGTAAAAGCGACAAAGCGACTCAAACTTTAAACTTATTATTAATTAAAACTAGCGGACCCGGTGAACGTTGTCTCGCTCCAATTCAATGCCCTCAGATAAACTCCTGATTAATAATAAAGAAAAAGTTATAATTTCGATGTTATTTATTTAAAATGAATCCAAGTCAATGGAGAGCGATTTGATAAACAATATGTTTCGATTTGTTTTCCGGCGAAAAAACAAACAACGAAGCCGCTTTTCCAACATGCAAAGAAGCAACGTACAGCTGACCGTGCGAAAAACCAAAATTGGTCTTGGACTTACTTATTGTCATCGCAAAAGCCAATCGAACGGGAAACTGAATCCTCTTAAATGGAAATGGAAGATCAGTTGAAATAATCGGATTTCGTGAGATAAGGACTAATTGTTCATTGATATTGCATTTGATGATCGTCGCTCGAATCACCTCGTTCATCAACCGCGTACCGTTGGACAATTGTGGATGACTCGGATTCCTTTCTGGACTGCAACTTCTTGGAATGCTGCCACAAGGCCACGACTTTAGGCATGCGCTTAGTTACCCCCAACAGCCCAACAAATAATCTCAAATTGCATCCATTTCCTCTAAAGCTCGTTGATGTGCCATAGTGCATTCATCCCAAATTATGTTTTTTAAATTTCGCATTAGTTTCCCTGTTGCTGAATTCTTTGGAACTGTGCAGGTTGGCCAGAATATGTATTTCAGTAGAGAAGTGGAGAGAATTTAATTTTACCTTTCCTCTAATGAATTGCAATGCTATAATAAGACGGACAGTAAACTGGTAGCAAGCGAAGCGGAATCGCGATTTAAGTCTGCTAGTCGAACTTAAGGTGGTAATTATACAGCGCAAATCTATGATATATGTATCTTGTATTAGAATTCACGGCCATTCTGACTACTTATTGCATTAATGTACGTCGTCCATGGTTGGTTGATCGTCTTATAGCAGGCATAAGTCAAGCAAATAACTCAATTTTTTGTTTATTCAAGGAGCTTGGAACAAATCTCCGACTAAGACGATTACCTCTATCCCTGTATCTTACCAGTAATTAATTTGTCACGCGTGTCTAACAAATTTTGTTTTAGGCTTGCAGCTTCAGAATGCATTATATGCAGTACATTAAGGTAACTAACAAACTATAATACGTTACTCAAATATACTTCTAAGCATTTAAGCCAAGATTCTTGATTCTGTTTAGTTTAATTTGATTTGCGCCAAATTGGGCTGGGTTGTCAAATCGAAAGCCTCAATAACAGCGGCCACAGGGGGGTAAATATGTAATCTGTCAAATCAGGACGTTAAATTAAATAACACCTTCGGCACTGCTAAGCATAAGCAAGCCCACGGGTTAGTGGGAGGAAGCTGGTCATGCAAATGTTTCGCCACGTCACATATGGCCTCGAGAGTGCAAATTTTAAAGCAATGCGAATGCCAGTGCGAATCCGAGTGCGAGCCAACCTGGCAATTATATTTATGTTCCCATTTACCAAGGGGCATTCTGTTTACTTGAAAGCAATTAAAAGCAAACCAGAAGCAGGAATACAAACACACCTAGCCCCCGATACTTCATCATATTTGTGTGCGAATATTTGCTTAGTTTTGGCCCCAAGATAGGGGTTGAGTGGTTGGTGGTGGACGTAGGAGGCAAGAGCCAGGAGCCAGCAGGCGGGAGGGTACTCCAAGTGAAAGGCCTCGCAGTAAAATGGCCACTCAGGAAACGAACTTCGTTTATTGTGTCAGGGATATATATCTTTTCTGAATTGTTTGTCTGAGTGCGCTCGCATCCCGGAATGTAGACGAGCGTACTAGCGAGTCAGAGCGATGCACAAATAACCTACGGGGCTATAAAAGAAATACGTTTACTACGTACTAAAATTGAGTAAACGCTGCCATTACACAGGCTGCAGCAGTCAGAGGTCCTTGGCCTCTCCTACCGAGTCTGAGTTTCCAGTTGTGTTTTGTCCTGGGTCGTATTTGCGCTCCGTCCTGCCGTGCTCTATTATTTTGAGTGCACACAACTTCATCCAGTAAAAAAGACAATACTCGAACAATCCTGAAAGGAGGACGCAATTTGAATTGTCCAGCACTGTGACATGGGCTTTGGCACGGCTTTGCTTTCCGACTCATAAATTAATCTCGTTTGCTCAAATCAATTAGGAACTACCACACTCCGATTGGTGATAATCAAATTAACTTCGTTTGGGCAAAACAATGACAACAAGCGATGAGGGTATCAATATATTCATATGTTAAAGCGTGATGGGATTGTTAGAGTCAAGAGAATCCACAACAAAATAGTATATGGAAAAGCATTCTGATCACATTTCATTTTTCACTAACATATATATAAATTTAATTTTTTTTCTTACCATAAAAGAGAAAATACCTTGCAGGATATTATAATTTTAGTCAGAAGTTTGAAACGCTGAGACGCCATTTCCGACCGTATAAAATATATATATTCGTGATAAGCATCAATAGTCGAGTCAATCTAGCCATGACTGTCTCTCTGACCGTCTGTCCACTTCTACGCAAACTAGTCTCTCTGCTTTAGAGCTACCAAATAGTCTTCACTTCTTGACATATTAATCGGACCGGCAGTGATCTGCCGACTATACCATCAGGCTGTCATGGGAACTAAACAATATTGTTACACTATTTTATTTTTGTATTATTTTTTTTTGTATTTTTTGTTTTTTAACATTCTTAAACCTTCTTCGAGATATTGACATTTTTTATGATGCCAGATTTGGGATATTTATTTTTTAAGAATAGAAATTCTATATTTTACTTTTGTTTCATCTCAATTGATCGAAATTGGTCGAGCTTGTCCATTAGCTCTCAACAGTAACTGTAACGTCAAATTAAAAACTGCAAGAGTATAACGGCTTCCCAAATGTAGCTTCCCTTCTTGTTTTATTTTAAATCATAGTATACCCTTAACTTACCACCCTGGTCTGTTTAGCCCAAATTCAAATGCAATTGTCGATTTTAACAGTCATCAGCTCAGTCAAAGCTTTAACTTGAGCCTAATGGAATGGAAGAGAGTAACATTGAGTAGCCACCTGACTTGCCACTATGCCAACATTTACATTCGCAAAACACTTGCGGATTTGGATTCGGGCAGGATGAAGAGTGATATACAGATACAGTTCAAGATACATTTTAAGTAACAATCAAAGCTTTGCATTCAGGGCACCTCGTCTGATGGGAAGAATGTTCGATTTCAAGTGGCTTACCACATGAATTTGCACTTTGCTTTGCTTACAAAGCAATCGAAGGAACAAAGAATAAAATACCAAAAAAAGGAAAAAGGCAAGCAAGAATAATCGGCAATTGAAAAATAAAAGGTGAGGTTTTCAGGTTATCCCGGGTTGGCTAAGGTAATCGAGTTAATGTTCTATCTGTTCAGGTTTTTGTAAGTCTACAAAAATATTATAATTTCATTGTTATTCCCGGTACCCATAGGGTACAAGGGTATTATAAGTTAGTGCCAACCGAGAATGTATGTAACAGGCATCTCCGACCCCATAAAGTATATATATTCTTGAGCTCAGCATCACCAGCCGAGTCGATTTAGCCATATCCGTCTGTCCGTCTGTCTATCCATGTGAAACAACAGATTTCAGAGACTATAAGAGCTAGAGCTACCAAATTTGGTGACAACATTGGAATCTGTTGCACGCAGATCAAGTTTGTTTTAAAATTTGGCCACGCCCACTTGTGCCCCCGAAAATCATAAAAAACTGTATATAAGCTATAATAGTGATTTCCGGCTTAAAGTAAATAGCTATAATAAATAAGTAGGCATTCGCAGACGTGTTCTGAAAACTAGAGTAAAATCGGATGGTAAACATGGAAGTTATTAAACAATAAAGTTTCTGTGTATGCTTATTCTTCTTCTCTCTCTCAAAAGCTAAGAACTCAGACACTCGAAAAGGGTTCCGTAGCATTAAGTCAAAACGAGACGTCAGTAGTCACCCTCTCGCTCTATCGCACTGCTCAGGAATACTTTCCGGGTGTCTGAGCACATAGCTTTTGAGAGAGAGTGTCAGTGAGTGTTGCGCAACATGTCCCTAGCAACATTTGTCTTCTTTGGGTGTACCGCTTTGGGTACCGGGTATCTCACAGTCGGTCACACTCGAACGACTTGTTTTTTTAACCTTTTCATGCCCACTGTTGTCTATAGACAACATTGACTTTGCATTTAAATTTCGGCTACGTTTCAAAATTGTTGTGGCCCTTTTTTATGGGTTATTTCCTATTCCACTGTTCTTTCATTTTTGGTATTTTTTGCGAATGCAGCTACAGCGAGTGCTGAGTTATCGCTAATGCTTCGAAGCGACCACAGCTGCCGAAAAATTTTACCAAAAAGAGGCCGCGAACAATTTGCGATTAACTAAACTTAGTGACAGATTATAAACGAGAAAGAAAGCTAACTTCGGTAAACCGAAGTTGGTATACCCTTGCAGTCTGCAATTGGATCATTGAAAATCGAACCATTTTAGTAATGTTGAAAAAATATCGAATTTAGATATATATATATATAGATATAGTACTCCGATACCGTAGAAGCAGACGGACAGACAGACAGACAGACTGACGGACATTGCTAGATCGACTCGGCTGGTGATGCTGATCAAAAATATATATACTTTATGGGGTCGGAGATGCCTCCTTCCCTGCGTTGCAAATATCATGTCAAAATTATAATACCCTCTGCAAGGTTATAAAATGAGAACTTTGTGGTTTTTCAACATATTTCCATTTATTTATAAATATTATGACAAATAATTGGAAAACTTGTGATGATTAATAGTAACGGTAACAAAAATAAATAAAAAAAATATTTCAACATGTTTCTGATTCGACACGGTGGTCTTTAGTTTCAAGGCTGGATATTTTACAGCTTAGTGCCGAAAACGAAACTAGTTGATATGTTTTTAATTTATAAATAAAAGTGATTGCAGAACTCTAGAACGAAAATTTCCAAGCAGTGCGATAGAGCGAGAGGTTGACTATTGACCTCTCGTTTTGACTCAATGGTTCCGAACACTTTTCGAGTGTCTGAGTACTTAGCTTTTGAGAGAGAGATGTTGATATTGCACGTAGCTTCAAGAAGAAGAAGCATAAACATAAATTTTATTGTTTAACAAGTAAGAAAGCTACAGTCGACTGTGCTCGACTGTGAAATACCCGGTACTTAAACGTTTGCGCTTCACACTAAAAGGCAAATTAAAATTGTACATACATACATTGTACATACATACATTGGCGCCATTATATCGCACGGCCAAGGCTCGAATGCGCCACCTGTCGGCTACAGCTTGCAACAGCAGTGCCTTAGGGCGGTGTGTTAAAATTTAAACCTTATTGCTAATATCTCCCATATTTATCATCCGATTTTATTGAAGTTTTCAGGAAACGTCCGTCTCTATTTTATTAATTTATTGTATCTATTAATTTTAAGCAGAAAATCACGCATATAGCTAATATAACGTTTTTATGATTTTCAGGGGCGGAAGTGGGCGTGGACAAATTTTAAAACAAACTTGATCTGCGTGCAACAAATTCCAAAGTTGTCACCAAATTTGGTAACTCTAGCTCTTATAGTCTCTGAGATCTGTTGTTTCACACGGACGGACAGACGGACAGACGGACATGGCTAAGTCGACTCGGCTGGTGATACTGATCAAGAATATATATACTTTATGGGGTCGGAGATGCCTCCTTCTGCCTGTTACATACATTCTCGGTTGGCACAAACTTATTATACCCTTGGTACCGGGTAAATTAACTTCCATGTTTACCATCCGATTTTATTCATATTTTCATAGCACGTCCGCGAATGCCTACTTATTTATTATATTAATTTACTTTAAGCCAAAAATGACGATTATAGCTTATTTACAGTTTTTTATGATTTTCACGCATATAGCTAATATAACGTTTTTATGATTTTCAGGGGCAGAAGTGGGCTTGGCCAAATTTAAAAACAAACTTGATCTGCGTGCAACAGATTCCAATGTTGTCACCAAATTTGGTAACTCCAGCTCTTATACTTGTAGTCTCTGAGATCTGTTGTTTCACACGGGCAGACGAAAATGGCTAGATCAAGAATATATATACTTTATAGGGTCGGAAATGTTTCCTTTTGCCTGTTACATACATTCCCGGTTGGCACTAACCTATAATACCCTTGTACCCTATGGGTACCGGGAATAAAAATTACGTTGCCCTGATTAGGAGCGAACCGACCTCCTCTTGTAGATCGACAAATGCACAACCCATTAGCGCTCTGAGCTACAGTTTTTCTAGATTTTATAAACCTTTTCTATTTCTTAGAAAATGTTTATAAATTATTAAGAGTTTTTTACTTGTTATTGTTAGGATATTAGTTTTTGGGAAATGTATTTCTGAACAAGTAAGAAAGCTATAGTCGACTGTGCTCGACTGTGAGATACACGTTACCCAAATCATTGTGGGTGCAATTAAATAGCCCATGATCATGGAAAAATTAAAATGTTGACTAATGAAGACAAATGTTGCTAGAAACATGTTGCTAGAAACGATTCACTAACTTATAATACCCTTGTACCCTATGGGTACCTGGTATAAAAATTCTGTTTGACATATTTTCCTAGATTTCAGAAAACAATTTCTACAAATAAAGAATATTTTTCTAAAGCATAACAATTTGTTCTACTTTCTATGGCGATTTTGGTTTATTGTGACCATTCCTTCAATATAGACATTTTTTTATTATTTTCAGAAAATTTAGCTTTTAGAAAAAAATTTCTTGTATTAAGAAAAAATACATTTTTATGGCGATTTTCTTAAACTTAGGGCTAAAATTAGTATGAGGGCATATGACTGCTGGCATCATCAAAAGCAGTACATTTTGTTGGTCCACTTTTGACCTTACTCATAACTGTTATTTGCGATCTCTGATCAAAAGTCCAGTTGAGTATTCAAATTAATTTTTTGATGATGACATTTTTAAAAAGATTTTCTTGAAAAACTAATAAGTACACCTTTCAAGATGAAGGAATGTAGCTGAAGTACTGTCGATACTGCTCAACTTAGGCGTCGTCAAAATTCCAACTATGCGAAGGTCAAATAATTTAAAATTAAAAATCAGACTCATTACCACGAAGTAGATTTGAACAAAGAAAAAGCAACCCGCAAAAGGATAAGATAACTATGAAAACTTTATAAGATCCGACCTTTTTTAAATAAATAAAAAGAGAAATTTAATTAAATATCACAAGAAAAATATCAAAAGTATAAGTAGTTATATGAGGTTTTAATTTAATTTATATTTTAGGTATCATAGTTTAAACTTTAAAGCAGTATCTTTCTAAAAAGCCGCACAAGTTGGGCTTTAAAATGTTTTAGAGTTGGTGTGCCTTGCACTATATATGATTTGTACCTTTAAATTGGAGACGGAACCTGTAAGTCTTATGGACTTGGATTGTCTTCTGAAATGGTTTTGCATTTGGCTTAAAACATTCCTAATAATCAACATTTTCAACAATTCTTTGATAACTGTCTAACTTCAGGAAGCCTAATGATAACAATAGGGATAAATGGTATCTTAGCATTGGCACGATTCGCAATAACCGTCTAAAAAATTACAATCTTCTTAATGATTAACAATTAGCTGGCAAAGGCAGGGGATCTTTTGCAATAAAGGTTAAGGCCACTTATATTGATCTCATGTCGCTGGTATGATAATAAATGTGTTCAATGGCTATACATTTTAGGAATTGTAGGCCTACAATTTAGACAATAACCCAAAGCTAACAATTCAATTTTTAGGCCATTGGTTAAGCAAATTTTAGGTAATAGGATGCATAAAAATGTTCTCTCGCGTGTGGTTGTAACATCTCTGTCGTGGAGTGACGGCTTACGGCCAACTCTTAGATATGTTTGTGCTACGGAAGTAGCAAGCTTCTACTGCAACAGTAAAAATAAATACTGTATGCATTTTGGAATACACCATCAACGAAATTTACATGGGCATGTTCTAGGCTGTCATCAAATGTTGTTTAGATATTTAGTTCTACTTAAACGCTATGGTTCCATGGTTTCTTTGGTATCTTTTGTGAAAATGTTTCAGTATCAATAAATTCAGAAAATGTATGCCTCAAAGGGAATCAAAATCACAGCAGGCCGCCATATATAACTTCCATTCTACATAGCAATAGTGCCTGAAAAAAATTCATGTAACCACAAATTCATGTAACCACACAAATTTGTAAAAAAAAAAAAAAAAAAAAAAAAAAGAGAGATTATGGCTCAGAATATGTTGGAAGAATCAAATACCTCGGAAATTAAGATCGTGCAGGGGGAAATAGGTTCTCTTCACGACATTAGCAGCCGTTTCCTTGAAGAAGCACCAACAACTTTAAACAATCTGGAACAGGAACAAATTGTTAATAATACTTTAGACCAGATTAAATCGATTTCGCATTGTAGTGACTGTACGAGTATTGTGAATGATATAGTTGATTTGATAATGCCCAAGGTTAGAAGCGAATCCCACTGTTACAAGCTCAGCAGGGACTTAATTTACATCAAAGATTCCTTAACGACTTCTATGCAGCAAATGCAAGCGATAGATCAGGACATTGCTGATATATATTTGGACTTGCACAATATATACAGAAAACTGGATCGATTCGATGATGGCAGCCGGCGGTTGAGCAGTACAAAAAAAGAGAAGTTGTCAAGGCGCGTTCGAGAATCCGAAGACTTGCAGAAGAGATCTCGTCACTATCTGACTAATGATGCCAAAGAATTGAGTGCCATGCTGGTTAATCCACCTGAGGGACCCAAACCAGCACCCAACACAAACCTCAACCTATGATGGGTTTCAGGGGGGTATAAAACCCTACCAAGGAGAGTGATGAGAACCGAGCATTCATCGCCAACATGGTTATATAAAAAACATAAATCATTCATATACGTAAAAATTATATTTATATGACTCACACGTAAATAAGGATCTTTTGAAATACAAAAATTTCAGATTTTATCCAAAGCAAACAGGAGGCTATAGTATACATTATTTTCGGCCTGGCCAGCGGGCCTCTTCAGCACTGATTTCCTGATGATCCGTGTCCACCATTTATGCGGTCATATACCGTTTGTCGCCGAATTCGTGTATGAATATTTTTTTGCCACAACTTTTTATTACGCTTTGTGTTGGAAGACTAGAGGTGGATTTTTTTCTTCTCTTTCATGATTACTTTCAGTAGAAAGTAGTAGCTTGTCTTCAGACAACATACATAGTGTGTGCTTTTACTATTCGAGTGTCGATTTATGAGAATTAAGTCCGGTGTCTAGACCTCGAGTTAAAGAAGAACATTTGAACAAAGAATTTAGGTCGCAAAAAAAGCTATCAAAATCAAACAACAATTGTGTTCAAAAGATCTGCTTTATTTTGTTGACTTTAAGCGTTGGAAAATGTATCATGTAGCACGCGAATTTTCAACAAAAATCAGCAGTAGATTTCCCTGATTTATCCCTGGGCTGCAGGGCCTAATTCAATTGCCTAAATGGGCAACTGGCCGCTATTTCCTGCATGCAGTGCACAACGCACTCACTTGAACCGGCTCTTATGCTCCTAGACAGCTTCTGTCCACATCCAGTTGGATATTTCGTTTCATTTTTATGAGGCATGCAAAAAATAGCCAGTGGAGTGGCGTTGCGATGGCCGATGGTGGACGATGACCAGGTCCATGGAGAGTTCGGCGCAACGCCGAGCGCTGTCAACAATCACGAACCAATTGTCTATAAATACCATCAGCGTTAAAGCAAACTCATTCGGATCGGTCCGGTCCCTGGCCCTGATTCCGAGCTGGGCTGGGACAACCCACTGCGATTTCCGCCCTGTCGTTTTTCATTACATCGCATGTAACTTCCGGGTTGTTAAAGCGACACGCACCGTGCTCCTGTCCTCGAGTGGAGTCCAGGTTCCTGGCCGTTGTCATGGCTGCTGACAGTCGTGACAACAAATTTACGAACTGCGAGCGTGACTCACGCGTCACTGGACAGCGGCATCGAACTTTACTATTGAGGCTGCCGACAACGCAAAAGTCATAATTATTTTTAGTTATCGCTAGAGTCCATATTTTTAATATTTACTAGCTAATATTAAGTAACATTCTTAGTTGAAGTAGATATATTTTAAGCCACGAATTTACCAATCCATTTATAGCGGTAGCTTTTATAGAAAATTACTATTTTATTAATAAACAAAACTACCTTCGCTAAGGCAAAACATTTATTAAACTAAAGAAACGAATTAATTGAAAAATTGCCAACTGTTTTCGGTTTCTTTTACCCTTAATTGCAGAGCTTCTAAAACGATTTTTTTATGGAATTGGCAGGCCTTCATTTGATCTGATTTCTCTTGCATCATACTCGGCTGATTGTGCACAAATTAATAGAAACGTAAGAGAACTTTCAAAGCCTTTATTGATATACTCCCATTTCAGTTTTGGTAAAGCGTTTTAATAATTAATAGATTTTTTTATTTTTTGAAAACCTGTAAATACTGCTGGAGACGTCTAAGAGTTTTATGACGTCTTAATTCAATTTTCCGTTGGAATTTAGTTAAAGGTCCGATCTCTGACACGAGGATATTAAGCACTTTTAAAAAATGTTTATTTTAAAATATATGGGCTTCGTACATAGCGACATGGATTAAAAGTTGGCATCAGTTATCAGATAATAAAACATTGAACGCGCAACCTTATCACGCAGACATCTCTAGGAGCAACGCACACTCGATCGCCATTGAGCTGGCATGCCTTGACTCGGGCTCTCGGGTTCCACATCCTTCTGCGATACCCACATCCCTCCTGGACTTCCCTAAGCTCACCCCCACGAGCCCGACAGATTCAGTGTTTGTCCGCACGTTTAGAACTGGAAATGACAAATTCACTGTAGGTGGGCCCAACGCAGCCGCTGCTTCGGCCAAACTGCTCCCCGCTTAACTCCGGCAACACGTTTGCGACTCAGCAAACACCATCATCAATTTCCGTGGGGAAATCACACAAATTTTTGCACAAACAAAATGTTTGGTTGGCCAGTGGCATCCGGACCAGGCAAAAAACAGCGAAATGCCCACGAATTTTTGCATGTGACTCTGCGGTGAGGGTTTATCTCCTGTATGCCGGTTGGTTTTCGGACTGTGGCTTAGACCCGGACCATATCTACATATTTGGGTGGAATATTGAATAAAAGTAAGTAAATCTGGATTTGTGTTCATCAACTTACCGTTTGAGTATATTTTGTGCCTTCGCTACCTAGAAAGAAAAGATTTTTACCATTTTTTTTAGTATCTTTTCAGATTTTAAAGAATTTTGTAGTATCTTTTAACATAAATGTGTTGGTTTGTCAAGTAATTAATGTACGATTTTGTCAGGGATCGTAACAGTTATAATTTTTAAAATAAATATTGTAAAATAAGAGTTATTTTTTGATAAAAAAAAAATAATTGCAATGTAAACTCCCAGGCTTTTATTTTCAAATAATAACGTCGGATTGATTTTATTTCTAATGATTTCGTTTTTTCTCCATTTTTCACTTGCTGATCGTTCTTATTCACCAAACCAAAGTGAACGTGTATTCTTTTCTTAAAAATCTAGCATAATTCTATGCGTTAGAACAATTATCGATAACATTATACCAACTGTAATACAAAATGAGGTGTTTACATTCGGGCAACCTGACATTTGATCGACCTCGATCATACGCACATTCCTATGGTTTTATTACACACTTGCAACCACGGTTTAAGCCTAGCAGCCTCAAGAATTCCTTTATATGGGAGTTGCGTAAGCTGACAATTGTCTATATCAGTAATTTCATAACGGTTTACTTTATATGGACCACGATACTTGGGTGCAAACTTCTTAAATTGCCCTGAAGTCACGTCAACATTACGAATAGAAACAAAATCATCTATCTTGTACAACGTAGGTGCCCTATGCCTTAAGCCGTGTGCGGTTTCATTTCAGACCTATGACTGACGTATATTCTCATTTGCTTCGTCCCTTACGGTATCCAGACATCGCGGTTTCTCTTGACTAAATTTCTCTTCCAAGTATTCGGTGAGCTCATCCACCACTGGACCACGCTGCTCGCATCCAAATAACAATATACTAGGGTCTTTCCGGTACTACACTGAACGAAGTTGTTTATAGCGAATTCAACAAGGTTAAGCAATTTATACCAATCGACTTGATTCAGGGGCTCTGATAGCTTTCCCAACATCGGTGCTAGAACACGGTTCACACGCTCGACTTGTCCGTTTGCCTGCGGGGCCGCTGTGGCTACTTTAATATGATCAATATTTCTACACTCAAGAAATTCTTTGAACGCAAATGAAGTGAAACATGTTCCTCTATCGGAAATGATTCTGCGAGGCCGGCTATAATACTCGAAATAAATTTCTAAAGAGTAGTTGACTTCCCTAGTACTGGTGGAGTTGACAGGATATAATTTACACAAACTTTGTGAACGCATCAATGATCACCAACTGGTGCTTTCTCTTTGCTTAATACTTCTCGTGACTGAATGTAAAATGTACGGTAAACAATTCTTTATAAACAGATCGACCTTACTTTTCATACCAGGGAACCAATATTTTTCTCTCAGTTTATTCACACACTAATCTGTCGCAAAATGGCCCAACTTTTCATGGAATTTCTTAATTAAATCTTCTTGCATTCGGCTCGGAACATACATACACAGCTTCTCACCATCCTTCGCTCTATACACTATCCCATCTATCAACACAGAATTTTCAAATTCACCAATCTCCAACTTCTCTCGCCCTCGACGGATTTCCGGATCTCTTATTTGTTCGGTCTGCAAAAGTAAATCAATATCATAAGGGGATGCACCTAGGATACCAACAATCTCTTCAACCTCAGGGACAAACCTAACGGATTTAACACGTTTCTTAGGACTACAAGGTACATCATGTTTCCTAGGGGCAATACGGGAATTTATAGATTTTTTACTCAAGGTTCGAACCAAGGAACTGCAGTCGGTTACTATCAAAAAAGGTTTGTGCTCCAAGTATATTCGGAAACGGTGCAGGGCGTATATGATTGCCAAGGTTTCAATTTCAAAACTATGATAGCCGAGATTCGGCTGCAGTGGCCTTTCTCGAGTATAAGAAAACGGGGTGTAGTTTTTTATCCTGTTGTCGCTGCATCAAAACAGCCCCAAACCCGTGGGAATTTGCATCCGTGTGCAATTCGGTTTCATAATGGGGATTAAAAATTGCCAAGACGGCAGGACTCGATAACGCTGTCCTTAGCTGCAAGAATGCTTTCTTTTCGGGATCCGACATGGGAAACAGCCCCCCATTTCTAAGAAGGTCGGTCAAAGGCTTTGCTACACGTGAAAAGTTTGGAACGCACTTTCTAAATTAAGAAAACAGGAATGTAACGTCTTGCTATTAATTTGTTCCGGATATTTTTTTATAGCAGTTAAGTGTGTATCGTTAGGCCAAATTCCTTGAACACTAACATCGTAACCTAGGTAATCTATTCGCTTCTGCAGGAAACTACTTTTTTTTAAATTTATCTCAAGGTTAAACTCAATCGATCTAACAATCTAGCTAATATCTCTTTATGCTCTTCTATGGAATATGATGCTAAAATAATATCGTCCATATAAATCTTTGGAAAACAGACCATTCTTGAGCCCAAAAGGCATTCTCAAGTATTCAAACTGCCCATCCGGAGTCACGAAGGCGGTATATTTCACAGATTCTGCTTCAACACCTATGTGGTGAAAGCCACTTTCAAGGTCTATAACGGAAAACACGGATTTACCCTCAAGCTATTCTAAACAATCTTCGATAAGGGGTAAAGGAAAATTATCTCTAGCGGACTTCTTATTCAATCCACGGTAACAACACACATTCTTACATTTCCATTTTTTTTCTTAACTAACATCACGGGCGAGGCTTACGGCGAATTACTAAGTCGGATGATTCTATTGGATAAAAAATCATTAACGGTTTCGGAAACTATTTCTCTCTCACGATATGACAACCTTCTCGGGGCACAATAAAATGGTGTAGAATCAGTAAGACGAATGCACATTTTATATTTGCCACACCATAACTTTTAGAAAACCTATCAATATATTGGTTATGTATTATTTCACGACATTCTTGCATTGAACACCACCAAACTCACTGGCTACCTTAACCATGTCATCTTCATTTGATACTCTACAATTCGCGAAATCTTGCGTCCATTCCTGAAAGATCTGAGGCTTCGCCGGGGCTGCAATTGCATTTACACATAAATGCTTTCCTTTGCTTTTCATTATGTTGTTGTGTAAGTTATTTGTATTAGCGAATAGGGATGCACAAATTGAATCGGAAGATAATGCAATGGTTTTATTTAATGATAACTGATTTAGACCTTTTTTTATAACAGTTTTGCGTTTGACTAACTTAAGTGATAAGAGTTTAAGTACATCACTGCCTAGAAGTATGGGCTTTGGTAGTATAGAATTAGGAATTACAAAAGCTTCAATGCTATAATACTCTTCTTGGAACAAAAGGACAATCTAAATTTTTCAAAAATGTCATAATACTTTCAGCCATCTCGTCCGGCTTCCGGTCCTCCTGCTCAGTCAATGTCACGTGCTTCTCAGAAAGCCATTAGACAGCTCCTCCATCGTCAGGTTGAGTATGTCGGCGATTTCATCACGAAATAATGATTTGGGCGAACCTCACACCTGATTTGTAAACTCCCAGGCTTTTATTTTCAAATAATAACGCCGGATTGATTTTATTTCTAATGATTTCGTTTTTTCTCCATTTTTCACTTGCTGATCGTTATTATTCGCCAAACCAAAGTGACCGTATATTCTTTTCTTAAAAATCTACCCTAATTCTATTTGGCGTGGCCAAATTTTAAAACAAACTTGATCTGCGTGCAACAGATTCGAATGCTGTCTCCAAATTTGGTAACTCTACATCTTATAGTCTTTAAGATCTGTTGTTTCACACGAACGGACAGGCGGACAGACAGACATGGCTAAATCGACTCGGCTGGTCACGCTGATCAAGAATATATATACTTTATAGGGTCGGAGATTTCTCCTTCTGCCTGATACATATATTCTCGGTTGGCACTAACTTATAATACCCTTGTATACCCGGGTATAAAAATGGATAAACAACAGTTAGTTTCGATTTTTCAAAGTAAAAATTACAAATTACACTTATGATTAAACTTTTATATAAAAATTATAAAATAAGAATTATTTTTAACTCTTTATTAAAAATCAAAAATAACCGTTAAACAAGATTAATAAAATAAAAATTGCATATACAAATTTATCCTATTTCTGAAAGGTCCTTCCAAAAATAAGTTAAGCCTAATTTTCCTATCGTCGCATTCATTTTTGGGTCCAATTTTTGTTTATCTCATAACTCTTATTTGCGATCTCTGGATTTTGTCTTGTTATTTTTTAAGACATTGTTGAAATTTACCGGTTCAATAATATTACATACTACATACATACTTGGCTAGGTTGACTCGCCTGGTGATGCTAATCCAGAATATACTTGTACTCTTTATGGGGTCGGAAATAATAATTTTGTACACCTCATACTTATATATGAATGTATAAGTAAATGGTGCTGACCGTTGACAAATAATGCTTAATAAAAAATGGACCCCAAATAACACAACATCATCTTTACAACTTATAATAAAAATTACATTAAATTCCAGTCTAAATATCAACGAAATTGAAGTAACAGAAATTAAGAATCCAGACTATTACAATTCAACTTTGCAATACTTACGAAATATAAAAATATGCACCCCATTTAAATAATATTAAATAGTAACCGTGATAATAATCACTACAGCATAGTATGTACGAAAAATAACCTCTTTGGTAATTGCTCTCTTACTATCTATATATATACTATTTATTTCCTTATTTCATTCAGATTTCTCAAGTTGTAGCTAAATTAGAAGCAGGTTTCGCTCATTTGTTAAGCACACTTGCTGGGGTCTAACATCCGACCAAATTAATACGAGGGGTGAAGTAGGTCCTAACTTTATGTATTTTTGCTGTAACTCGCTTCGGAAGTAGGTGTACTTTCTCCGGTTATTGTAAGTAGGTAAGGCTGGTCCGTGTAATTTGCCTTATACTTCTGGTGAACCGTAAAACTTTCAAAAAGTCATCAAAAGTTTATTTAGACGGGACAACCTAAGTCGGAACACAGTGCTCTCCGCTTTACTTCTCTCTGCTCTGCATATGTTAACGGCACAATTTTCAACGCTTGAAAATTTCTCTAACTTTTTAAAGGGGTCTCCCTACGGAGTCCATTTAAGTGATCATACTTTAAGTTGAACGTGGTCTTTAAGTTATGTGAGCGCATCGTTGGGTTAAGGGAGGCCCTAAGCTCAGGCTAATTAGCCAATGCCAATGGGAAACGCACAAAAGTAAGCTCGATTCGATGTTATCGGGTTGCGCCTCTTATCCCCACTCGCTATTGCTCGTTCCTGCTTCCTTCACTCTCGCCTCGTTGTAATTGCAAAAGTTTATCTTTATCTCGGCCAAGCAGCAACTCGCAGCAGCTGCAGCTACATCAGCAACTAAAGCGGCTAATGGTCGCATTAAAGTAATTACATTCACTGCTCTCATTGCTGCCCATGCAAAGCTGATGCTACCTGAGACGAAACCCAAAGCCCGTAAAAAAAAAGGAACAGAAAGGAGAGAAGCTCCAGAATACCCGTTCATTCAGTATGATTGGGCATTTTGTTAGTCAGCAACCACATTACTGCACTCTTGAAACTTGCAACTCTGATATAGTGACGGACAGAATATCTCAAATTTTTAAATGTACCCGAAAATCGTTTGCAATATTTGGTTTGCTGTAATGTCCATTTGAAAGCCTCGATTTGGGACTAAATCTAGTTGAGAATTATAGCATCAGCTCAGCTGGTAAAGTCTCTAAAGCTGTTATATTAATATTGGATCTTTAATATTATTTATATAAATATATATTCGATATCAACTCTTCATTCACATGAAACCATTACACCCCAGAGCGCTAAGGGAACTGAGTATTTCAAGACCAAAGGACGAGTCTTCATCCAATGCTAATTTGCCAGCAGAAACCGAAACGCATTCGACTTGCTAAAGAATGAAATAAGAGAAGACGGTAAATGGTGTGCTGATGATTCCCATGGGGAATCGAGCGAATTTCCTAAAATGGTCAGGAAGTTGGTGGGCGAATTTGGGGTAATCAATCAAGTGCATACCTTGAATTCTCTTTAAGAAAATCAGAAGTAGCTCATTCTCCTATCCAACAATGCTCTTTGAATAGCATTAGGAAACATGGAGAATTGGCCAGAACAGAGCCATGGAAAGCTCCTTGACTTGTTGCCTCCTTGGCCTAGTTTATTACCAACTCACATTCACATTCGCGCTGATGCCAGTCGTCCGTCCACTGTACAGCAGCTGTGCTCTATGCGAGGGCAACCTCACTTAAGAAGATTAAAGACTGTTCCTTGGTCAGGAGCTAGCGAGCTGCAGGACGTCGCCTTTTTTCCACACGCGAGTTCAATTTTCCATTTGCGGCTTTTCGCGGTCTGCCTATATGTATGTATGTGACAACTTCATTTGTTTGCGGTATCCCTTACATAGAGTCCCAAAAGCCCCTAAGCCGAATTCGTTTTTACAGACGCGATTATTCAGTTTTCTTGCCTTTACTTTGAAAAATAGGACGTTTCTATCCATTATTTACTTTGAATAAAATAAATAATTCTCATACTTCACAAGAAGTTTTTAAAGCTTATGATTGCACATTGTCGATGTGAATATATAAAATCTATAGTAATAAGCTTTATTTAATAAAGAATTATAATAATTATTATAGTTATAATACCTTGAAACATTTTAGGGTGGATCCCTAATGAAAACACTGAAATTTAGAAACTATTAATGCCATAACCCACGCAAAGATTGTTTTAACCAGCTATTAAACCTTTTTAAAAAAATTTGAACGAAAACTGGGAACTATTTTAAGTTAATTATTGTATCAATTTTAACTCTTTTTCTTTTTAAGTTTAATATCCCAAAACAATCCCATTTTCGGATAAGTCCTCGTTTGAAATGAATAGCTCAAGGTTTTATCAATTCTGTCATCTCAGACAAAAGTATTACCCCAGTGACACCCTCTACCTGCTTTTTATATTCAGCCAGATACCACCTCCCCCAGTACATTTAGAGCTGAAAACATATTTCTGTTGCATTCGTTGCTGTTCCGTTCGTCAGCCAAAATGCAAATATCGCACTAAGCATAAATCGAAGCATTTTCAATAAATTCCCACTGTGTCGACGACGTTTCCCAGCTCACACTCTCGCCTTCCATCGCCATCTCTTCAGCACCCTTGCCGCGCCATCCTGTCTTCCTCGAAACGAAGCGAAAAATAATAAAAAAAATACAAAATTGTCAACGAAACAGTGAGACTCGAGAACAATGTGTTTCACTATTTGCAATCGAATTTGGCACTGTTGATTTGCTATCCCTACCCGTCCATCCATTCATTGCCGCCACGGACGTTTGAATTCTATTTGATTTTTTCGTTGCTTGGGGAAGGAGAGGACTCTAGGGAATCTATTGGTTTTCGAATTAGAAGCTTCTATACTTATGTTTTCTATTACTTTTGTAAGGAATGTATATGTCAAAATTCTGACAGATCTAATAATAAATTTGAATCATACATTTTACAATATTCGTTGGGAAAATATATTAGTGCCACAAAGAAAAATTTTCTCTTCGACCTATTCATTTTTCAAATTTTTTTTATTTCCTACAAACCAAATACAAGGCATTTTAGCATAAAGGCCTAATGCTACATTTAGGCCTTTTCGGGAAAGTGTTGCCTTCTTTCGTACCTAAAATTCCCAAAAACTCTTATACGAAAATTTCCTTAAGCCGGCTATTGAGTTCGGGTCGCATGCTGTTGCTCCAATTTCTGGCTTTCTCTGCAGCGAAATTTCCGGAGTCTGTGTATGGGCCTACCGCAAACAGAAACTTGGTCAACGCTCGCTCGTTCTCCATATCCAGCTCTCAGACCTCTCAGACTGCTGAATAGGCGCTCTTTTGCCAGCAATTTCGCTCTTTTCCACCGAATGTTCTCTCTTTTACCCCAAACTTTCCTCTGAAGCCATGGCCTCGTGCGCCCCGTCGCTCGGTGTCAGTTGAGTTTATGTCTTCATCGGATTGGGTCTGCTCGAAATTTATTTGCATGCCGGTCAGGCCTGACCCCTTGGAGTATGCTCTATAAATTAAACATAAATCAGTTGCACGACAAATCATTTGATTTCATTTGACGAAGTCCTTCGCTCTGCACTAAAATTGGTGACATTTCGACTTTGCTCACGTAGTCAATGCATGGATGGGCTTTAAGTCCAGACCGAAATGGTTTGACTCTGCCAAACAACCTGCAGCCATTGATGAGTGAGTGTCAAGGGTCACAGCGAATTAGTGAGTATTGGCAGATTACGGGGCAGTCTGTAGGTTGACACCGAATTGATAAGCAAATAGCCATTTAATGGGCCTGAACTGAATACACAAAGTAATCAGAGTGATTAGCCGAATGAGGTTGGGGCAGTTATATTTTGTTCTGCGTATCACGATTCGATATTTAGAAAATCGATTGTGACCCACCCATACGCGACACTCCTTTCGGTATATTTTATGCAGCACTATAAACTAAAATTACGATGTGCCAAGAAGGAAACTATGAAAATATAAATAAATATATATAAATAAATTGTTTGTCCGACTGACAACAATTCAGACAGTTGAGGCCATAAAATCAAATAAAGGGTCAATAATGTCTCGGAAAATAGTTTGTTCAGTTTTTTGGAAACTATTCATATACTCGTAATTTATGATTAGGTTTCTTTTTATACCCTTGCAGGGGGTATTATAATTTTGCCATGATACTTGCAACGCAGTGAAGGAGGCATCTCCGACTCTACAAAGTATATATATTCTTGATCAGCATCACCAGCCAAGTCGATCTAGCCATGTCCGTCTGTCTGTCTTTCTGTCCGTCTGTCTGTCCGTCTGTCGGTTTATACGCGAACTAGTCTCTCAGTTTTTAAACTATCGAGCTGAAATTTTCAGCATAGTCTTATTTCTTTAGGACGCAGTATATATGTCGGAACGGCCGAAATCGGACTACTATATCCTATAGCTGCCATAGGAATGATGGCGAAATTATTGTAAAAAAAATTTTTAACTTCTCTATTTTGAAACGTATTTCTATATATTTTGAGATAAAGTAGTTTTTTATGGTTCTAGAATTACGGTTTTCATTTTTTTAAGATCGGACAACTATATCATATAGCTGCCATAGAAGCGATCGGTCGATTTATATGAAAATGTAAAATTCTACATGTAAAATGTTAAATTTACGAAATTTGATATTTTTCAACATTACTAAAATGGTTCGATTTTCAATGATCCAATTGCAGACTGCAAGGGTATACCAACTTCGGTTTACCGAAGTTAGCTTTCTTTCTCGTTTTACCTTGATTTTACAGATGAAACTTTACGACTGATTTTTAAAATTATTAGAATTGAAAATAGTTTTGGAATATTTCAAAAATTATATAAGAATATCAGATATACGAGCTCTGTTTTGTTTGGAAATTGACATTTTGGATTTATTTCTCGTTTTGTTCTAAAATAACTGGCTAATAAATCTTTTCTAAGCGCACTAATGCATTAATAATGTAATGAATTTATTCCAATCCTCCTCAATTATGCTCAGGATGGTTCGGAATAAAGAGCTAAATGTTCTATCCCTTTGTTCCCTGCTGTAGGCGTACTGGTTAACCCCATTCCAACCGGGGGTGTTGCGTTTTGCCACGTCATAGGAAATACGCAATAAAATCAAATCATGCTCAAAATTTGATGAATATTCATGGCATTAAAAGCTCTTGAATTATTAACGACGAAGATTTTCAGTTGGCCAAATGCTCTTCCAAAAAGCACTTGGCAAGCACATACACCACATCTGCATATAGTCATGCATATTCCCTTTCTCTCTTCTCCTTTCAATGGCTGAAACTGTTCAATTATGAATTTTTGACATTGTCTCCCTGCCAGCAGCGAAGTCGTCCGGGGAAGAAGGTGCAAAATAGGCGAAAAAGGCCGGGAGATGGCGGAGGTTGATGGTGAATTGGGGCTAACAGCCCTTAAATGGGCATGCAATTCACCCTCTCGACTCACCTTCGCTGACTGAGGCCCTGAGTGTGCTGAAGAGTCATTGAAAACATCTTTGCCGGAGTGCATCCGCCTGATCCCCAAAACAGAAAGGAGCAGTACAAGTGAAAGTGCCAACAAAGGCGCTGATTAGACGATGGAAGATACAAAAGAAGTAAAGTGACATACTAGATGCACGTTAATTGAGCTGGAAGAAAACCAAAAGAAAGCCGAACCGGACTTTACTGGTGGAATGACATCGTCAGTCCTGGTCCATCAGGCAAAGAAAGTCGTTTATCTACTGTTTATGTTGTTATAGTCGGACTTGTGCTATATTTTCTTGCTAGATTATGAATAATTGCAATCGCTTATGTATGTGAAGGGCACTATTAAGGTGACTTGGGTAATAATATCCATATTTGCTAAACATTTTTTTTTTCAATATTTCGCAGTAATATTAATTGATTAATTGTCTTCAGAGAATATTTTTAACGCGCGGAGCGGTCAGGACCATACAACTGAATACCAAGCCAACCTTAAAATACATAAAAACGAGACCAAATTATTACTTAATTATTTTTAATCGCCTAGTTTTACTGAGCGCAGATGTTGTTACCTCTTTGGTCAGTTTTATATTTGTCTCTATACAGCCAAACAAGAAGGAATAATTGATTTCACTGCAAAATAAATAAAAAAATATTTCTTACTTGAGAAAATTGGTCACGTCGCCGGTCTAAGGTATAAAACGGATATTGTAAAATTAAATTGATTCTCTTTGGCTGTAGACCCAACCGCCACCATCTTTTTTCTTTTTGTCTGGTTGATTTAGATTTTATTTTTTGTTTTTTGCTTTACATAACATAATGGAAGCTGCTATATATACATATATATTGTGTGCAAAATAAATAAATATAAATGCTGGTTCATCATTCTCATTTTCATCAACAGAACGTTACACATTTACGTGACAGATTAGGGAGTGATAGATAGAAGGCCAGCAAGCAGAAAATGATAGACCAGGATAATAATTTTGAAATGAATTTTCAAACCCTCCCGGTTATTGAGCTTGTGCAGCAGAAGGAAATAAATTAAGGGCAAGTAAGAAAGTCGAGTTTGTTCAAATATCCATTCCCATAAGCCCTATTTATGCTTAAATATCATTTTATTCCCTTAAATACCATTATAGTTGAAAGTGTAAAGTTGGCCGGTATAAACTAAGAAACTTATACACTCAGTCCCGTTTTTGTGAGATAAATAATAGTTTTACTATATTTACAGTACACTGTCAGCAAACGCCTTAAAATTAAAGAAACCTAGAGAGAGAGATGGTAAAAAAACAACGTAAAAACACTTCAGTAATTGAAGGCCAAGAAATTGAAAGAAGCGCAACACTATGTGGCAATTGTCTTGCAGCCAGTTATAACAAAAGTCCACTACGAGAAGTGAAAAAGGGCGTAAGTAAAAACAACGGGAAACGATATCACTATATCTGCGACTGTATGACGCAGCATGTGTGTCCATCGCCGATGCCGTGACAATCCCAATCAAAACACGAACAAGAACCCCTTCAACAACTGTAACAAACAGTTAAATGAATCCAGGGGTATGAAGAGAATTGGCGATACATCTCAAATGAGTATTTCATCGCATGTTCCACAAGGCGATGTACATAATCTAAGATTTCTTTGTGAACTGCGACCGCAACAAGAAAGTGTTTTGTCATTATAATATCCCTTTTGTCTCAAAAAAATCGATATATCAAAAAGTAAAAGTTTCTCTCAATTTAAAAACAAAATTTTTTAACTGCTTACTACTACTTAAAATATTTTTGCAGTACTTGGAAAATAACTAATTTGAATTAAAACACAACAATGAAATTACCTTATGAAAATTATAAGATTAAGAATCAGTTTTATTTTTCGGTTACGGTTAACTGGTTAACCATTAAAGGTCCGTTTCTCGTCTTAATATTTACATTTCTCAGACTGATAAAGTCCCTGCTAAGACAATTTGGACGTTACCCCGTTAATGTGAGGGTCCCGGACTTTTCTGGATTGACAAAATAACAGCTGAGTGCAGAAAACCAACTGATGAATATGAGAATGTAACACATGAAAAGATTCCGTTTATCACATGTATGAAAAAATGCTAACATTTTTTTGAAAAGATATTGAAATGATTACTGCTTAAAATAACTTTAAACTTAATCGTGTTCACACACTTGGAAACACAATTGGCAGCACAAAGAGTTTGTGTCTAATCTCTTAGCCACTAAGTATTAATTTTCAGCTAGCAAAACTCGGCCCAGTGCCAAGAACAATGTTGACGACCAAGCTTGGCAAGATATTTAGAAAGAAGACGTGGAAAATTTCGCCGAAGGTCAAAAATTGATCAAATAAATATAAATAGAAGAATAAATATAGTGAATTAAAATTCAAAACTAACGTTTTTATTTGAATGATTAATTAAAAAGTCATTTTAATTGTGCTTCGGAAGTTAAACTAGCATCAAAAAATGTTCTGGTTAGCTAAGCGAAATTAAATCTACGATTCAACGGATAAAGAAGTAAGTTTTAGGAAAAAGATATCGTGTGTAAATTTTATTTACACAATAATCAAATAAAAACACCTCTTAACGAGGTGAGATTAAAGTGACGATGGCACATTCAACTCCAAAAATTTCTGATACCAAATTTTGTGACAATTAATAGTTATTTAAACAAAAATATTTAAAAAGTTTTTATTTAGTTTTTGCCTTTTTTAATTTTTCAGCTAAGTGCCGATTTTGAAACCAATTAAGAACTTTTTAAATATTTTTGTTTAAATAACTATTCATCGTCACAATATTTGGTATCAGAAATTTTTGGAGTTGAATGTGCCATCGTCACTTTAATCTCACCTCGTTAAGAGGTGTTTTTATTTGATATCAGAAGTTTTTTAAGTGACATATGTATGTACATACATAGGTCTTCCATTGTTGTTATAAGTTTTTGTTTGAAACTCAAATGGGAAAAGTTAACAAAAAAAATGCATATACGAAGTTAGCTTTATGGAATCATTGCTACTAATTTTGATAAGAAAGCGAATTTTCGGAGATATGTGTTATACCCCGAAATATTTCAAGGTCTATACGGCCTGAAGTGACTATAAAAATCGTAAAAGCTATTAAAAAAAATTTTAATCTTAAAAAAAAGTATTTTTATTCTAAATTCTTAATTATAATATTTAGAAAATTGTTGTCAGGGCACAGTAATTATCATATCAAAATACTTTTCCAACGACATATAGCACGTTTCTGTAACTTTAGTCGTTCAGAAGTTATGGGCGCGAAATATTTCCTGTTTTCCCGCCAAAGTAGTGGAAAAGGCTAAAATTAGATTAAATTAAAAAAAAAAAAAATTCTAACGATTTCCTTTAAATTTAAATTATATTAATTTTTTTTTATGGCTTTAAATTTTATTGCATTGTGCACGTCTCTAAATGACTCTACATGAGTTTTTACATAAATGTATGTATAGTGCATGTAAAAGGTTAGGTATATGGGATCTTTGCTACTAATTTTAATGAGTAATATCTCGAGAAAGCGAATTTTCCGAGATATGTGTTATATACCAAACGTTGATCAATTTCAAGGGCTATATGGCCTTGAGTGACTATCAAAATCGTTAGAGCCATTTTTAAGAAAACTTCAATAACTTAAAAAAAAAAAATTAATTTTAATTATAAATTCTTTAATATTATATTTAGATAAATTATGTCAGGGCAAAGCTATTATCATTTCAAAATACCTTTCAAACGACATAAAGCACGACTCTGTAGCTTTAGTCGTTTAGAAGTTATGGGCGCGGGTAATCTGGCTTTTTTAACTGTTTTCCCGCCAAACTAGCGGGAAACCCAAAAAGTCGTAGAACAAAAAATGTTCAGCTCGAGCAGTTAATTAAAATAAAAGTGGTTCCAGGACTCTAAAACAAAAAAATCCACAGACAGACAGACAGACAGACAAACAGACAGACAGAGAAACAGACAGACAGACAAACAACAGGACAAACGTTTTCATTTCGGAAAGGCCGTTAAAATCTTGTTTTTTGAATATCTTTTGAACGGAGTATCGGATCAGGATGATCGAGGTGTCATTCGACGCGTATTTAAAGCTAGATCACAACAACATTAAAAATTTTGGGATTTTTGCTCCACCGGTCCCAATAGCTCCAATTTTCAAAATTTTCAATTTCGCACTTTCACTCCCATTTCTCCTAAACTAATCCGTTTTTGAAAAATCTTAGTATGCAGTTTCAAAGAGGATTACAATACCTTTCGATTAAGATATAAATGGTTCTAATCGGACTATCGTAGCAGATTTTCAATTCCACGGCTGAATATAGTAGTCTCCTTGCGCACCACGTCTCGGTGCTCATCGTCACTACGTGGACTGCCGTCCACAGTGATAAACCCAAAATATTAAATTTATTAAAATTTATTAAATATTAAAATATGAACACTCCATGTAACTTTACCAAAATAAAAATAATTGGAAGCCTTCATAAATGAGAACTTTGCATTTAAGAAAAATAAAAGACACAAACGCCAACCTGACGGTCTCAAAAGAAAATTTGTTTTCTGAAGACTTTATAAGTCAAATAGAAAATCTTGTATTTAAACATATTATTTTAAACATTTAACCATTGTATTATTAAAATTTGGATTTGAAGTTTCTTTATAATACGCACACAAAAATACGATGCTTACGAATATATTAGTTATCGATCCTGGTTGACCATTTGCTGGAAATGCCCATATACATTATGAAGTCGGAGATGTTTTCTATTACCTGTTACATACATTCTCGGTTTACACTAAATTAAAAACAATTTATTTAACATGCAGAAGGAGAAATGTCCGACCCTATAAAGTATATATATTCTCGATCAGCGTTACCAGTCGAGTCGATTTAGCCATGTTTGTCTGTACGCCTTTCTGTCGGTGAGCAACAACAGATCAAAGAGACTATAGGAGCTAGAGTTACCAAATTTGGTGACAACATTTGAATCTGTAGTATACAGATCAAGTTTGTTTTAAAACTCGGCCACGCCCTCCTCCGTCCTCAAAACTGATGAAAAACGTTAAATAAGCTATTCTAATTATTTTCGGGTCAAAGTTAATAGATAAAATAAATGAATAGGCTTAGGTGGACGTTTTCTGAAATTTTGAGTTTAATCTGATGATATACATGGAAGTTACTAACAATAAAGTTTTTGTGTACACGTATGCTTCTTCTTCTTCTGTTGACACAACCAATGCGTGTTGCTCAACATGTCCCTAGCAACATTTGCCTTTTGCCTTTTGTGGCTCAAAAAGTTTCTAGCAACATTTGTCATTTTTAGGTTTTGATTAACATGTTTCTAGCAACATTTGCATTCATTTGTTAACATTTTCTTTTTTCCATGTTGATGTGCTATTTAATTTCACCCACAATGTTTCGTGTACCGGGTATCTCACAGTCGGTCACACTCGACTGTAGCTTCCTACTTGCTTTGTTCAGAAATGCATTGGCTAAGACACATTATAGGACAACATTGCTACAAAAAGGAAGCTGTTTGAAAAAAAAAAACGAATTTTAATTAAGCATTTTGTATTCATATATTAATAGCTGTTGAACGGGCCCCTAATCAAAAAATCATTTTATGCAAACTAGAGAATACATTTATGGGTTAAGATGTACGAGTCAAATACATATTTCCAGTAGATCTTGAGATGAAAAACCTTGCATGACTAGGCTGGTAGAAGAGCGCTCACTTCATTATGACTTTCAAAATAATATTATTTGAGAAGTATTATAAAAACCTTTTTATTTTAAATTAGTTTTATTTTGAACTTATTTATTTAATCTTATTATTATTGCGCTAGCCACAGTTGGATAAATTAATTTTCGCTTTAAACTAATAATTAGTATTATTATTTTTAGATATATACTACATATATCGTGTAACAGAAATGGTTTTTGGACTACTTATATAGATTACACAGCTCGACAAAGATCGAACTTTTTTCGAGACGACGAATAAAAGCCATTGATTCTGATAGATCTTAACCGGTAGATTACTAGTCCGAAACTGAAAAGTTTCCATCACGTATCAATTTTGAGAAAATCGCGGTCAAAGTATATTTTACTTATTTTACTTAATTTTTATTTGTATATTTTTTTTTATAGATTTTTGATTTAAAAAAATTGTTATTGCTAACCCCTTAACATAAGCGGAATTTACTTAATTTTTCATGTTAACATGATAAGTTTGATGGCACGGAGAAGTTTGATGGCACGAGTTGAACAAACTCCTTATTTAGGTTGATGGGCTTGAAGCTAAGAAATTCCTTTTCCTGTTTTTTCAGCAAATGAAGCATGTCGCGTTATGTTTTGTCAGTCCTTAAAAGCACCACACAATTTGCACTCACGTAAACACGGGACCGTACGATGTCAGTAAATCCTTCACTCTTACACGGACACATCAAAAAGCCGCATTTATCATGCAAAGATGGAACTTTCTGAGGAAGTCGGCAACGGAAAGCTTTTTAGTGCTGTATGTTTTTAGTTTCTGCAGGTTAGAGTAGTGAAAACAGTGTGTCTTTTTGTTTTTCTATTTTTTGTTGGTTTTGCTGGAAGAAAATTAAAAGGGGTTAGAAAGGTAGACAGGACTCTGTGGGCTTATATCCTTACTGATGCTAGAATTGTTGGTTAATCCTCCGGCAAAATAAAGCTATTCGGAGTTTCGTTCTTGAAAATAAAAAACTTTAGTTTACTTTAATTCATTTTATTAAAAATAACAATATACTCTAATATTCAGGTATATATTGCTTTTTTATTGATTATTTAATGGGACAACTTAAATCATATCGTTTCGGTGATAAGTGCAAAATATTGAAAGTAAATGTTAAATGTAAATTGCTGTCGTTCCCCACATTCTCTGCCCTAAAATGATTCAATTAAAGATACGATTTGCATACGATTTCATATTATTTTCAATTTAACTTTTTTCCGACAGCAATTACAACTGCAAATAAATTACATTAAAGTAGGCAGACACACATGTGCCATGCTGTAGACAACAAAAATTAAATGCCAGTCGTGTTTAAGTGCATCAGTCAAGGAAGAACGACGGTGAAGCAAACTGATATTTATTTTATACTGATCTTAAAAAGCAGGAGTAATTACTGCTTCATTTTAGGCATAAATGTTTATTTAAGTTTAAATTTCTTAATAAATGCATTTTAATCAGGCTCGGCTCTCTCCTGTTTGGAACATTTATATATTTTCTTTATAATTTTTCAGTGGGGCGCCTAAAAACTCATAAACACTCTGGCGATCCAGAACTACATTGCAAAAGCATTACTTCTCGGGGGCATTGCAATTTTTCTTCATAAATATCCACAAATACATTTCCACTTTCCTGTGTCGGTGCTCGTTATGTTGTTTCAGTTGTCTTTTCAATTTGCATATCAATGGGCAGCGGATTCCCTCGAATTCGACGCCCATCGCATGCATCCATCAGCATTTCCATATGTCGACATCGCCATCGTCATCGACAGCGCGGGAAAGAACAACACTTTTGGCCCGGAGCAAAGGCAATCGGGCAATTTGTTGTTGTCATTTGGCACCTGTGAAGTTGTGCGCTGCACTGCCCGTTTTAAATTCATTTAACCGCAAAAATGTCAAGCCACAAAAGAATTAATGCCAGTCCCATTTCCCAAACCGTTTTTTTTTTGCTGATGCTGAATTTAATTACTTAAGCGGCTGGCATCGAAAAAACGGCAGGAAAGAAGTTAGTACTCGGAACAATATACGTAAAGGTATACATGTTTGTGAATTTATGCCCATCTCATTGTATTTGATCGGCGGACACCTTAGTTCGAATCGAGCGTCTACGTGATAAAAAATAATTAACTGGAGAAAACCGAATTATTTATTTTCAATATTTAGGTAGAACGCTGCCACACATAGTTGAAAAATGGCAACGGAACCTTCTTATTTGTTACAAATAAATAAATATTCATATTTCTGTTTTGCCATTGCTAATACTTACATAATATTTATAGCTAGTCTGAAATGGTCGTTATATTAGCCATTGCTAAATACAAATATTTATTAATTTCACCTGTATTTCATACTAATCAGGGTCGGCTTCTGTGTGCTTAACTTAAAGTCTTCAGAGTATTCTGCACTTTTAGCCAGAATGCGAGCTGAGAGCGATGAACGAGAGAGAATCGTCGCCATTTGCCCGTAAGTGCCAAGTGCTCGCATCCCAACGGGATATTCCCCTGCTGCAAGCAATTGCTGCTGCCTACAGAGAGCCCGTCAGAGATCCCCGGTTAAAATATTCGATTTCTGGCACTTGCCAGCCAACTCTTTAAATATGCATTATGTACATTTGTAGCACGCCCCGAGGCGGAGGTTCTTGCTGAGGGAGGAGCAGGGAAAAGCCATTGGTGCTAGTGCCTAATGGCACTTAAGCTTAGGCATCTCCACGGGTGGAAGGACCTCCCGACACGACGACTCCCTTAGGCTCCGGCCCTCTGATGGGCCCACTATATCATGGATGGTCCTGGAGAAACGTGATTCGTTGACGCTCTCCGACTTTGGTTTGGTTCCGCATTTCGCATTTTTGCCTAGGTGGAAATGCAAATTTCAAGAAAATCAGATTTCGTCTATGGATTCCATGCTGCTCCTGCATAATTTATACGCACAATGCAAGCGTCCAAAAGTTCGTGAGGTACTGCACAAGAAGCAGAAACCTTGTAATGTAGGATGTAATATACATAGACACTTAAGGAGTATCCTATATTTATATCGCTCCTCAATGAATCCGAAAGCCGATAAGGGGCAGAAGTGACTGTAATCGAAAAATTAAAAACATGTAAGATTTATAAGCGAGATCCGAAGTTTAACATTTACCTTTTGCTTAGCTATTATATTCTTTGCATATTATTTGTAAATTCTAAATTGGGATCTTATTATCCCAATAATAAGACTTATACATGTGAGTTTTTGTAAGAAACTGATTTTATTTAAAACGGTCTCCGCCTTATATAATACATTGGATTCTAATTTAACATTTATATATGGCCTACGCAGAGGCCGAACGGGGTGATTCTCGGCGACAGTTCGCACGACAGTGTCGCGCATTTGAGATTACATGTGCATTTACGGCTCCCGGTTCATATACACATACATGAACAGAGCCCAAAAATAATCCTATACTTCTAAACATTCATGTTCGTCTATACAGATCCTAATTGTATTTTACCAGTTAATAATTGGTAAACTAATTTTTATTATTACTACCTATTTTAAATTGCATGTTGAAGAACTCATCTCTTGCGTCCTTTTTTTTCTATTTTATCCAATTAATTTGTTGTCGCCATATATATTTATGTACTTGGGTCCAGGAAAAAATGTTACCACGAGACTCCAAAATGACGCTGCAAAAGTCCGTGCTGCATAGCCGCGAGCAGCATTAACACAATCTTTGTAAATAAGCTTTTATCCGTTGAAGGCAGCAGCTCTCAAACGTATTGTCCGAACCCAGACTGAGGGGCCCATTCTCTTTATCTCCGAATGCCGGAGCTTTTGTTTGAGTAACAACGAAGGGAGTGGCAGTAGCAGCAGCAACGGCAGCGGCTCAAAAGGTTCAGACGTGCACCGGGGCGTATGCGTAATGTTTCCACTTTTTTGTCCATACATGTTTTTTTTTTTTTTTTAATTCATTTATTTGGCTAAAAAATATACAGGGGGGGTGGTAATACAGGGGGGTCCGACACTTCCGCGGTACCGCCGCAAAGCATTGCTTCGCGAAAGCAGAGGGCCCAACCCTTACCGCGCTTCTCGTCTTCGTTGCTCGTCAGACCTTAGTCTGGTCATGATGAGTGCGGCGAAGTCGCTGACCTTCTGCCAGTCGGCGTCGCTGCGAAGCATGATGTTCACCAGGTTGTCCGTCGAGATCGCTGCGTTCAACTCCTCCTCCAGTGCGTGTCTCTCCATCGCGAACTTGTCACACCTGAAGAGTACGTGCTCTGCCGACTCCTCGACTCCGTCTGAGCACCACTCGCATGCTCCGCTGACTTCGTGGCCGAACCTGTGTAGGTAGCCACGAAAGCAGCCGTGTCCGCTCAGTACTTGAGCCAGGTAGAAGTTCACCTGGCCGTGATGTCTGCTGGTCCAGGCCTCAAGGTTTGGGATCAACCGAAAGGTCCAGCGTCCCTTGGATGAACTCTCCCAACGGGAGTGTCCATACATGTGCCTCCCAGTGTGTGTGTTTGTGTTGAAGTCTTTTGTGTGCCAACGGTTGTAATTATTGCCGCTGCTGCTTCCACATATAGAAACATACGTATTTCTGACTTTTCTTTCCTGCCCGATCTTGTTCTGCTTTTTCTTCCTCCGAGCCTTAGCGACTCCGTGCTTTTGGAGTGTTGGCTTCAAATTTCCAAGCCTTTTGTCTGCGCTAATTAGCACAGTTTGTGGTCTTTTGACTGTGGAATGGCCCTCTTCGTATGGGAGTAAAAGTGTAAAAGCTTCTGCTAATTTCAAATTCATTAATATTAAAGAAGTGTACACTTTTAAATAAGGTTTTAAGTAATAATATATACTGATAAATTTGTTACGTTTCAAGAAAAGTTTAGACAAATTTAAAATAATCAAAGACACAATTTAATTTAATTTTGACTTTAATGCCAGGCTAGAACTTTCAATTAAAGAAGATTATTTTCTAAATTTATTAAAAAACAAAAAATGTTTTCAATAAAGAGATTGCAATGCGCCCGTGAACAAAGACTTTGCATTTGAGATCAGGCCCATCCAGAAACTATAACTTTTTAAATATCTATCAAATACGAGTATATCGATAAATATTTATAAAAAAATACAAAAAGCGCGATTCTAAAAATTTTGACTCGCTAGTGTCCCAGATCGGTGCTAATGAATACAAAATCGAGTATAATTTATGAGATGGCTTACAATTTAGGCCTCAAGAAGTATTTTTATTATTCGCAAATGGCACCGTATGCACCACATTTTTTAACCCAGTCGTCGAAGTCTTTGCCCATTTAGATTAATCGCATTTAAAATGCCAACTCAACATAATTTCAATTCCACAAATTCTAAATCAATTAATGTTAAGCTCTTACCGAAAAATGTCAACTTTTTTGCGCCGGGGGGATTGTGCTGCGAACCGGGGGTGCCGCTGGAGTGGCCCAAATTGGAAACAACAAATGTCAGCAGCTTTATGTTGTGCCGGACATCGACAACAACAAACAAGAACAACAACAACAGCAACAACAAAGACAACTACGACAGACAAATACAATGTATAAATGATGATGTGGCTGATGATGAATGCACAAGTGTGTGCCGGCGACTGTGGCTGTGTGAGTGCGAATAAAAGGGACGTGTGTTTGTCTATTTGTGTGCATGTGTGACAAAGTGAATACGAAATTTGCATACGTTGGCTTTACGACTGAATATAGGGAAAGAATTTGCCTTGGCTACCAATTTACGAGCAGATCACCCAAATTGAAGGACTATCCATCCCTGTCTGTCGTTCGGCCATCTGCCTCTCGCTCGCTCTGCCGCTCATCGATGTGCGCCTGCATTTGTGTGTGGGTCTCGCCTCTTGTCATTTCAAATTTCCAAACATTTCTCCGCAAAAAATAAACGTTTTCAGCTTGAACCACATGATTGCGGTACTAAATTAAATTATGGCATTACTGAATACAAAATACATTCTAAATTTATGTGAGTTTCACTGCAAGTTTATGTCAATGCAAACATGTAAAATGTCTAGAAGTAAATAAGGTTTATTCAGCAGGCAGTTCATAAAAATCATAGAGTTAACCTGCTTAACTGAATTGAGTTACCTACATGAGTTACTAGTGTAACTATTAATGATAATTAATGACTTGGTTAACCTACTCAGAAAGTATATGTGTATTGTATTGCACAAAACTACCCAGTGGCGCAAATTTGGCTTCGAGAATCGATTACATCTTTGAATGCAGTAAGCATTCATACTACAACCTGCTTTACTCTTAAATAAGCTTGGCCACCTTTTCTGCTAGTATACCTTCAAAATCGCCTACTTCGAATCGAGTAAGTAGGCGATTAGCCGAGCACACTTCGTGCTGTATTACTGTCCTATATACTGTTGCATATAGGATTGTAATGCAGATGCTTTACAGAATGGTATACCACTTATATAGGATTGTAATGCATATGCTTTACTGAAGGGTATACCATGTATATAGGATTGTAATGCAAATTAAACTGACTGGCAATAGTTTTATATTACTAGCAAAATAAAAGATAATCCGCATACAAATTTATCAATATTTTATTCAATTTTACTAAAACTAAATGTTCGTCCATTATTTTTTGCCTTTTCATCGAATTTTTTTTGCGATACGACCATTGTTGGTTATAGGCGCACCCCAATATTGTAGCATCTGTCGTTCAACCCATCCTCTTTAACTGCATCTACACGTAAGAAAAACAATTAGAAATTGATCAATTAAAAATCAAAATGTTTCGTGTTACTTACTTGTTGCAATAATTATAATGCGTCTTTGTGCATCGGCCAGCCGCCGTATATAATGTTGGCTGAAGCCTCTTTCGAACATTGCACTTTCAAAACTGACTAAATCGTTATAAAAACTTCAAAAACTGCATTTTCAAAACACTCCCGACACACACTTATACTTGCAAATAGTAAAGCGACAGATGAAAAGAAAAAATTCTTTATATAAAAAGAAATTTACACAAACAACAAACACACACTGTCACAGATACCGAACACTGAAATATATAACAAAGCAAAATAATATAAGCCGAGCTATGATGAAATAACATAAGGTGGTCTCGTCGGAAACAGACATCCACTTATTGTATGCTTGGAATAAGTGCGAGTGAAAGGAACATAGTAAACTGAGTGTCGTATTGAGTGTGAGTGAGGCGGCAATGTGATTGTTGATTAACCCTTAGCATGTCCGTAGGCTTTGAATATGCCACTTATAATAAGAAGACGAGATTTTGTTTAAAAGTTTGATTTTTAATAATTTAGGGTTACCAATTAAACGCTGCTTTTGGTTCTTAATACAAATTTTTTTTGTTTAAGTACTTAACTCTAAAATATTTTCTTATTTTAAAGCAAAAAGAAATTACAAGTTTATCCAGCTCTTTCTGTTTACTATTAATAAGGAAGAAATGTGAATATTTTTGCTCTCTTTCTCTGCATTAATTTAACAGGCTTAACCTCGTTGATGACAATAAACATATTAAAACATTAACTTCATGAAACTTAAACATTAAACATTTTTAATTTTGTATGGGCCTTCCGGTCCTTTGCTCTCTTTCTTAGCATTAATTTATCCAGGCTTTGTTCCCACAATTTTCTTTTTATACTACACTTCGGAACATGAACTAGACCCACTCCCGTTACAACTTTGCAGCAAAATGTGCAATATTTCATATTAATGCGTGCACGCTTAGGGGTTAATGAACAACAAGGAAAAAAATTCGTCTGCACACAACCTTTCTTTTCAACAAGCAAACGTGCATTGAAATAAGTGGATACTTCGTAAAACTTCGGGACGAGACCACCTTATGTTATTTCATCATGAGCCGAACGTTTGCCGAAGCTTTATAAGGCAGGGACAAAAACAACGTCCCATTACAGTCCTGTGTTCTAACAGCTGGAGAAACGATTGATTACGAATGTACCTTCGACGATGCATCTTGTACAATTACCACATTCGGTCTTATCAGGGTTGCGCCACTGGGTATATAAATATCGTAGAAATGACAAAACACCTTTTTTTTTTTTTTAAGAAACTAATTGTTTCTTTTTAATCTATTCGTTATTATATTATTTAGTAACTTTGAAATATTGTTTTTGAATAAAGCAAATGAAAATATTTAAAATCAACTGCGTTGCATACACTTCAGGCAGGTCATGTCAAGAATTGTTACTATTACGGTGTCCCAGATTAAAAATCGTAGTAGCAGATGAATGATGAGAATCATTAAGGGATTAAGAAATAGTAATTTACAATTGTTCGATTCGCTGTACAATCCATTAGAAGCAAGCCGAAGTTTATATATAATTATAATAAAATATATATTGGCTAATTTTCCCCAATTGATCCTATAGCAACTAGATATTGGTCCGATCTGGCCCATTCCGACATATATACTAATGGAAATTGAAAGAAGACTTACTCCAAAAATTCATTCATATATGTAGCTCCAAAACTGAGAAACTACTTTGCGTAATAGCGGACAGACGGACATGGCTAAATCGTCTCGGCTGTTGATGCTTATCAAGAATAAACATACTTTATAGCAGTGGTCCGCATTATACAGTCACATGCCAACATTGCATTTTTATGGGTGAAAAATGAAACATCTATGTCTAGATATCAGTAAAAAGATAGCTAAAATTTTCTGTAATGTGGCAAAAAATAGCTATCCCCAAAAAACTAGCTATTTAACTCTGGAAAAGGCTAAGTTAAGCCACACAATTACAATTTAAATGCACTGATTCTTCTGTTCTCTTTTGTGTATATTATGCGTCTGTGAACAGAGCGCCGGGAGAGGAATTTGATATCTCGCGGGATATGACCGTGTCGACCACTGCTTAATAGGATCGGAAATGATACTCAATGGTAGTCAAAGAAACATTAATGATGTGTAGGCACCGACTTCACCAATTCTAAGAAAAACGCTTTAGAATCTTATATTGCACATGCAATCACTTTGGAATTGTCTGGGCGTTTTTAAGGGCAACATTTCTGAAGAGTGTTACTTTCGATAAAAACAAAAATAATTTGTTGTTGATAAACTAAATAAAAATTGCCAAGTAAGTATATATTTATTTTTCTTTCTTTGACAAATTTAATATACGCAAAATACGTTGGGCTTTATTACCTCTTACTTCACTTTTATAAAGAACTTAAGAAAACCTGGCCCTAGCTATTTTTTAGTTCAATGCTTTTTCTGCAATTACTCTTCAGCCTTCGTTCACTCAATTTCCACCTGAGTGTCCTGAAAAGCAAAAGGTAGCTCATTATGCTGTCTATTTACAATATGCTTAAGCAACCAGACCTTCCGGTGTTTCGTGTACTGCCCACCAACACCCAACACCCACAGCTCCTTGGAGTGCATTGTAGTGGCACTCTGCTTTCCTTTTGCCTCCTGGGGCAGTGAAAATTTAAATTACTTTGGTTACGTCAAATAATGTTGCCTGCGGTGCTGTCCAGGACTTGGAACATAACGGCCAGAAAGTAACGAGCAGGTGGTAAAGGGGTGGACAAAGGATGCCAGAGCCACCATTTTTGCCGGCAAAAAGCAGCAATTTATAGTGGCTACCGAGGGGAGTATAGTGATTAATTTGACGTGGCCATCACATAGCACCAAAAGGCAAATATAAACCCTTCTCTCCCTTACTATCTTTAATCATACTCAATACTCAATATACCATTGGCATTTTCGTGATCGTAATAAAATATAATAATAATAATATAGCGGTGTCGTGCACCCTAATTGATATTTAGTGCCCATTCCATGTTCGTCAACTGAATATTAAAAAAGAACGGCTTGTTTACTGAGTTAAGTAATTAATTATGACAAAGCTTTAAAATATAAATATTTTTTTCGTTTTTTGATAACTCTACCCTAAATGTGTTACATAAAACTCTATCTTCGTTTTCAATCATGCTGGTTCTTAGTTATAAAGATTTGACTGAGATCATTTTTTAACGAGCAGCGAAATTTAAAACAAAATAGAGAATAAGCTACTTGCAGACAATATTTTATGGTAATTTTATGCAATAAGCGCTGAAATGTTTGTCATCAATTTTCTTAACTCATATTTCATGTGCAACCCAACCGCCAAACCAAGTATTCACCCACTTAGTCAACGGAGGCTTGCACTCTCCTCGTGGCATGCTAAAAGGATGGAGTTGAATGAGAGCTGCGAAAGAGTGGGTAAGCCTGGTATAAATTCAAACACTTTTTTCTATCCGTTGTCTGCTTTAAGCGCCGCCTCCCTTGTTTCCCAACTTGGCACTACTGTACTGCGTTTTACCTCTCACTGTCTGAATGATTTTAAGCCAGACGCGAAGTGCAGCTCACTAATAAACAGGGTGCCAAATTATCAGGTGTAACATCTTCACAATAAAAACTTTTCAATAATACAATTAGAGTGCCTTACAAACAAAATGGATTATTGTGCTAACTGTCTAAGGCTATTCGGTATAATAATAAGAACGTGATGACCTGGATCTTAACAGAGTGCCCTGTTTGGGGAGAACTATCTATTATAGGGGTTGGCGCTGCTAGAGTTCGAGCCATGCAACCATGCATTTTCATCTCTCAGTTGCCGAACAATTTTTATGCGCTCCTTTGGTTTTACGCTCGGCTAATGTGATTTCCAGCGCATAAAAACGATAAATCTATGGGTAGTCCGATGATGATGACGATGATTGTGGGAGTTGGGTGGACTTGCTCCAGCAAACGTTTTCGATTTCAGCATTGCTTCGCGGATGCTTTTGCTAACGAGGCAGTTAAAACGAATCCACGCCAATTTTTGAATTGCCCTCAACCAAAACTAGAAATTCCAATCCATTAAATGCACATTTTTGTCTATATACGCATTCGACTCCCCATTTGGTTTTTGCCAAAATTATTTTAAATTTATATTCTTTTCATATTTTTCAATTTAAAATCGACAAAGCCATAATCGCAATTTTTTCTAAAATTGTTATTTTCTTATACAAATAAATTTTCCCGGGAAAGGCAAAATATTTGTATTTTTATAAAATACTACAGAGAATAAAACTAATTTTAATAACATATCTACTCTTTATAGTTTTTGAGACTTTATTAAATGTCAAAATGATTTAGTTTTGATGTCAATATTAAATTCCGAATCATTCAGAAACGGTTCATTTCGTTTCAGAAAAAAAAACAAAAATTTAATTCGTACACAGACAAAACGTGGTTTAGTGTTTAAATGTCTTCTGAATTTTATTCTCTAAAAAAATATGTGATAGATGCCCTAATAAAATATTTAAGTGAATACAAACAATAAATACAGACATGTGTCATATCCCGAACAGCAATTCGATATATATTTGCGAGAACAAAATGAACAACAATTGCTATTTTTATTCCAGCTAAAGCTTTTGTTTTCACGTTGCAATGAAAATGTTAGCTGGGAGAGTCGGCAAGAGAAAAGCAAAAGCATTGCCAACTAATTAAACTGATGAGAGACAATGCATCATGTGGAACAGTAACAAGCAAAACAACAGCAAATACTGTCTAACTGTCAGCATCCACCCTGCCAGCTTCAGCTACGAATTGCCTGGCCTCATTTGCCCATTTCCATGGAGCCGGACTGATGTATGCAAACAACAGCCAGTAGTGGACCTACATCGGTATCTATCTTGTTCTGAATACCCTTACCAAACTGCGAGCACTACATGCTAGTCCGTGAGAATGTTATTAAGAAAATATCTGGCAATTGATAGTCAGGTTGACCATGGACCTTGAGCTGGCTAAAATTACTTATAATGAAAATATAGGTCACGAAAAATCATAAATGAAAGAAAACATAATACTATTTTGAGTTTTGGTTATCAAATTCAAAAAGGGGTAAATACAATGGGTTCTCAATGATAGGTAAACAAATTTTCTCGTCTGTAGAAAATTGTAATAGTATCCAGGCTCACTGAGAACAAAGTGCAAGTTCGTCTCTATCGATTCCAAAGTTTTATGAAACATATATTCATTTGCCGTCAACATTCCAATGCTATCTTTAGAAAAGTTATTTTCCTCTTTATATATTTTAGTTTGAATTGCCTACTGCTAGTGAGGGTGTTCCACATTCGTTGCCCATCGGTTAAATTTTAGTTTTAGGATGTGTATAGTTTTTTGCAATGTTGTTACAGCACATTTAAACAATTGAACACACATTTGCCATCCCATTCCTACATTGGTCTTGATTTTAGTGTGTGAGTGTGTGGCTACGTCTATGCGTGGCATTCGACCCTCCCAAAAACGAACTCTTGTTATGGCATTTGCACAATTTCCCACAATGAAAAATAAATAGGTGCTGGATTCATTAGGATTACAAGAGACAATTGTTCGGAAAAGTGTAGACGGCATATGTCCAAGGAGGGAAGAATATTTATGAATATCCTGGAACCGGTTTGTATTGTTCGATTTATGCAAATATGGTTTTTTATTTTAATGATGAGTTCTGCATAAACTTAAGTCTAAGGAGACTTGAACTCAAGTTACGTTTAAAGGTGACAAAACATTTTGTAAATGTGTTCAACCCTAGTCCACGTAAATTGAGATGTTTTAGTTAATCCAAAGTTTATTCTGATTTCCATAATGACCAAACTCTACCTAAATAACTCGATTCGTTCACTCTTCTCTGCCTATTAGTTCCTTCATCTCACAGACTATTAGGGCCAGAGGTAAGGTTGATGCAAAACAATTTTGTTTTAAGATTTGACCGTCCATAAAAATCACAAAAAACGGCTTTTTAAATGAAGCTTTTAAAAAAGAAAGTTAATTAAAAATAGTCGTGGGGGAATGTTCTTAGAAAACTAGAGTGAAATTATGTGATAAATTATGTGATAAGACAATAAGGATGCATATTCTGTTTTTTATATTCTTGCAGAGGATATTATAATTTTGACCAGAAGTTTGCAACGCAGTAAATGAGGCATCTCCGACCTCATAAAGTATATAAATTAATAATCAGCTTTACAAAAACAAGTGGGAAAGCTACAGTAGAGTGTGATCGATTGTGAGATACCCGGTACCCAAAGCATTGTGGGTGAAATTAAATAGCACATGAACATGGAAAAAAGAAAATGTCGAGAAATTAAGACAAAAGTTGCTAGAAACATGTTGAGCAACACCCAAAAAAGACAAATGTTGCCAGGGAAATGTTAAGCAACACGCACTGACACTTTCTCAAAAGCTATGTGCTCAGACACCCGAAAAGTATTCCTGAGCAGTGCGATAGAACGAGAGGGTGACTATTGACCTCTCGTTTTGACTCAATGCTACGGAACTCTTTTCGCGTAGGTTCAACAAGAAGAATACACAGAAACTTTATTGTTTAATAACTTCCATGCTTACCATCCGATTTTACTCAAATTTTCAGAACAGGTCCGCGAATGCCTTCTAACTAAATTTCTAACTTTAAACCATAAATCAGGACTAAAGCTTATATAACGTTTTTTATGATTCTAGGGGGTGGAAGTGGGCGTGGCCAAATTTTAAAACAAACTTGATCTGCGTGCAACAGATTCCAATGTTGTCACCAAATTTGGTAGCTCTAGCTCTTATAGTCTCTGAGATCTGTTGTTTCACACGGATATACAGACGGACAGACAGACATGGCTAAATCAACTCGGCTGGTGATGCTGATCAAGAATATATATACTTTATGGGGTCGGAGATGCCGTCTTCTGCCTGTTACATACATTCTCGGTTGGCACTAACTTATAATACCCTTGTACCCTATGGGGTACCGGGAATAAAAATTGTCATAGAAACTATACTATTAAGTACATGAGTTCATGTGGAAACCAGGATCCTCACAAATCCAGAATGTACATATTGTAAATAATCCCCTGTATAGTTACTCGTTTCTCCTGATAGATTAAAATAAAAGTAATTAAGAAGTTAGAACTAAGTCAAAAACCACGTACGATAGTCGCGAGAATCGAGTTCTTTAACATAGCACTGTTAACTTTACTGTTATTTATCGATAATTGCTGTAAAGCACTAAGCAGTCACTCTGTTGAAAAAAAATGTCCGAACAAATTAGCGGAAAACACTTTAAAGTCGTAGCCTGGAAAGTTTTTCTCTTAAGTTTACTTCCCAGGCAGGAGTACAACGGCCGTGGAAGACGTTAAGGAACAAGTACGATCATCTTAAGAAGAAAGCAGTGCCAAAGAGCGGGATAGTTGGTGGAGGAGTGGCGGACTCTACTTCTGTTTCTGCCATCTCCGAAAAAATGGGTAGCTCTCACATTTGTACGATAGGAAATCAAATTTCCTTAGCCGGAACTTTATCTTGCCTCAAAAATTTAACAGGGAGAGAAGGAACCGGCGCTAAGTATACATTTTATATTATTTAGTATTAAATCTTTACTAAACTCAGTACGCAAACTTGTCTTTCAGTTTCTGAGCTATCGAGCTGAAATTTTCAGAATAGTATTATTTTTTTGCAAGCAGTACATATGTCGAAACGGCAAAAATCGAACCATTATATCCTATAGCTTCAATATAACAAAAAAAAAACAAAAGAACCACTGCCAAGTCCCCACCTCTGGTAAATGTTTGCGTAACTACTGACAGACAGTTCCAGTTTTGGCACAATTTCTGCACTCAACATTTCGAGCAAATAGAGTTTCAGAATGCCTGCGTTTTGTTTGGTCATGAACTAGTGGGTCGAATCGTGCAGTTTGGATGCACGAGGCACCGGAGGCGCTGCCAAAATATTTAGCTAATTTTTAAAATGCACAGCAAAGTGCATGCACTGCCGAAGCATTTATATATGCGCAGCCCTATTGAGGTTTTCAGCCAACAAAGGTAGAAAAGTGCAGGACAAACAGCATGAAAATGAAATGTACCTGGTACGGCTCCAAAGTACACCAATATTCGCAGGAATGGCTTAAGGCTTGCTGATACTCTCTTATTTTCGTGAAATTTTTTGTATTGTACTTAGTGACTAAGTAAAGAAAGGAGTAAATAGGCATTTCTCTTACTGGTTTGGTTGCTGATTATTGATTAACTATAGAAACAATTTAATTTACGAATTACAAAATTCTTACCTTTTCAGATTCTATTAGAAAGAATTAGCTTGGGAGTGACACGTGATAATTTCATCAGCTTGCATTTAGAGCCATTTAGGTTTAATAAGTTTTCACTAAACCTTTGAAAGCTATTGAGATATGTTTGTAAATCAGACTGACTGGCGCCGTCCTTGTATTGCACGCAATGTTTAACGTCGTCAGCGCACATGAGTATTCTAGAGTTAGTCAAAACTTTGAGCAGATCGATCATGACAAATGTAAACAGTAAAGGGCCTAGATGACTCCCTTGCAGGACACCAGAGGTCACCCTGAGAACATTCGACAAGTTGTTTTGCGTCCAGCCATTCAGATAACTTGAAATCCACCTAAGAAAATCGACTCATCAATTAGAGTTTCTTAACAAAAAGGGAATGGAGTCAAATGCTTAACTAAAATCAGTAAAAAACCCCATTTGTCTGCAAATTTTGTGAAAAGCAACTTATAATAAAAGAAGTGAACTCAAAAAGGTTTCCGTTGATCTTAGTTTAATAAATCTATGTTGACTGATCTACTACTGTGGCCAAAAAGTAAGGTGAATTTGTTTGTAAAGTGAAAATTCTTTATTTATTCTCCTGAATCAATTTCATCCCCTTCAAGGTAATCCCCTCCCGATAAAATACACTTATGCCAACGTTTCTTCAAATCCTCGAAACAGGCCAAATAGTCCCTTTCCGGTATAGCCATGAGCGCCCTCGTCGATTCCGCTTTTATCTCTTCAATCGACTCGAAACGTCTTCCCCGGAGTGGTCTCTTGAGTTTTGGGAATTGCCAGAAGTCATACGGAGCCAAAGCAGGAGATTACGGTGGTTGTGGAACGATATGCGTCGAATTCTTGGCGAAATGGTCACGAAGAACGAGTGCAGTGTGCGACGGTTCATTATCGTGACGCAAAAACCAAGAGTTGTTGGCCTATAATTCTGGTCTTTTTCGACGAATTGCTTCACGCGAACGACGCATAACGCTCAAATAATATTCCTTATTAACAGTTTGGCCAGGTGGAAGGAATTCATAGTGCACCACGCCACGAAAATCGAAAAAAACTGCCATCATAACCTTGATTTTTGAACGGTTTTTGACGTGTTCTCATCAACACGTTCCCGACCCTCTTTGAAGTCTTTGTACCACTTATAAACATTTTTCTGGGACATGGTAGAATCACCAAAGGCCTTCCGCAACATCCTCAACGTTTCCGCAGCCGAAATTTCATTCCGCAAACAAAATTTGATGGCACTTCTCTGCTCAATTAAATCAGACATTGTAAAAATTGACAAATTCACTCTTGATCGTTTGGTAAACACAAGCGTAAATATAGTACTGATACTGACCATGACATAAAATTACCACCCGATGTCATCAACAGGCCTGCCAACTCAAAAAAAAAAAAAACTAGTCCGCCATCTTAAGCCCGCGAATTTAAAATTGAAAGTTCACCTTAATTTTTGCCCACAGTAGTACATAGGTGCTGAAAATGGGGAGTAATTAAATTTTCAAAGAGTTTTGGGATGGCTAACAACTTAATGATCTCTCTATAGTTATTAGTATCCACTTTGCTACCTTTTTTGTGGAGAGGAATGACGAATGATTCCTTCCAAATAAGGGGTAAATGGGATATTTCTAAGGATAAGGTAAAAAGATCGGCGATGCCTGATCATTTTTTGCTGTAGTATTTTCAAATGAAAGCGAGGAAGGATGTGTAATAGGCTTACGTTTAGTGTTGACAAAATTATAAAACTGTTTTGGGTCCACCGCGAACTGAACCCTACAACGAGTCAGATAGTTTTTATAACACTGCGCGTTAAGCACGGTGAACTTAGACCGAGCTGCTAAATAACGAGAATGGACAGCTTGAGAACCTTCACGTTTAAATTTAGAATAGAGATTGGACTTAATGTTTTTGAGGCGAGTCAACTCTTTACTAAACCAGGGAGGCTTATTTGAGATTGGCGGATAGTATAGCAGAGCACATTCGGTAAAAAAGGAATTCATAGCATTGTAAAAAATATCCATGGCACCCACCATGTCAGTGCACATGTAGAGATCTGACCAATCAAAGTCAGATATGAAATTATTCAGCCGTCGAAAGTCCGCCTTGCGAAAGCAGTGGACTTTCTTAGCTGGCCGATCAGACTTATTCTCCATAACAGTCGCAATAGTCACATCAAAAGTAGGATGGTATGGATCTTCGGGTTGTGTCAAGGGCGGGACCCTAGCCAAAGTGACTCTTGCCGGATCAGAGACAAAGCTGAGATCGAGCAAGCGATCTAAGGAATTTCGTACATGGTTGACTTGAGACAGCGAAATGTCAAACAAGCCATCAATAAAGTCATGCCGTGCTGTAGTTAAAAGAGTATTTGAAGATTCATTTGTAGACCAAATAGCCCCAGGAATGTTAAAATCGCCTAGAACTACTAAATGGTCCCTATCCGAAAGTCTATTGGAGACCGCCTGAATAGCGGAAAGGTGGTTCCAATAAATAGGAAGTTCCGACATGGGGGGAATATAGGAACATGTAATATAAGTAAAACTACCATTATATGATAGCTTCACACAAAGGAATTCAACTTCGTTGCATTCCTCGAAAGTTAACATTTCAGACGTGAGGTTGGAGTCAACCGCAATGAGAACCCCGCCCCCTCGCCTGGAAGGCCGATCAAGCCTGTACGTTGTGTACACAGCTGGAAAAACTTCGGAGCTTAGAATCTCCGGCTTGAACCAGGTTTCTGTGAACACAATCACCTGGGATGCCGTAAAGACTATCAGAATACAATTTAGGAAGCTTACTACGTAAGCCTCTTGCATTCTGAAGAAGGAGAGAATTTTTTAGTTTTTTGAAGCGGACGAGGTAGATGGCAGGCCGTATTTTCTTTTTCTTAGCTTCGTACTCCTTAACAACAATGTGCTTTGGCCAGAAGTTCTCAGAGCACATTGTCTTAAAAAGTTCGTCAGGAACATTTATTTTGAAAGATGAAATGTCCCTAGCATAAGAAAATTGGAATTTTTCCACCTTAATCTTAGATTTTTCGGCTTTAATACGACCTAGAATATAGGTACTTACATCATCAGATGTTTGATCAGGGGAAAGCCGCGAAACAAATATCTGTTTCGTTGGTGGAATAGCAATAAGAACTTTTGGCAATACATTTGTAGTGCCAATTTCGGTCGGTATTCAAGGCTTCTTACCCTGGGGAGTTTTCTCTATGGGGTTCTGTGGGGTCATTAATTGTGACCCCTCAGCGGACTCAACGGATATAACTGGAGACGCTGCCCCTCCCGCGGCACATTCGGAGGCCGAATCTTTTTTCGCCCCCGATCTTAATATCATTGGAGTTAGATATATTGGAGTCGGGCACTGTGCCGAGGGAGTGAGCTGTTGAGCTGTTGCTTAGGGGACTCATTAAATAGCTTAAGGACATTAAACTGGGAGTCCAGCGTGCTCCTTGCGTTTTACGAAAACTAACAAGTAGCTCCCTAAAACCATTTTTAGTTTGCCGCATAAAAGACCTAATTTCCTTTTCAACCTCGCGACAAGTTTCACAGCAGTAGCGCATTCCACTGTTTTTAATAATTTCAGCCGCCCGGCCTGTGCGATCAAGGCACTTGGCGTGCACAACATTATCACACAGCCAGCAGCCAATATTAGGGTCATCATTTGAAATTACCTTCTTGCAGGTTTTAATAGCGCAGACAATATTACCGGTCATAATACTTACCACTGTACCAATAAGAAGTTCAGAAAAATAAGAGAAGTAACTAAGAGAGAAAGAGAGAGCGAGCAAGAGAGTGAGAGTTAAGGAGCTTAAGCCGTCAAGCTGTAATATCGGAATAACGGATAAAGCACAAAGAGGAATGCAAAAATGAAGATAAGCAATTGCTGCACCAAACTAATTTGCAATTAATATACAGTAGTTATTAATACACAACAAGTAAAAAAGCTACAGTCGACTGTGCTCGACTGTGAGATACCCGGTACCTAAACGTTTGCGCTTCACACTAAAAGGCAATTTAAAATTGCACATACATTATAATAGTATACTTCGATACTTCTTAAAATAAATCGCCTCTCGAATTAGCTCCCGACCTAAACAATTTAATGTCATACTTAAATATGAATGATACATTTTATAGGAACACATAAAAACCCGCTCGATCGGCGTCAAAAAATGAATTATGCTATTTTTTGTAATTTCTTGCTATATTCTTTTGTCATTTCTCTTGCAGTTGGCGCCATTATATCGCACGGCCAAGGCTCGAATGCGCCACCTGTCGGCTACAGCTTGCAACAGCAGTGCCTTAGGGCGGTGTGTTAAAATTCTAACCTTATTGCTAATATCTCCCATGTTTATCATCCGATTTTACTGAAATTTTCAGGAAATGTCCGCTCTATTTAATTCATTTATTATATCTATTAACTTTAACCCGAAAATAACGAGTATAGCTTATTTAACGTTTTTTATGATTTTTGAGGTCGGAAGTGGGCGTGGCCAAATTTTAAAACAAACTTGATCTGCGTGCAACAGATTCCAATGTTGTCACCAAATTTAGTAACTCTAGCTCTTATAGTCTCTGAGATCTTTTGTTTCACACGGACGGACAGACGGACATGGCTAAATCGACTCGGCTGGTGATGCTGATCAAGAATATATATACTTTATGGGGTCGGAGATGTCTCCTTCTGCCTGTTACATACATTCTCGGTTGGCACTAACTCATATTACCCTTGTACCCTATGGGTACCGGGTACCCATAGCGAAGTGAAACGGTAAATTATTATTGAACACAAGATAGAAGTTTCAAATAAAACCCCGGTGGTTTATAGCAAAGAATTTACACAAATACGAGGCGCAAAACAAAAACACGACCGTTCACTTTGAAAGAGAAAATACAAAGTACTTATCCAATATACATACTTAAAGCGTTTTAAAATCGAAAGTTTAGTTTGTTACTTGTAAAATAAAATATTCGACGGCTAAATTAGTTGGCTACAATTCGAGCTATAAAATCATAAAAGTAAAATGACCAAATTTTTTTTGTGTAAAACTTTAAAAAATCTGTAAAAAAAAACCTATCCATAGAAAAAAATGTAAAGCCATTTTCGTGATCTGGGGATTCAACTCTACCAGAATTTCGCATCAACAGGCTTGGAGCATTTATTTTTTTTGGTTCGCAAACTTGTGTAATTTAAGTAATTTGTTCGTTTGAACGCGTTTAATTTGAATTAGAACAAACACAGCAGACAGTATGGCCGGCTGGCCGTTTCGTAAGGATTTTCGGTTAACACCATAAAACCGGTCACACTAGAAATATGAAACCCTTTTAGCTAGCTAAGGACTTAGCGCTGGTGAGTACTAGCCTTAAAGCTCCGTACTCAGACACGCGAAAGGCGTTTCTAAGCAGTGAGAGAGAGCGAGTGGTCAATAGTCGAGAAACACTTTTTGGCAGCACTGTTTTAAAGGTACGCAGACGAACGAACAAAATACTAGAAAATACCAGGAAGAGACTCTTAGTATTTCTAGACCGGGGTGGCGAACAGAATACAAAATGTATTAAACAGGTCGTTTTCGACTATTGGTCTCACTCTCTCTTACTGTTTCTTCGCACATTTCAAAAATATAGATCCCGCCAAACACAATAATGTATGCATAAGCTGAGTCCAGGAGTTTGGAAGAGCAGATAAAGTAAAGGTAATTAAATGTAGTAATGAGCACTATGAGATGTCACGCTCGATGACTGAGATGAAGGCGCCAGAGGAGTGTCTGGCTGGACAAAACATTCATTGCCAAGCAGTACCCACTCTAACCAAATGCACATATGTCAGCAAAGAGATGGTGTACAATCAGAGTCTCGAAGAACGAAGTAACTTTGAATCATTTCACCACTCCAACAATTTGGTGGCAGCAGGAGTATCTGCGACAACCACCGCCACCACCCAGATGGTGGTTACTTCATTCGATAAGAACAGAATCACCAGCAGCAGCCAGTCCTGGTTGTCGACCCAGGAAATAATGTTGGACAAGAAATAGAGAGAAAAAGAGGCGGTTGTGCATGGTCGAGAGAATCTGGGCGACGGCGTTAGTGGTCATTGTGCGCAAATAAGCTATTCCAACACGAAACGGCAAATCTGTCCAAAGTGTCTTTCAAATATAAAATAAATAATTATAAATATAAAACAGCCGATTTAAAATACGTATGACCGCATCATTTACCTCCCAAAAATGCCGAAGAGAGATTTCGGAAGCGGTCACACTGGAAAAAGATTAAATCTTTTTCGGGTTGCGAACTGTTTTACTGTCTGCGTACTAGGCTTAATGAGACATTAATATACAATTTTATGCATTAGAAGCGGTATTTTCTATCGAACTCATTTTTTGTCTGGTATTTTTTTCGATAGATCTATCGGGTTTGTCAATTAAAGCTACGTACTCCTCACCAGCGCAAAAATTTAGCAACAAAATGAGTGCGAGGAGAGCCAAATACACTTTTCCGCCCCTCTTAGCAAGGTCGGTACGCAGTTGAGCTAAGAGAAATACTAGAATATACTAGAATGAACATCGCGCTAGATATTTTATATCGGATGAGGCTTTCTTCATCCCCTGCTCCACCATGACCAGTGGTCGCCTACTGGGATTCTTTTTTTAGTTGGCTGCCAACCCAAAATTATGCTGCTTCAGAGCACACGAGGAGTACAAGAAGGAGAATGAGAGATGCCGGCCCCGGGAAGTGGCAACGGGAATGGTAATGGTTTGGGACGACTGGGCAAGCACCCGCAGTCCTAGATACGCTTGAGCACGGGTTCCGTGGCGACCTCTTCCTGAGCTGTGCTTCACCCAATATTTATCCGGTTTATTAACAAATTTGGTGATAACACAACGTGTTCGACCAACATTTCACGATTTTTCGCATTTATTTTTCCTATTGCAATATCAAACTTTCACGCGGCATTTTATTACAAATTCATTAACCTATTAACAGAAACATAAAAAAAATTATTTGAAACCAAATCTTTGTCTCAAGCCTCAATAATTGATATGTGTCTTATAATTATGATAAACTTTTAGGCATGACAAAAATCGAACTTTTGCGCTTTTTTACCGCTACTTAAAAACGCGAGATGCAATCAGAGATAAGAACATCAACTTTTAAGCAGAATTCATTAAGCTTTCATTCTGCAAACTTGATATTGTTGTATTATGCTTCCCCATTCTCCTACGAGGGTCGAAACTAAAATTTTCAGGATGTCTTATAATTCTGATAAGGACTATACCTGTTTTTTCGAATTCTTTTGCGGACTATTCTTCTCTGTTTACTTATTTGTGTAATTAACATCTAAATTATTTTAAATCGGTAATGGTATTTATTTGATTTACGATAGTATTTGGTTGGATATTATTTAAGTTTTTAATGTGCTTTCCAGTGAAAAACAATTCTTAAAGGGCACTTCCACCTATATAACATAATTTATATATTTTCCTGCATATATATAAAAGTTATAATTATATATAAGTTTTATATAATATGCGTTCTTATATAAACGATACTCAATTCGGCACATCGTTTGATGTGGTGTCCATACTTTGTGTCTGTAAATATATATACATATACATATATACAAACACGTATTGCATATCTGCAAACATAATTCATTTTAAAAATCGATTTACCCGCTGTGTCCAGCGACCAGTGTCCTGTGTCCTGTGTCGCAGACGTCGTCGCTGCAGTTTATGATTTTATTGTTTGCGCTGCTTTCAGCCATAAATATTTGCAAAGTGCTTGTAAAAAACAAAAGGTGGCAAATGTCGAGGAGCGCAGGGGCAGGCTGCAGGAGCATCGGATAGACAGAGTGTTTATGATGGCCAAGATTGCTGCTATGCGGCCGAGAGAGGAAGCCAATAACTTTGTTAAACGCCATCGAGTCGAGCGGCTCTGCTGGGTCGGAGTTCGCATAAAACTTAACTTTTAGTTCGCATGTTTCAGCCATAAATGGAGCCGAAGGAAATTGAAGTGCCCATTGTCCTGGCGAGGAAGGGAGCCGAGAGTATACGAGCGCCGTTGCCCAGGTCAAGCCCTCAAAGCTCCCTGAAAACAAGCAAACTAAATCTATAATTGCCCCCAAACAATCGCCAATCAAATTTGGACCGTCATTTCCTCCTTTCCGTACAAGCTCGCCCAAGCTATAAAATTTAATTTATTTGTCTCTAATAATTTCCCATGGCGATTGTTTGCTCTGCAAACGTTAAGCGTGGCGTTGAACGGTACGGGAAATTGATTTCAGTTAAGGTTCTAAAGGGAGGAATCTCATCCTAGGAATCGGTTTCCGATTTGCTATAAGTACTCCTAAACTTTTGGGTAATTAGTATAGGATACACACATCCGCAAGTATCGAGTATTTGCACATTTCTTCTTTTGTCAAACTGGCCTAGGACATGGCTAACTCGACTTGTCTCGTCAAAAATGGGTGGATGTCATAACGCGCAGTGTCATATTGCCCATGGGCGTTCAGGCTAAGTTTCAGATACTAAGTCTAAGTAAAACAAATTTAAAAATATTTAAATTCATTATTATAGCAATCTCAATATTTGTTGGTATACACCGCCTAAAATATAGTTTCTTTGGCTGATGAAAAGTCTAATTTGCAACTGAAATTGTAAGATACTGTTTGGTCATGCCCTCTCGAAGTGATGGCCGGGCAGCAGCCGAATAATGCACGCATAGTTATCTGCATTTATCTATGCACAACCTCGGTCTTTGCCCTAAGCACAGCTTCGGCCGCCTATTTTGCCGAAGCCGTCGGTCAGTTGTCATTCGATCGTTCAATACGAGAGATCAATTCGAGCGCAGCCAGTATTGTTGTTCGCTTATCTTATTTATCGGGCGCAGCATAGTTGTTGTTCGCTTACTCATTAATTCGAGCGCAGCCAGTATTGATGTTCGATAATCTTACTCAGGCATAGTTGCCTAGTTGTACATACCATTACCTATTGCCCTGCGCGGCCGAATAAACATATTGAAATTAATGAACAATCGCATTTGTTTTACTTAAGTTAGTGAAAAAGCTCACTAGCTCACTAGCCAACATATACTATAGGTATATACATCATAGAATCATAATTGTATCATGGGTATAGACACACTATAGGTATAACATGTTTTTTCGATTTTTCTAAGTAAGTAAGTAGTTCGTATTACCTTTTCGATCATTCCTATGGCAGCGATTATTCCTCAAAGCCGTAATTTTCAGATAGTACAACGTTATCATTTTAAAGCAACCGCAGATATGTTTAGAAAAAAAAAAGTTAGCTCAACAATTAGTGAAGGCAAAAAAGCTTTTTAATTTTAAAACGTGTGCATTCTATCCACCTAAATAGAAACATGCGGGGCATTAATGTAACATGCGTACGGCTCTGTTAGCCAGTTTTATAACATTATTTGGCTTGCATGCCAATCTGAATTGGTCGATGTAGGAGGAGTGACGGCCTCTCAAGAATCGCTCGTAAAGTTTCTGCTTGCCTACTTAGGCGCAATTGGTGGCCATAAAAGCCCTCGCGTTCGACTTGGGGCATGAGAATATGCGAGGGCCAGAGGACTGGTGAGCAAACAGAGGCAGGTCCTGGGTTAATAAATAATTAGATTGTTCTGGCCACAAATTGAATCTAAATGCGGCTAATAATGACCGAGTCCAGAGCTGCAGTTTGTTGCACTTCTTTTCATAGTTTCTATTTATTCTCTGGCCACTCGATTTGGCACTCCCTCTTTACCAATACAATAACACTGAGAAAATTAAACTTAGATCAAGGAAATTCAATAATTTTAAAAAAGTAATGGCAAATTAATAAACATTAATAAACTTAGGTGCCTTACTGCGTACATTTCATAATTTTAATGAATTAAAGCAATTACAATACAGGCATCTCATACGCAAAATGTTGCCTGATTTGGCATCAAAAATAGTCGGAAATCTGCGCTTTTGTACTTCGAGCTACATAACCTGACATCTGGCCAAGATGTATTCGCAAGATATGATATATAAGATATAATAATATAATATAATAATATTAATAAAATTTGAAGTCAATTTGTTGACGAATGCATTTATTTTCTGAGTGACAAACAGGGTTTGCTGGGGGTCGTGCAATTTCAAGCCAAACAATTGACTTATCATTTGACTTTATGCGAAGCAGCAAATCCCCTGGGAGAGATCGAAGGGGACAATGACGAAATTCCACGCAATCGGCTTACGCTGTTGGCGTTGCTGCGGTTTGTTGCCACTCCCAATATGCCACCTTCCCGCCCCCGCCTCCACCCCTTCAGCGACCCGTTTGCGGCAGGACAACGCATACACCGACAAGAGCCAGCAACAATGGCTTCCAAAATGCGAAACAAAGGAGCGAGTAGCGCAAAATCAACAATGCTGACAAGCGAATATATGTAGGTGGGGCGGTTCCACCTTCATGGCAATAAACACTACGTTTCTTGATTTCAAATATAAAAATGACAATTAATGTATTCTTATACCCTTGCAGGGTATTATAATTTTGGCCAGAAGCTTGCAACGTAGTAAAGGAAGCATCTCCGACCCCTTAAAGTATATATGTTCTTGATCAGCATCACCAGCCGAGTCGATTTAGCCATGTCTGTCTGTCCGTTGCTACGCAAAGCAGTTTTTCACTTTTTGAGCTATCTGAATGAAACTTTGCAGATAGTTATTTTTAAAGTAAATTTATCTATTTATTTATTTTTTTTATTTATATTAATGAATGCCCAATATATTAAGAATATAAAGTCCAAATTTACATCGATCGGAGCAAAAATAACGAAGTAATGGGTAGTTGAACGGAGGTCATTCTATGTTCGATGTATGGGGAGCCAAAGCATTAAAGCGCTCTCCTGAAAAGTGACATTTTCAAAGTCGGTGTACACGATTACTAAAATTCCCCTTGACCAATCGTTTTAAAATTTTGCACACAGCTCCTGCAACTATTCTCCAGGTATCACCGTATTATAAGTTAGTGCCAACCGAGAATGTATGTAACAGGCAGAAGGAGGCATCTCCGACCCCATAAAGTATATATATTCTTGATCAGTATCAACAGCCGAGTCGATTTAGCCAAGTCCGTCTGCCCATCCGTCTGTAAGTGTGAAAGAACAGATCTCAGAGACTATAAGAGCTAGAGTTACCAAATTTTGGTGACAACATTGGAATCTGTTGCACGCAGATCAAGTTTGTTTTAAAATTTGGCCACGCCCACTTCCGCCCCGAAAATCATACAAAACGTTATATAAGCTATAATCGTGATTTCCGGCTTAAAGTAAATAGATATAATTAATAAGTAGGCATTCGCGGACCTGAGTAAAATCGGTAAACATGGAAGTTATTAAACAACAAAGTTTCTGTGTATGCTTATTCTTCTTGTTGAAGCTACGTACTCAGACACGCGAAAAGTGTTCCGTAGCATTCAGTCAAAACGAGAGGTCAATAGTCACCCTCTCGCTCTATCGTCCTGCTTAGGATTACTATTCGGGTGTCTGAGCACATAGCTTTTGAGAGAGTGTCAGTGAGTGTTGCTCAACATGTCCCTAGCAACATTTGTCTGTTATAGGTGTTGCTCAACATGTTTCTAGCAACTTTTGTCTTCATTTCTCAACATTTTCTTTTTTCCACGTTTATGTGCTATTTAATTTCACCCACAATGCTTTGGGTACCGGGCATCTTACAGTCGGTCACACTCGACTGTAGCTTTCCCATTTTTTTTAATTAAATTTTTTATTTAACAATTAAACTTTTTTTTTTAGTCAGAAATTGAATTTTTGACTTCAAATTTTCATGAAAAATCGAAAAAAACAAAAATCCACGGTGATACCTCCGGACAATTATCCTTTAACTAATGCAAATTCTAGTTTTCATATCGGACGATTCTGTGGACCGTTGTGGATGTACACCGCAAATCAACATTATTTGGAGGGGCCACGGGAGATTCCTTTTTCAATGAAACATTTTTAGAAAAAATTTTTAAAAAGTGTCGCCTTTTGCATCGAATTAACCCTAACGTCAAGTCAAATAATGCTAAAAACATGTTGAGCAACACCCAAAAAAGGTAAATTCTACATCTGTACGCAGCTGCATTACGAATTAGAACTGCGCTCGAAAGCACGCAACACTTTTTTCGATCTGCCTTTTTGGCCGAAAAAAAAGAAGCATACACAGAAACTTTATTGTTTAGTAACTTCCATGTTTATCATCCGATTTTACTCAAATTTTTAGAACACGTCCGCAAGGCCAACATATTTATTATATATAATAACTTTAAGCCGAAAATTACAACTATAGCTTATAGACAGTTTTTTATGATTTTCGGGGGCGGTAGTGGCCGTGGCCAAATTTAAAAAAAACTTGATCTGCGTGCAACAGATTCCAATGTTATCACCAAATTTGGTAGCTCTAGCTCTTATAGACTCTGAGATCTGTTGTTTCACACGGACAGACAGACGGACAGACAGACGGACAGACAGACGGACAGACGGACATGGCTAGATCGACTCGGCTGGTGACACTGATCAAGAATATATATATACTTTATATACTTTATAGGGTCGGAGACTTCTCCTTCTTCCTGTTACAGACATTCTCGGATGGCACTAACTTATAATAGCCTTGTACCCTATGGGTACGGGTATAAAAAGTAAGTTGTATAAGAGCTAGACATTTTTTTTTCGGTTCGGCCGAAGCCGAAGTCGGCGCGTTGATGAAACGTTGATGACAACGGCCTATTGTTGACAACTGGTACTGCAGGGTATGTAACCATTGTATTATGAAAATTTTGATTTGGGTTTGAAATTTTGTATATATCTACACACAAAAATACAATGATAACGAAGATTTTAGTTTTCGGGCGTGGTAGATCTTTTGCAGGAAATGCCCATATGGATGTATTCTATAAACCAACTTAGATATCTAAAACACAATTGTTCCGACTGGGGCTCGAACCTGCGACCCTCAAGGGAGGCTGACGAACCCTTTAATACATACTATACTGTACCAGGCCAGAGCCTCCATAAATTTGAATTGGTTGGAAAAGTCTTTTAATTTTTTCATTATCCCAAATTTAATCATTTATTTTGATTCCTTCTGTCTGTCCTTTTATTACCCTTGGTTAGGCTTGGTAGGACGATTTCTATCAAAAGTTACAAATCCTTAAAATTATATAACATTAAGTTAAAATTGTTTTTTAATCACCATTATTGGTCAATATCCGGTTATGCTTCTTTAACACAAATAAATAGTAAAGATATTTTAACCACAAGGAATAAAAAACTATCGATCTTAAACACATATGTACATACACGTATTTATATAATTAAATTTGATTAATCTTAATCATAAAAATCGTATATTTTTAGCATTAAAGGATTTCTCGATTTTCGAGTAATAAAAAGGGAGAGATTATTAAAGTTTAAATGACAGATCAACAAACCATGAGACCAGCATACTAAATCACATATTTTTAATAATAAATATTATGTGCAACAACCGTTTTTATCAACTCACCGTCCCTATGAAAAAGTTTTAAATTAAATAATTTGCATAGTGCTTCCCGTGCTTCCGCATATTATTTTCAAATAGTCGAATATGAATATTATTCGATTTCAATAAGGGCATTTGAAACCTTCGATTCCGCCGCCTTCTTCTGGTTGTATGTATGTATGCTTTCTTTTTTTGAAGTACACGGGGCAGAGTCACATCGGGCAGAGATAAAAATTCAATTAAGCCCGGCGCAGGATAGTAACAACAACAAGCACAAACACCTTTGTCAACTAATTACACGACGGCGAACCAACGGCCGACGAAAGGTTACATTAACTTGCAAAGAGACGTTCTTGGCTTTTAATTGGAAAAATACGTTTTCACATTGAGTGACAAAGGTGTGATTTATTACATTCAATGGCTTTTTCTTTTTTTTACTCTTTCTCTTTTTTCTTTCGTGTCTCTGAACCCTTTTCTGCTCTTTACTATACATCCTGTTCTTTGTGCCTTTTTTCAATTATTTGTTTTAGATTGCATTCATTATTTTATCGTTTCGTATTAAAGTTAAAAAGCATTCTCTTTTTAATGTTTTCTTTAATCCACCAATTTAAATTTACCAACAACAAAACAATATTGCTAAGGCTAAGATGACACATTCAATATTTATCATCAATTTATTGTGCGAAGATCATGGCGACTTCAAGGCACACTAATGGAAATTGTACATTCTTATACCCTTACAGAGGGTATTATAATTCTTCTATAATTCGACATCATTCCTATGGTAGCTATAGGATATAGTGGTCCGATTTTGACCTTTCCGACATATATACTGCGTTCTAAAAAAATAAGACTATGCTGAAAATTTCAGCTAGATAGCTCAAAAACTGAGAGCTGGTTTGCGTACTAACCGACAGACAGACGGACATGGCTAGATCTTCTCGGCTGGTGACGCTTATCAAGAATATATATATTTATAGGGTCGGAGATTCTCCTTCTGCCTTCCTTCCTTGTATCTGATGGGTACCGGGTATACAAACTTATAAATTCTCTGTTTTTCAACGTATTTCAATAAATTTCGAGATATAACCATTATTTACTGTTCTAGAATTCCATTAAAATTAAGATGTTTTAATTCCATTAAGATCGGACAACTATATCATATAGCTGCCATAGAAGCGATCGGTCGATTTATATGAATGTGTAAAATTCTACATGTAAAATGTAAAATGTGCAAGTAAATTTTATACAAATTTACAAACTTTGGTTTTTGATCAATTTTACCAAAATGTATCGATTTTCAATGATCCAATTGCAGACTGCAAATTTTTAAAACAGTGGCCCGTTTTGCCCCGAATTAGCCCATAGAAATTTCTAATGTGAATGTGTCATCTCAGCCTAAGGAAAGGAAAGCTACAATTGAGTTCGAACGACAAGGTTCTCCGAACGATAAGTCATTTTGATTTTAATAATAAAAGTTATTAAAATAACATAAGAATTAAAAATATATACGTGTATAACGAGAAAGAAAGCTAACTTCGGTAAACCGATGTTGGTATACCCTTGCAGTCTGCAATTGTATAATTGAAATTGAACCATTTTAGTAATGTTGAAAAAACATCGAATTTTGTTCATTTTACATTTTACATGTAGAATTTTACATTTACATATAAATCGACCGATCGCTTCTATGGCAGCTATATGATATAGTGGTCCGATCTTAATGAAATTAAAACCGTAATTCTAGAACCATAAAAAACTGATATATCTCAAAATTTATAGAAATAAGTTTAAAAACAGAGAAGTTAAAAAATTTGTTACATTAATTTCGCCATCATTCCTATGGCAGCTATAGGATATACTAGTCAGATTTCGGCCGTTCCGACATATATACTGCGTGCTGAAGAAATAAGACTATGCTGAAAATTTCAGCTCGATAGCTCAAAAACTAAGACTAGTTCGCGTAGAAACCGACAGACGGACAGACAGACGGACATGGCTAGATCGACTCGGCTGGTGATGCTGATCAAGAATATATATACCTTATGGGGTCGGTGATGCATCCTTCACTGCGTTGCAAACATCTGGTCAAAATTATAATACCCTCTGCAAGGGTATAAAAAGGAACATGGTTAGCGACACGGATTGGTGCTGCCAACACAAGCGTAAATGTTGCAGAAGCTGAGTATACACAGTATTTATTTCACTCAAATTTTTAGACACGTCTTCACAAATGTATTTATTTATTTTTTTTTAAGCCAATAATCACGACTATAGCTTAGTTTTACTTTTTTCATGGTTTTCGAGGGTTCGAGTGGTTGTGGCAAAATTTCAAAACAAACTTGATCTCCGTGCAAAAGATAAGAATGTTGTCACCAAATTTGGAAGTTCAAGTTCTTATAGTCTTGGAGATCTGTTGTATCGTACGGACGGACGGACGGACATGACTTAGGGGCTATTTTTTAATGTCAGGTTGACTTTTGTCAATGAGGTAAATTGTCGTTTCGGAGTAGTTTAGTCGCCAAAAATCATGTTTGCTTTCATCTTACTGACACATTTTTAACTTGAGCTATTTCTCTAGTCAGGAGTTGTCAGTCAGATAAACAAAAACATGATTTTGTGGGGCATATATTACTCTGAAAACAATTTTCCTCAACGACGAAAGTTAACCTGACATTGAAAAATCTGCCCTTATTCGACTCGGACACACATAGTTAGTTGACACTTAGTTATAATACTCTTATACACTAAGGGTACCGCGTATTTATATTAAATTGCGCCACACAGTTTGGGATCTATTAAACTGAGATTCATTGATAGCGAATAATTGTTTGGAAATATACAAAATGTTTTCCTCTGGCTCGACGCTCGAGTGCCATGTGTGCATGTGTTTAATGCCATTTTGTGCTGCTGCGCACGTAATTAGTTAACAAATTGCATAAGCCCTCAAACCTAAGCCGTTTAAGTAGCCATGGAGCTATGATGTTGCTGTCCTCCTTTTCGGTTTTCGTTCTTTAACCACTTAGTCGGCTTTGTCCACTTGAACCTGCCGTATAGGTACCTATTTACGTGTATATGAGCATCTACAGAGAACAAATTTGGTTCGTAATATCAAGAAAAGTATTTTGGAATTCTGGGGAATTGCATAAGAAGTGGAGTAAATCTAAAGTAATTTGGTGCAATATAAAACCGATCTAATTAGATAATAACTGCCAGTTCAAAGTTTATTTTTTCATACAATAAATAATAATGTTACATTTATATATATATCTATTTTTTTCTATTGAATGCAAATAAATTTTGTTCTCTGCCCAGGACTGTTTGAGCCTGCGAGGATATTTCATGCAGCTAATGACGTATTCATTTTCCATGTGCTGCCCAGCTTTCCGCACCCCCGAAGCTCTCCCCACTAGTGTGTGTTTTCAGGATTTGAATTGCGAGCAAATGAAGCTCCTTGTGCGGCTGTCAGAGCGTCCTGGGTGCTTAGTGCACTGGAAAGATACTTGAGTTCGTACAGGCAAATATTGCGATTTTCTTAATAAGCTTGTCAGGCGACATGCAGAGAGACACAGGGGCAAACAGCCCGATAAGTAGGCAATTCGGTCATCGAATTTCAACTTTGAACCCGATTCGTGAGCACTGCAGCTTCCGCAGTTAATTACGTTAAATATATTCAAAAATTCCGGACTCCTCGGCTTGGCATGCTCGGATTCTTTCTGCTTCTCGTTCCCAGGAGAACTATAAATAACCCTTTCGATAACAAACATTGCGATCTGTTGATAATAAAGGGTTGATTTATTTCTATGCTATGTTGTGATTTATGACCTTTAATGGCCGTCGATGCCAAGGCTTGCAATGCGAATGCCGCCGTACGACAAGGACCAAGCGAGTTTAAATTCGACAATGTGATTTCAACATTTGCCAGTTGCAAATAAACAAAAAAAAAAAAAAAAAAAAACAATGAGGATGACCATTAAAAGAAAACGAAAATTGGGTGAATGGTTTCCCTTAGGTTAATCATTGTAGGGACAAAGAAACTTGCAACCTAATTTAGCATTTGAAAGGGAATGCATGATTGTTGATCATTATTTCTGGTTAAATTTGTATTTCTCAGAATGTCCTGAGACTAGGACCCTTAATACATGAGCACAGTTTGGAGAGATAGATCAAACCATAATTTGAAAACCCCGATTTACTTTATAAAGAAAAGTTATCAGGACTTTGGCCGGAACTTTTACATATATTATGATAGTTTTAAATATATCAATATTACGGTCGCTGCAGCGCTGATAGCAATATTTGCATAGGCAAAGAAGTACTTCACTAAATATAACACGTGCTGTCCCGCTTAAGTTGAAAGAAAAAGAAAATCTCGAGAAACTTCCGTCGAACCCTGATTTTGTTTGAACAATTAAAATGCCTGAATACCATGAACCGCCCACATGCCAGCCGACAGCACATTAACTACAAATTACATTCACATTAGTGTTTCGGAATTTCGCAGCCGGCCCCATCCGGTCCGCCTCCCTCCTTGGGCTTGGTCCTGGATTCTGGCCTGCTTAGCTCCAGTCCGTTCTTGTGTTCTCTGGCTCCTGCCGGCTTTGGTTCCTTTCATTTCGTTTGCCAGCGTTTTTTTAAGCCAAACACCTAATAAATCAAAGCGGGCTCATGAGAGAACCCCAGGAGTATGCTTGTTAAATGCTCGTAATAAATTAGCTGCCGCCCCACAGCCGCCCCATATATCCCCGCCCCGACCCGGCCACCTGCCAGACTTCGGGCCCCAACTTCGGCGTTTGATTATTGGCTTAGCTCATGGTCTGACCATTTTACAATTGCCTCCTCTTCATCTGATGCCCCCAATTGAACTCAATCGATGCGATTCTTCCCGTATACTCTGTGGTCCAGACTCATTCATTTTGCTTGCACTTTTACTTCCCTTTTTTCAGCTTGAGACTTGTGCTTTTTTTTTTTTTTTTAATGAAGTCAGCGCAAAATTTCGAAATTTTGTGCTGTGCGGGCAAGTTTTGGTTAAGATGGGGTGGGTGAAAATGATTGTATTTGGCGTTCGCCTATACGCCATTTATTTTTAATTTAGCTTTGTTCCAACTTAACGATGATAATTTCGAAGAACTATTTAAGGCTACCGCAAGGCATTAAATTTGTATTTATTTAACATTTGTTCACGACATAATAATGAAGACTGAAGACAAAAAGAATCATAGTATTAACTTATAGGCCTCAAGGGTATTATAACTGAGTGCTAAACGAGAATGTATGTAACAGGCAAAAGGAGCCATCTCCGACCCCACAAAGTTTATATATTTTTAATCAGTATTATCTCTGTCCACCTTTCCGCCCACCTGTCCGTACGAAACAACAGATCTCAAAAACTATAAGAGCTACAGCTTCCAAATTTGGTGTCAACATTCTTATCTGTTGAACGCAGAACGAGTTTGTTGTGAAATTTGTCCACACCCACTCCGGCCTCGAAAACCAAGAAACGTATAACTATACGTGATCTTCGACATATGTATAGTAAGTAGATAAGAAATAATTACATTTGTACGGACGTGCTTTAAACATTTAAGTCAAATCGGATGATAATCATGGGAATTACCAAGAAATTAAGTTGCAATCTCTATGTTTGTATTGGCAGCACCGTAAGTGTTGCTCACCATGTTCCTAACAACATTTGTCTTTTTTGTTGGGTGTTTCTCAACATGTTCCTAGTTACATTTGTCTTCACTTGTCAACATTTGTCATAAATTTAGCTTAGTAATACAAAGTGAATTTGCCTTTTAGTTTTGACACCGGGTGTCTCACAGTCCTGTCCCACTCGACGGTAGCTTTCCTACTTATAGAAAATACGGTTGAACTTTAAAGTGCAAAGTTAGTCAAGGTATGCCCCGACCTTGTTTTAATTCAATTGTGAAGACAAAAACTAATTTACATTTTAATTAATAAGAGCTGATTCTGCACAGTATCAAGGAGTTCTCCATATTTCTTTTCCCATTATGGAGCTACCTTGTTGACTGAAATTAGCTGTCTTTGATATATAGTATACATATTTTCCTGCCAAAGCCGGTCGTCTTTTAAGCAGGATCCAGCTGAGGGAGTGCTAAAAGCCTTTCTGCTGCATATAAGCACACACGGAAACTTTTATGAGTTGCGCGTAAATGTGCATAATTGTTACTGGCACGCATTTAACGAAGTGCACTGTGATCGGGCCAAGAAGTCACAGTAGCAGGGAAATGGCAGCTTCAAGACGGCGCTAATTAGAATGCCAGCGACAGGCAGAGGAGAAGAGATAGTCATCAGCAGCCAGGTACGCGGCGCTGAAAAATTTGTAGCCTGCCACCAAGAAGTTGATGAGTGCCCTCTCTTCTCCTGCTTCTTTTTCGCCATTTTATTTGAACAACTTAGGTTCCGAAAAGTTCTTTGGCGTGCAGGCAAAAACGCAACGTCAACGCCTTGAAGGTGGACGCAGTGGTGAGTGGATATGTGTGCAGGGTGCGCGGTTGGTTAAAAACATCAAGATAACTTTTGCAAACGAGTGGCAGGCTGAAATTAAAATAGCAACGCCAGCGATGCTTACCCTCAACATCAGATTTAGAGCCATCAAAGGATAGGTAAGGGATGCTCGAAAGTTCCGTCAAGTGCAATTCAAATTACTTTATGCTTGAACAGCTCTGAGATGTGTCCTGGAGGAGCTTACATTTAAGTCAAATCATCAGGAATTCGACCATTACTTCTTACAGCTGTAATACGAATGATCACATGAAATGATATAGCCTCATGTTTATGAAGCGTTGGAGCAGCTGAGTTTCAGGATCTTATTGCGGCCAAAATCGCAAATGCGGCCAAAAATTAAAATTTGAGTATTCCCTATACGTCTAACTGACTAACTATCTCAAAACGACTGAAACTATCGCCGATATATTTGGACGTATAGGGAACGACCCAAAAAATTCGGCTACTGACTTTGCAAACAACTGATTTCAAAGGCTCTCTGTTTTTGTAAACAGTCGAGGAAAATGCCTGCATAAAAAAACATGGAACAAATTACCATTTTGCATTGGGTATGTCGATGGCAGCGAAATTCCGCTGGCGGAGAAGCCACTCCAGGAAACAAACATATATTAAAATGCAAGCTGCATGACATTTACAGAAATGGCAAAAGTTTACTGAAAAGACATGCCTTCAAAAACTTATATTTAGCTTGTGGTGGGCTAGCCAAATATCTATCAATATATAAAGATTTGATTAATTGAATATGAATTGATGAATATAATTCCAGAATTTCGAGCTTATACATATGCTTTTCTTTAAAATAGGTTGGTTAAATTTGAGAAATTGTTATTAGGAAGCACCCGGAGGGCGCAGATTTTATTTCCTATTCATAAGCCAGAATGTTCAATTTTTTAATACATACACCACTTTGCAGTTGCATGCCGTACGCTCCCAATTTTCCCGGCCGGCCACAACTGTTGCCCAAGAAGCTTGAAGAAAAACGCAGTCGGGGACCGGCCCTAAATGAAAAATCACAGCGCCGTGCAGAGGTGTCTCATTCCCATCGCCTCCTTTCACTTCCGTTATTTTTATACCCGGTACCCATAGGGTACAAGGGTATTATAAGTTTGTGCCAACCGAGAATGTATGTAACAGGCAGAAGGAGGAATCTCCGACCCCATAAAGTATATATATTCTTGATCAGTATCACCAGCCGAGTCGATTTAGCCATGTCCGTCTGTCCGTCTGTCCGTCCGTGTGAAACAACAGATCTCAGAGACTATAAGAGCTAGAGTTACCAAATTTGGTGACAACATTGGAATCTGTTGCACGCAGATCAAGTTTGTTTTAAAATTTGGCCACGCCCACTTCCGCCCTCAAAAATCATAAAAAACGTTAAATAAGCTATACTCGTTTTTTTTCGGGTACAAGTTAATAAATATAAAAAATGAATAAAATAGAGCGGACGTTTCCTGAAAATTTCAGTAAAATCGGATGATAAACATGGGAGATATTAGCAATAAGGTTAGAATTTTAACACACCGCCCTAAGGCACTGCTGTTGCAAGCTGTAGCCGACAGGTGGCGCATTCGAGCCTTGGCCGTGCGATATAATGGCGCCAATGTACAATGTAGTGTATGTACATTTTTAAATTGCCTTTTAGTGTGAAGTGCAAAAGTTTAGGTACCGGGTATCTCACAGTCGAGCACAGTCGAATGTAGCTTTCTTACTTGTTTCGTCTGCCCCTCCGTCCCTTCTCTTCCGAACTTGCGCGTTGTATCACTAGAGGTGCCAATTTGTCCTTTTTCGGAACTTTTTTAGAACGAACTTTGCCTAATCAAATTTCAACCGTGCCCTATTTGAATATCTGCCCCGTTTCTTGTATTTTATTTAAATAATGACAAAAAATTCCAGATCTAAGCTTTATTATTTCATAACCATATAATGATGGATACATTATCAGCCATATTAAGTCATTACTCTGGTATTTAAGACCCCTAAAACTTTACTGAAATATATTTATAAAAATTCCAATCTTTATATGGAATCAAAAATATAATATAGATTATACGTTACTCAAGAAAACTTGTAACTTTTTTGAAAATTAGTTATTGTCAGCACTGACTCCCATTGTACATTGGGGCCAAACACTACTTTTGTTGGCTTTTGATAAGGCCTTTAACTATAGAAGACCAGTTCACAATGTTACACTCCATAAATCGGAATAGTACCAATGCATATTCGGTCAGACTTCGTGGCCAAAATAAAAAAATGTGTAATATTACCAATTTTCTGTAAGTCGTCCTAGATATATCTTTATGTAGAAATAAAAAAAGGAGATAGTAGTTTCATAATTATTTGTCATATGAAGTGCTAGGCGGACTAAAACGCTAAGGAGTTTGGTATATTAAAATGATTTAAAATGTTCGACTTAGAACAAAGTTACTTGGGCAATGATAACTATGAAAAATTCAACAAGAGTGTGTAAATATAGTTGAGCGATTTATTCTCTTGCCAAAAATTCGATTTCTTGCCCCATAGTGCACTGCCCAGGGAGTTTCTAGCATTTTATTTTGTTCTGCTTGGTGTGGCAAAGTCATATTCATTCATTCATTCAGTTCTGACTTGCAACACATTTTTATATCCCTTTTTTTGCTGCTCCTTTTTATGTGAAAAGTGTGAATTTGAATGGTCTTGGCTTAGATTTATTTTTATTTCAGTTACTGGCATACACTTCTGAAGTGTATTCACATTTAAATTCACAAGCATTTAAGTTTCTGTATTGAAAAACTTTACACAAAGCTAATGTATTTAACAGAAAAAATTTTAATTTAAAGCTTTTGGCCTAATATATTTAACATTATAAGCAATTGACTACCTTAAGCTAAACACGATATCACTGACACTCAAGTATAACTTAAAACATGAACACTAGAGTATTTAGAATAATATGAACCTACGCTGTCATGTCTTTGGATTTTATTTGACTATTTTTTTAGAATTTTCATTTCCTATTTGAACATTTTTCCCATCTGTCTGTGCTTTGGCTTTTGATGTGTCCCATTTTGCGTTTTGTGTGTGCAGTTAAAAGATTTATAAATATGAATTGTATACATTGTGGCATGAAAAATGCAAATTTTAGAAATGGCCAAAGGAAATAGAAATGTTCATGGGCAGAAGCACACTTTTGACTATTTCCCTCAAAAGACTTTAGTTGCCGGAATCCCCACTGTCTCTGTCCATCTTTCATTTTGCTTTGCTTTTTTTTTTGTGTCTCTTCAAACGAGTTTTATAGTTTTCCCCGGGTTTTTTTCGGCACACAGATGTTTTTAATGACCAAGAGGATGAAACTGCTACAACGAATGCAACAAATGGCCAGAAGAACCACGAAAATAATGCCCTTTCAACTGTTAAAAAATATTCATATACCGCACTATTTCAATAAACATTAAAAAAGATAAAAATATTAGTTCATTCTCCACTTATAAAAACATAAATACTTGTTAAGGTTTGAAAGAGTGTTCCTAATTATTATAATTTATTTTTTATAATTATTATTATTTATTCACTTATTTATTTTAATTATTTTTTCTGTGTATATAACCTCTATCTGTTCAAATGTGTATTAAGGGTATCAACACGACGAATTGACAATAACTTAACAAAATCATGTTATTACTAGATAATTAATTGCTTTTGCTTATGATTTTTTCTACAACACTCGTTAAGTGAACTTGTCGTTGTTCAACGCCATAAATCAGTACACTTTTATGCAAAATTTTCCGGAAATTTTATAGGCTAAAATTGGCAATTGGCTTGTTGGCCGAGGGTTATTAATATTTATTAACATGCGGTGCATGATTAATGCGAAGTAATGAAATTGGTTAAAGCGTCGAGAGCTGCCGAGATACAACGAGAAAAAATTAAGTTTGAAATATTCAATTTAAGGTTTAAAGTTGAATTTCAAAGTGTAATTAATAATAAATGTCCTCAATTATTCTAAGCCTGCACATTTTGCAGCCGCAGTGTGCTAATGAGGGTGAAGGGGCAGATAAATCGCTAACCCCATTTAAATCAATTAAATTATGAATGAGATTAAAATAATTTAATGATGCTCAATTCACTCTAGAGTGAGTCTCTTCGCGTTTTGCCCCTACTCTCCTCTTAATGACATCAATAATATAAATTTTGCATACTGCAATTGCAGTTAATAAATAATTCAATAAACTTTTGTCATTCCACTTAAAAGAATATCGAATAATTGTCATCAATAAACCTGTGTGCCTGTTGGTGAAACCAATGACATAAATTGTCCACAGTTAAGCAAAGGAGAGTGAGGAGAGTGAAGCAGAAGTGCGTGCTAATTGTCAAGTGCATTGGCATTATTGTAATTGAAATAGTCATCTAATGGATTTAAAGGATTTTGCACAGCATTCTTACAGTAGTTCATATATAACTTAACTGCGTGTGCGCTAATGAAATTACAATAACAACAACTAAGTGCAAAATGGTTTACACTGATAAAAATGGTCTGATGTTTTGGTCACGAAAGTAGCGTAATCACATTTTGTTCTTATTTGAAGAAAATTTTTCTGGGTTCAAAATTTTTTACATTCTATATTCAAGATTTTTTTTTAATCTTATTCCAAACCACAAAAATCTACAAAGAAGAAGACAAATGTTTGAATCAAGTCGTAAAAATATAAAAACATTACCCACATTCCCCATATTAAGATTTATTTTATTCCTTAAATAAAACAGTTTTGGATTGGATTTAAAATTACTTGTGATTTTATCTGGAAATAAAATTAAATAATATTATTTTAAGTTTTGATTAAGTAATAATTGCATTTTATTATTGCTACCAAAATTATCGCCTATTTGCCATAAGCTAGTGTCTCACATCAGTGGGACTTCATTGCTACGATATTGTCGTTGCGTAAGCTTCGTACTCAGACACACGAAAAGTGTTTCTAAGCAGTACGATCGAGCGAGAGGGTGAGTATTGACCTCTCGTTTTGGCTCAATGCTTAGGAACACTTTTCGTGTGTCCGAGTACGGAGCTATAAAGACAACATTTAATCCAAATCAGTCACCATTATAGTCAGCAGTTGCCATAACCAGTTGGGAATTATTCATGTAAAGGTAATACAAAAAAGATTGAAAATTCATCAGATCTCAGAGGCTCTAAGAGCTAAAGCCACCAATCCGTTGCACGCATATATAGTTTGTTTTCCATTTTGGCCACGCCCACTTTCGCCCCCGAAAATTATAGTCTAGTATTATTATAGTTGTGATTTTCGGCTTAAAGTAAATAAATGAATAGGCATTCGCGAACGATTTCTGAAGATTTCAGTAATATCGGATAATAAACTTGGGAGATATCATAATATAAAGTGAGAATTTTAGGATAGGGTCTAACAGACAGTCGAAATTTTCTTACGTAATCAGACATATGTAGAGAGACGAAGAAGAGGCTTTGTCCAGATCCTCAATTTTAGAAGCGCTTATAGAAAATTTAAATAAAATTGCTAAGCTGGGCCCAAATAAAATTTGCCTTTCCTGTAAAAGATACCTTGCGTTTTTATTGAAAAAATTTGCGAGTTTAGTTTGGATATCTCACAATTTCTTAACTTTTTGCAAAACAAGTTGCCGCAGAATCAATTCCGGTGTTAAACAAAAAACTTTAATTTCAAATGAACTTGAAATTCAGAGTTACCCGATTGCCAAGGTCTTACTTTTTTAGAGAAAAGTCTAATTTCGCCTCGTCTTATTAAATCTTTAGGTCATGAGCGACAGAGTGCAATTAAAGGAGCTTTAGTTAATGTACCCATTCCCCTTAAAAGAAGAATAAAATATAACCATGATTTCAAGGCCGAATCCATTAAACCATTAAAAATAGCTCACGCAATTAGGTATTTAATAAATACAGAGCTTTATAGAAAGCATAGTGTAGTTGTAAAAGAACAGTGGCTGTCTTCTTATACTATATACAATCGAGACTGTTCCATTCGTAAGTTATCAAGCAGATGCAGAATTAGTAGAGGGACTTGAGCGAAGAATTCGGGATCCAGCACATCAGGATGATGCTAAGATAGAGAAACTCAATTCTGGGGGTCAAGAAACCTTGTCTGAGAAGAAACAGGTAGATACTGTTGCTTTGCAGAGAATCAATCACTCTTGCTCCTGGCGAGGGCCAAAGACCCCTGGACATGATAGATTCTTGGCAAGAAGATACCCTCTTCACTTACTTTCTCCGCAATAGTTAGATCTGAGCTTCGAAATATAGATACCCAAAAAAAACGTCATAGAATCTATACAATTGTTACATGAATTCTATAGTTTCGAGTATTAAAAATTTCGTTTTAAGATGCTAATTAATATTATTTTTTCGAAAATATAAAAATTATACTTTCGACAATATTCATTTTATAAAATTGTTAAAGTAGAAGAATAATCATACACAAAAACTTTATTGTTTAGTAACTTCTATGTTTATTATCCGACTTTACTCAAATTTGCATAAAACGTTCGCACAATCCTATTTATTTAGTTTATGTATATATTTTATATCGAATAATACGACTATAGCTTATATAACGATTTTTATGATTTTCGGGGGCAGAAGTGGGCGTGGACAAATTTTAAAACAAACTCGATCTCCGAGCAACGTATTAAAATGCTGTCACCAAAATTGGTGGCTCTAGCCCTTATATTGCTGTATTTTTAATGACTTCTATTGCCAGTAGCAACTGCAAAAAACCATTTTAATCCTGGTAATTTGTAATTTATTTGAGTTTACAAGTATAAACTTATGATTATTGCACTGGTCACAATGATTAAAACATGTTGTATTATCTTAAAGATAGATAGATGTTATAGTCTCTGAGATATGTCTACCAACACGGACGGACAGACAGACAAACAGACATGGCTAAATCGACTCGGCTGGTGATGCTGATCAAGAATTTATATACTTTATGGGGTCGGAAATGCTTCCTTCTGCCAGTTACATACATTCTCGGTTTGCACTAACTTGTAATACCCTTGTACCCTATGGGTACCGGGTATAAATATAACATTTGCTTTTGTAAAGAACCGTTTCTAGGCCATGAGGCAAAAATCAAAATCGCTCATTCCGACACTAGTAAGAAAGTTATGCAGGCTGAGGCTAAACATAATTTTAACAATAACTATAAAAACCATTATAAAACCGAAAGCAGATATAAATTTAAAACGAACAAAAAAGAAAGCTAACTTCGGTAAGCCGACGTTTGTATACCCTTGCAGTCTGCTATTGGATCATTGAATATCGCCCATTTTGGTAAAATTGAAAAATATCAAAGTTTGTAAATTTGTATAACATTTACCTACACATTTTACATGTAGAATTTTAGATTTTCATACAAATCGACCGATCGCTTCTGCAGCTATATGATTAGTTTATTATTATTATTATTATTATTATTATTATTATTATTATTATATTATAGTTGTCAGATCTTAATGAAATTAAAACCGTACTTCTAAAAGTAACTGTTGTATTCCGAAATATTATGAAATACCTTGAAAAACAGAGAATTTATAATTTTGTTTGCATTAATTTTGCCATCATTCCTATGGCAGCTATAGGATATAGTGGTCCGAGACTAGTTCGCCTAGAAACCGACAGACAGACATTTGGCTCAAACTCTTATACCATAAGTTCAGAAATGTAAATCAGTGGACCATTTGTGTTACATACAATATCGTTTGAGTCTAGTTATGATACCATTGGGTCAAGTGCGCTTCAAGGCCAAACATAAAAGGAAAAGAGACAGGAAATAAACAATAGAAATATGTATGCCGCGGCCGCTGAAACGATAGATGATGGTTTAAATTCAGTATAACCGTTTAAACATATAGCACACGACTCAATAAAAACAAGTGGGAAAGCTGCAGTCGAGTGTGAACGACTGTGAGATACCCGGTACCCAAAGCATTGCGGGTTAAATTAAATTAGACATGAACATGGAAAAAAGAAAATGTTGAGAAATGGAAACGACATATCTCCGCTAAATTCTGGGCGGACATATGTCGTTTCCAAAACGATATATCTCCGCGCGGAAATATGTCGTTTTGAAACGACATATCTCCGCGCGGTGCTTGGCGACATATCTCCGCGCGGACAAATGACGTTTTGAAACGACATATCTCCGCGCGGAGATATGACGCCAAGCTCCGCTCGGAGATATGACGCCGAACTCCGTGCGGAGATATGTCCGCCCAGAATTTAGCCGAGATATGTCGTTTCCAAAACGTCATATCTCCGCGCGGAGCTTGGCGTCATATCTCCGCGCGGAGATATGTCGTTTCAAAACGTCATATGTCCGCACGGAGCGAACAGTGGGCCTCAACACCCTTATTGTTGTCAAAAGTCACTTTTTGAGTAAAAGTTGGAAATTTTAAATGTTGGCAAAATACAGAATACCAATTAGTTACAATTTGTGTAGTTATGAAAAAAAAAATTAAGCTATTAATTTACATTATTTTATGTGGTGAAACTGGCTGTGAATAGCTCCTTATGCCCAAAAAACGCATTTTAGTTCATGAACTTATCTAACTAAGTTTAGAAGATATTATCTTAGAAAGCTGATATATCTGAAGGCCCCAGTCAGCATCATTTTTTGGTTTTCCCATATTATTATTCTATATTATTAAATTTCTGTCCGTTTAAATAAAAAAAAAACATTAAAAAACATGGCTCTGGCTGTACATACAAGTAAAATAAGCGATCAAAATAGCGCTTATGTTTCTATGTTGCTACATATAGGATTTATTTATTATATCTTTATCGTTAATATATTTTAAAATTAAATGTACGAATCATCGATACTATCGAATTTTTGGTTAAAACACCTCGAGAATATCGAATGTCTGGACTGTCGTAGTTTTACCAGATCTGTTTCTATAAATAATCAGTTTTCAAAGTTTTCGGATGACATATTTTCAAATCACAGTTCGGAAAAAGAAAAAAAAGTTAAAACTGATCTTAATTCATCAGCATCGTCCCATTCGTCGTCTTCTTCAAGCGATACCGCTTTGTCTACTGCTAACCAAAACAATTTATGCAACGTATGTTATGAGAACAGAATATCTGTTTTATTGCGCCCATGCAACCACGTTTCTATTTTTGGTGAATGCTGGGAAAGGTTGTTGACAAAAATGAAATTGAAAATTTCCATGAAGATAGAAATGAAAATATAAAATGTCCAACCTGTAACCAAGTTGTAAAAGAGGCAATATGCGATATATTAATTTTTAGCTAAATAAAAAAGCTTATTCTTATATATATATACTTCCATATAAATCAAATACTTATATATATTCTTCTATATAACATACCATAAAAAAAAAATTAAACAAATATATATATATACTTCCATATAAATCAAATCCTTATCTATATACTTCCATATAAATAAATTTAAAAAAAAAAACATTTTTGCAACAGTTTATTTTTATCTTATAAATGGTCGAATTGGGGAAACATTTTTTTGTGTTTCAGCTTTATAAATGAACTTCTTTTAAACTAATATAGATTTTTTCATGATATTAAATTTATTTAACAATGAGAAAGAACTTTTAATTTTCCGCAGCTCATAATGAACAAGTAACTTTTGACTCTGGTTTTCGGCTGGGTCCCATTGTGCGAAGCACGACGGCATATCTCCACTAAATTCCGTGCGGACATATGTCGTTTCCAAAACGACATATCTCCGCATGGAGTTCGGCGTCATATCTCCGCGCGGAGATATGTCGTTTAAGAACGTCATATGTCCGCACGGAGCTTGGAGCTTTGGATTCGACATATATCCGCGCGGATTTTCGAGTCATATCTCCGCGAAAAAAATATATGGGCGGAGATATGACGCGCGGACTTATGTCGTTACCCCACGCCAACGTCTGCGCGGAGATATGTCGCGCGGAGGTATGTCGCTATGCCAATGCAACAAATCATCGCCTATAATCCTGGCCTGTTGCGTCCTTCACAACTTCGACGGTCATCCGGAAACTATTAGAAAAGCCATATCAAATTATATAAAATCAAAACATTTATAAATTTAACTTCATGTTTTCTTTATTATTAAAAGAGATTTATTTTTTCTATTAATTTTCTTATTATTCATCATATTATTTCTCCATCCGCTCCAAGATCTTCTCTATTCTGTCCAGGGTGTTCACACGACGCTCCACTGCGGCATTAAAGTTGCAACCGAGGTTGATGAGCTCATCCGTCCGACGATTGGTGGCTTCCACCATAGCGGCCTCCAAAGGAGTCAGTTCAACTTTGCGACGCTGGCGACCCAGTCGATGTCGTGGCCTCATCTGAAAGAAAAGGTGCGTCCCAGGACTCATTGCTCTCCGTATTCTGGGTGTTTCCTGTGCTCTCGGAATCTGGAGATTCAATGAAAGCATCAAAGGACGATGTAGCGTTGTCGCTACCTACAAATTGATTTAAATCTGCGGAAGATTACAATCATTAATCACTGATTTTTCTTAAAACCACATTTATATACCTGTGCTTTCGTTGACAAACTTATGAATGTTCATGGACTTGAAGTTTCCAAGGATCCGAAGGACTTGTTGAAAATAGATCCACCTTGAAGGTGTTCCTTCAGTGGTACCCTGCTCTTTGACTTCACTCCTAGAATATAGATTCTTTATTTATAAAAGTTCCAATTAATCTTTGTATAAACGTACTTGTACTTCCTGGTCAGGTTGTCTATTTTCGTCCTGACGTCCTTCCACTCCACTTCTAGGCCGGCTTCAACCAGCTTCTCGGCCATCCTTTGGTATATATGGTTGTTCTTCTGTGGCGACCGCATTGGAATTATGTTTTCCATCCACATATCAAATACGAGGGCATTATAATGGCGCGGCGCCCAAGTAATGAAGCGTTTGCGATTCTTTCTACTCATCTTTATGCAAATCAAATTAATATTTAAAAAAACAATAAGAAATTGTGCTTACCTTGCAAGTTTTCAATGGCCTGTGTTTAGAGTAGGCACTCACAAAATATCGTCGATAATCGATATTTTTCGGTATGTTTTTTAGTATGTATAGAAATCTTCGGGGCGAATGGTGAACGGTTGGTCTGTCGATTTTGAACGGACCATTTTTTCCCATGTAAAATTATGGACCATTCTCGAGAATGGAGCTGAATGTAGCAGTGGAACAAGGCTATTGTCATCGGTCGTAAAATGAGTGTTGAAGAAAGAGCGAATATTAAGTTATGTTTTAAACTCGGTAAATCTTTTACCCAAACTAACAAAATGATAAAACAAGTTTCCCGTACCACCATTTACGACTGGTATAAGCGTTTCAAAGATGGTCGTGAAGACTTGGGAGACGACGAACGGTCGGGCCGGCCGAGATCTTCTGTGAATGAAGATAACATCAAACGAGTGCGGTATATGAAAATGGAATTAGGTCTACAGACTCTATTCATCGCATTTTGACTGAGCATTTGGGCTACCGGAAAGTGTGTGCATGCTTTGTTCCCCATCAATTGAAAGAGCACGATAATGCGCCATCTCATCGTTGTTCGCTAGTGACCGATTTCTGCACCAAAAATGGCATTTTAACTCTCAACCATCCACCATATTCGCCGATGGCCAGCTGAAATTAGCCATGAAGGGAAGGCGCTATGATGACATTGAGACCATCAAAAAGGCGTCGACCGACATTTTGAAGGATATGCCGGTCGAGGCCTTAAACGGTCATTAATAAGTGTATTCAGGCTGGGGGACAATACTTTGAATAAATTAATAAGGAATTTCTCAAAAATAATTTGTAGTTTTTTTTTTTTTTACCAAGTTTGGGAATTTTTGAGACACACCTTGTACATAAGAGCAAACATAAAAATATATAGGAAAAGCTAAATTCAACGTACGAGTAAGGTGACTTTTCAAATTTCTGCGGGCATGGGGGTATGAACCTTCGATTGTCGGTTTTTTGTTGTTTTGTTCTGCTGATACACTCTTTCCGAGCATCTGTAAATTTTGGCATTTTTTGTTTAGCTGTGAGAGGCGTAAAAGTTATGAGTGTTTTGCGCAGCACCCAGTATATATGTCGGAACGGACGAAATCGGACCAATATATCCAATAGCTGCCATAGGAATGATTGTGAAATTAATGTAAAAAATATGTTCTCTGTTTTTCAACGTATTTCAATAAGTTTCGGGATCTAACAGTTTTTTACGGTTTTAGAATTACGGTTTTAATTTCATTAAGATTGGACAACTATATCATATAGATGTCATAGAAGCAATTGCTCGATTTATATGAAAATGTACAATTCTACATGTAAAATGTAAAATTTACAAAATTCGATATACTTTCAACATTACTAAAATGCATCGATTTTTAATTGCAGCTGAAAGGGTATACAAACTTCGGTTTACCGAAGTTAGCTTTCTTTCTTGTTTAGTTTTTAAATTTGTTTAATTGAAAATAATCATATTTTTTTAAGAAAATATTCTCTAGATTTTAACCAGTTCGGGTTTTCAGGAATTCTATTTACTTTAAAATGCAAATCGTAAGTTAAATGCAGAGAACTTAATGCTGCTTTATCAGCGCACGCTTAAAAAAAAAAAAACCCAAAAGAAAATACCCTCCTGAGCAAAGAGCATAGATCAGAGCAGCGTACGCTTCAGGTACACCTGAATCTCCCGCTTACTGAACTGGGGAGCATCCCCTAAAATACTCCCCATTACACAGAGAATTCTATCCTGAATTCGGTCACCGCATGAAGGAAAGTCCGAGTATCAAAGACATTTGATTTTGTTATTGGAAGTACATTTTCTAAGGTCGAAAGCCAAACGAAGATCCTGCACTTTGCATAATTGCGCTGGACATTCCCGACTTTGTCATTGTAGAATTCAGCGGAATTCGTGGAATCTGCCCTAAGTTTTGCTGGCCGCCGACGGCAGTCAATTTTCTTGTTTACACTGAGGTACACACTCCCCCTGGCACATATACACACACCCTGGCACGCTAACGCACTCGCTCTCGCGCACACAATGACAAATAGCAAACAATTACAATGGGCAGGGGCTCAGGCTCCACCCCCTTATCTCACCAAGGCCTGTTGTTCTTGGTTTTTCGCCGCAATAAATACAATTTGCATGACAAAATAGCAAACAACGGCATCTTTTGCATGTGTGTCCGTGTGCATGTGAATGTGTGGGTGGGGAGAGGCGTCTGCAAACTCACTCACCCAAACAAAACTCCCCACAAAAACAATCAACTGCCCGTCCAACGCAACAACAACAATACCAACAAGTAACGAAGACTTCAAAGACTGAATATAAAGCTACCCTAAATATCCGTTAAATGCATAAAACATCTATTAAAGTGTAACTATTTATTTTAAAATAATAAAAGTGGCCAATTATAGGACCGAAACACTTAAAATTAATTTTTCTAGTTTCCATGAAAGGGCAACAATTATCTTCACAATATTTTTATTTTTATTTTGCTAAGATCATTCAATTTCAAGGCAAACTAATGAAAAAAGCACTTCGTTTTTGATAAAGAGTTTGTTTGGTACATTTAGGGATTTTTAAAATGTATTTTTATCAATAACTGTCAAATCAAATAACGAGATGAGAACATATCTACATACATAAATGGTCTTATTGATAGTGTGGAAATTTCGTCTATGATGTATTATCGCCAGATTGCAAGAAAACTCAAATGAACCTAATTTCTGTGCAGCTGCCAAAAAATGTAAATATTTAATTTTAAACTGATAGTCTTAAGAAGTGAACTAACCTTTGGACCTTTAAGTTAGAAAATAATAAGATAAATTATACAAATGATTTCATTTCTCTGCGTACAGGGCAAATAATATTCCAAATGTCACTTTCACAGCAAATATTTTAGGTAATAGGTGAGAAAAAAAAATTATTTATAGATATACCCACTCATATATATGTATATTAGTATTAAATACAAATAAAATCGTATCCCCTTTGGTACTCTTATACTTGGCTTTTTCCCAAACCCTTTACTAAAGAAATGCTTTCAAAAGTTTGCGTGCAGCTAAAGATAGATGCATATATGCTCTAATTCAGGGGTCGGCAGAGTCCTATACACTTGCATAGGAACAAATTTCAGGCAGCGCTGTCGGCACACTGACAATATAAGCGCTTCGTGTTTGTTCGGGATTCTGTTAGGCTGTCGTAGCAAGCTTCGGAGCTATGTAAAAACGGCTTCGTATATATATTTTTGGCTGTCACTACAGCAGAGAAGCTACCGAGTAGCCTATACACAATTGCTCGGTTTTGCAGCAGCAGAGAAGCAAATCGTTCGGGTCTGTTAGTATCATTCGGGTCTTTTGACATTCCCTTTGATGTTATTGAGTTCGGCCTAATTCTGCGTCCCAATAAACCCCACACGCCGTTGGCCGCCATATACCAACAGAACAACATTACTCCTTGTTTTACAATTGGGAGGAAACAAATTTTTCCCTTAATTCCAAATCAAATAAAAACCAGGGATCGTAACAGCTATAATTTTTAAAATAAAAAATTGTAAAAAACCAGTTATTTTTGTTTAAAAAAATAATAATTCAAAATTAACTGATATTTATGATTTTTAATACAAAAGTTAAAAATAATTATTTTTCAATTTTTATATAAAAGTCAATTCAATTTTTATATAACTGTTATTTATCAATTTTTATTTTTTTTAAATTCAAAATTAAAATTGAATTGCTATACATTTTGAACGGCGCGGTATATTTGAAAGATCGAAAGATATCTTCAATCTCCGTTTCAATACCTATCGTTTAATAAAATAAAAGTGGCTCCAGGACTCTATAACAAAAAAATCGACACACAGACAGGCGGACAGACAAACAACAGGACAAACGCTCTCATTTCGGAAAGGAAAAATCTTAGTATGCAGTTTCAAAGAGGTTAACAATACCTTTCGATCAAGATATAAATGGTTCCGATCGGACTATCGTAGCAGATTTTCAATTCTACGGCTGTACATAGTAGTCTCCTTGCGCTCCACAGTCTCGGTGCTCATCGTCACTACGTGTACTGCCGTCCACAGTGATATGCCAAACTTTTATCTGAAAAAATACAGTCTTTAAGAAATCTGGTGGCTTAGAAATGTGGACTTTTGCAAACTGTGGTTGTTTTTCTCGATTCGATTTTGAGATATAAGAGGAACTTGGCCACGCAGCTCTTATATTCGGTTTTTTTATTACCTTCAGATAGTCGAATATGAAAGGGCTTTGGAATAGCGACTTTTCACCTCCTGCTGCACTTCTCGAGAAGTTAATTTCGGGTTGTTGTGCACCATAAAAATATGTTTTTTTTTTCTTTTTGTTAATCGGAACACTCTGCACTGAGGAGTGGGCGCGACCTATGATTCCGCCAATATTTCCTTAGCTTTTTCTCTTTAATTTAGGATTATTTGGCTTGTATTCTCCTACCTTTGGCTTCCTTGATAAAAATTGCATTGGCATTACTTTTAAAAATAGCATCTTTGCCTACCTTGACTAAAAAAATAAAATCACACCTTTAAATTACCAATAGATGCGGTTTTTCGAGCCGTACGCAAACTTTTGAAAGCATGTTTTTGGTAAGGGGTTTGGTGAAAAGTCAATTATAAGAGTACCAAAGCGGAAAATATTTGTTTTTCATTTAATATAAATATATTTATGTTACTATCCATAAATTAATTTATTATTTTTTTCTCTCACGTATTATCAAAATGACTATTCGAATATTATTTGCCCTTTACGCAGAGATATGACGCGGAGTGCATTTATTATTACAATATATTGATGCTTGAAGTTAATCTGCCATCGGTGCCTTGGAAACATACCAACAATTTGTATAAGAAAGATATTTGAATAATAGCAAAATAATTAACGGTAGCTTTGTTTGAACTGGTCTACTTCATTTTAAATGTTGCCCAAACCTAGGAGTCCTTGTCTGAAGATAAGCTTTCCCGATCTTGTGAAGAGGTTCCTTCATTTGCAAAGCATTTATAAATGGTTAAATATATAGTAATAATATAAATACCCGTGATAAGAGTATGGCATGCGCAAACGACGCATAGGCTGAGGCCTGTAGTTAGACTTCTGCCGCTACTGTGAAACAACTTATGAATATTCAATTTCACATAAAAGATTTTTTGTTGCTTCTGCCATAGCCGTTGTTATATTGAGTTTTTGTTGCCATTGGTCTCTGCTGTTCTTTCGTAGCCTCCGTTTGCTGGCACTCCTGGTTGCAGTCTCTTTTTTCTCATTTTCCGCTGCCCCTCATGGCTGCGAAGTCCCTTCATGCATGCCATGAAATGTGGAAAATATTGGTCCTTCAAACCAGCGCCAGCCAGAGGTTAAAAACGAAGTACTACTCGAAATGGGCGACGGTGGAGTGTGCGAATGATTCAGTCAATTTTAAAATTCGTTAGGCTTTCCCCTTTTAAAACAAATCTTTCTGAGGCCTTACGATTAAGGCTTATGTGGTCAAAATACATTATCAGTTGGCACTTGGTGGTAAATCTTGGGAACTAGGTATAACAATCGCACAACTTCTTAGCTATATTATACAATAAATTCCATACTATCGTAGGCTTGTTGGATATTTTAGTAACACTGTTAAAACAAAAATTTATCACACTTCGTAATAAAATTTCAAGCTGAATTTATTGCCGGGAGCTTCAAGAGTGTCCAACGACCTCAGTCCAGCTCCAGCTCCTTCTCGACAGAGGCACTTTGGGCCTGAAATTTGGACACCTTCATGGTCGCCAGCGACTTGAGTAGGTCATCCATGCGAATCTCCAGCTGTTCGCAGTCCTTGAATTCCCCCTCGAGCTCAGCCTCTTCCGGGCCCGATCCCGATCCCTCCCTGTCGCGCATGATCTGCCGCAAGCGGCATATGAAAGCGTGGCGACAGAGCTCCCGCAGATCGGATCCAGAAAAGCCGGTGGTCAGGTGAGCCAGTTCCCTCAGGTTTACAGAGGAATGGAGCTGCTCTGATTGCAGAATTAGCTGTAAAATGTCTTGACGCTGGCAGTCGCGTGGCACTTCTATATAAAACTGGGCCGACATCCGACGCAGGATGGCCTTATCGAGGTCCTGCGGTCGGTTAGTGGCTCCCAGCACGAGGACACAGGTGTTGGGGTTGCTCATAAGCCCATCCCAACGAATCATAAACTGGGTCTTCATCGTGGCAGTGGCTTCATGATCCCCGGTGCCGCGCACTCGCAAAAATGAGTCAATCTCGTCGATGAAGATGATGCAGGGCTCCAGTTTCTGGGCAAGGGTGAACACGGCTGAGGCCAGCTTCAGGCTCTCGCCGTACCACTTGTCCTTCAACACGCTCACGTCGAGGTTGATGAACCGCATGCCAGCATCCTTTGCGATGGCCTTCGCTATCAGCGTCTTGCCGCAGCCCGGCGGTCCGTGCAGCAGCACGCCTTTGGGAGCCTGGCACAGCTGCGAGCGGTAAAAGAGGTCGCGATGACGCACCGGCAGCACCACCGTCTCGCGAAGCTCCTTGACGACCGCGTCCAGTCCGGCGATGTCCGCCCAGCTCACGTCAATGTCTTCGGGGGCCACTAGGAGCGCGGCGATCATTACCTCGTGCTCATTGAGGTCCTGGGTGCGAAACTTCTGATCTTTCCTGCCCGCTGACGAGTTGAGCTTGCGCAGCTGCTCGTCGGCCATTTTTTTAGCCCTCTTGCGCACCTTGCTGTGCGGGTCCAGTAAGCTGAGCATCCACTTGCCGCTGTAGTAGGTGACTGCGCTCACCGCACCCACAGTCAGCACCATAGCCACGATCTGGCCAGGCTTCATGTCTGGCGAGTCCATTTTCCACAATCTAGTCTATGGCCGACCCGCATTTGTGGGACAGAAAAATAAAAATTAATATGTGTACTAAGGCAAATTAGTAAGGGACTCCTGGGATTGGCCAACGATAGTTTTACGAACAAAAATTTATAAATTGTTTCAAACTTTTCCTGTAAACTTTTTCTGTAAATATTCCCACATAGAAAATTATGCACCTCTCAGAATGAAGTCAATCGCAAGCATTTCTAATTCACTGTGAGATTGTTGATTGACATGCCAACACAGAAAATGACTTTCAGGTCAGAAAGATATTGGATAACATGGCGAAGATATTTCCGCTTAAGTTAAAGCACTCTCTTCTAGCCTTGGTTTCAGAGTTACTTGTTTATCAATGGCAAAGGGGATTTTATGGGAACAATACACTTTATTATAGATCCGTTTCCAGAACAATGATTTTTGCCTGTGCCTTTCAGGTCATTGCCCAGCTGCGTTTTAATTTCAGCTTAACTCTTCCTGTTTACCCTGCTCCTGCGCCAGGACTTTGACGCTATCCTGCGAGAACTGCAAGAAAAACCATATAACTAAAAAGGCAGGGACGGGAGCGACGAAGAATGTTTTCCAGTTTAGTATCTTTTAGCGGAAGTCAATGTAACAAAAGATAAACTTGTCGAGCCAGCTGCTGTTTCTTGTTCGCCGTTTCTAGCTGGAAGGCTGCTGCGCTGTTTCTCAGCATCCTGCTGGATTGAACGCAGCGGCCGAGGACGCAAGGGCCGAGGCGCAGGACGGTCAGAAGTATTAACTAAACACTGCAGCAATTTATCTCGAAACCCTTTACCCTTACCGCCCCTTTTGACGCACGTAGGTCAGTTCTGCGCTTTGTCTTATAGTTTTTGCGCACCCCTTTCCCTTTCCTTTCCCGGAACTCGCTGTGCACTGTGTTGTTTTGAGCTTCCTTCCGCATTACAAAAGAATTACTCAACACAATGTCTGGCCGAAGTTTTCCATGACTTCCAAGAGGTACCTCCTTCTAGTTTCTTCCCAATTCCGCTAGCTCAGGTGGCTCTTACCGCCCCAAAATTGGTATTTCACACAGCCCTTGTTGGTTTTTAATCCAACATTTTGACCATTGTGTGTGCTGATCAAAAATTAAATCAAATTGCCAACTTGGAAGTTGGATTACAATTTTCCAAGTGGATATAAATTGAAGCTGCTAAATTGTCGACAAGTTCATGAATAATGAAACAAACCCTTTCTAAAGCTCTTTTTTAATTGACAACACTACATTCTTTTAACTTAAAATCTAAATTTGGTTTCCTAATAAAATAAATACAGACTCCGAAGTATGAACCATTGAACTACAAACGAGAAAGAAAGCTAACTTCGGTAAACCGAAGTTGGTATACCCTTGCAGTCTGCAATTGGATCATTGAAAATCGAACCATTTTACTAATGTTGAAAAAACATCGAATTTTGTAAATTTTACATTTCACAAGTAGAAATTATACATTTTCATATAAATCGATCGCTTATATGGCAGCTATATGATAAATTGGTCCGATCTTAATGAAATTAAAACCGTAATTCTAGAACCATAAAAAACTGGTATATCTCAAAATTTATAGAAATACGTTGAAAAACAGAGAAGTTAAAATTTTTTGTACATTAATTTCGCCATCATTCCTATGGCAGCTATAGGATATAGTAATCCGATTTCGGTCGTTTCGACATATATACTGCGTGCTAAAGAAGTAAGACTATTTCAGCTCGATAGCTCAAAAACTGAGAGACTAGTTCGCGTAGAAACCGACAGACGGACAGACGGACAGACAGACAGACGGACAGACAGACAGACGTACATGGCTAGATCGACTCGGCTGCTGATGCTGATCAAGAATATATATACTTTATGGGGTCGGAGATGCCTCCTTCACTGCGTTGCAAACATCTGGTCAAAATTATAATACCCTCTGCAAGGGTATAAAAAGACTTCCATACTTAATAACAGGGGGAACATATGATTAAGATCCGAAAGCCTTATAAGTAATAGAGATAATTAAAAATTAATAAAAAAGAAGCCACAAATTTTTCAGTTAAGTTCTGAAGACTATTCTAAGCTGGGTTGCAAGTGGAAACTGCCAAATAGTCAGAGATGTATGGTTTATAATCTACCTGCGTTCTGCTCTTGTTAACATTTTGTTCCTGAGACCTGTTACAACCCATAGTCGTAAAATCTGATCAATTCATTCATCTAATTTTCCGGAATTTACCGGAATTTTCACCTGGACTTTGAGCTGTAAGCAGTAGGAGAAAGGATATTTCCTAAGTGCCTTTTTGGGTGCAATTTAAATGTGCACTTTGTGCTTCATCTTTAAGCTCGTTAGCATGCCAGCAATCTTTATGTAGTACAAGCCGCCCAATTCCTACCTTCACCGACTCTCCTTCACGGCTTCATAAAAATCTCTTCAACTGTGCAATATTTCACAATTTCACTCTAATCTTTTGAACTCTGCCCTTTCTGTCTCCCTTCTGCTTGATACTTTTTCTCTAACACCCACTCAACTCCTTTCCCTTATAGTTGGCTACGCTGTTCCTTTGTCGCCTTCGTGCTTTCGCTGCATTCGGGAATACTGTATTAATAAAATACCCAGTACTTAAGTTACTATATCAAGTGGATGGACAAGTAAACAGATAGACAGTCTGTTGCACGAATACCAAGTTCCCTTCTACGCAACGAGGTTTGGGAAGGAACATTTCTTAAAGCCATATATGCAGATTTTATTCCTCATAAGTTAAAATGTAACAGCACTTTATAAAGCCCCGGTATATCTTTATTACAAAAAAAGATTATATAACTCCTAACGCTGTTCTATGTTAATGCTATGCCATTCATGAATTTTAAAATAGGTATCTGCCCATGAGACACACATGACATACGAGGTGTGTTCAAAAAGTATCGCGAATTTTGTGTTTTTTTTTTTTAATTTTACTTATTCATGAATATCTATTTTGTCCCCTTCAAAGTAATCCCCATGAGATATTATACACTTGTGCCAACGGTTTTTCCGAACTTCGAAGCACTTCAAAAAATCTTTTTTTTCTATCTTGTTCAGCTCCTCCTTCGATGCCGTCTTTATCTCGTCAAGCGTAGCGTAACGTCGTCTTTTCATGAGCCTCTTCAGTTTAGGAAACAAGAAAAAGTCACAGGGCGCCAGATCTGGGGAATACGGTGGCTGCGACATCATTAGTGTGTTGTTTTTAACCAAAAAGTCGCGCACAATCAACGATGTGTGAGCATGAGCGTTATCGTGGTGCAAAAGCCAATTTTTGTTCTTCCACAAATCCGGGCGTTTCTGGCGGATTGCTTCGCGCAAATTGCGCATAACTTTTAGGTAATATTCCTTATTGACCGTTCTACCCTGTGGCAAGAACTCATGATGCACCACGCCCCTGCAATCGAAGAAAACTGTCAGCCAAACTTTCACATTCGAACGAACTTGGCGCGCTTTTTTCGGTCTTGGTTCGTGCGGCACCTTCCATTGGGATGATTGAGCTTTGGTTTCCACGTCATAACCATAAACCTACGATTCGTCGCCAGTTATGACCCTCTGGAGCAAATTTGAGTCGTCGCGGACATTGTCCGGGCGTCCGGCACGCTCTTCGTCGTTCACATCTTCTCGGCCTTCTGAGAACATTTTGTACCACCGATAATCGTTGCTTCGGTCCAAGGTAGATTCTCCGTATGCCACAGTCAATATTCAGAATGCACCCGCGCACTTAATTTCGTTTTTCACACAAAATTTGATTCAGGTTCTTTGATCCATTTTTTTGAATAGGTATAAATCGAAGACGATCCAAACACGTGCAAAGCTGCTGTCAACAATTAAGTGAACATTCAAAATGGCCGAGCTTGTCGGTATAAGTGATAAGATAACACCATAAAAAAAATCAAAATTCGAATATACGTAAGCAGCGAAAATGCAAAATTCGCGATTCTTTTTGAACACACCTCGTACATGGGTACTTTTAGTCAGCTGTAGAGAAATAAGGATATATATGGAAAAGTGTGCCCCTTCATCTGGGCTTTGAATCTGCCCGAAACCATTTTGGCTTCAATTGGCATAATTGGTTTACCCTTTCGCTCAGCGTTTCCCACCTAATTGAAACACAATTTAACGTATTGGGGCCGGCCTCATCACTGTGGACGGCAGTCCACGTAGTGACGATGAGCACCGAGACTGTGGTGCGCAAGGAGACTAATAGTAGTCTATAGATACAGCCGTAGAATTGAAAATCTGCTACGATAGTCCGATCAGAACCATTTATATCTTAATCGAAAGGTATTGTAAACCTCTTTGAAACTGCATACTAAGATTTTTCAAAAACGGATTAGTTTGGGAGAAATTAGAGTGAAAGTGCGAAATTGAAAATTTTGAAAATTGGAGCTATTAGGGTCGGTATAGCAAAAATCCCAAAATTTTTAATGTTGTTGTGATCTAGTTTTAAATACGCGTCGAATGACACCTCGATCATCCTGATCCGATACTCCGTTCAAAAGATATTCAATAAACAAATTTCAACGGCCTTTCCGAAATGAAAACGTTTGTCCTGTTGTTTGTCTGTCTGTTTGTTTGTCTGTCTGTGTGTCGATTTTTTTGTTTTAAAGTCCTGGAACTACTTTTATTTTATTAAACAGCTCGAGCTGAACATTTTTTGTTCTACAACTTTTTCGATTTCCCGCTAGTTTGGCGGGAAAACCGCTAAAAAAGCTAGATTTTCCGCGCCCATAACTTCTAAACGACTAAAGCTACAGAAACGTGCTGTATGTCGTTTGAAAGGTATTTTGAAATGATAATAGCTTTGCCTTGACATTATTTATCTAAATATAATATTAAAGAATTTATAATTAAAAGAATTTTTTTTTTTAAGTTTTTGAAGTTTTCTTAAAAATGGCTCTAACGATTTTGATATTCACTCAAGGCCAGATAGCCCTTGAGATGGCTCAACTTTTGGTATATAAAACATATCTGGGAAAATTCGCTTTCTCGAGATATTACTCATTACAATTAGTAGCAAAGATCCCATATACCTAACCTTTTACATGCACTATACATACATTTATGTAAAAACTCATGTAGAGTCATTTAGAGACGTGCACAATGCAATAAAATTTAAAGCCATCAAAAAAAATTTAATATCATTTAAATTTAAAAGAAATCGGTTGAATTTTTTTTTTTAATTTAATCTAATTTTTGCTTTTTCCACTACTTTGGCGGGAAAACAGGAAATTTCTCGCGCCCATAACTTCTGAACGACTAAAGTTACAGAAACGTGCTATATGTCGTTGGAAAAGTATTTTGATATGATAATTACTTTGCCCTGACAAAAATTTTCTAAATATTATAATTAAGAATTTAGAATAAAAATTATTTTTTTTAGATTAAAATTTTTTTTTAAATAGCTTTCACGATTTTTATAGTAACTTCCGGCCGTATATCCCTTGAGATATTTCGGGGTACAACACATATCTCCGAAAATTTGCTTTCTCATCAAAATTAGTAGCAATGCTCCCATATAGCTAACTTCTTATATGAATTTTGTTTGTTAATTTTTCCCATTTGAGTTTCAAACAAAAACTTATAAAAACAATGGAAGACCTATGTATGTACATAAATAAGTCATTTAAAAAACTTCTGATATCAAATAAAAACACCTCTTAACGAGGTTAGATTAAAGTGACAATGGCACACTCAACACAAAAAATTTCTGATATCAAATTTTGTGACGATTAATAGTTATTTAAACAAAAATATTTAAAAAGTTTTTAATTAGTTTTAAAATCGGCACTTAGCTGAAAAATTTAAAAATTTATTCCCTTTTTGAATTTGCTTTTAATGAAATGTTACCCTTAGATTTTTATAACTTTTATGAACACTGCTTGAAATAGACAGATCACCTCTTCTCCGAATCGGTCATTATTATTTGTTCCCTTTTCTTTTGCAGTCTGCAATTTATCATCTTATAGAGCATGTCCACATGGGGCGACAGATAGACATCCAGTCTGACGACATCCTCGATCTCACGCAGCAGGACTGCAGTGCTCTCGAGTCGCCCCTCGGAGAAATGGGCCAAGGCGTTCCACATCTTAGGCGAGAGCTGAAAAAACGGCTTGAAGGTTTCCGAGCTGATGAGGTCTAGCTGCAACTTGTCTCTATCGAAGGTGGCCAGAGCGCATAGTCCAGCATAGAAGCTTACGTCCTCGGGGGCCACGATCTTGTCGTAGTCGTAGTGCCCGAAGGCCGTCTCTAGGAAGTGCTGGGCAGCAGACTTGTAGTTTTTCAGACCCATGTTTGCCAGGCCAGCGGCGCAGCTGAGACGGGCTGGAACCTCCTGAGACAGGGCTTCGAACCCCAAGGCGTACTGTTTAGCCTCGTCAATGTAGGTGAGTACGTGCCACCAGTTGGCCATATAGATGGAGACTCTGATCAGGTTGCGGAACAGGTTGATCACGTTGTCACTGCTCGTGCAATATGGTCTAGCGCGGGCATAGAACTTGACCGCCAGCTGCAGGTTGCCGCTCTTCTCGTGGTAGTCCCCGATCTCCTCCAGAATACGACGCACATTGGCGCTGCTCGAATTCGACTTCTTAAAGTTCAGCTCGGCATCCAGCTCCTGCAGGAGCAAGGTGGCCTCCATCATGTTGTCCTCCACCCAGTAAGAGTCGTAGGGCAGGACTATCCGGCGCCTGCCACTAGAGGTGCTGGCCTCGCCCTCGTCCTTCCACTGGGCACTCTCCAGCGAGTTCTTGCCTACCTCGACGCACAGGGACCTATAGAGCTCGTCATATAGCTTAACATTGTAGGTGGTCTTCACGTGATCGATGGCCAGTCTAAGGGCCGGCACCCTTAGCTTCGGGCACACCTGTGCGATGAACTTCAGGCGGATGAGGCGCGGAATGTCCGTGTACCGATCAGCGTAGCTGGGCAGGTGCAGCGTAACCACCCCGGCCCCCATCTTTAGCTTTGTTTCAGCTTCTTCAGGAGCTGCGGCGTTGCGCCGCATCAAGGTGTTCGAGATCATATCTGGGCGGTCGGACATTTCCGATTTTTATGAGGTGTGGAGCCTTATTTCAGCGTCGCTGTCAGTGTCCAAATGTGAGTTACTTTGGGAGGAAGGATGATGTGCCGAGAATTCATTTGTAATCTATTTAAACCATATATTTTTGAATATAAGTTTCCATATATTTTAAGTTAAAACTTTTAACAGAAAAGTGTAGATTGAATTTCATTTCAAACGTTACGTTCTTGTCCTCTCCTCTTGTCTTTTTTAACCGACTCTCTTATACGATTTCTCACCCAAACCGAATAAAACAGTGGAGCCCAAACAATACATTGTCATGCCAGATTTGCAATTGTGTTTGTAAGACAACGAACGTTGAGCTAGATATGAGAAAAAAATAACTTAATTTTACCATTATCTAACGAAAAATAAGGATAGATTTAGCTTTAAATTTTCAATGGCATGTAAGCAATTTGCGTCTACTGTCCGTTTGCCGGCAGAGGCCAGGCAGAGAAATTCGCTGACTCTTAAATCAATGGACTCCATACTCTGAATTACTTGGATGACCAATCCTCAATTGTTGCAATATTGCTTCGCCCGATGCGAGTGTGCAGTATTTCAAGTTACACGCATGGTCGTGTTTCTTAGTTGTTAGTAAGCTATACTTCTAAAAAGTTTTATAGCGAGCACCTGTTTTTTCTATTCCAGTTAAACCCAATAACACTTCAAAAAGATTCTGGAAGCGACCTCTTAAAATGAGTCTATGATGTTTGTGAATAGTATGTATATTTATACCCGGTACCCATAGGGTACAAGGGTATTATAAGTTAGTGCCAACCGAGAATGTATGTAACAGGCGGAAGGAGAAATCTCCGACCCTATAAAGTATATATATTCTTGATCAGCGTCACCAGCCAACAATAGATCTCAGAGACTATAAGAGCTAGAGTTACCAAATTTGGTGACAACTTTGGAATTTGTTGCACGCTGATCAAGTTTGTTTTAAAATTTGTCCACGCCCACTTCCGCCCCTGAAAATCATAACAACGTTATATTAGCTATATGCGTGATTTTCGGCTTAATATTAATAGATACAATAAATTAATAAAATAGAGACGGACGTTTCCTGAAAACTTCAATAAAATCGGATGATAAATATGGGAGATATTAGCAATAAGGTTTGAATTTTAACACACCGCCCTAAGGCACTGCTGTTGCAAGCTGTAGCCGACAGGTGGCGCATTCGAGCCTTGGCCGTGCGATATAATGGCGCCAATGTATGTATGTACAATGTATGTATGTACAATTTTAATTTGCCTTTTAGTGTGAAGCGCAAACGTTTAAGTACCGGGTATTTCACAGTCGAGCACAGTCGACTGTAGCTTTCTTACTTGTTTTTAAATATTTTTTATATTTTTTAAATATACATACTGTAATACAAATATTTAACAAGTCTGCAATTGGATCATTAAAAATCGATCCATTTTAGTAATGTTGAAAATATATCGAATTTTGTAAATTTTACATTTTACATGTAGAATTTTACACTTTCATATACTATAAATCGACCGATCGCTTCTATGGCAGCTATATTATATATTTGGCCGATCTTAACAAAATTAAACCCGTAATTCTAGACCCATAAAAAACTGTTACATCTCGAAATTTAAAGAATTACGTTTAAAAACAGAGAAGGCAACTTTTTTTTTATATTTATTTCGCCATCATTCCTATGGCAGCTATACGATATAGTGGCCCGTTCCGACATATATACTGCGTACATAAGAAATAAGACTATGCTGAAAACTTCAGCCCGATAGCTTAGAAACCGAGAGACTAGTTCGCGTAGAAACCGACAGATAGACAGACGGACATGGCTAGATCGACTCGGCTGATGATGCTGATCAAGAATATATATACTTTATGGGGTTGAAGATGCCTCCTTCGTTGCGTTGCAAATATCATGGCAAAATATAAAACAAGTATAAAAACAAGTAGGATAGCGACAGTCGTGTGTAACTGACTGTGAAATACCCGGTGCCACAAGCGTTGTGGGGGAAATTAAAAGGCAAATGGACATGGCTCTTTGTCTAACTATGGTATGCTCAAATGTATTTAATAAATACTATTTATTTCATTTCTAAAATCACTACCATAGCTTAGTTAAACTTTTTTTTTGAGAATGGAAGTGGGCGTGGCCAAATTTTAAAACAAACTTGACTTGCGTGCAACAGATAAGATATTAGATTAGATAAGAATATTAGTCAGAAGTTTGTAACGCAGTGAAGGAGCCATTTCCGATCCTATAAAGTATACACATATGTGAACATATTACAAGAAATTTGATCGGCATCAACCGCCGAGTCGATCTTACTATGTCCTTCATTATTACTGCAATTCCTCATTATTACTGCAATTCCATTTCCATGTTCATGGGCTTTGTGAATATTTATTTTAATTGTGACTTTATTTGTAAGTGCAAATTGTTTTGACGGTGTTCCGGGCGCTTGGCCGCCAGGTTGCGTGACATGCTCGCACAACTGCAACTTGCCTCAGCAGTTCGCGAATCTGTATCTGCAGATTGCCAGACATGGTTACAATGCCCGTACAAAATACGAATTCCATTACATAGATACAAATCAAATTGGCAAAGGCATTGAAAGGGATCAAACGCGGGTTGGGGAAGCAAAAATCAAATTACCAGAACTTGAAAAATCGCAGACATCAGTAAGCCATAAATCAGGGAACGAAAGGAGGAAATCGAAACGGATATATATTAGGAATTGTTACCGCTAGTTAACGGCTTATTGATGCGTCGCTTTTGGCTAAATTTATTGGCCTGGTCATTGGTCTTTTGCTTTCGCACAGGAAAATGTAATATGGGAAAAATCGAACGCAAGGAAATCCACGTGCAAAATGGTTTGAAATTGAAATTGGTCGATAAAATATTTATCATGGGTATTATTGAAATTATCAAAATGACTCCTTCCAAATTAAATATAATACATATAATACAACTGCGGCAATACATCGCAGTCATGCTAGATTATAACAATATTTAAAAATATTTAAAGTAAGGCGACAACAAAAACAAAACCATTTCTAAAAAAATCCAAAGAAAAATTTCAAAGCAAAAAGTTGTTCAAATATTGTTTTCAAAATAAATTGTATTTTAATTAATTTTTTATATTTATTTTAAAACCAGCAGTGACAGAAAGAGCTTCGTTTTTTTATTTTTATTTATTTATTTTATCTTTTATACTCTATTTAAACCCCAATAATAATATCAATTCTTCTTCCGCATAAGAAAGCATCACGTTTTATAAAATTTCGAAGGACGAGTATACATTTTGATCCATTATAACTTTAATCCAATGCAGTGGGAAAACTTCGTTTTAGGCAAGGCATGCATATAAGCTTACACTGTTCAATAAATGATTCAAAGCAATTAAACAAAAATTTCATTGGCAAATATTAATATTTAAAATTTTTTTTTTTTTTTAAATTTAAAAAAAATTTAAAAAATGACAAATGAAACTTATTACAAGCAATTAATTTTAACTTGATATCACCGGGGAATTTAAAGTTTAAGGCTGGGAAGCTTCTGAGCCATTATTTGAACAAAATAATTTACATTACAATTTAATAAGCCTAAATAAACTGCTTCTAGATTTTCTTAAAAAAATGTATTTGCATGATATATTTAATCAAACAAAAACACGTCTTAGCGAGGTGAGATAAAAGTGACGATGGTACCTTCAACTTCCAAAGTTTCTGATTCCAAATATGGTGACGATTAATAGTAACGCTAACAAAAATAAATTACTAATAATACAACTAGTTTATAATTCAACACTCTGGTCTTTAGTTGCAAGGCTAGATATTTTACAGCTTAGTGCCGGTAGCGAAACTAGTTGAATTATTTTTAATTTGTCTTTTTAAGGTTACTATTAGTTTCAAAGAGCTTAACAATTCCTAATTAGAAACAAGTGAGTTTTTATTTTAAAACCCAATCTCGGTGCTCATCGTCACTACGTGGACTGCCATCGAAAGTGATTTAAATAGCCTTTGCAATTTTCTAAAGATAACCGGGAATATAATTTTGAATATAATGTTGATTGATTTTGTAATCCTCTAAAATAGATCAAGGTAGGTTTAAGTAATTTTTTCTCAAGCCATACCATATTTATAAGCAAATAAAATGAAAAATAGAAAACGAGATGGATTTTAGAGCAATTGACATTTGCCATGGCTAAGTCAAGAAGGTCGGAAATGCTCCTATTTTTCATTTTGCAAAAATTCTTGGTTGGCAGTAAGTTATAATACCCTTGTGCCCTATTGGCACCGGCTAGAAAATAATAGAAAACAATAGTTAGACCTCAGTTGTCTCCTCTGCACCTTATTTAGTGCGTCAGCATTTAATAAAAGCTGCCAATAACTGTCGACACGATCCCATCTATGTCTAAGTGCTCAGCACTTCTTGCGACGGTAGTACGCCCACATCTCGCAGATGGACGGCTTGCTGAGGCAGTTGCACTCAATAGGCCGTGCGTCCGGAACTGGATCGTGGCGGCACTCCGAGAAGCTTGGATACTTAGTCTTGCGCCTCTGGCAGAGGCCCGTCCTAAAAGGACGGACGCATTTCGGAGGGTCGCGGGGCTCCACACAGCAGTTGGGCATCTTGAAGCGCGGACACGTGGTGGCCTTCATCAGCTTGCAGGGCTTGCGGAGTTTCAGGTCGAGTCCGCCGAGCGCGCACTCTTTCTTCTCACAAGGATTGGACTTGCCGGTCTTGCGCTTGCGCCGGGGAGGGTTCGGCGCCTTGTGGATGCAGTGCGCCTTGCGCTTGCGCCGCTTCACCACGCACTCATGCCAGGTACGTGGGTACCGGCGCTTATGCATGTCCGAGGGCTTGTAGTGTGTGAGATCAATGGCTAGCACGTCGTTGGTGCACGGGCCAGCCAGGCAATTCTTGCGGGACTCGATGAAGGCGGGCACGTTAAATTCGGGGTCCGAGCGGCATTTGTACTCTGTGCGACGCATCGACTGCCAGCAGGCGTCGTACACTTTCGACTTGTCCGGCGCCACCAGCCGCTTCAGGTCTTTCCGCGCCGGCAGCATGGGGTAAGAGTCACTGTGGACATGACAGCGCGATGAGGTCAGCAGTACACCAGACAGGTCCCGAACGACTTGGGACATCGACAGGAGGGTCTTGCCCTTCGATAGCATTATGTTCGTCATAATTTTGCTTAATTCCAATTATTCCACAACTGATCCATCAATTAGATGAACAAATTTTGGGGTCAAAACGGTAAAACACAATACTGTCCTTTTGAAATATCTCGAGACTACAGGCCGCTGCTCATTTTAAATTTTGATATGTAGTTTCCTTGAAGCGGTTGACGAGACTAATGCGGACAAAGTAGTGGTGTCAATCACTTCGACGCCTGGATTGAAGTGAATATCATGGGTAAGCCGATCATATACGTCGAAGTATACGATTCTCATACGGGAATTTTATATTTCGAATATTTGGATTTTTGTACAAACTTCCCTAAAATGTACTTAACTGCGATTGTTTCTATGATATAGTCATCTGATCAGGCCCGTTTCGACATGCATAATACCTGCAGTATTTAATTTAAGTCAAATGTATTTCCAAAACTAGTCAATTTGTCTAGCAACAAAACATAGGACACGCCTAGATCGAGTCGGTGATGCAAGAATATGTGTAATTTTTAAACTCGGACTATCCTTTTCACAATCTTGCAAACTGCATACAAATTATAACACCATTCTATCCTATTGAGAACCAAGGATATTCCAAATTAAACATTTTTATATTTTTTAACTTTAAACACCTTTAAGTCTCATCTTATTTTAAAGATGGTATTATGCCACTTAGTACCACATGGTCTCTAAAGTGGTATGTCGTCTTCATAATGGATACTATAAAATGTCTAAGTTTGAAGTACCTTTCATAAATCTTCGGTCTTGAAATTTGAATTCGCATTCCGCCCCCATTTCTAAGAATAAACTTATTTACCACTATACTCAAGCGAGTAAACCCTCATTTAAATCAAAAATATTAATTTTTTATTGACTCAGCTCTATTTCTTCCGAAATTAATAAAAAACCTTTCTTATTGGTCCGAGCGCGCATCTTCTCAAGACTCTCTGTAACGAGTTCTCGATGAATAAGTCAGAGATTCCTGCTTTTGCCTTATTCCTACATTATCGGTTAGCAGTAAGTTATTATACCCTTGTACCATATGGGTACTGGGTATGCAAAATTGCCTACAAACGTTAATTATTGACACATAAGTTTCGCAGTCACATAAGGGAAATTCCCGGCATCAAAAATCGTTAACGAAATAAAACAAGAAAGCCAAAGCTTATATTTCCTGCAGTTTGCAGTAGCTTTGAAGACAGGTTTATGATATAGTCTTCCGATTTTTCTAAAACTAAAACTGTAATTCTAAAATCATAAAATATTGCCATATATAAAATATGTTGAAAAAGAACAAAGTTACAAATTTTTTACATATTGGCAAAGGAAATCTAAAAGTGGCCACGTTTATGATATCTCTGCCTAGAATTTATTATTATTTCTAAGTACGTCAGAATTCCAATTCATTCGATTTAACATACTTTATCGTCTAATGTAGACACAGTGTTTTATTGTTTTCTGTTACTATCTTGTAGTAACTTTTACAATAGTGTAGGGCGGAGTTCAATGGATTAATACAATTGTGAGGGAAGGTGTAAGAAAGAGTTATAGGTTACAAATTAGTGGAGTATGTTAGCTTAAGGTGTGAAGATTTATATTTTTCTATGTGGTAAGTCTATAGGGTATCTTCTTTTAAGTCTTCTTCTGGTTCTGTGTTCTAGTAGTCTTCTAACCAGAACATTTGGGTGGGAAGACAGTTTAGCTTGGTATGTTGCGGTTTGACTGTTGATGACGTCCCCGATCATGGGGACATTGAGGTCCCTGGCAATGTCGACATTTCGTATGAATCTGCTCCTGTGATTTTACGCAGCATCTTATTCTGGAACACTCTAATACGATCCAAATTCGTTTTGGCAGCGATTCCATAAACTTCCGTACCTCCACGTAGGGGCAAGTATGGTTTTATATATCCTAACCTTGTTGTTTAGGCTTAGATGGTTATTGTGACTTAGAAGCCAGGAGAGCTTCATGGCCTTTTCTTCTAGTGTACTTTTAATTATCTTTGTGTGCTTTGCAACCGTTAGTCGAGAGTTTAGGGTCACTCCAAGGTATTTGAGATCCCTTTTTTGTTCCAAAAGCTGTCTGTGTAGAAATAATCCTGGGCAGGAGTCCTTTTTAAGTGTGTGTGTCACCACTGCACTATGGGGAATTTGACCGATTTTTTGGACCAAAATTAATAACTCGCTCAGTTTATTAAATATCAACATGAAACTTTACCAATCGTAATTATATATATATAGGGAAATTCTGAATGAAAATTATCCGGATCAGACAACTATATCCTATAGCTTTCATAGGAGAGATCGTTTAAAATTTAAGATATCTGCATAAAACTTTAGAAACTTAAAATACATACTGTTTTAACAGAATATAGAAAATTTGGTCGAGATCGGATGACGATTTTCTATAATTTTTACAGAAACAATCTAACAAAAAACTGCTTCCCGTCTGGTAAGTAATACAGCGTTGCCATACAAAAGGTAATGTCATAAAAATACAAAATTTTCGCAAAATCGTAAAAAGTGATATTTTTAATAACATTCATTTGAACAAGAATTTAATACTCTACAACATACAATACATCTGGTGGATGGACTCTTCTGGACTCACTTTAAATCTCTTATAGAACATAAGACTTTATTCCAAAATATGCATTTGCAAGGCTTCTTACATTTTTGATCTATTAAAGGGACAACACGATTTTTTTCTTTAAATGACGTTCACAAACACATAATAAAAACCACACAGATTATAATTCATTTCAAAATTATTAGTTATATTGTTTAGTTTTTTACTTCTGATCTCTTGAACTTAGCAAACAAAACTTAAAATGGCAGAGGCGCGTGCTTTGCAAATGCAACCAGCTGTTTTATCAGCTGATTCCTTTGTTGTGGCGCCCTCTATAAAAATTTCTGTTATGCAACACTAATGATTGGTGTATTGTGAATGCATTGCACTGAAACTTGTTTTAATTTTCCGACTTTCAGAAAATGGGTTTTGGTCACCAAAAGTGGTCAAATTCCCCATAGTGCACTGCACACTTTGCTGAGTTAATTGAAATGTTCCATCTACAGGCACAGTTTTCAAATTTCTTCAAGTATGTCTGGAGTTTGTCAGTGGCTTTGTAGATGCAAGTGGATCTGTATAAGGCTGCTGTGTCGTCTGCACCCAGCAAGCAAATTTAGGAGCGCTCTTAATTGTGTGTCTAAAAAGAGCCTCGTTTCAGAGTGTTTTCTGAGTAGGCACATAAATAAGAGCGTTTTCGGAGCACATTTGGTGCTCTCTAAGCATAGGCTCATAAAACGCTCTTATGTCTGAGCATATTCTGAACGATGGTAAGTAAAATGAAAGTAAAAATCGCGATTAAAATAACGGGATGCAGATTCTTGCGATAAGAAAGATGATTTAAAGTGCACAAAATTACTTAGTTTGTGCATTACGAAAGTGAAAGTCGGACGTGTTCAGTGAGTACGAAAAAAAGTGTGTAAACTTCATTTTAAATTTTATAAATTATAAATTATGAGTGTGCAAAGATCAAGTCGTAATGAATCTAAGAAAATATTAAATGCCCTGAAGACCAGTAATCTGCCACCGGAGCTCGGCGAAGTGGATGAACCAATAGTGGATTCAGGGCCTTATTTGGAGCAAAACCATATTGAAAACGATGGAGTGGAGGATGGAAGTGATGAAAGTAACCTTTCTGAAGACTCCGAAGAGCATGAGATCAAATCGCTGCGCGAGGAATTGTCAAACTGGGCAGTTGCATTCAATATATCGTGCTCTGCTTTAAATGAGCTTCTGCACATCCTGCGCCGAATTTCACCTGATTTGCCATGCGATTCCAGAACTTTAAAGAGAACACCTAAAGATGGTTATTGTGTCCTAATGGATGGCGGCGAGTATATACATTATGGAATCGCTGATTGCCTGACAGATTTTTTTTGAAAAATATACTTTTAAAGAAAAGACAATATTTATCAATATAAATATTGATGGCCTGCCATTATTTAAAAGCTCTAATATGCAGGCATGGCCGATATTAATAAATATTTAGAAAACTTCTCCTGTATTGTTAGCTGGCGTTTTTTGTGGAGACAGCAAACCGAAAGATGTTAACGAATATCTTAATTTATTTATTACTGAGCTTCGTTCTCTTATTTCCACTGGTTTTTTGTATAAATCAAATCATTTTGATATAAAAGTTAGAGCCTTTATTTGCGACTCACCTGCAAGAGCTTTTGTTCTTGGAATTAAAAGTCACAGCGCCTATTTTGCTTGCCTCAAGTGCCATCAACGCGGTGAGAACTTTGAAAGAAGAATAATATACAAACTTCAAGACAGTTTACCAAGAACAGACGAACAATTTAGAAATAGAGCACAGGTCGAGCATCACAATATTCTTTCTCCAATTAAAATTGAAGAGCTTCCATTAGATATAGTGCGTCAATTCCCATTTGATTATATGCATACAGTTTGCTTAGGAGTTATGAAAAGTATGCTGAAAGGATGGATTAAAATAAGAGGAAAGGATTACTCCCAATCAAGAGAAAAAATTGATTCTTTAAATAACAAGTTTATGTCTTTAAAGGCAGATATTTGTAAGGAGTTTGCCAGAAAACCGAGGAGTATTTTTGATATGGATAGGTGGAAAGCCGTTGAATTTAGGCAATTCCTACTGTATACAGGACCAGTAGTTTTGAGAGGAGTCTTAACAGAATGCAGATATGAACACTTTCTTCAACTTAGCATTGCAATTAGAATTCTCCTAAGTCACAAATATTGCTTGACTAAAAATGTATGTGCTAAAGAACTAATTTGTAGTTTTATAAGTAAATTACCAGAGCTTTATGACGAAACATTTCTGAAATATAATTTTCATTGCCTGTCGCATTTGGCAGAAGAATGTGTATTTTACCAAGACAATCTACATTCCATTAGTGCTTTTAAATATGAAAGTTATTTATTCAAAGTAAAGCAAATGGTAAGAAAAGGATCTCAAGTTGCTACGCAAATATATAATCGCCTTGTTGAGCAAAGCATCAATACAATATCAATTGGAGAGAGCGCTACAAAAATTGTAAAAAGATGTCAAAGAGGAAACATTCTGTCAATAAGAAATAAATACATATATATGTCCATAAATGCTCCAGACCATATTTACATTGTGGATTCCAGAGTTTTTAAAATTGATCGATTTCTTGAAGAAAACAATGAAGTGATTGTGAAATCAAATGAAATTTTATTGAACGAAGATCTGTTCACTTTGCCTTTAAAATCAAGCCTTTTAGGCATAAAATATTCGCAAGCCCTTGTTCTGAACGACATATCGACAGTTCATAAAGTAACAGACGTTACCCAAAAGGCCATTATTTTTAATATTTCGTCTCCAGATTGTATAGTTGTCATTCCCATCATACACAATGAATAACTTTACCGAGCAATTTTTAAACGGAAACGAAACGGAATCAGAGAAACCGACAACTTCGACGAATGAAGCCGTTTCCTACACCAACGTTTCCTTAACTTCTAACTTTGAATATCCTTCTACCTCAAGTAAGTATAATTATAAAAAGTTATTTTCAAAGACTATAAAGTAAATTTGTATTTTTTCAGCTATGTTGCAGTTAATTTACAACCAGATGCAAACATTGAATAAAAATGTAGAAGGTATATAATAATTACTTAGCAATTTACGAACATCACCAAGTTATATTTTTATAGATCTTAAGGAACGCTTAGTTAAATTGGAAGCTGAAAACACAAAGATTCAAACTCGCCTACTAACGGAAGTGATAGCACAACGAAAGCTTGTACACGGAAATAAGACTCGAATGCTACTACCACCTAAGCCCTTTGATAAAATAGAAGACCTTAAAAAATTTGAAGAGGACCTAAACAATTCAGCTGAATTGTGTGAACAACTGGTAAGACTAATTAAAATTGTGGTTAAATTTTCAATAAAATAATTCAATCTATTTTTATTTTGTAGGAGACAGAAATGATAAACTACAACATTTCCGATCCTGCTAAATTTCTGCGCACAATCTGGAAAAAAAATTTTACGGATGAAATTGCCACTAAGTATTCGTGGAAGGGGCCCAACACCAAAATCTGTGTCCTAAGCTTGGCAATTACAACAGCAGTTAGAAGTAAATATTACATTTTAAAATTTTGACTTTAATCAATTTTAATATTTTTTATTTAATTCTTTATTTTATTACTCTTTTTTAGGTGCTTTCAATCAAAAATTTGCTGTCGACGAGAAGCAATTCTCATTAATTTGCAGCAAATGGTTTCAAAGTAAGTATCTTGTTAGTTTTTGAGTAAAATAAATATTATAAATTATAAGAAGTGTAAAAATTTGTATTTTTTCAATTCTTGTTCAAACGAAAAAGAGTCTGAAAAGAGTCTTTTTCGTAGAAGTTTAAGTGCCTAAAAAGGGTACTTTTTTGTGCCTTTTCTGAGGGTTTTCTATGCTTCCATCGGAGGGTGAAAGCACTTATTTCTGTGTCAGAAAAGAGTCAGATCGGACTCAGAAATCTGCCTCTTAAAGTGCGACCGTTTTCAAAGAAAAAACACTCTTTTCGGACACTTTTTTGCACACTTTATGACTGTAAATGCTCAGAAAAAAGCATCAGAAAACCGTTAGAAAACGCTCAAAGTGCTTGCTGGGCAAATGTGGCTAGTATCAGATTCTGGGATTGTGATCGCGGGTTCGGCATGTCGTGTGTAAAGAGGCTGTATAGTATAGGTTCTAGGACGCTTCCCTGCGGTACTCCTTCTCTGATCCTTCTTTGTGTTGAGACCGTTCCATCCTGTATAATCCTGAATGATCTGCCGGACAGGAACGATTTGATGGTTTCAAAGAGCAGCGGATTAAGCAGTGTCTTCAACTTGGATAGGAGGCCGTCATGCCACACCCTGTCGAAAGCTTGTTGTATGTCCAAATAGGTAGCCACGACATACTGCTTTTTGTGGAAACCATCTAGAATAAATTCAGACACGCGGTGCAGTTGCTCAGGGGTGCCATGCCTGAGTCTGAAGCCGAACTGAAAGCTAGGTAGGGCACTCTTCACATGTGATGGCTCCAGCACCCTTCTAAGAATACAGCGTTCAAGAAGCTTGCCACAGGTGGTCAAGAGACTGATGGGGTGGTACCTACTGACGTCTTCTGAGGGCTTGCCATGTTTCAGGATCATTACTATCCTAGCGTTTTTCCATGACTTAGGATAGTATCCTAGCCTCAGAGCAGCATTGAAGATGAGCACAAGGAATAAAAGTGCTTTGTGAGGCAGGGCTTTTGAGACTCTGTTGTCAATAAGGTCCTCCCCCGGAACCTTTTCGACCTTGAGTCGCCCAATGTCTCCCTTGACTTCAGGAACGGTTACTGGTGCCACTGGGAGCTCTATCTGATGCGTCCTGTCAAGTGTCTCCCTCACAAACTGCACTCTCCTAGCTGATGCTGTGTTGAATGGAGTAAACCTGCTCTCAAGGTCTTCCGCAAAGGCTTCTATGCGGTCCAGAGTGGATTTTGCCCATGTGCCATCTGCCTTCTTAACAGGATACTTTGGGGTAGCTTGCCTCTTGAATGCTCCGATAAACTTCCAGAGGGCGAAGTTGGGGTTTGCATCAGCTGTCGCGTTCTCTAGTAACCGGTCTGTTGCTTCAGCTTTAAGTAGCGACAGCTTCTTTCTCACTCTGTTGGAGATCCTACGGAACATCCTATTTATCCTAAGGTCGGTGGTGCGGATAAACTCACGCCTGATCCTTTTCTTGAGAAGCAGCAGACCCTCAACTTCATTCGAGAGTTCGCTCCGGGGTCTTATTGGGTGAGGGTTTGATGGTCTCGTTGGGGCAGTGTCCACATCATCCTCCGTGCTTAAGGATGTGTTAAGCACCAGGGAGTTTGACAAAAACTGAAGCAGCTTGAGTAGCTGGATTTCCCTACTTCTGATAGCGTGGAGGTGGTAGTGGGAGATCTCATGCTTTACCAAAACAGCTGCACCTCCTCGACTGGAGTTACTTGGGTGATCTGCTCTGTAGCACACAAAGCCCCCAAGGGTAAAGTGTACTCCTGGGTGTAAATATGTTTCTGTTATACATGTTATGTTGTTGTGTAAAAATGAGCAGCTCATTTGGAGCCTGCGGGCTTGCCAGTATCCAATACGTAGGTCATTACACTATGACGGAGGTCTGACTGAGGGGCACAGCTCTGTTTGATCATGCTCTGGGCAAGACTTGCCACTGCGGAGGAGAGCAGAGAAACCTGCATAAAGCTCTGGACCATTTGTTGTAGCTCACCCGATTCCGAAGAATGATCATCATGGGGAATAGGAGCTGAGGGTTGCGCACGTACCCTGGGGCTTGATTGGGGTCTCTTGCTGTTGTTGTAGTTAGTAGCTAACTGCTGACTTACCAAGTTTTGGAGTTCTTGAACAATTTTAAGAATGGCACTTAGGTCCCTAGGAGTGCCAGTCAGGGGAACAGGAGCAGGGGGTGAGAGTGTACCCTAGATCTTGTAACGATCCGCCCTGAAGGGCAAACCGCCACAATAGGACTTAGTCATAGTTAACTAGTTTATAAGTTTATATATAGCTATAACTCGCACGCAATGTAATGAAATTCCTTAGTATAAGTATATAGGACACGAAGTCCGCATGTATTAAAATGAGTGTTTTTGTTCAACATACGATCCAATAGTCGAGGTAATTTCGAGTCTCGAACCGGCGAAAGATCGCCAAAGGACCATCTCCGATAGGGTAATAGCTTAAGCCGGTAGGAAACCGCACTTAAGGTAACCGAGCTCCAAACCTATGGTCAAGAAAATACTGGAAATTCAGCGAGAGGCCATATCGAAAATACCAGATTTCCCGATGGGTCAAGGTGGGACCAGATCTCTGGGACCCAAGTTTCGAACCCACCCCGGCGAAATACCAGAAACCAGTGTGGTTTAGTTTACGACGAGATCTACTTAAGCAGAGTCCCGAACCGATTTCCGCTGGAACACTACAGAGTGGGACCAGATAAGTTCTAAACTACGTAAGAGGGACAGGGAAATACTGGAAGATGGGAAATAAAATCCCAGAAACCGAGAGGTACTAAAAAAGGACCGGGAGGAAGCGGAAACGAGGAGGTGACCGTACGAGATCGGCAGCGGTCTGTTCTCTCGAGGTTTTTCGAACGCGACGGTCGGGTCACGGTAGTGCAAGAAATTAAAAAAGGGAATCTAAGAAAAATACAAGGAAATATTAAGGTCAGTGTGGTGCAATGGGCAAACGGTGCAGTGGACATAATAAATAACGATGTAAAATGAAGTCAAGGTCAAGCTACCCCGAAATATTAAGTGAATAAAATTTGAACAAGTTGCACAAATAAAAAATATAATAAAACGTGAAATACAAGTGTTTTCCTTTTTCGAAACAACCCGATCGTGTCTGCGTGATTCGGCCCGACTAGTGCCTGGTAGTCGTGTCGAAGTGTGAATATCTGTGTCTTCCAGTTCCTCGTAGTGGAGTGGTAGAGCCCTCCGTAGCCCTCCCAAATCCTCGTAGGGGAATGGTTTCATCCTTCCCGAACTTTGTTATCCCTGTAGCCGAGCGGTAAAGCCCTCGGAGTTTCCCAAATCCTCGTAGGGGAATGGTTTCATCCTTCCCGAACTTTGTTATCCCTGTAGCCGAGCGGTAAAGCCCTCGGAGTTTCCCAAATCCTCGTAGGGGAATGGTTTTATCCTTCCCGAGCATTATTACCCTTGTAGCCGAGTGGTCAAGCCCTCGGAATTTCCTGAGTCCTCGTAGGGGAAAGGTTTTATCCTTCCCGAACATTATCATCTCTGTAGCCGCGCGGTCAAGCCCTCGGAAGTTCCTGAGTCCTCGTAGGGGAAAGGTTTTATCCTTCCCGAACATTATCATCTCTGTAGCCGCGCGGTCAAGTCCTCGGAATTTCCCGAATTCTAGTGGGGAACGGTTTTATCCTTCCCGAGTAGTACTATCCTTGTAGCCGAGCGGTAAAGCCCTCGGAGTTTCCCGAATCCTCGTAGGGGAACGGTAATATCCTTCCCGTCGTTCCGTCTGACCGTAAGGGGCGGTAGAATCCTCCCGTTGTCATCCTGGGGCGCCCGAAGGTCCAGCCCGCTGGAATTTCTGCCCCAAGTCCGCCCCTCGAAGGAGTGTAGAGGGTGGTACAGAACCTCATCCATACCGGAACATCTCCCCCCCCCCCTTTTGTTCACTTTTCGGTGAAATCGAGACGAATTCGAGGTAATTCCCGTAAACAACTCTCGTCTCCAGACGAATTCAACTCTCTAGCCCAAAGTCTCGATGATTTACAAATTTCTTGTAAAGGACTCTGTGATCTCGACTGAGAATTATATCCTGGCCAGAGAGTATCCTTACAAGTGGCGCCCGAGCAGGGACATTGAGGCTAGTTAGAGAAAAAAAAAACGAAGCGGCCTAAAGAACCGCTAGTTCGGGAAATTACCGCGAAGAGTCATTCGGCGACCCGAATCGTGATAACGAACCTTTGCCGAACGGGAAGTGTGCTGACAGTGCTACTAAACGCGAGTGTATCATCCCCATCCCGAAAAGAAGAAGAAGTAAGAAAATACGAACTTAGAGGAAGAAGAAGAATTCCCCCTGGAACGAACCATGTTTGACCCGAAGGAATCCGACGGTGAGTACGAGGAAGCTGATCTAGTTAAGAATCCAGGCGTGGGTGTACGATGGATCTACGCTCGGCGTAAGGACGAACTCGCTGGGCTCGCACGTGAGTTCGGGTTCAACGCCGACGGGACGGTGGCTGAGACCCAGAAGGAGTTCGCTACCTTGGTGAACACAGGGTTGCTTCCTAAGTCGACGTGGAAAACGCTCGCACAGCTGCAAGAGCTGTATACCTCGAGGGCCCCGAGTCCAAACCCGAAGGTGGTTCTGTCGGAGCCGACGGTAGAGGCCGAGACAGTTCAAACCGATCAAGTTCGGATCCCGGTGATCATCGGAGCCTCAGTGCATGGGAGGTCGACTAGTCATCGGGGAGTACACCCAGGGATTTCGCAAGATGTAGTAGCTTCCCCACGTAACATTCAGAACGATCGGTCGGGATTGGATTTCCCAGTCATCAACCCCCCTTCGCGGCTTTTGCTCCCGGAAAGAATGCAGAAATGGAATTTAAGATTCGATGGCAACTCAGATCCTTTGACTCTGATCGCCGAGCTCGAGGAAAAGATGGCTACATACGGAGTCAACCCAGAGGAAGTTCCACGAGCCATGTCGGAGATCTTAGAAGGACGCGCGGCGCGTTGGTTCCGCACGAGTCGCCTACAAACCGCATCTTGGGCCACGTTCCGAAAGGAATTTCTGAACTTTTTCTTACCCCCCCGTTACTTCGAGCGTCTGGAGGACGAGATTCGAGCGCATGTCCAAGGTAGGGGTGAGACCTTTAAGAATTACTTGGTCGAGCTGAGAACCAAAATGCAGCAAGCCGAGTATCGGGAAGAAGAAGAGGTCTACCGAGTCTATGAGAATATGGCACCGGAATACCGACTATATATCAAGCGCCATGAGTTCACGACGTTGGCCCAATTAACTCAGATGGCTACAGAATACGAGAGTGAGAGACAATTGGAGTCCAGCCGGGCCGGAGTCCCAAGGTCAAGGGGAATAGAACACTCCAACGCTGGTCAACGCCAAACGCCGAATCCTTTTCGCAGTCCGGGGACGTCTCAGACGGAGCTGAATGCGACCCATCGAATGATCGCACAACCCCAGCCAAACGTCGATGTTCAGCGAGCGTGCGGCCGATGCGGGGAGGTCGGTCATTTCCGACGAGAATGCACCAATCCTCGGGTAAACTTTTGTTGGGATTGTGGCCGTAGAGGGATTCTAACGATCGAATGTTGTCGTCGAGGGGCCCCGGGAAACGAGCGACGTCTCCGCAGAGATCCGGGTGCAGTGGAGACGTACGGAACAACCACCCGACCTCAGGGAACACCCCACTAAGGATCCATAACGGTCTGATCACGGCGAACGTGCAGATCGGGGGTCGACGAGTGGATGCCACCATCGATACAGGGGCATCGAGGAGTTTTGTGAGCGAAGGATATAATGTAATGGTACGGCAGTAGAATGTATTCGGCTACGGCCTCGGCTGGAGAGGGATTCGGGGTTTCGTGCACTATACTGCGCTCTGTGCTCAGCTCGCCGGTGTTGGGGTCGGGGTTTTTCCTATCCCTATAATCTCCTTTGCTCACCATTTATATAAAAAGATAAGTGCACTTAACTGAAACTACTTTATTCACGATAAACAAAAGAATCAACAAATGAGTCGAGTGGCATTACCCCAAACGGTGCAGTCGATACAGTAAGCTAAGTGATCGCGATGTTTTGGGGAGTGATCGAGATGGTAGTGATCACTCGTTCCTCTATACCCTCCCTACCTATGGAAATGTGTGGAACCTGATGTACATTCCCCTAAATTAACGAAGTTCACCGCATTAATCTTGATATTTCATTGGCATTATGTAATGGGATACAATTATTATATATTTACAAAATCATTTTTATTATTAATATCCAAAAGCTCAAATTAACTTAAAAATCTTCATGTTTATATCTTTCCGTTCTCTAAGCATAATATCTAATTACTAATACTCCTAATTTAAATTGATGTTTATTATTTACATGTTTTGTTTTATTGTGGGTTTTTGTTTTGGGGTTTAACTTAATAGCATTTATTTTCTAAATATATTTTTATAGTATTTTATCAATACCATAGAATCAAGCCCTTACTCTAGAATTGTTATTGATTGTCCCTACTATCTACATTTATAATTACCAACATTAATTATTACATTATTATTACATTACCCCATTGTCGTCGCCGAGAAGCTCGTTGGGCCCAATGAACTGCTACATGGCTGTGAATCAAGGGTTATTAGGTATATATATAATAGAAATAGGTATGTAGATTATAGTATGTTAATTAAGAAGTATCAATTAAGTCATTGCTAGAGTAAGGTGAGTTCTAATAGTTATCTTAAAAATTAAACTTTCAAAAAAAAAACTTCAAACTAAATCATCAATTTCAATATTTTTCTTAATTATTATTAAAGGCTATCATCTTCAACTATTCGTATTCACTTCATCTTCAATTATTCTTCACTTCAATCATTGAATTCAATTACTTCATTTTCAGTTACTTTCAATCTTGGTTATTAATGTTTTCGTTTCAACTTCAGTTCGTTTCAATCATTCCATTTTCGTTTCAATTCCTAAGTCTATTTTTTTTTATGCTTAAACTACATTGAATATAATTATTTTACATGCCTAAGCTTAACTAGTTTCTTTTAGGAAATTTTTAAACAATTATATTTCAAAAATAATTTTATTTAATTTTCTTATATGGCTCCGGCCATCGGCAGCAGCAATATCAGCACGTTTTGTTTTTCCTTCTTTTCCTGTTTCTTATTTCATCGGGTTCAGTGCCAGAATCACCCTATATGCAGCGACTTAGCTGTACTCACGGCAAATTTCGTATTTTCTTTCTCTATCTGGCTTACGCAATGACACGTGTTCCTACTTCATCTTCCATGTCTCTCCCTTTTGTCGAATTTGCAGATCAGGCCTTCGCGCCGGTTACGGATGATCCCGCAATAAGAACTCAGCGAAATGAAGGTCACGGTCACTGTCGGCAGCACCTCTGCATATTTTCATTCGCGACAAGTCGACGTATGTATGTATGGACATTACCTATGCCTGCACGTGTGTGTGTGGATACGTGCGGCGTGTATGTATGCAGGACGTGCGTATGGCCAACCGACAGTAACCTCGAATTCTATAAGGAAACTCTGGATCAGTTGCTGCACAAAATAACTCCTTCTCGAGGATCTATTTACCTGACTTTAATTTTTTTTTTTTTTTTTTTTTTTTCACTTTCCTTACTCCCGCGATTTCAGAGCTGCGGTTTCTCGCACTCTGTACGCACTTGAAATAACTCTCCACCGACTTTATATTACATCGTTTTAGAATAAGAACTGAAATACAATCGTCTTGGCTGGTTTATGTTTTATTTTTAATTAGATCAGCACGTGGACTTGTTTCACGTTTATTTTCTGCACTTAAATTCACGTCTGTCGTTTCTGGGTAGATAAAGCGGAATGATCGCGTGTTCGCTGAAACTTTTGCCAGGGCGGTTTGTCGAGCGAGCTTTAACGGGACCTTTCCAGGCACTGAGCACGGTAGCTGAAGTGCAAAAGGGACAACTAGAACTCGTAGAGTCTGTTTTCGAAAGCTGATACGAGCTTTCTATTAACCTTAGGTTGCCGAAAAAGTTGTCTTGTATCGAGTTCACAATAATCATTATGATTTTATTTATTTATTTAAATCTGCTTATTTCTGGTACACTGACCACTACAAGGATTCACTCGCATGGCAGCGGCGGCAGATGAAATCCTTGATATAGTCACGACCATAGCGCTGGCCGACCGATCAAGCCTGGAGGTGAGGGAGTTGTGGCGTACTCGCGTTGAATTGGCTGGTACGCGAGTTATGATGCCACTATTGGTAATGCCCACTATGCTAGATCGAGTAATTTTGGGGATGGATTTCTTGGCTGCAATGGGAACAAGGATCCAGTGTGGGGAGGCGACTCTCGAAGTTACACAACGTCCGTCGACCGAAGACCCACGCTTGCGACCGAGGAGAATGAGCTCGGCTCAACCTAGTGGTATAGACTCGACAGGACGAAAGATACAACAGAGGGAGAAAGGAATAGGCCCCGAGGACCACCCGTGTGGCGAGATAGAAGGGGAGAGGGCTCTACTAAGCGAGCAGATCACACACCAGATGGTGGTCACCGAAGATAGGGAAGACGATGACGAAAACCTGGGCGACGAGGAGAGAAGCCGAGCGGGAGGTACAGACGCCGAACCGGAAGGTTCACAAGCGGGTGCTACTTCTGAGTGTGACCTCAGTCCCGAGCAACGAGAGTTCATCGCACATGAGCTTGAGTTGTTCGAGAAGCTTCAGGGGGTGTCACACGTCGCGGAGCATCGGATAGTTATGCGTGACGACAAACCTCTGAAGCAGAGGTACTATCCTCGGAATCCGGCGATGCAACATATCATCGACACTCAAGTAGACGAGCTACTCCGCGAAGGGACTATCGAACCGTCTCGAAGCCCATACAGTGCTCCTATCGTGTTGGTCAAGAAGAAGACCGGGGAGTGGCGTATGTGCGTGGACTACCGGCAGTTAAACGCACACTCAGTGCCGGACGCTTACCCCGTCCCCAGGATCAACCACATTTTGGAGAAGTTACGGCAAGCGCGTTACATATCGACTCTGGATCTGAAGCACGGTTATTGGCAAATACCCATGGCCCCTGATAGTCGCAAGTTTACTGCTTTCACTGTCCCTGGAAGGGGTCTGTTCCAGTGGAAGGTTATGCCCTTCGGCCTCCACTCGGCCAGCGCGACGTTCCAACGCGCCCTAGATAGCGTGATTGGGGTCGATATGGAACCGTTCGCCTTCGCATACTTGGACGATATAATCGTCATAGGGGCCACGGAAGAGCAACATCTCGCCAACCTGACTGAAGTCTTCCGACGTTTGCGAAAGGCGAATTTGAGAGTAAACCCCAAGAAGTGTGTTTTCTTCAAACGGGAGTTGGTCTATCTGGGTCATGTGATCAGCAGCGAAGGGGTCCAAACAGACCCAGAAAAGGTCGCAGCCATCACTAACCTGAAACCTCCCACGAACATCAAGGAACTCCGACAATGGTTGGGTATGGCCTCGTGGTATCGACGCTTCGTGCCAAACTTCGCGACAGTGGTGCAGCCGATGACCGCCTTGTTAAAGAAGGGCCGGAAGTGGCATTGGGGTCCCGAACAACAGGCCGCTTTGGAAGAGATAAGAGGGAGTCTCACTACCGCCCCCGTGCTAGGATGTCCCGATTTTGACAAGAAGTTCGTGCTGCAGACCGATGCTAGCGATGTTGGCCTGGGAGTAGTCCTTTCCCAGGACATCGAAGGGCAAGAGAAGGTGATCGCGTACGCCAGCCGTAGGTTAACGGCCACTGAGGGAAACTATACGACGACGGAGAAGGAGTGTCTGGCCATCATATGGGCTATCCGAAAGATGCGATGCTATTTGGAGGGTTACCGATTCGAGGTCGTCACCGACCATCTAGCCCTGAAATGGTTGAACTCAATCAAAAGCCCATCGGGTAGGATCGCTAGGTGGGCCTTAGAGTTGCAACAATTCCAATTCGACGTGCGTTATCGCCGTGGGAAGCTGAATGTCGTTGCCGATGCCCTATCCCGACAACCGTGCGAGGTCTTACAACAGATCGCCGAGGTGGAGACCTCCTGCGCGTGGATCCAAGGCATGAAGACCAAGATCCAGGACGATCCAGGAAAGTTCCCGGAGTATGTTGTGGAGAATGGACAAGTTTACCGAAACTTAGGTCATAGGATCGATGACGAAGACTATTTCCCGTGGAAGCTTTGTGTCCCTAAGCCGAAGAGAATCGACATCTTACGAGAGTGTCATGATGCCCCCACAGCAGGGCATCTGGGCGTTCGGAAGACGTTCACTCGGCTATCCCAGAGGTACTTCTGGCCTGGAATGTTTAGAGATGCTAAACGTTATGTTCTACGCTGCGAGTCCTGCCAGAAATTCAAGGTGGCACAGATCAAGGCAGCCGGAAGGATGTTGACACGTGTCACGAAAGAGCCGTTCGAAGTCCTATGTGCGGACTTCGTGGGGCCGTTGCCGCGATCTAAGCAGGGAAACACGATGCTCCTTGTATTTCACGATGCTTTCTCTAAATGGGTGGAATTGGTCCCTCTACGAAAAGCCACCGCCCCTCAGGTCCAGAAGGCTTTCCGAGAACGCATACTAAGTCGCGTCGGCGTTCCTCGTAAATTTGTGTGCGATAACGGTTCCCAATTCACCAGTCGGTCCCTAAAGGAGTTCTTTGCTACTCTCGGCGTGGAAGTGCAGTACACTGCACCGTATTGTCCACAAGAGAACCCCACCGAAAGGACAAATAGGACCGTCAAGACGATGATAGCACAGCTTGCGGAAGGTGACCAGAGTTCGTGGGATCAAGCGCTGCCAGAAATCGCGCTCGCGATCAATTCCAGCAAATCAGACTCGACTGGCTACAGCCCTGCGTTCTTGACGCAAGGACGCGAGCCTCGGCTGCCAAAAATGTTTTACGACGAGGCTACTCCCGGATCAGCGGTGGAGACCAAGGACCCCAAGGATAAAGCGCTACAATTGAAGGGGATCTTCGATATCGTTCGCTCCAACCTCCAGCGAGCATCACAGGAACAGGCACGACACTACAATCTACGACGTCGCGAATGGAGACCCAGAGTCAAAGATCAGGTATGGCTTCGACAACATCCTCTCTCAAAGGCAGCAGAAGGATTCGCAGCCAAGCTAGCTCCAAAGTATGACGGTCCGTATACGGTCACGAAGTTCACTTCGCCGAACCTGGTCCTTTTGCGACGCCCTGGAGAACGACGACGACGTGCCGCCAACATTAGTCAGCTGAAACCTTATTTGTCTGGAGAGGCTATCAAAGAAGGAGACGACGAGGACATCGAGACCCGAAGCACCGAAGAAGGAGGAGCAGAAGCAGCCGCCCCTTAGTTCATAAGTCGAATTGTAAACTTACTTTGTATGATAGTTAAGTACCCTTAGTATAAGGTCCACTGCACCGATAGGTAGGAGGGGTCAGAGACGTAGGGCCCGTTAGTAATAAACCCAGTATACCTTTCCAGATGGAAGAAGTGATCATCTTGTCCGACAGCTCGAATGACGCCACTAGCCCTTATCGGGAGCCGAGTGACGACGATTGGATCATGACGGATGACGAGGAATGCTACGCTACCGAAGGGGAGGGTTCGAACCTGCCCGAGAGCTCGGACGACCGTGAATCGGAACCCCGTTTCACCCGGCTACGCAAGGGCATGTGGAGTCCAGGGACGGGTGAATCCCGGAGATTCTGCCCCTCGACGTCGAACCCCCCGCCGAACTGCTACGTCGAAGATGACCCCGAGGACATTAGCGAGAACGGCGAGTACGAAGGGTCGTCCGGTCTCGCCGACGAACGCTGGCCAGGAGAGGCAAGAGACGGTGGGTACGACTACCGCGATGAGTACCGGCCCTATCAACCGGGGTACTACGTGCCGCAGGGAGGAGAGGGCGAATATCGACCAGGGGAGCCGGCGTACTTTGTGCCATACGACCAGGACAGTGATCACTATCCGGAGGTCCCACGTCATTACGACCCCCGAAGGTCGAGGACCTCAGCCGAGGACGAGGAACTGTGGTCACGACGTGACCCTCGAGCTGGTCATCCTCGTTATGCCCGGAGCAAACCGAACCTGCCCTTCGAACATGAGTGCCATCGTACGGTCGAGCACGAAGTCGACAGGTGGGATGGACACGTGACATTCAGACGTGTCGAGACCCGTACCATAACCCTTAAGGTGCCTGGAGTCCGAGCCGAGGACCCGTACGTGGAGGAGCCCCCCTCCCCACCCCCATACTCTGCAGGAAGAGTGGATGAAAACCCCGTCTGGCAATGGGACCCCGAGAAACGCCCGATTCTCCCTCGAGGTTCGCCCGAGATGTCCACGACGGCAACCCAGACATCTCCGAGGGCTCATCAGGCACGAGCGAGGGCTAGTCTGACATGTGGCACTCAGACTTCCCCGAAGGCCAGTAGACCTCGCCTCGAAGTGGTCTGCTCGCGAGATGGTCTCAACGCGGGATTGACGAACAAGGCTTCACCGGAGAGTACCGACGAGACCACCCAGAAGAGCACCGAACGCGCATGCGAGAACCCGGTGTCGGAAGCCCAGCATTTTAGCTATGCGGCTGAATATGAGTCGATCTCGGACAGCGAAGATGGCGGAGAAGACCGACCCCTCTTCTGTCGGAGATTCGTGGAGCCGACGACTTTACCCCTCGTGAGTGTGGAGGCCTCGAAGGGAAGCGATGTCGCCCTGCCGCAGCAGGAATCGCCCAGACGACTAGGAGGAGACACGGCGAACAATTTGAGTCCGCCCCTCGTGTGTGCGGCCCCAGACCTACCCCTGGCCGAGTGGGAGGACAGAGTCCTCGACGAGGTATTAACGGAGTTGCAGCAGACGGGATGGGATGGAACCTCCATACAGGGAGCGGAGATGCCCACGATCCCGGAGTGTGACGTACAACCGGACGCCACGCCTATCCCCCAATCTGTCGACGCTTGTCCAATACCGGCAGATTGGATCGGAGCCGACGGGCTGCAGACGCTGCCCTACGCAGTGATCCGGCAGATCAGCGAGAGAGCGGCCAGGAAACCAGGACGCGGGCGTCGTGTCCGCTTCGCTGTGGACGACGGGAACACCCGCTACTCGGTGACGGTCCGAGGGGACGGCCAGCTCCTTATCCGGACCCGGTAAGAAAGGGGGGGGTGTAACGATCCGCCCTGAAGGGCAAACCGCCACAATAGGACTTAGTCATAGTTAACTAGTTTATAAGTTTATATATAGCTATAAGTCGCACGCAATGTAATGAAATTCCTTAGTATAAGTATATAGGACACGAAGTCCGCATGTATTAAAATGAGTGTTTTTGTTCAACATACGATCCAATAGTCGAGGTAATTTCGAGTCTCGAACCGGCGAAAGATCGCCAAAGGACCATCTCCGATAGGGTAATAGCTTAAGCCGGTAGGAAACCGCACTTAAGGTAACCGAGCTCCAAACCTATGGTCAAGAAAATACTGGAAATTCAGCGAGAGGCCATATCGTCGAGGTTTAAATACCAGATCCACCTCGAAGAAAATACCAGATTTCCCGATGGGTCAAGGTGGGACCAGATCTCTGGGACCCAAGTTTCGAACCCACCCCGGCGAAATACCAGAAACCAGTGTGGTTTAGTTTACGACGAGATCTACTTAAGCAGAGTCCCGAACCGATTTCCGCTGGAACACTACGGAGTGGGACCAGATAAGTTCTAAACTACGTAAGAGGGACAGGGAAATACTGGAAGATGGGAAATAAAATCCCAGAAACCGAGAGGTACTAAAAAAGGACCGGGAGGAAGCGGAAACGAGGAGGTGACCGTACGAGATCGGCAGCGGTCTGTTCTCTCGAGGTTTTTCGAACGCGACGGTCGGGTCACGGTAGTGCAAGAAATTAAAAAAAGGGAATCTAAGAAAAATACAAGGAAATATTAAGGTCAGTGTGGTGCAATGGGCAAACGGTGCAGTGGACATAATAAATAACGATGTAAAATGAAGTCAAGGTCAAGCTACCCCGAAATATTAAGTGAATAAAATTTGAACAAGTTGCACAAATAAAAAATATAATAAAACGTGAAATACAAGTGTTTTCCTTTTTCGAAACAACCCGATCGTGTCTGCGTGATTCGGCCCGACTAGTGCCTGGTAGTCGTGTCGAAGTGTGAATATCTGTGTCTTCCAGTTCCTCGTAGTGGAGTGGTAGAGCCCTCCGTAGCCCTCCCAAATCCTCGTAGGGGAATGGTTTCATCCTTCCCGAACTTTGTTATCCCTGTAGCCGAGCGGTAAAGCCCTCGGAGTTTCCCAAATCCTCGTAGGGGAATGGTTTCATCCTTCCCGAACTTTGTTATCCCTGTAGCCGAGCGGTAAAGCCCTCGGAGTTTCCCAAATCCTCGTAGGGGAATGGTTTCATCCTTCCCGAACTTTGTTATCCCTGTAGCCGAGCGGTAAAGCCCTCGGAGTTTCCCAAATCCTCGTAGGGGAATGGTTTTATCCTTCCCGAACTTTGTTATCCCTGTAGCCGAGCGGTAAAGCCCTCGGAGTTTCCCAAATCCTCGTAGGGGAATGGTTTTATCCTTCCCGAGCATTATTACCCTTGTAGCCGAGTGGTCAATTTTATAATGTCGAATATGTCTTAATCTCTACGTCTTAAGCTTCTGACTAATACTATAATACCCTGCTGGGGCATTTAAAATGGGATAACAAAATTCTATTTTCCCTTGGACCACACCGACATGTTCCGCCCTGGTAATGTCCACTGAACGTCGGACATTCACCCACTTGACCGCTAATCGAGGGCCGAAGCTTTTGCGCCTAGATTGCAATTAAAATCGATTTTCTACTTTGATCGGGGCTTTTTGATTGCCAAAGCTGCGCCGCCCACAATCCCGCTGTGTCATGTGTTTGACGTCTATTGTGTCGATTTGTTTCTGTCAACGTCTGGGCTCTAACCATCCAGCCCCATCGCCTCGGCACCATCCCTTTGAGCAAATTTTAATGAAATTAGAAATTGGCACGCGCCGAAAAAAAACTGAGAGCGTTGAATTCCGGGGCACACACTCGTCGCCTCGAAACTTGTCAATTCTAAAGCATTTTTGACTGTGATGGCCCTGGCCGGGAAGCAGAAACGCGCCTACAGCCATCAATCCGCGTTGCTTGGACACAGACTCGTACGTGGCGTTCTTTGCTTTCAATCAAAAGTCACCGAACATTGGACAATGAAAGTTTTAGCATGAGCCAAGCCATTAGAGGTAGATTTATAGATGATTGGAAACCGAGCAAGGAAGACAAAATTGTTGGAAACTTGGTCTTCATGATTTGATTTAACATTTACTTTTGCTTTACAATTTGTTAGTCCAATCAGGGCAATTAAGTAAAATCAAGCCCCAAGTTTAGAAGGAAGTTGAACTCGTAACTTAAAAAAAAAAACAGGCAAAAAGCCAATCATGTTCAAATAATTGTTTATTTTCAACAAAATTTATTGTTCACTGCACCTGGGGCATGCCCCAAAACACAGCACATAACATAGATAGGGATGAGCGAGTCAGCAGATGTGTTTTCCGGCCTTGTATGGATTTTCATTTTTAGTCGGAACATGGAAACTGAATGCCATCATGAGTGCAAATGTTGTATATAATTTGCACGACAAACAAATGAGTGCTGGGACGAGACAGCCGACGAGCGAGTGCGGCCCGGAGTGCGCTTCGGGTTTGTGCTGTGTTGACCATTCAGCTTGGATAAATAAAACATGTAAGCTGTTCGCCAAATATTTGCTTTCAAAACTTCAATGCCATTGTACGCGCGGCATCGGATACTTAAAGCACCCTCTTCTGCACAGAGAAAATAAAGGTGAATGCAGACAGAAAAGGAAAACTAATCGGTTGTTAATAATTTACAGTCACATGCATTAGTTTAAAAAAATATATACCATTTGTAGAATGGCAATCGTATTTAGTATGACTATGACCACGCAGTCATAATTGTAGCAAAGAGGTTTGCCGGAAAGCTATACTTTTGCAGGATCGGTTCGGGTTCAATCCCAATAAAACGCCAAGGGAACTTTTTTCCTAATGTGTTAAAATAATATGGTTTTTCTATTTTGAATTATTTGTTTTTGTTTATTTTACTTATTTACTTACCATTTATTTACCATTGACATGAGCTAATTAGACTTGCTGATGCTGGGCAGTAACCACAGATGTAAAATAATACATTTACAATTTAATATATTTACTATCATACATTGTGTAAGATAAGTTAACAACATAAATAATAATACAAAAATTAAAAACTTTCACGTTTATTATCATAATATCATCAAATGATCAGAAAACGCCCGAACAGAGCTATTTATGTCATATCAATGTACTTTAGTCCGAAAATCAAGACTATGTATAGCTTAGTTTTTTCATGATCGACCTTAATCATGTTAACTTCTTGGCCTTATTTAATTCGAATAACTTAAAAACCATTCGAATTTTTGTATGCCCTAACTCTTGCTCTAATAATAGTAAAGCTTTTTAAAGTCCTTCCAAAAAGATACTATTAAATGTCATTTGTAATAAATACTTGCATAATTTCTAGATCAAAATAATTTTCAATTACTTTTATAGAGATATGCGATTGCTTGGGTTATAATGTTGATACAGTATTTTGCCTACGCTTTTGACCTGTTCTACACTGTTCAGTAGCAGGCAACCAAAGTAGCTAACTAGCAAACTAAGGACGACGGGCGGCAAAGTTCAAATTCAATTACCTTTCAAATATTTGCATTTTGTGACACAAACTTTCATCATAATACTGCACAATGGCTGCCACTCGAATGCCACTTGAAAGCGGCCGGCGGATGGTGGATGGCGGATGATGGTATGTGGGTGGTGGGAAATTGAAAGGGAGACTTTCTGGCAGGAACGATAAAGAACAGACCGCCGGGAAGCAGCACTCAAAACAGTTGCCGCTAATGTCGCCCTTCTTCTTTTGGTCTTTCCAACGACAGCGACACAGCGTCGTCGAGTTCGGGAACGACAATGACGTTAACTTTCGCCGCCTACCGTATCCCGGCCTGCCCCTCGCTCAGGCACCCGGCGCCCTGCACCCAGTTTCGAAACAATTACAAAACAAAGGCCATGGACTACAAGCCCCTGCAGCACAGTCCACGTTGAATATCGGGCGCATAAAAAATACCCAAACACGCCAATTTCAAAACAGAAATTGCAACATTCACTCCGTCGCTCTTCTACTCCTCCTGCTACTGCTGCTGCTGCTACTTTCAATGTCCCTGAAACGAGGTGGGCATACTCATAAAAGTAATCTGCCATGCTCATGCTTCATATATTAAGGACTTCAAAATTAGAGATTTAATAAATTCATATTCCTGGGTGGTCGGCTCTTTACTACTATAGCTGGTGTGTAAAAAAAATATTGTTCATTTAATTGCAGAAATGATTTATAAATCAAATAACTCTCTTCCAGATAGAAAACTGTTGATTTTGAAACTAATTAAAAACTTTTTAAATAACTATTAATCGTCACAAAATTTGGTATCAGAAATTTTTGGAGTTGAATGTGCCATCGTCACTTTAATCTCACCTCGTTAAAAGGTGTTTTTATTTGATATCAGAAGTTTGTTACGTCGGTGTTGTCGTGGTGCCTCAGTCCTTGGAGGACATAGGGCTGAGGAAGTGGTCGCCCGGATAGCAGACACGATTTGTGCAGCTGAGCTCGCCGGATTTGGGGTGGGTTCTTTGGACGCCACTATCCTCTCCAAACGTAATCAGAACAATTATTTACGTGCCTGAAAAATAGAAGAAATCGTTCGTCAGTCTGTCTTCCTGTCCACATTGCCCCGCAAGCATATTTATGCTTGATCGTGAAAACGATCGGGCTATGTTTTGGCCGTTTTCCCTCCCCAATCGCAAACTTCGTGCGCCTTTGGATCGTCGCGGGCCGTGCAATACGATCCCCTTTTGTTCATGTCGTTCGTCAAAAGTTATGTCATTTTCTTGACCCAGTCTTCCAGTTGTACCAATGCCCCCCTTTCAATGGGTTTCTACCAATGCATTTTGTTGCGTTAAATTCACATTACAAGTTTATTAAAAAGATTGGTAAATAGAGTATTGGACATTAAAGGGTGTCAATAGGTGTTGTTATAGCTAGCTTGAATTGATTTAAATTGTGTATTTAATGTGTAGGTGTATTTAGAATATAGGGTATTTTGGGGAAGCTAATATTTTGTCATATGGTATATAGTGTATATGGGGCACGAATATATATATATATGTAAATATGTCTGACAATATTGGGAAAAAATGTCCCTTTGACTCACCCTCTGTTATTCCATCGCTGAGAGCTCTCGTTCCGGAGTTGAGGTTTTATTGGTTGGAAAGGTTAGGCAGAATTAAGCATACATATATATAATATCGTGCTGTGTGTTGGTGTTAGAGATTCACTATATGCACAAAATTTTGCTTAATGATTTACAACATTAAATAAAAATATTAGAAGTGTATTGGCTTTAGAAATGAGTTTATAAGTTCAGGAAATTGTTGTGACGGTTTTGCTCTTATATGTTTCTTGTCAGATTGTTTTTGGTAGGTCGTTATTGAGGTCTTTGTTGGTGCATAGGTTGCTCCTTCCCGTTGGTCGATGTTCGATCTCTTGGCTGTCCGAGACATCCTTCAGGGTTTGATGATGTTGAAGATTGATGTTTGAAGTTGCTGTTGAAGGTTGCACAGTTCATTGCAAAATGTTGAATGTCCTTCAGGATTCACATGGTCTGCGGCACTGTTCGACGGGATGTTGGAACGGACTACATTGCACATTTTCCGCGGTCGCGAAAGGCTATCCGACTTTTAAACTTAAGCGCCTTGTACGCATTCACTTTGGTTTTCGACTCTCTGACTTCGACTTCTTGACTTCGACTTTTTTTCGACTCCGACTTCGACCTCTTAGTACGGCTATATGGGGGTCTTTTATATCCAAAGACTGTGCCAAGTACTGCCTCGGAATCTCCGGAATGGAACACAAAAGTGTTCTCACCTAGCGTCATCAATTCCCCTCTTGTCGCCTATTGGCTGGAGTTTTATGTGGGGTCGTCTTTGTTCTAAAGTCGAATAGTTCAGCGAACTCGGCGGTGCTGGGTTGCAGGTGATTGCATGGCCCAATTTGGTGACTTTAGGCGGTGTCATCTGCCAGAGCCAAACCTTTGTGCAATCTTGCCCGTGTTGATTTTTCTGGACCATCAGTGCATTGGCTTTTCTTTATTTTCTTCCGCGTTAACTACATGACTCACGTCGGCCCTAACCGGCGTACGTAACAGGCTCGGGGTCGTCGATGCTGATCAGCATGGAATGATCCCGTAAAAAAAATCGACGTGCGGACGGTTATGCTGTTTTACGCGCCCAACGTGGGCCTGGACCCATTCCCTGAGGATAAGAGTCTCCTGCTCTATTGACTGAGCTAGCCGGGTTGACATTTGTATGTTGTTTTTGGGCTATTGTGAAGTATTGGAATGTTTATTGTAATTAGATTGTTGGGTGTAAAAAGATATGTGCTGCTGCTGCTTTACGTTGAGTTGACGGTCTCTCTCGGATCCATTTCTCGACTCGGATTCCCTCTTTCTTAAACGCCGCCAACGTATTTATTGGTGATGTGATGTGCAATAAAATCATAAAAACTCTCATTGTATCCCTGACGCCGTTCCATAAGTTCTTTAATGGTCACGTAGTCGTTTTCGGACGTTGAGAACGCCTTGGTCATTTCGCTAGTCAAGTCATAATATCCGAACTCAAAATCATCGGCGCGGTCCTCCATCAACTGCCATATGTTTAAATATTGTATAAATACCCAATCGACCACCCTGCCGTGTAATCGCGGTACTTCTTTATTTGCGTTTGTTAGTTAATTTTTATTTGTAATAAGATATATATATTTATACGTGTTGGAGCGTTGTTGGCTTTGTTAAGTTATTTTCTTTTGTTTTTGTGTGCTTCAATATTTTTGCTTAGCGGCAAAAAGTGTTATGACGAATAAAAATTTTGTAATTCAAAACGGGGTGCGCTGGTACTCCTGGGTATTGGTATAGGTCAAGAATCGTCCGAAATTAAGCCCCAAATAACATTTCAAATAAGCCCTATTCAAGTGAATTCGCTGAATGGATTCAACTGCCCTCCACCGGAGTGATCAGTTCCTTCTGCGCCCACTTGACCTCTTCCTAGGAAAACACAGTACATTGGACTGCTGCTCACCCACAGGAAGGCTCTGTCCGAACCCCCTCCCCCCTGTCGTCGGAAACAGGTAGACTCACTCACATGCAGACGGATGGAGCTTTATTCCAGACAGGCGAAAGGAATTGCCTCCCTGCTCCTCTCTCTCTGGACTCGAACCTCGCGAGAGACCTGGTTCTGTGCCTAGTACAATGGATAGCGTCGGCCAGAGAGATAAATCCTGTCGTCCCGCCCGTTAGTCGTGGTAACCGTACAGACTCGAACCTCGCAAGAGACCTGGCATAGCCTAGTACAATGGATAGCGTCGGCTGTACGGATACGGTCATTCCCCCACCCCCTTCAGTACTGGATCGACAAACGATGACGAACCGCTACCCCAACCGATGATGGCGGCTATATTATGGCGATGACTGGATACTATTAAGACCGGTTGGTGGTGCGCCGTTATTCGCTTGCGACCCTGCTCTTCCTGGACTCGAACCTCGCGAGAGACCTGGCTTAGCCTAGTACAATGGATAGCGTCGGCCAGGAAGCGCAGCTAAGTTTGGTTACGTTAAATATTTTTAAAAATGGTCTGCACTTTTATAAAGAAGTTATTATGGTATTATTTCTTTCAACGAGTAACTATGATTCAAGTATTGAATTTAATATTTAAAATTTAAAAGGGTCTTCAAAGTCAAATGCCAATTCAAAAACTACAAGTGTCAGATCGGAAGGCCTTTCCGCTTCTGATACTAGTCTGTGAAGTTGGTGACTTTAAAAGCACATACAGAAAATGTATATTTGATGTATAAACTAAATTCCCAGAAAATGGTTTGAAGATTGTTAGCTACTTTTGACACCAAGGTGATCAGCTCTGATGCCTCTAAATTCTTGAAACAGTACTAAAAAAAAATGTTTATATGAATACTAAAGTTTTTCTCGTCAATGAAAATAAGTTTTTGGCAATAAGGATGAAAGGATATTGCCTGAGTTGGGCGCCATTTCTGTTACGTCGGTGTTGTCGTGGTGCCTCAGTCCTTGGAGGACATAGGGCTGAGGAAGTGGTCGCCCGGATAGCAGACACGATTTGTGCAGCTGAGCTCGCCGGATTTGGGGTGGGTTCTTTGGACGCCACTATCCTCTCCAAACGTAATCAGAACAATTATTTACGTGCCTGAAAAATAGAAGAAATCGTTCGTCAGTCTGTCTTCCTGTCCACATTGCCCCGCAAGCATATTTATGCTTGATCGTGAAAACGATCGGGCTATGTTTTGGCCGTTTTCCCTCCCCAATCGCAAACTTCGTGCGCCTTTGGATCGTCGCGGGCCGTGCAATACGATCCCCTTTTGTTCATGTCGTTCGTCAAAAGTTATGTCATTTTCTTGACCCAGTCTTCCAGTTGTACCAATGCCCCCCTTTCAATGGGTTTCTACCAATGCATTTTGTTGCGTTAAATTCACATTACAAGTTTATTAAAAAGATTGGTAAATAGAGTATTGGACATTAAAGGGTGTCAATAGGTGTTGTTATAGCTAGCTTGAATTGATTTAAATTGTGTATTTAATGTGTAGGTGTATTTAGAATATAGGGTATTTTGGGGAAGCTAATATTTTGTCATATGGTATATAGTGTATATGGGGCACGAATATATATATATATGTAAATATGTCTGACAATATTGGGAAAAAATGTCCCTTTGACTCACCCTCTGTTATTCCATCGCTGAGAGCTCTCGTTCCGGAGTTGAGGTTTTATTGGTTGGAAAGGTTAGGCAGAATTAAGCATACATATATATAATATCGTGCTGTGTGTTGGTGTTAGAGATTCACTATATGCACAAAATTTTGCTTAATGATTTACAACATTAAATAAAAATATTAGAAGTGTATTGGCTTTAGAAATGAGTTTATAAGTTCAGGAAATTGTTGTGACGGTTTTGCTCTTATATGTTTCTTGTCAGATTGTTTTTGGTAGGTCGTTATTGAGGTCTTTGTTGGTGCATAGGTTGCTCCTTCCCGTTGGTCGATGTTCGATCTCTTGGCTGTCCGAGACATCCTTCAGGGTTTGATGATGTTGAAGATTGATGTTTGAAGTTGCTGTTGAAGGTTGCACAGTTCATTGCAAAATGTTGAATGTCCTTCAGGATTCACATGGTCTGCGGCACTGTTCGACGGGATGTTGGAACGGACTACATTGCACATTTTCCGCGGTCGCGAAAGGCTATCCGACTTTTAAACTTAAGCGCCTTGTACGCATTCACTTTGGTTTTCGACTCTCTGACTTCGACTTCTTGACTTCGACTTTTTTTTTCGACTCCGACTTCGACCTCTTAGTACGGCTATATGGGGGTCTTTTATATCCAAAGACTGTGCCAAGTACTGCCTCGGAATCTCCGGAATGGAACACAAAAGTGTTCTCACCTAGCGTCATCAATTCCCCTCTTGTCGCCTATTGGCTGGAGTTTTATGTGGGGTCGTCTTTGTTCTAAAGTCGAATAGTTCAGCGAACTCGGCGGTGCTGGGTTGCAGGTGATTGCATGGCCCAATTTGGTGACTTTAGGCGGTGTCATCTGCCAGAGCCAAACCTTTGTGCAATCTTGCCCGTGTTGATTTTTCTGGACCATCAGTGCATTGGCTTTTCTTTATTTTCTTCCGCGTTAACTACATGACTCACGTCGGCCCTAACCGGCGTACGTAACAAGTTTTTTAAGTGACATATGTATGTGGATCATTTATTAATATAGATTATAATGTTCGAGTATTAATAAGGTTTAAGTAATGATAAGGTTATATAAACAGCGGATTTTATGGCAGCACGAAGTTTCTGTAAGCTAGCGACGACTTTAGAACGACTGGACTACGACGAGTTTACAGCTTCTGCAACTGCTGACGGCTTCAACTGTAGATTGCGGCTTTCTTTAACTACTGACGACTTTCTGCAACTGCTGACGACTTTCTGCAACTGCTGACGACTTTCTGCAACTGTTAACGGCTTCAACTGTAGAGTACGGCTTTACTCCTGCTACGGCTTTACTTCTGCTTAATTTCACCACACGACGACTTCTCTGCTTCAGCTCTGACGACTACTCCTCCTAACTCCGCTCCGGAACCACTGCTACTGCTCCAGAACCACCGGCGCTGCTAACTCACCAGCAAACCAGTACTGCCAACTCCGCTATATATCGCCTGCTTACATTCGGTCATCCTGCTCCTCGTCGTCTGTCCCAGACGACAGCAAGTCTTCATTTGATTCGACATATCTCCATAGTTTAATATTGTCTACGCTTGTTGATGTAGAATTCGGGCCTTCAAAATCGGCAGCCTTCCTCACGTCATAGCGACCGCAACGCTTAACCTTGACCACCTCGTATGGGCCAAGAAATGGACTTGCCAGTTTCCTACCGGCGACAAACTGTGTTCGCTTAATGGCGACCAAATCTCCTTCTTTATAAGTGACTTCCTTCTTACGCTTTTTGTCATAGTTGTGTTTATACGCATCCTGGGCCTTCAAAATCTGCATCCTAGCTTCGTGACGCATCTCTTGTCTCTCCTTCTCAAAGTCTTCCATCAACTCTTGTTCCAGAACTGTAGTAATCTTGTCCGTGACTTTGGTCAGCATCTTCGTACCAAACATCAGTTCAAATGGTGCTTTTTGTGTAGACGAGTGCATATGCGAGTTGATGGCTTTCTGTACTTCGGCCACGAATTTATACCATTTTGTTGTATCGTCTGCTGAGAGTTTACTAATGATAGACAAAATGACACGATTCACTCGCTCTATCTGGCCGTTCCCTCTGGCCACTCCAGTTGTTGTCCAGACGTGTTGAATTGCATTCTCCTTCACGAACTCTTCAAATGCGCCTGAAGTGAAAGCTGCTCCTCTATCAGTCACGATCCGAGCAGGAAATCCAAAAACTTTAGACCATTCTTCCAGCTTTTTCACAACTTCATCGGCACCTGTAGTTTTTGTAGCAAACAACCACACAAACTTCGAAAATCCATCGACCATTGCGAAAATGTATTTGTAAAGTTTCGCAGTGGAATCCATTGGGCCTAGGTGATCCAGATGCAGCGTCTGTAACGGTTGGCCTCCCTTGTCTATACAGTTGAGATAACCTTCCTGCTTACCAATTTTCTTATTGTTCATTATGCACTTAATGCATGAGGCGATAACCTGTGCTACCTTTCGCTCCATGTGCGGGATAAAAAATTGCTGCTGCAGGCTGTGCATCGTCTTTGTTACTGCAAAATGTCCAATTGTATGAGCTTCAGTTATAATCTCGTTTTCCATAGCTTTGGGTACAACCAGAAGATCATGACCGTCAACATGCTTGTACAAAACGTCACCTTTTAGCTTATATCCTTGGTACGGTCCTTTCTCCAAGATACACAAGATTGCATTAATGAAATTGTCCATCCGTTGTGCTATCTTAAGACGTGCTGTTACTTCCGATCCCACTACCAAAATATTCGGAAATCGACTCAAGCAGTCAACGTGTTTCATTTTCTCTGCGTTACGATGCTCCACTGTAAACGTATAATCTTGCAGAGACAAGATCCATTGCGCCACCTCTCGAGGAACATCCTTTTTCTTGATAGTTTGGGTAAACGCTGCGCAATCTGTGACCAACACAAAGTTAACACCCAGCAGGTAGTGTCTAAACTTCTCGATTGCCAAATGTGCTGCTTTAACCTCCAGAACATAACTATGTCGCTTAGAATCGCTCTCTGATGTTTTTTTGCTCCAGAAAAAGATCGGATGAAGGTTTTCTCCAAACCGCTGAAACAACGTTGCGCCAAAACCATCCTTCGATGCGTCTGTGTGCAGTTCAGTGGGCGCATTTTGTGAGTAGATTCGTAGCACTGGTTCTCGGCAAAGGCTATTCTTCAACTGATTAAATGCGTTCAGCTCCTTGGCGTCCATCTTAAATTCTGCATCCTTTTTCAAGAGGTTTGTTAATGGTCGGGCTATGTGTGCGTATCCCTCGATGAACCTTCGGAAAAAACCAGTCAATCCCAAAAACGACTGCACTGCTTTAACGTTCGCCGGGATAGAAAAGTGCTTCACCGCATGAGTCTTTTCGGCTCCAGGCCAAATCCTCCCGTTTTCAACCGTATGTCCAAGGAAATCGATCTTGCTTTCCAGAAAACGGCACTTCTTCCATTTTTTCAGCAATGAGAACTGAGCAGCTACCTCCAAGACTAGTTTTAGCTTTTCCAAGCATTCATCCGCAGTCATTCCGTAGATTATGATGTCATCCATATAAATTTGCATAACATCTCGGCTCACCAGATCTTGAAAAACGCAGTTGATGAATCGTATGAATGTTGCCGGCGAATTTGTGAATCCAAAGGGCGTTTTATTGAACTCGAACAAGCCCTCCTTCGTTATAAACGCTGTATATTTTCGGCTCTCTTCTTCTACCGGAACGTGGAAAAAACTGTTTTCTAAATCCATGACTACAAACAGTTTCGCAGCTTGAAGCTTCTCGAGGACATCATCCATAAGCGGCACGGGGAAGCAGTCCTTTAAAACCATGGCGTTGAGTTGACGAAAATCAACGCACACTCTGTTGGACCCGTCCTTCTTCTTGACGATGACAATTCTGCTGGCAAAATTTGACGTCGACTTGCGTACTACTCCTTTTAGCAGCCATTCCTCAACTTGTTCTCGAATAGCCTCAGATTCCACCATTGAGTATCGACTAGGCTGCTGCTTGAACGGCATCATCTTTTCATTTGGTACAATCTTCAGCTCGATTGGACTTTTTGCAGCGGACGATTCTGGATTGTAAGCCTTTACCATTGATCGTATTATCGGCTCGAACTGCGGAGGAGTGTGGAGTTTAATATCATTTTCGACAACATTATATATACTTAGCTCATTGTGCGCCTCGTTCTCCACCGGCGCAACCTTCTGAGAAAAGTGGATGCCATCGCCATCCAAGACAACGCAGAATTTGGACATAAAATCGTAACCAAGCAGTACGTTGTACTCCAGCTTGTTATCCGGCACCACTACGAATTTCTGCTGAACTTCAATGTTGTCTACCACCACTGTAGCAACAATATCTCCGACTGGCGACGTTTTCGTATTGCCAAGACCCCTCAGCACTGATGCAGACTTCTTTAACTGGACATCGGGCAGCATTCGAAACACACTTTCCTTCATTATGGACACGTCGGCGCCTGTGTCAACCAGGCAATTGATCGCCACTTTATTGATGGCAACGGATTTAAGGCGATTGTTGTTGTGGATCACTTTTACGCTTTGCTCAGCTTTTGGGCAACTTCTCGATATGTGACCACTTTCGCCGCACTTAAAACATTTGGTTGCAGCTTGACAATCCTTCCTTAGATGCGTTGTGGACCCGCAGTTAAAGCAATGTGCTCCTCTTCCTGAGTAGTCGGGTTTTTTTCCAGCGCCAGCTGCGTGTTTATGAACTGGTTCGCGTTCCTTAATTTGCTCATATATTAAGTATTGGTTTTGAAGTTCCTCGTACGACTTGCAACTGTACATGTTATATTTGTACTCGTTTTTAACATTCAGGCCATCAACTATGTACTGGATGACTGACATAGAATCCACACCTACACCGAGCGCAGCAATTTGTCTCATTTTCAAAATATACTCATGGAACGATTCGGCTTCTCGTTTCTTTCTTTCTCGCAGCTTCTTATGTATATCAGCACCGGCATATGTACGTTTGAATTCGGCGATCAACGCATTTTTTAGCTCGACGTAATTCCCAATAAAAACTGAACTTAAAAACAAGGCTGCTGCTTTTGTCATTTTACTACGAGCTTGTACATATCGCTGTTTATCATCGAGCACGTAGGCATCTGCATTTCTCTCGAAATTAAAAAACCACTGTTCTACTGGAATATTCTGCCCATCGAATTCCGGCACAACTTTTGCGAAACTTTCTGCTGAAACTATACTGGCACTTTGTGTTTTTTGAGCATTTTGGGCCTGTAGATGGAGCAACTTCACTATTTCTTCGAGATTTTTACTGTTTTGCAAAACTTGCTGTTCCATTTTCACCAACTTTTCACACTTCGCAGCCAATTTCTCGTCTTCCTCCATGCACTTATTTTTCGTTAGATCGGCAGATCGTGTATTGTATAGCTGTCTCTGTTGCACTTCAGGTTTCGGCACGGCTTGTTTCGGCGAACTTACAGTTTTCTTTTTTGGTGTGTACCCCTTTTTCATATCTCAGTTCACGCATACACACACGGCTTTAATTTGCAAGCGTACTTTTGCATGTTCTAGCCTCTTGATCAGGCACGGTTGATCAGGCACGGTTGATCAGGCACGGTTGATCGGCACGGTTGAGCAGGCACGGCTGATCGGCACGGTTGAGCCCCCAAATGTGGATCATTTATTAATATAGATTATAATGTTCGAGTATTAATAAGGTTTAAGTAATGATAAGGTTATATAAACAGCGGATTTTATGGCAGCACGAAGTTTCTGTAAGCTAGCGACGACTTTAGAACGACTGGACTACGACGAGTTTACAGCTTCTGCAACTGCTGACGGCTTCAACTGTAGATTGCGGCTTTCTTTAACTACTGACGACTTTCTGCAACTGCTGACGACTTTCTGCAACTGCTGACGACTTTCTGCAACTGTTAACGGCTTCAACTGTAGAGTACGGCTTTACTCCTGCTACGGCTTTACTTCTGCTTAATTTCACCACACGACGACTTCTCTGCTTCAGCTCTGACGACTACTCCTCCTAACTCCGCTCCGGAACCACTGCTACTGCTCCAGAACCACCGGCGCTGCTAACTCACCAGCAAACCAGTACTGCCAACTCCGCTATATATCGCCTGCTTACATGTATGTACATACATAGGTCTTCCATTGTTGTTATAAGTTTTTGTTTGAAACTCAAATGGGAAAAATTAACAAAAAAAAATGCATATACGAAGGTAGCTTTATGTAATCATTGCTACTAATTTTGATGAGAAAGCGAATTTTCGGAGATATGTGTTAAACCCCGAAATATTTCAAGGGGTATACCGCCTGAAGTGACTATAAAAATCGTAAAAGCTATAAAAAAAAATTTTTAATCTTAAAAAAAATTATTTTTATTCTAAATTCTTAATTATAATATTTAGAAAATTGTTGTCAGGGCTAAGTAATTATCATATCAAAATACTTTTCCAACGACATGTAGCACGTTTCTGTAACTTTAGTCGTTCAGAAGTTATGGGCGCGAGAAATTTCCTGTTTTCCCGCCAAAGTAGTGGAAAAAGCAAAAATTATATTAGATTAAATTATATTAAATTTTGTTTGATGGCTTTAAATTTTATTGCATTGTGCGCGTCTCTAAATGACTCTACATGAGTTTTTACATAAATGTATGTATAGTGCATGTAAAAGGTTAGGTATATGGGATCTTTGCTACTAATTTTAATTAGTAATATCTCGAGAAAGCGAATTTTCCGAGATATGTGTTATATACCAAAAGTTGAGCAATTTCAAGAACTATATGGCCTTGAGTGACTATCAAAATCATTAGAGCCATTTTTAAGAAAACTTCAATAACTTAAAAAAAAATTAATTTTAATTATAAATTCTTAAATATTATATTTAGATAAATTATGTTAAGGCAAAGCTATTATCATTTCAAAATACCTTTCAAACGACATAAAGCACGACTCTGTAGCTTTAGTCGTTTAGAAGTTATGGGCACGGGAAATCTGGCTTTTTTAGCTGTTTTCCCGCCAAACTAGCGGGAAACCCAAAAAGTCGTAGAACAAAAAATGTTCAGCTCGAGCAGTTTATTAAAATAAAAGTGGTTCCAGGACTCTAAAACAAAAAAATCCACAGACAGACAGACCGACAGACAGACAGACAGACAAACAACAGGACAAACGTTTTCATTTCGGAAAGGCCGTTAAAATCTTGTTTATTGAATATCTTTTGAACGGAGTATCGGATGGGGATGATCGAGGTTTCATTCGACGCGTATTTAAAGCTAGATCACAACAACATTAAAAATTTTGGGATTTCTGCTATACCGACCCTAATAGCTCCAATTTTCAAAATTTTCAATTTCGCACTTTCACTCTAATTTCTCCCAAACTAATCCGTTTTTGAAAAATCTTAGTATGCAGTTTCAAAGAGGTTTACAATACCTTTCGATTAAGATATAAATGGTTCTGATCGGACTATCGTAGCAGATTTTCAATTCTACGGCTGTATATAGTAGTCTCCTTGCGCACCACAGTCTCGGTGCTCATCGTCACTACGTGGACTGCCGTCCACAGTGATTTTGCACAGCTAATTTTTGATTTTGACATTAAACGATAATAAGGACACGAAGAGTCCTTTATAATTTTATATATAATATAAACTTAATATTGAAAAAAAGAAAAAAAAAGAATTAACAAGTAAGAAAGCTACAGTCGACTGTGCTCGACTGTGAGATACCCGGTACCTAAACGTTTGCGCTTCACACTAAAAGGCAATTTAAAAATGTACATACACTACATTGTACATAAATATGTACTTTGGCGCCATTATATCGCACGGCCAAGGCTCGAATGCGCCACCTGTCGGCTACAGCTTGCAACAGCAGTGCCTTAGGGCGGTGTGTTAAAATTCAAACCTTATTGCTAATATCTCCCATGTGAGATACCCGGTACCTAAACGTTTGCGCTTCACACTAAAAGGCAATTTAAAAATGTACATACACTACATTGTACATACATATGTACATTGGCGCCATTATATCGCACGGCCAAGGCTCGAATGCGCCACCTGTCGGCTACAGCTTGCAACAGCAGTGCCTTAGGGCGGTGTGTTAAAATTCAAACCTTATTGCTAATATCTCCCATGTTTATCATCCGATTTTACTGAAATTTTCAGGAAACATCCGCTCTATTTTATTCATTTCTTGTATTTATTAACTTTTACCCGAAAAAAAACGAGTATAGCTTATTTAACGTTTTTTATAATTTTTGAGGGCGGAAGTGGGTGTGGCCAAATTTTAAAACAAACTTGATCTGCGTGCAACAGATTCCAATCTTGTCACCAAATTTGGTAACTCTAGCTCTTATAGTTTCTGAGATCTGTTGTTTCACACGGACGGACAGACGGACAGACGGACATGGCTAAATCGACTCGGCTGGTGATACTGATCAAGAATATATATACTTTATGGGGTCGGAGATGCCTCCTTCTGCCTGTTACATACATTCTCGGTTGGCACAAACTTATAATACCCTTGTACCCTATGGGTACCGGGTATAAAAACCGTAATTCTAGAACCATAAAAAACTGCTATATCTCAATATTTATAGAATTACGCTCAAAACCAGAGAAGTTAAAATTTTTATACCCTTGCAGAGGGTATTATAATTTTGACCAGATGTTTGCAACGCAGTGAAGGAGGCATCTCCGACCCCATAAGTATATATATTCTTGATCAGCATCACCAGTCGAGTCGATCTAGCCATGTCCGTCTGTCCGTCTGTCCGTCTGTCTGTCCGTGTGAAACAACAGATCTCAGAGACTATAAGAGCTAGAGTTACCAAATTTGGTGACAACATTGGAATTTGTTGCAAGCAGATCAAGTTTGTTTTAAAATTTGGCCACGCCCACTTCCGCCCTCAAAAATCATAAAAAACGTAAAATAAGCTATACTCGTTTATTCGGGTTAAAGTTAATAGATACAAGAAATGAATAAAATAGAGCGGACGCTTCCTGAAAATTTTAGTAAAATCGGATGATAAACATGGGAGATATTAGCAATAAGGTTAGAATTTTAACACACCGCCCTAAGGCACTGCTATTGCAAGCTGTAGCCGACAGGTGGCGCATTCGAGCCTTGGCCGTGCGATATAATGGCGCCAGCTGCAGAAAAAATTACAAAAGAATATAGCAAGAAATTACAAAAAATAACATAATTCAGTTTTTGACGGCGATCGAGCGGGTTTTTATGTTTCCTATAAAATGTATCATTCATATTTAAGTATGACATTAAATTGTTAAGGTCGAGAGCTAATTCGAGAGGAGATTTATTTTAAGAAGTATCGAAGTAGACAATTATAATGTATGTACAATTTTTAATTGCCTTTTAGTGTGAAGCGCAAACGTTTTGGTACCGGGTATCTCACAGTCGAGCACAGTCGACTGTAGCTTTCTTCCTTGTTATACCCGGTACCCATAGGGTACAAGGGTATTATAAGTTAGTGCCAACCGAGAATGTATGTAACAGGCGGAAGGAGAAATCTCCGACCCTATAAAGTATATATATTCTTGATCAGCGTCACCAGCCAAGTCGATTTAGCCATGTCCGTCTGTCCGCCCGTGTGAAACAACAGATCTCAGAGACTATAAGAGCTAGAGTTACCAAATTTGGTGACAACTTTGGAATTTGTTGCACGCAGATCCAGTTTGTTTTAAAAATTGTCCACGCCCACTTCCGCCCCTGAAAATCATAAAAACGTTATATTAGCTATATGCGTGATTTTCTGCTTAAAATTAATAGATACAATAAATTAATAAAATAGAGACGGACGTTTCCTGAAAACTTCAATAAAATCGGATGATAAACATGGGAGATATTAGCAATAAGGTTTGAATTTTAACACACCGCCCTAAGACACTGCTGTTGCAAGCTGTAGCCGACAGGTGGCGCATTCGAGCCTTGGCCGTGCGATATAATGGCGCCAATGTATGTATGTACAATTTTAATTTGCCTTTTAGTGTGAAGCGCAAACGTTTAAGTACCGGGTATTTCATAGTCGAGCACAGTCGACTGTAGCTTTCTTACTTGTTATACCCTTGCAGAGGGTATTATAATTTTGACCAGATGTTTGCAACGCAGTGAAGGAGTCATCTCCGACCCCATAAAGTATATATATTCTTGATCAGCATCACCAGCCGAGTCGATCTAGCCATGTCCGTCTGTCTGTATGTCCGTCTGTCCGTCTGTCGGTTTCTATGCGAACTAGTCTCTCAGTTTTTGAGCTATCGAGCTGAAAATTTTAGCATAGTCTTATTTTTTAGCACGCAGTATATAAGTCGGAACGACCGAAATCGTACTACTATATCCTATAGCTGCCATAGGAATGATGGCGAAATTAATGTAAAAAAATTTTTAACTTTTCTGTTTTCAACGTATTTCTATACATTTTGAGATATGGCAGTTTTTTATGCTTCTAGAATTACGGTTTTAATTTCATTAAGATCGGACCACTATATCATATAGCTGCCATAGAAGCGATCGGTTGATTTATATGAAAATGTAAAATTCTACTTGTAAAATGTAAAATATACAAAATTTACAAAAATCGATGTTTTTTCAACATTACTAAAATGGTTCGATTTTCAACATCCAATTGCAGACTGCAAGGGTATACCAACTTCGGTTTACCGAAGTTCGCTTTCTTTCTCGTTGAAAATGAAAAAGTCTTGTGAAAGTGAAAACGGAACACAGATTTTTCGTTTTCTAAAACAGAAACTAGAGAATCTTGTGAAAGTGAAAACCTGAGCCTGCCTGAAAATGTATACTGCATTTTTCAATTTCATACAAAGCAGTGCTATGTTTTTTTTATATCTAATCTTTCTGAACTTGAAAATTCGATAGGACATTTCAGATGGATTTACTGGCTCGATTTAAAATATATCGGCTTAATACTTTTATAATCGTCCTTAAACAAATTATGTATATATTATTTATATATCCTAAACTCTTACAAAAATTCGCAGTGCTTAAAAACATTGTAATATTCGATAATTACAATAAAAAAAAACTTAATAACACGTTTACCCCTAATTGGTTCCGGTCAGAATTTTGTGAACCGATCATGCAGCTTAAGAAGAAGTAATATTTTATTTATATTTAAAAAAAAATTATGATATCAGCATTTAAATGCAAATATACTCGTACATACATAGCCTTTCCGAATTTGTAGAAGCTTAGTTAGCCCGTGAGACTTACGTCTCGCCCAGAATTTGAAATGGATGTACAAAAGTTTGTCATTTCCTAACCAGACATAGAATGCATTAAGCAACAGGGTAGTAACCCACTGGCATCGCATGCTAACCCAATTTACATGTTGAGTTCTCTCCAAAATAGCAAATGAGAGACCTGAGCAAAGGACCAGGGTAAGCATAGATCCGCAATGAGCATAGGTAAGGCTCCAAAGCCGTCTCTCCCTCAGTTTACGCGTGTATGTGGCAAAATGAAGCTTCCATCTGCATATGTATAATATATATAAGGCGTGGACTTACATTCATCGTATGAATGCCCTCCAGCGTGATATAAAATGCATAGAATTTTCCTTTTAGTCGATGCGTTTGGAGTAAAATGTATATTATGCATGGAGCTGTCTCAAAGTAACCAACTAATAAATGCAAGAAAGGTGAAGTTGCGATGTAACAGGAAAATTCTGTACACTTTTCTTAAATCTCATTTGAAAAGTCATCAACTTGACATTGTCTGAATGACGATCTCACTATGGCCTACTTTTACAAAAACCAGAAAGTAAGCTGGCCCAAGAACCATTGCATTCTTTTAGGCGGGACACTACCAGCACACTATACGTAGACTGGATGACTACTTTTTGTGGCCAAAATTAAAAACTTCAAAACAAAACGAAATATTTGGGATCGGTTTTTTGATTTGGGTTTTTAATAATCTCAGGAACATATTTTGAGAAAAAGGCGTGTCGCTGCCTTGTTTTTATTAATTTTTATACCCGGTACCCATAGGGTACAAAGGTATTATAAGTTATTGCCAACCGAGAATGTATGAAACTGGCAGAAGGAGAAATCTCCGACCCTATAAAATATATATATTCTTGATCAGCGTCACCAGCCGAGTCGATTTAGCCATGTCCGTCTGTCCGTCTGTCTGTCCGTGTGAAACAACAGATCTCAGAAACTATAAGAGCTAGAGTTACCAAATTTGGTGACAACATTGGAATTTGTTGCACGCAGATCAAGTTTGTTTTAAAATTTGGCCACGCCCACTTCCGCCCTCAAAAATAATAAAAAACGTAAAATAAGCTATACTCGTTTTTTCGGGTTAAAGTTAATAGATACAAAAAATGAATAAAATACGGATGATAAACATGGGAGATATTAGCAATAAGGTTAGAATTTTAACACACCGCCCTAAAGCACTGCTGTTGCAAGCTGTAGCCGACAGGTGGAGCATTCGAGCATTGGCCGCGCGATATAATGGCGCCAGCTGCAGAAAAAATTACAAAATAATATAGCAAGAAATTACAAAAAATAACATAATTCATTTTTTGACGCCGATCGAGCGGGTTTTTATGTTTTCCTATAAAATGTATCATTCATATTTAAGTATGACATTAAATTGTTAAGGTCGGGAGCTAATTCGAGAGGAGATTTATTTTAAGAAGTATCGAAGTAGACTATTATAATGTATGTACAATTTTTAATTGCCTTTTAGTGTGAAGCGCAAACGTTTTGGTACCGGGTATCTCACAGTCGAGAACAGTCGACTGTAGCTTTCTTACTTGTTTTTCAGTGTAAATATATTTTTTTTAAATTTTTTTTTTAATTTAAGTAGTATTTTTAAGTAGTATAATATGTAAAAATGGGCATTGTCCTAATTTTTTTTTTATATAAAATAACACTTTGGATTTTTTATTTCGTGTTTCGGCCCCCTTTTTTCCAATGTAAGTATCTGGATGATCCGTTCTTCCTATAATATTCTTGTCGTTCTTAGTATACAAGACGTAGTAATCCGTCGTTAAAAAATACAATTTCCTTAATATTTCTGTCGTCGCTATGTTATATAAGTCAAATATATCGGTTTTTTGCTTATTTTAGGTTGCATTTAAAAAGCTCAATTTTAGAAAAAGTGGGCAAAAATGCACTTTCAGATTACATTCATATGAACAAGAATTTATTACCTGCACCACAGTACAAATATTTAGGTGAAACTAGGTGAAACTCTCTTTATATCTCTAATTAAACATGCGTTTTTGTTATTAATAAATACAGTAAAAAGGAGTAATGGTCCCTTTTCGATAAAAAAGTTGATAGATGTTGTATTACATTATGCTTTGGTGCATTATAGTTCCATATTTTTGAAGGCCAAACTTATATCTTTTAGATTTTTTGTTTTTTGTTCACACAAATCAGTGATTTTTGCTGCACAAAGCTATGGCTTAAAGATCCAAAAAAACAAGTTAAGGGAAAAATATGTGGGGTTTGCTCTGGGTAATGTGTGATCTGGGTGTTCTGTCTCGGGCGGCTAAAACTATAGCTGCTGTCGCTACAGGATGTTTAAGCCTAGAGCAAAACTCTCAGACCCACAAAATCTTGGTATTGAATCAGCCAAACTTTGGTATCTTTTCTGTGGAATACTGCGAACTGATTCACTGACACAGAGCATTATATTTCCATATCCTTGAAGGCCAAACTTATATCATTTAGATCTTTTGTTTTTTTGTTCACATAGATCAGTGACTTTTGCGGGAAATTTATGATTTGTGTCAGCCCAAAGCTATGGCTTAAAGAACCAAAAGAACAAGTTAATAGAAAAATATGTTGGGCTTGCTCTGGGTAATGTGTGATCTGGGTGCTCGGTCTCGGGCGGCTAAAAATACAGCTGCTGTCGCTGCAGGAGTCGGCATAGGACAATGGAGGCTGTCATCTACAATGAAGATGAGCAGCAGACTGGCTTGAATGAGCTCGGTATGCAAACTATATGGAAAAGAGCAAGGGATAGAGTGGGCAGTGGACTGTCTGGTCCGCTTGGATATATAAGCACCCTGCATGGGCCACACACACAGAGCAAGGCAAACAATAAGGGCGACGGTTTGCACAGGCCCCCCACACACGCATATAGGTACATGTGGGAGGGGTCATGAAATCCTTTGGCCAAGTTAACTTCTGTCCTCGTCATCGTTGCAGTTTCCTGATTTCAGCATTGTCTTTATGCCGGCTTTATCTGTGTCAAAAGGCGTAAGTTATTACAAGCCGGTCACGCCCACTTAGCTGAGGACTGGAGCCCTGTCAATGGTTTATCTCGTGTTAACGGCTTTTGTGCTCGTTCCCTAATCAACTTGGTTTGATCGACTCGCCTTCGGATGCAGTTGGAAAGGGCTATTTAAAAAATTGTATAATTACATGGAGTAAAATTTACAATATTTATAATATACAAATATTAACTAATACTATAAATATAATGTGTTAATTATAATAACTTTCCATTCTAATATCTTTACAAAATACATCTTTGTAACCTTATTATTTCAAGTTTAATATGAATATTTAAGACGGGCTTCTGCCCTCACTGTCAAAACGTAAAGCAAATCGGCTTTCTGCCCTCCTAAAGTTAATCTCATCGTCCCGGAAAATGTTCGCTCGCACATTTACACGATAGAAAAATAAATTTTCTTAGCCGGAGTATTAGAAAAAATACTTCCGAACTCTGATACTGATTTTTATAATATTCAAAACATATTTAATTTTCTTATAACTAAAATAAAAATAAAATGGAAATAACTTAGGGGCTTCTCGTTTGTTTGTGTAGCTTTCTTTTTAATTTAACGTGTCCCTTGTCCTGGCTTCCAAAGGTCTCATCCTGTACATATATTCCAATGCACTCACGAGTGCTGTTCTCCGTATGTTCAAGCGAATCCTGCTGGATTTTTATTATCAACAATATATAAAACCATTTAAGTTTATATTTGTTAAGTGGGAGTGGCACACGCTCTCCTCCGACTGTTCGAAAGACAGAGATAGATCGAGCGGAAGAAGAGCCCGGGCATCTGAAAATAGAAAAATATGGCAGCTAAATAGAAAACAAAATAGCCATGAAGATGTACGTTTTGCAGTTCACTGCATTTCACCTATGGATGCTTTGGTTGCCCGTTATAAAATCTAGTACTCTAGTACAAATAGATTAGCGGCAGCTGACCCTACTACTTGGATATCCATGGCCGGGTTTGTCCTTCCTAACACAAATAAAACGAGGAAGAAAGCTAACTTCGGTAAACCGAAGTTGGTATACCCTTACAGTCTGCAATTAGATCATTGAAAATCGAACCATTTTAGTAATGTTAAAAAAATATATAATTTTGTAAATTTTACATTTTACATGTATAATTTTACATTTTTTTACATTCTATATATTATATAGCAGTCCGATTTCGCATGAAAGTTAAAATCTGCTGTTATAATCATACGCAAGGGTATAAAAATAACAATGTAATGAAAATTTATAACATTTATAACATTTATACAGAGCTATAACATTTTACATTGTACATGATTTTACATTTTCATATAAATCGACCGATCGTTTGTATGGCAGCTATATGATATAGTTTTCCGATCTTAATGAAATTAATTCTAGAACCATAAAAAACTGCTATATCTCAAAATTTATAGAAATACGTTGAAAAACAGAGAAGTTATAATTTTTTTTACATTAATTTCGCCATCATTCCTATGGCAGCTATAGGATATAGTAGTCTGATTTCGGTCGTTGCGACATATATACTGCGTGCTAAAAAAATAAGACTATGCTGAAAATTTCAGCTCGATAGCTCAAAAACTGAGAGACTAGTTCGCGTAGAAACCGACAGACGGACAGACAGACAGACAGACAGACGGACAGACAGACGGACATGGCTAGATCGACTCGGCTGGTGATGCTGATCAAGAATATATATACTTTATGGGATCGGAGATGTCTCCTTCACTGCGTTGCAAATATCTGGTCAAAATAATAATACCCTCTGCAAGGGTATAAAAAAAAGAAAGAAAGCTAACTTCGGTAAACTGAAGTTTGTATACCCTTGCAGTCTACAATTGTATCATTGAAAATTGATCCATTTTGATAATGTAGAAGAATATCAAATTTTGTAAATTTTGTAAAACTTACATACATCTTACATGTTGAATTTTTCATTTTCATATAAATCGACAGATCGCTTCTATGGCAGCTATATTATATAAATGTCCGATCTTAATGAAATTAAAACCATAATTCTAAAACTGTGAAAACGGCTATATCTCGAATTTTGTAAATTTTACATTTTACATGTTGAATATTACATTTTCATATAAATCGACCGAGCCCTTCTATGACAGCTATATGATATAGTTGTCCGATCTTAATGAAATAAAAACCGTAGTTTTAGAACTATGAAAGACTGCTATATCTCGATATTTATAAAATATTCGTTGAAAAACAGAGAAGTAAAAGTTTTTTTCCATTAATTTCGCTACCATTCCTATGGCAGCTATAGGATATAGTAGTCCTATTTCGGCCGTTCCGACTTATATATTGCGTGCTAAAAAAATAAAACCATGCTTAAAATTTCAGCCCAATAGCTTAAAAACTGAGAGACTAGGTCGCGTGGAAACAGACAGATCCACTCGGCTGTTGATGATGATCAAGAATAAATATACGTTATGGGGTTGCGTTGCAAATATCATGGCAAAATTATAATACCCTCTACAAGGGTATTTGAAATGTGTGTACAGTATTTACTTTTTTCACCCTTGGAATTAATATTAATATATATATTATATTAATATTTTATCTGAAATAATACTGAAGAGCAGCCAAGTGGAATAGGCCTTGCGATCAATGCAATTTAGAGATTTTTAAATCAGAGTTATAGAAATTTTCTTAGCCGCGTAAGTTCTGCCATGGAACTTAATGACACTTTACATCTGCCATCCGACTAAAAAAACTTATGCCGAACAAGGGACGGAGAAACGGTGAAAATGTATTTTCTAAAAACTGAAAAGGGGCCACCGGGGGTAAAGAATTTGAGTTGAAAAATGTTTCCAAGTTAAATGAAGCGCATCAAACGTCAGTCGATAAATTTAAAAGCCAAAGCCAAAGCTATTGACTTGCAGAAATAAAAGCAAATAATGCTCCTGGCCAGGCATTCAGCCAGGAAGGCAGAATCGAAGGGTGGCAGGATGGCGGAGGCCAATCGCAAACCCAGACCCAATCAAATACCGGAGAGCTGGAAAAGCGATTCCATGTGCATGCTGGTGACATTTTGCTGACAGCAGCAGTGGCAGTGGCAGCGGCTACCGGAAGTCCAAGTGTTGACAGCGTTCTCTGTGGACCGCTGAAGGAAGGAACCGGAACTGAAGGAAAGAAACGAGATTAGGGATGGCAAATAAAGTCGCTGCATCGATATCGTAACGCCTTTAACCTTGACATTCTAAATTATTATCGCTATTATAGTCGGTACCGTTGTTAAGTTATAAAATAAGAGTCATGAGTTTTTCGATCGCAAACGGTACATACTCGTAAGTCTTACAGTGCATGCTTCATTAAATTTGTTGCAGTGTTTTGTATTAGGAGGACATTCAGCTAAGTTCAGCCGCAACAGAAATGGTAGTTATTTGACTGGTTAATTTCATTAATTTTTGCACAGGTACTCTAAATTAAGTCAAAAGTTTCCAATGCAAGGACAAACAAACTTCAGGCCCTATAATGGTAAAATATACCTAGTCAATCTAGCCATGTCCGTCAGTCTGTCCGACCATAATGTCATTACTGTTAAAACTAGTCTCCCAGCTTGATAGTAATATGGTCAAAGCTATTATGCTGATCTGATGCCACCATCTGCCTTTTACATGCATTTCCGATCGGTACAACGTAATAATACCATTCTACCTCTTGGGTACCTTATATACAAAATCAAACAACATTAACTTAACCTCTCCTTTTCCGCAAATATTAATTGTATCAAATTTTATGACAAGTAATAGGTATATTTACTTCGGGTTCTTAAAGTAAGCCTTTTTATCTACCTTTCTAGTTAATGTATATTTACTTGTAAAAATACAAGAGCGCTTATTAAGTTAAATTCTTAAAAAGCAAATTAAAAATTAAGATATTTAAATTCTCAAATATTTTGGAGTAGACATGCCGATATATTGTATCGGTTCATTTTCGATATACATCCCTAAGCGATTGGTCTCGATAGCTGAGTGAAGGACATGGTGATTGGCTCCTTAACTCTTTTGCCAACTCCTGAGTCTGCCGAATGCTGGGCGTGGTAGCGTATGTGATCCCAAAAGTTCCCCTCACCGTAGGTCCTTATAAGCGCCAGCCCGTGAACAAAGTTTGTCCTTTGCATGCTGTCGAAACTTTTATAGAAATTCAATTTTTACTATATCGGTTTTATTTTATTTTGTCCAGAGCTGTATGTGTCGCTTGTCCCTGTAGAAACAATAAATTTGTTGAACTTGAGTGGGGTATGTGTCTAACCCTGTTGAGAGCTTTGACCTCTGCTCAGTAAAACAGATAAAAAGAATAAAGCGTTTTGGCTCGAGAAAAAATGATAAAGATTTGTAGTATATAGTATAATCTTACGAACTTACTAAAATGAAGTACATATATGAATATATGAATATATGAATAGAGTGTGTTCTTCCATCTTCGAAATATACATTACATTCGCAAGAAAATTGTAAAAACTTAAATTCGTCTTTTATGTTCTTGGTGACACTGTCAGAACCTTAGCCAAATTTCCCCTTTTCTGGATAACAATTAGTCAAATATGGTTTCTTTTTCAAGAATTTTGTGCTTTTCATAAACAAATTGCATATAAATTGTGCTCATTTATTTGGCTGGCAGGGAATAAAAACAGTAAAGCATTTTGTGGGATATACACTTCAAATTTCGCATTTCCCTGCTTCTCTCTAGAGCATATCAGGAGCATCCATTTCCGTCTCTACCTGCGAGCAAATGAACAACAAAATCAACAGGAACAATAAAAGTACTCGTTAAATCAACGACAACTTTTACGTCGTCAAGTGATATACCGTGGCAGGTTCCTTTTTCTGGATGGTATTTTGATGAGCAGTGTCCGGGTTGCGGTGGTGGGACGTCTAACCGACTCCTGGCTTCACCACTTTATTAAAATTATATATTTGCATGTTTGTTGAAATTTCAGCTGCACGAATGCAAACGAAATGGGAATTGCATATGAATTTATAAATATGAGCAACTTTTCTGCACAACTTGCTGAGAAGTTTTTTCGCACACTCTTCATTACGTCAGTTTTTAATAAATAGGAAACTTAAAAAGAATGTGAACTTTCTTTAATAAATATCAAAAAATTTTCGAGGACAAAAATATTTAATATAGGTGCATCGGAATCTGTAAATAATTATAAATTATATGCACGTTTTTGGATACTGCAAATTTAGCAGATTTAATATTTTTATATTAAAGGTAGTTTTTTTGGCACCATGTTTTATAATTTAACCCGCTGTACCGAATCCTAAAACAATATAAATGTTATGGGTTTTAATATTCAGCTAAATAGCTGAAATGGCGAAATTGAAAACCACACAAATATTCTATACAGGTTTGTGGAATTTGGGGAAACTGTGGTTGGTTGTAATGTAAAGAATCCTTTCTTTACATTACAACCAACCACAGTTTTATCTGCGTGTGCAGTGCAGTGATAATGACAAGTTATAGTAATAATCTTTGAAGATGTGCTATGTAGCCTTCTGCTTGTTTTCACCTTAAGGGGTTATAATGGTTTGGAGGGATAAAAAAAGGCACATTTTCGTGATTTTTTTTCAAAGATCCTGCGATATTTTTACAATTTTCGTTTATTGAATATTAATATATACACACAAAAAAAAAGTCTGTGTAAAATCAACTATTTTATTGTTAAAACCGCGCCAACCCAAGAAAAATAGTTAACTTACCCCAAATAGTAGGTTACACAGAAAAATAGTTGTTTTACTATTTAATAGTAGAACTCCAAAATAGTTGTACATTGACCATAAAAAGGTCGCATGACCAGAAAAAATGTTGTTTAACCCCAAAAAAATAATTGACTAACTATAAAATAGTAGCGGTCCCAGAAAAATAGTGGCTTACCCAAAAAATAGTTGACTAACTATAAAATAGTAGCGGCCCCAGAAAAATAGTAGCTTACCCAAAAAAAATAGGAGATTGTATATAAAATAGTAAAATTCCCCAAAAAATAATACTACTCCAGTAAAATAGTTTATAATTATTTTATTTTGTTGTATTGTATTAATAAGCTTACATGATATATTTTTACTTACATTTTACTAACATTTACATTACATTTACATAATAATTATACATACGGTCTTACTTAAATAATAGTAACAATAATAATAGGTATCTTAAAATATTGTAATAACTAATAATATTTAGGTCTTATATAAGTAAATCCGTTTGGAGAAAGGTTTAAGTGCAAGGGACTTTTATAAATTTCACTTCGATCGATAAAGTGAATGTTCTCTTCTTCAGTGACAATGTATGACCTAAAATGATTACTGAATATTTCTGCTTTATACTTTAAACAAACGAATAACACTTTTCCGGGGCTACGAATAATTATGTCTTCGATTTTCAACACATGATTTCTTTTCGATATTACAAAATACCCGACTTTATACTTAGTTCCTAGGTAGGTTAATTGACTAGTAAAACTTAATTTATTTGAACCTAGAATGTTATCATGAATCTTATCAAAATAGGTCTTATTTTCTAGTTTTTCCTTTTCAATATTGCCAAATGAATTTTTGTCTTTTAAGCCTATACCAAAAATTAATCTATTTGAAAATGTAAGCATACATTTAATTGATATGGATAAAGGAACATTTTTTCTTGAGTTTATTGAATTTGTATATATTTTTAATTCGCGATGCTTTGATTCAAATTTAAAGCACCACAGGTGCTTCAAAGGGCCTACTTGTTTAATGAAGGTTGGGTAATGAGTAAGAAAATGAAACTTCGGTTTTAAAGTATTACCAAACAGCGTGATATAAAGTTGATGGTGTTTTTCTATTTTAGTTTGCAATTGGAGTAAGAGTTCCGGATCAAATTCAGTTCTTAAGACAATATCCAAAATATCTATAAGTAAAAGAAGGAGCTCCCAGTACCTATTGCCTTCGGGTACCAAATCGCCTATAATAATGGGTAAAAAATGACAAAATGCCCATATTTCATGAGCTGACATATTAAGCTTTTGTTTTTTTAAATGTATTTGTGTAATTAATGGAGATGAATGTGAACACTCTGTTTCTCCATAGTTAAAGCAACTTTTTCGATAGTTTAGAACATCTAGGCTAAATATTTTATCTTTTTCTATTAAGTGAAGTAACACCTGAGCAATATCATATCCACAAATCCCTTCAAAAAGATCATGCATTATATCTCCAACAGTATTTTCAGTAACATGGTAAGAATTTATATTATTAAAAATATAATTTTCAAAGATCCCACTCAATTTTAATCGATCCTCACCGATAGTACGAAGTTTTGAGTCAATTTCTCGAACCGTTTCCGAACATTCAGACCTATTACAAAAACAATTTCTACAGTAAAAGTTTGAATTAAAACTTTCGGTGAAACCCAGTATACTATTTAATCCTAAATTATCTCCTACTACTAATACTAATACGAAAAAAACTTTTTGTACACTTCCATTAGTACTAATCAAAACACCATTTTCTTCGATGGCCTTAATTTGTTCAATTAATATTTTTAAACAGGCATTGTTGCCAAAAATTGTATCTTTTGTTTTAAAGAAAAGTGCGGGAAAAATATTATCTAGTGAGGAAATTTGATGCTCCGGCAAAGTTGGAAATTAATAATAAAAGGCAGCAATTGACTGAACTCCCTTTCGTGATCCTAGAGGGTTATTTATTTCGAAGTCGTCATAGTAAAGAATATACGGAATAACACATTTTTCAGAAAATAAATTCAGTTTTTCCTTCCATAAGCTGCCGTTTATTATGTTTCTTAACTTGCCATCAAGTTAAGTTATTTCAACTACAATCTGTAAAATTTTGAAAGAAAAATATTATAAAATGAGCCGTTGAGAATGCCTGAATGTTAACCACCTCAAAAATAGTGCCCTGGAGGTAGTTGTCTTTTTTCCGACAATTTTCATCTGAAATCAAAAATCCAAAGATTTTCTTTTAGTGTCTTTTAACGAAGGATTTTTATTATACCCTTGCAGAGGGTATTATAATTTTGACCAGATGTTTGCAACGCAGTGAAGGAGGCATCTCCGACCCCATAAAGTATATATATTCTTGATCAGCATCGCCAGTCGAGTCGATCTAGCCATGTCCGTCTGTCCGTCTGGCGGTTTCTACGCGAACTAGTCTCTCAGTTTTTGAGCTATCGAGCTGCAATTTTCAGCATAGTCTTATTTCTTTAGCATGCAGTATATATGTCGGAACGACCGAAATCGGACTACTATATCCTATAGCTGTCAAAGGAATGAATGCGAAATTAATGTAAAAAATATTTTAACTTCTCTGTTTTTCAACGTATTTCTATAAATTTTGAGATATGGCAGTTTTTTATGCTTCTAGAATTACGGTTTTAATTTCATTAAGATCCAGGGTCCGTAATTATTATAATTTTTATTATAAATATCAAAAAATAAAAGTTATTTTTTAATTTTTATTATACAAATCAATTATAACTCTTAAAATGTATTTTAAAAATAAAAATCAAATATAAATCAAACAATAAGAGTTATTTTTTGTTTTTTTTTAAAAAATCAGAAATAAAAATCAAATTGGAATATCTCTTGAACGGAAGATCAAACAGAAAGTATAGCTCTATATATATATTCTACTCTTCAATACCTTTCCGTTGATATATGTATTGTGCATATATCTAGCCAGATTAGCCACCCCAAGATCGCTATGAAGCAAGTTGAGGTCCTTGGATACGTACGCATTATACATCAACTAAAAAGGTATTGAAGTGTAGATCATATATATAGGTCGATATATTCTGTTGTATCTTCCGTTAACGAGATATTCCAATTTGATTTTAATTTGTTATTTTTATATAATAAAAATCAAAAAATAACTCTTATTGTTTGATTTTTATAATAAAAATCAAAAATAACTTTTATTTTTTGATTTTTAAATAAAAATTAAAATATAATTATTATATTTGATTTTTATTTTTTAAATCATTTTTAAGAGTTAAAATTGACATTTACTTTAAAAAAAGGGGAAAAAACGTTTATTCTATTTTAAATTTTCCTGTAAAAAAATATCATATGTGTATTTTTCCCGCACTTCCCAGATGATGTTCAGACTTTTGATTTTTATTAAATCATAACTCTTATTTACGGTCCCTGTTAAGATCGGACCACTAGATCATATAGCTGCCATAGAAGCGATCGGTTGATTTATATGAAAATGTAAAATTCTACATGTAAAATGTACAATTTACAAAATTCTATATTTTTTCAACATTACTAAAATGGTTCGATTTTTAATGATCCAATTGCAGACTGCAAGGGTATACCAACTTCGGCTTACCGAAGTTAGCTTTCTTTCTCGTTTTTACTAAAAATTGAATTTCTTGAATTTTTTTTATAAAAAGTACCCTTGCAGAGGGTATTATAATTTTGCCATGATATTTGCAACGCAGTGATGGAGGCATCTCCGACCCCATAAAGTATGTATATTCTTGATCAGCAACACCAGCCGAGTCGATCTAGCCATGTCCGTCTGTCTGTCCGTCTGTCCGTCTGTCTGTCCGTCTGTCAGTTTCTACGCGAACTAGTCTCTCAGTTTTGGAGCTATCGTGCTGAAATTTTTAGTATAGTCTTATTTCTTTAGCACGCAGTATATAATCACGTTTATTTTACAACAAACAATTTTGTTTCATCTTTTGAGATTTTTTTTTGTGCTTAGTTTTATAGTTTTTAATTTAGACATTTTTTTCGTTTTGTTCCAGCGGGAGTACGTTTATCAGGTATTTTACACCAGGGCCTCACGAAATACAACTTCTGGAACCGTGACTTTCTTACGTTTTTTGCTTCGATTTGTATGGGGGCTGCAGACTATTGACTATTGACTAAGACTATTGATTTCGATTAAGAAATATTCAAACAATTTTTTTTAGAAAAATATGTCAAATGTACAAAAATGTAAAATTTTTGTCATTTTCCATAAAAGTTAAAAAAATAGTGAAAATATGGACAGTTAGTAAAAAATTAATTACCTGAAGAAACAAGAAGCAGACAGTAAAATGTTTTCTTTATTTTATAACTAATAAGTACATTAATAAATAAAAAAAACCAGAGGATCCATTACCAAGTTTTCTTGAAATTCGACCTGAAAGTTGCTCAAATTTCCTAAAACTGTTGTGTTTTGTTGAAAATGAAAAATAGGTCAACATTAATACGGTATAGTAAAAAAAAATCGTTGGCTATTAACATTTTCTATTTGTCATCTTTGAACAATTACCTATAAGATTTGGGTATTCAAAACATCGAACGCGAGCACAAAATTTTTGATTTTTGCAACGCCGTTTGTTCTAGAGGCCCCGTAGTGCGGCGGTCGAGGCCAAATTGCCTATTACGCATTCGTCACACTGTGCTTTAAATTTCTCCCATTCCTACAGTTTTTCTCCGATCGACCTAACATTTTTGGACAACATTCTGACACTTTTTACTATTATATACAACATTTTGGAAAAAATTAATTTAATAATTTATTAATTTTTGTAGGATAAGGGGCTGTCCATATATTACGTAATCACGATTTGTATGATTTTCGACCCCCCCCCCTATGTAATCAAGAGTAATCATTGGAGAAACCCCCTCCCCGATGATTACGTAATCATCAACATTTTGTTTCCCCATAAATTCATAAAAATATTTTTTTTTTAACATACATTTTGATATAAAATGATTACGTAATCATTGTCCAATAACCCCCCCTCCCCATATAATCAAACATAATCATTTCGCTGACCCCCTCCCCCCCTATAGGTGATTACGTAATATATGGACAGCCCCTAACCCCTTAAATATTTGACCTGGCAAGTGGAAATCAGATTCAGTGCGCTTAACAAGAGGTAATCCTCGAAATACGATCGCGCAAATTGTTTAGGTGAGAGGTCCCGCTTCCACACTTTTATAGCCCTTTAATTTTTTTAGCGCAACTTGAGGTGTTAAAGTGTGTGCACAAATAAGCCGAGCATAAAATGCCTGCACAGATAGGTGGAAATTTCTGCTGTTAAATGGTGAGCAGGAGCAGGTCTTCGGTGTTTCGCACAAAGTACCAGTATGTGTGTTTGTGTTGTAGATCAAATTAGAAGGCAAGTGCATGGAGTCAGAAATGTAAACGTAATAGTTGTGCCTTGTTAGTTGTCAACGCTTCGCTGATGCTGAATGATGGCGCCGACTGCGATAAGGACGACGTGGACGAGTTGTTAGCCGAAGCAATCGTAATGGAGGGGTGAAGGGCGAAAGTGTTTCAGATTTAATGACATTTAACGGACTCATAATTAAAATTTTAAATAAATAAAGAGCAAAAAATCCTTTCAGGAGAAAATATTAGAATTAAACAAACAAAATTATAATACCCTCTGTAAGGGTACAAACACTAGTTTCAACCAAGTGCTGCTCTAATTTTTGCTTGGAATTCAAGTAGAGCACAAGTTAAAGACTCCCTTAGAAATGCCCCCAATTCCAAGCACCAGAAACAACGCATTCAACTGCCAGAATCACGCTTAAGCTAACGATTTATGTGAGATTCTTTAAGCGAAATCCAAGTCAATTAGTTTCCTAATTCGTTTTACGAAAAGGAATTTATCGATTTTATCAGCAGACGTGCAGAAAGTAGTTAAGCCCAGTTCTCTCCAAGCCCTCTTCTCCCCTGCCAGTGTGTGCTGGGCGGGTGGCGTTAGTGTTAATAATGATGCCTGGTATTTGTGTGTCCGTGTGAGCTTTATGCCTTCTCAGTGGGAGCGTAAGCAATAAACCAGCCGCGTTGTTCATACGCCCCGTGAAGCATAACAAAAAAGCTCAAGAAGAAGCTAGCAATCCAGGGTTAATTAATTTAGATAAACAATTGTCTTCGAAGCATATTCCACTTATCGAATTGCTCAACGGAATAATGGTTGGACACCTAACTTAATTAATTATTATGATAATATTATTAACATATTTTTACCATTAACGTGATTTTAGTAATTTCCCATAATACATTTTGCTCGAGTATTGAAATACTATAGGTAAAGAAATTCTGTTAAGGGAAATTTAGATAAAAATGTGTGTTTAAATGAAATAATTTAAAACCTTTTAGCTCTATTAGTTGTCCACAAGAAAACATTTTTCAGTTTAATTTAAAAGATAAAGAAATCAGAAGTAACGATAAATGTTTTAATTCCTATTGTATTCATGTAAGAAAACAATAAATCTGTATTCCAGAAAATAATTTTCTCCAGATGGTTATTATGGGCAAATTTGCTTTGGCAGAATTTATGTCGGAGCTTACTAGCTGATGTCAGTATATGTCGAGCGTTAAATTAAAGAATTAAGTAGCATATTTAATAGCATATTTAAATATTAATAATGAAAAACTTGGGTGAATTCTTCAGTTGTTTTCTTCAGGAAACTCCTCTTAATACATCGCACGATCGCTGATTATGCGGCCTTTTGCAATAGAGACCAGACTTTTAGGGGGTCAGGTCACAGAGGCAGAATTGTTTCGGAGTCTTAAAGAATTTTTAATTGCTTTAAAAAGAAGTTTAATGCTTTCTTATTTATTTTTGCGGCCCGGCGGAAAGGCGTGCGGGGGCCAACAAACGGAAGTCTGGGGGCAAGGCGATGCCATAGACAAATTCCATTAAACTTTTGGTTCCTAAACTGTGTCAAAGTTTTTGCCGGGGAGTAGGCTTCCCTGGTCCGCTGGCTAAAGATAATTCACTGGAGAACGAGAGACGGAGACTCAGAAGCTCTCTGCGTAAAAGTTTTGGCGCAAAGTAAACTCAACTCCGAATGAAATGAAAATGCCACAGAGGCAGTCCAATAGGGTATAAGGAGCGGGTGGAAAGCCAAATCCCGGGTTTGAGCCCAGAGACTGGAGATTGAGGCTGGTGTTCTCGGCGAGCAATCAATTTCTGTTGACGTTGACAACAAGGCAAAAGTCCGGCCAAAGTTAGGGCTAAAAAAGAGCGGGCCGGCGGTGTTTGCGGGGAAGATGAGATGAGACGCGACGGAGGCAACAAATCAAAGCCGATGGCATTGCCAATGCCGATGCCTATGCCGATGTCTCTTAAGACGCCTGTCGAATTGTTCTGGACGTCAGGGCGTTACGCCCCCTCCAGCACCCACTGCCTCTGCCCGCTGCAATATCTCAATCTTAAGTCTGCTGCGGTTGAAGTGTATTTAAAAGTTAGATTAGTTTTTAATGTTTGTAGGGCAAGTTTTTCATGCTAATTTTTTTACTTTTCAGTATTTTCTATAATGCTGCTTCTTTCGCTCGTTTTGTTTGTGGTACATCGATAATTTGCATATAAATGTGTGTGGAAAGACTGCATATATGTACGAGTATGTACCTGAATTAATGCAATACAGAACTAATCAAAACATATTGCATAAAATAGCCACTCCATAAATTTAAACCAACGTCTAGACACATTGTAGCTACCTTTAAAATTGTACGAATACAATTATTTAAACTATTTTGGTTTCACAATATTAAACAATGAGCGAATTCCAGCAAAAACACAATTTTCACATTTCTTGTGATTAACTTTTGATCAACATTTTGTTTTAGATTAAAGCTTTAAAGCGCTTGTTTATGTTTCCTCATTTTTCGCAAACAGCTATTATATTTGTTTTAATCGTAGCCTCCAGGTCGACAAAAATCGTTCATCTTCCATCTGCCACCTTTCAGCAGTTGAATTAAAATACATACAGGAAAGAGCCCTCCTTCAGATGCAGCCATAAATAATGAATTATGAATGTCAAGGTGCCTATGTACGTGTGTGTCCTGAAGCCTTCTTGGCCTTCTATCCTGTAATGTTGCTCGTCCCTGGGGTCCAATAATGTTAAGAGGTCCGGGAGGTGGGCGGCCTTGGGCACAGTTAATAGAAACACTTTCTGTGTGCAGAAGTTATAAACATTTATGGCAGCTACTTAAAAATGTCAAGCAAAAAAATTATGATAATGATACGTGACATTTGAAAGCAATAACAATTTAGTTAGCACGCACTTTTTGATTATTTTTCTTCACCGCATACAGCCATCCCTGTTTCGACCTTATACCTTTGTGGCATTCTTTCATTATTTATGCCTTTTGGCCCCATAAAATTGAAAAATTGCTTTAAAAAATGCGCTCACATATATAACTGGGTATACCAAAATTAAATGCTTTTTATTTCCTATATGGGTATAATAACAATCATCGTAAACCACACATATATTATCTCTGAATACAACTTTCTGTTATTGCGCTAACTTACCAAGAAAGAGGACATAATGATAAAGTCGATTATGAGATACCCGATCATGAATCGTAGCGCCACATACATATTCATCTCTAGTTAACTTAAGCATATCAAATATGAATATAAACGTAATAACTATAAATATATAAGATAATATTTGATATATAAATCTGGAAAGTTATAAGGAAATTAGTGAAAGGAAACATTAATTCCCTAAGTTAAAATTATTGCATAGGAGCTATCCTATAGGAACTATTAGCAGAAAGTCGCCTCTATATGCTGCATTAGAAAATTTTTGAGTTGATTTGAGCTAGTTAATTTTTCACAAATTTTCATGCTTACGAAATTAACAGAAAATACTGGAAAACTAGACCAGAAAACAGGCCCAGATCCTCCGAGAAAAGCAAGCAAATAATGCAGCAACCAGCAACCAGCAACCAGTAACCAGCAACCAGCAACCAGCGGCAGTGGCAGTGGCAACAACATGAACAGCAAAGCACACATCCTGTGTGTCAACTGAATAATTCGTTGCATGCACAAAAGGCATGCACTCACATCCGGCTTCCTGTCATTCTTTTTGCTTGCCAGAGACAGAAAGGGTTGCCTTTTGCCTTTCGCAGAGCGAAATGGGCTGAGAGTGCCCAAGCCTCCAATTTATGTCTATGTATTTGCTGTTGTTGTCTTTATGGCTTGTTTGGTATTTGTTGCAACTTTTGTTTTGAATTCCTGCGGCCTTGTCACACGGCTCCATGAGCTCGCAGTTAAATTTATGTTTCAGCACAGTACACAGCCAACAATGAAGGGGCACTGGTTCATAGGTCGCCTGGGAAGGCTACGCGTCTTCCGCTTTTGTAAAGCAGCGCATAATCCACTGATTGCTCCCAAGGTTCAGCTTTCAACAATGAAGGACACAGCACATATCCATGGAGAAAACGGAGGACCAAGCAAGACCGGGCAACGTAGAGAAGAATGATGATGGGACAGGTGGGCTCAGCTCTAGCTGTCGGATCAACGGATGTGTTGCACTCGCTGCTGCACATATTCTCATCCAAAACGGGTGTATTTGCTACTTTATGCTGTTGCAGACTACAAAACAATGCGCTGTTTAACGAAAAGTTTCTTTTTAACGGAAAGAAATTTTTAATGAGTACTAAAAACCAAACCGGAGTAAGGTAAATGCAAGGAACGCATATAAAAATGTTTATTTAAAGGCATATATGCACAATCAAGGCTGTACCAACCACGTTTTATAGAAAAGTTTGAGACAAAATAAATAATTTATTTAATATTGCACAAAGTGATTAAAATTGGTTCAGACAAATTTATATAATTGTAAACACTTCATTTTTGTATATGTGACCGTGTAACATTAGTGACCAGTTTCGTATAATGTTATCGATAATAGTCCTAACGCATAGAATTAAGCTAGATTGGTAAGAAAAGAATATACGGTCACTTTGGTTTGACAAAAAGAAACGAGCAGCCCGAAAAATAAGGAGAAGAACGAAAATACGGAAAATTAAAAGCAATCCGACGTTATTAATTCAAAATTTATTTAGAATGGGATGTTATTACATAATAAGGGATGTTAACTTCGGCCCGAAGATGTTTCAAAATTTATTTAGAATGGGATGTTATTACATAATAAGGGATGTTAACTTCGGCCCGAAGATGTTTACATATTCTTACAGAAGATTACGGCTCATAGTGCGGTATTGGATCCGAGAAGTGGCGATTAATTCAAAAAACGTTTTTTGCGTTCGCTACATTAAATTATATTATTTTTATTATACATAAAAATCAGTATTTAACCGTATATCAATTTTTCTCCTTAACCTAACAGAGGCTGAGCATTCGGTTGTCAAAGTATCAAAACACTTTCGTTGTCTTTAAAGAAGTAAAAAAAATCACTTTATTGAGAATCAAATAAAAACACCTCTTAACGAGGTTAGATTAAAGTGACGATGGCACACTCAACACAAAAAATTTCTGATATCAAATTTTGTGACGATTAATAGTTATTTAAACAAAAATATTTAAAAAGTTTTTAATTAGTTTCAAAATCGGCACGCTGCCTATTTTGCCTTTTTAAATTTTTCAGCTAAGTGCCGATTTTGAAACTAATTAAAAACTTTTTAAATATTTTTGTTTAAATAACTATTAATCGTCACAAAATTTGATATCAGAAATTTTTTGTGTTGAGTGTGCCATCGTCACTTTAATCTAACCTCGTTAAGAGGTGTTTTTATTTGATATCAGAAGTTTTTTAAATGACTTATGTATGTACATACATAGGTCTTCCATTGTTTTTATAAGTTTTTGTTTGAAACTCAAATGGGAAAAATTAACAAACAAAATTCATATAAGAAGTTAGCTATATGGGAGCATTGCTACTAATTTTGATGAGAAAGCAAATTTTCGGAGATATGTGTTGTACCCCGAAATATCTCAAGGGATATACGGCCGGAAGTTACTATACAAATCGTGAAAACTATTTAAAAAAATTTTTAATCTAAAAAAAAAAATTTTTATTCTAAATTCTTAATTATAATATTTAGAAAATTTTTGTCAGGGCAAAGTAATTATCATATCAAAATACTTTTCCAACGACATATAGCACGTTTCTGTAACTTTAGTCGTTCAGAAGTTATGGGCGCGAGAAATTTCCTGTTTTCCCGCCAAAGTAGTGGAAAAAGCAAAAATTAGATTAAATAAAAAAAAAAAATTCAAACGATTTCTTTTAAATTTAAATGATATTAAATTTTTTTTGATGGCTTTAAATTTTATTGCATTGTGCACGTCTCTAAATGACTCTACATGAGTTTTTACATAAATGTATGTATAGTGCATGTAAAAGGTTAGGTATATGGGATCTTTGCTACTAATTTTAATGAGTAATATCTCGAGAAAGCGAATTTTCCGAGATATGTGTTATATACCAAAAGTTGAGCAATCTCAAGGGCTATATGGCCTTGAGTGAGTATCAAAATCGTTAGAGCCATTTTTAAGAAAACTTCAAAAACTTAAAAAAAAAAATTAATTTTAATTATAAATTCTTAAATATTATATTTATATAAATTATGTCAAGGCAAAGCTATTATCATTTCAAAATACCTTTCAAACGACATAAAGCACGATTCTGTAGCTTTAGTCGTTTAGAAGTTATGGGCGCGGGAAATCTGGCTTTTCTAGCTGTTTTCCCGCCAAACTAGCGGGAAACCCAAAAAGTCGTAGAACAAAAATTATTTAGCTCGAGCTGATTAATAAAACAAAAGTGGTTCCAGGACTTTAAAACAAAAAATACCACAGACAAACAGACAAACAGACAAACAAACAAACAAACAAACAGACAAACAACAGGACAAACGTTTTCATTTCGGAAAGGCCGTTGAAATCTTGTTTATTGAATATCTTTTGAACGGAGTATCGGATCAGGACGATCGAGGTGTCATTCGACGCGTATTTAAAGCTAGATCACAACAACCTTAAAAATTTGGGGGTTTTTGCTCAACCGGCCCCAATTGCTCCAATTTTCAAAATTGTCAATTTCGCACTTTCACTCTCATTTCTCCTAAAGTTATCAGTTTTTGAAAAATCTTAGTATGCAGTTTCAAAGAGGTTTACAATACCTTTCGATCAAGATATAAATGGTTCTGATCGGACTATCGTAGCAGATTTTCAATTCTACGGCTGTATATAGTAGTCTCCTTGCGCACCACAGTCTCGGTGCTCATCGTCACTACGTGGACTGCCGTCCACAGTGATTTATAGTATATATTTATAGTTTCCTTAATCAAAAATATACGCAAAATAATTGTGCAATATTTAAGATAATAAATGTTACTATTTTTAAAATATTTTTTAAACATTATTACTTTCAATTTTATAATTAAAATGATAGCAAAAACCAAAAATTCCACATTTTTTAGCTTTAGGTAGAGAAAAAGTAATGCGCCACGCGGTCCAATGCGATAATTTAAATGGGGTGTTATTCCCTAGATATTCAGCTTAACTGCCACATTCACACAATTTTGCACAATTTTGCACAAATTTGTGCAAATTTAATTTTAGTGGATATTCTGATAGCTCGCACACCACAAGCGCGGGCGTTGCGCTTCCAGCTGATATTCGAAAACCCGCCGAGATCAGTACTAGCGCCCATGAGACTACTTCAACAAAATAAATAAATAACATCTTACGTAAAAATAAAATTATTTTTTTAATTAATGGGTAAAAATGCCAAATGGAAAACAGTTTTACGTGTTTTTAGATTTTTTTCAAAACATATTTTGAGTTTTTTTAAAACTCAGTTAGTCGATGTTAGTAAGACTCTGGGAGATTTTTAGGTCTGTAAATTACAATAAATAGTTTTAAATAATTTGGTATTTTTAGTAAAAAAGTTAATAAATAGACTATGTTTTATAAGGCAGCTATAAAATATAGTGGTCAGATTTTGATCAAACTTTTTCTTAAAATCAAAAATAATTTGAAACTTCTTACCTAAAAATTTGGTTTAAAAATTTAAAAAAAAAAATCAAAACAAAACAAATTAAAAAAATTAATATTAATCTTAAAAATTAAGAAAACAATTGAACTTAAAAACAAACCTTATTTTTTACATAGTTTTATCAGATCTAACAGGACAACAAAATGTCTCCATTAAAAATATGTCCACCTGATTTGATCGCCACTTTTGGGGTCCAATACCCCACTGTGAGGCTTTATGTATAAATACATCAAACTTAAACCGTCAGCATTGATTAGTACTGCATGTTTAAAGAGTTTCAAGTTATGTTATAATTTATAACTTATAAAAACCAAGTTATAACTGTTCCTTGCAGTTCTTCAGACTTTTTATTACTTCGTAAGGGTATTGTATTGCAGTATAACCTGCTTACAATTTTCCGTATACGTTACCCTCTACCTGACACAGCACCTAGCAGGCCAAGGCGTGAACTCTTTCATAGTCAAAGTCTCAATCGGCAGTCCACAGCCAGTATTAATTTTGCATATGAATACGAACGCTATGGACCACTGGATTTGTATTCGTTGTCAGCGCAGGTCTAGTGGACTGCGCTGCAGTCTCCTTTTCTAGTATTCCTGTAGCTACTTTTCTTATGTATAGTACATATATTGCATGCAACAAATTTAAAAAGAGTCTAAAAAAAAATCAAGCCCCATTATACACACCTGTCATGTGGCAGCCCTCAATATTGCCAGCCCTTTAAGCTGTGTAGCTCCAACAGATATTTTGGAATAGTGCTTACTTACAGCATTGCCTTTTATCTATTGGAGTTAAAATTTAGATCGAAAAAGTTTCTTCCTAATGTTATTAACGCTAAACAAGAAAAAAGGGTAACTTCGGTAAGCCGAAGTTTGCAATTGTATCATTGAAAATCGATTCATTTCTGTAAACTTACAAAAATATCGAAGTTTGTAAACTACAATTAGAATTACTTACACATTTAACATTTTAGGTGTAGAATTTTACATTTTCATATAAATCAACCTCTCCTCTCTATGGCAGCTATTAGTTAGTTAGTTAGTTAGTTATCCGATCTGAAAGAAATTTAAGCCGTAATTCCTTAAACCGTAAACGTAAAACCGTAAAAAACAGCTATATCTCGAAATTTATAAATATACGTTGAAAAACAGGGAAGTTTACGAGGTGTGTTCAAAAAGTATCGCGAATTTTGTGTTTTTTCAAAAATTATTTATTTTTTTATGAATATCTATTTTGTTTCCTTCAAAGTAATTCCCATGAGATATTATACACTTGTGCCAACGGATTTTCCAATCTTCGAAGCACTTCAAAAAATAATTTTTTTTTTAATCTTGTTCAGCTCCTCCTTCGATGCCGTCTTTATCTTGTCAAGCGTAGCGTAACGTCGTCCTTTCATGGGCCTCTTCAGTTTAGGGAAACAGAAAAAGCCTCAGGGGGCCAGATCTGGGAAATACGGTGGCTGCGGCATCATTAGTGTGTTGTTTTTGGCCAAAAAGTCGCGCACAAGCAACGATGTGTGAGCAGGAGCGTTATCGTGGTGCAAAAGCCACTTTTTGTTCTTCCCCAAATCCGGGCGTTTCTGGCGGATTGCTTCGCGCAACTTGCGCATAACTTACAGGTAATATTCCTTATTGATTCTCTAACGGTGATTCGACGATTAGCTAATACCATTTTCTCCACTTCATTAATTTTTTCGTCTGTTGTTGAAGTCCTCAAGCGTTCGGCACGCTCTTCGTCGTTCACATCTTCTCGGCCTTCTGAGAACATTTTGTACCACCGATAAACGTTGCTTCGGTCCACGGTAGCTTCTCCGTATGCCACAGTCAACATTCCGAATGCATCCGCGCTCTTAATTTCCTTTTTCACACAAAATTTGATACAGGTTCTTTGATCCATTTTTTTTGAATAGGAAAAAATCGAAGACGATCCAAAACACGTGCAAGCAAAGCAACTGTCAACAATTAAGTGAACATCCAAAATGGCCGAGCTTGTCGGCATAAGTGAGAGACATGAGTACCAACATAACGCCACAAAAAAATCGAAATTCGAATATACATTCCGACATATATACTTGTAGTAACTGCAGTAGGAAGAAGACTATTTGCAAAGTTTTATTAAGATAACTCAAAAACTGAGAGACTAGTTAGCGTAGCAACGGACAGACAGACGGACAGACAGACATGGCATAATAGACTCGGCTGGTGATGCTGATCAAGAATGGGGTCGGAGATGCTTTCTTCACTGCGTTGCGAACTTCTGGACCAAATTATAATAAAGCCAAGACGTATTTTTTATACCCGGTACCCATAGGGTACAAGGGTATTATAAGTTTGTGCCAACCAAGAATGTATGTAACAGGCAGAAGGAGGCATCTCCGACCCCATAAAGTATATATATTCTTGATCAGTATCACCAGCCGAGTCGATTTAGCCATGTCCGTCTGTCCGTCCCTGTGAAACAACAGATCTCAGATACTATAAGACCTAGAGTTACCAAATTTGATGACAACATTGGAATCTGTTTCACGCAGATCAAGTTTGTTTTAAAATTTGGCCACGCCCACTTCCGCCCTCAAAAATCATAAAAAACGTTAAATAAGCTATACTCGTTTTTTTTTCGGGTAAAAGTTAATAAATACAAAAAATGAATGAAATAGAGCGGACGTTTCCTGAAAATTTCAGTAAAATCGGATAATAAACATGGGAGATATTAGCAATAAGGTTCGAATTTTAAAACCCCCCCTAAGGCGCTGCTGAGTAGCCTGTAGCCGTCTAGGTCGTGGGTTCGAGCCCCGACCTCGCCAAAACTTTGTATTGTTTTTTTCCTCTGTTTTTTTTTTGCATTTCTTCCTTTTTCCTTTGTTATTATACGCGGAGAACAACTAGAAAAAAATTTTAGAATAAAAATACAAAACAGAAAATATTTTGGTTTTGTGTGGGATTGAGCTCGTGCCAATTTTGCAAAATGTAGATGCACCGGCTGCTTAGACAACTGGGCCATTATATATGTTACATATGAAGCGCCATTTTCATACCAAGTATGCTTCGACAACTGTTAACCTAATTTTGGCGGAACTGAAATAAAATTGCCAGAGATTGTCACATCTAATAGCTTCTACATTTTCTTAATGAAAAGATGCTTTTTATTGTCATAGAAAAGTGTGTGTGAAAGAGAAAAGAGATCGACTATTGACCAAAAAAATTGCGCCAAACTACAGAAAAGAACGAGCGTGACCAAGAAATGACAAAAAATAAAAAAAATCACTTTCATAACTCAACTTTGCCGAGCAGAAAAAATGAATAAGAATCTTAAATAAAAATGTAAAAAAAATCTTTGGCATGAGCGGGATTAGAACTCAGAACTTCTTGCATAATAAAACGATGGCCCATCGCTTAGACGCCTCGGCTATGCTCCTCACTGCGCAATAGACAGCGATTGATACTTCTAATAGCCTCCAGACTCTTTCAATCAGAAGGCGGTTTGTTTATTGTAACAGAGACGCACAAAACAAGTGTGTGTGAAAGAGAAAAAATATCGAATCTTGACCAAAAAAATGGCGCAAAACTACAGAAAAGAACGAGCGTGACCAAGAAATGACAAAAAATAACAAAATTCACTTCCATAACCCAACTTTGCCGAACTGGTATAAAATGTATTAATTAAATAAAAAGCAGAATAAATGAATAAGAATCTAAAATAAAAATGTAAAAAAATTCTTTGTCATGAGCGGGATTAGAACTCAGAACTTCTTGCATAATAATGCGATGGCCCATCGCTTAGACGCCTGGACTGTGCTCCTCATTGCGCAATAGACAGCGATTGATACTTCTAATAGCCTCCAGACTTTTTCAATCAGAAGGCGGTTTGCTTATTGTAACAGAGACGCACAAAACAAGTGTGTGTGAAAGAGAAAAAAGATCGACTGTTGACCAAAAAAATTGGCGCAAATTTATTATTAAGTCGGGAGCTAATTCGAGCGCTGATTTAATTTTTAATTAAGGAGTATCTAAACCAACAAACGTCTGGGTACTGGGTATCTCACAGTCGAGCACTCTCGGCTGTAGCTTTCTTACTTGTATTATTATAAGTTAGTGCCAACCGAGAATGTATGTAACAGGCAGAAGGAGGCATCTCCGCCCCCATAAAGTATATATATTATTGATCAGCATCACCAGCCGAGTCTGTCCGTCTAGAGTTACCAAATTTTGTGACAAAATCTGCTGCACGCAGATCAAGTTTGTTTTAAAATTTGGCCACGCTCACTTCCGCCCTCAAAAATCATAAAAAAAAGTAAAATAAGCTATACTCGTTATTTTCGGGTTAAAGTTAATTGATAAATAAATTAACGTTAAATAACGGACGTTTTCTGAAAATTTCAGTAAAATCGGATGATAAACATACGAGATATTAGCAATAAGGTTAGAATTTTAACACATTTCCCTAAGGCACTGCTTTTGCTGTTGCAAGCTGTAGCCGACAGGTGGCGCATTCGAGCCTTGCCCGCGCGATTTAATGGCGCCACCTGCAGAAGAAACGACAAAAGAATAGAGCAAAAAAATGACAAAAAATAACAATTCATTTTTTGGCGTCCATATAAAATGTATCATTCATATTTAAGTACGACATTAAATTGTTTAGCTCGGAAGCTAATTCGAGAGGCGATTTATTTTAAGAAGTATCGAAGTAGAGTATGATAATGTATGTACAATTTTAAATAGCCTTTTAGTGTAAAGCACAAACGTTTAGGTACCGGGTATCTCACAGTCGAGCACTCTCGACTGTAGCTTTCTTACTTGTTTTAAGTTGGTTGCGTAATAGCGCAATCAAATAGATTTATAGTGGACTTTTAAAATGAGGTAAAATGAGACTTTTATAAAGCCACCTACTTAATTCAAATTACAGTGTTCGACGGCCTGCCAGCTTTACTAGATGCGGTGAAAGTCGAACTTAGCTATGAAAAAAGCTAAATTGGTTTAAATAAAATAAATATGTTTACAGGGCACTCGAAGTGTAACCAATAAAAAATAGGCCATATATTCAGTTTGGAAATTTACTTTTATTCAATTCAAAGTTCAAAATGTGTAAAAGAAATAAAAATAAATTCAGAAAAAAATCATTTTTGCTCGATATGACCGCTTTTTGACTTGCCTTTTTGCTTCCTTGGCCGGCACTAAGTTTAACAATTCCTTGGTATTAGTTTCTCAGTGCTTATTAAGAGAAATGTTAAACATCTGGATATTTGTATGAATAAGTGATATCTGAAATAATTTAGTTTTTTCAATGAACTTTCACATAATGTCTCCGCATAGCCTAAAACTAGACGAGATCCAAAGAAAGACTTTTCGCTAAGGAAAGTCTTATGCTGAAGGTCTGCCAGAATCATTGGGCAACACCGGAGTGAATCAAGTTAGACTGCAACCGTGGCAGAAAAATATTTATGATATGTGCTGCATGCGCAGCAGTAAAACAACAATTTTTTCACACTCACTTACCTGGAAAGGGGTGAAACAAGGCAGCGCAGTCGGAAATTTTTGTTGCACTACACTGCAGTTAAGTAAAATGAATTGCTTGCCATTTATTTTGGTTGCTTATCATATAAATTGCAGTCGCTTGCCTGCAAGTCATTATTTGGCACATTTGCGCTCAATGACTGCACATATTTTTTAGTCCTCCACATTTCTTCAGCCAGCACAGCGTTAAATAGGAGTGACGAACCGGAAGCTTGCAGATACAACAACTGCTGACCCAGTGGAGTCGGAGCTCAGCAAAAGGACCTGGCCGGCCGGTATTATGCACTTGACTTCATCTTCGACCTCCTTACTGAGCACACACATCTTAGCCAAGGTTCGAGCTTGCATCCAGAAGGTGCCTCATGAACGTGGCAGCCTTTTTATCTTCGATATACCTGCAATTGCACACGGAATCCACCGCCCACTCATATGAATTTAAAGATGTTTTTCTGTTCAGTATTTAGGAAGCAGTAGCAGCTAGGGATTGCCAAAATTATTCCAGACTGCATTTTTCCTTTACAAAATTTAAGGTTTACACTTTAATGAATTTGTTTTTATGAAACCAAAAATACTTTAACGTAATTCTAGGTTCTAGGGCAAGTACAAATTTTTAATCAGCACTCGACTCAGCGTTTTGTAAGCCTAGGACCAAGTGTCAACAGCAAAGTGATAAGCATTGAATTTAGACTTTATAAATATGTATGGTATCAGTATAGATGCATCAACGAAAATATTAAGCTAAGCTGTGTAAACACCGTGAGGAAAAAATCCAACAATATTCATAAGGCTATTTAAGCAAAAACATTTAGGAAAGCTACACTCGAGTGTGACCAGATGTGAAATACATGGTTTTGGTACCATTGTGGGTTAAATTATTTACAAGTAGTCTCTGAGATCTACAGACGGATATGGCTAAATCGATTTGGCTGTTGATGCTTATCAGGAATAAGTATATATACTTTATGGGGTCGGAGATGCCTCCTTCTGTCTGTAACAAATAGGAATCGGGTATAAAAATATAACAAGTAAGAAAGGTACAATCGACTGTGCTCGACTGTGAGATACACGGTACCTAAACGTTTGCGCTTCACACTAAAAGGCAATTTAAAATTGTACATACATTATAATAGTCTACTTCGATACTTCTTAAAAAAAATCGGCTCTCGAATTAGCTCCCTAAACCTAAACAATTTAATGTCATACTTAAATATGAATGATACATTTTATAGGAACACATAAAAACCCGCTCAATCGGCGTCAAAAAATGAATTATGTTATTTTTTGTCATTTCTTGCTATATTCTTTTGTCATTTCTTCTGCAGTTGGCGCCATTATATCGCACGGCCAAGGCTCGAGTGCGCCACCTGTCGGCTACCGTTTGCAACAGCAGTGCCTTAGGGCGGTGTGTTAAAATTCTAACCTTATTGCTAATATCTCCCATGTTTATGTTGATTTTTGAGGGCGCAAGTGGGCGTGGCCAAATTTTAAAACAAACTTGATCTTCGTGCAACAGGTTCCAATGTTGTCACCAAATTTGGTAACTCTAGCTTTTATAGTCTCTGAGATCTGTTGTTTCACACGGACGGACAGACGGACATGGCTAAATCGAATCGGCTGGTGATGCTGATCAAGAATATATATACTTTATGGGGTCGGAGATGCCTCCTTCTGCCTGTTACATACATTCTCGGTTGGCACTAACCCATAATACCCTTGTACCCTATGGGTACCGGGTATAAAAATCAATGACTTACAATTTAGCTACGGAGACATCAATTACACCATTATTATTCTAATTGGTATGCACCGTTTTAAGTTATTCTTTTACCATGTTAAAAAGTTCATCTAGGAGAACAAGCAAAAGTAAAAAATAATTATAATAAAAAATTTTGTTTTTATTTAAGTTTTTCTTCAACTCTTTGTGTATTAATTTAGCTTTACAAACATCAGTTTTTGTAAGGAGTCGTCTCCAAGGTCTGATCCGTCAGCATTAACTTAAGTGCAAAAAAGGATCTCTCTACAATGACTTGAGTTGCGGGCGTTGATTATCAAACACTTCAGTAATGTGCGATATTAAACAGTTTGTAAGTATTATTTATATTAATTTAAATGTATGTTAAATAATTTTTATTGTGAAGGGTGGGGATTATCCGAAAAAAAGATTTTTTTTTTAAAGATATTCAAAATTGTTTTAAAGCAGTTTTTGAGATAATACAAATCTGCATATAAAACTGAAAGAAAACGAATCCTTGTTGATTTGTTCTCCCACAACAGTTTTTTAAAGTAGAAGCTTTGAAGTGCATTTTGCAAAACTATAAAAAAATCAATTCTTATGCATTGTGAAAATTTTATTTCTATAAAATGCACTGTTAAATTAAAAGTAAAGTGATTAAAGCTTTAAGATGACCCCTTTTTAAAAATTTTGAGAAAATTTAAAACTATATTACATTATATTTAAAATTTTTTTTTTTGTAAATCCTTAAAAAGCAAAATGTATACCCCTGCAGGGTATTATAATTTTGGTCAGAAGTTTACAACGCAGTGAAGGAAGCATCTCCGACCCCATAAAGTATATATATTCTTGATCAGCATCGCCAGCCGAGTCGAATTAGCCATGTCCGTCTGTCCGTCTGTCTGTCCGTTTGTCTGTCCACGCAAACTAGTCTCTCAGTTTTTGAGCTGAATAAAACTTAGCAGATAGTCTTTCTATTGCAGTTATCATATATGTCGGAACGGCTAAAATCGGACCCTATATTTTATAGCTGCCATTGGAATGATGGCGAAATTAATGTAAAAAATATTATAACTTCCCTGTTTTTCAACGTATTTTCATAAATTTCGAGATATAGCTGTTTTCAATTTCATTAAGATCGGGCAACTATATCATAAAGCTAACATAGAAACGATCGGTTAATTTGTAAAATTCTACACGTAAAATGTTAAATGTGCAAGTAAATGTTACAAAAATGTACAAAGTTCGATATTTTTTAATTTTACCAAAATGGATCGACTTTCAATGATCCAATGCAGACTGCAAGGGTATACAAACTTTGGCTTGCCGAAGTTAGCTTCCTTTCTTGTTATAATCTTGCAGAGGATAGATTAATTTTGCCATGATATTTGCAACTCAGTGAAGGAGGCATCTCCGACCCCATAAAGTATATATATTCTTGATCAGCATCACCAGTCGAGTCGATCTAGCCATGTCCGTCTGTCCGTCGGTTTCTACGCGAACTAGTCTCTCAGTTTTTGAGCTATCGGGCTGAAATTTTCAGCATAGTCTTATTTCTTTAGCACGCAGTATATATGTCGGAACGACCGAAATCGGATTACTATATCCTATAGCTGCCATAGGAATGATGGCGAAATTAATGTAAAAAAAATGTTAACTTCTCTGTTTTTCAACGTATTTCTATACATTTTGAGATATAGCAGTATTTATAGTTCTAGAATTACGGTATTCATTTCATTAAGATCGAACAACTATATCATATAGCTGCCATAGAAGCGATCGGTCGATTTATATGATGATATGATTTATATGTTAAATTCTACATGTAAAATGTAAAATTTACAATATTCGATATTTTTTCAACATTACTAAAATATTTCGATTTTCAATGATCCAATTGCAGACTGCAAGGGTATACCAACTTCGGTTTACCGAAGTTAGCTTTCTTTCTCGTTTTTACATTAATTTCGCCATCATTCCTATGGCAGCTATAGGATAGTAGTCCAATTTCGGCCGTTTAATTTAGACATATATACATATATATATAAAGAAATAAGACTATGCTGAAAATTTCAGCCCGATAGCTAAAAAACTGAGAGACTAGTTCGCGTAGAAACCGACAGACGGAAAGACGGACAGACAGACAGACGGACAGACGGACATGGCTAGATCGACTCGACTGGTGATGCTGATCAAGAATATATATACTTATGGGGTCGGAGATGCCTCCTTCACTGCGTTGCAAACATCTGGTCAAAATTATAATACCCTCTGCAAGGGTATAAAAATTTTAACTTCTCTGGTTTTGAGCGTAATTCTATAAATATTGAGATATAGCAGTTTTTTATGGTTCTAGAATTACGGTTTTTATACCCGGTACCCATAGGGTACAAGGGTATTATAAGTTTGTGCCAACCGAGAATGTATGTAACAGGCAGAAGGAGGCATCTCCGACCCCATAAAGTATATATATTCTTGATCAGTATCACCAGCCGAGTCGATTTAGCCATGTCCGTCTGTCCGTCTGTCCGTCTGTCCGTCCGTGTGAAACAACAGATCTCAGAGACTATAAGAGCTAGAGTTACCAAATTTGGTGACAAGATTGGAATCTGTTGCACGCAGATCAAGTTTGTTTTAAAATTTGGCCACGCCTACTTCCGCCCTCAAAAATCATAAAAAACGTTAAATAAGCTATACTCGTTTTTTTTCGGGTAAAAGTTAATAAATACAAAAAATGAATAAAATAGAGCGGACGCTTCCTGAAAATTTCAGTAAAATCGGATGATAAACATGGGAGATATTAGCAATAAGGTTAGAATTTTAACACACCGCCCTAAGGCACTGCTGTTGCAAGCTGTAGCCGACAGGTGGCGCATTCGAGCCTTGGCCGTGCGATATAATGGCGCCAATGTACATATGTATGTACAATGTAGTGTATGTACATTTTTAAATTGCCTTTTAGTGTGAAGCGCAAACGTTTAGGTACCGGGTATCTCACAGTCGAGCACAGTCGAATGTAGCTTTCTTACTTGTCAGTTTTTTAAGATTGGACAAGTATATCATATAACTGCCATAGAAGCGATCGGTCGATTTATATGAAAATGTAAAATTCTATATGTAAAATGTAAAATTTACAAAATTCGATATTTTTTCAACAGTACTAAAATGGTTCGATTTTCAATGATACAATTGCAGACTGCAAGGGTATACAGACTTCGGTTTACCGAAGTTAGCTTTCTTTCTTGTTTATCTTAAAATGTTTAAGGACCAATTCCCGCTGTTCAATAGTTGAACAGGGGCTGGTTCCTCTAAAATGAAAACAACTTTTCTGCCAGTGTACCCAAAAAAAAGTTAAATATTAAAAAAATAGCTGATATTGTGTTTAAAAAGAATCCATAAAAAAAAGTTTATCATGGATCACAATTTACGAAATACATTTACCTAAAGTTCTTGCACGAAATAAGCTGTGACATTGAAGAAGTCAATATTTTGGTTTTTTTGTAAATTTTAATATTATTGAATGGAATTGAAAACCAATTAGGTATTTTTATATATATTAGAATACTACTTTAAAAACGTGCATTAAACTTTTGTTGATATCTCATATAGTTTATGTGCTACACGACTTTAAAGTTTGGTTGAAACTTTGCACGAAATAAGCTGTGAGCCACTGTATATTATATAGTTGTCTGATTCTAATAAAACTAAACTAATTCTAAAATAGTAAGAAATGGCTATATCCGGAGTTGATGTAAATCTGTTGAAAAACAACGAAGATATAATTTTGTTTCTTTGAGTTTTGTGATCATTCCAATGGGAGCTTTAGGATATAGTTGTCCGATTTTTAGGATTTTTTTTTAAATGCAATTAAATAAAACGAATAATGTCAAAGTTAAAACTTGATCTTCGAATAAATAATTTAATTATGGCAAAAAAACCAAAACAAAAAATATATATATATATATATATTTTGTAATCTAAAATAAAAAGTTCACTGATGATCTCCTTGGTAAGAGTGAAACAGGCTGTATGGACAAACCTGCTGCATTTGTCTTCTGACAAAACGATCTGTGTATCTGGCAATTAATAGTCAACAAATCTGATTTCTGTATATCAAGTTGACTATAGACCTCGAGTTGGCGCAAATTATTAATAATGAAAATAAAGGTTCGACAAATCAGAATAAAGAGAAAAAAAAAAAAAAAAAAAGAAAAAACTAAATAAATCTTATGATCTTATCTTATCTTACTAACTTCAAAAAATACCTCATACAATTTTTTTGCTACAGGGCTCTGCTGATTTAAGTCGTTGCTTTTTTTTTTTAAGTCGTTTAAATGAACAGCTAGCCTAGCCTAGCCTTTAACCCAACCATTCCCCATTTTAAGATTTTTATCTGTGATTAAGATTAATTATCTGTGATTGATTATTTATTATTATTAATAATTTTTTTCTCTGCACATCTATATTTTTCAATGTAATCAACTGTTACAACAAACGTTATGTTGCCCAAACAACAAGCAGTCGCTTCACTGAAATTCAAAGCAAATCCACGCTTAACAATAGACTTAAAGTGTTGTGTAAGTCTTTCGTAAAATTCGTCCAAATTAAGTTGATCTGATCTGTTGGCCCCGCTTGTGATTACCGTCCCCAGCTTCTGTTCCTATCGCTTCTGTTTGTCGGCGTTGCGGCGCGTCTGGAGCCAGCCACGCCAATTACTTGGCTGCCCTGCAACCCTTGGTGCGCCGCCCAGCTCGCAGCTCCCCAGGGAGCCGTAAACTACACCGTTTGTAAATTCATAACATAATTGTTGAAATGTCAATAAAACACTAACACAAGATTCTAACTTCAATGATTGAATTATGAAAAGAGTTGTCTTTTCGAATTCCTCTTACATTTTTTCACTCAAAGTTTAATATTTGTCGATCTATTGATAAATTATCTGACATTATTTGTATAGATTGCGATATCATCTACAAACAGATGGTAAATACAGAAGCTTTGTTGCATATGTTAAAGAAGAATCGCATTTTTAGCGTAATAACCTTAAGAGTTTCCCAAGACTCAGTCCCTGAACTGATTTCCGGTTTACTAAAAAACCGCTACATATCGAAATTTAAAGAAATGCGTTGGAAAATAGAGAACTTATAATTTTTTTTACATTAATTTTGCCATCATTCCTAAGGCAGCTATAAGATATAGTTGTCTGATTTCGTCCGTTCCGACATATATACTGCTTGACTGCATATATGCTGAAAATTTCAGCCCGATAGCTCAAAAACTGAGAGACTAGTTCGCGTAGAAACCGACAGACAGACATATGGACAGACAGACGGACAGACAGACGGACAGACAGACAGACGGACAGACAGACGGACAGACAGACGGACAGACAGACGGACATGGCTAGATCGACTCGGCTGGTGATGCTGATCAAGAATATATATACTTTATGGGATCGGAGATGCCTCCTTCACTGCGTTGCAAAATTCAAGGCAAAATTATAATGCCCTCTGCAATGGTATACAAATTATAACCTAGCCTTTCCCAATTTTAAGATTTTTATTAAGTTTATTTAATTATCTATGATTGATTATTTATTATTATTAATAATTTTTTTCTCTGCACATCTATATTTCTTCAATGTAAACAAATGTTGCAACAATCTTTCTGAACCCCAAGCAATTGCTATATAAGGAAGCAGACGCTTCAATGAGATTCAAAACAAATCCACGTTCAACAATGGACTTAAAGTGCTATGTAAGATTTTCTTAAAATTCGTCTAAATTAAGTTGATCTGATCTGTTGACCCCGCTTGTGATTACCTTCCCCAGCTTCTGTTCCTATCGCTTCTGTTTGCCGACGTTGCGGCGCGTCCGGAGCCACCCACGCCAACTACTTGGGCGCCCTGCACGCCTTGGTGCGCCGGGCAGCCCGCACCTCCCCAGGGAGCTGTAAACTAGAGTCCCATTACACCGTTTGCAAATTCATAACATAATTGTTGAAATATATAAAAAAAAAGGCTAAATTTTTTCAAATGAACAAAAAATTGTATAAATCAATTGATCCACCTCACACTTTCTTAAAACCTGAGCTTCAAGTTCTGGTGATGCTGAAAAGAGTCTTATGCGGATTCATGAGGTTAAAAAATCTGGCGGACAAAAGAGCATATCGTCGTGCTGAAAACGATCTTAAGAAATAGCTTATTCCACAAGGTCCCCAGGCGCAGTATCTGAGACTAATCCGGGTCAAATGGCTGGCGTGGAGGCTTTACATCACCAAAGAAGCAGCAACGAACGCTGTGCATCCGTTAACCAGATGGCACTACTTACACCAACTTCATTTTATACCATTTATTTTATTTTTTTTTTTTTAAATGTAGCCTTTTTTATAGCTAAAACCGACTGTTTATCACATTGTAAAGTCTAAAGGCGTTGTCCAACACTGTACCTCTAAACTAGTAAACATCGGGCAACAAATTTAAAAAAAATTATCTTTCTTTAATTTCTCCCAAAATTTAGATACACATGAATTCGCGTTTTGTTTGACTAGTTGAGGCACAAAATATCATCGATATCGATATCAATAAAATGTATAATATAGAATTAGACAGGAAATTTTTAAAGAAAGCGAAACCAACTTATTCGGAAGATTGATTCTATCGATATCGTTCAATTTTTAAGCTGACTAAATTGCGCCAGGCTAAGCGAGCTTTAATATTTGTAATTTTGAAGAGTCTCGAGCTGATGTTGTCTCAATGAATATTTAGTAAATTCGTTTATGAATTTTTTGAAAACAAAAATTGACTAAGTCTAATCATAAATAATTAGTTTACGACGCAACATAAATTAAGTATAATACCGTCTGCAAGGGTATAATAATATCGATCTACTTTTTTAGAATGTATTGCTTTGAGTTGATACTGAAAATAATTTTTTTCGGACTTTCTGCGGGCCTTTAATCTTTGATATTAAGAGCAGCCCAGGTCAACGAGTAATCTTCCAGTACACAGATTGTACATTTATACATATGAACACATGTATGTATACACATATCAAATGTACATTTAGTCACTCAAACATTTCTTTAACAATACATGCTTGTCTTAAGAAATTAGGTTCAGTTCACAGAGTGGTTTTTATACCCTTGCAGAGGGTATTATAATTTTGCCATGATATTTGCAACGCAGTGAAGGAGACATCTCCGACCCCATACAGTATATATATTCTTGATCAGCATCACCAGCCGAGTCGATCTCGCTATGTCCGTCTGTCTGTCTGTCTGTCCGTCTGTCGGTTTCTACGCGAACTAGTCTCTCAGTTTTTGAGCTATTGAGCTGAAATTTTCAGCATAGTCTTATTTCTTTAGCACGCAGTATATATGTCTAAATTAAACGACCGAAATAGGACTACTATATCCTATAGCTGCCACATGAATAATGGCGAAATTAATGTAAAAAAAATTTTAACTTCTCTGTATTTCAACGTATTTCTATCAATTTTGAGATATAGCAGTATTTTTAGTTCTAGAATTACGGTCTTCATTTCATTAAGATCGAACAACTATATCATATAGCTGCCATAGAAGCGATCGGTCGATTTATATGAAAATGCAAAATTCTACAAGTAAAATGTAAAATTTACAAAATTCGATATTTTTTCAACATTACTAAAATGGATCGTTTTCAATGATCCAATTGCAGACTGCAAGGGTATACCAACTTCGGTTACCGAAGTTAGCTTTCTTTCTCGTTTGTTATATTTTGAAACTATCAATTTAAGAATTTAGTTAAAAACGAGCAAGAAAAGTTAACTTCGGGTGAAGCCGAAGTTTATATACCCTAGCAGATACTAGTACAAATAAAATAAGGGGATCCCGTATTTATCCATCGTTCCTACGTCAGCTATAAAATATAGTCGTTCGATTTGCATAATTTGCACTTTAAGCTCCGTACTCAGACACACGAAAAGTGTTTTTAAGCAACACGATAGAGCGAGAGGGTGAGTATTTACCTCTCGTTTTGGCTCAATGCTTAGGAACACTTTTCGCGGTCTGAGTACGGAGCTTTAAGAAAGAAAGCTAACTTCGATAGGCCGAAGTTTGTATACCCCTGCAGTCTGCGATTGGATCATTGAAAATAAATCCATTTTGGTAAAATTAAAAAAATGTCGAAGTTTGTAAATTTTTATAACATTTTATATACTTATATAATTTTTCATTTTCATATAAATCAACCGAAAGTGCGTTGAAAAACGGAGATGTTATAATTTTTTTATATTCATTTTCCGATCATTTTTATGCTAGCAATAGGATATAGTGGTCCGATTTCGGCATATATAAATATATATGCCAAAGACTATGCTGAAAATTTCAGCCCGATAGCTCAAAAACTGATAGACTGGCTTGCGTAGAAAACGGCAGACAGACGGACATAGCTAGACTCGGCTAGTGATGCTGATCAAGAATATATTTATTTTATGGGGTCGGAGATGCCTCCTTCAATACGTTGCAAATATCAAGACAAAATTATAATACCGTCTGCAAGGGTATAATTATAATAAAAATAAAAGAAACATTGAAAACGAGTTCGATTTAAGTATTTTATTTTCCAGTATTTAGGTTATCCTTCCTAGTAGCGTCCGCCGTGACCTTGCTGGCCATGTCCACCCTGGCCGAATCCTTGCTGGCCATGTCCACCCTGGCCGAATCCTTGCTGGCCATGACCACCCTGCTGGCCATGTCCGCCCTGGCCGAATCCTTGCTGGCCATGTCCGCCCTGGCCGAATCCTTGCTGGCCATGTCCACCTTGTCCAAATCCTTGCTGACCATGTCCACTCTGTCCGTGTCCTTGCTGGCCGTATCCAGCTGCCAACACAACAGCGATCAAAGCGAAGAAGACAATCTAGAAAAGGGATAAAGAAAAGTGGGTTAGCTACTATTTAAAAATCTTCCAAAAGTCCTCAAAAGACTTACGAAGAATTTCATTTTGCTTAGTTAATTTAGTTTCAGCGCTTCAGAACGTTCTAACTTATATGGGTCCAGCGACAAGGCCTTTATATAGCCAGTGATCAATCAACTGTTTCCTCTGAAAGCAAAACAAAGCAATCAAATCCGTATTTCATAATGTATTTTTAATGATTATTATTCCCCACGGAATCTTATATTCCCCCTGCATTTACTAGTCGCACAGAGATTATTTTTCTTGTGATGAGACTGCACAACATCGACAAAAACGAAATCTCTTCAGGGATTATGACCTATAAACTTGAACTTTTCTTTTATTAATTTGTTTTGTTTACCTCGGAGCTGATTAGACCTAGATTCCCACTTATTTTCAATTTCATTTTCAACTGTATAATATTGGGCAAATTTAAATAACTTTAAAATTTTAATTCGATCATTTCAAAGTCTTCTTTCTGGCTTGTTATGAAAGTAATTGTTTTGGTTCGAGCTATTAATCATATTATTAATATTAAGAAGATTGATAAATTGTTGTAAATTAATTTAAAAATGTTCTTAAAGTAACCAGAGAATTGGTTTTAGGGTTGTTTTTTGCATATTTATATTTTGATTAATTAAAATCGATTTTTAATTCTGCGCCTAAAAGCCTATCTCACACAATCTGTGGGATTATACTCAACTACCACTGTGATATATCAAATAAAAACACCTCTAAACGAAGTGAGATTAAAATGACGATCGCACCTTTAACTTCAAAAATTTCTGATATCAAATTTTGTGACGATTAGTATAGTAACGTTAACAAAAATAAATTACAAATAATTGTAATTGTTGTACCCCAAAATATCTCAAGGGCTATACGGCCTGAAGTGACTATACAAATCGTACAAGCCCTTTAAATAAAATTTTTTTAATCTTAAAAAAAATTATTTTAATTCTAAATTCTTAATTATCATATTTAGATACATTTTGTCAAGGCAAAGTAATTATCATATCAAAATATCCCGCCAATGTAGAGGGAAACGCAAAAATTAGATCAAATTAAAAAAAAACAAGTAAGAAAGCAACTGGGTATCTCACAGTCGAGAGTGCTCGACTGTGAGATACCCAGTACCCAGACGTTTGTTGGTTTAGATACTCCTTAATTACAAATTAAATCGGCGCTCGAATAAGCTCCCGACTTAATAATAAATTTGCGCAATTTTTTTGGTCAACAGTCGATCTTTTTTCTCTTTCACACACACTTGTTTTGTGCGTCTCTGTTACAATAAACAAACCGCTTTCTGATTGAAAAAGTCTGGAGGCTATTAGAAGTATCAATCGCTGTCTATTGCGCAGTGAGGAGCATAGCCGAGCCGTCTAAGTGATGGGCCATCGTTTTATTATGCAAGAAGTTCTGAGTTCTAATCCCGCTCATGACAAAGATTTTTTTTACATTTTTATTTTAGATTCTTATTCATTTGTTCTGCTTTTTATTTAATTAATACATTTTATACCAGTTCGGCAAAGTTGGGTTATGAAAGTGAATTTTGTTATTTTTTGTCATTTTTTGTCACGCTCGTTCTTTTCTGTAGTTTTGCGCCATTTTTTTGGTCGAGTCGATCTTTTTTCTCTTTCACACACACTTGTTTTGTGCGTCTCTGTTACAATAAACAAACCGCCTTCTGATTGAAAGAGTCTGGAGGCTATTAGAAGTATCAATCGCTGTCTATTGCGCAGTGAGGAGCATAGCCGAGCCGTCTAAGTGATGGCCCATCGTTTTATTATGCAAGAAGTTCTGAGTTCTAATCCCGCGATGGTTTTAAATTTTATTGCATTGTGCACGTCTCTATATGACTCTACATGCCTTTTTACATAAATGTTTGTATAATGCATGTAAAAGTTTAGGTATATGGGATCTTTGCTACTAATTTTAAGGAGTAATATCTCGAGAAAGCGAATTTTCCCAGATATGTGTTATACAAAGTTGGGCAATCTCAAGGGCTATATGACCTTGAGTGACTATCAAAATCGTTAGAGCCATTAAAAAAAAAAAAGTTTTATAAAAAATATTAATTTTGATTTTAAATTCTCAAGGCAAAGCTATTATCATTTCAAAATACATTTCTAACAACATATAGAACGGGAAAACCAAAAAGTGGTAGAACAAAAGTTGTTTAGCTCGAGCTGTTTAATAAAAAAAAAAGTGGTTCCAGGACTCTAAAACAAAAAAGTCGACAGACAGACAAACATCAGGACAAACGTTTTCATTTCGGAAAGGCCGTTAATATCTTATTTGTTGAATTTGTTGATCAGGATGATCGAGGTGTCATTCGACGCGTATTTAAAGCTAGATCATAACAACATTAAAAATTTTGTGATTTGATCCACCGGCCCCAATAGCTCAAATTTTCAAGATTTTCATTTTCGCACTTTCACTCCCATTTCTCCTAAACTAATCAGTTTTTGAAAAATCTTAGTATGCAGTTTCAAAGTGGTTTACAATACCTTTCGAGATATAAATGGTTCTGATCGGACTATCGTAGCAGATTTTCAATTCTACGGCTGTACATAGTAGTCTCCTTGCGCACCACAGTCTCGGTGCTCATCGTCACTACGTGGACTGCCGTCGACAGTGATTTTCGTCATATATATTTTAGAAGTATCTCTGTTGCTCAACTGAATAGGTTCAAGGATTCTCATAAACAAGAAATGAAAACATCGGAAAGCCGATGTTTTTATACATTTGCTGTTTGCAATTTGATCAACTTGGGTCATAATAAAAAATGACGAAGCTATGAACATTTTCATATAATGTATCCATACATTTTACATATTACTGTCTGTCCGATTCTATGTAAATAAATCGGACAGACAGGCAGACATGGCTAGATCGACTCGACTGTTGATTCTAATACTTTACTTTATAGAGTCGGAAATGACTTCTTTACTGCGTTGCAAACTTCAGACTTAAATTATATATGGCATAACAAACAAATAGAACGGTGAAATTGTTATACCCGGAACCCATACACTCAGAACAATAATCGCCCTGAAATTTAGAAAATCGCCATAAAAATATATTTTTTCTTAATATCAGAAATATTTTTTTTAAAAAAAGGAATTTTTCCTAAAATAAGAAATATATTTCTATATTACAGAAATGGTCACTATAAGCCAAAATCTCCATAGAAATAAGAAAGAATTTCTAAGCTTAAGAAAAATATTTATTATTTTTAAAAATTATTTTCTGGAAACTAGGAAATATGCCATAAACAGAAATTTTCAGAAATACATTTCCTAAAATCGAATACCCTAACCATAAAATGTAAATAACCTTAAGTAATGGAAATATTTTCTAAAGTATAGAAATGTTTTCTAGGAAAGTGAAAAGTTTTCTAAAACCTAGAAAAAGTCGTAGCTCAGAGCGCTAATGGGTTGTGCATTTGTCGATTTACAAGAGGAGGGCGGTTCGACTCCTGATCAGGGCAACGTGATTTTTTTTTTAGCGAATTTGCTTTTTTTAATTATGGGCTAACCCCTTAAATATATGTTTTTATTTTTTAAACCTTTTAATTAAAAAATATAGTTAAATTAATTCGATTTTCAACAAAGTTTCCTTAAATGGCTTCTCAACCCTGTCACGCGTACGCAGGGCAATGGCCTAATGGGTAAGGCGTGCGTCTGCAATCCAGTTGGTCGTGGGTTCAAAACACGACCAGGGCAAATGGTAAGCGTTGTTTTTCTAATGTTTATATTTGACTTTTCAGATAGTCTCTTCATAAAATTTCAGCAGTAAACAAAAATTTTTAACCAAATTTAGCAGTTCTACTGAACTTCTGTCAAAACAATTAAATAATAAGACAGACGTGTGTGTGATATATTTCGTTTATTAGAAGTAAGTTTGCCTATGGCAGAGTGAGTATACAACCCATATAAATAAACTGCACAAAGATGTTGCTATAAATAACCTTAAATGTGTAAACACGTGTTTTTTTTATTTTAGAAATTCGCCCTAAAATTAAGAAAAATTTCTTAATTTAAGACATTAACTACCCTAGACTTTAGAAATTTTTTTTACATTTTAGAAAATAGTTTTCTTTATTTTAAGGTCAGATGCCCTTTATCTTAGAAATAAATTTTCCCAATTTTAGAAAACAAATTTCTACTTTTTAGGGCGAGTCGCCTTTGGTGACAAAAGTATGGCGATTTTCTAAATTTCAGGGTGATTATTTTTCTGAGTGTAGAATGGAATGGTATTATAACATTGTGAAAACGTACATAACGGCAGAGGGAGGCAGATCCAGTTTGTTTCAAAATTGGCCACTCCCACTTCCGCCCTCGAATACCATGCTAATCATTTAACTAAGGCTTAGCTGTGATTTTTGGTTTAAATGGTTTGATGTTATTGCCGCTCAGTAAAAAAATCTATATACATTTTTTTTTACTTAATACAAGAAATTTTTCTTAAAATAAGAAAATAAATTCTATATTGCAGGAGTGGTCACCATAAACCAAAATCGCCATAGAAAAAAGAATAAATTTCTATGCTTTAAAAAAATATTCCTTAACTTTAGAAATTATTTTCTGAAATCTAGGAAAGCTTGCCATAAATCAGAATTTTTCAGAAAAACATTTCCTAAAAACTAATTCCCTAACAATTAAATGTAATAACCCTATTAAAGAAATCTTTTCTGTAATATATGCACGTACATGGAAAATTGAAAATTGGGCTGCTTTTGCCTTTGCTAGATCCACACGAACACACACTCAAAGCTTTCTTCTGGTAACAATAATATTTTTGTCTTTATATTGAACTTTAGCCGGTTGCTCAATTACCTAGAATATCTCTCCACTGAAGCTAATCTCTAGACTCCTAAGCTACAATACAAAAAGGGAAAGCCAAAGGAAGCCAGAGTTCTGCTGATGAGGTGTTTTTATTGTTTTTTTAAAAGCTAAACAGTGAAAAACAATTTTCGAATTATACGAAATTACGTGGGCTGCTATATATATTTCTGGCCTAGGCAACACTAAGTGTTGTTAGGTGGAATCTGACATTTCCATTGAAAAGTTCGACATTTTTAAGCATAAACGTACTCAGAACGGTTTGACGTACGACTATCATTTGTGTTGTTTACAGTTACTTAAAAAAATCAATTTCGCAAAAAAATGGAATTAACTCGTGAACATTTTCGTGCGATCATTTTTCACAACTTTCGGCGTGGATTATCACGACAAGAGTGCAGCGATGAACTTAAATCTTTGTATGACTATGAAGCACCATCCTATAGCACTGTGAAAAACTGGTACAACGAATTCAATCGTGGCCGACGCTCCCTCAAAGACGAATTCCGCGAAGGTCGTCCAAAAACAGCCGTTGTGCCAGAAAACATCGATGGCGTACGTGAACTAATAATGCAAGACCGTCATGTGACATACCGTGAGATAGAGGCATCCCTAGGCATTTCTTCCACCAGCATACATTCGATATTGCATGAGCACCTGGCTGTAAAAAAGGTTTGTTCTCGTTGGATCCCGCACAATTTGACAATCGCTCAAAAGAAGGCTCGTGTGGATTGGTGTAAAGAAATGCTGAAAAAATACGATCGCGGTGCTTCAAAAGACGTTTATAAGATCGTCACAGGTTACGAATCATGGATCTATGCGTATGAGCCCGAAACAAAACAGCAATCGACCGTGTGGGTCTTCCAAGACGAGCCAAATCCAACGAAAGTTGTTCGTGGAAGAAGCACTTCGAAGCAAATGGTCGCCTGTTTCTTCGCAAAAACTGGTCATGTGGCTACTGTTCCTCTTGAGCAACGTAGGACGGTCAATTCTGATTGGTACACCACCATTTGTTTGCCTGAAGTCTTCGGTGAAATTCGAAAAACGAACAAGGGAAGACGAATCATTGTGCACCATGACAATGCGAGCTCTCACACATCGGCTCAAACCAGCGCCTTTTTGACTGGCCAAAACGTCGAATTGATGGGTCATCCGCCGTACAGTCCTGACTTGGCACCAAGTGACTTCTTTTTATTCCCTCACATCAAGAAGAAAATGCGTGGTCAACGATTTTCGTCGCCAGAAGATGCTGTTGAAGCATTCAAAAACCATGTTTTTGAGGTGTGTCAATCAGAGTGGAAAAAGTGCTTCGAAAATTGGTTTGAGCGCATGCAAAAGTGTGTAAATCTTGATGGAGAATATTTTGAAAAACAATAAAACTATTTTCCTTAATAAATATTCGTATTTTCATTATTAGGCCAGAAATATATGTAGCAGCCTACGTATACACATTACTTGGTAGTTAATTGAATAGTTAAGACTTGAAAGCTTTGCAGCTTGGCGCATTGAAAATGTTTTACTGTAGCCTAAAATCGTTTTAAGTTCCCCCCGATGGGCCCGTGTTTTAAATATATGCATACATTTTATGGAACTAAAACCAGCAAACCAAACCGAGAAGGCCAAACAGGGAAGAGGACTACCTCCCCATTGTATGCAATTTAATGGAGAATCCTGGCTGAGTTGGACAGCTATAGGTATAGCGAGCGATTTCCACTTTCCCTGAGTTGTCTCCTTTTGTTCGAAAATGTCATAGAGGCAAGCACTTCAATATCGCAACGGAAACAGAAAGTATACCCCATAAGAGTTAAACATAATCGTATGAAACCGTAAATACAATACAGAAATGCAATCAAATTTACTAAGATATCGCAAGCAAAAAAATCGCAAAGGCCATACACAACCGAACACAAGATAAATATATACAACCTTACGATCATATATACATATATATAGAAGGTAATAAAAGACGCGCGCATTTAGCGAGTCGCACTCAACCAAGACGATCCACATACAGAACTCAGCCCCACCCCATCCATTTATGAACTCAAATGATCTGCCCCGGAGTCGCCCTTAGTTGTATTATTCGTAGGTATCGGAAGCGTAGGACATTGTTTACGGGACCCCTAGTATGTATATAGTATGTCTCCCCCAAAACCGAAATCGTGTGATAGTTCATTTTGCTTAGAATTATTTTACGGTTTACTTGTGTATATGTACCCCTCAGTAATCCCAAAAATGGAAAAAAAGCCCTGAGATAAATACATATTAAACGAGAAAACAATAAACATTTTAAAGGGTTTTACTCAAGGGAAAATTGGTACTGTTATTGATTTTTAAAAACCAAATGTTGGTGCGAATGAAGTTGAACTAATCTGTCAAACAGTGATAATATAAAATAATGTTTTCTAATAAGCTTTATAAATCATAGGCGCCAAGAGAATATTTGATCCTTAAGGAATCCCGAAAGGGTAATAAATTTTAATTTTGGTAAAAGTCGCTTCAAAACGAAGCTATATAAGCTGTCGCATCCACCACTTTCGGCATTAGTTGAGAATAAGTTTCTGCCGGCTAACTTCATAGCTAAAATGCAGTTTTACTTTATATACTTTGGAGTGCTTCTTGTGATTTTTATCCTGAAAGCAGCAAAGGCAATCATTCCCGAATGCGACGTCTCAGAAACTGAATATCTCTTCGAGTCGGAAGCTCCGGAATGGTTCATACATCTACCAAGGCCTATTAGTTTCTTTCAACTTGACCTCAAAAGATGACTACATAACAACGAAACTGGGACTCAAAAATAAAATAAAATGCCACGTAAGAGGATGTGTCTGCAAGCTAAAGCCCCGCCTGAGGTTCTGCTGCCGCTTCAAGAACATGAAGACCATTGGCAAATGCACCGATGGGCTGATGGAACTGGATAGGATCAAACCCCTTTTTTATTGTGAAAATCGACAACGGACCCGTGGTTAAATTTTCAATGCGAAACAATTTCATAGTATTGGGAGATCGAATACGCCCCAATGATAGTTGGTACTCAGGAGAGGGTAGCAGGTTTTATGACTGCCTCCATCTGAATCAGTTCATATCAGCCGATCCAAGCTCCCTTGTGTATGCCAGTACCAGTACCAGTTGGTACCAGGAGCAATTGAGCGTAAGACTAGTTACTATTAATCCATTTATTTATATTTTTAAAATCTTTATATATTTTTAAAATTATTCTGCAGTTTTGTGGCCTTCAGATGTATTCTTGATTTTCGCCATTGCAGTGTATCTCTACGTAAAGAAATTTCGGAACCTGCACGGAAAGTGTTTTATTTGTTACATGATGTTACATTATGTTTCAGCTCTAGATAGGGCTGATGACCGTTCCTATACCTTTGCAATTGTATTCTCTATTTGGTAAGTGGTTAAGGGATTACAGTAACTATTATATGTTAGTCGATTGGTAGATGTTAACTATTACTGATTCTTGCAGGCTACTGGGGCTACTTCCTTATGATGGCCAACTTTTTTCGGCTCTTGGCCATGGGCCATCAGTTGTGGAAGGGCTTTACTTCAGTTAACCGAGCTGAATCTCAATATAGCTTCCACGCCTACAGCATTTTTTTATGGGGAACGGCAGCTGGCATGAAGGGACTCATATTCCTGATTGATCAGAATTGGGAAGGCGAGCCCAACAAAATAGGATGGATACCCGGAATGGGCTGGAATAATTTTCACATAATGGGTAGCTTTTTAATAAAGCAATTTCGTTCAAAAAATTATAGTGTATACACAGTTAGCTGGAGTAGTTTTGCATACGTTACCTTTTCAATATCAATACTTCTTTCTTTAAACACAATTATTTTTATATTGACAGTCATTGATAAGGTGAAACTCGCACCAGAACCTTGCACCGCAAGGAACCACAACTCGAGGATGCAGACGTAAGATATACACACTTGGAATACTTTGAATTTATCTGATCACAGGTTTGAAATATTTTAACGGCTCTTCATCCTCATGGACTTACAGTGGAGAGTGCGTGTAATTTCTCTCTATTTTAAATGGGAACTTTCTATACTAATATGTGTCTATTACAGTAGACTTCATGCCATGGCTTCATTATTTTTGTGCTGTTTGTCCTGAGGCGCAGAACGATTCGACTTCTTTTGGAAAGGTGAGCTATCCACTGGTGTGCCAGATTTTTTAATAACATGTTTTTTTCATTTTTAGTATTCGGAATTGGAGAAACTAACAGCATTTTTATAAGGCCTATATGACACTGTCATAGCCGTGTACCGACCTAAGCATATACTGAAATAGTACTTATGTAAATAATTAAATGAAATTAGATTAAATTAAACAAAGCCAACTTTGTTGTTGTAATAACAGCAAATATAGTGTAATTCTTTCAATGTGCTAGATTTTGTTATAATAATTTGCAATAAGTTTATTCCCCTACAAAAATCAGATTCAAACTGTAACGTACATTTATGCTTATCAGCTTTTAAATAAAAATACCAAAGAAACTTTAATGCCAATGAAATGAGAGACACCAGCTTCATCAGCCTCAACTACTCCTGCTGAGCCATATTGCTGGAATTCATTCGGCTAGAGTTTCGCTGGTACTGCTCCAGCGCCCGGTTCTGTCCATTACTGTACATGTTCTTCTCGAGCTCGGCAATGAAGGATTTGTCCAGACACTCCTCTCAGCGGGCGGTGGCCGTCGCCTCTGACGGCTTTATCTCAGTCACCGAACGTTATATCTCATGGTGCTCATCAAAGTCATAACCAAATATGACATAGAGGAAGCTATTTCCTTCCAGGCCTTTATTTATGAAAATGTTTTATATTGCCCAAATCCCTTATTACTGAATTGGCCTCTAACAATTTAATTACTATAACTTTATATAAGAACTCGGCATTTGCATACATTATTGTGTTTGGCGGGATCTATATTTTTGAAATGTGCGAAGAAACAGTTAGAGAGAGTGAGAGACCAATAGTCGAGAACGACCTATTTTATAAATATTTTATTCTGTTCGTCACCCCGTTCTCGAAATACCAAAAGTCTCTTTCTAGTATTTTCTAGTATTTTGTTCTTTCGTCTGCGTACCGGCCTTTAAAACAGCGCTGCCGAAAAGTGTTTCTCGACTATTGAGCTCTCGCTCTCTCTCTCAGTGCTTAGAAACGCTGTTCGCGTGTCTGAGTACGTACCTATAGCTCAAAGTACCTTTATTCTAGTGCATCACCAATACCAGCTGCATCAGTCGCCAGTTGGTGTCGTAGGACAGGCCATACGGCATGGTGGCCGCCATGCTAGACAGCGCCTTGGCCACTAGTAGTAGTGGAGATAGAAGATTGGAAATATGCAGGCTGAAGGCCATTTGTACTCAGCGCTTCGCTCAAAAATGGTTCTATTTTTTATACCAGTGTATAGCACTTTTGACTGTAGATTTCCTAGATTCTATATCGATTTAAGTATCATCCAAACTCAAATGCTATATTATTTCTTGTTAGTTTAACGGTCAATTAAATCCCATTTCAAATTAAACCCATAGGGCATACATTTCTACTATTTCAGTGCTAACACTGAGATAGGATAAAATCTATAGCCCAGCTTAGCCCAAGAATTGACCAAGGAACATTTTTCAAGGATGATGTCTTGTAATGCATACGATTAAGAAGATTTTTAATTTGATTTTATCGGGTTGATTTAATATTTTATTCAATTCATTTTACTCATTTTCAGTGGCGTCCTTGACCACCACGTCCACTTTGCTGGTTCTGTCCTCCTTGTCTAAATCCTTGCTGCCCATGGCCTTGCTGGCCTTGACCTCCCTGTCCAAGTCCTTGCTGGCCGCGTCCTTGCTGGCCTTGTCCTCCCTGTCCAAATCCTTGCTGGCCTTGTCCGCCAGATCCTTGCTGGCGTCCAGCAGCCAAGACAACAGCGATCAGGGCGACGAAAAGAATCTAGAATCGGAGTAGGGAAAATTCAGATAAATTCTTCTTCCTGAAGACTAAGAAACTTACCAAGAAATTCATTTTACTGGGTAAATCGTCTTTTTTCGTTTTATAAAATATTCTAACGATTTATGTCGAGCGGTGAGGCCTTTATATAAGTTAACACAAAACGAATTCGCAACCGAAGTTGGCCACGCGTATCCGGTATTGCACCAGCAAGTAAAAGTGCAAGGGCAACTTCCCGGCTTCGGTCAATAGCTCCCAAAAAGTGCTGACTGCAGCGTCTGATCCACTTCCCGCTGCAGCGACGACAACGGCAAAGCTCCGACGTTGGCAGAGGCAGCATAACAAAGTTATTGGGTTTAAATATGGCAATTTCTGTAAACATAATTTAGTTCCAATTTTTGTGCAAATAAATACGGACCAAGTGTCCTAAAAAAATATTTTTCTTTTTTAATACAAAAGTTATTCGTGTTTAACTTATAGCCATTGAAAAATAAAGCAATGCAATTAAGTTCAAGTTCCTTATTGTTTTTTATAAATATTACAATGTAAACCTTAAAAAGTCCCGGACCTGCCCTTTTGGCCAAATATAAAGCTTTAGTTTATTTAATACATATGTATGTACTTAATTATGAGAAAGGGTATAAAAATAAGAAGGTTAATTTTTGGGTTGCGGAAACTAGACTCTTTACTTTTAATACTTATTATGTCCAAACAAACTACATTCATCCCCCAAAATTAATAGTCACTTTCAGATTATTTTGTTGTGATGAGACGGCAAAAAATGGATCGTGGCTCAATACTGATACAGGAAACATTTTTTGGGGATCGAGACTTATAACCTGTACCTTTCTATTAATAACTTAATTCGTTTAACGCAAAGCGGATTAGTTGTCAGACCTAAAGCTCTGTTTTTAAATAACATATTTCAATAGTATATTGCTGGGCAATTAATTGTTGAACTTTTGGGTTTGACTATACGAAATTGGCAGCATACTTTTTGGCTTTTTTGGTACAGTGATTCTAAGTATTAATCTCGCATATCTAAGTATATATCCTTGGGGAGTTGCCTATACGTTTAACTGACTAACTGACTAAATTTATCAAATAAAAAAATCGAATGGAAATCAACTGTCCCATACAAATTGATCTTTTCGATACTTTTAGTCAATTAGCGACATGGTGTGACGACAATATTCGTGTGTGTGGCGAAACCCACACCCGACACTATTAATCGCCACAAAATTTGGCATTTATATTTATATTTATATTTATATTTATATTTATATTTATATTTATATTTATATTTATATTTATATTTATATTTATATTTATATTTATATTTATATTTATATTTATATTTATATTTATATTTATATTTATATTTATATTTATATTTATATTTATATTTATATTTATATTTATATTTATATTTATATTTATATTTATATTTATATTTATATTTATATTTATATTTATATTTATATTTATATTTATATTTATATTTATATTTATATTTATATTTATATTTATATTTATATTTATATTTATATTTATATTTATATTTATATTTATATTTATATTTATATTTATATTTATATTTATATTTATATTTATATTTATATTTATATTTATATTTATATTTATATTTATATTTATATTTATATTTATATTTATATTTATATTTATATTTATATTTATATTTATATTTATATTTATATTTATATTTATATTTATATTTATATTTATATTTATATTTATATTTATATTTATATTTATATTTATATTTATATTTATATTTATATTTATATTTATATTTATATTTATATTTATATTTATATTTATATTTATATTTATATTTATATTTATATTTATATTTATATTTATATTTATATTTATATTTATATTTATATTTATATTTATATTTATATTTATATTTATATTTATATTTATATTTATATTTATATTTATATTTATATTTATATTTATATTTATATTTATATTTATATTTATATTTATATTTATATTTATATTTATATTTATATTTATATTTATATTTATATTTATATTTATATTTATATTTATATTTATATTTATATTTATATTTATATTTATATTTATATTTATATTTATATTTATATTTATATTTATATTTATATTTATATTTATATTTATATTTATATTTATATTTATATTTATATTTATATTTATATTTATATTTATATTTATATTTATATTTATATTTATATTTATATTTATATTTATATTTATATTTATATTTATATTTATATTTATATTTATATTTATATTTATATTTATATTTATATTTATATTTATATTTATATTTATATTTATATTTATATTTATATTTATATTTATATTTATATTTATATTTATATTTATATTTATATTTATATTTATATTTATATTTATATTTATATTTATATTTATATTTATATTTATATTTATATTTATATTTATATTTATATTTATATTTATATTTATATTTATATTTATATTTATATTTATATTTATATTTATATTTATATTTATATTTATATTTATATTTATATTTATATTTATATTTATATTTATATTTATATTTATATTTATATTTATATTTATATTTATATTTATATTTATATTTATATTTATATTTATATTTATATTTATATTTATATTTATATTTATATTTATATTTATATTTATATTTATATTTATATTTATATTTATATTTATATTTATATTTATATTTATATTTATATTTATATTTATATTTATATTTATATTTATATTTATATTTATATTTATATTTATATTTATATTTATATTTATATTTATATTTATATTTATATTTATATTTATATTTATATTTATATTTATATTTATATTTATATTTATATTTATATTTATATTTATATTTATATTTATATTTATATTTATATTTATATTTATATTTATATTTATATTTATATTTATATTTATATTTATATTTATATTTATATTTATATTTATATTTATATTTATATTTATATTTATATTTATATTTATATTTATATTTATATTTATATTTATATTTATATTTATATTTATATTTATGTTTATATTTATATTTATATTTATGTTTATATTTATATTTATATTTATATTTATATTTATATTTATATTTATATTTATATTTATATTTATATTTATATTTATATTTATATTTATATTTATATTTATATTTATATTTATATTTTTATTTATATTTATATTTTTAAAAGGTTTTTTTCAAATTTAAAATATTTTACGTTTTGTTTGATGGTTTTAAAGTCTATTGCAATTGTGCACGTCTCTGTGTGACTCTACATGTATTTTTACATAAATGTATGTATAGTGCATGTAAAAGGTTAGGTATATGGGATCTTTGCTACTAATTTTAATGAGTAATATCTCGAGAAACGAATTTTCCCAGAATTGTATTATATACCAAATGTTGGACCATCTTAAGGGAAGGTTCCGATCGGACTATCGTAGCAGATTTTCAATTCTACGGCTGTATATAGTAGTCTCCTTGCGCACCACAGTCTCGGTGCTCATCGTCACTACGTGGACTGCCGTCCACAGTGGTACAAAAAAAAACTTAACACTTCTTTATTTGGAAATAAAACGTAAGTGTGGTCAAATATTTGAGATCAATTTAAACGTTGTTTAGGGGCTTTATATTATACAAAGAAGTAAACTAATTTTAATTCTATAAGCAAGGCTTATCGTGAAAGTACTTAAAAATTAAAAAAATATATTCTTTGCCATTTTTTAACTAAACAACAAATTTAACATAAGACCTAAATTAATCAAATATCTATACTTATAAACTTCTTATAATTTTCTGGTCTAAAATAAGCAAAAGTACAACAAAACAGAGGCTAGTCCTACTTGTTTCGCCCTAACCTTCCCTAGTTTAGTTTTTAAAAAAATAATTAAATTATAGTCTAAGCACGGTTTCAATGCGTGCAAGTAAAACGTATTTTTCATTTTGGTTAGAAAATGAATCCAAAAGCGTGGCAGATAGCAACTAGACAAACCTAATTTATTCCGCCATGAGTTAGATTAAAGAGTTGTTCAACTTTGTCAATGTCGTCTAGTCAGTGCAAACATAGACAATTCAGACTTATGGAATTTTTATTTATTATTGCTTCTGTCTGACCTTTACTAACACTTGAGCTAATGACGACACAATGCGGTGTCTAGAGAGTATAAAACAGCTCATCTTTCATAAGGTTTCATTAGTACCAGAAACATCATTACCATGAAATTTGTAGTAAGTATTTAAGGATCTGTGTTATTAAAGGATTACAGAACTTACTAATTTTTAAATTTTTTCATAGTTCGTATTCTTTGCGCTCTTCGCCCTGGCGTCGGCGTCTCCTCAATGGGGTGGATTTGGGGGCGACCAACAGCAGCAGCAGCAAGAAGGATTCGGAGGTGGATTCGGAGGTCAGCAGCAGCAAGAAGAATTTGTTGGTGGATTCGGAGGTGGATTCGGAGGTCAGCAGCAGCAGCAAGAAGAATTTGGACGGGGATTTGGTGGTGGATTCGAAGGCCAGCAGCAGCAGCAGCAGGGAGAATGGTAAAAGGCTTCGATAAACTTAGAAAATTCGAAACAAAATATCAAAATAAACTCATGGTTTTACCTTATGTTCACTGGTACCAACCAAGAATGTTTGTAACAAGAAAAGAGGCCTTTAACCTATGGCCTCCTCTTGCTCTGTCTCTTGCTCCCCCCTTTTGAACCATGCTGTCTGATCCTGTGGATCAGTATTACCAGCACGGTAGTGCTCTGAAGCCGACTGCCCTCCTACTGGGGGAGTCGCCAGAGCCTGGTCCATGGTAAGGACATCGGCGACATTGTCTCGGACAGCCCCTGTTGGTGCTGGAGATTGCGTTTGCATGCACTTTTATTTGGCAGCTGCAGCTCCTTGTCACTCAGCATGAATGGCAGCAGGTGCTCAGCGGGATGCCGACGCCTCTGAGTGACGGACCTCCCCGTATCCCACTGCACCTGAAGAAAGCCCTGTCGGTTAGTTGATCGCTGATCCTTCGGTAAATTCGCTAAAACCGCAGGCAAAAGTTGTCAATTTCTCCACAATCGAAATGAAACGAAATACACAAGTTGCTGCATTTAAAAAATAATTTTTCTTAAATTAAGAATCTTAAGTTTCGGTTATTTATTGTTATCTGAGAGCATATTAATAGTGCGATTTCTAAACCCACATAATAGGTAACCATTTTTATTTTATATTAGAGATAGATCCTTGGAAAGAGGTGTGAATTGAAGGTTTTATTTTGTAATGTTAAGTTAATGAAAGTTAAATTAAAGTAACTGTACGTGTAAAATATTTGACTATTAAAAAATATTGATTGCCCATTGCTAGAATACAACTCGTTTCTGAACGAATTTTTATTAAAAACTTTTTGAATTTATTATTATACCCTTGCAGGGTTTTATAATTTTGTCCAGAAGTTTGTAACCCAGTGAAGGAAGCATCTCCGACCCCATAAATTATAAATATTCTTGATCAGCATCACCAGCCGAGTCGATTTAGCCATGTCCGTCTGTCCGTCTGTCTGTCTGTCCGTTGCTACCCGGTCTTTTCCGGTCTTAGAATTACGGTTTTAATTTCATTAAGATTGGACAACTATATCATATAGCTGCCATAGAAACGAACGGTTGATTTATATGAAAATGTTAAATTCTCTTCTTGTTTTTTTGTATCTGCAAATCATTGTGGACGGCAGTCCACGTAGTGACGATGAGTACCGAAATTGAGGTGCACAAGGAGACTACTATATAAAGCCGTAAAATTTAAAATCTGCTTCGATAGTCCGATCAGAACCCTTTATATCTTGATCGAAAGGTATTATAAACCTCTTTGAAACTGCATACTAAAGTTTTTCAAAACCGGATTAGTTGAGAACAAATGGGAGTGAAAGTGAGAAATTGAAAATTTTGAAAATTGGAGCTGTTGGGACCGGTGGAGCAAAAATCCAAAAATGTTTAATGTTGTTGTGATCAATCCTTAAATACGCGTTGAATGACACCTCAATCATCCCGATCCGATACTCTGTTCAAAAAATATGCAAAAAACAAGATTTAAATAGCCTATCCGAACTGAAAACGTTTGTCCTGTTGTTTGTCTGTCGATTTTTTATTTTATTATTTTTTATTATTTTATTTAACAGCTCGAGCCAAACAACTTTTGATTTACCACTTTCTGGTTTTCCCGCTAGACTAGATTTCCCGCGCCCATAACTTCTAAACAACTAAACGTACAGAAATGTGCTATATGTCGTAATATAATATTTAAGAATTTATAATTAAAATTAATTTCTTTTTTAAGTTTTTCAAATATTTTCAAAATGGCTCTAACGATTTTGATAGGGACTCAAGGAAATATAGCCCTTGAGGTTGCTGAACTTTTGGTATATAACGCATATCAGGGAAAATTCCCTTTCTCGAGATATTACTCATTAAAATTAGTAGCAAAGATCCCATATACCTAACATTTTATATGCATTATACAAACATTTATGTAAAAATACATGTACCATCAAACGAAACTTAAAATATTTTTAATTTGAAAAAACGTTTTAACATTTTTATTTTTAATTTGATCTAATTTTTGAGTTTCCCTCTACTTTGGCGGGAAAACCGGAAAGGAATCGATTTCTCGCGCCCATAACTTCTGAACGACTAAATTTACAGAAACGTGCTATATGTCGTTGGAAAGGTATTCTGATATGATAATTACTTTCCCTTGAAAAAATTTATCAAAATATTATAATTAAGAATTAAGACATAAAAGTAATTTTTTTAAATATTTTTTAATTTGTTTTACAAATGGCTTTTATGATTGTAACGTAGTTTCTCAGCCGGGGTAAAACCTTAGTCGTGCCAGGAAAACTATATAAGAAATTTACATATAGAAAAGGTAGCTAGGATTAATTGCTGAAATTATTTGCTCACTAAAAATATGGTACATTTCTGTTAGTTGGGTCCCTTCCAAACAATTAAAAAAAAAACCATAGATAAGGGGTGTTTTTCCGTACATTTGGGTATAAAAATTATGTTGGTGCGTTCTTAGTTGAATGGCAATCTATCTTTGAAGTTTAGCCTAATTTCCATACAAAATACGCATAGCAAACACACACACTGACAAATTATGAACACACAAAATCCAAGCGCCTGTCTGTGTGATCGTCGCGGTACAGTGGTCTGTGAAGCTTAAAATTTTTGTTAAATTGAGCTTGGCGTAAATACTATATATGTCGGCACTATGCACACTTTGAATACATTTATGCCTGAAATATAAATAAAACAAATATTTGACAACGTAAAATACGTAGTAATTAACGACTTTTCAATATTAAGACGTACATTTGAGTATAAAAATTATAAGGAGAATATTATAGTAAAGGACATACAGTTTGATGAGGTAAGAGAAGAGTATTGCTATGATCATTGGTTAAGAGAGAGCGTAAAGCAGCACCGCGCGTGCGCGATTTAATTTTTTGTAAAAAAATATTCGCCTACGGCGCTACTTTGGGTATTCTTCATTCATACCACCCTTCTCATTTCCGATTTTGATATATTATAACGTTAGAATCCCGACATAGAATTGGATGTATAATATTAATTAGCCACATTGTCCCTTGGATACAAACATTACCAAAAGTATTTATGTATATGTATATGTATACAAGCTAAGTGCGTACCTAAACCTAATTGGTTTAGTAATTAATTATTCTTTGTTTTGATTCTAGGTTATTTTGCACAGCTGATTTTTGATTTTGACATTGAACTAAAATAAGGACATGGAAGGTACTTTATAATTTTATATATAATATAATCTTAATATTGAAATACAAAAAAAATGGAATTAAAAAGTAGTTAATTACTACATATTTTACGTTGTTAAATTATTGTTTTAATGAATGTATTCAAAGTGTGCATAGGTTCGACATATATAGTATTTACGCTAAGCTAAATTTAACAAAAAATGTAAGCTCCACAGACCACTGTAAACTTCTAAACTTCAAAGATGGATTGCCACTAAACTAAGAGCACCCCCAACATAATTTTTATACCCAAATGTACGGAAAAACACCCCCTATCTATGTTTTTTTTTTAAATTGTTTGGAAGGGCCCAACTAACAGAAATGTACCGAAAATATTTATTTACTTGTTTGTGTCTTTATTCCCGCCAGAATATTTACTCTTATTCGGAAAGTAAACTAGTGTGGAAACCGGCTAAATGGTAAAGGGGGCACTGATTCGCCAGTGCTGCCCTTCGGCAGAACCGGTATACGATAGCTCGAAACAATATGCGGGGTGAAACCAGGCTAACGATCGGAGTTGGGCTAGGCTGCCAGTGATGCGTTGCACAGCGCGAGACTAGGTTAAAGGCTAGTACTAAGATGAACGAAAACCGTTTTCGGAATTCCGTGAGCGACATTGTGATTTATTTCGTTGGGTAAGCAGTGTGGCGAAGAAAAGTAAAGAAAATGTCCAGAATCGTTAAAAATTTGTCACACTGACTAGTATTTACTGATATGTTTTGTAAACAAACTTTATAATATATAGAGAAATTAATTCAAACGCATTTTGATTAGGCGTATTCTTACGATAATATATCCATCCACATAACTTTGGTGAAGGCCCTTAATTTGGCCATCACGGGCATTGGCGTGCACGGGTGTGCACCACCGAGATTAGCTCCAAGGCGTCCAAAATGAGCAAACAGCTGCTGATGCTGGTGGACGAGCAGATGCATATCCGAACGCCGCACAGTAGCGCCTTTTCTCATTTTGCGTTGCTAAAATCACAACTTTTGAACCAAATAAGATAATCAAATAATTTAAACGGCATTTTACAGGTAAATGTTGTAAAATTTGTATATGTATTGGACAATATGCCACGCCCACCCATTCGCCTTTTTATAGGGTATCAAAGTGAAAAAATCTATTTTATTCAATGAAAACAATTTTTTAAAAACATTTTTTATATAATTTTTTATCTTTATTTTATGTATTTGCTTAAATAAAAATAATTTGAAAACTTAAAAAAAATATTTAACTTTTTTTTTTTTTTTTTTAATAATTTTGGCTATTTTTTACTAACAAACGGGCCTATATTAGGGGAATTTCTAATAGTTTAAGCATTTCTGGACTATAATTACTTGATTCTATATCTTTTCGACTTTACATGCCGCAGAGATGCAATAAACGGGTAAGATGATGCAGCTAACATATTGAAGAGGTCCTCATTTTGCCTAAGTCTGGATGACTTGTAAGTGTTGCAGTATCTATACTTCTTATAGAATTTATTTAGCGATTCTTGAGCTTCTTCTGAAAGTTCTCCAATTGGCAAAGACTGATATTCAATTATATCTTTACCATGTTCTAGAATTTTGTGGACTGTTGGAGTCAATTTCTTATGAGGATACTTCTCAGCCAAAAGCGAAGCTGTGATGGAAGCATATTCCCCATATTTCACCGAATCAATTTTCTCCTTGCAATTGAGTACATTCAAGTTCGCACCCAATCTTTGAATAATTTCCTCGTCAATTCCAGTGATTTCTGCCGCAACAATGCAATTTTCGAAACATCTCCGAGAAGTATTTCCATCGTTTGAGTTTCCATATCCGGGTTTCGGGCAGTCCACTTTGAGTCCAAGTTGCTTTGAAAACGCTTCCTGTATTCGATATTTCCTAAATTGTTCCTTTTCCTTCTTTGTCGAATTGTTATTATCCCAGTCTTCGTTGTCTTGTGGAAGGGTATACGCCAATTTCAACAAAGGTGAGATTCCGTAGTTGTAGTTTGCCTCCTTGGTTGTAGAATCATCCAAACTTATTTTGAGTTGTTTTGCAAATTGGACATGTTAAAGTCGATTTGGTATTGGTTAATTCATTCACTATTTTTCCATCGACCATGGTCAAGTGAAACTCGAAGCTGCATTCAACATGTTTTCCTTCCCTGATCTCCAGAATGATGGGTCTAATAGCATCTATTTCTCTTTGAATATTTTGCACTGTTGTATTGATGGGTTCCGGTGATTCTCTTGCGAATTGAAACATTATTGGACGGCAATAATGAACTGATGAAGGCCTATTGTTTCTCCAATGTAAAGATTCCTCTGATTGAAGCCGCAAAGGAACCACTGATGCCATGAACAAATTCCCGTCTGATATTGATTCATCATCTGTCCTTATTGTTTGTTTATAAATGCTTTGTCCAGATGATCCATCGCAGCCCCATTTACTGACCAATTCCACCTTCTCTGGTAAATTGTCCAACACATTATCCGGAAGACTCTTCAATAAACGTTGAGCCGTGTGATTCATCAGATCCTGCACAGTAGCTTTCACAGAGACTTCAGTAATCTCTGTATTAATTGGTCTTGACATTTTTTTTGCCTCCGTAATCCGTTTATATCCAGGTAATATATCCGCCCCATGTTGCATTAAACACGTTCGTAATATTTCATATTTCTCCTTGGATAATTATAAGTCCATAAATAAGGCCAGGGCTTCTTCGTCAGTTAGTTCCATTATGCTAGCGTTTAATGGAGTGGGAATGCTTTTCCGAATCCTTTTGAGCCGACAAGGGCTTGCTATAGCAACCGATTTGGTTATGGATGATTTAGTCAGTTGATGATCCTTTATATATTTAGTAGCCAATGCTTCCGACAAATTTCCAGTGGTCAAGATGTTGGTCACCTCAGAAAGCTTCTTTCTTCTTGTGAAATCCGAGCAATCCTGTATTGCTTTCGATGGTCTTCCTTTACCGGTAGATGTGCTGGGTTCATCATCATGATCTTCTTCCGTGGCTTGCAAGTTGAGGTCCCCCAGAAGCCAGTCCTCATATTTGGCTAAAAAACGTGAATGGCTTCGATACACTTCTCCCCACTTTTTCCTGAAGTTCTTGTACAGTAAGCGAATGTTGTTTTCCACTCCATAGTTGTTTCTTAAATCTCCAAACCAAAGTTCAAGCTCTCTAAAACAGTCTTCTTCGAAATCACCATAGGTTGGGGCGTTCCGAAAGATTTCGAACAGTTTTCCGCGATTGATCTTTGCCATTCTGTCTTGTCAACTTTCACTGATAGACTAATGCTGGGCATATTAAAATTGCGCAATATATAGTCCGATTTATTACCTGTTAGGTACCCTTTGAGTTTTGGGTCAATTAAGGAGTTAAACCAGACACCTGTTATACCTATGATTTTTTGTAAATATGCCCTAAATTCATGTTATGCAGTTTTTAGGTAAGGTATTGCCTACCTGGGATAACCCACAACTATTTTGTCAGCTACAAAAGTGATTTCAGCGTCTACCTGTTTTCTTTAAAAAGTAATTAATTGTTTCCTTTGGAAGTATAATTTAGCTACTATCAGGTATAAATATAAAAAACACCAAATTTCATAAACACCTATTTTATAGGTACGTTTTGTTATACAAAACAAACGAAACAAACAATTTCAAAGTATAGCGCGAGCGGGTTTGAAGCGGTTATATGGACCCCTGGCAGGTAGCGATTTACCTGTACAAGTCCAAACCCAATTCTGTTTTTTTTTTTTGGGTCAGTTTACAGTTTTTGAATGTATCTGTTATTTAAAGTAAAAATCATGAGGTTAGGTAATCTATTTTTTGTGTAATATTACCTGAAAGTCAACCAATTTCCCCTTTTTTTTTTTTGTATGATGCAAAAATGGAAACAAAGTTCGACTTTGAAGGCTCATATCTTCTACAAAAAAAATCTTAAAATTTATTTTATTGGAAATTCTGAATCGATGGGAAATTTCCTGTCGAATAAGTATGGTTTAAATCGTTTTTGCGACTACGACTTTTTTGATTTTAGCAACGGCTTTTGTTCGAGAGGCGCTACTGTGGCGCCGTTGCAGTCGCTGGATCCTAAGGTGCAAGACATGATCCAGAATGTCACTTTGGCGGATGACCGGTGGTTCCACCCATCTCTAGTGTCGGTTGTCCTTGGGCGGATGTATATGCTGACCTGATGCTGCCGGGTATCCTCCCGGGTCAGGGCTGCTTACCGATGGCACAGAACACGACGCTGGTATGGATCCTTTCCGGACGTTGCTCCCTCTCGTAGATTGCAAGTATTCCTCTTGCGAGGGGGGGAGAATGTTCATGCTGAACAAAAGGGGGTCAGCAATAACTCCAGGTGGGCATCACTATGTACAAAATGTACCTTTTACCCGGTTCAGAGGCGGGCGCGATGTCGCCATATTTTTTGTAAACGAACTTACTCTAAAAATAAAACCCCGAAGCGAGAAGACACATCGAGCTCCATTATCTCATCACCAATTTCAACCTACCAGCTTTATTTTCTGGGAATTCGGGACACCAGCTTACCAGGCCCCGACAGTGACACGTGGCAATGGAGTTGAAGGCAATAATAGTGGCGCCAACGACAAATTGTTTAAGAACACAATTAAAATGTCTTTTATGTGTTAAATCGCATTTATTGGTCCTCGCCTTTACGTTTTTTATCAATTCCACATTATCCTAACGGCTGTCAAAGCGCTCCAACCGAGCAGCGACTTCCCCCTTCACCCTTCCACTACATGACGCTCACGGAATATATGCAATTAATTTATTTCGCTTACGGAATATTGGTGTGATCTGGCAACCTTTTTACCCGGTTCGCTCACGAAATTCCGTTCATCTTAGTACCCAACCAAACAAAATCCCACAAAATTCTTCTTCTTGCTCTTTTCGTTCTATTTTTATACCCTTGCAGAGGGTATTATAATTTTGCCATGATATTTGCAACGCAGTGAAGGAGGCATCTCCGACCCCATAAAATATATATATTCTTGATCAGCATCACCAGCCCAGTCGATCTCGCCATGTCCGTCTGTCTGTCTGTCCGTCTGTCGGTTTCTACGCGAACTAGTCTCTCAGTTTTTGAGCTATCGAGCTAAAATTTTCACCATAGTCTTATTTCTTTAGCACGCAGTATATATGTCGGAACGGCCGAAATCGGACTAGTATATCCTATAGCTGTCATAGGAATGATGGCGAAATTAATGTAAACGAGAAAGAAAGCTAACTTCGGTAAACCGAAGTTGGTATACCCTTGCAGTCTGCAATTGGATCATTGAAAATCGAACCATTTTAGTAATGTTGAAAAAATATAGATTTTTGTAAATTTTACATTTTACATGTATAATTTTACATTTTCATATAAATCAACCGATCGCTTCTATGGCATATATGATATAGTGGTCCGATCCTAATGAAAAACTGCTATATCTCAAAATTTATAGAAATACGTTAAAAAACAGAGAATTTAAAATTTTGTTTACATTAATTTCGCCATCATTCCTATGGCAGCTATAGGATATAGTAATCCGATTTCGGTCGTTCCGACATATATACTGAGTGCTAAGGAAATAAGACTATGCTGAAAATTTCAGCCCGATAGCTCAAAAACTGAGAGACTAGTTCGCGTAGAAACCGACAGACGGACAGACAGACAGACGGACAGACGGACAGACAGACAGACGGACATGGCTAGATCGACTCGACTGGTGATGCTGATCAAGAATATATATACTTTATGGGGTCGGAGATGCCTCCTTCACTGCGTTGCAAACATCTGGTCAAAATTTTAATACCCTCTGCAAGGGTATAACAATTTTTTAACTTGTCTTTTTTTAAACGTATTTCTATAAATTTTGAGATATAGCAGTTTTTTATGGTTTTAAAAAATATAATAAAAATAAAAAAAATATAAATTTAAAAAAAACACGACGGTGATGCCTGGAGAATTAGTTGCAGAAGCTGTGTGCAAAATTTCAAAACGATTGGTCAAGTAGATTTTTAGTAATCGTGTACACCGACTTTGAAAATGGCACTTTTTAGGGGAGCGCTTTAAAGTTTTGACTGCCCATACATCGAACATAGAATGACCTCCGTTCTACTACCGTTCTACTAACCATTACTTCGTTATTTTTTCTCCTATCGATGTCAAATTTGGACTCTATGTTCTTCAGATGTTGGGCATTCATATAAAAAAAATAAAATAAAAGTGGCGAAAAAAAATTAAATACCGGTACCATTTTAGTCGGGCTCCAGCCAGACTATTCTTCCCTTTGTGACGCTCAGTTCCATAGCTCGCGAAGCGGCAATTGTAATAGAAGTCTTCCGGCTTCATGCACCTCCGTCCCATGCACCTCTTCTCAACGTGCCACCAGCCTGGCCCTCTTTTCTGGCCCATTCCTGCAGATATCGTTGGACGAGAGCTCCTGCTTCTGCCCTAGTGTTGGTAATTATTTTATGGAGTGCGGCGGACGGGACGCAATATCTTCGCCTGGGTGTGTGCGTGGGGAACTTTTGTTTACCAAGTGCGAAAGTGGAAACGTGCTGCAAACATGAAGTCCTGGGCGCCGCACTATGCAACCTAGCCGTTGCCACACAGAGAAAAAATCGAGATTAACTTGATGAATAGATCGGTTTGTGACACAATCTCAATTGTACATACCGATCTTTCAGCACCAAAAAAATCGTGCTGCAGTCACAATCGGGAAGATTAAATTAGATCCAAGAGTTCCTTGTCAGCCCTGCCATTAGGTATTTATAGTCGAACGATTTTCAACAAATAAGAAATAAAATAATATTAACCACAGTGGTTTTAAAAACACTACAATGTTACCACTTTTCAGAGATTGTTATTTAAAATAAACTATGTATTACTCTTATTGTTGATGCTAATAAAGAATATATAGATATTGAAGGGTCGGTCATCAAGAACCTATAGAAATTCTAAGGTCGGAATGTTTCCCATTCTTCTATACAAAATGTAATAATGGAAGAATGATTAAAATTATCTGTTAACAGATATAACTTAAATATAAAATTAAATAATAGATCGTTGGGCTATAAATTCAGGCCTTAGCGGTTTCACTCTTAACAAAGATTATTACTTATCTGATCCTTACTTGAATTTTATTGCTGTAAATTAATTTAAAATACTAATTTAGTAAAACATAAAGAAATAACATAGATCTGATAAATAAAGTTCAATAGGAAAAGAGGAAATATTAAGTGTGAATGTCAGGAAAAATGCCCTTTTTGCTATAATGAAAACAACAAAATATTGATACCCAGCTCTGGTAATATTTGTTTTCGGTGTAAAGTTACCAGTTCCCATGGGCGTCCCACTTCACTCCCATTCCCCGTGGCATGTTTTACGCTTTATAATAGGATTTGAATACAATGGCATTGTAATGAAATGTGCAGAAAACGATGGTGTCTAGCCAGTGGAGTCCTGCTGTTGCCTTTGGACTCCTAGAAGGTTTGCGCTTGCAATTGCGATCCCGATTCCCCGGCACTGTCCGCTTTCCGCTGCCAAGTACAAGCCAAGCAGCTGTTTCGCTTTGCCTGTCTGCGCGTGTAATTTGAGTTGGTAATTAAAAGTAAAGCAAAAGGCAAACTGTAGCAATGGCCGCACATTAAGTTACCATTTTACACGTAAGTCCGTGCAGTACTCCTCACATGAGCCAGTAGTTGCCAACTACCTCTACTACTCCACATAGGTTTTTATTCCAAAATTCTCCGCCTGGAATTAAACCCTTTAAAGATAGGGTTAATATCTGTTTCAGTTTATCGTTATAGTAAAGTTAGTGAATCCACCAAATGCATTACTTATATGGTACACATTCTTAAGTGGTAAAATATGTATTAATGTGTTAAATTTCTAAATTTCTGGTCCGTGCAGCTAAAATATTGTTAAAAAGTATAACATCTTATTATATTGTATAAGGGTAGAAGAATTGTAGGCTATTAGTTTGTTTACATAGTTTTACGTAGTTACTACTAAGTATCAGAGACCTTAATATCGCTCATAACCCTATGTCGATTTTCCTTTTAGCACATTTCAGGGATCCAAAAATATTTGTTTGGAAGCCTTATTACGTGCATCCTAAATATTTTAACAAAAAATCCAAGCCAGGAGCGGGAACCATCAATCAACGCTTGTCGACCTTTGTTGATTGGTTTATCAATTAAATTTAATTGCAATTTTCATTAGGCTTTCAAAGCGTGTTAGCGGACCCATTTCAATTGTGCTAATTAATGGCAAGCGTGTCTCGGAGCTCCTTCTGAAATCTCGCAGCCGCAAACGATTGGGTAAATCAAGCCGTGATGAAAATTACAGGCATTGCCCATTTAGTAGATGGGGGGAGGGCTGAATTACTTTAATTGCGCAGCCTTTCCTTTCGGAAGCTGTCAATGAAAATGTCGTTCTCAGGCGCCTTTTATTTATGTTAATTCTTTGGCCGTGCCTTGCTCAAATTTTTTTATTCTTGCGCGCCGATATGCTCAATTGCTTTTGTAATCAATCAAAGTCAAAAGCTCAAAATGTTGCTTACATATCCGTATTGGAGGACGACGAGAAGCCCGGTCCAGGAGCTCGGATGGTTCTGGTGGAAAGTGCCAACCTCTGGGTGGAAACTGGATTGTCATATGTGTTCGCGGGGCTCTGCTTCTAGGTTCCCGACGCTCGAAGCTCTATGCTCTATGCTCTATGCCCTTTCCTCGTATTTTGTGTTGGTGTTTGACGTGACACTTGAGCGACACTTGAAGCCCGATAATTGATATTGTGCAGGATGAGGGTGGCCTGCGGATGTGCATGTGGATGGTGTGGGCGCGGCCAAGTGCCGGTGTGTGGCAGCCCCGGATTCTTGTAATTGTCGCTGACACATTTTCGTGGTTTAGTTGCGGGTTAGAACGACTGATAAATCTAAAGGAATATCAATCTTGGTTCAATGGATAAGCAGAATAGTCGCGCATAAATTCGAAGATAGTTTGGGAGTCAAAAGCCAATTTATCCAAAGCTTTTGCTTGGTTTATTTTGTTTCGAATAAATAATATTCTGAACTTATCACTTGGAAAATTTGTATTTAATAGTTTTCTTCTTTTTAGTGAGAATATACCTAAATTGTTATTAAACAATATAAATTATCACAAAGAAATAAAGAAAGCTAACTTCGCCAAGCCAAAGTTTTTATACGCTTTCAGATAATAATATAAATAAAATTATAGGATTAATGTATTAATAAAATTATACATTTATATATATATATAGTTAAGAACTAATAATACATTTAATTAAAGGATAATACATTTTGTTTTATTTGGCCCGATGGCAGCAATAAGATAATGTGGTCCCATTTGGATGGAATTCAAAATGTACAGGACTTAAAGGACTTTAAAAACAATCAAAATGGGCTAATTTGGCTCGAGCGCTCCTATGGCAGCTTTGCGATATAGTGGTCCGATCCGGCCCGTTCCGACTTAGATACTAATGGGCAAAAAAAGGAAACGATTAGTAAAGTTGCATTTAAATAGCTCAAAAACTGAGAGACTAGTTTGCGTAGAAACGGACAGACGGACATGGCTAGGTCGACTTGTCTTCTTATGATGATCAAGAATATACATATATAGCTTATGGGGTCGGAGATGCTTCCTTTACTGCGTTCCAAACGTTTGACTAAAATTAGAATAGCCTGCAAGGGTATATAAGAAATGGAAATTAGGTTCGAAAAGGTTAAACCAGACACGTTTCCAAACCTAGCTTCTATTTCCATTTCTACATCCACTAGATAATCCTGTCCTGCTTTTATGAAGAACGTTGGTAAATATCGCCGAACCTTACTATTTGACACAACCCTTTTTATAATTGCTGTAGCATATATTGGAGCATTTATATTTTTTTAAGCACACAGTTAGCTGATTTTTCCAGATTGTCAGACATATGCATAAGTTGGCCATTGCTCCTATGTCAGCTATGTGATATACCTACCCGCAACACAGACCGTTTTATAGAAAAGTTTCATTCAGATAGCTCAAGGCTAAGGAGAAAAATAAAATAATATATTTGGAATCTAAAAGTTAGTCCATTTGCCAAATTAGCAGCCTTCTGAAGCTCGTTTAAATTCCGTGCATTTTAAGTTCGTGAAGGCCCTGAAGTCTGGTCAATGTGTCAACTGTCTTCTACTTAGTGCCAACTTCAGGAAATCCGCTCGCCGCGTCTCCTCGGACGTTACCAGATAATTGTTAACCCTTAAGTCGCACCGCAAATCAAGTGCAGCAATTACAACTTGACTGCAATTCATTTGTGGCATGGATCATTAAAGGGCGCAGGGGCCGAGAACTTTGGACCAGAGGCAAACCGCACGCAAAGTTGCCAACGTGGCCGAAACAGATGTCACCGCCGGAACCAAACCAGGCCAAAACAAACCCACTCACACCTCACGCTCCACACCCCACATCCGAAAAAGCGACAGCTGAAAGTTTCGGCGTATAAAGAGTTTTGAGGAAAGTGATGGATGGAGTGGATGAGCCGAATTGGTAATGGGCATTGGGGGTACAGAGGGGATGCAGAATGGTTTCACGCTGCTTTCAGTTCCATTAAGCATTCGATCCAATCCGGAGATGATAATAACGAGCAGCGGATGTTGCGCCAGAGCGCTTTGAACTTGTGAACTTTCGACTGGGGAGTACAATGACGTGCGTCGCAACTATTTCGCACTTGGAATATTTAATGTACAAAATTCGGAGACCATTATCTGTCATTAGTGTCAGAAATTATGGCACATCCAGCGAAATCCTTTTAATGCCTAGCCACCGCCTCACCTTGCCAAACCCCTCGCACCGGCAAGTCATAAGTCGATTCAGTTAATAACGTCGGCCCGGCAAACAAGCTGAAAGCACAGTTGACATCTATTAGACGACTGCGAGACACTTTTTAGCCTACCCGTTACGCCGGTTCTCATTAATATTAATTTATCCCTTTACACAGAAGACTCCATCATTCATTACACCAGCCAACATTCAAAATATATTGAATATCTTCCTACAAAAAGCTTGAATCATTAAAATTCATTTGCATATACAGATATCTCATTTAAGTATTCTAGGAATATACATATGTACATTTTGTTGGCTAGTGTTGTTTATCATTTGATCATTTTCAGCAATTATAGTGCGCTTACGGGGTCTATGACATTTAAATTAAGCCCAAAAGCAAAGTAAGCGACAAAAAAAATACGAAATAGAAAAGATAAACGCCCCAGCCGAATGCCTCTTGAAATTATTATCATCACACCCACAAAAGCAAACAGGACTAAAAAGAGCGAGTAAAGAAAGCAAAAGTTTGGTGACAATCCCGACGCACTTTTATGGCACGGCTTTTGTCTGCGAGTGAAAATGAAGATACGAGAAAGTTCGGGCCCGACACCAAGATAGCGGTAGCAAGCGGCAGAGTCTTAGGGGTGACACATTAAGAATACAATTCAAAAATACCTAGTCAAATATATTACTAAACAGCAGAGTGCTACATGTTTATTAATTTTATTCATAATTCTTTGGTTTCGGAGTAATTTATACTCAGCTTAAAACTATTTTGCTCAGAGAATAAAACTATGTCCTAAAGGTGTGCGAACATTTCCGGTGAATCTTGCAGATTGGATTGTTGCAATTATATTTCCAGGGGTCATAGATACATAATAAAATACGTTTTAGATTAAGATTACATAAGCAAACAAAAATACAGGCAAGGTCTTTCACAATTTTAAATAATATTATAGTGATTTAGGAAAATAAAAAAAAAAACGTTGAGAACAAAATATCAATATATATTAATATAGCATACTCTATATGGTATAACTTAAACAAGTAAGTTTAGCCTTGATCTCATTTGGTTTGAAAACTCTACGGATCTTCCGTGTTATATGGATCTTACAAAACGGAAGTTTCTTGTTACATAACTTCTTTGACTTGCAGAGGTCTTTAAGGTACATGTGTCTTCAGAACTGTGATTTTTTAAATTTTCTTCGGGCTTCCATCCCTAGCCAAGATACGGCTCTAAATGTGTGCGTGCTGCCCTGCTTAAAGTATGATTGCAAGTGTGAAAATATATATGCTAAACGTGCCACCGCCGCCGACCTCACCGTCTCCCTTTGGCCGTTGTGCTTCATGCGTTTTTGTTTTATGACGCGGCGACGTGCTCGGAAAATGAAAAGCACTTGACGCGCCAAAGTGCTGAACTTGGCGGTCCTCCACTGCTCCTCCGTCCGTATGTGAGTCCGTCCGCTGGTTCATCAGACCCCAAGCCTCCCGACTCGCAGTGGGTACACACATGCTAAATCGTAAAATGCTCCATTCTTTGTTTTTTTTCGTCAAGTTTTTCTTTACTGTTAAAGTTTTGATACTCTATTGGGGAGGGATGCATAAGTTTCGTACCAAGAAAAATACAAATTTAATAACTTATTCGTAAAATTAAATAATAAACCTATTACAGGTATTTATTTTTTATTAATTAAATGTAAAAAAAAAAAAAACAGGAAACCATTTTTTACATATTTTGGAATTACCTAAAATCTAAGCCGAAGCTATTAAAGCACATTTTAAGCATTTCTTGACTAGCAAGAAAAGGTCCGAGTACCTCTTAATTAAACAAAGTGAGAGAATAGAGTATTTTGAGCATAGAAAACGACCAAACTCTGATTCCACTTTTTTCCCGATGCCTTGTTTTTTATGCGCCGTGCGCTCTCCTGTAAATGGGTTTCCCCTTGGCTTCCCTAACTTCAATTCCATTCTCATTTGCTCGAACAATTTAAGAAATTGTCGCCCTGTCTCGCCTCAGCACCCTGACCAGATAGAAACGCTATGACTGTGTGAAGTTTATAGTGAATAAAGTATGATTGTCTATTGTCAATGCTCCTTGTTTTTGTGGTTTATAAAAATTCAACACTCTATCGGTAGCACGCTCCCTCTCTGGGTTAATTTCATTTGATTTATATGGGATTGAAAATGGAAATGGGTGTGAGCCCGGCTTGAGGTTGGGTTTAAGCCATGTGCTGTAATCGCTCTTGTTGATGATGTTGATGCTGGATGCTGTTGTGGTCAATAAATAACCAGCTGTGCAGAGAAGCGATTCACGCTATTGTTCCTTTTCACACATTTGAAGTGCACTTTATGCTCTCTGCATACACAATTCGCAATTAATTAAAACAATTATGTAGGCTACAGGACAACAGCAACAGGAACGAAAAAAGGTCAGCAAGAGGCCATTGCTGAAAAAACCTCTCACAAGAAAAACGAATATTTTCTGCGGTGAAATGTCATGTTGGCTGACAACCACAGATCAAGTATTATGCAATTATGAATTATGAATGGAACAAGGAGCGTTCCCAGTGATTGGCCAAATTATATACCACAAATGAGGCAATCCATGCATACCTTGCTTCTTGAGTCAAACGTAAATCCAAAATGAAGATAATTAAGCAAATAGAAAATATTTTGAGAAGCCGTCTTTGTAAATTATGCAATTGTTCCTGTACCTCATGACCACATCGGTAATCTTGATCATGGAAAACGATGGAATTCAATTGATGTCCTTATTGGATGGGAGCTTTTTGGAATGTAGCAATTGCACTACAGCAAGCTCTGGAAGTGAACTGAAAGAAGATACGAATACTTCGCCGATAGTGCCCGACGGATATAGGAATACGTTGACTTCTGAAAATCCAGATCTTGATACCTTACATAGGACAAAGGCTGCCGAAAAGGAACAAAGGAGAATTCAGGAACTGTGGGATCCCGTTCTTAATCAAAGTTTTGAATTTTCTATGCTAGAAGACTATGGCAATGAAATGCAGACCCGGGGAAATTACATCAAACAAGCAATATTCGAAAATCCGCTAATTAATAGAGATAAGGAAACACCGTTACAGGATTGTTGCGACCCTGTCTATAGTAAAAGCTCAGAATGCGAAAGCTCAAACCAAACTTGTGAAAGTCAACGTGATCAAAATACACAAACAACAATTGAGGATGTACCTTTACCTAATACAGATACAAGCTACTACGAAACAGAAAGGTCACTTTTCCCCAATATAACTGAACCTGCGGCTATCCAAGCTCCATTTGGAAAAATATTTTTGAAGTCCAATCGGCATATACATCCACTGAGGGTAAACCTGTTCCTAACTCGGCGGCCCCTATATGGTAAAACATACTCAATTTTCGCAACCATGCCCCGCCTGGGAAATGAGATATTTGTACTAAACCTCACGGTAGACTCTAAGGACTATTTAATCGATGAGCTAGTGACTACGCCAAATGCCCGACAAACAGAATGGACGTATATTTCCAATTTGGGATACGTATTACGAAAAGGGAGAATCTTTGTGTCTCGCCTGCCCTACACTCAGTGCTATGTCTACCGAACTAGAGCGACTTTTTTTAACATGCAGCACAGATACGTCATCGCCAGAGTCAGTTCGCGCTCGTCGAGAAACAAGCAATTGGCATCCCCGGTTTACTGGAAAATCAAAGTGCGTAGGCCACCGGATATGTCCTGCTTACCTGGGCTCAGTTTACCCTTCTGCAAGGATCCCAACAAGCCGGTGGATATTTCGAATCGGAGACATGCGGCCTTTTTTGCAGTTTTAAGCGGCGACTGTCATAATATCCAGTATCAACATATCCGCTGGGACTTATTTGACTCGAGGGAGAAAAGTAAGGGCTGTCATATTAAATCGGTAACTATTTTCTTGAAGCGGAATTGAATTGAACTATGGCCGGTTCCTACCACTACTTAGTGCGAATCTAGAATAAATGTAACAGACCCCATAAAGTATATACATATATTCTTGATCAGCGCCTGTCCTTCCGTGTGAGACAACAGAGCTACCAATTTTGGTCACAACATTCTTATCTTATTCTTGAACGCAGATCAAGTCTGTTTCACAATTTAGGTACGCCCTGTTCCGCTCTCGAAAGTCATAAAAAACCTACAAAAACGCTGTAGTCGTGATTTTGCTTGAAAATAAATGCAATAAATGCAACAAATACTTTTAAGCGGAAGTGCCTTAAACATAGCGGATGATAAACAATAAAGTTTCTGTTCATGCTGAGCTTTGGCAACATCTACATTTCTGTTGGCATGTTCAACATTTTCATAACAGCATTTGTTTACAATTGTCCACATTTCTTCTGCCTTTCGCCCTTTTTATACCCTTGCAGAGGGTATTATAATTTTGCCTTGATATTTTCAACGCAGTGAAGGAGGCATCTCCGACCCCAGCATCACCGAGTCGATCTAGCCATGTCCGTCTGTCTGTCTGTCGGTTTCTACGCGAACTAGTCTCTCAGTTTTTGAGCTATCGGGCTGAAATTTTTAGCATAGTCTTATTTCTTTAGCACGCAGTATATATGTCGGAACGGCCGAAACTGGACCACTATATCGTATAGCTGCCATAGAAATTATGGCGAAATTAATTTTTAAATAGAATTTAACTTCTCTGTTTTCCAACGTATTTTTATAAATTTCGAGATATGGTTTTTAACGGTTTTATAATTACGGTTTTAATTTCATTAAGATCGGACAACTTTATTATATAGCTGCCATAGAAGCGATCGGTAGATTTATATGCAAATATAAAATTATACATGTAAAATTTAAAATTTACAATATTTACAAGTTTCGACATTTTTTCAACATTACCAAAATGGATCGATTTTTAATGATTCAATTGCAGACTGCAAGGGTATACAAACTTCTGTTTACCGAAGCTAGCTTTCTTTCTTGTTTTTAATTTCTTTTTGTCATTTTTTTAGGTCGATCGGACTAATAGTTTTAGAGGTAGCACTTTGGATAAAGATATCTTACAAAAACGTTTGTCTTTAAATTTAACTCACAAATATAGAGCTCCTGACTTGGTAACAGGGCGAATAAGTTAAGTTATTTTTCACAGATTTATTACTACACCTTGGAGCAACTAAAGAGCTTCTGATTAAGCTTTCGCCATATATATATGACAGGGGAGATATGATTATGCTGCGTCTCAGTGCCAAAGTAAATGATGTCCTTGCTGTAGCTCGTGTGAGTAGACCAACCCAGAACAAATTTGTTACCCAACAGTCGATGGTCTCGATTCCAGTGCTACATGAAGTACTCTCCGTCTCTAATCGAGGCAAGAATTAAGGGCAATGAGCGACGCACAGTGGACGTTCGGAATAAAGTCATAGTCGATGGCTCCTGGAGCAAGGACAGAATTAAGAAGAAGGAAACCATTGACACTAAGAAGTTTCACTGGAGTTGTAGCAGCTTGACCGATTCGGGCAACCCTTATTGCCGTTTAAATATGCCATCCAGTAAGTAAGTTTTAATGTGGTAGGGATAAAGGAACGGACTTCGAACTTTCCCCAGTTTAATCATTTTATTGCCCATTTGAATTTTGAAATTCAAGATGTTCCTTTTTTATTGCTTATTTACCTTTATATTCTATCTATATCGTCTATATATACTTTTAAAATTATATCAGGAATTAGTATTAGAAAAAGTCCTAATAAATGAAAGATCTAGAATCCAGCTATTCATCTTTAATAATAACAAATATTAATGCTAGAGATATGAGATACTACGAATAGCTTTATCCTAAAAATTAAAATAGAATGCGTCATAGTGCTTAGGAAGGGACATTTTGTAATGAACACGAATCCCGGCTTTAAAGTTATTAATGAAAGTTGTTAATGAAAAATGCATTAGTACAACCGAAAATTGATAAGAGTGGCCGCTGCGATTCTCAAGACTGCATTCAGCAACGCGCTTGTTTAAATAGGCGCTTATGTTGGTAGTTATTCGTTTAGAGCAAAGTTCACTGATGAGACTCGATGTGGTATCGGTCGAAACATGTCTGGACAACCCGCTGTACAATAAGATCTGTATGTGATCTTGGCAGAAAATCGAGTCTTGATTTACGTATGAGAAACTAAGCCTAAGCCGGTTAGACCTCGAGTTATCTTCACCTTCAAATAACAAATATAGGTCGCCAAATGTACAAAAAATAACAAATAATAATATACAGAAAATATCGATTAACTTTCTGAAAATAAAGGAGGGGTAAGAGAGAAACTTAACAGATGTTCCTTTAAATAAATTATAGCAATATGTTTTAAATTTCATCCAAGTCAGACCACTATATCTTATAGCTCCTATAGAAGCGATCGGGACAAATTAGCCGATTTTCGTTATTTTTAAATATATGATATTCAATATTTGATCCTTTAATTTAATTATAGCAATACATTTTAAAATTCTTAAGTTTATCTAGTGCCGAAGTTAGCTTCCTTTCTTGTTCTTTTCATTAAAACGACAACCCCTTGGGAACCGGTTAGAATCATAGATAATAGAATAAACTTCATAAATAATTTTTAAATTAAAAAAAAATAATGTGTACTACCAAACAACCATTTACTTTGTGGTGTCGGATTCGCCCTCGGAAAAATCATGTGTGTCCTCGGCAAAATGAATACAACTTGGGCAGTATTGGCTATAATTTATAAATAATTTATTATTTATGATTTAACAAAAAAAGCTCTTAAATCTAAGGTACAATAAAACCTTTGAGGCAGAGTTCCAAGTTCGAAGCCCAAGCACTTGACTATTTAAGCTAATATTATACTTTCTACTAAAGATCCCATTATTCGACTGCCGGAGAATAGCCTCCAAGTATATCACCTGTACAACATCACCCTGACCGTGTCCTCGCGAAGTAACCCCCGCAATCGCCAGACTGGCTACCAGGAGCTGCTGGGAGTAGCCACCCGCACCTTCACGCCCAACATCATCTGCCGGCGCAACTGCCAGATGCGCGTGTACGCCTCGACAGACAGCGTCCACCTAACCGCTGAGTGCGTGGACTGCACGGAGAGGATAGTTCGGTATGAGTGGTGGGTAAAGGCGGACGACGAGAAAGACGTCCTGGAATCGCAGGAGAGTTTTCTCGTCCTGCGCCACCAAGAGGACAAGCTTGACATCCGACTAAAGCTGGTGCTGAAGAGCCAGGTGTCGGGCATTGCCATCCTAACACTGCACAGAAACAACGGCCCGCAGAACGGAACATGTTGGATCTGGCCGGCCAATGGCACCGAGGCTGTTACCCAGTTTGAGATAAATTGTATGGGCTTCCAGACGCTCTATGAACCCATTTCCTTTCGCTACAAGATCCCAAAGGCAGCTATCGTCACGCAAATGCCGTTCGAGAGGTATGTAACTCTTCTGCCAAAGACAGATAGGCTCTCAATCTCTATTTGCGACGCCATTGACATGTGCGTTAGCCGAGAGCTAGAGGTGGAAGTGCAGCCGTTTAAGTTAAAGGAGCCCAACGCGGACTTCGAACATCGCATTCAGGAGGTTATAGTCAATGTGCCGGATTTGCTGGAGCGTGGCTACTGGAACAACGCGTTCATTCGATGCCTGGCGGCCTCCAAGTATATCAAGTCAGCGGAACATGGCCGGATGATATACTCAAGCCTGAGCGAGCACAAAATATTAACGAACTCCCAGCTGGAAATGCTTACAGTTCTGGCCAGCCAGTTTTTGACTCACCTAATGCCAGTCGATTACAAAGGTGCGCACCTCCTGGCGGAGGTCTTCAGTCAGATGAGCGACGCCTTCGAGCTAGTCATTGCAGATGGCGAATATCTGCACCGGGATGCCTACAACTCGCTCACGGCCTTGCACATGTTCTTCATGTCAGTGCTGGGAACCATCTCTGAAAAGCACTCGATGGCCATGTGCAAGCCATACGACCCCGAATGCCTCAATGTGCAGATGCTCGAGCTTGAAAACCGCTTCGCCATTGAGTTCGATCCCCTGATCCTGTTTCGCATCAACCACTGGATGATGAACACCTGGTTCCTGTATTTGTGTATATACTATCTGGGCGTCTTGGCTACCAGACGGCATTACGCACACGATGAGGCCTTGACTGTGCTCCAAGGCGGCATTGCGTACCAGGTGAACGTGACAGAGGTAATGGACCCAATCACGGCCCTCACCCTGAAGACCATAGACAACATTCACGTTGTGGAGCTATCGGCCGAGCTTCTACGGGATATCAGTAAAAGACTGAACCACACCTCCATTCTGTTGCAGGTGATCTCGCAGCGGAACTACCACAACATCTTCTGGTGGTACCCGGACCCCATGCCCTCGAAAACCAGTGTACTTATGATCCACGCCTGCAGTCCGGCTGGTTTCTTTAAAACCGCCGAAGAACATCACTTGGAGCATCCGGTGGTGTTCAAAACGAACATAACCGAGTTCAACGAAGACGCCGGCTTCAGCAAGTGGATGTCGAACGGCAGCCTGTACAACACTATGCAAGTTCACTACTATAGCCTGATGCTGGACCACAAGGCCATGCTGGCTGTGCGGGTTGTGAGTTGCTCCGAGCCCATGCAGGTCAAGATGCGACTGCACAAGCGGCCCTCGCCCAAGGAACTTAAGGATGGAGCTTGTCTTGTTACGCCCCGGATGAAGGGCAAACGCATCTGGCTGGCCAACTTCTGTGATCGGAGTCATGCCTTTGTGTCCATTTACAGGCCGGGCGACTACCAATCTGCTCAGCGCGCCCGGGGGAGGAGGCATGTCAATAGAGATCAAGAAGGCGAGGTCTCGCCTCTCAACTACTCGATACTGCTGGAAATTCACCAATGCAATGTATGGGTAAACCGATCCCTGGATCCCGGTTGGAGCGCCGACTTCTGCAAGACCAGTTTTGAGCATAGTACCGGGTCCACGGTGCAGTGCACCTGCCACATTTTGGGCTCCCTAGGCTCCCGTATTTTTCCCATCCTAGCGGAACGTTATGTAGATATAATTCCTCTACCCATCCTAGCAACAAAAGTGTTGATAGCTTTTATATTCCTGCTACTCTTCCTCTTGCTTATTGGAGTTCTAGTCTTGAGCATGGGCACTATTTCTGCGCATCAGAGGCAACAGAATTTCCTGCAGTGTGATGGAGGAAAAATTAAAGTGAGCCGGCAGCGTGCAACAGACCCGGAGATCCTGCTCGTGGTTGTGACCGGGGGCCAGGAGTTTGCGGGCACCACTTCGAACATAAAGTTCTACTTGAAGTCACCGCATCGGCAGCAGACCTCATATCAGATAACCCAGGATCCCGGGCACCCGAGACTCTTAAGAAACACCACTAACAAGATGCTGGTACCGAGAGGCGCAATTCACATACCCACCCGCCTGGCCTTAGGTATCGAGCCCAATGGACGCTATCCCTCATGGTACTGCCGCTCCGTAACTGTTGTCGATCTGGAGTTTAAGGTGCAACAGTTGTTTGTGATAGAAAAGTGGATCGAACAGGGTCATACGAGGTTCATGCGCTCCAAGTACTTTACCGTAGGCGGCTACAGCTCCACCCCGCAGTACACTTGGTGGAAGAGGTTCCGAAATAGGTTCGAGCAGCTGTACATCAGCTGGTTTATGGGCAATCCCATAACGGGACCCTGGCAGAACAGCATTGGCGGCTGGACCATGAATCGCCTCGAACGCTGCTCCGTTCTCATTTGCAAGATAGCCATTACTCTCGCGCTGATCAGTGCGTATTTCGGAAGGAGCTCTGTAGAGTCCATCCAGGAGGAACAAAGGATGTACGGCGACAGTTCCATTGAGCTCGTTGTGGTGGTTGCGCTGTCGTTTTTTGCCTTCATCATCGGATGTTTTGTTCATTTGTTCTTTGAAATTGTCATTTTACGATGGCTTTGGATGCAGAAATAATTTACATTTTATATCAATAGTATTCGATTTTATAAAAGCATTATAATTAAAGTATCTTTTTTTATAGCAAGTATATTTTCTGTCACTGTGACGATGAGCACCGACTCTGTGATGCGCAAGGAAACAACGACTTACATACACATAAAGAGCCGTAGAATTGAAAATCTGTTACGAAAATCCGATCGGAACCATTTATTTCTTAATCGAAATTAATCGAAATAGATTAGGTTGCGCATAAAAATGATCAAAATATTAGTTGAGGTTAATAATTTGTGCACTCATAAATTATCAAGTTCATAGCTTTATGAATTAACATACGAGTTTATTTCCTCTTAATCACATTTAATGCAAACATGCATATTGGAAAAAGAAATGTTAAAACAAAAAATATTAAAAACGTGTGTAAAATTTATTAATTTAAGAAAAAACTTACAAATCTGAGTTATTGTCATGTAAGTGGCTAAGATTGTATATAATAAATTATTATTATTATTTTTTTGTTAACCTTTGTTAAAAACAGCTCGAACGATTTTGATAGTTATCCGAGACAGTACAGCCCTTGGTATATAACACATACATATCTCCGAACGTTCCAGGACCCTACCCCTCGACTTATTATAAATTTAGCATTTATTTCGACAATCATTCGATATGTATAAGCCGAATCCCTTGAATCCTCTAAATTTAAAGAGTTGGATGTCACTTCTTGTGAGTGCATCCGACCGGGCCAGGGCTAATGGATTTTTCCACGCCTAATTACCATTATTTAGCCAAAAGGGCTACAAAAACGCCGGCACCAACGCAAAAAGGTAAAATTGCATTAAAAATTATCGCCGTTTTTTTTAGAAACTATGCTTATGGTATTGTATTTTTTGTAGCTTGAGTGTGTATGCAAATGGAATTTCATAGTCACCATTAACACCTTTTTTCACTGTCTCCCCTTTACACCTGTTTCTTGTGGTGCCTGGTTTTTTCCTTCGCATATTTTATGTGACGTTGGGTGAAATTTAAAAAATAAAAATGCATTTAATTAAATGCCACACAAATGCTGCGAGAAAACGTATTCAACGTGCGATATTTTATGCCAGAAGTCGGATTTTTTCCTTGCTGTTACTATTCCCGTTTCTCATTCGTGGAGACAGTCGAAAAATTAATTTTCATAACGCAACTGGGGTACAATTATTATAAATGCGTTTGGCTTGGCTAGGTCGGGCCTTTAAGAAACCTTAAAAAATACAGATTAGGGCCGTTTGAATTTTAATTAAATAACAAACTATTTTTATACCCTTGCAGAGGGTATTATAATTTTGCCATGATATTTCCATATATATTCCGCATATATATTCTTGATCACCAGCCGAGTCGATCTAGCCACGTCCGTCTGTCTATCTGTCTGTCTGTCTGTCTGTCCGTCCGTCTGTCGGTTTCTACGCGAACTAGTCTCTCAGTTTTTTAGCTATCGAGCTGAAATTTTCAGCGTAGTCTTATTTCTTTAGCACGCAGTATATATGTCGGAACGGCCGAAATCGGACTACTATATCCTATAGCTGCCATAGGAATGATGGCGAAATTAATGTAAAACGAGAAAGAAAGCTAACTTCGGTAAACCGAAGTTGGTATACCCTTGCAGTCTGCAATTGGATCATTGAAAATCGAAACATTTTAATAATGTTGAAAAAATATCGAATTTTGTAAATTTTACATTTTACATGTAGAATTTTACATTTTCATATAAATCGACCGATCGCTTCTATGGCAGCTATAAGATATAGTTGTCCGATCTTAAAAAAATGAAAACCGTAATTCTAGAACCGTGAAAAACTGCTATATCTCAAAATTTATAGAAATACGTTTAAAAACAGAGAAGTTAAAATTTTGGTTACATTAATTTCGCCATTATTCCTATGGCAGCTATAGGATATAATAGTCCGATTTCGGCCGTTCCGACATACAAGTATATACTGCGTGCTAAAGAAATAAGACTATGCTGAAAATTTCAGCTCGATAGCTCAAAAACTGAGAGACTAGTTCGCATAGAAACCGACAGATGGACAGACAAACAGGCAGACAGACATGGCGAGATCGACTCGGCAGGTGATGCTGATCAAGAATATATATGCCTCCTTCACTGCGTTGCAAATATCATGGCGAAATTATAATACCCTCTGCAAGGGTATAAAAACCTGTCTTCGCGCTTTACGTCACAAAAAAATTGTATTTAATGTGGCGCCTCCTTTTCTTGGAAAGGCGGGTTGTTAAATCCATTTCGTCCACTACCGCAATTGCAGCACGGCACGCTGCATTCTTAGCTACATCATAATCAACATATTCTGACAGAACAGCTAAGGATTCCACTGAATTCGTTACTAATAATTATATACCCTTTGTGTTTGTTTTCGATATTTCAACCATCGATATATATCAGCAGCAATCCATCAGTATCGTATAAAGGTAGCGTACTATTCTAACGCTCCTTTTTTCTGATCATGATGGGAAAAATGTTTGTATCACGATTAGTAATCATGCTCGTTCAGCACAACTATCGTATAAAATCCATCAGTGATCAGTTATCATGTTGTTCTGGTGAACGCAACCAATGATATGGTATTTGGAGAATAGCAAACAAAATTAGTATGGTTTACTTGCGAAAAATGCAACCCGCTTTCCTGCCAGCACGGTGCGATTGGAAGAGACTCGTTGCAATTTCGTGGCACTTCCATTCACCACTCCAGTATTCAGACTTGAGGGCGTAACGTAGCTCGTAGCTCAGCAAATTTTCGCAACAGCTCAATCTGCACCAGTTCCGATTTTTGCCTACTCTGTAGTTAGGCATAGATTTTGAGTCTTCCCGTCGCTCCCTACCGTGATTTTTTGTTCGTTTGGAGCACAGAGGATGCAACGGAAATTGTACTGGGGGCACGGCCATTATTCTGCGCACTCTGCCAGGAGCCCAAGGAGGCGACATACGCAGCTGAATTTGTCATATGGTAGTTGTTTGGGCACCAATGTCTGACGCTGTACCCACACCCGACTCTTAAGAACTGGGCGTGTCTGTTATTAGAGCATCGAGACGTCAAAATAACTAGCAGTGTATGTGTATGTACCTTGAAACCTGTTGAAATTGTAATGTGTATATTTAATGAATCAATCGATTTTCAAACAAAATGTTACAATTAAAAACAATTACTATTTACTTACTAATTTAAAATGTTAAAAAAAAAATCCCGCTACACTTCTACCAAAACCACAAACAAAAATAAAGAAAATTCCATAAACTGCATGAATAGATTCGAGTTTTTTCCAATTCGAATTCAATTTGTATTTAGATCTGATACATATGTATATTCGGTTCACGTAGTTTAAATTATCGGAGGACTGCACTTTTGGTAAACACGAATAGCTGAAGCTTTTTGAATAGAATAAATGTCTTATTGTTTACCGGTAAAATCTCAGTTACGTCATATCATTGTTAATTAAATATTTTAACCTCACTAGTGGGTATCTCAAAGTTCGTTAGGTCGGCAAAAATGGTCCATCTTGATTTTTTTGTTTATGCGTTTTTCTAGCTGCAGCCGACAAAATTGCAGCCGACAGTTTGGCACATTCCCATTTTGAGACCCTGGCATGACAACGCCCACTTTTTGGCCACTGTTTGCATACGTGCCCGTTGTGAAATTGCCTGGGCGCGCTCCTCAAATCATTGGCCGCTCCGCCCCGTACTCCCCGCAGTCCCCACAGTCCCCCCTAAGGCCGCTCGTGGAGCGCAACATGTTAGTGACACAATCGAAATGGAAAACGACATGGAACATGGCAACAATAACGAGCAGCAATAACAAACAGCTTCGAATTTTCACTCGGATATGAGACAGGCAAGAAAACCTGGCGGAAATTGAAGTGTGAAGTGTGCGAGTGGATTAGTTATCCTCAGAGTTGTTACTGCTTGGCAAATTTCCTTCTGATTTGCGGGCTTCATCCGCCAGTGGATGATGTCCCACTTAGAGTCTGGCCACAAGATTTATTTAAAACTCCGGAGGGACTTAATTTTAATTTTTTGTTTCTAGTACTAGAAAACTAAAAATGAACTCAGGTGGTAAATTATTGTAAATGTCACGCAATTGATCTCAACTTCCCTTGAGGTTCAGTAAACATAGCATATTTATGAATTATAAGAATATGGAAGTGGCAAGGGAAAGTCGTCTGATTTTGACCGAATTTAAGAGTCTTTTTTCCGGGTGTAACTTTCTCCAGAGGATAGTTACCCTCAAATATATCCCGCCCGCAGCTTTTCTCCATCGGCAAGCTCTCGTCTTCCCCATTTCCACTTTTCCCAGTGGGTTATTTACGTTGCAACTACGCGGCTCTGTGGTGGCACATAGGTAAATACAATTGAAGATGAAACTTAAGTCCACCAAGGTAAAGGTTAAGGATAAGTGACTGTCTGTCCCGCTCTCGTTTCTTACCTTTATATAACTTATAAAAACTCTTCTAAAAATAATACAGTTTAAAAGTAATTTTTTTATATCTTAAATATTGAAGAGTCCCACAATTTTATTCTACTTTGGTAATTTTAAACTAGTTGCAGTATTTTATGCCAACAAATATCTATTTATGTTAGTTTTAATATATGAGAAAGGCTTTGTTTTATAAATGAAGGTTGCTTTTATCCTGAGATCGATCTTACTAGAGGCAAGCGAAGCGCAATCAGCCCTTGCCTACACCGAACTATGCCCTACTGCTCATGTGGAACGTCGCTCGAACTCCTTGGTACCTACGTTTGTACTATATATGTATACTCTGTATTGTGCAGTTGAGTTTCCTTCGCGGTATTTTGCCCATGAAATTTGCAAGAATTTGTTGTGTCAATTGTGGGCACGACTCGCTCCCTTCGCTCCCTGTCTAGTTGGCAAATATTTCTTTACAGCATTAAATTTGGTTTAACAAATTGGCATTTGTACGGGGAAGTAGAAGTAGAAGAAGGCAGCTGAGGAGGGCTTTAAGCCCCAACAGTATTTTCGCGAGCTGGTAGCTGGGGCTGAAGCGAACCATCAAGTCTGCATTACATGGGGCGTATGCGCAATTTCGGATGCAGTAAAAATCCAGCTGCAGATGTTTCGAAGCACGAAATTAATTACGGAAAATAAGTACGCAGATACACACACGCACGGCAACTGACGCATAATAAGGAAACAGACCAACAAGAAACAGCGCCAGAATAATAATAATAAGTAACAAAAATAAACTTTACACGCTCAAGAAGAACAGCATCACAAGCAGAAGGAGCCAAGTAGCGAAAGTACTGTGGCAAAAGCAGCAGCGGCAGCTATAAACAAGCATATGCTAAGGCAAAAGGCATAAAAATAAATTCAGAGAAAGGAAAACTTTTTCATATTATCTGGCTACGCTTGCAAGCATGTGTGAGTGTGCCTTAGAATGGATGTGTTTGCGTTTGAGTATCCGTACGCCTTACAGATCTCCAGCCAGTAATGACGAGTTTTCGGAGAATTCGTCACTTAACTTTTCGGTATTTCGCAGAGCCAATCCAAGCCCTATACAGCGAGGAGTCCTGCCATGTCCGTCCAAATATTTAATTTGTTCAGGTGTGGTTATTGTAAGAGATTCCGACCCGGTCGTAGAGGTTCACTAGCTTAATCGAAGTTCTTACTAATTGGTCTTAGATTTACAAGGTAAAAGAAGGAAGTTCAAGGAGCCGATTCGAACGAGAACAACGGGGATTCTTATTGCATGCATTTAATTTTCTTTGTTTTGGCATTTATTTTGACATTCATTCCTTATGCGCTTGGCCATTGAGTTTTAATCGTCGTAACTCTTTACTGGCCACAGGCAAAGGCCAAGCCCAGCTTCAACATAGGAATAAAGGCAGCAATTAGTGCTAAATAAAGAAATCATAAAGTGTAAATAATATTTTTCGAGCGCAAATAGAAAGCAATCAGGCCAAGCCACAAGAGACCATAACGGCTCGTGCAAAACAGACGTATTATTTACGGCTGTCATTGTTTTTAGCATTTAAAGAGAGACGAAACCTTCTCGGGCGGCCGACAGCCAGCAATCCTTGTAAAGAGACTCTCACAAGCATATTAATTGTTGCACAAAATACTTTAGATAAATTGCATGAACTTGTCTAAACACATGTCCAGGCGAGGAAGAACATGAGTGATGTGTAAGTGGAGGCTGAAATGCCACTTAGTATGTGCAAACGCCTTACAATGAAAATATATATTACGTTTATATCCAAGTTCCATGGAAAACTAATGTACATAAGAGGTTCCTTGAAAGTATCTTCATTTAATTGGGATTGGTTTTCCATATTAACTGAATTATAGTTCCCACAATTTTACTTATTTTTATATACATATATGAATGTATTTCTTGTCTATTTGTATTGGCCGCATTATATCTGTTCATTTACTATAACCAAAATAAATGTGGAGTTGAAAGCATGCAAAGTGCATTTCATCATGGAAAATCTAAATGAATTTATGACTTCAATTCAAAGAAAAAACCCAATAAAATATGACTGTTAACTGTAAATGTGCCCTCCATTCAGATTGCATGCATAAAACCATCAGGAAGCCGAAAAAATTTGATTATATATGTATTTGTACAAGCGTACAAGGTAAGAGTTTGTCTCTTGGCTTCACTTGGAGTGCAGCGCGAACGAGTCCGATTCCTGGTGGGAATCACGTAACGAAGTGCATTGTTAAAATATAATAAAATTGCAATTTTGCGTTCATGTTGCAATGTGGCGTCATATCCTTTTCCTTTAATTTTTCACGAATTCGCCATTTCGTAGTTCCGAAAAACTGAAACTATCCAACACTCCGGCCCCTCCCCAGCAGAGAACAGGACATTCTGCGCTTTCTATGCACACTCCATAGATTTTAATGCAATTTTCTCAATGGCGGGTGGCACAGCAGCCCCAGAATATATCCGAAGGCTTGTGTGTATATATTTTTATTTTCGCTGCTGTCATTGTCGCAGCTGCCAAAGTCTTTGTTCTTCTGCTCTTCGAGAGTGCGAGTCGAGTGGTGTCGCGTCCGAGTTTCGAGCATCGAGCAGGGACCAGGAAGCTGGGAACTGGGAGCTGGGAGATACGGGTTCAAGACCGAGGCCGAGTCCATCCGCTTTGTTTCTGATGGTTAAACTTAGTGGCCAGTGTTGCCAAAGCAGCTCTTATTTAGCTAGAGTTACCCCTAAGGACAGAGCTGCTTACACAGAGTGTCAACAGCGACTATGCAGGTACTTCTGCCATTGTTCAACAGTTTCGTGCGCTGTCTATGTGTAAGCAGAATATAATGATTCTAAATTATATAATCTTCGGCGCTACCTGAAATATGAAGAGCATATGGTATAAGATGAAAACCATTTTAATTAAGTTGCTTTATAATTTATTCATTCAAAATTCATACTTAATAGTATTCAAAAAGTTTTTAATATAAACTTATTTTGACTTTTTCAAACGTATACCAAGTTATTGTTCTTTATTGTTTTTTTTAACCTATAGCTAGCTACACTACTATTGCGGAATCACTGCACTTCGATTCAGTTCGGCTTGCCTCGGCTGTTTGGACAGCGTATCCGCTTTCTGGTTTCTCTCCGGCTCTTGTCCATATTTTTGCACTCAATTGTCCTTCAGTGCTTTTTGTGGTCGACTCTATTCTGCTTTCTGCATTGTGTTTGTCATCTCTCCCTCTTAGCCGGAGCAGTAAAGTATAATGCTTTTGTTTGTTCGCCCAATAAAAAATGATTACTTTAATTTCCGAGCCACATAAAAAGGCACGTCTAACATGAGAAATCGCTGTCATTCCCGGTTTGGTCTCCAACGCCTTCTACATTGCATTGGCATCGGCGTTGACCGCAGACCTGCAATGGGAAATGCATTAGGGTTTTTTTCAGTGAGATGCAGCATGTCCGTATGATGGTAATAATCGCACTGATTTTTCATACACTTATCGACCCTTGCCAGAATTTATCACCGTAAATAAAAAAAGGTTTCGGTTAATGATTTAGAGCTGGCTATCTCTACGACAGAGGTCACCGCTTTTATACCTGGTACGCTTTTGGAACGAGGGTATTATAACTTAGTTTCAAACGAGAATTAAGGTAACAGACAGACAGAGGCATCGCCGACACTATAAAATATATATATTCTTGATCACAACCACCAGATCTCAGAAACTATAGGAGTTACCAAATTTGGTAAACAAATTCTTATCTGTTGCACAAAGATCCAGTGTAATTCTAAATTTGGCCATTATAAACGTATAACTTAGCTATATATCTATATAAATAGGCAAATAATTAAACCGTCTTTGCTTTTCAATGTATTTCTGTATTTTTGAGTTTCAATGATCAATTTGCAAAGGTATACAAACTTCGGCTTACCAAAGTTAGCCTCACTTCTTGATATATATTCCTAATAATTATAACACTGAGAAACAAAAGTGTTCAATCGGTTGGTCGTCGTAATTGACCTTTCAAACGAGGTTCTCCCGAAACCATATTTTTTAACTGGTTACCATAATTTCTCAAAATCGACTTGACCTATTTAGTTTAAGTTTATGGAGTATTTTCGTCAAATGTATCGCCCAAGCCAAGTTATTATAAATTTGTTTAATTTTATATACAACAAAAAATACCAACAAAATAAAGTTAAAAAATTCCTATATAAAAAAGTAAATTAAATTTTTTTTTTTAAATATTCTGGTTCCGGCGATGGCCTCAGAAACACAGATTAACATGTATCTTTTTGATTTCATGTTCTATTGAAAATATAATAATTCAAAGACTCACAACTTTTATTCTCTTTTTATACCCTTGCAGAGAAGGCAATCATTTGTTTTGTATTTTTCGATTTCAGAATTTCGGTTTTAATTTTATAAAAATCGCTGTACTTATGCACTTACCCTGCAGTACCTGTCATCAACGTTTCATCAACGATTAATCAAAAAAAGTTCGTTGTTGTTGATGAATCATCGATGGAATTCCATACAAACTGTTGATGAAATCAACATGGGCATGTCCTAGGCTGTCATTAGCGATAATTTCATCAATGATTATTCGATGATTCATCATCCTTTCATCAACATTTCTTCGATGATTCATCAACAATTTCATCAAAATTTCATCAAAATTTCATCAAAGTTTCATCAACATTTCATCAACATTTCATCGATGATTCATCAACATCATTTTTGAAGTGACAAATTGAGCGAGAGAGAATTGAGAGCGAGATAATCGGTTTTGACACGATTGAACGAGAGCGTCGGTTCGGCCGAAGCCGAAGTCGGCGCGTCGCACGGTGGCTCGTTTTCCGAAAACTCGTTGCAAAAGTCGGATTTCGCGTTGTCGAATTTAGCAAATCTTTTGATACCATTCAATTAGGAATTGATCAAGCAATTCAAACCCAAAATTTTATAATTTACAAAATTTTTTAAGTATTTATTATCGCTGCTCAAAGTTTGACAATTTTTCTGTATTTGCAAAAAGGTAGAAAAACTCGCCAAATCGACAGATTTAAAATAATTTTTCTAAAAAAGTAGTTAAACTCAAAGAAAAAAAAATATTTTTCTGCTTTAGTGAACCAATTTTAAACCTGAATTAAAAAAAAAATGGAATTATTTTTTGCTTTTCTATTTTTTTTAGATTAAAAAAAAATCTTTTTTTCATATTTTCAATTTTTAGTGGAAAATAAAGAAAAAATGCCAGATTTCGCCGAGCTCTAGATAATACTAAAAATTAGGGGAGATATTCAACTAACAAACCAAAAAAAAAACCATTGCTACAATTGTGCGCATTTCGAGATTTTGATAATTGTTCATATCAAACCATTCTACCAAACTGGCACTTTGTAGTCGGCCACTATGGAAAACGGCAAGGCAGCAAAAATTATAGCTTCAAGTCAACTCCAGTGCAAAAAAAAAGAATTATTTTTTCTAAATTTTTTTTTTGCAAATTTTTTTTTTATTTATAGAATAAGTATAAAAAAAAAATATTTAATAATTTTGAATTTTTAAGTTCATTGATTCCTATGAAAAATGTATTTTTATAGTAAAAAATCAAAAGTTTTAGTTTGCCGAATAAATTCCGCCTCTTTCGGTGGGCGTAACCTAAAAAAAGTACTACTTAAAAAATTTTGGAGATCAGTAAATTATTATAAAAAAAAATTAAGTAGATACCTTCAATAGATCAAAAGTTATTAATTTTGCAACGTGTTTTGAGAAAACGAGCCACAGTGCGTCGATGAAACGTTGATGACAACTCGGCCACTAACTTATTTGCAGTTTATTATAATACAACTACAGTAATACTACATTAGTTTTTGTCACTACTTACTTCCTGGTTTATTTTCACTCTTTAAGATCACTTTTCACTGGCACAAGTAAACACGAGTTAGAAGAAACGAAACTTCAACCGACGAGAGATGGAAGACGACAGAGCTAGCGAAGTATCGATAACAATTAGGTTCAGTTTCCTATCAAGCTGCTTTATCGAAACATTTTCCGCCACTATCGTCCCGCAGACAGAAATATAAAATAAGTTTTAGTTTTAAATTAAAAAAGGCGCCGTAATGCATAGTTACCACGATTATACAACGCAAAACACATGAAACTTTCGAATGGGTCGACTTTTTTAATCACATCTGACGTGTAAAGCGTTTTTAAATTGTTCGAAATTTTAGGAAAATTTGACTTGTTTTTAGGGAAAAATTACCTACAAATCAAGTCTATACATTCCTTAAAAATAGGCAAAAAGTCTATGAGTTCGGTTTTTTAGGTAAGCTATTACCTAAAAATCAATTTGTGCGATTTTAGGTAATGCGTTACCTTAGAATTAGTCTACCATTTTTCTGAGTGCATTTATATAAAAGTTCTGCTTATTTTAAGTTTTTAAAAAATTTGAGCATAATTAGAAGAAGTAAATTATCCACGACCCTTTTAACTTCTCCCACAATGCTTTGGGTACGAGGTATATCACAGTCGGTCAAATATATTTTCGGTCGTTTCTATACCTATGCAGTGGATATATGATATTAATCCAAACTTTTTACTCTCGGTGTACGCCAAATACAAACCGGGTAATTTAATCGATTATTTCATAAGAAAAAACAAGTCGCTACAAAAAAATGAATATATTCCTATTTATATGATCAAAAATCAATAACTAGTCAGTAGATGAAATATAGACTATAATAACTTTCATTTATAAATACCTAAGCTCAGAATGGAAATCGAATTAAAATTTAACTAGAAATTGTATAAAGACAACTAAGCAAAAAAATTGTTGGGCAGAAAGGGTTCTTAAGGATAACAGCAGAAAAGGATGAACTTATAAAAATAACGGTGAAATTATGATCATATTATGAGAGCTGTGTTCAGCTGCGTTCTATTTGAACAGTCGTTGCTGCTCAAATGCAAAAATATGCCTGCCAAGCCAGTAATTTCTTTTAGCAATTCTCCAGTTTTTTCAATTGTGTTTCTGCGCTTTTCTCCTTTGTGTTTTTTATTACGGCCCCTTTTTGTTCTCTCCTTTTTGTTTTGTGTCAAACCGCATTGGGCCACAAAACAGAAGTCAGAGCCATATCCCTGCTCGGGGTCCTTGGGTCGCCAACGCGCTGAGCTGCTAAGCGAAAACTTTATGCACCAAATTGTTTTCACCTGCTGTCCCAAATTTATAACACCTTGCCCTCCCAGGACCCGCGCTTTTATTTTATTTGTATAATCCTTTCGCTTGTGGGGCATGACTCCACCCGCAACCCCTTGCAGGCAGAGTAACTTTGGGGGATGACAGAAACCAGCATTGGAATTTGCGAGCCGGCGCAGGGATTAAGTGATAGACAAAAACCGGAAGCGACTCCGAATGCGGGTTCCTCTGCTCACAATTCCAAGCCGGTCCAAATCGCCTGCACAGTGGGCGCAATTTCAGGCTCAAGTGCGATGTGAGACGTGAGACGTGCGACGCGCGATTGCTCTCCAAAAACTGGCCGCGCCTTCCATTTTACGGCCGCATCTCTTACTTTGCATAATGTTGTTAAGCAATTTTTACGAGGCCGTACTGAGGGGTCACTCTTAATGGGCAGCGCACTTGTTGTGCCCGCAGGCTACTTGGCGAAAATGGGAGTTGAGCTGCTCTCCGCGTCCTGTCGGCGAGCACTTTTGAATGACCCTCATTAAACGACCAGAAATTATATTAAATTTGCCAAGAACAAAACTCACACACAGCGCAAAGCAGCGAAAAATGTTTGCTGCATAAAAAAGTTGTAAATATTTTTATGCCTGCATTAATATGCAACGCCAACCACTGTAGAGCCATCCTGGATTCTGGAGATGGGACGGGATTGCGATGGGACAAAGATGGAGGTGGCCCCTCTGGCTGGCTGTCGCTGCTAATACCACCGCTAATAAAATCTTACTGCCGCAGTAGCACCAGCCTCCAGATTCAGCTCCGGAGCCATGAAGCACAGCTGTGTGCAGTCACTTTTACTGCTGCACTGCAAAGGCAATGGCAAAGGGCAAAGGGGAAGATGGAGCCCGCTTCCGAGCTGGAACCTTAATATTAGAAATGGCCACATCTAGTCCAGGCAAAGGGCCAAAGAGATCGAGTGCTCGAAGTTTATTTTTGTAAGTTAATCGCCATGAAGTGAGCGGTGCTCTAATCTCATTCCTATTAAGTTTCTAGCTTTATGATTTTTTTCTTTTTAGTCACATAAAGAATTTAAAATCTGACCAGGAGATCTTCAAGACCCAGGGGACTTAGATTTAGAGAAAACGACAATACTACCCAGAGAGTCATTTAGAATGTTTAAGCACAATGCTTTCCCAAACGAAAACCAATTAAAAATATTTTTTTAATGCATTTTTTATTTTTAAAAGCTTTGCTTTTAAGGTAATTTATCATTTCCTAATTATACCATCAAGCAAAAACTTAACGCTACTCACAGGGAATACATTAAATTAACTATTTTCGAAATAATAACTGAATGTCTTCTACAGGTAGCGAAAGTTAATAGAAAAGGTAATTCTCAATTTATTTATCTTATACATAATGTATAATTTGTTTTTTTCCTATATTTAACTTGAGTTTTCCAATCAAACTGAATTTTGTTTCGTTATGTCTTTTGATAGTATATATCTTTATCGCAGACTATTATGGTGAGAACATATTGTTCTCTCCGCTTCCATCACGGCAGTTCTTGCTTACTTATCCATAGCCCTGTGAAGCGAACTTCTTGCCATATAAAAATGAGAGAAATATCTCTTCACGGATTGCGAATATTATAATATTCCCCCACAGTTGCCATCTGACAGCTCAAGAGTCGCTGCCTGTATTTCTGTCTATTTGACTGACTGTGTGCATTGCAATATTCTCCGTTGCCCGTCGCTCCGGCTCACATCATACTTCTTGCTTTGTTTGGGCGGTCTGTCCAACTGTCAGTTCAGTTGGGTTTTGTTGGTAATTATTCTGATTTTGTTTGCATTTCATGCATAAATAAATCACCGAAAATTGCGACTCAAAACTATAAATGCCAAGGCATACATCTGTCACTATAGTGATAGTGGGGCTGGGGCTGGGGCTGGGACTGGAACTTGGTAATATTCTCGGACAGGCACTAAAATGCAGCTGCCTCTCATTAGTACTCAGTCCCTCTCGCACATTTTCCTACTCTAATTTAATCAAGTTGAATGGTAAAAGAAATTACATTTTTTGTTGGTACTTCAAAATAAGCAACGAAAGAGAAGGTATGTAAAATTACCATAGCTAACAACATTTGGGGCTCTCGCGGCCTTTATGTAAATTGCGGCCAAATTAGTGAGCAAAAGGAAAAGAAATCCCAGCACAGGTAAGAAAAACAGGCACTTGGAGGTTACTTAGACGACAGCGTTCGCAGGTGAGGATGGCTCCAGGGGAATTTCTTAGCCGCCGGGCCAGTGGGCGCCTATAAAAGATCATTAGATGGGAAAGGTAAATGGTTAAGCGACAACATCAGTGGCCTCATAATATTTTTATTTGCATTCAAATTAAATAGCATGCATATCAACGAAATCAAGACATTCACCATGATTCCCAAATGCTGTTGTATGATGTTGACGAACTTATAATTATACTGGCTGAGTGCTTACTCTGATTCATTAATATTCTTGTGGACAGTATTCATTCATTATGTATGTAGATATTCGGTGGCCGAAACTGGAATGTTCTTGTTAATCTTATAAATCCATGTCCACCAGAGCACATAGTCACATTTCTAGAAAGAAGCTTTTAAGGTTTGACATACGAAATTTAATATAGGCATAGAGAAAAACGAGATTCCGAAAATTTGAGAAATTTGTTTTGCCTACAAATTTCTTTTTAGTCAATTATTTTCTAAAGAATTGGCTAAAAATTCATATTTCTAGGTCAAATATTTCAGGAGTCGTAGGCCTAATATTTAGGCCTTAAGCAATCAAATCCATTATTAGGTAATGGATTGCCTAAAAGCTTTACTCACGTATATGCGCGTTTACCCAACTGGTTCTAACATCTCTGGCATGGAGTGACAGTTGCCATCGAAGATATGTTGGTGCTACGACGGAAGTAGCAAGTCTCTACTGCAACAGTAACAATGAATACTAATGGCATTTGGCATACAACTTTGACATATTTAGTGGTAGTATACTAGAAAAACAAAATTACTTTTAAGCAAAATAATTTTTTTATATTCAATACTAGCGGCCCGGTACGTGCTTAAACAACAAGTTTATTAATTGCTAGCTATTTTAAAATTTAATCCAAAACATTTGGATAAACAATTTGTTTTGTTTTTCCATTTTGAGTATAAATAAACAAACGGCTGGGGGTACCGACTCTGGAAACACGATTCTTCCAAATTCCCACCACAAACGTTAGGTTTTTGCCCTTGGGCCTTGTTGATAGCCATCGCAAACGATAACCTCACAGGATATTGCAATCGTTTGAACTCAAATGGCATATTAGTTGGAATCATAGGGATACGTGGTATGAAACAAACTTCTCCTTTTGATTTATCTGATAAGATAGTAGCTTCAATCAAATTTGGCAATAACTTTTTCACTGCCAATCTGGTGCTATTACACAGTTTTGGTGGATTAATATTTCGCAATAATATAATCAAAGAAATTTCAAAATTCAACTGGAAAATTTGTTGCATCATCTTTATTCATAACACTGTCAATTGATTTATATGTCGTGACTACACCTGGGAGTTTCGCTTGAATTTGAAAATTAATGGCATTGATATGAATATTCTTTGGTGCTAAAATGGCGCATTCTCTCAACCAATCATGTTTAGTGAAATTTTTAAGAATGTTGGGAAAAACATATTCAATCAATTCATCAATTGATTGTGAAATTGTACAAAAATTGTTCGGTACAGCGATCAATCTGTCAGTACAATTGAATTGTATTTTGCCATCACTAATTTCTAACAATTGTTTTGAAATCTCATGGGCAGCTGGATCATTTTGTAGGTGAATACGCATATTAATGTGTGTCAATTTTTTTACATATCTCCAAAGAACTGATGACTTCAAACAGGCATTTATTTCTTCAGCAGGAGTTAATCTAGGAATGACTAGCAATGTTTGACGAAAATCCCCCGACAGTAATATCAAAGGACCACCAAAAAGCTGTTGATTACCACGTAAATCTTGCATTGTTCGATTAAATGCTTCTAGTAATTTTTTATTCGCCATTGTACACTCATCTCACAAAATAATTTACGTTAATCGCAAAACTTTGGCCAAAGCGGAATTTCTCGAAATATTGCAAGTCGGAGTTTCAATCACCTGTACATTCAATGGCAATTTTAATGCCGAGTGTGCGGTCCGACCACCTTCTAATAATGTAGCAGCAATTCCCGAAGATGCAAGTGCCAATGCAATTTTTTGCTCCAATCGAATAGTCACTAAAATAAGTGATATAACGAACGTTTTGCCTGTACCACCAGGTGCATCCAAGAAATATAATCCACCTGCATTATTGGAAACGGCTTGTATGACTGTGTCATATACATGTTTTTGCTGAATATTCAATTTGGTTATATTCGATTAATCATTAGAATTAAATTCCTGCTCACGTTGCAATTCACGATCAAACAAATCAGTTATCTCACGATTTGGTGCGATCATACCCAATTGTCCTAATTCTTTATGTGCAATCGTTAGACACATATCATTATTATTATATTATCAAATATTCGTTCTACATTTCCAAGGTAATCAACAAATCGGGATCTCTTTCATAATTACGCATACGAATTAAAATATCTCCTGTCATATAATCTTTATATTTGTTCTATAATTTGTTGTTAATCATTATGGTTATCTGAAATGGTTCGACCGGTTTTAGTGAAATTTTGTGTACATATCCTGAGAATCGGACAACATCTTTTTTTCATCCCCCTTCATCTTAAGGATGGTTCACAAATAATTTTATTATTTTATTTTTTTCGACAAAATTTTTTGTTTTTATTTTTTTATGGTACAGCAAATAGAAGTACATACACAATTTGAATTCTATCTACAAATCTGCAATAGCGTTTCTAGCGAAATACATACACAATTTTTATTCTATCTACAAATCCGCAATAGCGTTTCTAGGTGGCAATCGAATATAATAATTTTAGTACTATAAATTCGTATTCAGAGTTAATAGTTTTAATTTCTTTTAATGACGATTTGTTTCAATTTGAAATTTGATCTCCCGCCCTTGCCGGACGATAACTTATCAACTACGAGTATCATTCGATCAGTTATCCTCGCCAGGTGTCTATAGTTGTCACTCATTTATTTATCTTTCAAATTTGATTTATCACTTTCAATATTTAAAATTCATTTATTTATATGTTCTATCTACAACGTTCCTTTATTACTTTCAATATTTTAACTTCATTGCAATGCCACAAAAACGCAAAGGGGCCGTCAAACTGTTAATTCTACAGCCGAAGATCACCCGAACAAATCGAAGAAGATAATAAAAATGTGCGTGTGAGCATGATGCAGTTACGTCAATCATAATCGCAAGAGGCACGAGATGAACGTAATCAACAAAGACAGCTATTCAATTCATGCTTCCAAATTACATCGTTTGGAGCAACAGAAATAGTTAACAATATTGCTGCAAACGGTCAACAATTTAATTCCACGTTCAAAATCCATCTGCCAAAACTTTCTCTAAACAACTGTTAGATATTGGCGATGGAAAAGTTGAAATGAATGAAAATAATGAAATAATAATGAAAAAATGGACTTCTGCACAATCATCGAGTCGCAAAATACTCTCATCGATCGCATATTTCCTGATGTACACACACAATATCAAAATCATAAGTGGTTGGCAGAAAGAGCGATTTTGTCAGCAAAAAATGTGGACGTAAATGAATTAAATTTAAAAATACAACAGTTGTTGCCTGGGGACTTGGTATCATACAAATCTATCGATGCAGTTTGTGATACCAAAGAAATTGTAAATTATCCAATTGAGTTTTTAAATTCATTGGATTTGCCAGGCATGCCACCTCACCATTTACAATTGAAGGTTGGAGCTCCGATAATTTTACTTCGTAACTTGAACCCACCACGACTGTGTAATAGTACACGATTAGTAATTGAAAAATTAATGAAAAATGCCATTATTTTGAATGGGAAGTTTCGAGGCGAAAATGTGTTGCTGACACGAATCCCTATGATTCCTACAGATGTGCCAATTGAATTCATACGCACTCAATTTCCAATTAGATTGGCATTCGTTATGACGATCAATAAGTCACAGGGCCAAACATTATCTGTATGTGGCTTAGATTTGGAAACACCATCCTTTTCTCACGGACAACTATATGTGGCATGTTCTCGCGTGGGAAAACCATCCAGTTAATTTGTGCTGGCTAAAGACGGACTAACCAAGAATATTGTACACTCTATTGCGCTGAGAGATTACTCTTTCTTTTCTTCCAACTGTCATAATTAATAAAGAATTGTTGTAATTTAAAAAATATACTTTAAGTTAATAAAGATTAATTTATTAACCTATATTAAGTATACTTTAATTATTTGCAACACCTTCGATTATAAGTACATCCCCGAACACTTATAGTAAATAGTTATTTTTATTGAACTAAAAAAATGTTTTCTAGAAAAAATATATGTGTATAAAGGTGTTGAATTTGGGCGTGGCAAAGTTCGCCGGGTCCGCTAGTAATCTTTATATTTTTTTTCCAAAATTCAAGTGGATTTAGTGGCATACATGTTGATATTATAATGGCAAATAGCATTCGTATTTCTTGTGGATGAGCTGAAATATATGCATCATTAAGTATTAAATGCCAATGTGCATGCTCTTGGATTTACTGGAGGATGAGTAAATGCAAGAGCATGCATGCTTCAAGATATGCTTGACACAAATAACAGTTGACTGTTCCTAATTCTTGAAGTGATTTTTAATTTTAAAAAAACGCGGTCAACGTAGTTGCTGGTGGTTGTGCTGCTCTTTCCAATACATTTCCTTTTTTAATATAAACACGTTGGCCATTCTTAAGATGCACAGCCAAGTGAACAACCACAGGATGCCTTTTGTGTATTGGAAACTAATATAGCGCCCGATTTGATACTGAGTAATTTCATCATGTCTATTATCACCAGCAACACCAATAACAGCCATATCGCTTCCTTTATTTACATACTTGCAAATATATTTAATGGATTTTACTGAATTACAGAACTCCACATTTATATAAGCATTGAACATTTTCGAAAATAATAGACAATACGAAACCACCCAACGATAATCAACTGGCTACGATTTCTAATGGTTGCCGGTTTGCCATTATTATTAGGTGATCTACGTTGATACAACGGATATCCGTCATTGCCCGTTATGGTTTCTGAAGTCAATTGTCTTGGGTATCGTTTCGAACACTTTCCATGAATCATACATGGTTAATTCATATTTAGTTCACCGCACGGACCATGTATCATGTTTTACTACAACGTGAAATAACTCAGGATCAACAGTTTGATCAGGAATTTCAGCCGATATAACGATATCGATTTGATCCGGAGTTATTTTATGTACCAGCCAAATTAATATATGTGCGTGCGGCAATCCCCTTTTTTGCTATTCGATGGAGTACATATGGCAACGTACCTCTCCAAATACATATAATATTAAAATTAAATCCATAAGTGCTTCCAATGTTTTTCGAAAAACACGTGCTGTAATGTCATGACGATCAGTTGTCGACAGTCCTTCAAATAAATTGTTTTTGATGTCATCCCACTGCGGATTACATGTAAATATAATAAACAGATCCGGTCGACCATATTTCTGTACATAAGACATTGCGTCTTGTGCATATTCGTTCATATGCCGTGGGCTACCAATATACGATGAAGGCTATATAGTTAGGCGTCCGATGTCATTAACATTAGCATCATTCGCTATCGCATCTTGCAAATGAATATATTCTTCAGATCTTAATTTTTTCTTGGTTAAAACACATAAAATTAAGACGTTCAGTATCTATTTTGGCATACATATCAACGATATACTGATGAAACAGTTTACCACATCTTAAGAACAAATTTTATTCTTGTGGACGAACCATCAATCTATACGAATAAAAATTCATGGCACTAATTTTTTTCTGCACCTGAAAATAACTCAAACATGTGACGTTAGAAAATTATACAAATGAAATGTCAACACATTGAAAATAGGTCAATTTTTACCTGTTTGTGGATTAATCATTGGTATATTGATATGGTAGCCATCGTCACCTTTCCAAAGCAATATTGGGTACTATAATGCATCGTAACTACGCAATTGCTCATTTTTGCGATGAAGTACAATATCACGGGATTGAAACTGATCACCAAGAATTACAATTGCAGCTTCATCAATTGTTGGTGCATTAAATCGCCTTGCATGCTCTCCAAAAGGTGTTCTATCAGCCCTTATTACGATTTTGTGATTATCAGATGGCATACGATCGAGAGAAATTTGGAACAATTGAACTAATGCGTTATGCTGATGAAAAAACCTTTGTAGCTCACGAATAATTTCACGTCTTGTATTCGAAACAATACCACAGCGTTGATCCAATTCACGATTTTCATCACCATTAAAATAAATTTGCTAAATTTATGATCAGCGTTAGGGTATGGCAATAACGAACCAGCTTGTCCCAACCACGTGCTAGCTCCGTCAGTTACAATTTCCGCACCACCATCTGGACCATTAACTTCAATAATATACCATTAAAAAGTAAAAAGTATCAATTAAATGTTACTGGTACCGCATTAACTGTCTCCAAGATCAGTCTGAAGCAAAGGCGGGATATATCATGGTTTAAGATTGGACTTTCTGATGTACTTCTTGATCTTTCAGTATGGCCGGAACACGCAATTGTTCACGAGTTTGTAAACCAAATAAATTCTCAAGTTCGCGGGCCTCAGACCCCTTCCCATGATTTAGTACACAGTCTTATCAACCTTTCATTGGGACAATTGAACGCTATAAGGAACTGCTCTGATAATGTCTTTGAATAGACTCTCTCTCTCAAGCCCCCACTTTCCATCTTGTTCTTATCTTTATACTGTTTCTGCCTCCAATGAGTCTAATATTGCAAATTTATTTGCAAAGTGCTTCCAATATATCTATTTATCTGTTAGTTTTGACACTACCTCATTCTATCCTTATTCGATTCAGCACTCTAATTGTATCTTTATGCCCCTGATTAGTGAGGATGGGGTTCTTCAAAATCTTCAAACTATTAAGTCTCTCTTCTCTTCTGGTCTAGATCTGGTATCCTTTCCGAATTCACATTTTCCTAACGTTTAGAAGAAATCTTTCATTATTCCGCTTCATGAAAGGGAAGCAAGTCTAACAGTGAAAACTACCGAGGGTTAGCAAAACTTAGTGCGATTCCCAAGTCATTTGAGTTATTAATTACTGCTCAACTACAGCATCAATGCAGCTCAATAATGTCCCTCTCGCAGCATGGCTTTATGAAACGTAGTTTAACGTCCTTTTGAGTTTCTGCAGGATTTAGGAACGCGTTTCAAATATCACTCAAATATACGTTATTTTTAATGATTCCAGTCAGGCTTTTGATTGAACCAACAGTTACTGTTGAAAAAACTTATTTATTTAGGATTCCCGATCACGTTGACCAACTGGTTTCGTCGTATTTATCGAACCGAACTCAGAGGGTAGCTTTCAAGGGTTCATGTGGCTTCTGGTGCTCCTCAAGGAGCAGTCTTGGACCACTTCTAGTTGGTATTTTCATAAATGATTTGCCTCAACTTGTTCTCTATTCTCAAGGTTTAGTATATGTAAAACTTTGTTTGCCACTTACGAATTCTGACTCCCATACACTTTTACAATCTGCCTTGAATAACCTTCAGTCATGGTTCATCCACAACTTGCTGTTTCTAAACAGCTCTAAGTGTAGCTTAAAGTCATTTTTTCTGAGCAATCTCTCCTGGATAAATATTCAGTTCGGTGGCAGATCTTGGAGTTTTATTTATTTTATTGTCGGCAAATCAAAAGAAGTCTTTCCATTTGTCAAGCGTTAGTCGAAGGAATTTGATTATTCGTACACTACTAAACTCCTGTATATTTCACTAGTTCGTCCAATTCTGGAATATTGCTCGTGCGTATGGTATGGAGGATGCCATATGGGCAAATCCTGGAATAGATCCAAAGCAAAATTTTCTTAATACAATGGTTACATAGCCTATCTTAGTGTTTTCGAATAAAAAACGGCAAACACACTAAAAAAAAAAATTGTATTTTTTAGTATTTTAAGATTATTTTTATATTTAATTTTTCGCATGCAAAACATACGAAATTGTTTCACAAAATTTTACCATTTTTGTTTCAGAAACCTACAAAATTATTTCATTTTCATTTACAAAATCGTACGCTTATAACGTACGAAACGTGGGATTTGCCCATATGCGGGGGCTAGGAAAATGAACCATACATAAATCTATTTATTAAGACAAGCAGAAAACACTAAATTCCAGCTAGCGCGATATGTTATCGTTTGTACAAAAAGAATACTCGAAAATATTCAATTGAAACTATAGATTATAAAAACTATACTACTCAGTATTCATTTAATATTAATAAGTATTAAATCTATTCTAAGCTCAAAAATTAATGCTCGTAGGTTCCTTAATTCAATCCTGCTGCATTGAGCCTCAATAAAAGTGATCATTTTTACCCTCAAGATCAAGCTCTACTTTTCGTGCCTTTGCTGAAACAATCTTTAACCTAGAATTGCAAGCATTTCAACTGAAATTAATTAAAGAAAACTAACAAATTGAAGTTCCTAATTAAATATTTTAGAACTGCTGTAGAAGTCTTTTGCTGCATTAAGTACTGATTGGATTCGTCTGCCTCGATAAACTTCATGATTTGACTTAAAACCCTCCCAAAACGTCCTTTCCCCACTTAACCCGAAAGTCATTTAGGGCTCCCACTTGATTCCCTAATCCATAAAATCGTATTCTTCCGCCATCACGCAATGTGTGCCTCAGCCTCTCCACTTTGTCTGAAATAGAATAATCCCCCAGGCGCGCTTTTCTTGGGACCCATTCCCATTCCCAAACCACATAGCTCCGGCCCCGTCGAAGACTGTCATCAACTGGCTGGGCTGACGTCAAAAACGCTGCCGAGCTGAGCCAACAATTAACAATTAAAACCCCAAAGCGCACAACTCAATTTTGCAATATACACACAGAGCGAAACACTGCAATGGCAATTTCATATATACGAGTATTCCGCAGATAGCCGGGGAGAGATAAGGGTAAGCCACGACAACAATAAGCGGCACCAATGGACACTCCGGAGGAGCCATCCGGGGGCACGGCCAAGTTCTCTGTGTGTTCACGGGACGCTCGTCGCACTTACAACTAAAAACTTGTTACGTATTTAATTGCAATTAAAAAGTTGTTTTGTAGTTACGAGTGTTGTTGTTACTGTTGGTCCTGGTCGTGGTCCTGGTGGTCCTGGTGTTCTTGGCTTTCTTGGTGGGTGGTTGCCTGGCTGTTAGACAGCCAAGCGAATGGCTTCGAAATTGTCTCCAATAACAAAACCAGAACCAAAACCCCAAAGACTCTGACTGGGATGAAGTCATTACGAGGCGAAATGAAAATGCGTGGAAAAGAAGCCAAAAGGGTTTTCCGCTTAATGACTTTGATGGTGTTTCGGTGCTTTTGGATAAAGCAACCGAAAATCCCACCGTTTCCCGTCTCCTGATTTTAACGATAGCACTCATTAGAGTTTTGCGATTTTTGGCTTAAAAACTTTTCCCATAACATTTGACCATGGCCATCATCGCGATTTTGACACGAAGCCACTGTGAAATTCGCTTACAAGCGGGAGTCCAATTTTCTCTGATCCCAGCCGTCATCAATTAAGTACTTTAATTTGATTTAGTGCATCTTTTATAAATATTAGGGATTCTACAGACATCCCAGAGGACTTGAATTGAATTCTCTAATGCTCCAAAAAATGTTAGCTTAAAAAACTATATCTTTTCCTTTCAATCTTTTTGTTGTTTATAATTTCCGAGTAAGAAATGCAAGACATTTTTTTGATTTTGTTTATGATTATCCAAAGTCAGCTGGTTTTATAAGTCGTAGTTAGGTAAAGATTCATAGGAGTCTTGAATTAAGTAAAACATATTTTCCTCTTTAATTAGATTCTAACGTTTAAATGATTTATTTTCTTAATTACCTTCTAGTTTTGTATTTGTGTTTCTAGATACATGGCTATAGATAATGGCTTTATTGTGAATGCAGATTATTGTGGTCAGACTGTTGCTCAGTAATCCTTGCTTTTTGAGCTCAGCCAAGGAAGTTGAAAAGATTTTCTTGCTGCTGTTGCTGCTGTTGGCCGCCGCCGCCGCCCTGCTGCTCTTGCTGCTGTTCCTGAAAGAACTCCACCTCGCCGCCAAACGGGCCTCTGAAGATGACGCCCTCCTCCTGTTGCTGCTGCTGTTGGCCTCCACCAAAGCCGCTCTGCTGTTGTTGCTGCTGTCCCAATTGCTCAAAGTCCCGAACCAACTCTCCAAAGGGTCCGAACTGAGCCGTGGCAAAGCCAACAAAGGCCACAAATACGAGTATCTAATGGTCAATGCAAGATAATGAAATAAATAAATGCAAACAATACATTGTATATTAGATTTTTAGAAATGCAGTTAAATTGAAAATTACTTAATGTTAATAAGCCATATGGTTCGCTATTTGCTATATGACATCTTTAGAATACATCTATTATTAAGAAAGTAAGAAAAAATGTTTTCAATTGAATTTGTTTTACTGTTTACTTGTTTATAAGGAAAAAAGATAGTTGTTTTAAAAAAAAAATCCGTTTTGTTTAAGAAATCACACCAAAAGGTTTCTCGATTTTAAAATCACTTTCAAGGCATTTTTGTTTATACTCACCAGCAATTTCATTTTTGACTACAAATTTTTATTTTAGCTACCCAAAAAATGTTCAATCTTATTTCGCCGAAACGCCCCAGTCAACTGTAAGACTTTTGTAAGCCGATTGTGTGTATTTATCTGATTTTTGTTTGGCTTGTAGTCACTCGAAACTGGTTGGACACGGGCCGAGCACGGCGTGGACTTCCCTCTTCCGCCGACCATAGACATTTGTTTTTCAGCGGGGATTTTTTTATTAATGAAACTTCAAGTTTAGTTGTCAACCTTTGTGAAGCTGCAAGCCGACGAACTCACGAAAATACAGGTTTTTCATCGAACAGTGAGCTATTTAATCCAAAAAGTGTGCATCAAAATAGGGCATTTTATTTTTCTGTTGAATAAAAAACTATTGTTGTTCATACATGAACATGAGATTGTATTTAAGATCATTTGTTTGCTTCACAAATTTATAAATACCAATTGTAATCTTGAGTAATCTAAAAATATCACTTAGGAATTTTCCATGATGTACAAAAGGTCGCTCCACGGGGGAGCAATGGATAAGGCTTCCCCCGCTTAGACAAGCAAATGTGCGGTCTCTGCGTAGACCATAGATAAGACTAAAATTAGAATCAAATGTGCTATATAAATCGGAGATCGCTCCAAATAAAATCAGTTTGAAATATCAACTCAGCAAATGTAGACTTCTCATTTTGGAGGTTCTAACAATTGTTTATACTTATTCTCATAAAGAGGGAAATATAGTGCTCACCTCTAATGATGTTTCCCAGTTCTATGCTTTTTTTTTTCAAATGATTTCTTGGCTGTGCCATATACACAGTATAATATTGTTTACTGTTACTGTAGTGTAGTAACTTGTACAATAGTGTAGGGAGGTGTTCAATGGAAAATAAAAAGATTGCGTGGGAGTAGGAAAGTGTTATTGGTTATAAATTAGTGGAGCATTTTTTTTAATGTGTAGGCTTAGAAAATTCTGTGTGGTACAGTTCTATGCTGAATTTAATGGATATTCCAAATATAATAATCAAAAGTACTCAACGTAGAATAAGTTTTTCATAAGGAACTTGAGTTCAAATACCCACTGTGCAAGAGCGATTTCTGGCGTATTCTTACCTCTAATCAAATTACTTGATTTGTAGCGTTAGAATTGGTCGCACCAATTTTGATGACTCATTATATTTCCCTTTACAGTTTTTAGTTTATAATTTAAGAGCGAATTATTGACTTTCGCTGATTAACTTAATGCTGCCGAGTGCTTCCGCAATGTGACGTACAACTCATAATAATTCCACGAAACTTTGATTGCTTTCTTATAATTATTTCTTACAGAAATGCGCAAAAGTTCAATACTGACTGAGCATGACTACACCCAAAAAAAATCATCATAGAACCTATACGATTGTTACATGAATTCTATACTCTTGAGTATGAAAAATGTCTTAATAAGATGCTTATTAATTTGATACTACGAAAGTATACAGTTTATACTCATCTGCACCAATATTTCATAATAATCACTAACGGGACAAACAGAAAAGCACTAAATTCCAGCTAACGCGATTTGTTATCGAATTTTCGATGTAGGTGCCTATAAAAATAATACTCGAAAATACACAATTGAATCTTTGGAGTATAAAAATTATACTTTGTAGTATATATTTGATATTTTTAAGTATAAAATTTATACTAAACTCGTTATACTGCTTGAGTATATTTTTAAGACAACGCGTAGAAAGGTTAAACTCTTGTTTTTTTTTTTTTTGTACCAATGGGTTATACAGTGGACTTATTATGGGAACATTAGTAATCGGTAGAAGTTGAAAAAAAAGTTTCCCCTATTATAGCAATTGCAAAAAATAAATATACGATTAAAAAAAAAAAAATCTTCTGTATATGAATTATTGCCTTAAGAATTTCATCCGGCTTATTTAACCTCTGTACCTCTGTATTATTTAACCTCTTAACTGTAATGAACCTACAGTAAGGCAAAATTTTTGTAGCCTAATATATTATCATGAACTGTTGAATATATTGCCATTAACAGATACAGCCGTGTTTTTATTTCACAAAGTTTTAATAAGTGATAATTGGTTATATTAAGATTTTGCTTTCCCCACCATAAAAATTCGGAGAGTTTGTTCAGAGTTTAGGATTAAAATAAGCGTGTAAAACCAGTCGTATAAGCTTTAAAAAATAAGTTGGCTTAAGAGTATAGTCTTAGGGGACTGACTGAGCCGCTCTGTTATATCTAATTAGTTCTATAGCCCATGAAAGAAACTTATTTTATGAAAAATATAAATATTCAGGGCTGCTAAAGAAATAGCTTTTGCTCCAATTTTGCCCCAATTCTAAACCACCGTGCTCTACACCGGGTATTTGGATTTTATAGAAAACACTTACATTTTGCCCAGCGATTTTGTTTATTACACCCTTAGAACATACTTAAAATATTAGAAATCTATGTTAACTTCTTTATAAACATGGTTTTTTTTTAAATTATATATACCTATATATGGAACCCCTTTTGTTTTCGTTGAAATGGGCATTAACAAATTAACTAACTTTAGTCAAAAGAAGTCCTACTGCTTAATTCTTTCACTTTATTGTGGAACTTATTTTCCAAAGGATTTCCGACATCGACAGATGCTTATCCTTTCCTATCGTTTTTTGGAATTACCCAAGTGCTAGAAAGCGCACTTTAGTAGGTAATGAAAGATTTGTAAGTATACCTTAACTATTCTTAAATGAAATAAGTTACATTAACATTATTCACAAAATAAAAAAATCTACATACATATGTACATACGTATGGATCAGATGCACATCTTAGAAGTCTTCGCTACATGTTCTCTATTCTCATTTCCTATCGGCAGAACTCCTCAATAGCCAACAGCCTGGTTTAAAACATTTTTGTGATATTTAGCGGATCGAATTAAATTTTTTAAATTAATATTTCAACAGATGATAGCCGCCAATCATAGAGAGTTGCCAGGAGTCAGATGCTAGAGTTGCCGAGTAACTTTATTTTTTTTCGCGCCACAATTTTAATGTTATATTTATTTTATTAATTATCTATAGATAAACGATTTTTTTAAATCAATTTAATAACAGTAAATAAAATAAGAAAAACCTAAAAACATAATTTTCTACAATGAATTACCTAAGACAGTTGCTAACCAAACTCGGGGCTACTCTAATCTTGAAAGGTGCCAACCCTTAGCAGTCAAGTCCGAAAAGGTTGCAGAAAATGCTAAAAAAAAACACCGCAATGCTGCCAGCGTTTTCTGAAGCACCCTCGATTAGATAAAATTTAATCTAAATATTAATCAAATACATCTAAAAGAAGCCTCCCTGTTGCTGTTGTTGCTGTTGTTGCTGTTCGAAGCCTCCAAAGCCTCCGAATCCTTCTTGCTGCTGTTGTTGTTGCTGTTCGAAGCCTCCAAAGCCTCCGCCGAATCCAGCTTGCTGCTGTTGTTGTTGCTGCTCACCAAATCCTCCGCCGAATCCTCCAAATCCAAATTGTGGTAGAGCCGAGGCAAATGCAAGGATGGCCACAAAAACAATCACCTTAAATGCAACGATCCTTATTATCTGGGAGGTGTTGATCGGCAGGATATGCTTACCAGGAACTTCATGTTTGGTTTGAAATTTGAGCTCGTTGGTCTGCAATAATCCAGTAGGTGAAGACTGTTGAAATCAGCACTTGATACTGAGCCCTTTCCATTGCGTCTTTCTCTATTTATACAAGTTGATAGCCCACCGACGACGATTATATCTTTGAGGTTCTCTACCAGCATTCAATAAAAACTTGTCACCCAGACACTGGTCCAGACGGTTGGGCTTCCCTCAGAGATGACCGAAAGTTTCTCTTTTGATCCGGTTTTGAATTTGTTTTCGTTTTTTGTTGTTTTGTGTTCTCTTTGTATTTTTTTCTTGATTCGCGAACAGGCACCAGGTGCGTGTCTAGCAATTTGAATATGTATAGTTTTGTGATTTTTATTGAAGCATGGCTATTAGATTAATAGAAGTATGGATACCAGTGTGCCAAATTATGATAAGTGGACTTTTCAGTTTACACTATTAAACAATAAGTTATTTAACAATAAGTTTTATTCTGTCAACATTTAATGAGCAAAAATAAATATTGATCATTGATTTTATTTTCTAGCGCACGCATATGCAAATTATTTGAAGCGAACAAAAATCGACCCTGCCCCGCAGCATTTTGTAAAGATAAACAATCTCCAATGGTATAATCAACAGAAATATTTTAGTTTTGTTATTTTGTTTGCGTTGATTCCAAGAATTGTCCGCCTCTTGACAAGAGCAAAGCGAACGAAGCTCGCTTGAAAGATAAGTGTTTCGGAGGGGAATCACCTGCAGCTCTCGTCTGGGGACTCTGGAATTTTTCCGCTGCTCTTGCGAGTTGCAAGCTGTAACCCTCAGCTCGACAAGGGTGAAGTGAAATTGCATTTGGGGCGGCGCCCACGGCAATCGAGTTTGGCAATACGTGTTGGCTTTAACTTGGCTCCTAACCTTGCCAGCCAAGGGGAGCTGACGGGAAAGACGATTTCGTCTTTTGGTGTACTTCAGTGAAGCGCATAGAGCCCTAAATGAATTTATTTGGCTCATTTAGTTGCAGCTAATTTATTTTTATTTTCATTGAATTTGTTTTCAGGCGAGCAGGGTCTCAATCCTTGTTGGTAAGTGAGCTGTTTAGAGTCGGGACTTATGACATTATCCGGTGGAGGTTGTAGCTTCAGTTACACAGCTTTCAGCTAATCCGAGTAAGCTGGGTTACTTTAACCGAAAGAATCTGCCACTACAAATAATCCACTACTTTGAAGCCTAATCGTATAGAATTTCCCCCTGAAAATTTGCAGTAATTTTGGTAAAATGCCTAATGAACCCCTTGGCAAGCCTAGGCTCTCGAAATTACAGAGCTCGGAAGGAACTCTCGTGTGGCGACTTCGTCGTCGCGTGTCAAAGTTTCAACGCTCAACGCTCTTTGACTCCTTTGATGGTGGCTCAACACGACACCCAGCGCCAAGCACTCAAATTTGTTTGAATTCATTTCAATTACCGTCAATTTTCAATAATTTTGTTTAAATTATATTGCATTAGACGTTCAGCCTGAAAAACACTTTACATAAGCATAATTAGCTTTTGCACGGTACGGAATGTTTTTTCTATTTATATTCTTTGTGCTAATACATTTTATTTAATGTGATTTTATAATTGCATATTGCCAAGCAAGGCAATAAATATAATATTTATAATAATTCCTCTGAAGATATATGAAAGTATTTACATATCATACATATATCAACCCTCAGTAAAAATAAAATAATGTTTAAAAATGGTCTTCTTTGATATGTTTAATAGTGCACTTTTACACACAAAAAAGAGTTTGAAGTTCGTGGCAAAGTTAAAGTATTCTGTAAGTGATCTCTTGCTATCTACAATTTTGCATTTAATATATCGGAGCAGACCTTTAGACCAAGAAGTATCCCAATATACCATACGTATATTCCCTTAACCCCCTGCAACGAATCCAACTACATTTAATTTTCAACTTTTTGCGCTAGTAACTTTGTGTGACTTTTTCGCCCCGGCCCCCCGTCGCCGCGATGTCTAAGGTTATTAGGGTTGCTGGCAATGCATTAGCCCTGCCAGTATTTTATGCCCTCCATGCAGGTGAGTGGAATTCGGGGGTGAAAATGTACAGGGAGTACGGAGTGGGTGTGCGCCGCCATCCATATGAATTTCACATGCTTAAGCCACAAACTTATGTGCGCGCACAGCTTGAAATCCACGCTCACGTAAACTTAACTGGAAACTAAACCCAAAAAAATGGGACGCCAAAGAGGAAGAGTCGGTTCTTCCGTATCTGGTGCTGGGAACTTTGCTCTCGCTCCACCCCATCACTCCATCCTCTACACTCAGACAAACGAACTGCTCACTTTACCTCAGTGGGAGTTACTAGAGTCGAACTGATCAACGGACCACATCAATATCAAATAAACTGAATCTAACATTTAAAATATCTTTTCATATACAAATATGTACTAAAAATGTACTTGTGTATTTTTCGCTCTGTGCACAGTCGATGCAACTGCATTTTGACTTTGGCATGTTAGCAGGGGCTTAGGACTTAGAACTCGACACTCAACAATTTTTGAGCCAAGTCAATGAGCAATTGACTGCCAACGCACACCAACCCGCCCGCCACTTGCCTACATAGATATAAGGTATATGCACGGCAACTTCCTTGCACTCTCCTGGCATCTGCATATTTTGGCGCAAATATGTTTTAATATGGGTTAGAAAACTTTTTTACTGCATCCGGTTCTCTTCTTCAGGGCGGAGAAGTTCCTCCTCCAGCTTTTCTGCTCCCGCTCCTGCTCAGTTTGGTTTTTCACCAAGTGCTCTTCCGGTAGACACACGACCGAAACTGAATTATACTTTTTGATGGATGTTTTCAAATCAAGCGTCGAAGAGATTTTCTAAGGCTTTGGCTTGGTCTTCACAAGCCCAAAGGCGTATTTTTTATGAATTCATTAAATTAAATTATTTGTAAGCCTTACTCAGATCCTGATTACGAGTCCTGACACTAAGGCTTCCTAATACCTGAATATTTCTAGGAAAACAATAGGCAATCAGAAGTATTCCAGGGGAAAGAAATACATTACAAATTATTTTTATAAATATATATCCAAACCAGTACATTTTGTTTTTATTTTATATAATATTTCCATCGTTTGCTGGTGTTTTTGAGTTTTTTCGACAGTCGTTAACTATCAACTACAGTCATAAGCACTAATATGGTCCTCATATTACTCGCTAATTGTATTTCTTCACCTGAGCAAACTTTGGTTCTATAATCACCAGAGGCTTGCGACCGTCGAAAGCGGCCCGCACCTTGGGTCCCACTCGAAGATGATGTCGCCTTGGATTCGCTTAAGTTGAGCCCGAGTAGTTTGCAGTTGGGTAACCGAGTGAAGATGCATCTGCAGCCGGGGCAACGTGAAGAAGATGCAGACGAGGGGCTCTTAAAAGTTTGGTTTTAATTAAAGGAAATTTGCGTGCGTGGCACTTGATTTGTAGTTTTCTAGTGCTTCCGTGTGTGCGGGCCAAAGGGGTGTTTTCCGTTTTCTACTACCCGACCCGCTACCAGGTACCCGGCACTACAGCCCGCTACCCGCTAACCTCATAAAAAAATATAAATATAATTGAAAATTCTAAATTGCAATTGCCGCAAGTGCTCCTCCATTTGCAGATGCAAAGTTTCCAAACCACCAAGATGCTGGGATGCTGCTATACTGCGATCTTGCGACGCAACGATGCGGGCCTCCTGCTTTGGTCTGGGCAATTTCTTGTTCCCTCTCTTAATTAGAAGCAAATGCAAATTTACACTTTGAGTGTGTCGGGAATGACGGAAGTCATTGGTAAAAGCCGAACCTGTAGGTGGGCATAATGTTTTTTGCGGCACCGGAATCCAGAAGTTCCCACTCCATGTTAGTACAGATATAATCATATAAATAATTCTCTGTTAATGCAAGGGCTCAGAAAATCGTAGGAAACTCCACTAAAGGTTAATCTAATTGGGAGGAAATAATAGTTGTTTCCTTCTTTGTCGAGGATTACAAAATCTAACTCATAGTCATAGAAAATATGCGAACTGAAGGCCATTTGGACTGGCCGTATAGCACTCTCCACAGTAGCTTCCTTATTATGCAGTTTTAATCGAGTTAATAAATTAACCAAAAAACAGGAAATGTACTTCCTATTTATTTAATTACATTAAACTCTTTGTCGTAATTAAATTAAGAAGAAACGATTAAGTCAAGGGCCCCCATCCTTCGATTTTTTTGTCAGCATCATATGAACTTACTATTTACAAATCCATTTTGCATATTTTGGACACCTTTTTAATTGATTTAAAATCCAAAGCGACAACAAAAGAGCTTTAAGAACTTTGGCCACTTAATCATCTGGACTAAATGCACCTTTGCAACTAATTAACACATAATAGATTTTATCCGAAGAGATAAAAAGATTTCTAACTCTTTTCCGACATAATACCCACATCAACATCTATGCTCCATAATAATGAACTTAGTCTTCCATTCAGATTCCATTCCTATCTCGTTCCATACAAATGCACATCATTCATGGCAAATTAATTACCGCAAAGCTATTAATCAACAAAAGGCGAGATAACGGACAGATAAAGTACGCGTCCTTGCTTTTCGAGTGGGTGGCATCCGAGTTTTGGCGGCGGTCGGGCCCACGAAAAAGTTAATTTAGTGTATTAAAAGTAGCCACAGGAGTTGCAATAAGTTGTAATGGCTACAGTGCGATAGACATCAGAGGGGGTTCGGTGTCGGATAAAATCCTTTCAAGCGTGAAATGTCCGAAATGGAAATGGAATTACCATTTGGAGAGCTTCCTCTTTTGACTTTTAACTGATGGGCAACAAGTGGAAATGAATGAATGACTGGGCCAAAGTAATTAAAATCCGGTCCTTGTCGTTTGCCTATCTCGAAGTTGAGACAAAACTTTTCCATATTTCAAATCCTGATTTGGAAACATTCGTCTGTCGGTTTCCAGGTTGTGTTGTCAACGATGGCTTATAAGCGGCATTCCAGCTGAACGCATTTTCCTCAATTGGGCTTTCACACAAATGTTCGTCCTCCCCCAACCTCGATTTTCCCACTTTTGATCTACTTCTCAGTTGGTTTTCCCTCACAAGGTGTGTGATGAAAGACTGAGGCAACCGCAGGTAAATGAGTTTTGATATTGACATGAATTATGCGCCTCACTTAACCCAGCAAATGGGGGCGTATTTGATATATATCTATGCATACACAAACAAACATTCTTGAATTGTACATATTTTCCACTTGCTAGGGGAAGACTTCTGAAGAATTATCCCGAGCATATGTAATGTGGAAAAGTCACCTGTTGTGCAGCAGCAAAAATAGTGAACAAATTATTATGAGTTCCATTTTGACTCGCTTTAATATAAGTTTCATTTTTATTTTTATTAAATACCCAATTAGCACTTTACGAGTATCTTAACTTGTTAACTTTACAAGTACCTGAAATGTTGTCCTTGGAATTTAAGTTTGACTTATTTACCATAAGCATAGGCTAAATGAATGGAGGGAATAAATCTGTTAGACAAAGCTATATAACAAGGTAGGTCCATAACCTTGTTATAAACCTTTCCGACCTTAAGGGAAGGGTAGGGCTTGACAACTTTTATAGATATATAATTTTTGTATTTTTTTAGGTTAAACATTAAAAGAATGTTGTATTACATTTTTAGGTCAAAAAAATATATAATTATAATTACAGTCGAGTTTGACCGACTGTGAGATACCCGGTACCAAAGCATAGTAGCACTTTTGGCTTTAATAAAAGGACATGGGTATTTCACTTTGGCAATTTGTCTATGATTATATTTTAACAAATAAAGATAAAGTTTGCTAGAAACAACATACAAAAAAAAAATGCTAACGGGTTTGGGAAACAACGTTGCAACGTGGATTGATGCTGCCAACACAAACTCAGTATACATAGAAACTTAATTGACTAGTATCTCCCATGTTTATCATCCGATTTCACTCAAGTTTCAAGAACTTATACGAGGTGTGTTCAAAAAGTATAGCAAATTTTGAATTTTCGTGGGTTACGTATATTCGAATTTTAATTTTTTTGTGGCGTTATGTTGGTACTCATGGGTCTCACTTATGCCGACAAGCCATTTTGAATGTTCACTTAATTGTGGACAGCTGCTTTGCGTTCACGTGTTTTGGATCCTCTTCGATCTATACCTATTCAAAAAAATGGATCACAGAACCTTTATCAAATTTTGTGTGAAAAACGAAATTAAGTGCGCGGATGCATTCTGAATGTTGACTGTGGCATACGCAAAAGCTACCTTGGACCGAAGCAACGTTTATCGGTGGTACAAAATGTTCTCAGAAGGCCGAGAAGAAAGGGCGAAAAGAACAAAAATTGGCTTTTGCAACACGATAACGCCCCTGCTCACACGTCATTGCTTGTGCGCGACTTTTTGATAAAAAATAACACACTAATGATGCCGCAGCCACCGTAATCCCCAGATCTGGCCCCTGTGACTTTTTCTTGTTCCCTAAACTGAAGAGGCCCATGAAAGCACGACTTTACGCTACGCTTGACGAGATAAAGACGGCATCGAAAGAGGAGCTGAACAAGATAAAAAAAAAGATTTTTTGAAGTGCTTCCAAGAATGGAAAAACCGTTGGCACAAGTGTATAATATCTCATGGGGATTACTTTGAAGGGGACAAAAGAGATATTCATGAATAAATAAATAATTTTTTAAAGAACAAAAAATTCCCGATACTTTTTGAACACACCTCGTATATGTATATGATCGGAGATGCCTCGTTCTGAATGTTACTCACATTCTCGGTTGATGTATATTATCCTTGTACCTTTTGGGTACCGGGTATTAAAAACCCGAACCCGAACTGCGGTAACATTTAAAGTTAATATTAAGTTTCGTTAAACAAAATTGTTTTGGGGATTTCACTTTCTCTTTATTCATTCCAATCAATTTAAGTTAAAAAAAAAAAACATTTTTGTACACTGGTAAAAAAATGGTCGGATTTTAAGATTTTCGGTCATAGAAATGATAGATTTTTGGCCACGAAAGTGGCGTAATGGCATTTTGTTCTTATTTTAAGAAAAGTTCAAGATTTTGTACATTCTGTATTCAAGATTTTTTTTAACTTATTTCAAACCGCAAAAGTCTACAAAGAAGAAGACAAATGTTTGAATCAAGTCGAAAAAATCTAAAAACATTACCCACATTCTCGTATTAAGATTTCTTTTATTCCTTAAATAAAACAGTTCTGGATTGGTTTTTTACTTGTGATTTTATCTGGAAGTAAAATTAAATAATATTATTTTAAGTTTTCATTTGCAATAATTGCATTTTATTATTGCTATCAAAATTATTGCCTATTTGCCATAAGCTAGTGTCTCACATCAGTAGGACTTCATTGCTACGATATTGTCATTGCATAAAGACTACTTTCACCCCAAATTAGTCACTATTATTGTCAGCAGTTGCCAGAACCAGTTCGGAATTATACATGTGAAGGTAGTAAAAAAAGAAGATTGAAAATTTCCATTTAAAGGATTCTCGGTACAATTTAAGCGTTCATTTTAAGATTGGGATTATTTTTGGAATTTTTGGTCTTATATTAAGATTTAATTTAGGGATGCATACAATCTTAAAAGGAGATTTTTTCTATCAGTATATCATTATAGATTAAATTATTCGGAATCCTATTAAATCTTATAATAAAATAATTACTTTAGATATAAAATTATAAATTGAAAAATAAGAGAAACAAGCAAAGGGCTAGAATCGTTGTAAACGATAATATCAAACTAATATACCGATTAGCTATGCTCCGAAGTGGCGGTATTTTCTACCGCCAAATTAGCCAGTCTTGCACTCGAAAGTGATTTGGATATCGGATTTGCCTTTAAAGGGGTACTTCGAATTTTTGAAAAATCGTTTTTTTTTGCATTTTCTTTAAGTACATATATTTGCCTGTTGTACACAAATTTTTTTTATTAAGATTCGAGAAATATTTTTGAAGTTACAGACAAAATTAGAAAGTCGCACCGTGGGATGTAGAACTGTTTGTGAAACTTTAAGCGCGCTTTTCTGAGAACTGTGTTTTTTCATTCTATGACCACTTTAACTCAAAAACCACTCGGTGGATATTGATGAAATTTCGATATTTTCTTGTTGGCACTAAAAACTAGTCTTTAATCGAAGGATATTAGGTTTTGTTAAAAATTACTATTTTTTAAACAATTTGATTTCTTGATTTTTTCTCGAAAATCAGAGTCTGAAGTTTCGAAAGGCGCCATTTTGTGAATTAAAAAAAAACAGAAAGCTTCGATTAAAGACAGGATTGATTACACTGGTCGACAAAAATCGAGCTTTTTTCGCGCCGGCGAATAAAACACATTGATCTGAATAGATCTGAACCGGTACATAACTAGTCCGAAACTGAAAAGTTTCCATCACGTACCAATTTTGAGAAAATCGCGGTCAAAGTATCGTGCACTGCTTCATTTGGAGCTTTTCAAGGCTTAATAACTCCCAAGCCTTACGTAGCCCAGAGCTGGTATTAGGTTTAAAAAAAGGGTTGGCCTTTCTACTTCAAAATTAAACAAGAATATCCAATGGGGACCTCTTATTCTTTAGTTATAATGCACTTTACAAACTTAGTTTTGTCACAAATTTTTGCTATGTTGTAGCCCTGATATCTGAACATTTTTTTAGAGACTGCTTTGGGTTCGGAACATTGAGGTTTTTTTCCAACTTTTGAGGAATTGATTGGTATTAAGTTGAATACTTTAAAAATAAATTCAACGTTGTCCATAAATATTAATATTAAAAATTTTCATAGGATGTGTTTTTGGCCCATAAACCGTTTGTTTTTTGTGTGCTTAAATTATAACTCCAAACCCATGTTTCTAACCAAAGCCAAGACTCACACCAGGTTTGTTAAGTTTCAGGGCTACAACATGGCAAAAATTGGTGACAAAACTAAGATTGTTTAATATTGAAGTAGAAAAGCCAACGCTTTTTTAAAGCCTAATATCAGCTCTGGGCTACATAAGGCTTGGGAGTTATTAAGCCTTGAAAAGTGCCAAATGAAGCAGTGCACAATACTTTGACCGCGATTTTCTCAAAATTGGTACGTGATGGAAATTTGCAGTTTCGGACTAGTTATGTACCGGTTCAGATCTATCAGAATCAATAGGTTTTATTCTCCGGCATTTTTTTTTTTTTTTTTGACCAGTGTTATTAAACTATAGTTTTACTTTTGGTTTTTTGATCTTAGATGATCCAGAAGGCTGCTGCGATGGTTACCTTGGGCCACTACTAGCAAGAGAGGGTCCAACTAAGATGGCGATATTTTACCACAGATGGTGTATGTATTGGATAAACATAGCAGTGTAGAAGCAGTGCAGGTTTGAAACTCGTCGCCTTCCAAGTTTTAAACCTTTTTTTGCTTTGGTATAGCGCTCTCTAGCAGCCACTTTGGGAACTGCATTTAGCATTTTTGTGCTTTCTGTCCCAGGGTGTAAACACAGAAAATATTAATTTATTCAAATTTGATACAGAATTTTTAATCTAAATGATTTAACAAATAAAATTTAACAACTATAACAAATTAAAACGTTTAAAACAATTAATTTAAAAAATTGGTGTTTACAAATTCGCCAAAATGTCTATAGTGCTGCTTTGGGGGCAACACCATGCAAAGAAGGTTTTCCGTTGACAGACGGATTCTATGCCATCTCTGTACGCCACTGGTGTTGGTAATTAAATAGTCCGCAGTTGTTCCGGTGACTGCCCGGTGGGAGAATAAATCCAGCAGCATGCCGGCGGAAGTGCTCCTCATTAGCAGCAGCAGCGGGGCGAGCCGGCAGGTGAACCGTCTTTTGCAGGTGTGTCCTGGTTGCTTGGTACGCCAGCACCGGCACTGACCCCGGTTTACTAGGTGCCGGTAGTATATATGGGAACTCGCCTGCTCCACCGCCAGCTGCTGCTGCTTCTCCTTCCTCTTCAAGGTCTTCCACTGGGTGCTCCGTCCATTGAACTGCGTTCTCCTGACCTAGGTTCTCCACCACCGGCAATTCAAAATCCTCTTAGTCTGGCTTCTGCTCCTCCCCCGGCTTTAATTTTTTCATAGGCTCTTAATTTACTAAAGAAAAAACAAATGGAATTAATAAAAAATAGTTAAAAAACAAATAAAATACTTCTTACCTTGGACAAGCTTCACCAGCTCTATTAAGGCATTAATGTCGCCATTGAAACCAAATCGCAAGAGTTTAAAATATTTTTGGCATCTGGTCACATTGCAAGAAAAATGAAACGCGGGCGTGCCCTTAAACATTTTTTAACTTTCGAAAAAAAATGAGTTCCAAGAAGATTTAAAGAAGAAGACCTCGGTGTGTAACAATTTAATTGATGCTGAATACGTGGTAATGCGGCTTTTAAGTCCGGAAGTCTCGATTTACAGTAATTTAAGAGACTTTTCGGGCAAACCATTTTTTGGTTTTATTCGACGAACTGCATTTCCTAGTTAAAGGATTTAAAATCAAGGCCCTGACCATAATGGCATCTTCGGCGGACTTCGCGGTTCTTGAGTGTACGAGTGGTAAGTGCTACACTCATGCTTAAGCATGTATCGCCTTGAAGTACGTAGTACTAAAAATTTACAATCTAATCAATAATATGCTAAGTTGTTTATTATTCTAATATTTAATAACCAATTACTGCTTACTTTTCTAAAATGAACAAAACCCCAAACAAAACGCTATTCGAGTTTTCCTTCCAGACTCATATGGCCGTCTTTGTGGACCTTAGCCTCTACGTTACTTCCTGGTAGGTTATACAACTTAAATGGGGATTTCCTGTGGTGTTTAAACTTACACTCAATTTGTTTTAAACATACATATATAGTATATAGTGCTCTCTAAATTTGTGTTTTTAATTTAAGTCATTTCAGACAACGACAGCGCAGCAAATCGCCATTGATGTTAGGAACGTCCTGCATGCAGCCAAATGTTTGGGGCTAGAAAACTATATACACGCGGTCGTATAATATAATATAAGCCAAATTTACTCATCAAACCGTACTTAGTCGTACCTATGTTGCCTGACTACGTTCATTTGAGAAAAACAGTCTGTCGAAAGTTCCTAATAAGGGAAGAGGAGTTACGCTGGTTTTTGGAAACAGCAGAAAGACAGCCGAATGTGTGCCTGGATGTGGCGACTATAACTGAAAGAGTTTCCCCTCAAGCTCGGCATTTTTATAAGGAAACTTTGAAAGAATTCGTTGCAGTGCTCGTGAAAATGCAAAAAAATTATTTCGTCCAATTAAAGGAGGCAACCACTGCAAAAATTGAAAATATAGGATATGTGTGGAAGACGGCAATTCCAACGGCCTCAGAAGAGGCACAGTTTCCAAAGGCGCGAAATTCTGAATCAATTGGCTTTTTTAATCCAGGTTATCGCTTTGCTGATAGCCGAAGATCAGGAGATTAAGTTAAAATTGTATATATTTTATATTATTTGGAAAATTTTAACATCTGTTTTATTTACTTCGCAGAGCTGATGGGCATAGGGCGTTAAACAAACCTTCCTTTTTTTATACCCTTGCAGAGGGTATTATAATTTTGAGCAGATGGTTGCAACGCAGTGAAGGAGGCATCTCCGACACCATAAAGTATATATATATTCTTGATCAGCATCACCAGCCGAGTCGATCTAGCCATGTCCGTCTGTCTGTCTGTCCGCCTGTCCGTCTGTCGGTTTCTACGCGAACTAGTCTCTCAGTTTTTGAGCTATCGAGCTGAAATTTTCAGCATAGTCTTATTTCTTTAGCACGCAGTATATATGTCGGAACGACCGAAATCGGACTACTATATCCTATAGCTGCCATAGGAATGATGGCGAAATTAATGTAAACAAAATTTTAACTTCTCTGTTTTTCAACGTATTTCTATCAATTTTGAGATATAGCAGTTTTTAATGGTGCTAGAATTACGATTTTAATTTCATTAAGATCGGACCACCATATCAGATAGCTGCCATAGAAGCGATCGGTCGATTTATATGAAAATGTAAAATTCTACATGTAAAATGTACAATTTACAAAATTCGATGTTTTTTCAACATTACTAAAATGGTTCCATTTTCAATGATCCAATTGCAGACTGCAAGGGTATACCAACTTCGATTTACCGAAGTTAGCTTTCTTTCTCGTTTTTTTATTGGTATGTATTCTCTTAATATCAAGTGTAAACACTTTCACCTCCACATTACCGCAGAGGTAATGTACTCTCCGGGTCAATATTCACATTTCTTACATTCACCGGCAGCTGTTGGTAGGAGTTAGAGTAGGGATGGATTCCACACACTCCAAACTCCTGCGAAGGACAGACTTGGAGACAGAAAATCCAACGGGCTGGACCTTCGGGCGAGGCCGCAGCCAGATATCCTTAAGACTGGGTTAGAAGGAGATCATATGGGAGGACAATACACTTCCCAGGGTAATGGTGGGAGGGCTCTACCGCTCCCCTACGGTCGGAGGGGGTCTTAGGGTAGTATACTATACTGGGACAATTTCGAGGGCTCTACCGCTCGAATTTGACAGACGGAACGTCGGGGAAGGATATTACCAATCCCCACACAGGATATATACCGCGATCGAGGGTTCTACCACTCGACTACAGGAAGTAACACGGTCAGAAGGGATATAACCATTCCTCTACGGGGAAGACAAGGAAATTCCGATGGCTTTTCCGCTCGTCTACAAGGGAAATAATACTCGGGAAGGATAAAACCGTTCCCCTACGAGGATTTGGGGAGGTTACGGAGAGTTCTACCACTCCACTACGAGGATCAAAAGGACACAAATAACTACACCTCGACACGACTTCCAGGCACCAGTCGGGTCGAGCCACACGGACACGATCGGGTTATTCAAAGGAGGAAAACACTTGTATTTCACGTTTTTATTCTGTTTTATTTGTGTAACTCGTTTTTTTTATTTTTCCACTCCCGTAACCGTACGGTCACCTCCTCGTTTCCGCTTCCTCCCGTTCTTTTTTTAGTACTTGCAGGTTTCTGGGATTTTGTTTCCTATATTCCAGTATTTTGCTGTCCCTCTGACGTAGTTTAGAACTTGGCTTACGCGTGTCTGGTCTCACTCCGACTCACTTCGTAAAGCCTAGTACGCAGCCAGTAAAACAGTTCGCAACCCGAAAAAGATTTAATCTTTTTGACCGCTTCTTAAAACGCTCTTCGGCATTTTTGGGAGGTAAATGATGCGGTCATACCAATCTTAAATCAGCTGTTTTATATTTACAATTATTTATATTATATTTGAAAGACAATTCGCATGGAATAGCTAATTTGCGCACAATGACCACCAACGCCGTCGCCCAGATTCTCTCGACCATGCACAACCAACATTCTCTTTGGGATCGACGACCAGGACAGGGGCTGCTCTACCGGCTGCTGCTGGTGAATCTGTTCTTACCAAATGGAATTAACCACCATCTGGGTGGTGGCGGTGGTTGCCGCAGCTACTCCTGATGCCACTAAATTGTTGGACTGGTGAAATGATTCAAAGTTACTTCGTTCTGTTGGATGCGAGACTCTGATTGTACACCATATCCTTGCAGCCATACATTTGGTTAGAGTTGGTACTGCTCCTGCGCCCGGTTCTGTCCATTGCTGTACATGTCCTTTTCCAGCTCGGCAAGGAAGGATTTGTCCAGCCAGACACTGCTCTAAGCAGCAGCAGGCGGTGGCCGTCGCCTCTGACCTCTTCATCTCAGTCATCGAGGGACCTATTTCCTTCCAGGCCTTTATTTATGCAAATGTTTAATATTGCTCAAATCCCTTATCATTGAATTGGCCTCTACCAATTTAATTATTATAACTTTATCTGCTCTTCTAAACGCCTGGACTGGGCTTTTGAATACATTATTGTGTTTGGCGGGATCTATATTTTTGAATTGTGTGAAGAAACAGTAAGACAGAGTGAGACACCAATAGTCGAGAACGACCGTTTTATTAAATTTTTTATTCTGTTCGTCACCCCGCTCTAGAAATACCAAAAGTCTTCCTTCGCGCCACCTGGTATTTTTCTGGTATGTTTCTGGTATTTCGTTCGTATGTCTGCGTACCGGCCTTTAAAACAGCGCTGCCAAACACCGTTTCTCGACTATTGACCTCTCGCTCTCTCTCACTGCTTAGAAACGCGGTTCGCGTGTCTGAGTACGGAGCTTAACGTTCCAGCGGAAATTGGTTTAAGACTCTGCTTACGTCGATCCCGTCATACGCAAAGCCACACTGGTTTAATGGTACTTCATCGGGATGGGTTCTGAACTTGGATCCCACAGATCTGGTCCCACCACGCCTATCAGGAAATCTTGTATTTTCCCCAAGGCGGATTTGGAATTTAATTCTGGACGATCTGGCCTCTTGCCGAGTTTGGGACTCAGAAATACATCGAATCTATTCTCTCTTATATTGAACTAAAAAACCATTTTAATATGTGTGGACTTCGGGTCCTATGCTTAAAATCTATTAACGCTTCATTATATTGTGTGTAACTTATACACATATACATTTTCCCTATAAATTTGCCAACTACAGCTAGGTCCTATTGGGATGGTTTGACCTTCAGGTCAGATCGTTACACCTTTGCAGAGGGTATTATAATTTTGATCAGAAGTTTGCAACGCAGTGAAGGAAGCATCTCCGACGACATAAAGTACATATATATATTCTTGATCAGCATCACCAGGCGAGTCGATCCAGCAATGTCTGTCTGTCTGTCTGTCTGTCGGTTTCTACGCAAACTATTCTCAGTTTTTGAGCTGTCGGACTGAAATTTTTAGCATAGTTTTATTTCTTTTGCAGTTAGTATATCTGTCGGAACGGGCGAGATTGGATCACTTTATCCTATAGCTGCTGTAGAAACAATCGGGTCAAATTAACCGATTGTCGTTGATTTTAAAAGTATCGGGCTTAAATTACGTATACTCGTATGCGACTTCTGATAGGAATTTTGGCAATTGGTATTTTGTGTTATTAGTGTCGGGCTGGTTTATTCGGTGGAACAAAATGTTAGCGTTTACCATGGCTAAATCAAGCATATGTGTAAAAAACTTGTTGTTCTTTTATATCGACCAATAAGTCCGTCCATTAAGTCGACACCACCCATGTGGCTGTTGTATTCGTGGATAACATTTGGGCAATTTATGTCAACGTACTTTCTTTCGGAACGAACAAAACGTGAAACCTGACCTTTAGTTTCATTCAGGAAAGGCTTTGTGCCCACGTAAGTCAAAGCAAGTCGTAGTGCCTTATTGTCCTTCGTCAAAGACAGTTCGACTCCTGATACAGATCCACAAAATTCTGTAGAATATCCACACACTTGTTTCTTGAGGTCGCTATCAGATGGCAGCTTACAATTTGGAATCCGATTCGAGCGAATAGTTCCCAAAGAAAATATTCCCCGGGACTTCAGGTATACAAGAAGAGGCAAGGAAGTATAATAATAGTCAAAGTAGATAATCTGATTTTTGAAGTCCGGTACATTGCGTGACAATCGAACTACAACTACAATTGCTGCCGCACCAAGATCTGGTGAGCCAGTTTGAACAACGTTGTCACCTGCTCCACAATATATCTCGAAATTATAGCAAAAGCCAGAAGAGTCACACAAATTGAAGAATTTCACTCCCCATTTGTGTACTTTGTATGGTAAATATTGTCTAAAAAACATCTTCATCTTCGTTGTACACATTTGTTCATCCACAGATAAGCGTTGGCGCATCGGAACTGACTGAAACTTCTCATTGAAGTGATTCACGAGCGGCCGTATTTTGTATAAAGGATCGTGGTCGGAAGAATTTTTGGAGGGCAACTTACTATTATCATTATAATGCAAATTAGGTCGTATTTTTTCAAAGCGATTTCTTGACATTGTGTTCTGAATTGTTCCGAATGCGTCCTCCCCCCAATATGAACGAGCATTTGGGTAGCGAAAAATGACATCAAAAATAAAATGCCAATAAATTGTCGAATTTCTAAATTGGTTGTAGAAAACGAAGTATTGACATCCTTTTGGGCAGTATACAAATTTGTTTCCTGGGTGAAAACACTTGAATGGCGTATCCAGATTTTGAAGTACCCCGAGGTCAGGCTCAGTAAAGGATATTGCAGATTTATCCATGACTAGGTTTGTTTGGCGCCACAACATATTTTTGAAAAGCGGTGATTTTGGGTCGATAGCCCAAACAGATCCTACACATTTAGCTATCGTGCTTTCTTTAATATGAGCAATATTATGCTCAGCAGGCGCTTTGCGTTTGCGTTTCTGTGCTTGGGATGAATTGGATGCAATCGAACTTGAGGGTGACAACAATTTTGCAAAAGGAGTAGGACTTCCGCTTGAAGTTACACAAATCTCTCTAGCCAACATAGAATCCGACATATGTATCACTTTTTCAATCGCTTCTTCATCTTCCTCATTGACAGGAAGCGCTGCCTCGCAAACATCATCAGTCAAATCGTCCTCCAATTCATCTTCTCCGTCCGTATCAATGTCAAAATCAATTAAATTTAACAATTTTTCAATCTCCACGTCGGAAAGAGCTGATAGCTTATTCACTTGTCGTCGTTCCATGTCTACTGAAGCAATTATTTGTTCTTAAAAATCTCATAGGTTGTTCCACTTTCAAACTTACCATATAATATTTTTTCACGAATTGTCCCAAGACCGCCTCTAGACGGGATACCTTTTAAAAGCAATAGAAAGCTAACGAAAACTTATTTTTAGTGTGTGTTTCGTATTTTGAGTCCTTGAGACTATCAACAACACGGTACAATTTTTTTTCCAGCAGCAAACTTTTTATATTTAAAAAAAATATTTATATATTGTACTTTTTACAAAATAATTATTTCGTCCGAGTTGCACAAATTTTCTTCTTCAAATGACTACAGCAGCTTGCGCAAGCTCTAGTATGTATTCCAAACGCAACGAACTTAATTTTTGGACTTCCGCGAATTAGAAAAAACGCAAAACCGAATCAAAAGGAATTAAAAGAATAAAATAACGATGTTTTTAACCTTACCCGTCTAGAGGCGTTCTTGGGCACTAGAGAGTTAATTTACATTATTATTTGCAATGGTATATAAACTTCGGTTTGCCGAAGTAAGCTTCCTTTTTGTTTGTAATATATTTAATTAAAATTGTACAGTGGGTGAAGATTACACCAATTGTTTTATTCATTTTATTGCTTACACTCACACTGTCGGTCACATACAGGCACAGTTTACATATTTCTAAAATAAATGATTCATTTGTCCTTTTCAATGCATTCATTCCAATTCCAAATAAATTTGCAAGACTAAATTTGCCAGACGAGTTGATATAATAATATTTTTAATTACCTTTTCCTTAAACAAGCGACTGTAAAACCACAAGACTGTACGTACGCAAATTCCTTGGTCGAATGATCAAATGGTTCACTATGCCAGTCACTGTAATCAGCGCATAGTGGGTCGTAACCAAGTAAAAAAACAAAAAAATATATTTTAAAATAAAATTATTTAGTGTTATTAACGGCTGACACGCTCAGCTCGCTTACAAAGGAGTTGCCTAGGGAAAAGACAAAGTTGTGTAAATGTCAATAAGAAACTAATTCAACCAACTCATTTTTAACGACAGGTTTCATTTAGAGTTTTAAAAAATCATTTTCTTTTGAAATATTTATTATTATGCTTAACTCTAACTTTAACTAACTTCCTAGTACAAACCACTGTGCACTGCTAGGCCACAAACTCCCAAGCCAGAGGAGAAACCCAACTCGATATACACCGGAAAATCGCTTGCATGACTGAGAAGTTGGAACTGAAGCAGTAATTGCTGTGGCAGTGAAGCGCCTTAGTTTCGATCTTCCTCTTCCTGGGATCCACTATTTTTGATTGGGGATTGCGATCGCCTCACGCACACCCATCGACTGGTCATGCAAATCGCGTAGCCACTTGACCATGCCGCGGCTACTCCTTGCTGCACTGCACATGAGCACGATTTAGAGGGTCATGATTACACGGCGAAAAAAACAATGAGATTGGCTTTAGCTATTCTTGTAACTTTTTGTCTTAAATAATTGTATAATAATCAGATTAAAAATCTATTGACAAATTGTTTTAATAGGTTTTTTTGTCCATGCAGTTGCTTTGCCAATCTGTCTTGAATCTAAAAAAAAAAAGAAAAGTAAGACTAATAAAATAGGGACTACCAAAAATAATCTGTGGTAGCATGGTGGTGTAGTGTTAATAATATTAGTTTCAGTTCATTTGGTGGCCTAGTGTTCTAGTTTAGAAAAGCCTTCTGACTTGTCATATTTTTTTCCCAATGTACGATCTGGTCGAGATACGCTTGGCTACCGACTGAGTGTTTCCATGGGCGCCACTTGCTGGGCGTTCCTTGGACCAACTTTCCAAGCCCAGTGAAGGCTGACCTTAATCTATTGTCGTTTAGCTGTAGATTTTTTTCCTATCGAATGGGTGGAAGGGGTGGAGGTTCTCCCTCCCCCGCCAGCTGCATTTCTTTTCTACTTTTACCAGAAAGCTGCCAAGTCACTTCTAATTGACCCAGCTGAGGCGGCATGACGATGACGTTAAGAATAATGTCTCATAGTGCAATGATTGATGTCAATCCGGGGTCGCCTCTACTCACTCTCGATATCTCCCTTTCGTAGCCTCCTTCACTGCCTCTTTTCCTATTTTCCGTCTCTTTTCCAATTGGGTCAATTATTGGAAAAGCATTTCGGTCGCAAAAAGTTCACTCTCATGGCCCGCAGAAATGTGTCAAGACGCTGGCGCCTTGGGGTCTTTTCGAAGTATTTTCATTTTTTTCCAGTCTTAGTTTGCCATGCAAATTAAACTTAATACGACGTACCAAGACTTCAATAGGTGCAACCAGTTTCAAATGGCTCCCAACGCATTGGCCAGCTAGAAAAAAAAAGCGTTGACCGCGGACAACGTTATGTTACGGCAGCATTTACACCTGTTGGCGGTCGGAGAGTTTGAGAGTAGGACGCGGTGGCAGAACCTCTAGTATGGCTGCTAACCGCTCACAGGGATTAACGTACATTTGAAGCTTTAATCGCGAATCAGATTTTCACGGCTTTGATGGAGAGAGAGGCCTCTACATATATGGGACACGCTCCATTTTCCACACTCATCTTTTTCAAGTGGAACTTGACTGTCGCGGGAATTTTGCATACAGGTAGAAGTCCCAATATTGAATCAAAGGAAAACTTCCTTAGAAAGTCTTAAACAAAAAATGGTTTTAACTGGTTTAGAAAACTGCATTACAAGGTGTTAAGTTCTTTTCTTTTTAACTATATTTATGTGAAATTCGTTCTTCTGACAGAAGTCGCTATATCCAGAAATGTCTTTAAATACTGCATCGATTTTTGTGTGAACTTGAATACTAAAATATCATATACTGGGTTTAACTATGTGAAAAATAGGTCCTGTTTGTGCACACTCTCGAATTCTTTCATTTTGACAGATTGAGATGCCAGACCAGTAATATTAGCATAGTTAGCTGTTTATCAATCACAGTTCACTTGGTTCATTTGGTAACGCCACACCATTTAATGCATCGAGACCGAATTTATAGTCAACTTCATGTGTTCCCGAACACATGAAATGGTGTTATGCACCATTTATCGAATCCATGACTTGAATGCATGAAGTCAGCATAAACCCAGTAATAGTTAAGGTATCACTCTTCTCTCAAAAAAAAATTATGTACGAATTTATGAAGGTGTCAATTGGTTATTTGGGAACTACCTACTACTCCATGCACCGGTACATACTTGACTGCCTCTATGGTAAGCGAAGGCCGAGCCACCATAGGTACCTTTGGAATTACCTTTTAAACGTGGGAATAGAGGGTTTATTTAATAGAAAATAGATCTTTGCGTAAGAGGATCAGTCCTTTCTTGGCAACATTTCTCTTGGCTGCGATGGCTTTCATTGCTTTAAATTGTAACCCATCAAAATATATTTTCCTGTACATATCACATTACCTGGCCTACGGTAAATGATCTCACTTGAAGCCTTTTACCAGCCCCAAGCAAACGGCGATCAACGCCACATGGAACTGGCTCGAGCCTCTGATTAGACTAGTTTTTAATTTTTATGCTGTGTTTAAATATTATGTGCCACACCTATGCCAACGACAACGACAGCCAAGGCAACAAAAACGCTTGGTGTGCACTTGTTTGGAGCAGCTGGAAGCCAAATTTAACGATGACATAAATACTGTAGATAACGAGGTGAGCCCGAGCGAATTTCCCTCAAAAAAAAATGTTAAATTAGAATTACCCAGAGTAAAATACGTTAGCAGCAAAGAAAATTTAAAGAAAAGAGGTCTTCCTACTAGATAGACGATATATGCATGTTTTTGGAAAAAAAAGCATTTACATTTTATAATTAGCTTATACATAGATTAAAGCCTAAATACACACTTTATAAGTCGATTTTCTTAATCTTACAGTTTTGATAACTCTTCTGCAGCTCTTTCAACAAAAACAATAGAAAATCTCTTTAAGCAGATTTTGATTAGATTAATATGTTTATAGATTTGTAGCCAAAAATAACACATGTAACAATAAAAGAAAACTGCTTACACATCAGCTGAAAATATTTTAACATGCATCTAAAACTCAAATGCATAAATATCTTCTGCTCAACAGAGCTCGAACCGATCTGCCATGCTGCACCTTCTTTTTTTGCAAAGCCCAGAAAGTGCACTGCCCATATTGGTAACAGGCCGTAGTTTGTTCAACATAGTTTTACCTGGCCGACGCGACGTCCCAGAAGCTGTTGTTCATGCTCAGCGCTTGCTGTTGTTGTCGCGATAACTGGAGCAATAATCATGCAAACCAGAGTTAAATGAAGTCGCGCATGAAAAGTAGTAACATAAAAAATATCGTAATGAAAGAAATAATAAATATAGCCGAGAGAAAAAAAGGAAAACGAAATTAACAAGAGAAACGATGTAATTGCCAGTCAGGCTAGATGAAAGAAAGAATTTCTTCGCAAATTATATTTTACGATTTCAGTGAAAATGCCCAAGAACGAAGACTTTGGATCTAGCTCCGTTTTAATCATCGGTTGCATGCAGCACTGCAGCGGAACCTGTTGCAGTTGATGCCGTAGATGCTACACGCCCGAAAGAGCAGTTGATCGAAGCTCGCAAACTATATCGCCCCAGTACCAGGCGATGGGTGGGTTTTTGGGTGGTTGTCATTATCTGGCTCTACGGCATAAATCAAAGAGAGGGTCCGTCAGTCCTCCAGCACCTGAATATATATAGGTTTAATTAGAATGGATTCTGAGTCTTTTCCCCAGTTGGCTTTAATCTAAAACAAATTTGAACGTCACACTGCGTTAACGAGAATTTGATTTATCACATTTCTTTCTATAATTTGAAATTGCAATCGAAAGAATCGAGAGGAAAATCATAATGAAATTTTTATTTTATTTCGCACTGTTGCCGGCAGTCAACAGTGTTATATGAAGATTTATGGCAACCAATTGACCCAAGTCCCGCCAAGGTGCTGGCCCAAGAAGCTGTCAATTGGCCGTGGAGGGAGCTGGCAGCAAATTGAAATTGAGTTCCAACGGCAGAGGAAGACTTCCCCGATCAGCGAATTGAGCCGGCAAATATGGCGTTATTTGATGAATTGTTATATTTAAAAGGTCATTCATTTACCATACCATTTACCATTCATTTCATTTATTTGTAGGGTTAATTTCACAAAAATAAATTCTTTATATATTGATTATATATAATCATTTGGAAGCTTCTTACAGGAAACAAAGATGGGCTATTTAAAGAAGTGGATTAAAGAATATTTTAAAAATTCAACGCCTTAAATTTAAATTGTAGAAAAAATATATATACAAATATATATGATTGTAATCATCGCAGTAATAAGACTAGGTATGTCCGTAAGTTTTCAGAAAAGTTTTCACTTGTTGGAAAGCTATCTCGACTGCTGTATAATTACAAGTTCCCTCACCCAAACTACTCTTGCCACGTCTCAACTCAAACTCAAAACAAATTTGATTAATTTGACTTTAATTTCCCTTGCTCACCCAGCACGGCGGCACCTTTCAAAAACTTTACTGAAAAGGGATCAGAGATGATCGGAGAGGCATCGGCTCCCAAGAGCTTCGAGGGTAATTAGAGTAGAGCTGCAGGTAAGCGCCTTAGCTTGTATTATACTATACCCATAGTTTTTGCTCCGGCTGCAGTGGCTGCACATTTTCGCCCGGCAATTAAGGCGGCAATGAGTGTATACAGACGAGACAAGTGGTGACACTGAGAAAAACACATTGGAATCGCAGAGTATAGAAAATACAGAGCAAATACTTACAATGTGATTTAAGCGAAACTAGCAGTAACATTCGGTAGCGGTAGATATTTTCAAGGTTTTGCTAAATGCATTAATTTCAAAAAGTTTTACTCTAATTTATATGTTATTTACGCGGTTTTTAGTTCATTAAATGATCTAAAAAATGTTATCATTTTATTTTATCTTATTTTTGATGGAAAGAATATTTTTCATTTATTGCTTCTTTTTTATTTTGTTCGAGATTTATTGTACTTCTTGACACAATTTCATTAGAGTTCTAACTTAGGGGATTTTTGTGACAAATCTTCAAAATTTAACTGGGATTTCTACTTCCACCTCCCGTTTTTCCCAGTGTATCCCAAACCGAGCACCAAAGACAGTAGACTTTCGTGCAGGACTGTAAGAGAGACTGACGTTGTAGCCGCCCGCTTCTAACGAGCGAAAGTGTTGTAAAATATTTTGTTCGCTTTTTGCTCCGCCGCTCAACATTTCTGGCCAGTTCACGCTTGTGCTCGAAGCACATATTACTCTTGTGATTTTATTGTTTTCCATTTCGATTTCTTTAATTGCATTTTTAGTTGTTTGTTGTGGGCTTGGTCGCGCTCCAATTTGTTGACAAATAATTTTGTGCACGATGCGTCACAGTTGATTGAGTGACTCGCAGGTGGGGCAGGTAGCAAGAGGATGGCTCTAGAGGCGGGAAAAGCCGCTTTCGTACTGCTTATGTATTTAATTAATTTCAGTTTTTCTTCTTTGCACACTTGGAAGTGTGGAAATGTTTGGTCCAATGCAATCTCTGAAACTTGTTGAAAATCGTTTTGTCCACAGACTGTGGTAACAAAAATGCAATTGCAAGAAAACCAACCATTACTTTCATTTTCCCAATGGGGAAACAACAAAAATCCGGTGCACGCGAAGCGCAATTTTAAACCTGAGGAAAATTAACATTGTCTCTGGCAGAGAGATGAGATTTATGAAAATGCCATCAAGGGTTTTTGCGATCTAAAAATAATTGCTTTATAATTATAAGTTAGATGGCAAAAAAAAGTACTTGGTTATGCGAGGAATTAATTCAATGTCTGGAGAAAAAACGTAATAATTACAATGGGATAACTGTGCACTATGGTTAGGAAAGGTATTTGACCTAGTCAGGATTTTCTTAAATCATATGTTTATTCTTGTATCTAAAACTCATTTTAGTAAATGCTAAGTTTTCTCAAATATATTTTAGACTTTTACAAGAAAGGAAGTTAAGTTCGGCAAGCCTAAGTTTATATATCGTTGCAGATAATAATTAATATAACGAGAAAGAAAGCTAACTTCGGTAAACCGAAGTTGGTATACCCTTGCAGTCTGCAATTGGATCATTGAAAATCGAACCATTTTAGTAATGTTGAAAAAATATAGAATTTTGTAAATTTTACATTTTACATGTAGAATTTTACATTTTCATATAAATTGACCGATCGCTTCTATGGCAGCTATATGATATAGTTGTCCGATCTTAATGAAATTAAAACCGTAATTCTAGAACCATAAAAAACTGCTATATCTGAAAATTTATAGAAATTCGTTGAAAAACAGAGAAGTTAAATTTTTTTTACATTAATTTCGCCATCATTCCTATGGCAGCTATAGGATATAGTAGTCCGATTTCGGTCATTCCGACATATATACTGCGTGCTAAAAAAATAAGACTATGCTGAAAATTTCAGCTTGATAGCTCAAAAACTGAGAGACTAGTTCGCGTAGAAACCGACAGACGGACAGACAGACAGACAGACGGACAGACAGACGGACATGGCTAGATCGACTCGGCTGGTGATGCTGATCAGGAATATATATACTTTATGGGGTCGGAGATGCCTCCTTCACTGCGTTGCAAACATCTGGTCAAAATTATAATACCCTCTGCAAGGGTATAAAAATAAGGAATCCTATATATCGTTTTAATCCGAAATCTTTAGAAACATTTGACCAATTGCATAATATACAAACATATGTATACCTATTTAAAGCTACAGGTATAAGCTAACTTTCAGCAAATAACTAAGTTGATTCCTTCATTCAGAACAATTTTATCAAGAATTTAGTGAAATAAGATCTGGTCTAGTTGTGGACACCCCTGGAAAATCCGCTTAAAATTAAAAAATATGAAAGAAATTCACATCAAATAACTAGAAATTGAATATTTATTCAGACAACTCTGCTATTTGTCTAGCTAGAAATAGCTAAAAGCTCATGATCCATCACAAATATCTATATCAGTTCGATATTCTGTGCAGCATGTGCATGTATGATTCCATCGATGTAATCACCGCTTTATCGCCTAGCATCGATGTCAAGCTCAAAGCTCTGACTAATGTACAGTGGCTTAAATGTTAATATTTTGTACTAAATTACCATTAACAACAATATTGTGCAGTTTATAAGTTTGTAAACAAAAAGAATACTGTGTCCACTACCGGGCCTAATCCCAGCAAACAATTTTAGGAGTGCTCATAAATATGTGTCTGAAAAGTGTCGAGTTTAATAGCGTTCTCGGAGCATATTTTGTGCTTTTTTCAACCAGGGCTCATAAAAGGCTCTTTTGTCAGAGCATATTCGAAATTAAACTAAGTATCCTGAAAGCAATATAAGCGTTTTTTGACAGTTTCTTAGGTTTTTTTATGGGAATTTACAGTCATTATGAGCAGGGTGACCGTTTGTGGTATTTTTTACAATGTGAAAAACGCTCTCGATGTCCAGAAACGAACTATTTTGTTTAGAATTTTATTTAATTTTATCAGTAGCATGGTGCCGAACTAAATAAAGTTAAATTTTTAACAATATAATGTGTTTATGGACAGCGAGAGCGTTTTTTACATTGTAAAAAATACCATAAGCGGTCACGCTGATTATGAGCCCAAAAAAGAGTAAAAAAATAGGGTTTTTTTTTTCTATGAAAACGGTCCCACTTTATGTGGACTATTTCGGAGTCCAATCTAACTCTTTTCTGATTCACTGTAAACCCTCAGAAAAGGAACATTCTATTAAGCAATATGAGCGTGTTCGGACACTTTTCGATTTACTTCAGACACAAGTTTGACGTAAATTCGGAAAACGAGGAAGGAAAATATTGTGTAACCTGCAAAATACTTTAAAAATGTGGCAAAGGTAATATTCTAGAAAGGTGCTCCAGGGCCTAAAAAGGAGCCAACGCGGAGGGGAGTAATGACAGCGAGGCAAGAGAATAAGCGGTGTCCACTCTAAAGGTTACGGCACAACCAAAAGATGAGACTGTGGAGAAGATTAACACGAACGAGGATGAGGAAGCCATGAGAGAGAGAGGCTATTGAAGGACCCTTTTAGGAGGCTATTCGAGTGCCAAAAAAGTTGCCTTTTCTGAGGGGTTTCAGTAATTAATGGATAAACTATGAAATTAAATTGATTTTCCTAGCAAACGCATTTGTTCCTTTCTAAGATTTGTTATCTCTTATGTATTTGAACCTACTCTCCCTGAAAAAAAAATACAATTTTGAGCGAATATCGACAGGCCCTAATAAAAAAAAAAATTAAAAACAGTTTTGTTTTTTAAAAACCCGCTTAATATTAAACCTAGACTTGTCTAGTTTTTTTTTATGGAAAATATGTTTAAAAGAGGATAACCGTATTTTTTGTCTTTCAGATTGCATGCACCATTTCAATGTTATCATTTTTTAAAGGTTTTTGTTGAACATCGATTATTTCAAAAAGTATTGATGGTAACGAAAAAATATTTATAAATATTTAAATGGACATGGAGCACTTTAAAGAGTGGGTATGCGTTTCTTTTTTTCAGAGCGAAAAAAAAACAGGGGTGGCCAAGTTGATATGGAATGTCCCATATATTATGTATATTTCATATGTTTTTTACCGAAAATCTTAACTATAGCTTAGTTATACATTTTTCATGACTTTCGAGGGCAGTGTGTGGCCAAATTTAAAAACAGACTCGATCTGCGTGCAACAGTTAAGAATGTTATCTTCGAATTTAGTAGGTCTAGCTCTTATGGTCTTTGATATCTGGTGTTTTCATAATTATTATATACGGACACACGGACATGGCTAAATCCACTCGGCTGGTGTAACTGACCAAGAATATACATACATATATACTTTATGCGGTCGGAGATGCCTCCAAACATTCTCGATTGGTACTAAGTTATAATACCCTTGTACACTATGTGTACCGGGTATAAGCATATAAATAAGAAATTATATTATATTAAAACATAAGAAAAACTTTCAGAAAAATGTTGAATAGCTCTCATACGAACTTGAAAACACACCTTTTTCAGATTTGAGTTCAGGGTATATAATAACATTAGGAATAACCCTCATCTAATCGGGTCCAAAAGTTAATCCGAATTTGTCAATTCGTGAAATTAGCGTTATCTCGGAAGAAACATTTTTTTTAAATAAAAAAAGATATCGAATTAATTTTCAGCGGATTAAAACTCTTTAACAAAATATAAAGTGAGCTTAGAATATGTACATGTATATGTATTATTATATTATTATATTATGTTATTTCCCTATTTGAACACATAAAAGACAGATAAGAATACAAAATTATTTGTCAAAAAAGTGTCAGGCACTGAAGTTATTTTAATTGATCCTAAGGCAATATATTCGTTCGGCTTGCATTTCTTGCATAGTTTGATTTATATTTGTATTTAGGCCTAAGGAATAAGCTTTTTAACTTGTAAAAAAAATTAAATATATATTACAATTAAACCAATGTAGCATTAATTGCAGCACATATTAATTACTTGCTTAGTTTCGCTGGTCTGTCCCATTTTTCATTGCTGCCGGCTAAAAACAAATCGAATTTCCAATTCACAACACGACCGGGCTCAAAGACCTCAAAAAACAACAACAACAACAACGAAAATGGCAATTTGTGGGCCCATTACAACAGCATTAAGGCTTAAAAAAAAGTGGGCAAAATGGAATAAAATTGACAACACCGAACCCAGATTGCAGCTCTTTTAATAGACCTAAACCGAGGCGCGGCAACCTCTTAGTTCCCCCTTTCGTTCCGCGCTGCACTTTCCCTTCTCTTGGGTTCCTCCACAAAAAAATTCAGTACGCACTGGCATGTGGCCAAAGACTCGCTGGCTCTCACTCATATACGCATCGAAAATTGGGTGCGTTTATGCAAAAAAGTGTCAAGTCGACGTGGTTGGAAGCCCTTGTTTCCACAAAAAAAAAAAAAAAAAAAAAAAACACTCCCGCCGCCTCTGCAGCGTCCAAAACTTATAAAAACAAAATCCACATTGAGCTTTTTCTGTACACACAGAAAAAACGGCAAAGTTAAATAAAAAACTTTATCTGGTCGTAAAATACAAAAGATATATAAAACTGTTGATATACCAAAACTAAACTCAAGTGATTTAGTTTCTGCAGATAAATAAATAAATAAAAATTTGTTAAAGATCTTTCAAAGTTTTAACCAAGTCTTATAATTGTGTATAGTATGAAAATAGGCTAAGTACAGAATGTTTTCATCTTGTTGATGTATTTGTAGATTAATAGTAAAATGAATAGGAAATGTACATTTTATATTCTCTATGTACATTTGTAATAAATGATATATATTATATGAACATTTGTAAAATAAGTAATAAAACTTAGATGTACAAAACTCCAATTTATTTTAAAATATTTCAAAGGTTATCAAGAAACTTGATCTTTAAAGAAAACCCCAGGTCGAGTTCTATCTCAGGACATGTTATTTTATAATCCCTTAATTAAGATCTTGAAAAATGTTTTTATACAATGCAATTATTCATTTAAATTTAATTTGGCGAAGCACAGGTTAGATTCTTACTCTGGACCCAGGAGTTCTAATAAAATTGTATATAGGTATCAAAACTACTACAGCTTAAGTGAAAAAAGTTCCGCTTCAATGGAATTCTCTCGGTGTAGGTGAAATTGATTGGCGCACGCCTCGGGCATATTTTCATGCTTTTATTATAGCTGTGTTCGCTTTTTTAGACGCCGCCGTTGAATCGTTTCCAGCCATCAGTCTGTCCGTTTGTCCAACCGCCACTGGTTGGCTGCATTTGAAACATGTTTAAAATTTATGATTAACACACGTGCATTCAAATGTTTCTACCCATTGGGTTTTTAATTCTATGCAGCCGTAAGGCAGGCAAAGATTTCTATTTGTTTATGTGAATACATTTTATGGGCATATTGTGAGTATTTATAGTTCTTATGTTAAATTATGGGGGAAATGGGGAAGTCGGTGGGCTGAAAAAAGAGACTTTAGAACCTCAGAACGATATTATATAGTTGGTCAAACTAGACAGCATTTAGATATCACTAACCAAATATCCAAGCATATTAGGTATCCAATGTTTAGATTCGAATATATTCTATGGATTTTGATGACAATTACTATAAATTACTAAAAATCTATAAGCATATAATTAACATTACATTCCCCTTAAAAGTCAGAGTCCATAATGCGAGTATTAGAAAACATGAACATAACTTTGGGTGCAGCTCACAACGTGGAATATGAATTCTTGCGAGTACCGAAGCTTGGGCTTGGCTTCAACTACCCCAGACAAGTGGCGACAGCTCGGCTGGAAGTGTTGAGCTAGGGTCTAATCTGCAAGCTCCGATCGGAGCGTAAGATATTTTCTATCACTTCAACGCCACTTTTGGCGCTGACAAGCCGAAGTCAAAAGCCCAGGTGTGAGAGTGCACAGCTAATTAAAGAGCGCATATTTTCACATCAATGTCCGACTGCAAATGTCATCAACGTTGCCGTGGACATCAAAATTTCACCAAACCAATCCGACGAACGTCCGTCAAACTCAAATTGCATCTCACTCTCTTTGCATACTATTTCTTCATCTGTTATGACAGGCTGCAGCCGTTACAGTGTCAAACCCGAATGGCAATTGAATGAAAGTGAATGCAATGTTGCGGTGGGGCCGCCTAAAAAAAATGCACTCTCCCCAGCAAAAAAAAAAAACATTTATATTTGTTTGTGCAGCAAGTCGTATTTGGATTATATTATAGTAAATTGGTTCAGTTTTTCGGTGGGCTAGCATTTTTTGGGACACGCCGGCCTGGAAAAGCTCAACGGCAGCGACAGCTCCTCCAACAGCAGTGACCAAGAAGCCAAAGACGTCCAGAGACAGGGGCTACTGGTACTTACACTTCTTCACTTCTCACTACTCCACTTCCACTTGACTCCCACTCGAGAAAGCAAAGGAAGTACCGTGGTTTACACGGTTTACACAAATTCCGGTTAAGGTTATTCATTAATATATAAGACATTCTTTATATGGATTTCTGTTATCCTCTAAAGTTGTACCATGATCTAAGTGCCCCGATTTAATGCTATAGAATTTTAGACAAAGTTTGTTTTAAAACAATAAAAATACGATACAATTATTCATTTATTTTATTTTAAATTCTCATGGCAACTATAAGAGAAACTACATGATCTAAACATGATTTCCAAACGGTTTTTTTTCAAGTCTGCTTATCAGAAGTATTCTGTAAAGTCAAAATAATTACTTCATCGCGTTACGTTTGATCAACGGTATTATGTTATATACCGAAAGGACATACCACTAGTTGGTTAAATTGAAAAATAAATATTTTTATAATCTACAATTGATATTGTGCTATTACAGGAGATTAAGATTTATCAAGTCAACAATTCTCCGTTAAAAAATCCGGGCTCGATTTCTTTTACACATTTTTTTTAGCCCACCGTAAGTCCACCACGTATCATTTTTGCCACCTCATTCAGTCAACCAGTCCGTCATCCATTCATTTGGCACGTCTTCTTTCGTGATGGCAGAAAAGACTGTAAGTTTAGATGAGAAGGTGGTGCGGGAGAAATAGTGGTTTGACCGGCAGTGCATTTATCATATAATCGAATATTCATATTCAGGTGGGGTTCTTATTTGATTGGCGCTTGCCATTTGCAGTCATGTGAAATTTCGCCAAGTGCCTGGGCCAATTTCTTTTTATTGTACTCTATTTGTATACCCTTTCAGAAGGTATTATATTTTGCCATGCTATTTGCAACGCAGTGAAAGAGGCATCCGACCCCATAAAGTATATATATTCCTGATCACCATCACCAGCCGAGTCGATCTAGCCATGTCCGTCTGTCTGTCGGTTTCTACGCGAATTAGTCCTTTGGTTCTTCGGACAGAAACTTTCAGCATAGTCTTATTTGTGCCAGAGCACTCACTATATATATCGGAACGGACCGAAATCGGACCACTATATCCTATAGCTGCCATAGGAATGATGGCGAAAATAATGTAAAAAAAGTTAACTTCTCTGTTTTTAAACGTATTTCTATAAATTTCGAGATATTGCTGTTTTTTACGGGTTTAGAATTACGGTTTTAATGTCACTAAGATCGGACAACTATATCATATAGCTGCCATATAAGCGATCGGTCTATTTATATGAAAATGTAAAATTCTACATGTAAAATGTAAAATTGACAAAATTCGACATTTTTTCAACATTACCAAAATGGATCGATTTTCAATGATCCAATTGCAGACTGCAAGGGTATATAAACTTCGGTAAACCAAAGTTAGCTTTCTTTCTTGTTTTGTTTTGGACAAGTGAAATCTTCGTCAAGCTGATTGCACTGACTTACATAGAAATGCGGCAAATACCTTCCGAATACTTAAGGGATATCAGTATAAAAGCAGTTTGGTATTCGTCAACTTCTAAATAGTTAATAAGAAAAAATCAGTTGCTTGGGTGCATCCTTCCACTTGTAAGCCACTGTACTTTCTCTTTTCTATACCAATGTTTTAATTTATTTATTATCACGTTTCTTGAATTTGGTAAAAGTAAAACTAATCATATTTGTGCGGACGTACTCTGAATACAATGAAATAATACACATTGGAGTTATAGGACAATAAAGATGTTTTATCTCCATCTCGCTCGCACTCCCACTCACCTCATACTGGTTTCATACTGGCTCGATACAAAATGAAACTTTTCTAAGCCATTTTTTATTTCCACATAAATTTTAGAACTTTTATTTTTAGTGCCGATCGGAATATTAGTTTCGGAGAGTGTTGGGAAGATTCATGTTAAATATCGAAGTTTGTAAATTTGAATAACACTTATCTAAACATTTTACATTTTACATGTAGAATTGCTTCTATGGAAGCTATTTGATATAGTTGTCCGATCATATTGGTTGCGTTAACCAGAACAACATGATAACTGATCATACGATCATACGATAGTTGTGTTGAACGAGCATGATTACTAATCATGTTGCAAACATTTGTCCCATCATGATCAGAAAAAAAGAGTGTTAAAATAGTACGTTACCTCGTATAAAGGTACTGATGGATTGCTGCTGGCATATATCGCCACATTAAATACAATTTTTTTACGTAAAGAGCAAAGACAGAAACCAAAATACTTACAGGCAGACGGCCAGACAGACAGACGGACAGAGAGACGGACAGACAGACAGACAGACAGACAGACAGACAGACGGACATGGCTAGATCAACTCGGCTGGTGATCAAAAGTATATATACTTTACTCAATGCGTTGCAAATATCATGGCAAAATTATAATACCCTCTGGAAGGGTTTAAAAATAGATTTTTTCAATAAATAAATATGCAGTAAATTTGATTAGATTTCATATATGATTGGTTTCTGATAAGATAAAATTGCACTGCTCAACATACAGTATCTCCTCGTTGCACGGATTTGCACAAAGCGTAACTAAACACTTATCAAAATTTGTTCTTTTAAAAAAAAGTATACAATTAACCATTTAATTCCCATTTTGAACGAGCTTTAACAGCAATACAATAATTTTTTACGAAACCGAAAATATGTAATTTCCGTTACTGAATTTTAACTGTAACTTTAATCTCCCAAGCCCTTATCGATACCTCCGCAAAATGCAAGACGTTCAGTTTATTATCGGAACTAGAGGAGAACGGATCTGTACCCTTTCATGCGCCCTAACTTAGTCGTAATATATCAATAATATTATATATTTATTACCCAAAAGGTAAGTACAATACAAAAACGTCTGATGTGGAAAGCGAGCATTAATCTGAGTCATTGCAGAAAAAACGGACTAGCAAATAAACACAAAATACAACAAAAAAAAAAAAAATGGAGAACAGGACGAGCTTTCTAGATCTCAATGAATATTGCAAGCTAGAGATAATAAAATATATCATTGCTGATTGCGAGTTGAGAGGTGAATTTCAAAGCAATAAAATGAAGTATCTGGATTTAGTAAGTTTTGCACTGGCCCACGAAGATTTGGAGGCGGTGTTAAAACTATATCACAACGATCTGTACACGGACCTTGAATTCCTTTTTGTGACGAACAGAGAATATTTGGAAATAGATTTTGCAAAGCTCCAATCCACACACAAAGGAAAAGCAGGTGATGCCTTCTGGCGATTCTTTGCTAATGCCATACGAGAAAATAGCAGAGTCCAGAAGGTTTACCTATTCTTTAGGCCAGAATCTTTTCAACCCGATTTTCTAGATCATTTTCAAATGATAAAATGCGCTCTTGCAAACAAAAAGAGCATTTCCCTTGTAGATATTGCTTTAAATGGTTAGTTAGTGTAGGAAATTTTTTTAGGTTTCATATAATTTAAGATAGAGAACTGTTAAATATGACAATTTCTTTCCACTGAAGGTTACTCCTTGGATGACTTAAACAATTTTGGCCACTTAAAAAAACTCGTTTTAAGCGTACGAGTGAGTGCAGAAGCACTCGCAACTATCTGCAAGTCAAACCCGGAACTGAATCTGTTGAACTTTATGAGCACAGAAATTCAAGGAAGACTTTCCGACATCGTGCCACATTGCCGCAATCTTGAGGTGCTTGGGTTCGTGGCGAAGCCTGATGTTGATGGAGCTGAATATGCCCCACTGGCCCAGCTACCCAACTTATACGAAATGACAATCCAGGGAGCCTTCAAGAATGGGTTGCTGTTGGAGACTATACAAAAATGGAAGAGACCTGAAACTGATCGGTTGAAAATGTACGTGGGCTGCTATATATATTTCTGGCCTAGGCAACACTAAGTGTTGTTAGGTGGAATCTGACATTTCCATTGAAAAGTTCGACATTTTTAAGCATAAACGTACTCAGAACGGTTTGACGTACGACTATCATTTGTGTTGTTTACAGTTACTTAAAAAAATCAATTTCGCAAAAAAATGGAATTAACTCGTGAACATTTTCGTGCGATCATTTTTCACAACTTTCGGCGTGGATTATCACGACAAGAGTGCAGCGATGAACTTAAATCTTTGTATGACTATGAAGCACCATCCTATAGCACTGTGAAAAACTGGTACAACGAATTCAATCGTGGCCGACGCTCCCTCAAAGACGAATTCCGCGAAGGTCGTCCAAAAACAGCCGTTGTGCCAGAAAACATCGATGGCGTACGTGAACTAATAATGCAAGACCGTCATGTGACATACCGTGAGATAGAGGCATCCCTAGGCATTTCTTCCACCAGCATACATTCGATATTGCATGAGCACCTGGCTGTAAAAAGGTTTGTTCTCGTTGGATCCCGCACAATTTGACAATCGCTCAAAAGAAGGCTCGTGTGGATTGGTGTAAAGAAATGCTGAAAAAATACGATCGCGGTGCTTCAAAAGACGTTTATAAGATCGTCACAGGTGACGAATCATGGATCTATGCGTATGAGCTCGAAACAAAACAGCAATCGACCGTGTGGGTCTTCCAAGACGAGCCAAATCCAACGAAAGTTGTTCGTGGAAGAAGCACTTCGAAGCAAATGGTCGCCTGTTTCTTCGCAAAAACTGGTCATGTGGCTACTGTTCCTCTTGAGCAACGTAGGACGGTCAATTCTGATTGGTACACCACCATTTGTTTGCCTGAAGTCTTCGGTGAAATTCGAAAAACGAACAAGGGAAGACGAATCATTGTGCACCATGACAATGCGAGCTCTCACACATCGGCTCAAACCAGCGCCTTTTTGACTGGCCAAAACGTCGAATTGATGGGTCATCCGCCGTACAGTCCTGACTTGGCACCAAATGACTTCTTTTTATTCCCTCACATCAAGAAGAAAATGCGTGGTCAACGATTTTCGTCGCCAGAAGATGCTGTTGAAGCATTCAAAAACCATGTTTTTGAGGTGTGTCAATCAGAGTGGAAAAAGTGCTTCGAAAATTGGTTTGAGCGCATGCAAAAGTGTGTAAATCTTGATGGAGAATATTTTGAAAAACAATAAAACTATTTTCCTTAATAAATATTCGTATTTTCATTATTAGGCCAGAAATATATGTAGCAGCCCACGTATTTTGCCGAATGGTTGCCTCTTTTAAGTAGCGTTACTCTGCCGCGGAAAAACTTATTGCGATCATTAGACACTATCAAAGATAGCAGTCACAGTGTATGCCTGATAGCAAACTATAATTTTTTGGAATTAACTGCAGATATCGACCGAACCGAGGAGTTTCACGCAACTTTTACCGTAATTGAAGGAGTTAACCTCATCGTTGTTAATGGCGTGAGACGGCTAACGGTGCATGGATACATGGCATCAACTGCAGCCGAATTAGCTTCACAAATAAAAGTATTTAATGTTAATTTTCTTGATTTGCTCTGTTCGGAAAAGAACACTCAAGCACAGCTGGTAAAACTCTTCGACTTATTGCATCCAGAAGGCTCTTTTGCATTGAGAACACTTTACACCGATGGTCAAGCATTAGATCAGTTTGGAACCTCTGAGCTAGTCAAAATACACTCAATTGAAGAGCTGAAGTGCACCTTTACATATTGGGAGTCTGTAAAGCATTTAAGCAAACTTATCAATCTGCAAAAGGTTCAAATCTTTGTTAAAGAACACTTAGAGGAAAAGTCTTTGCTGGCTCTTTGTAATTTTCTAAACAATTGCCACGTAAACTTGAACGGCTCCATTATATGCAATAATAATTGGATATTTCGTTTGAATGCGAATCAAATTGCTCTAGATATTGCTTCAAATGGCAGTGCGGAAAATTTGTTAAGAAGGAAATTGCTAACTGATCTCCAGAGAAATTTAAGACATAGCTGGTATATTCAGAAATAAGATCTTTAGGGCTTTCAAGGAATGCCAAAGGATATAGTATAGGCAATAGAATAGAACAAACTCTTAACCATTTAACGTTCTTCCTAAAAATAAATTATTTACATTTAGATGAATAAAATTAATTCAAATGAATTAATCGAAATGTCACATCCCGAGTTGTCTTTAAGTTCAAGTTAAGCTCGTGGAATAAAGGGGAATACAAGTTTATCCTGCTGGCTTCAATTAAATCAAACACTGTCTTCCCACCTGAGAAACTGTTATTCTTAAAACCATCCGCGATGTAGATGTCAAGGCAATCAGGACTCGACGTCACGGACACCACCTGCAATTGACTGATGTCAACAACAGTGCCCACCTGTCCTTGGCTTCAACATAACCACAAGCACAGCGACGTCCCCACTGGGGACTCTGCACGGATCCATGCATATTGTGCCATACTATTCACACTGAAAATTAAATAAATAAAAAACAAGAAAGGAAGCTAACTTTGGTAAGCTAAAGTTTGTATACCCTTTCAGTCTGCAATTGAATCATTGAAAGTCGATCCATTTACTTAAACTTTAAAAAATATCACAGTTTTTTACATTTTTCAAACATTTACGTACACATTTTACCGATCGCTTCTAGTGCAGCTATATTAAATAGTTGTCCGATCTTAATGAAATTTAAACCGTAATTGTAAAACCGTAATAAACGGCTGGCTCGAAGTTTATAAAAAAACCTGGAAAAACAGAAGTTATAATTTGTTTACATTCATTTTCCGATCATTCCTATGACAGCTATAAGATATAGCGGTCCGATTTGCATGAAATCTAAAATGTATAGCAATAATATATTTAAAGGATCATATATTTAATTTTAGCCCAATAAAATCGCGAAAATATGACATTTTGGCGCTATCGTTCCTATGCCAGCTATAAGATATAGTGTGTCCTATTCCGGCCGTTCCGACATATATGTATACTAGCTGCAATAGGAAGGACCCTGAAGTACCTGCCATCAACGTTTCATCAACGATTCATCAAAAAAAACTGCGTTGTTGTTGATGAATCATCGCTGAAATTCCATACAAACTGTTGATTAAATTAACATGGGCATGTCCTAGGCTGTCATCAGTGACAAATTCATCAATATTTCATCGATGATTTATCATCCTTTCATCAACATTTCATCGGTGATTCATCAACAATTTCATCAACATTTCATCAACATTTTATCAACGTTTCATCAACATTTCATAGATGAAATGAGCGAGAGAGAATTGAGAGCGAGAGAGTCGGTTTTGACACGATTGAACGAGAGCGTCGTTTCGGCCGAAGCCGAAGTCGGCGTGTTGATGAAACGTTGATGACAACGGCCTATTGAGACAACTGGTACTGCAGGGAAGACTATCTGCAAAGTTTCATTCAGATAGCTCAAAACTGAGAGACTAGTTTGCGTAGTAACGGACAGATGGACAGACGGACATGGCTAGATCAACTCGGCTGGTGATGCTGATCAAGATAATATATTTACTTTATGGGGTCGGATATGGTGCCCTCATTGGGTTGCAAACCGCTAATCAAAATTATAATACCCTGTAAGGGTATAAAATTGTGTTGATAAATGGTTGCCTCCGTGAACCCTCAGGAAAGTTTCCACATACTCAGACATCAGTTTCATTTTCAACCATAACTTCGCACCCCTGCCTTCCACATAGTAATTTCGTTTTGTGTTTTTTCCCTATTTTGTTACACTCCCAAGCTATCAATTGTCCTATTAAGTTGAAATTTTTCTGCCTCTCTGGAAGTTTGCCCTTTTGCCACTTGTTTCGCAATCGAAAATGAGTTGTTAGAGCTGAAATTACCATGGACAACACAAGACAACACACGTCGGCCGTTGCACTTTATCGATGGAGTGTTGGAAGACAACAAGTGAGGTTGCCTCATGCCGAAAATGTTGTAAAAGTGAAAATCATAACCGGCTAATTGTGTTCAAATGCAGCTTGCTGTGTAAGAAGGAGAAAAATGTTCCTCAGTAAATTTTGAAAGGTAAAGGCCATAGTGGAGTCGTAATAGAGCTGTCGGTTACTGTCGTGGTTATAATCGTATACCCAGAAAAAAGAAATTCCAAAAATTTTAGGAACTGGCGATTGATTGCATATAAGCGATAATTGCCTAAAAAATTGGTAATATTTCTTAAAAATGCATATTTTAAGGTCAAACATTTTGGAAATCGTAGACCTAGAAATTAGACAATGAACTAAAGCAATTAATTCCATTCTTAGGCAATGGGTTACTTAAATTTTAGATACTAAGTTACCTAAAAATGTTTCTCTTGCGTGTGCGCACACAATACCCAACTGGTTCTAACGTCCCTGGCATGGAGCTACGACGAAAGTAGCAAGTCTCTCCCTTTTATTTTAGTTGACTTCTCCTAATTAACCTACCTTCCTTAGCAAACCGTAGAAAGATGGTAGGAATCGTGTTTAGAAACGATCTCTTGGGGCAGTTGAATTTCCACGTACCATGTAGAACCACTAGATCCTACTTGCCTTTAGTTTTGTACCACTGTAGAACCTCGTATAAAATGCATGATCCCTTTAGAGTACTATATGCAAATTATAATGATTTGTACAAATACCCTCATCTGTAGATAGCCTTCCTAAACTAAAAACATTAATCTTAACCCACCTAGTACACATGCAAGATAGAAATCGAGTAGTCGTAATCTTTTACCTATACTTTTCTTTCGCGCCTATTAACACCTAGCCCTAACAAGCACGTGCTTGGTGTCGAAGAGCCATTTGAGTGTACTGACCGCAGTGCATCGACGTCCATCAAAAAATTCAACTGCAACAGTAAAAAAAAAAATACTGTAAACATTTAGGCATACAACTTTATAATTTTAAGTGATTGTATTACTACAAAATGAATATTATAGTTCAGTTCAATATTACCTTAATTTGAGGCGATAGCGGATATTTTTAAGGTCACTTATTTTCTAAAAAAAAAATATTTTTTCCAGTTTTAGGCAATCGTACCTCGACGTCCATTTTGAAGGTTGAATGACAATAAATTTTAGGAAATTTTGCCGCTTTTCAGGCAATGGTTTTTTTTGGGTGTAAGCCTTTTACTTAGTGACAACATTAGCTTTGAATTGAACAAAACTGTGGTTGCTTATTTCATATTTAAGAATTCTTTATAAAACTTACCAATCCTAAATTGATATGCCTCAGAGTTCTAACTGCGAAGTTACAGAAGCTATCGAAGATATCGAAGACAAATCATGTTATGACTGATTTTATTTTTCCTATTCGATTTTCTTTATTTGTCCTATATTCATAATTTTGTGAGTGGTCAATGCATAAGGCAAAAAGCATTGAGATAGTGTCGGTATCTCAACAACGTATAGTGGGGCCATTTGAGTTTCTTCGTTGCAAAATTAATAATTTTTGAACCAAATAAAATAATTGAGTAATTTAAATTGTTCATCCTATCAAAAATGTGTTTAAACAAGGTGCTACGCTTTTTAAATAATTTAAAAAGGGTCAATATTTATAAATAGCATACAAAAAACAAAGTTAATGCTACAAAACAATATTTGTTGTTACCTTTTGAACACATTTTTTGTGTTTATTTTTAATGTTTTAGTTATAAAAAAAAGTTTGACCAATAAAAAATTTATTTTTTAAATTTTTGTGTGAAAATATCACAGCTACATAATAAATAATCTCGGGCTTAGGGGATCAGAGTACCCTATCCCTATGTAGTTTGGGCCACTGACTACATATCCGGAGATCGTTTTGTTCCAACAGGCGTACGTTTACAAGGGATGTTTAATTTATACCAGGGCTGCGCGAAATAAAATTTCTATAACCGTGACCCTTCTAGATTTTTGCCTCGAGGTGTGTGAACGCTGCAGCCAGACTCTATTGAATTCAATTAAGAAATAATCAAAGAAGATATTACATAAATAAGGCAAGTGTACAAACATGTACATTTATATTATTTTCCATAAAAGTTTAAAAATAGTGAAAGTGTTGGTTGGACAGTTGGTAGATAGTAAATATCCTGGAGAAACAACAAACAAACAGTAAAAACGTTTATTCTATTGTATACCTTATAAGTACATCAATAAATAAAAACAAAAAAGTGAGAATCCATTACCTAGTTCTCTTGAAATTCTACCATGAACCTTTTCAAATTGCTTTCAAATTATGAGTTTTTTATAAACGAAAAGTTTGTCCACTTTGAAACTGTATATCTTCTAAAAAAAACGGAGCCTATTGGCAGTTTGTATTTGCAATCTTTAAACACTTTCAAAATATAAAATGTTTGATTTTTGGAACGTTGTTTGTCCTAGATGCCCCATAGTGCGACGTCGGCAAACGAAACCAATTTCAATTAAATACGCATATCAAATGCATTTTTATGGGCCAGACTCTTACTTTGCCGCAAGATCATAATTTAATTTGTTTTACAGCCTTGCGTTTATCGATTTCTTGTGCACCTTTATGGCGGCTTTCAATTTGTTTTATGTTTACTCCTTCTTTTGCATCCGTGACTCAGCAACAACAACATTGCCAAATCTCTTTGCGACCAACAGGAAAAAAACTCGTCACCGAATCAAAGTCTTGAAGTCTGCAGAGGCAGAGCTACCCAGAGATGGGGTATCCCGCTGTGTTCTGCTTATTATATGATTTATCTGCATACAGCTCTCGACTCACCGCAGCAGAAGCACTTCACTTCGAGTTAAAAAGAGAGTGGGTCAAGTGCAGTCAAAAGTGAAATTAATATTTGTTCACCCTTGCAAACTAAAGGCGCAAATACAAGTGGGCACACCCGATGTACCCATAGTGTACAAGGGTATTTCATCTTAGTAGCCCTTTTCATCTGTCCGTCAAGCAAACTCGACTATAGTATTCTTATTTGTATTTTAAAGAGTTTTCTGACGTCAAAACGATCGCAATATAATTATAAAATAAGTTATATCTTTACCAGTTCCGAAGTCACTTGGCAATTATTGTAAGAAATGTATTCAGAAAGCTCATCATATTAAGTATGTCAGAATAGTTTAGTAAAGTATCCTTTTGCCTTAATTTTAAGTATTTTTCTCCTTTAAAATAGTTAAAAACGTTCACACTTTTTATTGAAAAATTAAACTTAGTATTTGGGCCGCATGATCAATTTCTGTTTTGCTAGTTTTATGGCTGGTTTTTTAACCTTTTTAATTTAATAGTTGTCTAGCCAGCAGGTGCACAAAATTGGTACTGGCAAAAACCCACGCGATGCGTTCCTACACCTGGAAAATATCATTAAAGTTTTTAAATCGACATTGATTGCTCTTATATATAATATTCCGTAAGAGTTGCCCGTAGTATAGGATGCGGCGCCGTTGTTGGTTTTGGTGTTCCCGATCCTGCCAGAATCCCACAGAGACCTTCGGCGTGTCCTAGCACAGGGAGAATCCTTTTCGCCGAGTAGAAAGTAACAAATTCTTCAATGTTATGAATGGGAAGGAAATCTATTCAATATATTCAATAATAAGTGAAAAACTGCAAAAGATCTTGAGAGCTAAGTTGGCAATTTCGTGGCCCAAACATGCAATTTTTCTGTGAGTGTACTGAGGAAAACTCAGCTCGCTCTGAAATCTCAACTGGGCGTCGAAGTTGCGTGTCCAGTCTGCCTCAGGCGTTTATTCAAACAAAAGAAGAAAAAAACAAAATTTCGGTTCGGTTCCCCCCCGCATGAAAGAAAATGGAATTAATTGAAATAAAATTCATTAAAGCGCTGCATTGACATATAAATCATTGTTCGTTCGACTGTCATGTCAAATAAATCATAAGCCACGACAAAACTGAGCAAGCAAATGGAAAACTCGGAAAATGGAAAACTCCTCGCCACCACGGCTTCGACTCTGCGTGCATAGTTGCGCTGATGAAGAGTTAACTGTAAACTATGTTGTCGCACTCGCTGAAAAAATCAACAAAATAATAATGAAAAGTGCAGAGAAGAAATTTATTTTTTCTTCTACTTTCCCAAAAAACGAGCGAACGCGAAAAGCATTACATATATCCAGAGAAGAAGGAGCGAAAAGCAACGAAAAATAAAACTACTCGAACAGATAAGTTGGCGACCGCAACAAGTATACGCAATGTTGGTCCGGCCGGTCGCCTCACCCCTCCAACCAACCGATTCCCCTTGGCATATGTCATGGCTGTGACGTGTTTCCCTCCCCAATTTTCAATTTTCCTTTTTCTTGTTAATGAAACGCGATTTCCTAGCTGACTGTTGCCGCTGACGTCTGTTGTTGGTACAACTACTGCCGTTGTTGGTTGTTATTATTCACGCGCTTAGAGTCAATTATCAAACCACGAAAAAAAAAAAACATTTTGCGGGAATCGCTTGGTAAATAACTAGACGGACTTTGAATTCTCTTGACGGACTATTTAATAAACAAAAAAATATAATTCAATTGCATATCTTTAAATAACACTTATTTAACTTATTTGGTTGCCATCCCTAGTAAAAATTGGGAACACGTTAAAAGTCGGTTTCGTGTTTAAATAAGTCTTTCAAGATGGAATACAAATATTACGATTTTATAAAACTACCAAATGTAAAGCAAGTGCAAAGAGTGTTCTTATATTGTATTCCTGCCAGTGGCTATGACACGAATTGACCATCAGAATATATATGATTATTTCTTAATTAAGCTGAATTCGATTTTGATGTTTGATATATATTTATCGTTCTAGTTTATAATTTATGTTGTATGTCAAGAATTTTGGTTATTAACCTGATATAAATAAAGGCATCAACTTTATTTTTCATCCCGCTCAAAGTCTAAGCCGAAGCACTTGCCGTGGAGGGTACAAAATGAACCATAAAAAGAGCAGGAAAACAAAGTGCCAGCCGACTTACAGACTTTTCGCAAAAATTTCACTTTCACAAAGGTCTTTGGACGATTGGTCCCCTCCTTCCCCCTTCCCCTCCTTCGCCAGTACCTGTACCTGTATCTTTTACACTATCCCTCCCCCCAGTCCACACCCTGGGCCTGGCGTGAGTCCGCGAATCGCTGCCAAATTGGTACCAGTACCAACCAAAGACTGTCAGACGTCGATTTGCGGCGTATTTCGTTTTTTTTTTTCGTGTTTTTCTTGTTGTTTTTGTTGAATAAAAAATGTGTGCAGGTGGTTTCCGCTAGCGAGCCAAAATGCTTTCGTTGAGGCTTCGGTTCGAGTTGGACTTAGACTCGGTTTGCTTCGGTCAGTTATGGACAACTATTCGAGTCTCAACGCCCAAAAAATAAGCTGCAAGCAAGATTTGCATATATTTAAAGCTAAACTTACTGAACGGTGGATACAATGAAGGTATAGTTTTAGGAAATGCTTTGATTAGACCACTCCTACTTTGATATGTCACATACTTGTAGAACTCTAAATAAACAATTTGTGAAATTAGGAGCCCAATTAAACCAAGTCATTAAACAGAAAGTTATGGCTAAACCAACCCCGCTCTTCATGCTGATCAATAATCCGATTTCGAAGTCAGATTGGATTCAGCTCCCCCAACACCTAATAAATGGAGACGGTCCTCCAGGCTCTTTTAAAATGTGTTTCCAAAGCCACTCAACAGTAATTCATTAGAGCTGCATAAAAACATCTGTTGTGTTGATGAATCATCGATGAATTTTTATTAAAATTACTGATGTAATTAAGATGGGCATGTCCTAGAGTCTAGGACATAGACTGTCATCAGTGACAAATTCATAATCTTTTCACCGATGATTCATCAACATTTTATCGATGATTCATCAACGAAAACAGGGTTTTGTCATGGCCAATAATTCATCGACATTTCATCGACTAAAGTATGCGGAATGAAATACGAACCAAATTGAACATGTTCGCAAAAAGTTCCAAGAATCGTCAGAGCAAATCAAACTACACCATAATAAACCCACATAGTACCAAAATAAAAGCTTTTTAAAAAATTAGCACAGCACAGTGTCAAAATTTGAATTGCACATATTGTGCAAATAATTATTTGGATTATAATCCATCTCAACCGAAATGAAAGTTTTCATTACTTTTCTGCTCTGGGCTTCAAAAAACTTTTATTTATAAAGTACTGAGTGGTAAAAAAAATGTATAAGGCCCCTGATAAAAATATTGATAAAATAAACTGTCAACTACAGCAGTCTCAAGTTAGACCAAAATTAAAGGCTGAAGTAGTGGGTCGCCTAGCCAAATCATTCGTAAGCGACAAAATTGTGAAAAATTACATAAAAGACATGTTTTAAAAAGCAATAAAGAAAGCTAACTTCGGTAAACCGAAGTTTGTATACCCTTGCCTCTGCAATTAAGTCATTGAAAATCAATGCATTTTGGTAAACTTAAAAAAAAAAAAGTTTGTAAATTTACTTACACATTTTACATTTTACATGTAGAATATAACATTTTCATATAAATCGACCGATCGCTTCTACGGCTGCTATATGATGTAGTTTTCCCATCTTAATGAAAATAAAACCGTAAAAAAGCGCAATATCTCGAACTATTATAGAAATACGTTGATAAACATAGCAGTTATAATTTTTATTCCCTTCATTTCGCCATCATTCCTATGCCAACTATAGGATATAGTGGTCTGATTTAGGCATATATACTGCTAAAGAAATAAGACTATGCTGAAAATTTCAGCCCGATAGCCCAACAACTGAGAGACTAGTTTGCGTAGAAGCCGACAGACAGACAGACGCACATAGGGGCCAATTGAGTTTCTTCGTTGCAAAATTAATATCTTTTGAACCAATTAAGATAATCGCATATTTTAATAAGCATATGACAGGTAATGTGACAGATATTCGCATAATTTAAAAAGCATGTGACAGGTAAGTTTTCAACCTATTAAAAATATGCTTAAACAAGGTGCTACTTTTTTTAGATGGTTAGTTATTATTTATCAAAGTCAAAACTTATAAATATCATCCAAAAATCACGTCTATTTTACAAAGAAAAAAATTGTCTCACCTTTTGAGATTTTTTGTGTGCTTATTTTAATGTTTTAATTTTAAAAAAGTTTGTAAATAAAAAAAAATGTATATTTTAGTTTTTTGTTTTGTTCCAGCATGCGTACGTTTTACACCAGGGCAGCACGAAAAACAATTTATGGAACCGTGACTTTTTTACGTTGTTTGCCTCGAGGTGTATGGACGCTGCAGAAGGCTGCAGCAAGACTCTATTGAATTCGATTAAGAAATATTCAAAGAACATATTACATAAATAAGGCAAGTGTACAAAAATGTACATTTATATTATTTTCCATAAAAGTTTAAAAATAGTGAAAGTGTTGGGGTTGGACGGTTGGTAGATAAAAAATATAATGGACAAACAAAACAGCATACAGCAAAATGTTTATTCTATTGTATACCTAATAAGTACATAAATATAAACAAAAAAATTAAGAATCCATTACCTAGTTCTCTTAAAATTCCACCTGAAACCTTGTCGAATTGCATTAAAATTGTGCGTTTTTATACCTTTGCAGAGGGTATTATAATTTTGCCATGATATTTGCAACGCAGTGAAGGAGGCATCTCCGACCCCATAAAGTATATATATATTCTTGGTCAGCAACACCAGCCGAGTCGATCTAGCCATGTCCGTCTGTCTGTCCGTCTGTCGGTTTCTACGCGAACTAGTCTCTCAGTTTTTGAGCTATCGAGAAATTTTCAGCATAGTCTTATTTCTTTAGCACGCAGTATATATGTCGAAACGGCCGAAATAGGACTACTATATCCTATAGCTGCCATAGGAAAGATGGCGAAATGAATGTAAACAAAATTTTAACTTCTGTTTTTTAACGTATTTCTATAAATTTTGAGATATAGCAGTTTTTTATGATTCTAGAATTACGGTTTTCATTTTTTTAAGATCGGACAACTAGATCATATAGCTGCCTTAGAAGCGATCGGTCGATTTATATGAAAATGTAAAATTCTACATGTAAAATGTAAAATTTACAAAATTCGATATTTTTTCAACATTACTAAAATGGTTCGATTTTTAATGATCCAATTGCAGACTGCAGAGGTATACCAACTTCGGTTTACCAAAGTTAGCTTTTTTTCTTGTTTTTTATTGAAAAATTTGTCAACTTTGAAACGGTATATCTCAAAAAAAAGGAGCCTATGGATATTTTGCATTTGTAATCTTTAAACAATTATATATAAGATGTGTCTATTCAAAATATCGAACGCGAACATGAAATTTTTGATTTTTGCAACGCCGTTTGTTCTAGAGACCCCATAGTGAGACGGACATGGCTAAATCAACTCGGCTGGTGATGCTGATCAAAAATATATATGCTGTATGGGGTCGCAGATACATACATATATGAAACACAGAAGATCTAAATAAGTAAAAATAAAGCTTAGATACTCTTTACAAATTTATTGTAAGCATTAAGTGAGAACTATGTAAGCATTGACTGAGTACTACGAGTATGGCATAGTGTAGCCCTGTTAGCATTGTGTAAAGCATTTAGTATTTAGTATTTAAGATTCCGCCGAGATTTAGTATTTAGTATTTAAGATTAGGATTAAGTATAAAAGTGACGATGGTCACACTACAAAATAACAATTGGAAAAATTAAGTACATTGAAACAAGAACTTCCGAAATAAAATCTACGAAATAAGAAAGAATCTTGTGATAAACTACGATAACAACTTCAGAAGTGGGATCACGACCATTTTGCACACCCGCCTACGTTAATATTTTGTGGCTATCCGAGAAGACTTCTATTTTTTTCTCATACAATTAAAATTGGGCGTGCTACGCCAATTGAAATGGACAAACCAAATATTGTGGAGTGGCTAAAAGCCAATGAAATCGAGTTCCCAGCAAGCGCAACTCTTAGACAACTGCGCAAGCTCGCTTTAGATGCCGGTTGCCAAGAGGCTGCAGAGATTCCTGAAACCCTATCGGATGGAGAAGACACCAAAATGGAGTTGATAAGCCAAGGGACCGCTAGTGAGCATATCGACGATCAAGAAGAAGAAGAAATACTCGACGCTGCAATAAGGGTGGCCGAGAAGAAGAAGATATTGGCCAGATTGACGCAGAACGACAACAAGACGACTGATGACATCCGAATGGTGAAGCAGCTCATGGCCCCGTTCTCCGCTGCTGAAAATGAAGACGCACTTAAGTGGATTTTGGATTTCGAAAGAACCTGCAGAGGTGTAAATGAGAGTGACAATTTTCAACTTCGCTGTGTGCGGATGCTGATGAAACCAGGAACAGATGCCGACTTGTTCTTGCGTGTTGACCGATCGAATACTTACGACGAGTTCAAGGAAAATTTTCTGAAAACATTTGGCCGTGGAAATTCGACTGCTGATATTGTATTGCTATTGAAGGAGACAATTTTCAACCCTGGGAAAAACACCTTTATGGGATATATACTTATCATGGAGGAAATTGCTATGCGTGCAAATATCGACGAAAAATTGACAGTGCAGTTCATAATCGATGGTTTCCGCGATCGTTCAGCCAATATCGCCCTATTGTACTCAGCAACAACAATTGGAAAATTGAAGGAATTGGCGCGGAAATATGAGAGTCTTCGGAAGAACACCCAACAATTTGTACATCGCATGGAGAATACTTCTGCTGGAGAGATTCGAAGCACGATACGCTGCTTCAATTGTTCGGCACATGGACACTACGCTTCGTCATGCATTGCGCCGAAGCGCGAGAAAGGTTCCTGTTTCCGCTGTGGGTCGCTACAGCACATGTTGAAGGATTGTCAGCAGAAGTCAACAACTATTCCGAAGCTGGTGGGAGCAGCTAACAACCAGACGACACGTGATGACAAGGAGGAGCACAATATGTTTATTCCCATTATTAACCAGGTAGGAGTCTATTTTTGCACTGATCCGAAACAAGAGCCTAATGTAACGTTTCTTTCTGCTATGTTTGATACCGGCAGCGCCGTTAATTTAATTCAGCGTGTGGCAGTTCCCTATGAGCAATGTGACGATATATTGATCCCGACTGAATATTGTGGTATTAATGGATCTCGAATCCAAACATTTGGAAAAATTTTTGTTAGACTTAATTTGCATAACAGAGAAGAAGAAATCTCATTTTTTGTTGTGCCCAACAATTATATCGCAACTAATGTTCTCTTAGGTCGTAAGTTTTTGGAAAAATTTGAAATAAAATTGATTTTTAGAGATAAGATAAAGAGAAATAGAGGAATGAATTCATTTAAGAATATTGAACCATTAAATATTGATAGTGAACTATTGAATAGATTGCATAAATTGAAGAATTATAGTGAACCATTGGATATTGATAGTGAACTATTGAATAGATTGAATAGATTGAAGATTTATAGTGAGCCATTGAATAAGTTGAAGATTGATAGTGAACCATTGAATATTGATAGTGAACCATTGAATAGATTGAACATTGATAGTGAACCATTGAATATTGACAGTGAACCATTGAATAGTTTGAACATTGATAGTGAACCATTGAATATTGATAGTGAGCCATTGAATAAATTGAATATTGATAGTGAACCATTGAATAGACTGGATATTGATAGTGAACCATTAAATGAATTGATCATTGACCAATTAAAGAACAGTATAAACATTGATGAGTTATGTAAAGAAATTGAAATAGAAATTGATAATGGTAGACCATTTATATATAGTATTGATATATTTAAGGATGATGAAAGTTTTGATATCGATTCAAAATTAAGTGATAGGGATCGTAGCGAACTCAGTGAAATAATAAGATTGAATTATTTAGATTTATCCAATATTCCAGCAATCAAACATAGTTATGAAATGAAGTTAAGACTTAAGTCGGAACAACCTGTACGCTCAGTGCCAAGAAGACTTTCTTACCAGGAAAAAAAGGAAGTAGATTGTAAAATTGATGATTTATTGAAAAAAGGATTTATAAGAGAAAGTAATTGGCCCTATAGTTCTGCTATTGTTCTTGTTAAGAAAAAATCTGGAGAAAAACGAATGTGTGTGGACTATAGACAACTTAACAAGATAACCATTCGTGATGGATATCCATTACCCCTCATAGATGACTGTTTAGAGAGATTAGAAGGAAATCAGTATTTCACACTTTTAGATTTGAAGAATGGATACCACCAAGTGAAAGTGGCGGAAAATTCAGTGCAGTACACAGCTTTTGTGACACCCTCTGGCCAATATGAATATACAAGAATGCCTTTCGGACTCATGAATGCACCTGCAGTATTCATGAGATTTATTAATTTTATTTTACAACCATTGATTCGTGAAGGAAATGTAGTAGTTTATATAGACGATATTGCTATAGGTTCGAAGACATTGAATGAACATTTTACAACGGTAGGAAGAGTATTAAGAATTCTAGCAGAATATCGATTAGAAATTAAAATAAGTAAATGTCAGTTCGCTTATAAAAGCATCGAATTTTTAGGATATACACTCAGTGAGAAAGGAATAAGTCCGAATTATGAACACACATCAACTATTAAACATCTTCCGGTACCAAAAGATCGTCATGGAATGCAGAAGTGTTTGGGATTATTTTCTTATTTTAGGCGCTTTATTCCGGCATACTCAAAAATAGCGAAGCCATTGCAAGAGCTCACAAAAACAGGCTCCAAATATGAACTTAATAAGGATTGCATCAAGATTTTTGAATATCTCCGTGAGAAATTAATTTCTTTTCCTATATTAGCTCTTTACAATCCGAATCGAGAAACGGAACTACATTGCGATGCAAGTTGCGAAGGGTTTGGTGGAATCTTGTTACAAAAACAAGATGAAAATAGGTTTCATCCAATAGCTTATTTTTCACAAAGAGCAACAAAATTAGAGGCAAGATATGAGAGTTTTAAATTGGAGACATTAGCTGTAGTTTATTCACTTCGCAAATTTAGAATATATCTGGAAGGAATTCCATTCAATATAGTAACGGATTGTAATGCAGTAGTTTTATGTTTAGGGAAAGGACGACTTAATTCAAGTATTGCCAGATGGGCCATAGAATTGGCGAATTATAACTATACCCTTAAGCATCGTAGTGGAAAGTATATGGCCCATGTTGACACGTTGAGTAGATATCCTTCAGCACTTAATCAGGATTTTGAATATGAACCAGTAGTGAATATTACAGAAAGTGACCACAAAGACAAAATAGTTTCAGTAGTTGACAGTGACGACATTAATCTACAGCTTCAGATAACGCAAAATAGAGATAGTCTTATAGTGATATTGAAAGAAAAGTTAGAGCAAGGAGATGTAAAGAACTTCGTATTGAGTGATGGAATTTTTTATAGATTAGGTGAGAATGATGTCGAATTGCTATATGTGCCAGCTGAAATGGAAACACATGTAATCAGAAGAGTTCACGAAAATGTATGCCATTTAGGTACGGAGAAATGTTTCAAAGAAATAATGAGGCATTATTGGTTTCCGAATATGAAGTTTAAGATAGTCATTTATTGGAAATTGTTTAAATTGTATCATGTTTACAGTGCCCACACATGCGAATAATCGAACACTTCATAATATACCCAAGAGGCCCATTCCTTTTGATACGTTACATGTGGATCATTTTGGACCACTGCCCTCGGTTATATCGAAAAAGAAACATTTGTTAGTAATTATTGACGGATTTACAAAATTTGTTAAGTTATTTCCCGTGAACACAACAAGTACGAAAGAAGTTAATATTTGTTTTGAAAAATATTTTCAGTATTATAGTCGACCACGTAGAATTATAAGTGATAGAGGAACATGTTTTACATCAATGGAATTTGCCAAATTTTTGTTAGAAAATAATATTGAACATGTTAAGGTAGCAACTGCGTCCCCTCAAGCAAACGGTCAGGTAGAAAGAGTAAATAGAACAGTGAAAGCGATGTTAGCAAAGATAACTGAACCAATTAAGCACGAAGATTGGAGTAGACTTCTGGGAAAAGCTGAGTACGCCATTAATAATTCAGTGCATTCAACTACGAAAGAACTACCTGCAGTGTTATTGTTTGGAGTTCAGCAAAGAGGTTGTAATATTGACGCATTAACAGAATATTTAGATGATAGAATTGATATACAACAGTGTGATTTAGAAAATGTTCGTAAGAACTCTTTAGATAAAATAGAACATTGTCAGAAAAGAAGTGAGGAATATTTTCAGAAAAATCATAAAAATCATGTACAATTTTCCGAAGGCGATTTTGTTGTGATGAGAAACATTGATACCACAATTGGCACAAATAAAAAATTTGTGCCAAAATACAGGGGTCCGTATGTCGGTAAAAGAATTTTGCCAAACGATAGATATGTTTTAAGTGATATAGAGAATTGCCAAGTTAGTCAAATTCCTTATGATGGAATTGTAGAGGCTTGTCGGTTACGAAAATGGGCAGATTGGCGTAATCAGTGCGAAAATAACTCCTAATATCTATAAATTAATCTACTTATAAGTGCAAGTAATTGATTCCTTAAATTATTTACCTAAATTAGGCACACATACATATAATTATTTAGTTCATTTTGTATATATATTCCAAATTTTCTTTCTTAACTTTATTCTCTTGTACATACTCTTAATATTTAGCTAGGTAAATTAAAAAAAAAAAAAAAAAAAAATGTAGTATAAGATAAAATTAAAAAAAAACCTACGATCGAGGACGATCTAATTGTCAGGATGGCAGAGCTGTAAGCATTAAGTGAGAACTATGTAAGCATTGACTGAGTACTACGAGTATGGCCCTGTTTGCATTGTGTAAAGCATTTAGTATTTAGTATTTAAGATTCCGCCGAGATTTAGTATTTAGTATTTAAGATTAGGATTAAGTATAAAAGTGACGATGGTCACACTACAAAATAACAATTGGAAAAACTAAGTACATTGAAACAAGAACTTCCGAAATAAAATCTACGAAATAAGAAAGAATCTTGTGATAAACTACGATAACATTATAATCGTATTTTTTATTAGGATTTACGTCCGTTTTCAATCTTATATTTATTGCAAAGACTTACTTAGTATTACTTTTACTGTAAATAAAGTACTTCATCATAGCAACTATAAAAACCAATTTGTCAGTACCAAAACCGCCCAAATTGTGTTAAAAAATATCTCAAAATAATGTCGCCAAACTATTTCATAAATCTAAAAATCTATTTTTAGATCCATATCTCTTCCATTCCTTACATTCAAAACTTTTTTTCTAGTTTGGTCTTGACTGACTGCTTGATTAGACCTTAGTGGCAAGTTCAGCATAAATCATTGTCATTAAATGGGATATTTATAGAACTCCTAATTCCGAGACATAAAAAACAACGCATGCTTTAGGGCTTCTTCCTAAAAACGACAACCTTATAAGTTGGCCCCCTTATGTCTGACGTTAGATTTAGGGATATATTTTAAGTTTTTATTAAAAAAATTCCATAGCCCGCATAATTGCCACATTTCTAAGAAATTTTTATAATTATTAGAAAATTAAGTACATTTATTAAGCTATTTAAATAACACAATCATTTAATTTTGTACAAGTGTTATTATATTTTGCCAAATATGTAGAGTGATCAATGCACACAAAATTAATATTTTAAAATTAGATGAACCAAATAAACACATGCTGAAACATTTCATTGAATTTTCCCATGCCTGCGCTTTTTTTTCTTTTGGATAATTATCTTTGAAAAAAGTGAAAGTGTTTGCAGCTGCAATGAATTTAATATGTACCAAGACCAATATCATAAGCAGCACTTAGACCTCGCCCAAGCGCCACTTCTCCACCAACACGGCTCCAAATTGCCAATGAATTGAGCCTTACTTTCTGTCAAAAGGGCGCAGAGTGTGGATAATTTCGTTCGGGCTTCGAAGCATTTTCTTTTGAGATGCCCAAAACTCACTGTGGAAAGCGCCAGCCCACGCGCAGATTTCCAACCGCGCTGCAAAACACTGGCGGAGGTGAGGAGTTGTCGGCTCAGATCGCCTCAAGTTCAGTGCTTTGATTTTGGATTCGGTTCACGATTTGCATGGCTAGACGAGATACTTATTAACCCAAGTGCTCCGCCAAGAAGCGTGATCCGTGTTTTTGGTCACACACCCCGAAGGCGGGATCGGTTGCACTTGCTACGGCTGAAGCTGAGGCCGGAGTCGGGGCCCCTCCTTGCATGTTCCTAGTCTAATGGGTAAATGCACTGGACTAATTGTCTGCAGATCAGTCTATGCATACATATATGATTATTGTATGGGAAACATTAATATTATTATACTTGGGCTGTAAGCTCGTCTATAAATTATGTGTTGGAAATGACAGGGCAGGCTGCGGAATTCAATCAAGTTCCTGTTGAAAAATTCAACTTTTGTATTATTTCCATTGTTTGATTTTTGGCGAATATACAAATATACTCTAGATCCTCATTGAAGCCAATTTGGGCTCTTATTTCAAAAAGTATAAAGTGAAGTATTTCGTTCATGAAAGCATCATTGTTTAATTGGCTTCTAAAGCTATTTTTGCTTATACGTTTATTTAAGACACAAAAGCATTGACTTAGTGATTTAAATATTTAAATGTTTGAAAGAAAAGGTTCGGTTGCTGTATAATGAACTAAATTAGATTGGAGATTAGATCGTCTCTATTACCTTTTTTTTTCTAATTACAAATTGGGGAAAAAAGATTGTGCATAAACACTATTTATTTATTTTTGAACTATGAATTCGGAATGAGTACGTGAAATTATGCTTAAATTAGATGGCAACTCTGAGCGAAAAGGCTAATAAAATACGATGAGTACAAAAACTCTGGCATCGCCAATAATTTTAACGAATGAATTCGTGTGCGTCGCATAGAGGGCCTATTTTGATTTTACGTGAATACGTGTTCTCGTACTTGAATAAGAAATCATAAAAAGTATAGCTCTTTGTTACTCATAGTTTGTTAATGTAGAAATGCACAGCATAAAAACAGAAATGGTAAGTAATAAATCCCTCGAAAATACAATATAGACAGCATTTTCCTGAATACAACATTTAGAGAGACAAGTGACAAGCACACTTGACTTACATGACTTTCAATTGCTTCGGTTCGATCAAGTATGTGACGAAATCATTTTCTGCATTCATGCTTCAGCCCCCGCTTGAGTTAATCATTACTGGGCTATAACAGATGCATAAAGTATTTAAAAAGAACCCCCGAAATTATTTAGGGAAATGGGTTTTTCCTCTTCATTGTTTGTCCTCCGCTTTTAAATTCCTTTTGACTGGGCGGCGGGACGATGGGGGCGTCGAGGGGCAACTCATTTCGTGACTCGATTGACATTTGAATACGAGTGGAAAATGTGCAAAACGAGCGGCGGTGGGTAGTTTGGCACACACACCGAGTGTGTCCTCTCCTCTCTCCTGCCACCAATGAAATCGATATGCGGTAATGCATTTTTTATTTTTTTAGCTATGCAGGTATTACAACAAAGTTAGCAACAACAACAGCGGCAGCAAAGACAACAGCAATGGCCACAAAAAGAAGCCATTATCATGCAATGTTTTGTTGCAAGGCAGCTGACAAAGCCAACAGTTGCAACAACAACAAAAAGAACCGAAAGCGATCGAAACATTTTCGGCAATTGCACAAGAGGCACCCGGATTCGAAGCCGAATCACTATTCGAAATCAACTAATTACCGTAAATGCCAGACACAGTAGCCTTTGTTGGTCAATGAACTCACTAGTTCTCACACTACTCTCCCTTTCTGTCATTAATTAATTGTACATTTTCTTCAGCTAGCTCGAATACGATTTATATATTTATTACCACGTACTGTTCTTGCAAAAAAATAATATTATTGATAGCATTTTCATTTTGTTTGAAAATTAGCCACACTTGATAGAGGTCATTACATATAATATAAGACGCGAAAGGGATCAAAACATTTGAAATTAGTGTTGCATTCATCCAAATAATTGGTAAAAGTGTTGCGAAGCTATAATCCAAATTGGAAAAAAATACTTAAGTTTTATAAGAACGCAGGGTCAATTTGCCTATGAACTTTTTGGTCGAAGCCTATCAAAATATGATGGCAGTCATTGGTGAGATTCAAAGAAAATAAGAGAAACGGTTCTTGCACCGAGTAAATTATGGAAATTCGAGTGAGGTAAGAATATGCTCAAGCAGCTTGTATTTATGTTTAGTAATTTTTGGCAGGATAGTAAAGCCAAAAAATATTACACATTTTTCTATAAATATTAAAACTAAAATGAATTGAATGACAATTTTTAAAAGTTTCTAGTTGACCTTCCGAAATTCTATGGACCATTTTTATTCAGTGCGTACAATAAGACGAATAAAATATACAATTTAGCCCTGCAAGTACCAAGTATTGAAATGTATGTATTTAGCAGGAAGTTCAATCATTGTTCTCAGCTGCTTTTATTTTGGAGTTGAGGGCAGCAGCGCCACACATTAGTCTTCCTGATATGACGCTAGGAGGCCCAGGCCCCAGGCTACGATCATTATATGGGGCCCCCTAGGAGGTGCAGTCAAAATATTTGATCGAATGCATTTCCCTCCTCCCACTTGCCCTTTCCTTTCAGGTATATTCCATTTAATTGTCAGAACTCTCAAGGGGCACAATTAATCAATTTCTACTCTACACTACGAGTATTTTTGAATTGTGATTTTAAATATTCTTACTGTTTTTCTAACAAAATTGTTTCCTAGTTGTTTAAAAGAAACACGCCATCAAACGCAATCAAATATGATGATAATAGAGAAAATAATTTGATTACAAAAATAATAAGAATGTGAGTAATTGGCATAAATAGTAATTTTTAATTTTTCCCTCAGTGTACTCTCTCTTGCTTTATTCCCGCTTCGCCTTTGTTTTGTTCTTGTGCCTGAAAAGGGTTCACCGTCTTCACTCCCCGCTCGCTCCCACCCTTAATGGCTCTGCTTCGCACTTGAAAATTTGTTGTCCGAGGCTGCAGCGTGCAGTTAATTGTTATTGTTATTGTTACCGCTTTTCTGCCTTCTGTGTTGATTGGCTGGGGGAAACTGTAAACAAATTGTTTGTGGAACGATATGATTGCCGGCTTTGATTTTTCCACCAGCATAGCTTTCCAGTGCGAGAGAGGAGTCAAAGAACTCATCAATTATCTGTCGGAAGCGAAACCACATTTTGACGCCAGAATAAGAGAGTGAGAGGCACGATGATAATATTAAAATAAAATGAATGAATGAACTAGAAAACACGTTACAATAAGACCGTAACTGTAAATAGCTTCCAATATTGCTTTTTGCATTTTTTTTGTATACAATTCTTTTGTGATATTTAAACGTTTAAACTTTAAACCCAAATATATTTTCATTTCGGCTCCAAACTGTTAATGTTAAACCCAAATATATTTTCATTTCGGCTCCAAACTCTTAATGTTAACTGTAGCGTTAAGAGCAATATGTAACTATCAGTCTCTACAGTGTGCTCTTGTTGATTCAGGATATAAATCGGCAGCAGCAAATGTTGCTAAAAAAATACTGTAATATCCTCGGTGACTTTTACCGTTAAAGGACCTTATCGATGTATGTACATTCAATTGAATAACTATGAATGTATACAGTTAACTTTGATTAATGAGTCGAAGGCCTCCGCTGCTAGTGCTCGGTTAAATAATTAGTTATGTTTAACACTGTATGCTAGGCTTAATTTGTTAAAATAAATAAAATAAATTTTGATTACAGCATTGGGTGCCGGAAAAAGGACAACATAAATATAGGTTTTGTGTCAAGCATTTGGACATTAATTTTTTTTAATTTTTTAATTTGTTAAAATTTGTTATGATTTTCCCTTCTTACCTATTTTAAATGGGTATTAGCCCGCAAAGGAAAATGTTCACAGATATGTACATATGTAAGAGTTAAATTCCAAAATACTAAAATAATAATATCATTTATTTGTACAATTTTGTTCATTTTTCTTTGACAAATTTGGTAAAGGTAAAGTAATAAGCATTTACAAATGTCTTATTCGATAATAAATTGTGTAATAATAACCTCTGCAACTGTATAAAATGTTCTACCTGCTTATATTATAGACCCTATTATTATAAACACAACTGTTCATGTATGTTTATTATGTGACGCCGTTGCTTACATTATGTTACCAGCTTAAGAGTAAATATATATTAATTCCATGAGTATTTCTGGTTTTCGAAGAAGTCGCACTAAACAGCGAGAGTGAGAGACCGCCAATTCAAAAGTAGCTGCTTTAGTTCGTAAGAGTATGTTGAAGAGCAACAATTTCGAATTTAGCTTAACAGTTCTGTTAGCGGGAGAGGGAGAGCTGCTCTACTGGGCTGGAAATGAAATGAAATGAAATGGAAATGAAACTGTTACTCTGTTACTCATTGTTATTTGTTCTTGTCAAATTTAATTCACTTATAAAAAAAATGTTTATAATACTTAAAATTAGTCTAAATTGTTATTAAATTATGTAAAAATTAGATTACACTGTAATTGAAAATTAGGTAGCAATAAGTAGTTTTAACCAATTGTAAATAAACATAATATAATTTAAAAAAAAAGATAAAAGAAAAATCAAAACATTTTTTAAGTTTTCAATTTTTATAGTTTTAACTACAGATTTAGCTATTCTAATAATATTTTAAAGTTTGAAGTAAGTATCTTTTTAAGTATTAATAACATAACGTATGACAAAAACAAGAAAGAAAGCGAACTTCGGTAAGTTGGTATACCCTTGCAGTCTGCAATTGTATCATTGAAAATCGATCCATTTTGATAAAATTGAAAAATAACGAAGATAGTAAATTTGTATAACATTTTACATGTAGAATTTTACATTTTCATATAAATCGACCGATCGCACCTAGGGTTGTCAGATATTTAAAAAAATATCGTATCGATGATATTTTTTTTATCATAAAAAATGATAAATGATTTTTCAAATATCACAAAATAATATCGATATATTTGATATTTTCGATATTTTGTTGTTATATCCTTGTAGGGTATTATAATTGCATTGTAGGGTATATAAAAGCTTGCAACGCAGTGAAGGAGTCATCTACGACCCTATGAAGTATATATATTCTTAATCAGCATGAACAGCCGAGTCGATATAGCCATGTCTGTCTTTCCGTCTGTCCGTTTCTACGCAAACTAGTCCCTCAGTTTTAAAGCTATCTGAACAAAACTTTGCAGTCTTCTATATACTCTCACTGCTATATATGTCGGAACGGGCCGGATCGGACGACTATATCATATAGCTGCCATAGAAACGAACGTCAAATAGAGAGGAAAATGAAAAACTGTGCATGTAAAACTGTAAATTTAATATGTGTATGTATGTATGTATGTATGTATATGTTAATGTTATAAAAGTTGGCAATACGATTTTGAAATGTTTTGAATTTTATCAACATTTTGTATGTAATTTCTGCTGGTGTTCAATTTCAAACTGCAAGGGTATACAAACTTCGGTGTACCGAAGTTAGTTTTCTTTCTTGTTTAGTTTGCCTTCACGTTCATTTTTTTTTTTTAATCACTTTACTTTTACTCGGTAACGCTTATAGATTCAGAGTGATCAAAGTAAAAAATATCAAAAAAAAATATCGATATTGCGATATTTGGGCAGTTCCAATATCACGATATAAATATATCATTTTAAGAACAAAAATATCGATATATCGATATTTTGATATATTATCAACAACCCTAATCGCACCTATGACAGCTATATGATATATTTGTCCGATCTTAATAAAATTAAAACCGTAATTCTAAAACCGTAAAAAACTTTTATAATTTTATTGAAATACGTTAAAAAACAGAGAATCTGTAATATTTATACATTAATTTCGCCATCCTTCCTATGGCAGCTATAGGATAAGTGGTCCGATTTCGTCCGTTCCGGCTGAAAATTTCAGCTCAAAAACTAAGAGACAAGTTCGCGTAGAAACCGACAGACGGACAGACGGACATGGCTAGATCGACTCAGCTTGTGATGCTGATCAAGAATATATATACTTTATGTGATCGGAGATGTCTCCTTCACAGTGTTGCAAATATCATGCCAAAATCATAATACTCTCTGCAAGGGTATAAAAACATTTTAAGCGACAATTGATTTAAATTAATTATGTTTTTTACTCACAGGAGCTACTTTGATGAGGTATGATGTAAATTCTCTGCAGTTCTGTAGAAATAAAGCTCAATTTAAGGTTTAACAAAAATATTTTCAAAAATTATAATATATTAATATTTAAAATTTATATGTTAATTCAAAATTAGTTTATACGTAAGATATTTCGATGCCATACCAAATTATTATTAATTTAAGCAGGTTATCAGAAGCATTTATTTAAACATAATAAAATGTAAAGTTCTTATTTTCATCGAAAATGTGGAAAAAAGTGTGTTTGTGTGTTTATGTATAAAACATAAACCAAAACGTTTTACAGAAAATTAATGGACATTTAATGTATTTTAAGTTGGCATTAAAAGTTTTGCCGAATTGTAAAATATTTTTTTAACATTAAGAGCAAAAATTGCCTATGTTACCCCACTGTGCGCTGTTAGGTCGCGCTGTTTTCCAGTTTCCTCTTGCTCAGTTAATTCTCTCTCGGTCTCTCTCGGCTAGCTTCGGCTTTTGCTCTCACGGATCTGTTTGGAATCCTCTCTTCTTATGTTATTCTCCCACGCGTCGCTGTTGCCTCGCGCAGTGTTGCCAATTTAAGCTATTTTCCCACTAGATCTAGCGTATATTAAATTAATTGGAATTTCATTAATATAAACTTTTTTAAAAATGTATGGCTGATGTATGATTGTTCACTTTTTGTTTAGTATTTGTCTAACAAAGTTGACAGCACAATTTTCAGTAGTTTTCAGATAGACGGACTCAGTTTCCCTACATTCACTTTAGCCACGAAATATGATAATACATAATATGAATAATTATTGGGTACTTAAAAAAAAATGTAATATTTGAACGTACATTTTTTAAAATTATGAAATGCCGTATGGGGAACATTTCGTTTTAAAACTGAAGTTTTTTTTAGCTACCATCAAAATCGACAAGTTGGCAACACTGGTCAGCAGCAGTTCCCCGTTTTCCAAGTTCCCTTTTGATCAGTTTATTCGCATTCGGCAAACTGTTTGGACGTGTTTGTTCGCTCATAGCAGTTAGTTAAAATTTTTCCAATTGGACGTGTTCGTTCGCTCATCGCAGTTAGTTAACATTTTTCCAACGAGGCGTACACGCGGCGGATGATTGTTGCCGAAAATAAAACTTTAAACTGCTAAAATTGCCGGTACACGCGGCGGATGATTGTTGCCGAAAGAAAGCTCAAACTGAAAATATCAGTACGAACGCCGTTCGGTTGTTTTTTCTTAGTTCTTATTGACAAATTCCAATAGCCGAACTCGAAATAATAATATTCTTGCAAGAGCGGGGACGGTTTGTGTGCGAGTTGGCAGAAGCGAATAATAGTAATAACAGTTACTAGCACGAAAATAATAAAAACAACAACAGCTACGAGAAATATATAAAACAAAACAAAAGGTGGAGAAGCAACAACAACAACAAGGCCAAGAAGAAGCATACCAAACTTCTGCTCTGGCTTCCGGCGTGTGTGAGTGTGTGCGTGCTTGATCTGTGTGTGTGTGCGAGTGAGATTCGTGAGCTTGCGGTGTTTTTTGTGCGTAAATGTGTGTGAATGTGCCAAAGCCAAGAATCAAAGTGCAAAGCAAAATTGAATAATTTCTCTCGCTCTGGCTCTACCTCACATTCGCAGTGAAATTAAAGTTGCTGATAAAGGCAAATAATAATAATGCCCAAACTCAGTTGGCGTGAAAAGTGAGCTGAAAGAAGAGTAACACAATGGCAGTGGCAGCCGCAGCCTGCAGAATCGTTACGTAACAACACCTTGCGTAGCAGCCTCCTTGCGAGAATCGAGAATCGAAAACGGGAAAAGGAATCGAAAAAATAGTGTCAACGTCAATTTCGGCCATGCTGCAGCTTTCGGAAGCTTGAACGCATTCTTCTTTCTCTCTCTCTCTCTCTGCCCGTCTCTCTCTCCCCCGCTGTCTCTTCGCGACCCAACCGCTTCGTCTTTGTGTTTTTGTTTTCGAGCGAAGCGAACGAAATGTCAACTTCCACAATAACAACAACAACAACAGTGGCTGCCGCCCCCTCAACTTCGGCGCCACCCACGCCCACAGCAGCAGCATCGGGAGCAGCATCCACACGCACCGCCGACTGCCGCAAATTCACGCCGAACATTTTCAACAAGAGCAAGTGCAGCCACTGCTTCCGGCAGCGAGAGGAGCACTCGGCGTCCGCCTTGGAATGCAATAGGGTGAGTAAGTGCGAAAAGCGCTGATTTTTCACCATTTACTGCAGGGAAATGTTCGGGGTTTCCACAACAAATTACCCCAACAGGGCCGAGCACAAAATGTAAAGCTCGGAGCACAACAACTGAGATGACAATATGTATTTTACCGAAAAAAAAACTGTGAAAGGCTTCGTTTTCGAATACATATCATCCGGCAATTCAGAGAAAAATATACAGCATTCAGGCATTATCTAAACTTTTTTGTTTTTCTTTTCTTTTCCGAGATAATTAGACAGGCCGGCCAGATTCTTAACCCAGAAATCGAACCATACTTTTCCAAAGAATTATAATGCGCTGAATCAAAATTGCTCCATGACCCCTGGTTTTTGAAATATCCTAACCTTACCTAAGCATCCGGTATCTGATTTCCAAGGATCTGATCTGATTTTTGTTTTTAAGCCAGGGTATTTTTCCGTTTAAGTCACATAGTGGAGTTTTACTCTATTTGTTTTCTATAATGTCCATGGCCAGTTTAAGAAAGTAGTTCTGATTGTATGAGTATGGAAAAATGATATCCAGATATATTAATCCATGTTGAAATTACAAAATGTTACACCTAGCCGTGCACAGTAGTATTCCTTTTTACCCTTTTATACCCTTCATTTATAAATGACTTAAAGAGACAAGTTTTTTAATATACTGTCGAAATATTGAATGCAAAAGACGATTGATTTTGATTAACATATTATTTGCGGTATCCGAAATTAAAAATAAAAATGTTCCCTTTTAATTTTATTTATTATTTTTTTTGGAAATTAATCAAAAATATCAAATTTGCTTATAATTTTTGAGAAGAGAGAAGACTACTTTTGTTGTTTTAAGCTATCAAAAGTACATTCAGCTATTGCCAACTAATTAGAAAAATGACAATGGTGGTGGTCTTTGTATCGATAAGAAGCCAAAAAACAGAGTTAGTAGGCAAGTTTTGTGCCTAATATATACTAAAAACATTAATCTTCAGTAAATAATAAGGATCTAATCAATATCCTGCGGTGCCCCGTAAAAAATAATTTTATTAAAAAATGCATAAAATAGCAGCGTCAGCTAATTAGAAAGATATCCGAGTTATTCCAAAATTTTTTTTTTTAATTATTTAGCAACAAAGTTGGGATATTTTTATTTATTTTACCATTTATGATTGGTATTATCCAATTTTTGTTGCAGGATAGTTACCAAAAATTGATAGGAGTAAGTCAAAAAGGCTTGCTACATATGAATTCTATTAGAAGGTATAAAATGCTCAAAATACATATTTTTATACCTTATGCCTTATGCCTTAGAGTCTAAGGCTTAGACCTATCCAAATTGTATTAATATTATATATTTTAATGACAACTATAATTAAACAAAGAAAATTAGTATTGAAACTCGTTTAAAAAAAAGTTCACTTGCAAAACTGTTCCCACCCCTTACCTGCAAAAAAACTCACTACGTTGAAAATTAATTCTAAAAAATTTGTATTCATATTAAAATAACAATTTATTATAATTCGGCTTTGGTATATTCAAATGTATTTATAAAATGCAATCCTATAGGGTTTGAGCTCGATCGAAGGGAGTACATATGTACATATTCAAAATTGTTGCCGTCATTATTTTGCAGATAATTAAAAAATTATTACATAATAATATTTTAAATTCAATTCATGATTTCTAAGGGGATAGCATTTTGTTGTAAATTTATCCATAAAAAATACCTTATTTTCCTTTTATCTATTTTTTACATTTAAAGTTGACACAAATTCAGTTAAGCTAATGATTAAATCTACGAAAATCAAGAGTTTTGACAGAATAATTAATCAACTTTGCACAAAGGATTGTTCGCCTGCGGGCAAAACGATCTTCTAATCTTAAAACTTTCGTTAAATAAAGCTTTAGAAAAGGCCAGCTAACGATCAACATATTGAAAATAAACAAAATTGCGGCGCAACAAAGGAAAACTCTCGCTTTCTTGTTTCTCTGGAATCAGGGTATAGAATTCGAGAAAAGAAAATAACGATACGAAAAATGCCCCTGAAAACTAATTAAAATAACAAAAACTAATCAAAGCATAGGAAACATAAAAACCCACTAATACTGGCCGAGACAGAGAGACGCAAACGAAAAAAGTAAAAATCGTTTATTGTATTTATCCGGGACGAAGTTGGGTCACAAACAAATTTACGACCAAACAACGCCCTGAACTAAGCAAGCTAGAGTTGAAATCAGAGCCAAGGGGCCAACAACCTGCTTTTTATGTGTCATGATAGGTTTTGGAATTTGTATTTAATAAACATCATAAAACCTAGAAGAAAACCAAGAAACCAAGAAAAATAAAATCTTTAAATGGTTTAACATTGGGAAAGTTGGTTTTTTTGTTAAGCTATGCAAATTAGGGTGTCAAAATGTCGGCAGGTAAGATACTGACACATGTCAACTCGTTTTAAGCACCAGTCGAAATATAAGATAAGCCATAATATAGCTAGAGAATATCTAATCACATTTTTCAAAAAGTGAGCTTAGGAAAGATAGGAAAGAATCAAGACAGAGTGCCAAAAATATCAATCAAAGGGGATTAAAAGATTCATTAATATAATCAATTTTTGTTAAAGATTTTCAATATTTGTATTTTATGCTAAATTATAATTTTGTCATGAAATTTGCAACGTAGTGAAGGAGGCATCTCTGACCCCTTTATATATTTATATTTTTGCTCTGCATCACATTTATGTTTAAACATCTGACCCTAATAATTGTGTGATCTGCTTTTATTGCTGTTCTCATTAGTTTATATGTAGGACAGCATACTTGCGCAATTTTTGAGTGTATGTAAAACGTCGAGAAATTTGTATACCCTTGTTACCCGTATTAAAATTTAAGTCCCAACTTTTCAGGGCAACCTAGTCTCAAATATTTCCAACTATATGGATGAAAACAATAATGTTTCTTTTCACTTAATCAAAATCGGTTGGGTATGTCTTATACAAGGGTATACAAGGTTCGGCTTCCCAAAGTTTGCTTTCCCAAGCTCGAAAGTGTCGTGCTTTGTTCTTGTTATTAGTTTTGAGAGGCGAGCCTGCCTGTAAAAATTAATTATGCGTTTGTCAAAAGCAATTTCTGCCACAGCTCTTGTCGGTTGCCAAATTGGAATAAGTCTCATTTAATTGATCACCCGAAAACTTACGGATCCAGCGCAGCATAGCCAGAGGCGAAATTTGCTTTTTGTGGGCTAAGTGCGAGTAGAAATCCAATTTGCCCATGAGCAGTGAGAGAGAATGCTTCAACTGCGTGACTGATCTTCAAGAAACAGCCAGAACGACCCCCATGAAATTTACATAAGCACTCGCCATCACACAGGCAAAGTCTATTTAATTGTTAACCATTTATTGAGGAAGTCGCAGAGTAAAAAAACAACCAGAACTGATAGAGTTTCCACAAAAACCCGAGGGCAACAACACTTAACAGCCAAGAAATGTGTCGAGGGGCATGTAAATGATCTACAAGCCATAGAACTATTTGATCGATTTGTTGGCTTAGCTGTTCCTGGTCGCATTTCCTAATTTATAAATAACTCAAGTTACAATATTGAATTACCGAGCAAAGCGGAGCGTTGTAGCCAAGTGTTCAGAGAAAAAAAAATAGAGTTTACTATTTAAGTGTGAAAGTCATTTGATTCAATATAAGCAGTGGGTAGAACAACTGTGTCAACAAGTGGCGGAAATGGAGCTGGGCAACGGTGTGTACCCATAAGTAGGCAGATTTAAGGTTAAACACCTTAACTAAAAAGCTAGTCAATATTTAATATTATTATTATTATTATATTATTATTTATTATTTATTTTAATGAGTGCTTATGGCTTTACTTTGACACAGATCATTAGTAACCGTAAAAGTAAAACTGATTTCACTCGACAGCCTTTCCTTTTTCTATAATTTTTTATTTTAATATTTTATTCTACTTAAAATTTTAACCATTTCAGTTTGCAATGCCTTTATAAATAACCTTAAATGTGTGAACTGAAGAAATCTTAAAATCCACATTAAATTAGACTTCTTCTGACTTCTCTTATATATGATATTTAAAACTTATTAAAATAAAATGGGGCCTGATTCTATTACTTTTTAATTGTTTTCTGGTACATCGTTATGGCTGTCATCAAAGAATCCACCTGGCCTCAGACATTTAAAATTCAGTCTCTGGCTAGAGAATTATGCACTCCTCGGGTGCTCTTTCTGCACTCCTTGAGTTTGTTCCACATTTGGCTTCCCCTTCAGCAGAGGCAGTTGCTCCACAGCTAATGTGAATGTGCATGTAAAAATAGAACCCAACTCTTGGCTTCCGCTCACCGAGCAGCAATTAGAAGGCGTCAGGAAAAGTCGATCCCCCCAAGAATCCCTCCACTAGGTCCGTCGCTCGCTCCCCTTTTGCGGTTACTCAACCAACAGACCCCACAGGCTTAGTCCCCCGGCTATAGTCGGTAGTTCTAAATTTAGCAGCACTTTTGCTTTTGTTTCTCGCTCTGCAGTGTGCCCATGTTGGCCTGTCTTCTCCTTGGGTTTTGACTAGTGCATAAATGCTGGGCCATAATTGTAGGATTGTCTGTCGCCGATTTGAAGGCTAATGAAGCCGGCAAAAGCGTCCCTAACACGGCTCTCGGATTACCCTGCTGAAGTATTGCTTGGGATGGGACCTATCGTTTTTGATTTCCTTTGTAGTTGGCGGTGCGACAGGAAAGAGCAAAAAACAAAGGCTAGAGAAACGCGACGAGGTGCAAAACGGTTGTCAGAATGCATTGTCAAGTCAATGGCGTGGAACATTTTAGTTATTTGGGCCCATCCACCTCGGAACCTATTATATTGGCGAAAAAGGTGTTCATGCTTTTATGGGCGGGCAGTGTGATGTTGACAGGTCCAGGTCAACGGGTTGCAGCCTTTCGGGTTTGATTCTTTAGAAGCACAAATCCCACCAGAAGACCCCGAAAAAAATCTCAGCTTGCAATTTTTTGTCTCCTTTATAGTGTCCGGGTGCGTGACTGGGCACCCCACTAAGATTAAGACCCAGGTCCAGACCAACACCAAGTCCAATACTAAGACCCCACCGAATGGCCTGACCCAAAGGCAGAAATTGTGGACTTTTTGCTTTTATGGCGGCCGTCTATTTGTCTGGCACAACAATTGGCATGTGACCACAGTGGGCCCGGAAATGCTAAAGGAATTTTGAGGCACCCAATAAATAACATGTTAAAGTTCTTTGACATATGGTGACAATTAAAATGAGTATTTATCTTTTAATTTTCTTTGACAAACTATTTTTTTGCTTCCTTATACCTTTATTTAAGCGGCATCTTAATGAACCTTTCCCAATTTAACCCCAATAATTGAAAATATGCTTCAAAATTTAAATAAACACAACTCGAGGAGTTTATTCTGTATTCTATGCACAATGAAATTAATATCAATTTCAGATATAATTTGCGTCCCTTCCACCTAGCCAATACTCTCTCTTTCTCTCTCTCTTTCTCTCTCTCTCTCTCTCTCTCTCTCTCTGCCTCTCTCTCTCTCTCTCTCTCTCTCTCTGTCTCTCTCTCTCTCTCTGTCTCTCTCTCTCTCTCTCTCTCTCTCTCTCTCTCTCTCTGCATTTCTGAAAAGTTCTGGCCCACTGTCTGTCAAAGTCAGCAAGCCGTCGATATCCTAGGTGCCTACCTATCCCACTAAAAAGATCTCAATTGGTCCCCGGGGTGTTATTGAGCTATTGGCAGCATGCCATGGGAGGACAAGGCCTCTCGACTCGACTTGACTCCATGCCAAGCCATGCCGCAGCGTAGTCCAGGTCTCCAGTGGAGTCTCTTCGAGACCTCATTCCCTGGCTTTTCTCGCGTTCCCCTTTTGCCCTTTTAGTCCCAGTGTCATTCTCGGCTCCCCGGGCCAGGTTCTTGTGTTGTTTGCCAGAGAAGTATACACATAATAAATATTACTTTTGCGTACCCATCCTGCACACCCCACCAGCCCGCACCTGTGGCATAGGCAAAGGTTCGTGTATCCTCGTTGTGGCATTTTAGCCGCCTCCTTCCCCTCCTTGCCTAGAACGTGCTCAAGTGGCCAACAGCGTTGATTGATTGTTTGCCTTAGAAATTGTTCTCAGTCCCCCTTTCCCACTCTAATGAGAAGTGGGTGTGTTGCAGAAATTTGCATTTTTGTAGGTTAATTGGTTGTATTTGTGCTCTCCGGCGGAGTCAAGTGCATTGAACCCTGCCAGTCGCCACTCACCAGCCACCAGCCATCAGCCACCAGCCACCAGCCACCACCCGAAGCATTTTGGGATATCTTCTGACTATCTTAAACTATAGCTAGTTGCATTGTTAAACATCAAGGTAACACTTTGTAGAGATAAGGCCAAGGCAAACAATTGTGCAAGTGTGAAAACAAAAGAACAAACCGAAGACCCGATAAATAAAGCAACAAAGACGTATCTAACAGATAGACACAGCTGCAGCAGACAGCCTGCACGATACTGTGAAGTTGGCAGTTGCGCATTCTAAGCAACGTCAGCCAGATAAGAGAAGTCAACTCTTCTGCTTCTGAGTCAACTCAACATAGCTCTTGCTACACAGGCTATATTTCCGTTTAATTCTTCGGACAGGTTATCTTTTATGTTTTGTTTTGCTATAAATAATTGACTAATTGGTACTTGGTGGAAAAAAAAAACGTTACATTTTGTTCATACTTTTATAAGTATTTGTTTTTATATTCATTCATTTTTCACTAAGCTGCATTGAAATTATCACATATCCCAGTTTGTATTGCCCATTTTGGCTGATGACCTTAAGTATCTAGTTTTGTGGCTGCTACTTGTAGCTTTATGTTTGAATACTGTTATTGTTTTGTGGACCGTTGGGGGTTGCAATTAACTGTGGGCGTCCTCTGCATATTCCAAACCCAGAGTGCACTTTGGCTCACCATTCCGCGCTGTCTTCCTTTTTGTTTTTTTGCTTGCTTTTTGCATAGGGCCGTGTAACAATTATCAGCACGAACTCTTCTGGCGTTCGAAAATATGAACCAAGGTACCTCGAGACAATGCCCCACAAAGTTGGCTTTTCTTTGAAGTCTTCTGTCTGCGTTGTGATCTTTTTGCCCTGCTCGGCGGCTATGGGGCCAACAAATAGGCCCACCAACCTTATCTCTATACATAGCCAACAAATCATCAATCATTCTTTCAGCCACATCTACAGCAGCAAAAAACCAAATCGACTTCTTAACGCCAACAGCTTCATCTCTGCAGCTGCTACTAAGCTTGAGATTCAGCTTCATCTCAGCCTCTCTTTCCCCAACTATTAGATTTCTTCATAAAGACCAGCCGGGGCTCCCCTCTTTTATATTCAGTTAAGTCAGCATCAGCTTGAAGTTCAGCTCCAGCTCTTGGGCTTAGTTTCACAACTCTCGCCGACATCTTCCAATGGGCGGAATATTTTCATATTTGTCTCTTTATTCTACGAGGTGTGTTCAAAAAGGATCGCGAATTTTGAATTTTCGCGGGCTACGTATATTTGAATTTGAATTTGTGGCGTTATGTTGGTACTCGTGTCTCTCACTTATGTCGACAAGCTCGGCCATTTTGAATGTTCACTTAATAGTTGACAGCTGCTTTGCTTGCACGTGTTTTGGATTGTCTTCGATTTTTACCTATTCAAAAAAATGGATCAAAGAACCTTTATCAAATTTTTTGTGAAAAACGAAATTAAGTGCGCGGATGCATTCCGAATGTTGACTGTGGCATACGGAGCAGCTACCTTGGACCGAAGCAACGTTTATCGGTGGTACAAAATGTTCTCAGAAGGCGGAGAAGAAAGGCCGAAAAGAACAAAAATTGGCTTTTGCACCACGATAACGCCCTTGCTCACAGTATTTCCCAGATCTGGCCCCTGTGACTTTTTCTTGTTCCCTATACTGAAGAGGCCCATGAAAGGACGACTTTACGCTACGCTTGACGAGATAAAGACGGCATCGAAGGAGGAGCTGAACAAGATAAAAAAAAAAGATTTGTTGAAGTGCTTCGAAGATGGGAAAAACCGTTGGCACAAGTGTATTATATCTCATGGGGATTACTTTGAAGGGGACAAAATAGATATTCATGAATACAAAAATAATGTTTGAAAAAACACCAAATTCGCGATACTTTTTGAACACACCTCGTACATATCTCTGGGTTATGCCTTAATTAAGACTACTTTCCGGAGACCGCGTACACGGGGATAAGGTAAGGTTTAAAGAATAAGATGTTTTGATCGAGAGAAATAAAAAAATCAAATTTCATAAGAGAAAAAAAATATTACAAAATTATTATCCTTTCAGGGTATTTTAATTTTATCCAGAAGTTTGCAACGCAGCGAAGGAAGCATCCCCGACCCCATAAAGTATATATATTCTTGATCAGCATCACCCGCCGAGTCAATTTAGCCATGTCCGTCTGTCCGTCTGTCTGTCTGTCCGTCTGTCTGTCTGTCCGTTGCTACGCAAACTAGTCTCTCAGTTTTTTTAGCTATCTGAATGAAACTTTGCAGATAATCTTCTATCTATTGCAGTTACTATATATGTAGGAATGATCGGAAAATTAATGGAAAAAAATTATAACTTCCCTGTTATTTAACCTATTTTTAAAAATTTCGAGATATAGCTGTTGTTTACGGTTTTAGAATTATGGTTTTAATTTTATTAAGATCGGACAACTATACCATATAGCTGCCATGATATAATTATAATTGTATCGTGATAGCTGCCATAGAAACGATCGCTTGATTTATATAAATAAGTAAATAGCGCTGATAATTCCTGGTAATAACTTTCTTTTGGGGATCGTTTTTACACTTGGCTCTACACTATAAAATTAACTAACTAAACCTATTAATATTAACAATTATAATAAATAATAAAAATATTAAAAAGTGTTTCAAAATTTTCCCTATATTTAAGATTCTTTATCAGGTACCTATAGTTTTTTATTTTATTTTCACATTTTAAATTATTAAATATAGTTTAAGTTTACTTACTTTATTTGAGAGATCCAAAGCAAAATCTGCATATGAGAGTACCTTTCTGTTAGTTAAAAAAACCACTATGGACACACAAACATAATCTATCACACGATAGCCCAGCTTCCCCCCCTGTTACAATTGAAAGCTAATTCTGTACGAAAGCCGAGGCAGTTGCAGGCCATTCCTTACAGCCATCCATCTAGCCATCTAGCCGTCTCCGGGGTCAGCATTCGACTAAGAAAGCAAGTCGAGAAGAGCCGACATTCACATCCACATCTACTTGTTGCTCGCTGCAATGATTTTGCCACTTCATACATCAACCATCATCAGCAAAGAATGAGAGGGGACGGGATGGGACTCCTGCATTCATCCATTGTTCCCGTCGCCAGCCGCCCCATGTGACATTTTGCTGCATAATTGAATTCTTATTCTCTCTTTTCCCGGGCTCACTCAATCAAGACACAATGCCCCGAGACCAAGTCCAAGTTGAGCTCCAACTTCGGCTCCGACTCCGGCTCCAGCCCCGCTTCCACCGTCATCTGCAGGCCAAGTTCCAGTTCAAATGCCGCGCTGTGAGATCTTCTGAGTTATGGCATCTTTACACCTGCCCCTGGGCACGGTTCACTTTGAAGGAGATTGAGATGGAATAAGACTAGGGTAACACCAGCAAACACCATTAGATTGCCGGCGATAAAGACGAAGACAGTGGCAGTAGAGGTTCCAGGCAATGGAGATCGCGCCTTGGCATTTTCCTGAAATAATGACGTGTTGAGAAGGGCATCTTGATTTCAAATTAGTTTATAATTATGATTTTGCCACGACTGCAACTTGTTTTTTTCTCATTCTCTCCACTCTTTCTCTTCCTCGAAATTGCTGTTTAATTGGAAAGTAATTTGCACGATATCGGAAGCTCCAACAAATCGGTAGAAATCTCCGGACCGGTCGCGGTCCAACTGCATGCCATAATTTTCAGACTTCTCCATCTCCCCCCTTTGAGTGCTTGGCTCAAATCTTCATTGGTGCGCATATTTTAGCACCAGAACAGGCATGAATACACAATTTTGAAAAAATAAAAACCACACGCCTCTCGGGCATTTGCAATTAACTATCAAATGCTAATTTCCTGTATTATACAGCGAAGCAAATAAATGTGTTTTTCTTTGTAAGTCAGGTTTTTTGAGGGTTATGGCGCTCATTTCTAAATAAACATCAGAGAGAAACTATTAATCAGAAAATCACCTGTCAAAATGTGTAAAAACTACAAACCGCCACGAGGTAAAAAATTTGTGTTGTGACTAATAGTTTGGTAGCTCTAAAAATTTTGTATGAGTTTTGTTTAACACACTAAAATAAAACTTACTACTACAATTTTAATTCTTAGATGCTAACAATGTTATTATTTCTACAAGACTATTCGAGGCATATACTTTGTAGATTTGTATAAAGAATAAGTTAATCAAACGTTTTTGTTCAAACTGAAATGTATGTTATTTAAGTGAATTTTGTAATTTCATTTTGCTGCTTATTGGCGTACTTCTTCAGGCTTAGCTTGTCTGCTCTTTGTTTCTCACTTTGAAGCCGTGGCATGTCTTAGGCGATACGTATTTTTTCTCTTTCGGTCTCTCTGTTTTTGTTTACCTGTTGTTGTTTTTGGTGTGCGGTCAAGGTGATCGAGCTAAGCTGAGGTGTAGTCGAGTCAACTCGAAATTGAATCGGAATCCACAGGCAGGTGGGGAGCAAGTAGAAGTTTCAGTTTTATGTTCTCCTCTGTTTGTTTTTGGCATCGCGTCTAAATAAATCATTTCAAATACATTCCATTTATTTGGCAGTTTAGAATTTGGTTGCTTTTTCGTCTCCGACGATTTCTTGTGCGTAAATCTGAGGTCTGAGGCTTTTTGTTTGTTTCTTGGAAGCAGCTTTTGGAAAACAATGGAGGTTCCGTAGATCTTTCGAGCTGATCTCAGACACGAGACATTCGGACTGAGCTTCTACATAGGGTAACACGAGCAAATCCAACAAAAAATTGGCAATTATAATCCCAAAAATACACAAAATGAATAAGGCACAGGCTCCCAGTAAACGGCAAAGGCAAAAACATTTATTTACGTGTATAACCATTAATTTAGGCAACTACAATCTCGGCTACAACCTGTGTGTTACATTACGTAGGTGGACATGATAATTTTGCTTTGCTGAGCAGACACCCTGAACACATAGCCCCTATCCCTCCCAGAAGACAATAAAAAATCTTAAGCCGCGCCTTGAAAAAAAAAAATTAAACACTGCGGCCCCAAGGGGAATTTCAGCAAAGTAAAATAAATTTGTTGCTTTGCTGTCCAAAAAAAGCGCGAACTCAGTCTGCAATTACTTTAAATATGTGGCGGCTGCAATGCAAATGAAGAGTGATGGGAAGGGTGGGGTTATCGAAAATGACGGCGCTATATTAAAGTGGCCATTCATAAATAAATCTGCCCTTTTTTTAATTTTAATATAAAAACAAGGTATTTTATAATTAGCAAATTAATATAACTTACACTTAAGAACCAAAAAATGTAATTAATGTTCAAGTTATGTGTAATGGAATTCGAAACTTAAAAGAGCTTTCCTGAAAAGTGTAATTTTAAAGTCCGTGTGACACATTTACTCAAAATATACTCGACCAATGTTTTTGAAATTTGCACAGCACTTCTTTTATTTTTATACCCGGTACCCATAGGGTACAAGGGTATTATAAGTTAGTGCCAACCGAGAATGTATGTAACAGGCAGAAGGAGAAATCTCCGACCCTATAAAGTATATATATTCTTGATCAGCGTCACCAGCCGAGTCGATTTAGCCATGTCCGTCTGTCCGTCTGTCTGTCCGTGTGAAACAACAGATCTCAAAGACTATAAGAGCTAGAGTTACCAAATTTGGTGACAACATTGGAATCTGTTGCACGCAGATCAAGTTTGTTTTAAAATTTGGCCACGCCCACTTGCGCCCTCATAAATCATAAAAAACGTTATTAAGCTATACTCGTTATTTTCGGGTTAAAGTTAATAGATAAAATAAATAAATAAAATAAAATGGACGTTTCCTGAGAATTTCAGTAAAATCGGATGATAAACATGGGAGATATTAGCAATAAGTTTAGAATTTAAACACACCGCCCTAAAGCACTGCTGTTGCAATCTGTAGCCGACAGGTGGCGCATTCGAGCCTTGGCCGCGCGATATAATGGCGCCTCTGCAGAAGAATATAGCAAGAAATGCATAATTCATTTTTTGACGCCGATCGAGCGGGCTTTTATGTGTTCCTATAAAATGTATCATTCATATTTAAGTATGACATTATATTGTTTAGGTCGGCTAGTAGACTATTATAATGTATGGACAATTTTAAATTGCCTTTTAGTGTGAAGTGCAAACGTTTAGGTACCGGGTATCTCACAGTCGAGCACAGTCGACTGTAGCTTTCTTACTTGTTATTATTCTGACAGTAATAAAATGCCCCTTTCATTAGGAAGAAAATTTGTTCAGCTCGAGCTGTTTAATATAACGAAAGCCGTCTTAGGAACTTAAAACAGCGATTTGATCCAGAAATACAAATAAACAAACAAACAGACAAACAGAAAAAGGTTTCAGTTGGAAATGGCCGACTTATTCTTGTTTGTTGAATATTTTTTGGACGGAGTATCGGATCGAGATGATTAAGATGTGGTTAAACGCGTTACGAAATCTAGAATATGACAAAAAAAAATACATTTTTCTGTACCGTAAGCCCAATTTAAATAGAATTTCTATTCCACTTTCACCCCCATTTATCCTGAACTAATTGATTTCAAAAGGTCAAAATATTCACAACCTTTCCTAAAACCATAATTTTTAATTGGTATATCGCTTATTACGATCGGACAATTGTAAGCTGATTATCAATTCTACGTGTATATACACTGATAGAAAAAATAAAATCTCCTCTTAAGATTTTATCAAATAAAAACACCTCTTAACGAGGTTAGATTAAAGTGACGATGGCACACTCAACACAAAAAATTTCTGATATCAAATTTTGTGACGATTAATAGTTATTTAAACAAAAATATTTAAAAAGTTTTTAATTAGTTTCAAAATCGGCACGCTGCCTATTTTGCCTTTTTAAATTTTTCAGCTAAGTGCCGATTTTGAAACTAATTAAAAACTTTTTAAATATTTTTGTTTAAATAACTATTAATCGTCACAAAATTTGATATCAGAAATTTTTTGTGTTGAGTGTGCCATCGTCACTTTAATCTAACCTCGTTAAGAGGTGTTTTTATTTGATATCAGAAGTTTTTTAAATGACTTATGTATGTACATACATAGGTCTTCCATTGTTTTTATAAGTTTTTGTTTGAAACTCAAATGGGAAAAATTAACAAACAAAATTCATATAAGAAGTTAGCTATATGGGAGCATTGCTACTAATTTTGATGAGAAAGCAAATTTTCGGAGATATGTGTTGTACCCCGAAATATCTCAAGGGATATACGGCCGGAAGTTACTATAAAAATCAAGAAAGCTATTTAAAAAAAATTTTTAATCTAAAAAAAAAATAATTTGTATTCTAAATTCTTAATTATAATATTTAGAACATTTTTGTCAGGGCAAAGTAATTATCATATCAAAATACTTTTCCAACGACATATAGCACGTTTCTGTAACTTTAGTCGTTCAGAAGTTATGGGCGCGAGAAATTTCCATTTTTCCCGCCAAAGTAGTGGAAAAAGCAAAAATTAGATTAAAATAATAAAAAAAAAAATCAAACGATTTCTTTTAAATTTAAATGATATTAAATTTTTTTTGATGGCTTTAAATTTTATTGCATTGTACACGTCTCTAAATGACTCTACATGAGTTTTTACATAAATGTATGTATAGTGCATGTAAAAGGTTAGGTATATGGGATCTTTGCTACTAATTTTAATAAGTAATATCTCGAGAAAGCGAATTTTCCCAGATATGTGTTATATACCAAAAGTTGAGCCATCTCAAGGGCTATCTGGCCTTGAGTGAATATCAAAATCGTTAGAGCCATTTTTAAGAAAACTTCAAAAACTTAAAAAAAAAAATTAATTTTAATTATAAATTCTTAAATATTATATTTATATAAATTATGTCAAGGCAAAGCTATTATCATTTCAAAATACCTTTCAAACGACATAAAGCACGATTCTGTAGCTTTAGTCGTTTAGAAGTTATGGGCGCGGGAAATCTGGCTTTTCTAGCTGTTTTCCCGCCAAACTAGCGGGAAACCCAAAAAGTCGTAGAACAAAAATTATTTAGCTCGAGCTGATTAATAAAACAAAAGTGGTTCCAGGACTTTAAAACAAAAAATACCACAGACAAACAGACAAACAGACAAACAAACAAACAAACAAACAGACAAACAACAGGACAAACGTTTTCATTTCGGAAAGGCCGTTGAAATCTTGTTTATTGAATATCTTTTGAACGGAGTATCGGATCAGGACGATCGAGGTGTCATTCGACGCGTATTTAAAGCTAGATCACAACAACCTTAAAAATTTGGGGGTTTTTGCTCAACCGGCCCCAATTGCTCCAATTTTCAAAATTGTCAATTTCGCACTTTCACTCTCATTTCTCCTAAAGTTATCAGTTTTTGAAAAATCTTAGTATGCAGTTTCAAAGAGGTTTACAATACCTTTCGATCAAGATATAAATGGTTCTGATCGGACTATCGTAGCAGATTTTCAATTCTACGGCTGTATATAGTAGTCTCCTTGCGCACCACAGTCTCGGTGCTCATCGTCACTACGTGGACTGCCGTCCACAGTGATGCATTCTTAAATTCAATCCTAATCTAAGGCCAAAAATTCAAAAAATAAGATTTATCAGGTTATTTTCATGAACAAATTGAACTTAATTTAAGATCTTCCCCAATCTTCAAATGGACGCTTAAATTATACCGAAAATTCTTAAAATGGGGATTTTCAATATCTTTTTTTACTACCTTCACATCCCAACTGGTTCTCTCAACTGCTGACTACTTGTATAATAGTGACTAATTCGGGGTGAACAAGTGTCTTTACGGGTCAACAGATTCCAATGTTGTCACCAAATTTGGTAGCTCTAGCTCTTATAGTCTCTGAGAACTGTTGTTTCACACGGACAGACAGACGGACATGGCTAGATCGACTCGGCTGGTGATGCTGATCAAGAATATATATACTTTATAGGGTCGGAGACATCTCCGTCTGCCTGTTACATACATTTTCGGTTGGCACTAACTTATAATATCCTTGTACCTTGTGGGTACCGGGTATAAAAATATAAACATTTTGTTAAAGCGCAATAATCAATTTTTAATTTATAATTTAAAATAATCCAAATATAATGTTGTTATGGGAATAATAAATATAGAAATAGATGGTAAGCAGCAGACTTAAAATTAAGGCAAATATGAAAACGTCCCATACAGCAATATATAAGTTCATGTGCTATTCATGCTGGTAATATATCTACCATAAATCAAATGCTTTCTGTGATACACTTATATATAGAGCTCCAAGAAATTGTCAAAACTCTTGTCAACGTTTTTCAGCCTAAGCACTTAGCAATGCTGCCGGCAACGAACCCAGGAAAAATGAATTTTTAATAAGCATTGCGATTCCGCATGCTGTGACGACGGCAATGGGTGGGTGTACTGGAACTACCCAACCACTGAGCCACCCAACGCTTCATTCGCGAGCCAGTCACCCACAATTTGCGATGTTTATGTTTTGTCTTCGATTTGTTTTCTGCCTGCCACAGTTCGTGCCGCGCGCTGCCTCAAGCTCGGTATCTGGCGAGCTAGCGACACACGCGGTAAATGGGCGAGCTTGGCTCGGCAACATCATGAACGTTGGTGGGTGAAAGAACGGGCCCACAGATATGCCCGAATCAGATATGTGTTTGGTGAGTATCTGCGTCTGTGGCATTTTTGGCTTGGCGATATGCGTGCAATTTATCAACTCAAAAAATATTTAGGTGTTCGCCATATTTGAGCACGTCTTGCATAATTTGTACCTTTGTACTTTTAATTAAAGATATTTTAGATATATTTCTTGTTTGGCCATATTCGGTTCGGGTAGCGATTGCCATTGTTGAGTGTGGCATGCCAGAACAAAACACAACAAAGGCAGCAAGAAAATTGCGGCCCTAATTTGTCTTTTCCCCCAAAAGCCGAAATCATTTATCATGCTCGCCGCTAATAGGTAATTTCGGGGCATCTAGTCGCTGTTGAAATTTTAAATAATAATATTTTTCGAAAGCAAATATTTAACCCCAAAACACGAAACAAAAGGGAACAACACGATTTCTTTTTGCACAATTATGAATCATTTACGATAAGAACTTTAGCTTTGTCTTTACGAGTTGAGTTGATGATGCTACTGATGATGCTAATGATGCCGAAGATGGGTTTTGGCTTACACATTCATATGGTGATTAGCTAGTTCTCTGGCACTTTTGCCTTGGGGGCTTTAAACACGTACTCGGCGTTTTCACAACTTGTTTCTACGATTCTTTTCGCGTTCTCATTCCAGGTATGTATAAAAATGGAAAAGCATAAAATATTCTACGTTTAACCAACCTCAAAACCGAACTGTATGAATAGAGTAAGTAAAAAATTTACCTGGACTCAAACGTGTTGATTTAAAACTTTTAGCTCTAAAACATTCAATTAAAAATAGTGCCGATAACTAGAAAAAAACGTATTGAAAATTTTTAGAATTGTTATTAGTATATTAATATTTTTTCAAACTTATTGTAAAGAAAATATACAGAACCCGTCAAAGGCTTCCTGACTTAAGCTCGTGAGTGCTAAAGATCTTATTCCCTATAATTTAATACTAAGAGATACCAAGAGTCTCTTGCTGTTAATGTATTTATTCGTAAATGTTTTAATATGGCCAATCATTAGCCCTATTTATATTCAGTTAACAATGAAAACAAAAATTTAGGACAGGCGAAGTCAAAGCCAATATAATTTATTCGTATATTCGTATAATTTATAACAGGTAATGATTTTATTAGGCAATTTAAAAAGTCAACCATAAAATTAACAAACAAAGGAAATTTATTTAGAAAACAAAATGAAAATATTTATTTTATGTACTGTATTTTCTTTAAATTTTGTACAGTTATTGTTTCACAAAACCTGATCAATTATAATTCAATTAACTGAAGCTTCCATACGACGTAATCTCCCATTTAACATCGCACAGTGGGGTATTGGACCCCAAAAGTGGCGATCAAATCAGGTGGGCATATTTTTAATGAAGACATTTTTTATCTGTTAGATATGATAAAACTAAGTAAAAAAATAATATTTGTTCTTAAGTTAAAGTTTTTTTTAATTTTTAAAATTAAAATTAATTTGTTTAAATTTGTTTTGGTATGCATTTTTTTATTTTTAAGAATTTTTAAATTTTTTTTGTAAGAAGTTTCAAATTATTTTTGATTTTGAGAAAAAGTTTGATTAAAATCGGACTACTATATCTTATAGCTGCCATATAAAACATAGTTAAATGTATTATATATTTTACTAAAAATGCCCATTTTTTTTAAAACTATTTACTGTAATTTATATATAATTACAGACCTAAAAATCTCCCAACATTTTATTAACATCGACTTACTAAGTTTTTTAAAAACTCGAAAAATGTTCAGTAAGAATTCTAAAAAAATAAAAAACTGATTTTCATTTGGTATTTTTGGTCTTACTCATTGATTAAAAAAAAAAATGTATTTTTACGTAAGATGTTATTTTTTTAATTTCGGTTTTTTTTTTTAAATCGTTGTCTGTTCAATCTTCACTAAATGAGTCGCTATTTGTTGAAGAAGTCTCATGGGCGCCAGTACTGATCTCGGCGGGTTTTAGAAACAGCGCAACACCCGCGCTTGTGGTGTGCGCGCTATCAGTATATTCACTAAAATTGTGTGAATGAGGCAGTAAAGCTGAATATCTAGGGAATAACACCTCATTTAAATTATCGCACAGAACCGCGTGGCGCATAACTTTTTCTCTACCTAAAGTTAAAAAATGTGGAATTCTTAGCACATTTGTTGTATTTGGTATAGTTTTAATTATAAAATTGAAAATAATAATGTTAAAAAAATATTTTAAAAATAGTTAAATATATTATCTTATATATTGCATAACTTTTTTGGCGTATATTTTCGATAAAATCAATTTTTGAATTAATCGCCACTTTTCGGGTCCAATACCCCACTGTGCATCGGTTTGAGCATTCCGCAAATAATAACTTCAGTTCTGCGACGTGTTTACTTTATCGCCGTGTTATTAGTTATTAACCTACTTCCGCCAAAAAAGAAAAATATAAATTAATTTTCTTTGCCACTTTCGAAACACAACAGAAAAGTAATTTGCAGAACCTAGAAAAATCTAATAAATCATCAAAGCGAATTGGGCTAATGTCGTCGCTTCATTAGCTGAACTTCGTGTGAAAGCCAGTCAGTCATTCCGTCAAAACCTGTATATGCTTTTACACAAATTAAGTAATTTTTTTGAAGTAATCAAATTATTTTGCATTTAACATGATTATTTCTAGGCCCGACGACGACAAACCTAATTGAGGTTGAGTCTAACATCGAAATTCCAAGTCCTACTCACTTTTGAGGCGTTAGGTGGGCTTGGCCTTTGACTTGATATGGTCGTACATACGACGAATACTCACACACTCGATACTTTTCATTGAGTTTCATTCATTTTCATTTGGGTTGACAAATGTGGCAGTAACCACTACTTGTGTCTGTATGACAAATGTGTGTGTGGCCCACTTTATTTCCATTCAATTCGCTTAGATAGATTTTTATGGTCTGTGGGGGCTTGTTAAGGCAATATGAAAAGTAACGGAATTCAACAACCACATAAAAATCCACTAACGAGATCGAAAACATTGCACTGTTTTAAAAAGACTCTAAAAAATAAAGTATAGACTGTTTTTTAGTGCACTGCCAAGGTTTTTCGCTTACATATCGTCATATGTACATTTCAAGAAAAAATAAATTAATTATATAATAAAATTATTTGTCTTTAACTAGGTAATTTTATTTAAGAAGTCTAGTTGTTGCAATGAAATAAGTTTTTGCCAGTATCTGAAAACTTACAGAAGAGAAGTACTAAATTAATTACAGGATTCAAAGGATTTAAATTTAATATATTTATATTATTTTATCGAAATGATTTTTCCACTTCACACGTTTTAAATACTTCCTGAATATCTTTTTCCGTGAAATATTCAAGTTACCAAATGGAATATATATTTAATTAATGTTAAATAAGGTTTGTTATGTATATGCATTTGAAATTTTAACAGTTTTGTATTTTGTACTTTACCTAAACCTGAAAAATATTCAATTCTCTTTGTTTTTTGCGTTCATTTTTTAATTGCGCATTGGAGAAGTTGTGTCTTTCAATTTATATTTGGTTTTGTATCGATCCGTTGACAAGGTCTAGGTGCAGCCGGTCCGCTGAGATGGAGAAGTTGGACAATTGATTTGAATATGAATTGAAATGCGTGTGTACATTTTGTCAGTCATTTTCGATTTCTTGCACGCGCCGGTCGGCGAACAAAAAGTCATTGGAAATGTGACTCAAGTAAATGCGAATGAGTGTGAATGAGTACTCGTAACACGGTTCATGGCGCAATCTTCAGCAAATTCAAATGACTGACAACCCAGGGGCAAGGTAATAGAATGACCTGTACTCTTGTGAGCGTATATATCGGATACAAAAAAATACACTCGTTTCGCAGTTAAAAAATAGAAAACTCTAAGGAGTGCTGCAATGATTTTCCAATCAAATCGGTAAAGAAGAAACTATCAACTTCCTCTCGAAATTTTCTTTTCTGTGTGTTTTCGTGCCAATTATAAGCCCCCGTCTCGCTCTCTCCTTCGCTTTATATATCAATATTCATCTGGGAAGTGTGTAAGAAAATCAATTTGCTCAAAGTTTGCGTAAATTATTTTGATTTGATTTGTGAAATTTTCAAGATTCCCTTCAAGTTCCAGCCATAAAGCCAGGTACCGTTCATGTTGTTGGCGCCCTTTTCTTGGCAATTTTAGCCCAGTCCTCTTCTGCGTCTTCTCCTTCTTCCTCCTGCACCTCTTGAGTTTCCTCGTCTTCTCGGCGATCATCATCGACATCGATGTCGATGGTAAATGTGGATGTAGATGCCTCGAACGTGTGGTGTGAGTGAAGTAATCGGCCCGTTGGGTTCTCTGTCCTTTCCACTCCCGTTCCAAGATCCCCCACCCATCTGACCCCTCTATCTTTCTCGCTCTCTTTCTTTCCTCCCGCTCCTACACAGGAGAAAAAAGATTAATTTAATACGTATGTATAAGCTAGACAGTATGTACAAATTACTAAAAGGAGAACATAAATAAGTAAATAAACTCCATTAATTTAGCTATAAAATATTGTGTCTGACTTCATTTGTTTTCTATGCATAATATACTCTTACTAACTGGATCCGCATTAATTTTAGTTTGTTTATATCCCTTATGCAATGGAACACAAAAAGCTAAGATTACTTAAAAGCCATTTATAATATTTATCACGGGATATTTTATTTACATAAATATAGTTTATTAAGATCGAAAGAAATTATAGTTGAAAAAATATGTATTATATGTAAATATGAAACACGATCAATCTGATCAATCATTAATTTTTTCTGTGTACAGCCACTTTTGTTATAGCTCTTTTTCTTCTTCTTTGAGAAGGTTGTTGAACTTGTCCGTGTGTGTGTCTCGTGTGTTTGTGTGTTCTGCTTCTGTCTCTGGTGTTGTTATTGTTGTTTTTGTTGTTGTTCCCTCAATCAGTTGCTGCCGTACTCGTCTGTTCGGCTTCTATCTCTCTCACTCAGCACATTGAGTTCTATTATAGAAAATAATACTATTATTATGTAGTCGACTTTCCTGTGGGTACTTTTTACTTCCCAAATTGTTTTGGTCTTCTGCTGTTCTTATTTTGAGGTATTTTTACTGTTATTACACGCAGATTTTGTTTTTCTTATGCTAATTTTTATGATTACATACTTCTTGAGTTAATATTCCAGCATCTGTATTCAACCCTTCCTATGGTTCTTATACCAATACACTTTTCCATACAAAAGTAAAATGTAACATTTTTTAAAATTGCCCCAACAAACACGAAAACTTGATTATATTCTGCATTTTAGGAGCTGTTCCCAGCAGTGCTGCCAATTTATTCTTTTTCCGGATCAAACAAAAACACCTCTTTGCGAGGTAAGATAAGGGTAACGATCGCACACTCAACTCCAAAATGTTCTGATACCCAATACTGTGACGATTAATAGTTATTACAAAAAATTAATAATAATAAATTATTTAATTTAATTTAATTTCGAGTTTAAGAGATTTTGTTAACTTTGACACCCTTAGACTTGTTCGGATTTTATTAGTTTTTTTATGATTCCATGAAGATTAACCGAATTTCGACTAAATTGGAACGCTGTATCTTCGGGCTTTCGAGAAAACAATGACGAACGATCTTAAAGATCAATCTCTAAAGATTGATTATGATAAACGGCTCAAGTGCATTTTTAGTGGAACTTCCAGCCCAAATACCTTAAGCGGGCATTTTCCAATGCCTCTTTGAAACTATAACTCCGAGCATCTTTAAAAATAAATTTTATAAAAATAACGTAGGGTACCATTAAAAAAAAAAAAAAATTAGTTCGAAACTACGGTTTGAGACTTTACTGACCATCTGAGCTGAGTGTAAGTGCGATCGAGATGGAAATATAATAACGCTCGTGTACATACATATATCATCCGATTGTACTCAAATTTTAAGAGTCCACAAAAATGTATTTCCCGAATAGCTTTCATGATTTTTGGCAAAAAAAAAAAACTAGATGCGCATCGAAAGGAATATAATGTTGTCTTAAATTTGGTAGCTCTAGCATGCCTAGATAGACTCGCCTGGATGTACATCGTCTGCAATGCCACATTCTGCCAGTTAAAACTAAATGGCTTCTTGGAGGTTTTGGCACAATAGTTATTAAAACGAAGGCGCAGGCAGGAAACTGCCAAAATTGTTCACAAATTTATCCCCCAAGTTACAGTTATTAGTGTTTACACTTTAAATAAAGTAACTTCTTGTTTTCGTATTCCAATTTCCAATTTCCATTCCTTAACTTTAATATTTATTTTCCCACAATGTCTGACCGGGCTTATCGACTCCGGTCTTTCAATTAGAGCGCATTTACATAAGTCATAAAAACCAAATTAATTGAATTGAATTCAAATTGACAGCAACGAGTCAAATAGATACGGACCCCTTGATACATCTAGAAACTCTCGTCGGGACTGGAGTCTTATCAATTGATCCCCGTCTATTAAATGACCTCTCCCCAGACAATTCAGAACTATCAACAGTTGGATGAGTTCTTAAATTTTGTTGCCACAATAGACGCTAGACTTTGTTTGGCGTTGGCGTTAAAATTATTTCTGTTTCTGTTTTTGTTTTGGTTTTCGTTCGATGCCGTTTTTGGGTCACTAAAAACGCTGACCTTTTTGTTTGTGCCCGATCAGGGCTCAGAATGCCGACCAGAACGGCGCTAACAGGTTTTACCCGAACATGTGAAGCAATTAATTTCAAAATGTGCTGCTCTTAGAATAGAACCTTGGGGAATGCTTTCCTATTTGTGAAACGCTGCACTGTGGGGTGACAAAGGTTATTTTTTGGAGATTTCCAAAATTGCAAAAAAAAATTATTATAAAAACAATAATTTTCTTTAATAACCTACTGGAACTTTTACAGAACAGCTGCATCTTCTGGGTTTATTGGTTATTCGTAGTTGTTTTTGAAGCACACGTTGGCCTCTGTTACCCCACTGTGCGACGCCCATGCACGAAAGTGTTGAGTCGAGAAGAGCGTGAAATTACTTTTTATTCCCTAGTTACGGTATAATGGTTGGCTTTCCAATTAAGAATTAATGGTTGAAAAGTATTCAGTTAATTGATTTAAAATGTCCAGAACTTAAATAGGATTTTTTAAAGGGTCTTCACCATGCTCAAATTGGTTTACTGTATTAGAATAAAATAATTTGATGTACTTCTTTACTAAAAAGCAAATTTTTTTAAATATATTCCTCCGGTTTTCAAAACAAATGCCTTAACACTGGCATTAACTGTTTAATGATCACTCACTGCATTTTATGCGCCTTACCCCGTGATCAGCCAAGAGAAGGCTCATTGAACCCACCCTAATCATTACATCAAAATATACAAGCTCTGCGCGACTGGTACCTGGAGCCTCATAGCTGCCCAGCTGGTCTGGCTGGGTCTCCAGCGTCCAGTTCAGTACATATGTATCTGCGGACCGCCAATTGACACAACAAAACGGAGAAATACCCAGCTCAGGCACCAAAATGGCAGCCAAAAGGTTCCCACAGTGTCCACATGCCAGGGAGACGAACGGACGGACACTGACATTTTGCTTTTTAGCAATAAATAATTTATGAATTTTACCCATATACATATATAAATATACATTTTCCAGCCAAAAAAATTTAAAAAAAAAATAATACAACATATTTTTGCAACGCCCAAGAAATTAACAGCAATTGACAGTTGCAATTTGATTTATTAGCTTTGTCTGGCAGCAGGCAAAAATACAGCTAGCTGGGCTGAAAGAGATGAAGACAAAAGTAATGATTTATGGGCACGATCGGTAAAACGTGTCGAAAGGAAGGGCCGAGCAAGTGGCTAGAGTTGAGGGGCTTGGGCCCCGAATCCGTCTCCGCTGCACACGTGGCTAAAATAGAGCGGGAGTTTTGACCCATTCCCATTTCGTAAACACAAGGCATGTATAATAATGGAAGAAATACAACAAAATAAACACATTTAACTGTAAAGCTCATTGAGAACGCATAGAGCTCGTCCCCCATTTCATACTTTGTTGAGTTCCCTTCCCTCTTACCTGCCTATTTCCGTTTCAGACTGTCTTTGACAGTTAGGCCTCTCAGTGGTAAGTGTTAAGCAATAATAACGATGGAAGAAAGCTGAAAAGTGAAGAGCGTCTCCGTTTTTTTCCCTTTCCATATGATTGTATTCTTTTCCCCAACTATTTGGCCGGCAAATCGGACAGGCGAGGGGAATTTGAAAATTTAAAATCAAGTCAATAAAAAAAATAATTATATCCACTTGGTGGTACAAACAGCCTTTGCATTTTATTTTTACAGATGCGTTTACAAAATCTTAAATAAAGTATACAAAATGTAAACTTTAAAGCTTTTATGTTATGCTTTAAAGTTCTGATTTCCAGGCCCTTAGAGATACCTATATTTATTTACAAGTATTCATTATATTTAAATAGAGTAATTCAACTTGCACCGAATTAATTTCAACGGTTTAATGACCTCTTCACCACAGAAAACCGCAATCATTTCTTTCAATTCCCTATGTTAATTTCACACTATTTTTTAGAAAAAAAAATGCCATTGTCCATCGCAAAAAGTTCCCGAAAGTCATAGTTTCATTGTTAGCGCTTGCTTTCTTGCTCAGCAAATCGAAACGAGCTAACAAGTGTGACATTGGCCATTTGTTAACTAATTTGTCAGAACAACCGGGCGAGCCTAGCAACCGCCGTAGCTTCTATTGTTTCATCTTTAATCTACTGAAGACCCCATGACAATAAAGAAGAAGGGGAGATAGTTATGTAACTTTGGAAAATTGTCAACGCCCCTTGTCTCGCTCTTTTTAATGCTTATTTGATTTTTCGGATAGTAAAAACAAGGCCCTTTGCGTTAGTTCCCCGCCTTGTAAATTATTTTCTTACGTTTATTTTCCACTTCATTAATTCGCACTATGACTGACTTTGCCTTGGCCAACTCTTGCGGTCATGCCTAATGTTATGTAATTTCCTCGAAATTGTAACTACTTTACTTTGTATTCGAATGTTTTCTTTCTTTACCCTATTTTTCTTTATATCTGCATTTGCTTATCGTTCAACTTTTGCCTATGCTATGCTTACGAATGCGTTTTGCCTTGGACTCAGCTCGAGCTGGGTTTTATTATACCCTTGCAGAGGGTATTATAATTTTGACCAGATGTTTGCAACGCAGTGAAGGAGGCATCTCCAACCCCATAAAGTATATATATTCTTGATCAGCATCACCAGCCGAGTCGATCTAGCCATGTCCGTCTGTCTGTCTGTCCGTCTGTCGGTTCCTACGCGAACTAGTCTCTCAGTTTTTGAGCTATCGAGCTGAAATTTTCAGCATAGTCTTATTTTTTTACCACGCAGTATATATGTCGGAACGACCGAAATCGGACAGCTATATCCTATAGCTGCTATAGGAATGATGGCGAAATTAATGTAAACAAAATTTTAACTTCTCTGTTTTTCAACGTATTTCTATCAATTTTGAGATATAGCAGTTTTTTATGCTTCTAGAATTACGGTTTTAATTTCATTAAGATCGGACCACTATATCATATAGCTGCTATAGAAGCGATCGGTCGATTTATATGAAAATGTAAAATTCTGCATGTAAAATGTAAAATGTACAAAATTCGATGTTTTTTCAACATTACTAAAATGGTTCGATTTTCAATGATCCAATTGCAGACTTCAAGGGTATACCAACTTCGGTTTACCGAAGTTACCTTTCTTTCTCGTTTCGTGAGTGTTTTTGTCGATGTTGTTTGGCTTTGCCATTACTGGCATTATAATCAAAGGCAATTGTATTTACGAATGCCTTGCCCCAGTGCGTCGATGAGGATGGTGATTCTTCGTCCACACATCCGGTCAAAGCCCAGGTCTGCATATTCTACTGGCATTGGATCCTCGTTTAGACTTGAAGGTAGTCAGTTTGGTTGCAATTCGGAATCGGTGTAGTTCTTAATGGGGAAATCAGGTAAAAGGGTGAATGTAATCTATAAATGGTGAAATCTACATGCTAAATTTAGCAGCCTAAAGTATCTTGCTGAGATGCCAAAATAGGTTCTTTGTTTAAATACAATCAAGATAATCAATCCAATTAATTAGTTTTTTACATTCTGAATGCTAATAGAAATGAAATAGATCAAATCTCTTTGTTGCCCCTTCGCTTTCTTTTTTAGAACCCTAATATCTGGAATCTATTAGATCTCATTACCTCTCTTCTATAACCAAAATCATTTTCTAAGCTTTCTTCCGCTATCAAAAATCTTTATACACTGTTTTCATTTACCAGTGATCAATCAATCATTTAACTTTGTTTTCAGTCCGAGTTTTATCAAACAAAAGCTGTGCTCTTATTTCACGATCTCTTAGCACGATTGAAAGTGTGTCATGGCGGGTGTAATGAGGAGCCCCCAACTGTCCAATTATTTTTTATCCGCAGATATGTAGATGTGGATTTAACCGTGACCCATTTATGGAGGAACACCCACTGGTCTCTTTAAGCCGCGGCTCTCAAGCTTTTGAAGATTTGTTGCTATTTGGCTGGTCTTTAAGCTTTTACTTTTGGTTTCAATGGGGCTGAAGTTTTGCCTGGAAAACTACCTGCAAAGGCAGTAAACAACTGTTACCATATTCAATTTCTCATTTCCCGAGTCGCCATGTATGGGCCAACTAATGCATTACTAATTAGATTTTTCGGGCCGAGCCTTTCGCCAATAGTTTTGCTGCTGCACTTTCACATGTGTGCAATTGAAATATTGACTTTATTGTCTCAAGTGGCCATAATAAATAATCGTTGGATGTAAAACAACATTTACCATTGTTGGCAGATACGTTTTAGCCATATTTGGATGGGGTCGGCGCAACAACCGTTAGACATGCAAATCATGTAGGACTTTGCTCAGTCGGAGCAACCTGCGAATGCTTAGATGACATTTTACTTCTCTGGCATTATCATTAAACATAATAAAACCTGAAAGCTGACTCTCGAAGCAACCACAAGTCGCGGCTAATGCAAATGGAATAAATTAAACCTCAAACCGCACTCGGAAAACATTTTTACAACAATTCTATTAAACTATACGTCTGTATCGTACATCTGTGTGGACATATCTGTCCATTATCCACCAGATGTAATTAAAATCAGGGTTGCGCCCTCCCCCCTCGGTCTTAACATCTGGCATGAGTCTGTAATTGCTGATCCACCGGCGAAATGCTTTATAAACGGAGCCAGATCTTGAGGCTCAGACGGTTTTAATTGTGTTTCACTGCAAGCGAAAAAAAAATACGCCATAATTGCGGCAAGCTATGCAAAAGGTTGAAAGGCTTTTCCAACGTAGGTTGAAGTACCCTTACTAGGTCAGTTTTTGCAAAACAGTTTACAAGTTTAGTGAGATGTCAGAAACTAATTTACCTTTTTAACATCAAGCATATCTTTTACTTTGAGGTAATGTAATAATTAGCATGAGTTATATGAGTATTGCCCTGTTTTATTTTGCCTTCAGGAATATCAGATCAAAGTGCCACTTTAAATAAATAGACAGTTTTATCCAGTTATTCCCAAGTACGTAAATATACACTCTGCACAATTGTATATATTTGCATAGTTGATAAACTGAGCTTTTCAGCTTTGCACATTCGATAACATATTTTCCTTATGATCTTTGCACCCAACTCCACCTGTGTTGATTACAATACAATTTTCGAATGCTTCAAGACACCTGACTGGCTGGCGGGATGACTGACTGACCGACTGACGAACGGTCGAACATTGCCGAACGAACACACAATTAAAATACAACTCAAACGCGGCTGACGAGTCAAGTTCGGATGAGTGACTGGCGCGCAAGATCATTATCAATGGGATCTGCTTTAAAAAAATCGAAATTATAGCATTGAACAAATAAGAAAATGAAAATGAAAGAAAAAAGTTAAAAACAGGTGAAGTGATAATGATCGGGCCTCATCTCTTTGTTATTATTTTTCATTGTAGGCCTTCCTTTTTTTTAAACCAAAATGTAACAAGTTTTTTGATGTACAGAGAGGCGAAAAGCATCGCAATGCTTTTTTTTTGTTTGTTACATTTTTCTTTCTATTTTTAAACAGAAAAATTACTTAATTTGTTCAGTTTGAGCGAAGACAGCTTGATTTGATATCGAAACAACTTTCACTTCATTGCCGCAGCACGGCCCCCTTTAAATAATTGACAAAAAGAAAAGTCTTCTCCCCTCCCTTCGCCCCTTTAAAAGCGCCACTCCTCTCATTTGAAATCGAAAATCGAACAAATTCGACCTCAAAGCGATTTAATTAATTACAAATGCATAGGCAGTCTTTGACCTTTTTTTTCGGTCAGCCGATTGTCGGCGTATTGGCTTTCTTGCAGGTGAATGCAAAAAAAAATCAAATTCAAATAAATTTAAATTGTTATGTAGACCCCCAAAGAGTGTCCTAAAATCAAATTAAATTCTGTTTGCTTTCCTTGTTTGCTGTAATTCCACTGCACTTTCCACACCTTTCCCAGCTTCTATCTGCTGGTAAGGCTTTTGTTACCCGGCTACTGGCTAGGTAAGCCAATTGCATTACATTAAGTTACTCCCTCTCTACAGTGGAGAGAATATGTATTAACAGGATGCCCATATACGCATAGAGTTTCGATATTCGTTAACTACTTTATTTATTAAAAAGTTGAATGCTTAAATGCAAGTAAACGCTTTCGAAAACTACTTACATCAATGCGTAATATAAATTCCTCCTATTGTTGCCTTTGCTATTGTAGGGATCCCACCTTTTAACTCAACAGACAAGCTGTCTAAAATTTTTGTCATATTAGCCCAATTGAAACGTTTCAAGTATTATGTTTCTCCATTCCTTTTTTATGCATGCCGAAACCGCCTTTTGGAGTTCATATAAGATATAAGATCACGTTGCGCTGACGTCGTCGTAGGTTGGCTCGGTTCGCTCGGCATGAGACGAAATTATTGGGAGAGAGGTGGGGGCGCCAGAAAACTTATGCAACAATAGGTAAAGCTCTCTTGGCACACAAGTTTCTCACATTAAAAAACAATAACAACAGCACCAGCATTAGGAAAAGCTGCAATTGCAAGTCTATGAGAAAAATCACACATTATCTGCAGGAAATATCAATAAATCGGAGGACTACAGCAGCAAAATAAAGTCCATCGCCTTTGCAGATATGATATTATTGTCTTTATTTTATAGCTTTATAGCGCCCCGGAGATCCACAAAAGTTAAATCCGCAGGGTCAGAGATACAAAAAGGTAATTAGCCATGAAAAATAGATACAAAATAAATAAAGCTCAAGTTACTATCAGATCCAATTAGTATTGCTGAACAAGTGAAATGTCAAATAAGCAATAAGAAGAGACACATAAAAAACTTTAAAAATTTCAGCATTAAGCGCTGGGGGTGTTTATAAATTTTATTGTTACCTCGCAGATTACATTATCGTTGAGTTTTTTTTTTAGTTTTTGCTACTTTTTGCAAATTGTATAATGGCAACCAGACGCAAAAACAAGCAGAAAACATTTTAAAAAGATGCAGCCATGAAAAAAGCAAGGAATAACAAGAAGCAGAAACCACAACGTCTCACCCACCTCAATGGGTCCCAGACTCTTTGGAGGTTGTCGTTATTAGCCTGAACGACTAAATGTTCATACCCAGATTCGACCTCACTTGACTTCTTTTTCACATCGATAAGTACAAGGCTTGTAACCTAAATACAGCTGCTCCGAAAAGAGCAACGACGACGAGACCAGACGAAAAAAGCTAAGTCAATAAATAAGAAAGCCTCACATACAGCAAATATTTACATATTGTTCGGCCTCCAGTCTGATGTTTTTCAGTTCTTGTAGTTTACATTTTTTGTTTGCGCTGGACAGAAAATTGTGTAATCGAGATGAGCTTTAAACGATATCAAAATCAACTACAAATCCATAAAAAAGGTATAATAGTTTGAAAACCTTTTTTGGTTACGAATTCTATCGAAATTCCCTTGTACGTATATAAATGGTATGTTATTAAATTATCTTTTATAATAAAATATAATATATGCACATAAATAATAATATGTATTAAAATTAGAATATAAGCTGAAGGTTTAGTCTGCGACCACAATACTAGCCTCGCAAGTTTCTGCGGCACGAATTTGAACTTCTTGCCTTAGACCATTAATTCAATTATCACATACATCAATGGGCGTAGTTGGCCCTCCAGCATACTAGAAATCCTTGTCATTTGGCCTCTTGAGTGGACTTGACCAGTTAACCATTTTTTAGGAGTCATAAAGAGTAATGGACGGAAAGCGTTGTAGAACCGTTGGAACATAAATCGCACTTGGCAAATCATTTGCAAATTAACCTCCCGCCACAATGCTGCTCTCCCACTTATAAATAACGAGCTCACAATTTATGAGGAACAATAATTATGACACCAATAAAAATCAGGGGAAGATCGTGGCAAAGCCAAGCCATGGTCGTCAAGTCGCATGCGAAAATCAATTAGGTGCAGTCCGCAGCTCGGAAAGTAACTTGTGGATCGCGGATCTTGGCTATCGGCTCTTTTATCTGCTCCGAGAGAGCGTTGCTGTTGCAAGACAACAGGTTGAAAAACTTATCGCGATCGCTGTCGCTTGCGGTAAATGTCCAAAGTTATTACTAAAAGCTGACAAATTACGACTCAGGTCTCGGACGGGCCTGGGTTTCGGTTACGCGGCTCATATACTCGTATTTTTATACCCGCCAATCGAATAGTATGGGGTATGTTGTATGAGTGGCAAACAGAAGTATATTTGAGAGAATACTAAGAAAGCGAATCACTCCACACTTTATTTCAAAAAGGATCGGTTTCAAAAATGGTCCAATCGTCAAACGTTTATTCAAATATAAGATTTTTATTTTTTTGAGATTTTCATAGGTATGGTAGTTTGCTTTCCTGGAAGTTGTATAATTAATACTGAAAAACTCCACTGAAAAAATAAGTTCTTGATCATAAAAGTAATAAACCCGATTTCAGGCTTGCAACGGATTTTCTGGCAGTTTGTGCTAGGTATTTAATCGTTGAGACACTGAATTTACTTTATTTCGTTGCACCCGACTGCGGAAATGCAAAGGCCAAAACTCCAATTCGGACAGATCTGATCTGCCCCAGAGGAGTCCAGCGAGGTCTGTGATTCAGCTCTAACGCTCATCAAAGAAGCGTTAAAATAAAAGTCGCTAATCATATCAATGTCCAAAGTGTAGCGGTTACCTGTCAATTGATGAGCCGAGTCCACAGTTTGCAGCGCTCTTTGCAAAAACAAAAGGCTAAATCTGGAACTGCCAACGGGCCAAGCGGCCATAAAAGCAACAACAACAGCGACAACTGGGACACGATCGGGAGGTGGAGTAACTGGCTTTCATAGCCGCTTAACTTAGCGCCAAGTTACGACATTGTCGGATTGTCTTTTGACTAGGCAAATGGAATGCTTTAACCCAACAGCGGACGTGGAGTTCTCTTTCATCTGTTTTTTGGCCGAAATAATAACGAAACAAAGTTCAAAGCACCCGCTTCACCCACAAGTAGCTATGTTACATTACAAGGAGCTGCTTAAAAAGAATAGTAGACCTATCCAAACATTTTTTTTAAGAAAATTAATTTAGCATTAGTATTACTTACTTAGGCTTACTTTCATTTTTTAATTTATGAAAGCTAATTAAAAATGGCATTCAATTAAAAGGACCGGGCCTCGCATAAGGGTTAATTGGACAACTCTGAGGCCGCAGTCGGATTCAATAAAAACCAGCGGACAGATGAATGTCGACAATGGGTCTACTTGCACCGGAACCCGGCCCCAGCCATCGCTTTGGCCAGCTTTTGAGCGCGGCGGCTAAGGAGAAGAGGTTAGCTCGAGGCACATCTTGATATCTTGCATCAAAAACGGTTTCTGTTAAGGTTGGCTTATATTTTTTCTGCTGAGCCGACGGTTTTCTGACTGAGCGAACAGCACCATCAACAGCACCGAATTTGTTTATTTATTTGCTCTCCGATTTTTGTGTCGCATCATATTATTTTTTCTTTTCGGCTCTCTTGCTTCTGCCAAATTTGGCCATTTTGGTGAAAATCAACCTGGCACCGAAGGCACTGTAATTTTGTGCATTTTTGAAACATATTTTGTAGTTTCATTTCTTTAACCTGACTGCCGCTTGTCTTCTCCATCTTTGTCCGACTGCTGACATTTTAATATGCACTTTGCGCTCATTTCACAATTGAATGAGATTTACAAATATAAACATTTTACCTTGCTGCTGGCTTCTACTGCGGCTGCATCAGCCAACTTGCAAAATAATTAACATTAATGTGCGTTTCTTCTCAGTATTTCGCTTTTTGTTTTGTTGGAATGACGAGATGTTTACTTTTATTGGCCGAACATTTTGCTGGTGAGTTTATTTTTTGTGCATGATTCTGGTGCCAAAAGTTTTGGTCCCCATATTCCCGGTGACGCATATTTTCGCTTTTGAGTCGGTGAAATGCAGTTGTGCGTATATGCTAATTAACCCAAAATTAAGAAACAGAATGCGGATGAAAGGGCGGATGATAAGTCATGTATCAAATCCCTTGGACATTGAGTTATTAATTATTCTCTTTAATTCAAGTGATCCATGGGGAATCATATGGCATGTGCTTAAAACCCTAAACCGTAATATTTTTATGAGAGAGAGCAGATGAAGGCTGCGCCCGAGTGGACGGGCTTCACCACTCGACCCTTCGATAGTTGGCAACTAAACAAAAACCTAAAGGCAGTCAGCCAACCCCGATCCACATTTCTGTCAAGAGCAATCGAAAAGACAGTGCGTCTGCTTCGGCTTCGTTTCTAGACAAAAGTCAAATTGCAGAAAAAGTGCACTCATTGCAGACGCAGACGATGCGTCATCGGTTTTTCTACTTATAAACTTGTACATACACTGTGGAGCAAAACTGTAACACCATTTTCGATTTCTTACTTCAATGGTCTGTATCTTGAGTTCTATATAATGCATGCTGAAGATCTTAGTCTTATTTTATTGGTGACTCATTTGACTATGTTTTCTGAAAATTTGAAACAATTGATTGGCCAGAAGAAATATTGCAAAAAAAACCAATATAAATGAGGTCAAATGTTACAATTTTGCACCCGATTTTTTTTGTTGTAAATTTGAATTTAATGTTCGAAACTCAACCATTTGGCTTTGTTTCAATCGGATGTGATCGTTTTTGGTTAATTTAGGCAGTAATAATTGCTTAGCTAAAAGAAAAACAAACTTATAGTTGTACCATTTGTATGAAATATGCCCCGTTGCTTGCCTCTGTCCAATTTTAATGGTCAATACCTCATTTTGTTGGAAATTTCATTGGCAATAAAATCAAAACTAAAAAGTTAATCAACATTTTTTTTTTTAGAATTTTAAACTTTAAAAATGTAACACAACCTCTAAATTGCATACAAATGGTACAATTATAAGTTTGTTTTTCTTCTACCTAAGCATATATTACTGCCTAATTTAACCAAAAACGATCACATCCGATTGAAACAAAGCCTAATGGTTGAGTTTTGACCTTCTTTAAATTTTTTTTGTCAAATTTCTTATGGCAAATCAAATTTTTTCAAATTTTCAGAAAACATAGTCGAATGAGTCACCAATAATATAAGACTAAGATCTTCAGCATGCATTATATAGAACTCAAGATACGGACTATTGAAGTAAGAAATCGAAAATGGTGTTACAGTTTTGCTCCTCAGTGTATGTATATACGTACAGACAGAAAACTGCACCTTGAATCTAATAAAATATTTTGGTCACTAAACGTAGCTGTGGTATTTTCCCAGAAATTTATATATTATATTAGTAAATATGTATGTTAGAACAAATAAATAATTATATCTCTGGAATACGCTTTTATAGAAGATGCTGATCGCGCAGTTCAAACCCCGCCAGCTCCCTTGAATAAGTCCATAACATAAATGGCCACCATGCATCAAGTTGGTCATAAATTATTTGCTTGTTGCTGCCTTTTTTTGTGACTGCTGCTGGTGCTGCCGCTTGCGATTTTATAACGTTGACCCCGCGGATCAGCGGATCTTTGCCCGTGGAGGCACCGCATATGTCTGCTGGACAAACTTGAAATTTTTATTGCGCCTCTCGCGGTCGTGTGTTAAAGTTCAAATGTGCCCGTGCCCATGCCATGCCACATGCGTCGCTGCAGTCTGCGTCCCTAAATATATACGACTTTATACATATATGGGAAGGTATCTCAATCTGTCTTTGGGGTCTCCACGGCTGCACATAAGTGTATTGGCGAGTTTGTGTGGTATTTATAGGCTCCGCTCCGTCCCTGCCAAATCTGTACTTTTACTTTTGTTTGTCTTTTTCCTTTCGGCCGACTCTTATAAATTATATGGTTGGAGGATTAAATGCATTTTTTTGGTCTTTGACTTGCCTGGCAATATTTAATCCAGCTTATTGCGGCGAATTTATCGTAAGACTCGGATGATGAGTCGGAGGAGAAAGGATTAAAAACTGCACACGCTTGAGTTACGTAAATATAAAATAAAAGCGGTTCAGTCACGATACTTTACAATCATTTTATTGTTAACAAGTGTGTGCTCTTAATCTAAAGCTACTGCAGAATTCTATAGGCACCGCTTTATTTAATCTATTAAAAGATAGTTCATATATCGGTTTAATTAAAACCAGCTTAAATCTAATTATCCATTCGATCGCATTTCATTAAAATGAAATTTATAGTTTGCCCTAACAAGATGCCACTCAGCATATTCAAGCAATTTAAATTCAAATTTTACAGATATGGTTATATTTACCATAGCTCCAGAACTTAGATTGGTTCCAGTACACGCACAAGTTCCGCAGTTCATTACCTTAATTCATCGAGTGAAAGAGTCTTTTGTTTTTGATTTGAATTGATTGCCAAACTCATTTATTTTCGCTTTTCCATTCAATGTAAGTTTCGGTCGAAGGAAGAGACTGCCACTGCTAATCTCTTTATCGTGATCGTAAATCATTTCACAGTGAGTGGACGATGGTAACGCATCCCTGGGCTAGGACCCAAACCAAATCGCTAACTTTCCGCAAAGAGGAAAAATACCAAAAATAGTTCACTTAGAGCCAGACACGAACCCGAAGTCTTTGGCATTGCCCTGCTATTTGGATCGTCGTCGTCGTCGCTCAGTCATTTAAAGTCCATTGTACAATATGGTGTGCGGAATTTCCATTTAAACCAAATTAGGCAAAGGAATAATTTTTTCGCTTAAGGCCAAGCTGAAATGCCACAACTACGCTCAGCCCGACTGTTAGTTGGGTGGATGCCTGGATACTGGATACTGTATACAGTATATACTGGATGCCTGGATACAATCCGTCGAGTTGAGCCCAGCTTAGATATCATCATCATCGTCGTGGCCGTCGTCATGGGTCTTTTGGCCACGGCTAGTCTTCCGACGGCATAGAGATTGTCCGCGGATTTTGTGGAAAAGTCAATCGTTTGATTGACAAGTCGGTGCAGTACATTGCCCTTCCGCAGTCCCCCAGTCTCCCAGTCTCCCATTCGTCTTTGTTTTTCTTTTTTGATAATGCAAGTCCACAAAAGTGATCTTGTCTCCGTTTGATTCCTCCTGCTTTACTTCCTGCTCTGATGACAAAGAAGAATTCCTTTAGCCTTCAGAAGACAGCTCCGAAGCCATTAGACACAGCGCGAGAAAGTTATTTCTTGTATTTTTGTTTTTCTGGAATACTGTTCTCTTATTTGAATTTAGTTCGTCCCTTTGGTATTGGACAGTGTGACTGACCCAGTTAAATTTTTGGGATTCGAAGAAAACGCATTTGTCCACACGACAACGCCTCCAATTGCGCTCAACCCATTTAAGATTTTTTTTTTTTTTGTGTTTTTTTTTGACACGGCAACAGTGAAAAGCATTGTTTTCATTAAACAAAGAATTCTGGCAAACACCGCAGAGCGGTGAGAGTGGGACAAAAATGAGTTCGAGGAGGTTGGCTCGACGATGCATGCATGCATGAATGTTTCTATGCAACATCCGAAAACTGTCCAAGTCCGTGGTAGTGTTTCAGATAAGGCTCAGTACTCATATTAATAAAAAGTGTTCGGTGTTAATTGCTAGGGTATACATATTTCGGCTTGCCGAAGTATGCTTCCTCTCTTTTCGTATTATTATTTTCAATGGATTTTTTTTATTTTCCACTTGGCCACAATGGCTATTGTGTTGCTTTTGTTGTTGTTGCCCCACACAATTTACAATAAAAATATTTGTTATATTTTCAAATGCATTTAAGGCATTCCAACGAATCGAAAACAAAACAAACCAAAAACGAAACAGAAAACAGAGAAAAAAAGGAAAACTGATAAAAGAGTCGCCTGTGCTTAATTTTTCTTTTGATTAATATCCGAGTGTGAAAATGGAAAGTGTGAAAGTTGCCAGAAGCCTCAGCCAATGCAGTAGTCAGCACCAGGAGCCAGATGTCGACTAATTAGCTTTGATATATTAGATTCAAGCCGGCCACGACAAATGGATCTTGAAATTCATCTAATTAGGCGATTTCCACCTGAAAAATCAGCGAATTATTAGTTTGATTTAGGTTTTCATGGCACCGGCTAGCTGAAATAACGAATTTGTTGCCCGGTCTCGCTGCTCATAAATATTTACGAGCAGCAAATCGCAATCACAACAAGTGACCAAGTGTAAACTAGTTTTAAGTAATTCCACCGGAGTTTGCCGATGGTAGAAAGGGGAAAGAGAGATACTCGTACTCGGCTAAAAGTGCAATTAGAATCGAGGGGAGATTTGGGCAGAAATGCGGCACAGTGGCATAGGGCATACCCGCACTTTATCGATTTCCCGGCGCTACGCGATCGAAGACTCAAAAAACCAGTCAGCAAAAAATCGATTCTAACTCGTAAGTGGTTTTCCAAATGCCACGCAAGAATATTTCATACTTGATGAACGTGCAATGTATACTACTCGATACTGGTTGCTGCCACAGAGGCAACACCAACATGCACGGCAACGGCAACAGCAATAGCAGCAACAACTTTTGACCTAAATTTCAAGTTAAATGCATTTTAAATTCATTGAATCGATCTACAGCAGCAGTCACTACAGCACTCGGCTTAACCAGCCCCAGTGTTTCCTTATACAATTTGAAATTAAAAATGTCGAGTCTTTATTATTTCTTTCTTTATTATTTCATAAAAAATCTTAGGCAGTATGTATTTTTTCTTGAAAAATACAGTATATACATTTTTTTATATTTCAATTTATATTACGTAAATAATTTAAAGGTCCCCCTTTTATATTTTATGCTAAAAGTTTGAAAAGCTATTGAAAATAGTTTTCTAATTTCTGGAAATTGTTTGGCCACTGGATTAAGCATTAGTTTATTTGTTATATCACTAATTGTAAGGTTTGCAATGGCTAGCTTCATCAGTGGATGGCTATGGTCGCTTCTAACAAGAGTATGCAATGGAAGACAAATGGAAAAAATAAAATAAATTATACAACTTGCAATTGCACAGTTGTATACTGGCTGTTGTTGTACGAGCTACGTTGGTGTTACTGCCGTTGAAGCCAACAATGTTGGCTGCCTACTGCAAATGCCGTCACCGTCGGGCCAAGAGACATCGATTGGCAAGACGCGGAGGGCTCGGGTCGCAGACGAGCTCCGAAAGTACGTCAGCGGCGCAGCATCGTCATCAGAGTTTGCTTGTTATTTAGTCGCTGCCTCTGCCTACCATCGTTGCCTTTGTTTGTCTAACCACTGTTGCTGCCGCTGCTACTACAGCTGCTTCTGCTACCGCACACACAAATTGAGCAATTCCAGTCAACAACTCCTACTTCCAGTTGAAAAGTAGCCAGGCTGCAGTCGAAGAAAAACATTTAATAGAAAAAAAAAAAAAACAGCCAGCCAACCGACGGGCGAACAACAACAGCAGACCATTAGGCAATATCAAATACGGTCATAAGTCTTGGTAGCAGGTTCTTAGCTTGGTTTGGTAATTTATACTTGAATTTTCTTTTTCTGCCGCGATAAGTAGCACGCAGTGCCAACACCTCCATCGATTGGTAATATTTGTCTTCGCTGTGCGGGCTGTGGGACAACGAAGGCTGTGTGTGTAGGATTGATTGCCGATATTTCTGGTCTTAAAATAGCAAATACTGAGGAATTTTATGAAACAACTTACTTTAATTTTAATATAACCTGTTCATTAAAGATATTCTCCTAATAAGACTCTGAAAAGCCGGCCCTAAGTAAATTTTATCATGATGTACACATCATTCCTGTTTTCCCAAGATTCCGTCTTGTTTCAAGTTCATGGCGATTTTTCCAGTTGTTCCGGCTGAGCTGTCACTGGCTTGATGATGAATTTAGGGTGCTTTGACATTTGGCCAATTGACATTGGGACATGGCAACCACGTTCCCGGCGCACAGTGGGGTATCGGACCCGAAAAGTGGCGATTAATTAAAAAATCGATTTTTGCGTTCGATATATTTTTATACCCGGTACCCATAGGGTACAAGGGTATTATAAGTTTGTGCCAACCGAGAATGTATGTAACAGGCAGAAGGAGGCATCTCCGACCCCATAAAGTATATATATTCTTGATCAGTATCACCAGCCGAGTCGATTTAGCCATGTCCGTCTGTCCGTCTGTCAGTCTGTCCGTCCGTGTGAAACAACAGATCTCAGAGACTATAAGAGCTAGAGTTACCAAATTTGGTGACAACATTGGAATCTGTTGCACGCAGATCAAGTTTGTTTTAAAATTTGGCCACGCCCACTTCCGCCCTCAAAAATCATAAAAAACGTTAAATAAGCTATACTCGTTTTTTTTTGGGTAAAAGTTAATAAATACAAAAAATGAATAAAATAGAGCGGACGTTTCCTGAAAATTTCAGTAAAATCAGATGATAAACATGGGAGATATTAGCAATAAGGTTAGAATTTTAACACACCGCCCTAAGGCACTACTGTTGCAAGCTGTAGCCGACAGGTGGCGCATTCGAGCCTTGGCCGTGCGATATAATGGCGCCAATGTACATACAGTGGGGAGCAAAAGTGATTCCACGTTCAACATTTTCGTGTTCGAGAGCTCATAAAACCTGAACGAATGAAGTTAATGAAACAAACTTTTTTTTCCTCGATTCCCTACTGAATTTGGAACAAATAGACGTAAATATAAAAATAATATAAGAAGCAATGTAATAGTTATAAATAAAAAACCAAAACAAAAGACATGTACTCAGTTTTGCACCTCATATGAAAAAATCAAAGGAAATTCTATATTAATATTTGGTCCAAAGACAATTCTTGTCTTTATAATTTTGTATGTAATTTGGCATCTTTTCAACCCATTTGTCAAGAATTCCATTTAGAATTTGATTTCACGTCAGCTTCACACGCATTTAAGGACCGCCTACGATGCATTAAACTGATTGATACCGCCCGAGATATATGATCATTATTGACCATAGGTTTTCAATCAGATTGAGGTCGGGACTTTGAGTTAATTACTCCATTGACATAAAAATTTTATTTTCCACCCATTTCTTTCACATTTTCGCAGTGTACTTAGGATACCCGTCTTGTTCAAAAGTACATTTTCCTTCATAGAAGCCAAATTTGTCCAGAAAATTTTTAAAATTTGCTTGGAAAATATTTAAAATAGTCTTCTTTACTCATAATTCCATCATTTTTGTGCAAAGGATCAACTTGCCACGATGTAAAGCTATTATATTTCCTCCTCCTTGCTATACGGCTTGCTCACATATTGTCTTTGAAGCTTGTTACTCGACCTACGCGAACAATACTACATCCTAATCGACTGGAAATGGTTAAACATGGATTCTTTTCACCAAATATCACATTTCCTATCATATACTGTCTAATTTTTGTGTGTCCATGCGAATTTCAATCGAATCTTAACACTTTTCTAAGAGAGAGCTGGTTTATTTTTTTTCCCCAATTGCAGCATTTTCAGTTCTACCCAATGGTACCGAGTTCTCCTTTGAAATTTTTCACAAAATTGATTAAATTATAAAGGGGGAAGACTATTTTAAATATTTTCCAAGCCCATTTTCAATATTTTTCTTCGCTTTTCAACAAGATATTCTTAAGAAACGTAGAAAACCAACATTTTATCTTGTTGGAGTGGAAAGCTAAAAGTCCCGACCTCAATCCGATTGAAAATCTGTGGTCAATCATGACCATATATCTTGGGCCGTATCAATCAGTCCAATGCAACGTAGGTGGTCCTTGGATGCGTGTGGAACTGAAGTGGAATCAACTTCTGAATGGATTTGTTGGGAAATGGGTTGAAAAGATGCCAAAATACCTAAAAAAATATAAAGACACGAATTGTCTTTGGACAAAATATTAATACGGAAAATCTTTAGATTTTTTCATAAAAGGTGCAAAACTGAGTACATGTCATTTGTTTTGGTTTTTTGTTTCTTACTATTAAATTGCTTCTTATAATGTTATACTATTTACGTCTATTTGTTCCAAATTGAATAAGGAATCGAGGAAAAAAAAGTTTGTTTGATTAACTTCATTCGTTCAGGTTTTATGAGCGCTCGAACACGAAAATGTTGAACGTGGAATCACTTTTGCTCCCCACTGTATGTATGTACAATGTAGTGTATGTACATTTTTAAATTGGCTTTTAGTGTGAAGCGCAAACGTTTAGGTACCGGGTATCTCACATTCGAGCCCAGTCGACTGTAGCTTTCTTACTTGTTTTATATTATTTTGATTATACATAAAATTCTGAATTTAACCGTATATAATTTTTTCTCCTAAACCTAAAAGTGGCTGAGCATTCGGTTGTCAAAATTGCAAAATATTTTCGGCGTCTTTAAAGAAGTAAAAAAATAATTTTTTGAGCATTTTGAAAAAAAAAAATGTTTCCTTAATCGAAAATATACGCCAAAAAAGTAATGCAATCTCTAAGATAATATATTTAACTATTTTTAAAATATTTGTTTTAAATTATTTTTTTAAATTTTATAATTAAAATTATACCAAATACAACAAATGTGCTAAAAATTCCACATTTTTAACTTTAGTTAGAGAAAAAGTTGTGTGCGCGGTTCTGTGCGATAATTTAAATGAGGTGTTATTCCCTAGATATTACTGCCTCATTCACACAATTTTCCACAAAACCAGCCGAGATCAATACTGGCGCCCATGAGACTTCTTCAACAAATAGCGACTCATTTAGTGCAGATTGAACAGACAATGATTTCCAAAACACCGAAATTAAATAAATAAATAACATCTTATGTAAAAATAAAATTATTTTTTGTTAATTAATGGGTAAGACTAAAAATAGCAAATGAAAATCAGTTTTTTGTTTTTTTTTAGAATTTTTTCTGATCATTTTTAAAATTTTTATAAAACTTACTAAGTCGATGTTAATAAGATTTTGGGAGATTTTTAGGTCTGTAATTAAACATAAATTACAGTTCATTATTTTTTTATATGGCAGCTATAAGATATAGGAATCCGATTTTCATTAAACTTGTTCTTAAAATCTAGAATAATTTGAAACTTCTTACCTAAAAATTGGGTTTAAAAATTCTTAAAAATAAAAAATAATTTCATACCAAAACAAATTTAAACAAATTAATTTTAATTTTTAAAATTAAAAAAAACTTTAACTTAAGAACAAACATTATTTTTTTACTTAGTTTTATCATATCTAACAGAAAAAAAAAGGTCTTCATTAAAAATATGTCCACCTGATTTGATCGCCACTTTTGGGGTCCAATAACCCACTGTGCGGCGGCTACCAATATTGCATTGGCATTGCTAGGAGCCGGTTCATGAAATGAACATCATCATCACCAAATAACCATCATCATCAGTATCAGGATCGTCAGCTTAAAAATAAATTTCAATATTGTACCATTTAACGGTTTCCGAAGTGATCTCTGCGAGATGCCGGTAGTCTTTCAGTCAATGATGCAACTGCGAAATGTTCTTTCAGCCGCAGAGACAGAAGATGACTCCGAGTCCTCCCGTCTTGTGGCCCGGCACTCATCACACATTTTTCTCCACAGACTATTCACTTTATTTTCTTTATTTTTTTGGGTCTTGCAAAGGCAGTCAGAGAACCGAACCCCACGACAGAGGTAAATTCGCTGGGATATCAAATACAGAAATCAACTGTCATGTTGTATGCCAATGACGGAAGTCTTGCGAATTTCTTGGTTCTTCTCGTGGTCTGGCTGAAATTGCTTTAGCGCGCGCAAGCCTCATTCTAGCGGTGCTTGGCCAGCTCCATCTCTCCATCTCCTTAGCTTTCTAACCCCGCCTCCCTGTAATCTAATCTAATCTTTATTGCCTCGGAGATCAAAAAATTAGTATGTGGTCGTAAATATCAGCGAAAGTATAAGTCCGATTCGGCCCACGTCTTGGTTTTTTATTTTCCTTCGCTAGCCTTATGTATTTAACACCCAAAAACCAGAATAAGCTTGGTCTTTATGTAACTGGATGTCGATGCCGCGACGTTATTGTATTTGGCTTAGGCCCAAACGCCATAACAGTAAGGAAAACTCTGCAGCAGTTTCGTTTCATTACACTTTGTTCCACTGACACACTAAAATTCGTAGAAATAGCGCTGCACGTCCAGCAATGAAGCACAACACTACCTCGACTCCTACCCAACTCTGAACGTAAATGAACTGAGGCTTGGAGTGCCATAAAGAAAATTATGACTCTCGAAATGCAGTGAAAAAAATTGGAAATTCCAAGACAAAATGGGGGATGCCTTTGCCGACTACAAGCCAAAAACTCACCTTAAATTTTGGTGCCATCTTATACACTGAGGGAAAAAATGTTTCTCACCGTTCTCGAAATTGGTATTTGCCTTCTCAAAAGCAGGCTGACAACAAAAATACCAGAAAAGAGAAGAAAAAACTCATATTGATAACGAATTTTTGAGAATGAGTATTCTTTATTTAAGAAATGGTCATCAATGGTATATAATATGTATAGTTAAATTGTTTGCTATTATTTTATACTCAAAAAATTTTAGAACACAATTTTTAAGCCACGACTCGGACTCGAACCCCGGACTGTCAGCTTTTTAGCTCAGCACTCTACCCAAAAACTGAGAGACTAGTTTGCATAGCAACGGACAGACAGACATGGCTAGATCGACTCGGTTGGTGATGCTGATCAAGAATATATACGAGGTGTGTTCAAAAAGTATAGCCAGTTTTGAATTTTCGCGGGTTACGTATATTCGAATTTTAATTTTTTTGTGGCGCTATGTTGGTACTCATGTCTCTCACTTATGCCGACAAGCTCGGCCATTTTGAATGTTCACTTAATTGTTGACAGCTGCTTTGCTTGCACGTGTTTTGGATCGTCTTCGATTTGTACCTATTCATAAAAATGGATCGAAGAACCTGACGCTGATGCATTCCGAATGTTGACTGCGGCATACGGAGAAGCTACCTTGGACCGAACAACGTTTATCGGTGGTACAAAATGTTCTCAGAAGGCCGAGAAGAAAGGCCGAAAAGAACAAAAATTGGCTTTTGCACCACGATAACGCCCCTGCTCACGATAACGCCTCTGCAACAACACACTAATGATGCCGCAGCCACCGTATTCCCCAGATCTGGCCCCCTGTGACTTTTTCTTGTTCCCTAAACTTAAGAGGCCAATGAAAAAACGACATTACGCTATGCTTGGCGAGATAAAGACGGCATCGAAGGAGGAGCTGAACAAGATACAAAAAAAAGATTTCTTGAAGTGCTTCGAAGATTGAAAAAACCGTTGGCAAAAGTGTATAATATCTCATTGGGATTACTTTGAAGGGGACAAAATAGATATTCATGAATAAATAAATAATTTTTAATTTACTTTATGGGGTCGGAGATGCTTCCTTCACTGCGTTGAAAACTTCTGGACTAAATTATAATACTCTGCAAAGGTATAAAAATAGCTTTCCGGGTAGAGCTGAGGTAGCACAATATTTCTCTCTTGTTCCCCCTTATTCCCTTCCTCTTAAAGCTCAACATTAAGAGTAAGTTTATCTCGACTTCAAGATCTCTTCTTCTTGAAAAAACAAAATCGACAAAAATTTCATCTCGATATCAAGAATGACTCTTCGAGATAATGTGAGAAGGAATGTTTTTTGTATAAATAGTTCTCCATTTTTCTGGGTGTAGTCCCTGAGACGGCCTAGCCTAAACTGATTCGCTTGGTGATGGTGATCAAGAATATATGCGTATACATTATGGGATTGGAGCTGCCTGCTTTTTCATGGTACATACGTTTTCGACTGAAACTAAGTAATACCCTTGAACCGGGTGTAAGAGATATATATTCCAACACCAATTGAAGTAAAAACGTTTGTCATGGCATGACCAAATTATGTTAAATAGCACGGCGTCGACGGCGAGCTCTTCTCCCTTGGTCAACATGGCGTATGCGCAATGCCATTTAAACGTTTTTACGTCGGCACTTAAAGAGACTTCTGCTGAATTCGGCTCGGTGACTTCTTTGTTTGTTTGTCGGGTTTCTCTGCCTTGGCCGTTATGTGACAATGAGGTGGAGGAGTGAGTGAAAGGGGGAAAAAAGGAAGTTGCAACGCCGACAACGGCGTGTCCCACTTTATCGATTCTCGCTAATTGAGCCACTGATTTTCTAGTGAATGAAATGTGAAACCGGCCGAAGACGCATACTCCTAGAGCAGTGCATTGCTTAGCCATAAACAGTCAAACGCTGAACCGTTTCTGGCCTCTGTTTTCATTCATAAAAATCATCGTATGGACCGGCGCAGCGGCAAGGTAAACTCTCTCCACCGTTTTCCGAACCAATTTTGTAATTACAACAACCGACGCGTCCGGATCGGCCCCGAAACCATATAAGTTAACCCGCCTTTTTGGTAGTACACAGGCGGCTGTGAGAGTGCACTGTTTACTGCCATCGCCGCCTCAAATAAAGTCATTTGTGCCAGTTTTTCTTTCAATGCACACTCAATGAACGTTGGCTGTGGCCCAGCACAAAACGTACCATTTATCATAACCGAACTAACGTTTTTCTACAAATTTCTTTATCTCATTGCAGGTAAGCGCACACCACCGCAACGAGTACATTAACGATAATGCCATTCATCATGCTAATCTATGTCGGTCAGAAAAAAAAATTAAAACATACGTAAGCTTCAAGATTAGTAAAAGTCTCAGATAAAGGTGGTATTTGGGAAGGGTTTAAGTAACGTTGTGAAAGTCACTAAAATCGTGTTAGAGGTCATTCGTTGCCTGCACCCAATTACATATTTTTATGTCTAATAATTTAATTCTAAATTAAAAATCAGGTTTATAGTTACCTGATTCTAAACCACAGTTGAACGATCGTCTTTTAAATATGCGAAACGTAAGCACTCAATTATCATATAAACGGCTATCGGCGATAGATTCGTAAATGGTAATTAACTGTGATATCTTTTTGCACATAATTTCTAGTACAAATACTGAATAATATACATGATTTTGGAAATAAATAACGAATTCTTTTGATAGTGCAATATACGTGAAGAATTCAGCATTTCATACTTCTATTAATTGGTGTCAAATATACCAAACTTTTAACTGATTCTAACTTGTAGATACACCGTTAAAAATATAAATCAAAATTTGCGGTATTCTTTTCCTGCAGCCCCGTATAAACCAGCTATATCTCAAAATTTATGAAAATACGTTGAAAAACAGGGAAGTAATAATTTGTTTCCCATTTATTTTCCGATTATTTCTATGGCAGATATAAGATATAGTAATCCGATTTCCAGCCGTACCGACATATATAGTAGCTGCAATAGAATTAAGACTATCAGCAAAGTTTCATTCAGATAGCTTAAAAACTGAGAGACTAGTTTCCGTAGCAACGGACAGACACGGACAGACGGACATGGCTAAATCGACTCGGCTGGTGATGCTGATCAATATTATATATACTTTATGGGGTCGGAGATGCTTCCTTCACTGCGTTGCAAACTTCTGGACAAAATTATAATACCCTGCAAGGGTATAATAATACACCAATTAGGCAAACAAAAAAGAGGAAAGCTGACAGAAATAGAATGGCATCTGCTGATATGAAATCTACTCTTTATAATATTCAATTATTCAAAATTTTTCTTGGAGAAAATCTAAAAAAAAACGTGCAGACTCCATTGTCATTGGTGGTGCAACATTTTGCGTATCCCGGAACAGTACAAAGCGTCAAACAATTCTAATTTGACGGTCGGGGGAAAATGCAGTAGCAAGCGCTACAGACCAAACGGAAAACCAAAATCCGAGATCAAACGAACTCGATAATGAATGACGGCGATCATGACGTGGCCCCTTCAAGTTCACTTTCACTTAGTGTCAACAGCAGCCAGCGGTAAAGCAACCGCTGACGATGACAATCATCGATCTTCATCGGGTTCGGGTTCGGGTTCGAGTACTAGGGGTACTAAGTCTCCCCTACCTTTTTCCCGACTTTCCTTCGTCGCGAAGGCCTAACAACATTTATGTTCAAAGGCAAAACTTGGCTGCGGTCTGTTGAAGGTTCGTTGCCATTTGGCGGCGATCGACGATCAACGATCTCTGGCGTACACACAACCACAAGGCGCTTTTCCTCCTTCAGTGCATAATTTCTTTTTTTATTTTTTAAATTAAAAACGAAAGTAGCTGTGAGTTGGTTTGTCTCGTCGACTTTTTTGCTTGCTAAAATGTATGCAGTCGCGCAATTATTTTGTTTTTTACCCGTCTTGCTAGTTTTCTCGCGATGCAAGACGCCTGGTTGCGAGCCATTATTACGAGTATATTGTATATGTATATTTAAAGCAGTTTATCGGGAGTTAAAAGAAGTAGGGAAGCGGAATATGGTTGCTAGGGTGAGGAGTCAACTTAGTTGTTATGGGACAATATTCCTAAAATACTGCACTTCATGGGACGCTATATTTTACCACGTGTATAACGAGTAATACGGGCCTTAGGATTCTTTATGCTTGCTTTTATTTCAGGGAATCCACACGTCGTGCTCACTCGTTATCCGCCAGCGTCATTTTCCGCTTGGCGTTGCTCGGTATATGCGCCCTGTGGCTCCCCTTGTTAAGTTACTCAATTGGCATCGAGTTGTTAACCTTTTTGGCTGCACCTTCTCCGATTTTCCCCTTGCCGTTCGATCTTGGATTGTATCGCTTTTTGCGAGAGTTTCGCATAAGATCCCCCGAAGCGTTGACATTTAATGATGAATTTGACACACAAGGGCACGACATCGAATAATTTGTTGTTGGTCATCTGTCAACCATCTCCGTTTCACCCTTTCTCACTCTGAAATCGGACAGATGATTAATTTGGTATGCAAACCTAAAAAGAATCAATCCAGGTGGTCCAGGTCTGGTCCCTTGTTGTGAGTTTGAAGTTTTTCCCATTTTGTTTACAGATGATCGTTGTGCAATATTATAAATAATCATGATTGCTGATGTCCGGTAATATAACTAGTCGCAGGTGATGGGGAAGTTATGATTATCCTGCACATACTAGTTGTAGCTGGCCACACTGCGACTGCAGTATAATCTGAAACCTACAGATTTGTATATTTTCGACTGAATCAAAACTAATTTTCTTTAGTATCTACAATAATTGATTAAAGCCCGTTTTTGGTTTATTTTATATTGAACTATATGGAGAGTGCACTGCCCTAACACTTTAATACTTTAAATGTGGATTATTTTTGATATAGGCCAAAACCAGCTTTCCTGCAAATATAATGCATATATAGCTATGATCGCACTGTGAACACTTGGCAAAACTTTCCATTTCATTTTTGCATTCTTTTCCCTTTCATTCCATTTGCCGCTCACCACTCCCGGCTTCTGCGGCTGCCTCAGTCAAGGTATTTTATGTATTTTTAAATGCATTTCTAAATGAATTGTAATACCGTCTGCGGCTTCGTCGTTTTGCACTATGGGAAATTTGACCGATTTTTACGAAAAAATTAATAACTCGCTCAGTTTATAGATATCAACATGAAACCTTACCAATTGTAATTATATATATATTCAAAAATTTTGAATAAAAATTATCCGGATCAGACAACTATATACTATAGCTTTCATGGGAGAGATCGTGTATAAACTATGATATCTGCTTAAAACTTTGTAAACTTAAAATGTATACTCTTTTAACAGAATATAGAAAATTTTGTTGAGATCGGATCACAATTTCCTACAATTTTCATAGAAACAATCTAACAACAAAAAACTGCTGCCCATTTAGAAAGCAATTCAGCGTTGCCATACAAAAAAATTAAATTACGCGAAAAGTCGCACGAAGCGCACGATGAGACAGTATGTTCTCAATTAATGATTCTAGCACTTAGACACTTACTGAACAAGTTGAAATTTTTTTTTAAACTCTATTGAAAGTTGAACTTTCTTTCCAAACCTTAAACGAAAACATCACCTGCTACATTTACAAATTGTTAGAATTTGACGCACATATCAAGCAAAATATTAGTATTTACACAAAAGTACATACGTGAAGAATTAGTAATCATTTCAAATTTCAGTGTTTTACTTTCTACTGTTGCAGAGTTATTGATTTGAATCTGCCCTTCAAATGTAAGCAAAATGTAAATAGTCACCAACAGCTGACTTTAACAGTTGGTATTTAAATACTATACTACTAAGTTAACATTTTACTAAACAGCTTGATGTCTTTTTATACATTAAAATAAAAAAATTGAAAATCGACATACTTTTAAAAAATACATTTATTCCAAAAAATCGGGCAATTTCGCCATAGTGGTTGGCATCATGAAGGCGAAGTCGCAAGACACGACCTATGCGAGCGAGTGTATGTGCGATGTCTATCGCCCAAAACTCGGAGCGGAGTCGAATGGAGTCGGGATCGCGGCAACTTGCAAACTCATGTGTGCCAATAAAAATAAAAGAAATACCCTCGTACTCGTATAACAAAAAAGGAAAAAATCAAATGCAAACATATACGGCGCGCAAGAAGCTAAAAACGTTGAAGGTGATTTTTACTTTTACTTACTTAAACCGTTTGCACGATTTTCCACCATTGGACGTCGATTTCAAATGCCGCGCGCTTTCAAATGAAGAGTCAACGAGTAGCGGCACAGCATCCACATCCACGCAGTAGTCTCTCAAATGCGAAAGATGATGAAGCTACCAATAAAAGCCTCCATCCAACACACCCTTCTTCACCTCTGCCCCGTCTATTGAAAGTGAAATGTTGTCTTTAAACAATTGTTTTGTAATTTTTTCTGGCTGCCAGTGCGTTGTTTTCCCCTTAGAAATCAATTTCGAACACTTTTTTGTATTGTAATTTCCTGTTCATAAAGCCAAAAGAACTGCGCTCTTTGTGGATTTGTTGCCGGAATGACTAGATTTTAATTTCATTTATATTTTTTATTACTTTATGACTTGTTTTCTTTGGCTTTTAAGAGTTTTACCTGATATTTTCATTACCTAGGTCTTGGTTAGGTTTCCTTTTAAGCCAGCATAATACCTGCTATAATTCTTATTATTTGGGCTTGTGATTTTGGTTTATAATTTGATTTTGCGGTTAGATATTTTTATTGTTATTTTGCAATGATGAGAAAAAAATAAAAATATCTATAATGATCTGTTGGACAAAAAAATATATACAGCCAGCTATCCCCACAATCCCGAAGTCTGTTTTTTTTTCAACTACAGATGAATACTAATTACAATATGCAATTTTTACAAATTTATTTTAACGGTCTGTTTAATAATAATAAAAATAATATATAAACAATTACACAAATGCTTTTTATATTTTAAAATAACGTATTTATCTTAATTTTCATTCACATTTACCTACGTAATTTACATTATAATTTAAGTCAGAAGTTTGCAATGCAGGGAAAGAAGCATCGCTGACCGTTGTTATCAAAGTTTCATCAAAGCACCGACTTCGCCTTTGGCCGAACAGACGCTCTTATTCAATCGTGTCAAATTCGACTCTCTCGCTCTCAATTCTCTCTCGCTAAATTTGTCTCTTCAAAAGTTATGTTGCTGAATCATCGATGAAATGTTCAGGAATTATTGATAAATGATGATGATATTTTAATCATTGATGAAATTTTGATGAATCTTTGATGAATTTGTCACTGATGACAGCCTAGGACATGCCCATGTTAATTTCATCAGTAGTTTGTATGGAATTTCATCGATAATTCGTAAACAACAACGAAGTTTTTTTGATGACTTGTTAATGAAACCTTGATGAGAGGCACTGCACGGTATGTACGCCAACATACGCTCTTGCTTGATCTGTGTACCCGGTACTTAAACGTTTGCGCTTCACACTAAAAGGCAAATTAAAATTGTACATACATACATTGTACATACATACATTGGCGCCATTTTATCGCACGGCCAAGGCTCGAATGCGCCACCTGTCGGCTACAGCTTGCAAGAGCAGTGCCTTAGGGCGGTGTGTTAAAATTCAAACCTTATTGCTAATATCTCCCATGTTTATCATCCGATTTTATTGATGTTTTCAGGAAACGTCCGCTTTATTTTATTCATTTTTTGTATTTATTAACTTTTACCTGAAAAAAAAACGAGTATAGCTTATTTAAAGTTTTTTATGATTTTTGAGGGCGGAAGTGGGCGTGGCCAAATTTTAAAACAAACTTAATCTGCGTGCAACAGATTCCAATGTTGTCACCAAATTTGGTAACTCTAGCTCTTATAGTCTCTGAGATCTGTTGTTTCACACGGACGGACAGACGGACATGGCTAAATCGACTCGGCTGGTGATACTGATCAAGAATATATATACTTTATGGGGTCGGAGATGCCTCCTTCTGCCTGTTACATACATTCTCGGTTGGCACAAACTTATAATACCCTTGTACCCTATGGGTACCGGGTATAAAAAGGATCAGATTTTTTCTAATATTTTAATTATCCGAAAAGCGGCATATGTTGAAAAAAAAAATAAAAACATAGTTATAATTTGTTTTAAATATTATTATTATTAATATTTGTCCTATCAGGCCTGTTCCGACTTACAGTGCTGAACTTAAGTGTTGGCACAGTTGCAAATGTCAATTTTAAACGTTATTCCCAGGAGTATGCAGCATTTAAATGATTAATTTTTTTTTGTATTTAGTTAAATTAAACATTTGTGTATTCATTGGCACTATTTTTTACTACTTTTTTTTAACGTCCTTAACAAAAAATGAACTTATTTGGTGAAACAAAAGTCTTGGCACAGTTTCCTTACTCATTTGAACTTTTCTTATTTTAAGCCTAATCTGATAATTTTTTTTTTGGGGAAATTGATAACAAAACCCCCTCTTAACCATTCGGCGTCCAAAAGTTTATGAAAAATAATTTTTTTTTAAGGTTATTTTGACGTTTGTCTGCATTTAAGCATAACCACACAGATATCAACGTAGTTCAGCGAAAAAAAGTCCTTAACAAATACAATGAAGGCTAATCTTTTTACGAAATAGACAAGTTTATGCAATCTTATCATCATTATCATCTTATCATTAGGCTGTAAAAACGGTCAACGGAAGCGAATAAAAGCAAAAACCCGATATAAATTAGTTAAATGTTTGAGGTTACGTACCTATTTTTAAGTTTAAAATATTAAAAATATATATTTGTTTAATGTTAAATTTTGTATTTTATTACCAATGCAATTTGCAACAAAATGAGGTATCAGGTATTCGGGAAGCTGGAGTTTTGTCCTATAAATGCCATATCTACATACATATATATATTTAGTTTGAAAATCAGCTTTTCCCTTCTTAAAAAATAAACAAAATGCGATTTTCCCGTAATGGAAGCACTTATTATGAATTACTGCACATTTTTATCTCATCCTATGCGTTCGCCTCCTTAAAATGGTCTTCTCCACTCCGTAATGATGACTAATTACCGAGCCTAAACGATGTCACCCATGCAGGTGATCTCATCCAACCCAATCCGATTCAGTGCGAACCCAGCATGATGCACATGCAGTTCCCACAGTGGCCAACGAAAGTGAAACTCAAAACCGATCAGAAAGAGAAAGAGCGAAACAAGAAAACTTAATTTCCAATACTTTATGTTTTGTTAAATATTACACAATGGTCACAGCCCATCCAAGTCAATATTATGTTATGTTAATAACTCTCGGGGCGCTGGCGGAACAGCAACAAAGTATGGCCCGAAACTTTCCCGCTCTAGCTGGGCGACGCAGGCGAAATTCTTGGCGTGCCCGGCAGAACTGGTCGGATGTTGGGATCCATGGCTTCGCCCCGAATCGGATTCGATCGCTGCCAGTGGTTCCGGATCGAGCAGCGAAGCGGACCAGAAGTCAGACATACTGTCTGCCCCCCGGTTTTCTCCTCCATTCGCTGGACTTATCTGTTTGGCCCTCGCTTCGATCCGCTTTTTTTTGCTTCGTAAATGGAGCTTGAAGCGCGACCGAGCCCCGCAGGCGACGATCGAGCTACCACACAGGGAAACATTTTAGCAATACTGATAACACAATGTTTTATATTATTTTATTGATAGTATTAATATTTTAAATATAAGGCGACGGTTTGTTTGACTTTTCAATATTATTCACACTTTTAATTGATTGATTTTAGAAAGGTTCCGAAAGCTCTGGACTCTAGACTAAAACGACGGCATGTTTTAGCTGGTTCGCATAACTAAATCATTAACTTTTATTCATAATTTTAATCTAAATTTAATCTAAAGTTTTTTTTTCCTATATCGAGTACTGATGTATTTGAATAATCTCAAACTTTGATAGAAAAGATATTTGCTTCTTTAAATAGATTTATTTCTCATTTCTAGGCTAAGATGAATTGTTTAAAAATAATTGCATAATTGAAATTGTCTTCTTCCTTCCTAACTCATGATCAAACTTAGAGAGTGGGAGTATTTTCTCTCTGTGCACTGAACCATCGCAACTACAACAACAGACAGAGCCACGGCATTCGCTTTCATTTCGAACTGCAGTTGCCTCTCAGCTGCTGGTCAGTCACACTTGCTACCCAATGGCATGGCACACCGTATTTTTCATGCCGTGCCATGCCATGCCGTGCCGTACACTTGCCACTCGGCCCCCTCTCGCACCCTTTGGACTGCGCCACCGCTCCTTCGCCGCTCGACGGTTCATCAGTGTGTTGCACTTGATGTTCGACTCTCTGTTTCAGGTTCGCTTGCGTTGTGCATTTTCGCTTTCGATTTCTTTCTTGCTTTCGATTTTCGATACCCTTGAATACGTTTTCAAAGGTGTTTTGGATTTCTGTAAGTCAAACCACGAAATAACATCATTTATAGGCTGAGAAATTTCCCTCTTAAAACCAACTGGTGTTTATATACTCGTATTATTAAAAGATCCTTCATTGGGCAGCTATAATATTCGATCATAGGTAACCTAAAATACCCTCTTGAAGGTTTCATACAATTTCCGTCATTACTTGAAATGAGAATTTTACTCCGGCCGTGCCCCCTTCTGTTTACTTATAACCCCGCTGTTTGTACTATTGCATTGGGCCGTCATAAACCCTTATGAGCAGTCAATCAACCTGTGTCTTAACTGATCGCAAACCACTTTCATCTGCCAGCTCTCTGTATTTCCCTGCCATCCGGAGTGGGAGACTTAACAAGCGTGCGAAACTTATTAGTCATATTTCACGTCGGAGTCCCTGCCATGCGTGGTGGTGGGTAAGGTACGACACCGTATACTTACTCATATGAATGACCAGAGATTAGCCGTCATTGGCTTAATCGCGCTAAGATCGGCAGCGGCCCTTTTGGGCAGTCACTTTCATTTTTATTCGGAACCACTTAACTGAGTCGGAGGCGCTTCGATTCGTGGCCGACAAAGAAAGCTGTTCCCACAAATGAATTATGTAGCTATGGAAGCTCCCCATCAAATAATTAGTTCAAATTTTTATGCGGGCAAAAAATTGTTTTCATTTACTAGTAATAAGTCAAGTTATTCCAATTCTCGCTGCCAGTTTTCTCCAGCCTTGCCTCAGATACTGGTGGCTGCAATGCCTTAATTATAATTATAAAACAAATGAGTTGTGGTAAATGAATCTGAAAAATTACACAATTTGTTAAGTTTAGGGAATTCTTATTATGAAATAATTCCGGGACCTATTGAATAAATAATTTTGGTTAGAGGTATAGCATCGATCTTTAATGGGATTTAAAAACCCAATACTTTTAAAGGCACAATGATAATTGTTATTTGTCATAAAAAGTATATAAAGCCAATTGGCTTCAGAAGCTTTTTATTAAGTCTTAATTTTTGGCTTCATTTATTGAGTTATAATATTTAAATTGTAAAAAATCTCATTGAGTAGTTTTTGCAGAAATTAGTGATCAGAGATCCTACCGAGGTACCAAACCAAAAATTGAATATCGCAACCATGAAAAACCTGTTGCCATTTGGACGGTTGGTGGTGGCTAATGATGATTTAGTCTGTTGTTGTTATCGCTGCGGTTGAGGATACTGGTTGTTCGCCGGTTGTGGCCGCTTGCCTATTAAGCCGCAACTTAGAAACTCATAGCAAAACAACAACTGCAGCGCCCAGATTGAAAATACACATGTATAAATAAACAAAAATAAATAAGCAAACAGCACTGAGGCTGGGACTGGGGCTGAGGCTGAAATTGAGTCAAAAGCCCAAGAGATTCAACGAGATTCAAGAGGCCGAGGCTACAAACAACTTTCCACTCCAACTTACAACTCGAAGCCAAAGCTGGTTTGTGACTTGACTTGACTCGACTTTGACTTGGACATGATCCACGTGTGCGTGAGTCTACTAGCTAAACACAGTATTTGGTATACGTACGGATAAAAACAGATGTGTGCACATACGTGATACGTGGAGGGGCTGCCACAAATTGTTTATTTGTCAATCGGTTTTTGGCTTATTAGCCACAGCCGCTGCAGCAGCAAAAGTGAAATTTTCCACAGCTCCAAGTGAGTGAGGCTCAGAGCTCAGAGCTTAGAGCCAATTTATGGCCAGCGGTACAATTCAGTTAATGGCCCAGCCGCTGCCAATAAATCAACGCGCGGTGAGTGAAAAACGTGACTTTTGATTTGACATTTCACAGTCATAAGTATGCGAAGACCCGTCGTCTCGCCTCTGGTTTGTTATCAAATTAAATCGAAAACAACCTGGTCTCATGCAATTTAAATTCATTTGGCTGCTGCAGCCTGGGCTGGCTGAGTTGGTACTTGCCTTCATCTTCATCGAGCCCCTTGAATGTCATCTTAAATGTGGCTAAATGTCAAAATGCATCAGCATCATCGAAGTCATCTTCGCCGCCGTTAATTGAGTCATTTGGACTGTCCCTGCCCCCCAGTCGTTCCATCTAAGACTTTCCAATACTGTTTAATACTATAACTAACCGAATGCGTTCTCTATTCGTATTTTGCTCTCTTGCGCAATAGCGAACCCCAGCAGAAACGGGTCTGGCCGATGCAGTAAGTATGAGACTAGGCTAAGAGTAGCTTCTTACCTGAGTCCCTCATCTGTAATTTTGTTTGCATGACTTAATATTCTCGAGTGTTTTCTGTAATGTATCCTTTACTAGCTTGATTCCTTATTAGTTGTTTGAATTTCATAAGAATTTTGGACTATTCTTTTTATACCCTTGCGGGGTATTATAATTTTAGTGAGAAGTTTGCAACGCAGTGAAGGCAGCATCTCCGGTCCCATAAAGTATAGATATTTTTGATCAGCATCACCATGCGAATTAGCCATGTCCGTCCGTCTGTCTCTCAATTTTTCATCTATCTGAATAAAACTTTCTTTCTATTCCCATTAGTATGTGAGTATATATAGCTGCCATAAAAAAGGATCAAGACAAATTAGCCGATTTTCGTTGTTACACGTATTAAGAATATTGAAATATAACTAAATGATATGTTAATTTTTATGATCTTTTAATTTTATTTATACATTATTATCTGCAAGGGTATGTGAATTTCGACTTGGCGAAGTTAGCTTTCTTTCTTGTTAGATTTCGAAGTTGCATACATTGTTCCTTCCATATGTTGAGTAACATATTTGTTTGTTATTACTCCAAATTTGCTTTATTAAAAACTAAGGTAAACTATTTCAAACAAGAAAGAAAGCTAACTTCGATAAACCGAAGTTTGTATGCGCTTGCAGTCTGCAATTGGATCATTGAAAGTCGATCCATTTTAGTAATGTTGAAAAAATATCGAATTTGGTAAATATTGTACATTTTACATTTTACATGTAGAATCTTACATATTCATATAAATCGACCGATCGCTTCTATGGCAGCTATATGATATAGTTGGCAAATCTTAATAAAATTAAAACCGTAATTCTAAAACCGTAAACCGCTAGATCTCGAAATTTAAAGAAATAAGTTTAAAAACATATTTCGCCATTATTCCTATGGCAGCTTTAGGATATAGTGGTCCGATTTCTGCCGTTCCGACAAATATACTGCGTGCTAAAAAAATAAGACTATGCAGAAAATTTCAGCTCGATAGCTCAAAAACTGAGAGACTAGTTCGCGTAGAAACCGACATACAGACAGACGGATAGACTGACGGACATGGCTAGATCGACTCGACTGGTGATGCTGATCAAGAATATATATACTTTATGGGGTCGGAGATGCCCCTTCTCTGCGTTGTAAATATCATGACAAAATTATAATACCTTCTGCAAGGGTATAACAATATATTACACAAATCGTTGTTGTTCTTTTCCAATATGCATGTTATAAACGTTAAGATATTTGCGTTGCATAATGTGATATTCTATAATATCGGATCAATTTTCATTCAAATCATTCGGGAACTGGTTACCCAACCAAAGTCTGGCAATGCCAGAGCGAGGCTCCTAATGGCGGTTCCCAGTCCTTTGATTTGTCATTAGCATTCGTACTTGTGCTCAAGTTACTCACTCGCTGTTGATCTGGCGCGATCAATCAGTGGGGCTTTTTTTTTGGGTCGGCCCACATTTGCACGCCCCGCTTGGCTTCATTAACCAGGGCCTGGGGGCGAGGCCACGCCCATGCCCCCATCCGCTCACTCAAAATTCTGCACGCGCCGCCCCGAAAGCCAGCTTGGTACTACGCCCCTGCCGACTGAAAGTCTCCCATTTGTGTTTTGTGTGTCAGCAGCGTCATGCGCGATGCATACATTTCCAGAATGATGTTTGGATTCGTTCTGAAAAATACCCCAAGAACAAAATTTGGGTGGGGCTCAGGCTTCGACGAAAACTTCTGAAACAGTTAGGCATGAGCCATGTTTGTATACAAATTATGATCTTGAATGAAATCTGAAATCAGCAAATAACTTTCATTGGCTGCATTAGTTTCAAGTCAGTAGTTGGCAGTGTTCAAGCCCCTTCCAACTCTTCAGTGACAGTTCGCCAGAATCCACATTAGCATATAGTTTCTAGTTTGAATCAATAGACCAACAACAGAAAATAACAATTCGCACAATTTGGAAGACAATTGTGACTCATTTAGTCACGATTTTTTACAATTGTAGTTGTTTGTTGTTATTTTTGCAAAAAAACGAAATCAAGAACCAGGCTGGCATTGATAATTTATGTTTGAATGTGTGCCTGTCCCAGATTGGGGCTTATACTACGTGGTCGGCTACTACGAGTAACCAACGGGACTCTGGAGATCGGCTTTTCCACCAAATGGTGTTTTGTAATGTGACAAAAGTAGATCGCAATTCGGCGATCGTGTGAGCCCGATCGCCAACGGGTCGTTAGAAGGTGCTACCCACTAAGACTGAACCCATTTCTGTCACTTAACTCCTCGGACCCATTGAAATTTATGTGAAAAACGTGTCGACTGACTTAACCTGATGAAAGCCTGACAGCTGCTGCAGACTGCAAACTGCAAACTGCAACTGCAACTGCAACGGCAACAGCAATTGCTGCTACTGTTGCAACTTGCAAGTCTCTCGCTCATTCTCTCTACCCCAGCTATTTGAATACAAACGTGTGACTTTTCACATAAATCAATGTTAATGGCGCATTTAAACGACCCACCGCCGCCAACAACAACCACTGAAATCGCAGAGAATATCATAAAATGAAAAAAGGAAAATACACAAGCCAGATTAATAAAATTAGCCAGCGTAATTGCAAACCAGACAGCCGGAGACCCCAAAAAGAAAAGAAAAAAATGAATATATAGACTAGAGTAGCTCGATCAGACCTCCGTGCAAGGGAAGTGGGAGGAGGTGTTTTTTCGGCCAACTTTGTTAAGTTGTTGGATACTTTGGTACCGAGCCGAGTGAGTGGCCGGGAACTACCGTCTTACACATTTCGTTTCTGGGCCTTAGCTTTACTCTTTGTTATTTTATTGTTTTGTATACATTTTATGGTGTCAGCTTACAAGACATGATCGGGGCCGCTCGGGATCAGGAAAGAAGTCGGTATCTTAGGCGATACCAGAGGGTGCTACGGTCACTAACAAAGGTGCCTTAATTGAGGGTTCATGGAAACATTGGAGTCATCATAATTTTTTTTATTTACTAGCAAAAAGGCTAGCAAATTATCTGCATCGTATGCTCATGCATCTGTATTTGTGCATTTATGGTATGAATAATCAAAATTTAATATATTGTCGAATAAACTATACATTTATTAAGTTACCAATTATACATTATTCATTTTTAATTTGAATAATTTAATTTAACCTGATCTATTGTTTCTATTCATTGTTTTTAAACCAAAATATCGTGTGCAATCGCATATTGTGAATATTAAACATATATCTTCCAAATTCAAATACTTCTGTCTAAGAGACAGTTACTCACTTCTTACGGCTGGTAAGGTCTGAAATAGGAAAAGCCAAAATGCCACTAATACAGTTGAATTGGCCAACGTCATTAACATTAGTCATGGCTTATATATATGTAAGCATAAATGCCTGGTTGAGGTAAAGTTAACACGTGCGCCACATATACAGCGAAAAGCTGCGATAAGCCAGCAACGATAAAAACCAAACACAAAAGGTTGGCTAAGAAAAAGTTGGCATTTTTTAATTAAGAACACATTTATTTTTATACCCTTGCAGAGGGTATTATAATTTTGACCAGATGTTTGCAACGCAGTGAAGGAGGCATCTCCGACCCCATAAAGTATATATATTCTTGATCAGCATCACCAGCCGAGTCGATCTAACCATGTCCGTCTGTCTGTCTGTCCGTCTGTCTGTCCGTCTGTCGGTTTCTACGCGAACTAGTCTTTCAGTTTGTGAGCTATCGAGCTGAAATTTTCAGCATAGTCTTATTTCTTTAGCACGCAGTATATATGTCGGAACGGCCGAAATCGGACTACTATATCCAATAGCTGCCAAAGGAATGATGGCGAAATTAATGTAAACAAAATTTAACTTCTCTGTTTTTAAACGTATTTCTATAAATTTTGAGATATAGCAGTTTTTTATGGTTCTAAAATTACAGTTTTAATTTCATTGAGATCGGACCACTATATCATATAGCTGCCATAGAAGCGATCGGTCGATTTATATGAAAATGTAAAATTCTGCATGTAAAATGTAAAATTTACAAAATTCGATGTTTTTTCAACATTACTAAAATGGTTCGATTTTCAATGATCCAATTGCAGACTGCAAGGGTATACCAACTTCGGTTTACCGAAGTTAGCTTTCTTTCTCGTTTTTTTTATGGAAGTGATAAGCGAGATATGATAACCAATTTTATTTTCTTTTCTCTTTTTCGCAACCGCAGTTTTTGAATAAATGTGTTTCGCAAATTAAAACAATACATTTGGTTTTTATACCGCTTATTCGTTATCAATCCGCAGAATAATATTTACATAATTTGTTGTAGTTAATGTCATAATTATGTAATATATATTCCACGTATTCCAATCAATTAGCATTGAAATGTTACTTTTCGAGTCTTATACAACATCATGATTATGAAATTTTTTTTACAACATATTAATATTTTCTCTCTTTCAACATATCTTTAGGCATCGCGAAAGGTCTCTAAATGCGGATATTTGTTTGTGGCGCCAGACTGGGACTTCAGCAATCCATTGTACAGAACAAAGGTGAGTTTTATTGTTAACAGTGATTTCTGCTTCAGAAATCGAAAATTAATTAAATAATATATGATGTGCTAGAACTTTATATTTTATATATAAATACTTAAAATATATTCGTGGTTTCGCATATTGTAAGGTGAGCTCTAAATAGTAAGCAAATAATTTAGAGATACTTGTTTGCTTTTCTCCCGTCTGGTAAACCAGCTCGTCTTAAAGCTCAAAAAAAAAGTCACACTTCGAATGCATTAAGGCTAACCAAATTTCCGATGTCCACTTTCCCAAAAATGCCAAACCGCCTATCCCCCCTACAAGTAAATCCCATAAAGCAAATTACCAGCCTTGTCCACCCAAAGAGGGTGCGGTAGGGTTGTCATGGGTGGCGGCTCGGAGGCGTTGGCGGGGTGGTGCGAAAAGCAGAAACACTTGAGCAAATATTTGGCAGCATCTTGCGGGACAGAGGCGACTCGCAGCCACCGATTTGTAGCTTGGCGGTTCGCAAAGAAAGTGCCACTGGCTGGTGAGGCGGGGATAGGTGACCTGGGCAAACGGGAACGGCAATGGGAAGGGAAACGGGGAATATGATGACAGTTTGCCTCCCGATGCACTTAAAGAAAATTTTAATATAAACAACGTTGTATATTTTTTTAATAATAAATGTGTTTACACTTATTAGAATTAAAATTACTCACAGTTCACCGGCTGGATGAATTACTATAAGTGAAAGCCTACGAGGTGTGTTCAAAAAGTATCGCGAATTTTTTGTTTATTCAAAAATTATTTATTTATTCATGAATATCTATTTTGTGCCCTTCAAAATAATCCCCATGAGATATTTTACACTTGTGCCAACGGTTTTTCCAATCTTCGAAGCACTTCAAAAAATCATTTGTTTTGTATCTTGTTCAGCTCCTCCTTCGATGTCGTCTTTATCTCGTCAAGCGTAGCGTAACGTCGTCCCTTCATGGGCCTCTTCAGTTTAGGGAACAAGAAAAAGTCACAGGGGGCCAGATCTGGGGAATACGGTGGCTGCGGCATCATTAGTGTGTTGTTTTTGGCCAAAAAGTCGCGCAAAAGCAACGATGTGTGAGCATCGTGGCGCAAAAGCCAATTTTTGTTCTTTCCTGCCTTTCTTCTAGGCCTTCTGAGAACATTTTGTACCACCGATAAACGTTGCTTCGGTCCAAGGTAGCTTCTCCGTATGCCACAGTCAACATTCGGAAAACATCCGCGCACTTAATTTCGTCTTTCACACAAAATTTGATACAGGTTTTTTGATCATTTTTTTTAATAGGTAAAAATCGAAGACGATCCAAAACACGTGCAAGCAAAGCAGCTGTCAACAATTAAGTGAACATTCAAAATGGCCGAGCTTGTCGGCATAAGTGAGAGACATGAGTACCAACATAACGCCACAAAAATATCGAAATTCGAATATACGTAACCCGCGAAAATTCAAAATTCGCGATACGTTTTGAACACACCTCGTATAAACATAGAGCAATGCTTTTTGTAACGGACTTAATTCGCTTACTGTGTTAAAGCTCGTAGAAATGTGAGCATAAATATAAATTTGGGCTTCAAAATTAACAACAACAGTGTGTTTAACGGAAACAGTCTCCATCGATTGTCTTATAATTAAACTGTTTTGGCGGGCTTTTCTTGGAGTGCATGTACCGTCAGCTGATGACCAGCACCTGCCACGCCTCTCCCACATCATTTGCCCCATTCTTATAAGCTGGGAAACGAATGAGAGAGGATGCAGGATGCCGGGTGATGGTTGGAGGATGGAGGCTAGTGGCTAGTCGACGTCGTCACTTCGCTCCCTGCCAGCGATTTTTATCTCGACCAATTAGTGAATAACGTAGCGACGTGGCGACAGCAGCGCTTCGTTAAAAACACAACACAAACGTTCGGCGACATATGCAAATGGCTGCAAACAGTTACAGGCCTTGCCCCAATAGAGAGCAGCATCTGGTTGGTGATGGTGGCCAGGTGGCAGGTGGTGATACGGGCGGAGAGGTAGATGTGTGTTGAGCGACGGCCAGCTCCAGCAACGACGCCGATGCTGATGATAATAATAAAAGTGTGCGCATGCGCAGAGCGCACTTCCTTGTTAACAACATAAATTTACGTATGTTTTTTAATAGATGGACAGGTATTTAATTGACATTTGTGCAGAAGCAGTCGTAGCTACTAACCGGATGTTGTGAGCTGACTGGAAAAACACGCAGATCCAAGAAAGTCGGAAGGAGAAACAAAACGTTCATACAATTCCGCGAATTAAGGGCGGGGCAGATTGTGGTGCTGGACCGGGAATGGAAAGAAAGTACATTTAGGCAATTAGCCACTAGAGACTTTTTAGCGAGCACTTATAATATGAAAGATGAAGATTTTCTTTATTATTTCCCGCATTCAATCGGTTACGTGATTTTCTTTCGCAAGTTAGGGTAATCATTTAATAATTCTTAGTTTGATTACTGATTAGAATTTGTTGTTTTTATTCTATTCAAGCTTTCTCCCCATCATTGTTATTCTATAAAGAATCATGTATCAGGGGGCCTCACCTTCCTGACCGCTTGGGTAAAAAATCTTCACTTCTCGTTATTATCTCCTTTGAGCACACACAAAAAAAAAAAAAAATGTAAAAACGCGCCAAGAAAAATAGTTAACTTACCCCAAATAGTTAGGTTACCATAAACTAGTAGGTTACACAGGAAAAATAGTTATCTTACTATTTAATAGTATAATTTCAAAATAATAGTATATTGACCATAAAAAATGTTTCAATTATTCATGTATATATTCAACATTCCCCTATTAAGATTACATTTTTTATACCCTTGCAGAGGGTATTATAATTTTGACCAGATGTTTGCAACGCAGTGAAGGAGGCATCTCCGACCCCATAAAGTATATATATTCTTGATCAGCATCACCAGCCGAGTCGATCTAGCCATGTCCGTCTGTCTGTCCGTCTGTCTGTCTGTCTGTCTGTCCGTCTGTCGGTTTCTACGCGAATTAGTCTCTCAGTTTTTGAGCTATCGAGCTGAAATTTTCAGCATAGTCTTATTTTTTTAATACGCAGTATATATGTCGGAACGACCGAAATCGGACTACTATATCCTATAGCTGCCATAGGAATGATGGCGAAATTAATGTAAACAAAATTTTAACTTCTCTGTTTTTTAACGTATTTCTATAAATTTTGAGATATAGCAGTTTTTTATGGTTCTAGAATTACGGTTTTAATTTCATTAAGATCGGAAAACTATATCATATAGCTGCCATAGAAACGATCGGTCGATTTGTATGAAAATGTAAAATCATGTAAAATGTAAAATTTTATAGCTATGTATAAATGTTATAAATTTACATTACATTGTTATTTTTATACCCTTGCGTATGATTATAACAGCAGATTTTAACTTTCATGCGAAATCGGACTTCTATATAATATATAGAATGTAAAAAAATGTAAAATTCTACATGTAAAATGTAAAATTTACAAAATTCTATATTTTTTCAACATTACTAAAATGGTTCGATTTTCAATGATCCAATTGCAGACTGCAAGGGTGTACCAACTTCGGTTTACCGAAGTTAGCTTTCTTTCTCGTTTTTCTTTGATGTGTACGCACTTGACAGAAAACCAACAACAAAATACATGCAACATTTGTACATAGTATTCTAACTATTTTTCTAGATTAATTTTACATAGTTTTTTTTTTGTGTGTGAGCAAATCTACAGCCTTTGGCTCTGGGTAACCCACAATCAGCTTGCTCCCTTTCCTATGGCCCCAGAAGAAAACCCCAGTTCTTCCGGCCCCATTACAGGTTCAGAGCATTTACTATTGTCTCAAGCTCAACATTAGAGTCCATGCATTGATACCTTTGATTCTTCTGAACTATGTTAGAAAGGTCTCATAGTGATTTTATACCTTTAGATACAATGGTAGGACCTACCTAACCATAGGGCGTTTAAAGGCGTTATAACTTAGTATCAATAGAAAATGTATGTAAAAGACAAATAAGGGAATGATAATCCCCGTAAAAAATATATTTTTGATCAACTAAATTCGATGCGAATTAGCCATGTCTGTTTGTCTGTATTAACACCTAGATCTCAGGAGCTATAAGGCTAAAAAACCAAATTGTGTGGCAAAATTCAAATATATTGCACCCAGATCAATTTGGTCTTCGGAATTTGCCTGCTACAGCCTCTAAATCTCATGTGTGTATAAAATAAATTTGTTTGTAATATTTTTATACCCGGTACCCATAGGGTACAAGGGTATTATAAGTTTGTGCCAACCGAGAATGTATGTAACAGGCAGAAGGAGGCATCTCCGACCCCATAAAGTATATATATTCTTGATCAGTATCACCAGCCGAGTCGATTTAGCCCTGTCCGTCTGTCCGTCTGTCCGTCCGTGTGAAACAACAGATCTCAGAGACTATAAGAGCTAGAGTTACCAAATTTGGTGACAACATTGGAATCTGTTGCACGCAGATCAAGTTTGTTTTAAAATTTGGCCACGCCCACTTCCGCCCTCAAAAATCATAAAAAACGTTAAATAAGCTATACTCGTTTTTTTCGGGTAAAAGTTAATAAATACAAAAAATGAATAAAATAAAGCGGACGTTTCCTGAAAATTTCAGTTAAATCGGATGATAAACATGGGAGATATTAGCAATAAGGTTTGAATTTTAACACACCGCCCCAAGGCACTGCTGTTGCAAGCTGTAGCCGACAGGTGGCGCATTCGAGCCTTGGCCGTGCGATATAATGGCGCCAATGTATGTATGTACAATGTATGTATGTACAATTTTAATTTGCCTTTTAGTGTGAAGCGCAAACGTTTAAGTACCGGGTATTTCACAGTCGAGCACAGTCGACTGTAGCTTTCTTACTTGTTTTTATACATAACTTAGCCGATAAATTGTGTTTTTTTTTCGAAAAATGTAAACTTACAGCTAACTAACTCTTATTCTGATATCCTCTCAGCCAGTAACTAAACCAATTCAGCGCATCGGTTCCATAATTAATACCCCCATTAAAAATCGTTAGTTAACCGGAGTAACATTGCTCTCGCCGAAACTTTTTTAGCATTAATTTCCGTAATTTTCTCTGACAAGTTAAATGCTGCAATTTGGTATCTGATAATTTATCATATAACTTAATATTGATTACGATTATGAAAGGGCCGGCCAGGAGGAATGCAAAGACAAACTCTTGTGGCTGCTCCTTGCATCTTCCTCTCGCCCGTCGAGCACCATTCCCGCTCGCGCCAAGCGCTAGGAAACGGCAATAAACTTACGTCTTGAAATTATGCAGATTTTTATTGCCACGCCAACTTTTCTGCATACAAAGTGCATAATTTCCAGAACGGAAAACCTGCTCGAGCGACTTCAGACGGAAAGTTGGACGGTTGGACGAATGGACACGTGGGCAACATAAGCGCTGGCTGAGCAGCAGCCGATAAGCTTTTGCCGGAGATGGTGGCTTGGCTTCCATCAGAGAATGAGCGGGGAAATGGGGAATATTTTCATAATGACGACTTTTTCGTGAAGAGGCAATGCGTGGAAGCCTTGAGCGATGCTGTTAAGCAGGGGAGTTCAATGTACTAGTACAGCTCCCAAACGGAGCCACCAAGCGGAAGTGTTCGTCTCGGAGCGGTGTAGCAATATTGGCAGCACAATCAAAATCACTGTTAGTACTATCGATCGTTGAAAAATTAGCTGAACATGAAAACTTAAATTTGATAAATAAATAAATAGTATAACTTGGAAACAAGAGACTTATGTTATGTTATTAATCGTATTAATACGATCGATATTTTCTTTGATGTATCCACCTCAACTGGAGCTGATAGTGAAGTTTAAAATCCCAATCATCATGCTCATGCTGGTTCCCGTTTCAGAAATGCTCCTGATTGACAAGTTTGCCAGGAGATGCCCAGCGACCACCGGCTAGTAGGAGCTGCTGCCGGCAGACTGGGGCTTATTAATTAAACCAGGAAGTGCTTTCGGTCGGCCTCCACGGGCAGTCTGCGACTGCAGCTGGGAGATCTTGAAAAATATTTATTAAAAATTATGCACGCATTAGCTGGCCTCTCACTCTGTCGGTCTGCCTGGGTTTCATAAAGGAAGTGTTTTGGCTTGGTGGGCGATTTACTCGAAATGCCGCATATTTATTTTGTATATCTAGCAGTAATAGCTGAGATTCGCGGTCGGGCTTAGACCCAGACTAGGTTTATTGTCTTTTAATGGTAAAAAGAATCTGCTGTAAAAATAAGCAACGGACTTTATACGGTCGTCCGCTCTCTTTCTATCTTTGTAAAGCGGCATGTCTGTATATGGATGAGTTCCATTTTGTTTCCATTTCTTTTCAACGCCCACAGTGTGCGTAGTCGTTGGTAATATCCTCTCAAAACTATTTACAAACGCCCGAGGGAGGGGACACGAATTAGAATATTAACTGAAAATCGTATAATCGAAGCCAATTCATTAGTTGCAATTAACGGAAGATAGAAATGGATTGCGTTCGCTACGGGCTGCAAACGTCAAAGTGTGGGCGAAGCTGTGGATACACAGAAGACAGTTTTTTGACGTAAAAATTAAATCATGGAAAAACTTAACAGTATTTACTTATCATAACCACTAGGATGCGTATTTATGGCAGATATTTAGTTCACAAACAATAAGTGCGGCCTCTGGGAAAACGTTGATCGATCATTACTCAACGAGACGGTTCAGGTTAAATTAGGAATTATTATTTATTATAAATTATTTGATATTTATTTGCTTGCTAATTGTGTGATAATGATAGAGACTTAACTGAAAATTCATGCCATTTCCCTTTGAAGAAAAAAGAGGCTAATAACTTACGAAAGAAGTGAACATAATAATTTCAAGATTCCAGAAATTTAGAGTTGAGTTTATTTTTTATAAAAAAAAAAACCGGATACCACTGTCAGAAACCTCCCAAACATAAAAAAAAAATTTTTTTTGGCATTTTGTAAAAATGTATAAATATTGTAGTCATTTTTGCGGCTTGAGGTGATCAATTCTGAATAAACATCAGACAAGTGAGTTAAGCACATGCATAAAAACCAAACCAAACAAACTAATTTGCACACTTGACGGCCTGACAGCTTCGGAATGACTGAATGAACGGAGCGGAATGACTAACTGAATGAATGACTGTCGGAGAGCGAGGTAGCAGCGGCTGCAGCTCTGCAGTTCTGCGGACGCTGTCTCCCACCGCTAATAAATAGCAATTAGAATAACATGCCAATAAATCTTGGCTAGCTTAACTCTTGTCGATGCTGCTGTTGAACGGAACTTAAAGCGACCTTGGCTTGCATATGAGAACAAAATGCATATTACAGATTGGCGCACTGACAAAAAAAAAAACATCCTCAGATTAATTCTTTGAGTGCTTACAATTAGAGCTTAAGGCTAGTAAGGTTTGATTAAAAATATTTTGTTATATGAGGTTTGTTTCACAATTAAATATCAGCATTCAAAATTTTATAAATCATTTTGTTAGAACATTTCTGAATGCATTACCGAAAAATATTTGATATTGATATAGCTTTTTAATTACATCATTTGTATTATTTTGGAAGTGTCGGACCCTCCTGTATTACCACCCCCCCCTGTATATTTTTTAACCAAATAAATGAATTTAAAAAAAAAAAAAAAAACAGTACAGCACTATATAAATTTTGGATCAGCGTCACCTAGATCGTTAAAACTATATAAAGATGTTTAAAAAACTCCCGGAAAAAATCTCTACATCTTGTAGAAGCCAAAGAAACAACCAGGGCAAATATATTTACAGTTCTGTTATTCAAGGTCTCTACTTTTTTTTTTTTTTTATTAATGGGAGTACTGGATATAGACATCTCTAGAGATAATTTGTCCCCTAAAAGATTTACCGCGTATCTTTAGATTTTAAGAGGATCAATTGCTAGGGACCTTAATGAAATTAAAATAAGAGTACTTATCACATAATTAAAATATTTGTATGTATACAAATTAATATAGTATATTTTTCTGAAGAAGTGATTTCTATAGAAGTGTAATTCTTCTCAGTGCACTGGCAACTCTGTCACTTCCCATCCACCTCTTCCATCTCCACGGCCAGCCATCAGCCATCTCTTTGTCTCTGTCAGTTTCATTCATAAATAAATACAAAGTGCAACACCTCTAAATTTATATGTTAATTAGTTTGGCTGCAAGCTGAACCCGCAAATTAGCCCACGACTCGTAAGCGAGTGATGCATTTGTAACTGTCAGCGCCGGAGAGCGCGGAGTGGACGGAGTTCTCGACGTGGGCCTCGAACTCCTCCCTTTTCCACCCACCCGAAGTTCAGCTAATTGATTGCTCGCTTCTCCTGGGCCTCAAATTGCTAACGGTAAACGATGGCGGGACCACCAGTGCCTGGGGCAATTCAAAGGCAGGAAGGCGCTGAACAAAAAAGGTGAAGAAAGCTGCACAAAGCATAAGCAAAGAATAATCTAAGCTTCCAAGTCCTTTCAGCGAGTAAAAAAGTAGTCTACAATAGAATTCTCTCTGCACATTGTGTATAGTCATATTTCAACCTGACAACGACTCAACCAACACATGCTCTTTCGATACCCTATCGCTCAAGCCTTTTGCTAAAATCTCGAAAAGCAAAAAAAAAATCAATGTTTATCGAAAATACTTCAAATATTCTGATAGCAAAAAAATTCGTTAGGTGTTTCTAGATTTGCATAAGGAAAGATCAGTTAAGTAGGATATACAAATATTAAACTAATTTATATTAAAAGACTAAATAATAACTTGAAACAAAATTATAAAACAAACTCGATTGATCTACAATAAAGGTAATGCCAAAATGGTATAAAATGATGTATTTGTCGAATAGTTTGTGTGTCCCCCGTAGATTTCAATACTCTGATTCACAGTTCAAACTTAATTTTATATCCACAGCGAACTATAGGGGTACCCCAGTATACTTGACTTAAAATAAAACAAATGTGTAAAATGACGGTGTAATAATATAAATATTGCTTAAAGCATGGTCGCCTACAGCGTTCTTTCTTGCCTTTGCCTCGCTTCTTGCTTCTGTAATTACATAAAACGGCGAGCTAAGACAAGGCGGGACTTACGTGACGGAGCGTCTAACGGAGATGACGATGACTGCGAAAGATCGCGTATTGGATTTCAAAGCCGTCACTGTCGCCGAATGAAGCCGCTATGAGTGATGAGCATGGGGCTTTCGTGGGGCGGAGGGCGGGGGCATTGACGAACTGACAGGCGGCAGAAAGAGATGGCACTACCCAGTCGGAGGCCATATATCTAACTGAGCTGTGGTTTTATTGTGCTCATCAAGCCTATGGGCTAGCCTTAATAAAATGTTTGCTCCACAGATACCCAGCTGGGCAAAAAATGGGATTTGCTGGAAAATCGGAATTCAATGTTAGGGTAATAATATAATATTTTTTTAAATTTAAAACCTAATTTAAGCAATAAAAAAAACTGTATAATTTTGTAGCTCCCAAGTATTGTCTAAAATTGTTTTGAAAGATTTCAATTTCTAGCTTCTACTAAAAAATTTCAAACACTGAGCGAGTTATGTGGTTAGAAATCATATCATACTTTCAGGTGCCCTTTTAAAAACTGATGTCACAATCAGTGAAATATGTATTTCAACAATATATATTAGAAATTTTTGAGCTGTGCCGAAAAATCACATAATATAAATTTGAATTTGAACGATTTCAGAGTTTTTAGCATATTTGTGCACTGAATTAAACTATAAAGCCCATTTAAATATATAAATTTTAGTAAGTTGAGATAAAATGTGTTACTCAATTAAGGGCCAGTCAAAATTTAATGGACAAATAAAGTCCCGGCTAAGAAAATTTGGATCTCTATCATGTAAATGTGGGAGCTGTAAAATCTTTTTCGGCTCGCAAAAGAAGAGCTGTTTTCCGATAGCCAAATGAGGAAGAAGTAAAGATTTACAGCAGTTTCAAGTGGTTCCGATAAACAAAACAATGGTGTATTTGCGTCTTACAGTACAATTCGGTGCCTTACCAATAATCGATAGTCAATAGCATGCCTATCAGCAACATGTTATTCTTTAACGTTCACATTAATTTAAGGAGAGCAGAATCCCGATTTGCTTTACGATAAGTTAATCTTGTGATTATCTTTTCCAGGCAGATTTCAGGCACTTTGATAGTGAGCGCATAAACCGGACCTAATTGTCTATATTATTTTTTTTATTTTTTTTATTTGGTTATCAGGTCATTTATTACTAATATTCCAGACCCTACTCCAGGGTATTACACATTCAATACTCGCTCCTGTTATGGAATCTCTACACACCTTTCAGAGCCCAGCCTGCCCATCCAAGATATTACTCAACTTTTTCATGTGCTGTTTGCAGTTTTGTGCAAGTTCGAGTATTGTTGTTGTGGGTACTTGTTTCATTTTTCATCTGCTGCTGCAGCTTTTGTTTTTTGTCATCTGGTTCGCGCATGTTACTCATATGCAATACTGCGCAGTCGAGAGAAAAAAATAGGTTGAAGTGGTCGCTCTAAAGTTTTCATCATAATGGTAATGGCTCCTTGCAAAATCACCTGAGAGACATTTGATGTTTGATTTCCGCGTAATTTCCTTTTTGTGTTACCAAGGCTTGGGTATAGTTTTTCCGTTTCAACAGTGTCTCGTTCGCAGTAATTACAAAAAAAAAAGAAAAAGAGGAAAGAGAGCCTCCTGCAGCTGCAGATTTGTAGGATTTGCAGCGATGTTGCAATTGTACTCATTGTTTTTCATTCCCGCCTCTCGTTGTAACACAGATCGCATTAAGGTGCATTTAAAAAGCCAATCACCGCTCTCCCAGATTCCGATGGTTACCCCACCCCGTTCTCCCATTAAAAAGGAACCACTAGTGAACGATTTCCGCTCGCGACCGTCATTTGACACGTTTAAAGAAATGAAAATGATTGACGACTTGTAAGTTGACGACTGGCTAAGTCTCGATTCTATCTGTAAGCTAGTTAAAGTGCACTCACCTAATACCATATATAGTCTAACTTTTTTGTACAATTTCTGCTTAAAATTTAAAAGGTGTTCGTTTGACAAATCTAGAAAACATATTGAATAGGACTTTATGTTATACTTCAAAAGTTCTTTAAAAACGAAATCTTGAATAACAAACTTAAATACAATTTGATTATTAAATGATTTTCAACCATTATCATCTCGTTGATGTATTGAATACCCGATAAAAAAATGTGTAATTGTATAAAATTTGATATTGTTTGGTACTTTTTTTTGTTGATTTTCCATCTGCCATGGAAGGCGAAGATCTATTCGGATAATCAAGTTTGCTGTAACAATCTGTAACTGTACCTACTTCAACATTCTGTGTTCCTTCTACCACGTTACAGCTAGACCATGTTGAGAATTCTAGCGCTGTAGCCATTGTACAAATACTGGAGTTCCCTTTGAAGTTCAATTCGAATTACCAAAGAAAACGGCAAGCCTTTGGCCAATAAAAGATAATTGGAGTGCCAATTCGATTTTTTTAGTTATAGATCCAGCTACAAATATTTTATCTTACGTAACTATTAAAGTTCTTAATTAAGTTTTTGTTATCAAATATTTTATATGTGTATTTATAATAACAAGTTCTTTATATTAAAGTGTCACCCTAATTAAAGGTGATCCCTTATTATATAAAAGTATATTAAAAACCGTAGTACATAAAAGCAAAGAATATGAAATAGTTTTCTGTGTGTGCGTCTATATTTCACAATTGGCGCCTTTAGCAAAAGACTGACTTCTTTGGGGCTGTCAGACAAGTTAATAGTTAACTCTATTAACTTTTTATGACCACAACAAGTGCTCTTTTGTCGCCCCAAAGGAAGTTGCCTTCACTCGAGAACAACAACTATGTAGGCTTGGTACGATTACAGCAACTGTGAAATAACCAATTTACGAGTATTGAAAATTAGAGCTCGGGGTAATGACTAAATCAATAACTGACTTCCTGCGGTGCTTTTGCAATCGAAGTCGGTCATAATGGCCTTCATTAGATCTGTGTTTGTCAATCTGGTTGGTTTCGCCTTGGGTTTATTATAATAATTCTAGTGAGTACAACTTTTGATTAATTAAGAATCCATTTATAATTATTTGTTAATTAATTGTTATTAGTTGACTTGAACCTGTTTGTTGGTTAACAACTATTTTCGATTATTATTGTAATTTAATTAAAAACAAATATATCTAGGTTACTGCCAGTACATTTTCGACTCCAGTAGCTTTATGCATTCCTCTATTCGGAATCCAGTCTCAAGCCATTTTATATTCATTCTCAACGCAATCGATCGCAGATGACAAAATCATTTCCCAACAACCATTTCGGCTGGGCGTGTTGACAAGGCTAACCAACGACACCTCCGCAAATCTGTCCGTCTTTTCGTCGAAGATAGAAACAAGCTCAATTTATGATGCAAACTTGTGGCATCCATCATCGTTCCGGTTGTCTTTTCTTTCTGAAAGGGCCTAGTATACGCTATAAAATATTTGTCTGTATGCAAACGAAAACGGCACATAATCAACGCCAAAAGCTAACAGACAAGGGAAAGGAACGAAGAGCTATCCGTGTTATAAATGATGGGCCCGCTCCAAGTGGAGATTCGAGCTCGAGTTCATGCCTCTTTCTCCCTCTGGAGCCTTTTAATCTAGCGCCACATGCCACGGCAAAAGATCTTAGGCCATGTTGCACATCAAAACATTGTCTGCCTATCTCGGAGTCTGTCTAAATGTTCGCGGCCCACGCATTCTCCGGCTAAAAGAGCACGGAAACCTGCTGCATCATTTTTCACTCGAAGATTGCATAATGATTGACAATTCATTATGCCAGCAAGCTCTTTGCTGCGATCACTTTAACATAAAGGAGTTAATGACACTGTGACAAATTTTGTGGTATATTCCAATAAAATACTCAAGTGTTAATATAACTTATAGGTCTGACTTGAAAAATATAAATAATATTCGAGGTACTTCTAAAAGGCGAATTTGGTTGCTATATTATTTTCTTGTTTATTATTTTATTAGACTTTATTAGCGTTTTTACACCTTGTACATCGCAGTGTATATGAGGGTTTCTCGGAGTTTTAATGACCAGCCAGATTAGGGATCTCCCCGTAGGCAATAAGGAAGTGTGTTTGTACGTCTTATGCCCGTGTTCTTGCATCAAATAACTCACTAATGAATCTTTTTAAATGTTTCTTTTCTTTCAGGTGAGTGAAGACGGAATGAAGAACGAAGTGAGTTGCAGCGATTGATCTGTGCACTTAGAAACTTGATTGCGAAGCCCAGGTATCAAGGTCAGCGGATCGTTTAATTGAAAAATCCACAAAGGTGTGACCGCAAAAGCGAAACAACAAAAATATCGTGAGCTTTCGAAAACAATAGAGAGATCCGAGTACCGAGGGACCGCAATTGAGCCCCATAGATGTACTCGTAGATATTGCACAACTTTGTCGGTCGTTTCGCACACCTGTTGCTGCTGCCTTTGGGAGCCTCAGTCGATGTCTAATTGAAGCAATTAGTGAACCCATTATGGCATTTTTCTTCGATTTTTTCCGTTTTCAGTTTTCGGCTTCGGTTTTGGGGTTGGTCTTGCCGATTCAATTAGTTTATGTTTGTATACTGGGGAATGGCAGTGGGTCGGCTGCAGCTCATAATTAGCCCAAGTTTAGTTGAGTGGGTTCGCGAAGCCTCATCCATTCCATTCGTTCATCTGTCACTGTCCCTATGACAACACGCCATAACAAACAACACAGAAACACTGGCAAAAGGCAATTGACCTTCATTGGTTAAAAGTTCATTTGCATCAATTTATTATGGCATAATGCTCTTTGAACTGTGGAATATTTTTTTGCAAGCTCTGAGGAGAATAAATGTTTGACTTGACGTGAAATAAATTCATCTCAGTATATATGTAAAATGCTTCAACTTTGTGGGAAACATGAAAATATTATTTCAAGTGAAAACATGATTTTGAAATCGTACAAATTTACCATATCTCGTAGTAGCTGAAAGTGTTTTTAAAAACAACGAAAATATCATTTTGGTTTTATTAATTATTCCATTTTTCCTATGGGAGCTTCATGATATGGTCGACCTATCCAACTTATATACATGCCATTGAAAGAGGACTTTTAGGATGGACAATGTTAAATCGACTCGGCTGTTGATGCTAATCGATAATATATTTATATATATAGTTTGTGAATTCAAAAATGGCCTCCTACTGCCTGTTGCATGCATTCTCGTTTGGCTCTAAGTTATAAGAGCCTGGTACCCTATGGGTACCGAGAATAAATATTTAAATACTAAAGTATTTATTAAAGGCGAAATATTATGAATGGCATTGAATGTTCTTACGAAATCTATAAGATTTAGTAAACATAAGTTCGAGTAAACTGGTACCGTTAAAAAACTATGACCTGTCTGTTTTTCTTTTCGGTTAAGATTGAAGTTTTCACAAAGTTAACGTTGAAAGCCTTAAACTTTCCGCACTTATACCAACTGGCTGAATGAATATCTTCCGTGCCAAGAGTTCGTTGGTTGACATTTCATGCCGCGTCATAAAAAAGCTGAATCTGTAAATTAGTTCAATAAACGCGCTACAAACAAGACAGACCGGCAATCAATGTCAATCAATGGAGAATAACTTACGATGCTCACAGGTCCGTGTTCCCCGAAGATTTTTGATATGCATGTTTTCAAGTCTTGCCACTGAAGTGACTATCGGAGTTTGTTCACCCGACTTGGAGTGGGAATGGGGGGCCATTTCCAAATATCCAACAAATATTTCTGCTGCGCTCGTTGCGGCTGTTAGAGTTTTTTTGCCTGCAACCTGCTTGGGTAATATCATATTTTAGCAAAACTTGTTGCAAATTCCAAGACACCAATACCAAGACCTGCCACAGCACACACGTTGACCAAGCTCTAATAACTAATGGCCAAGAGCCGAGCTGGCCACTTGCCGGCTTTGGCGCAATTTGAGACTCGATTTCTTGCACCTAGATACAAGCAGCTCAGGTAAGCAGGCAGGCAGCCAGGCAATCGCCAGCACTTCCCAAGCTCGAAAATAAGAAAAGAAAGTCGACTGCGATGGAACCAACATCCCAAGTAGGGTACCAAGTAGGGTACCTGTTGTTCAGATAGCGCCAACAAAAAAGTCTCACAAAAATAACCCTTCATATAAAAACGAATTGTCTCTTTTCGCAATGTTTTGTCGGATATATGAAATTGAGCACTTTTACACCTTACTTTAATTTAAAATGTTTAAATATTTTATTGAAACTTTATTAATATTGAATGCCAACCAATTCTTAATTTGTACTTAATTGTTGTCTGAAAACGACTTTGACTGAAGTTATTAAACTCTTATGAACTTATTTCTTTGAAACCTTTTAACATACTCAAAATCCCTCTTTTGATGTTGATCTGTTATTCTTCTCTCTGCAGTGCTGACTTCATTCCGATTCCTTTAATCGGTTGCAGTAAGGGGTTCTTTAAAAACGTTCATTGTACTTTTGAAAGTGTTTTAATCGCATCACCATTTGTAAATTGTGATTATTTCTTCTCGAAACAACTTTTTTCTAACCATTGTTAAACATATTTTGAAAAAATACGTTGAAGCATCATAGCGATTACGTCTCTTTTCTTTTTTTTTTACTAGGCGTTATTCCGGAACTATGGACTTCATGGGCAAGGGTTTCCACAAAAAAGGGTCCATCCGAATGACCCGTATATTGACCTTTTTTAAGATATCAGAAGATGATAGATTTTGATAAATTAAAAGTTATTTCATTGACCCATAAACATCTCAGAGAAAAATGTAGGTTTTATACATAGCTTTGAGGTATTCAGGTGGACTGGTTAATCCCACCGCAAAAGTATCTCAACTCTATTTGTTGGTGGTCCATCAGTATTCTAATAAAAGGTAATATTCTATAAAAAGTGCAATCGTTTTCATTTATACATTTACACATTTCATAAATACTAGATTGATATTTTTTTTTGAAAAATGAAAAAAAAAATGAAAAACTGTTAAATCAAATATTTAACGTTAAAATCTGAAAACTTGGATTTCTTGCATTCTTACATTAGAAAGTTAGTTATAATTATAAAAACTCTGATAAGCCTCTAGATTTTCGTTAAAGCAAATCCAAAACTATTCTCCATTAGTCCAAGTTATTAATTGTGATTTTTTAAAGCTAGATTCGCAAATCGCCTTGAATATGTTATTCTTAGAAGTTGCCCGAATCCAAAACCATATATAAAAATTTAACTAAAATATTTGTTTATCTAATTCTAAAAAGTAAATGCAGGCTTGCTTAGTTTAATGGTATATTTCATCTCTCACTATTACTATCCCATTATAAAGTTGGGTATTTTCTTCTGTGCATCTACTAATGATGCAAGACAGCAAAATGTTGCGAGAAATTTCCGCGGCCACTTCTCCTCTGTGGGTAAGAGAGTTGCTGCAGCAGCAGCCTCCAAGACGTTCTGAATGTTACGTTATATTATTGCATGTTGCCGCTGATGCCTCCGTCGGTGGTTCCTGGCCGCCACAAGTCGCAACTCTTTCACAGATGCGCCTCGAATTAGGTCTCTTGGCTTTGGGCGCTGCTGCAGTAGCCTTTGTTGCTGCAGCTTTGTGGTTGTGCTTTTATTGTGTAATCAGCAGATAACGGCATTTAATGGCTGAATGAGTTTTCCGAAGAGTGGAACAGGGGCGGAGAGTGCGGATATATATGTAGTATAGGATAGAGCAAACGTATTCCGCACGAGCTTCGTTTAGCGATCGGTTTCTATAACTATTTTCGATAACTTAATATTTTTCGGCTCAGCAGCTTTGTTTCTACTTTTCCTGGGCAGCTGAAGCGTGGCGCTAATCGATTTCTATTGCCGCAATTTGGCTTCCATCAAATTTGAAATTACCAAATTATTAAACAATTCGTTGGTTTTCCGTTAGTTTCCCATTTCGCAGGTCTTTCGTGAGGCACCATAAATTGCATTTCAGATACTTGCTATTATTTGGATTGAGTTGTTGATTCGGGTGGAATTTTTTTTTTCGGCCTGAGTGGTTCCGATTTCATATTCTACGTATTAAGGGGTTGTAATTGTCTGTGGATTGTGCGCAGGAAGATATGCGCAAGAACCGTTTGAAAAACTTGCCAAAGTTTCCTTTAGTTTCTAAAGAAATTTGTATTAACGTACTAAAGAAATTAAATTGCAAGACGTTAGGTTTCTCTTGGTCTACCATTATAGACTTCTTGTTATGTAAAAATAAAATAAATAAATGACTTAGTGCATCAATTTTGATTGCTTTTAACGGGGCTTGACAGCTAAACATTTTAGGAAGTTAAATTTCGAATTCCGAAACTTTTTCCGCAATAAACACCCATTCTCTCGCTGTCAGATACTTTCTATTATACAAAGAAGAAAATCATATGCGGAATGTTCAAAATGTTCCATAAACTAATAATAGTAAACGTTGAACTACTGGCCAAGATTGATCAAACGCTTGCTTCTCATCGTCGTCTTCATCATCTTGGCAATCAATGCAATGGCCCCCGAATGGCGAAGCCAGAAGGGAACTCAAATACGAATCCCCCGTCAGAACGCGCAGAGAGAACCCAAGAACAGCCATGGTTTCAAGATCTGAGCTTCACTGAATTCAACTCCTCGACTGCCTGAGCGACTGTCCCAACTGACTGGCCAAATCACTCGCTGCACCAACCACACCAGCCATGCCAGTAAGAACAGCTACGTCGACGATGACGGCGACACATGCTATGGGTACATAGCATAAAAATTACTTCCTGATTCTGTTACATGCACCTAGGACCGGTCCCGGTGCCCCCTTTCCTTTCCTACTGCACTCCCCCTTTGAGAATATTGCTTATATCAACAGAGAACAAAATTATGATGAGGGTCAGATCTGAGTTAAGTAATTTGGTTTAAGCATAGAGCTTCAACAAATTCTCATATAAGCATTCGAAAAATCTAAAAATCGCGTCCTCTTTTTTTTTTTTTTTTTTTTTTATATAGTACTTTTTCGAGTAAAGTTTTATATTCAATGCATATGAGTAATATACACCAAAGATTTTTAATAAATAATTATTTATGAATGGTGTTCATTGTTTTTGAATATAGCTTATATTTTAGTTATTATTAATACGGCCAAAGCTAGGTTTCTTTCTTATTTTATATTTCCATCTTAATAGATATTAAATATTAAAAGGTCCCTTAGTGAGAACCGTGTGTTTCCGATAACGTTCTCTCAGTGCATTGGCATCTTCCACATTCGTCTCTTGTACCTACAAAGTGGTTGCTGCTTCAAGGCTGAAATTGGTATCGCAAGCACAGGGGCGCACTGTGAAGGGGTTGTCGGTATGCGTGGGCCAATTCACCAGCTAGAAGACCCCCCAGTTAAACAGGGTGCCTCCTCGCCTGCAAAACGGGCTCAGCGAGATTTGTATCATTCAATGTGTCTATGGGCACAAATTTACAAAATGTTTTCAGTTTATATTCCCGCAATTGTCATGGGCATTGTGGGGCCCATTGTCGCCGGGCACGTGTCGGAATCTCGGATCTGCGTCTCAAGTTCTGCTCCACTCCCGCCGAATCAGGAATTGTCCACGGTCGACAGCTGAATGCAGAGGGGGCGCTGGAGTTGGTGGAGCGATTCGAAGCGGCGACCCCCGGAAGGCAAGAAACGTTTTTGCTCCTCATTTTTCTTCATGTTTCATGTTTATTTTTCGCTTACTGCATTTTCTGGCATTTAAGCTCAGCTCTGATCTATCTGTCTTTTCCTGCGAGCTGGCGTTTGCCTTCTGAGCCAGTCCGGCCGTTCAAGTTTCTGTGTCAGTCCCAAACCCTGAGCACTTGTCGTGATTAGTTTGGAAAAATGTTGGCTATTAATTTGCTGCCTTGAGTAACACTTGTTATTTGGCTTCGCATTTCGCATATAATCTTGTCTGACTGCCTGGTGCCATGTGCGAGCCGTAGATAATCTCCAAGCGCCCCTGCGAACTCCACATTGGTCTCGGTCTCCGCCAGACCAGAGTCTCAGGCTCCAGCAAATGTGTCTTGGCCTTTAGAGTTTCGGAGCCGATTGTGCGGGTAGTTGCTCTCGTATCCAACATGTGTTCTTATGTTTATTTTCGGTTACGCTGTTACAAGTCTTATGAAATGTGTCGAGATCGGTGAATTATGCCGTTGGATTTATACTAGGTTTAATTTAGATCTGTACGGCTTGTATATTTGAAACAAAATTTAAACATTGGTATCCAATACGTAAAATGTTTCATAAATTAATTAAAACAATATAAATTATAATTCATATTAACTAATATTTACTTAAGATATGGGCAATTCTCTGATGTCGAATGCGACATTTGTACGCATTCAAAATGAAAAAAAACTTGTGTCAAGAATTTATTTAATTTTTTCAATATTGGAGACTTATAGCTCTTGGTAAGCACTATAATTGATGCAAACATCGAATTTGGGAAAACCTTTTTTTTTTCAAGATAATCACAAAAGTGTGAGGTATTCGCACGCGACACAGACAGAAGTCACTTTTTCGAAGACCAGTTCATGCACTGATTTCAGCGAAACTCGACATGTCGCACGCGACAGTTTCTTCCATCATACTTTTTATGTTGTTGTTGTACTTTTTAAGTGAATTAGAAAAGCATAATATGTATTTAAATTTATTTTTAGTATATTTTATATATTTTTTTATTTTTAACATTAATTTTAAACTTAACAAAATATCTCCAATAAATTTAAACAAATACATATGTATTCATCTTATATGAGAAACTCAACTACCTAACTTATGTGATACAACTAAGGTAAACAATATTTTTTTTAATGAATTTGCTGTTCTTGCACATTCGGTCTGGCCATTGCAACCAAACCAATGCATCTGGCTTATACCAGGTATGCTTTGTACATTCTTCCATTTATCATCTAACATATAATATATTGACAAATTTTCAATTTGTGCGAATGACATTAAATAAATTTTAATTCCATTTATGTTGTTTTCTGCACATTGATAAAAAGGAAAAGCATCAGGTACCACAACGTTTTTTGATTTTGTTATTTGCCAAACATTTATTTTTAATTATGGCTCCAACTCCGTCAACAGCTCCCTTTCCGTGAGAACTGGGTAAAAAATTCCATTCTATATTTTCACTTATGATTTGCTTTAAAATATCGGTCAAGCTGGTCAAAATGTATTTATTTTTTAACTGTGCCATCAGAAAATATAAATATTTTTGAAAACTTCCATACATTTTTTTAATTTCCACAATGAGGTCATGTTTATTATGCGTGAGTTTATCACTAATAATTGCAAACGACTGTGAAGCACCAGCCAGCCAAGCTACACAAATAAAAATTGTTACCTAATGGTAGCTGAAATGAGCACTTTGTATCTCGTTTTGGTGTGTCAATCGATAGTTCTCCGCAAAATTTATTTGAATAAGGAGCTCAGATGGCTTTAAGTTCCGTTTTGTTTCTTCAAAATAATTTTGCTGGGCTCTTTTCACATAAAAGTGGGTCTTAAACGATGATAGCTTAGCTTCTATATCGATTAGTAATTCAGATACAGTTGAAATTGTATTTGACAGCACTATGTGGCTTTCAGTTTTACGCCATTGTTGCCAGTTTACTTAATCTTCCATATTAACCAAATATGTAAGAGGAATCAGTTCATCTCTTATTTCTGTTACACATTTCTTACAATTGCTTGTCATGCAATATTCATTTTGAATATCGCAGCAAACTGTTTTAAGAAATGACTTAAAATCGGTGGGAATAGATGGAATAATATTTGAGCAACTTTGCAATAGAAAGCCGAAATTTGCATGATACATGCAAACACACATATTGTGCGGCATTTTATTTGCCAACTGTACATGGCGAGGACGGAATTTGATAAAGGTTGATAAGCCTACCATTTCACTTTGAAAATAAGTCTTAAAGGACTCATAGGTTTCGGACACCGTCATTATCATGAACCGCTTTGCCTCTAATTTGCCCTCAACTCTAAGGGTGTCCTTCTTTCCTGCAGCTAGCACACTTACATCATCATTTTGATAAAAATCTTTGATAGCATTAAGTGAGCGTATAGCATATTGTTCTGCTGGATTGCTTTATATTTTCGTTTCCTTCAATCTTGTTATATTTTTTTCTCAGAACTTCCAAAACTTTTAGTTTTTTGTTGAAATCTTTGGGCAACTCTTTCTCCACTTATTTAACGGGTTTCGCCTAGGTTTGCTTACATTCGTAAGATTCGGTTTGTTTTTGTCGTGCAAGTGACGTGTCGAAGAGTTTTTGGCGCCTCTCCCGTTCTTCAATGATTTTTTCGTTACCTTCAGCCAACCTTCTCCAATTCTGTCTAGCATTCCGCATTCTTTCTCTGTTTATTTATAATTTTGTAGTTTTGTTTCATTATTTTTTATTTTTTCTCTCCACCGTCTGCAGTTGGACTTATTTTTTTCGTTGTCCTCATTCACCTACATTAAAAAAATTATTTAAAAAACAAACATAAAAATTTGTTTTTTCACTACCATGTTGCACTCGACAAACTTTCAAAATTAAGGTTTTGCTTCTATGCAGCCAACTTTTTTTTTATATTATCTTTCTTGTCAAAAAATATGTTTAGACACAATATCGGATCCGCATTGGACCAGTGCAGTTCGATGCAGTGATTACAAATTTTAATTTTCACTGTCGCACGACAATGATAGAAACTGATGAGCTGATAAGAAATTTGCCGTTATAAGCTGTCGCATCGTTTCCTTTACATTTTTATTATATTCTTTGTATATAAACAGAGATTTAAAAGAGCGAATATCAACGCATAATGACTCTCTTTAAGAATTTGAACCAAAACAAAACGTGCAGTAGAAATGTTCAAAACAGAACTTTCGCACGTCTTCGACTTTGCATTGAAATATTTCAATATGTGTTATGAGTAAATGTAAAATATGCTTATATTAGTTAAATATAATAGATTCTCTATAAATCTAAGTGAAAAAAATAATATTTTAGACTTTTAATTTTTTTGCTGCGTTTGACCTTTCTGGAGAATTGCCCATATACTGATTTAAATTCTAGTTTTATTCGCATAAACTAAAAGACCCGGTATCCATGTAGTTGCATAATCACAGTCATCTTCGGCTGTGACGTGCATCCATCAGGTTAATTGGTAAAATACCTAGTGACCAGGCACGTATTGCCATTCAAAAGCATCAGTTTTCCCCATTTTTACGTATTTTTTACATTTTTTTTATTAATCTCCACCTTTTGCCGGCAACCGGTCGGTTGCATGTTTCTGCTCGATACCCAGTGGGGTTAAAATATAATGAAAACTAGTCGACGATTAAATGCCCTCGTAAATACAACGTGAAAGACAAAATAAAGGAAAATAAAGGAATGATCAAGGGAATAACCCTTATTCTCATATCAACTGTCATATATCATCCATGAATAAATGCAACACCTTTCCCCGGTTCCTACAGCCAACGTAGAGGCCCCTCACGGCCTCTATCAATATGGCGGTTGCGCCCTAACCAATCGATTACTTCCTGCATTTTTTGAGATGGCCCCCCCCCTGGCTCCCGGCAGCAGGCCAAATTAATCAAGCGCATGCCAAAAACAAAAAAAATCGACAAAAATAAATATAGGAAGAAACCAGAAAAAAATTTAACGAAAAAAAGGAGCTATAAATGAAAAATGCTGGACAATTGCATGGTTCGCTTACAGTGACTAATCGATTTTGGGAATTAAGTTTTGTGCTGCAGAAAGGAAAGCACACTTGCAACGGAAGTGGACGGCAGGCTTTGGAAAAATAGTTTGATATGGCCCGGCCTATTCCAAAGCCAACGATTGCATTCCATGCGATTCCGCCGGTTCCATTCCGCTGCATCAGGTCCTCAATGTCCAATGCTATTGTGGCTCTTTTCGGTCTGCAAGCTATTGATTTTTACGATTTTTACGATCCAAGTGGCCCCGACCGAGAAGGAAGCAGAGGCACTGCAAGGAAGACAGCGACAACGCACTCAGATTGAAAGTATGCCAAGGCGTCGTGCCCACAGTTCACCCTATCACACCGTATAGTACAGTCCCAGACCCCCCTCCCCCACTTATATATCCATTCCCGGCCGACGTGTCGGCAGATTTGTTTGTTTTCCCATTCAATTCTCGGTCGCTCGATTGGGTTTCCATCGGCATTTGGAAATGTGCCAAAGTTCAATGCACGGCATTGCTCTGGTAAAATTTCGCACTGCATTCGCATAGTTGAGTTGGCTCTAGAGGCAGTCCCATAATGGTGCATAAACAATTAGAATTTCGGTTTTTTTTCTATCAGTGTTTACTTCATATTGCTTTACCTAGTTTGTCTATATTATTTTTGTATTTTTTGCTGTCTATATTATTTTTGTAAAAAACAATATAGACATACAGCTGAGGTCATGAAAATAGCAGAGAAACCCTTCATCACATGCTAAGATGCATTTGAAACAATAAAATTATAAGCAATACCCCTTTGGGAAACCTGGAACGTAAGCATTATAAAACCAACAAGTAGGAAAGTTACAGTCGAGTGCTTTATGGTTTTCTTCATTTTAGTTGAGTCATTGATAAAAGCGTTGAGCTTTTTCGTTGCACTTACTTTTGACGATACTTTTTAAACTATTTTTGTAAAGGTACGCATGCCTTAGACAGCTAATTAAAAATATCCCAGTGACAAGATATTAATCTAATTATGTCGCTAGCTGCAGCCTACGGCATACTTTTAGGCACACTGATATTTGTCATTATTCATTCACACCCCCATATGAGCTCAGACCCTATAATCTATAATAGTACAGAGAAAAAGAGTCTACTTTTAGCGACATTTTTCGCGTTATTTTAGTACAGAAAATTGTACAGAAAAAAAAGTATACTTTTAGTGACATTTTTCGCTTTATTTTATTTTTTACTCAAAGTTAATCGTGATCTTCTTCGTCGTTGCTCTGCATATAGTTGACGAACTGATCGGCCATATGCCAGTACCAGTGCAACTTGACGAGCTCCAGTCCACCCTTATCGGCAATCCATATTCGGCCATTCTCTGACTGCTCGATGGCATTGACAATGTTTTGGCCACAAATGGCAGTCGATTGGCAGGGGGCGTGGCGCAGACGATCGGCAAAGGACTGGCCATATTCCAGGAAGGCTTTCAGCTCCCGGTCCACAAAAACTCTGGTGGGACCACAGCACACAGCCATGACAGCGACTCCGTTTTGGGAATAGTAAAGTGGATCCTGCAAGGAATAGTAAAGACACAGGAAATAATATTCAAAAGATAATACCACTCACCGCTAGACTCCTGGTAAAGCCAATAACACCGAATTTCGACGCACTGTAGGCACAAAATACTGGAGAAGGGTCCAGGCCAATGACTGAAGTGACATTCACTATCAATCCGCCAGATCCACCCATTTTTCTATCCATATAGGGCAAGACAGTGGCCACCGTGTTCATCATTCCAGTTAGGTTTGTATGGATGGTGGCATCAATGTCACTCTCGTCGCACAAAGTCGCTCCATTTATCAATACGTCGATGTAGTCCATTTGCACCATCACCTCATCGAAGTACTTCTTCATTTCCTCCTTCGCCATGGTTACATCGTAGGTCCAAAAAAATATCTGAGTGCTCGGCTTAATTGACTGAAGCTGTGCGATGGCCTGGGGGTTCTCTGTACTCTGCAATATTGCCAATTTCTGGGGAAACACCGTTAAAATGAGAATTTTAAACTAGTTCTTGTTCATAATGTTTTTCGCACTTAAAATCCATTTGTGAAGTGCTCTGTTTTCAAGTTGCTTGATAAGCGAAAGTTCCTAATCCTTCGACTAAATCGAATTCAGCCTGAAACATAAACCTAATTACAGCACCGAAAAGGAAAAAGCGCGAGAAACAAACATGAAAAACTCATTAACTTAATTAGTTTCGACAGCGACTAGCTGCACTAGTTTCGAGCGGACCTGGGGAAAACCAGAAATCTAAAACAGAACAGAGCCCAGCTTCCCGCTCACTCACCGCTATGTTCTTGGTCATAAGAACCTTGCTGGTCTCCAGCGCTATGCCACCGCAGTCCGCGACATAGCAGACATGCTTGCCCGTCAAATCGTACATTTTTTTCCGCTTTCCTCGACTTCTGTTTTACGACTGACGGCTGGCCATTCGGCTGGCCATTCCCGAAGAGCCACTCCCCTTTATCTATTTTAATTAATTTCTGGTCTTATCACTTGTTTTGGATTTCTCAATTTTCTTATAATTTGGTACTTTTTCATGGGTTTTATTATCGTATTTGAGGGAGATGTGAGTGTGCATCGATCAGCCTTTTTGCTATGCGTCGATATCAAGTGGTTCTCAGAACCTTATGAACTAGTGTTTTGGGATTAGATTAGATGCCGGAGTCCCAGTGCTTGGTCCACTGGATGGGCTCGAGAGTGCCCAGATCCAGCTTCCAAATGGCACCGTTTTTGTTCAGCTCGATGGCCTTGACGAAGTTCTCGGCGCAGGCCTGGGAGGGCTGGGTAGGATGCGCCAGCAGCTTCTCGGCCACCTCAGGCTCCACATCCAGCCAGGAGTTGAACTTGTGTACCAGGGTGGTGCGTGTGATGCCGGGGTTCACGGTGTAAGCGGTCACGCCAGTGATGGGGGCCAGTTTCTGTGGATAATAATTATTATTATTATACTTAAACCCGGGACTCTGGCGTTTTGCGAAGCACTCACCGCCAGAGAGCTTGTGAAGTTGACCACGGCGGCCTTGGTGCCGGAGTAGACGGGCACCTGGTAGATGGCATTGAAACCCGTCACCGATCCAATGTTGCAGATAATGCCGCCCGGGCCTCCCTTGCGCTTGTCCCAGAAGTCCAGGATGGCCGTCGTCGTGTTGACCAGGCCCGTGTAGTTGACGGCGATTGTGCGCTCGATCTGATGGTCGTCCAGGATGCCAGCCCCATTGATCAGAACGTCCACGGTCTTCAGCTTGGCGAAGATGGTCTTCAGTAGCTTGGTGGTCTCGGCAATCGGCACGGTCACATCGTACGGGTAGAAGGTGACGGTCACCTTCGGATTGATTGCCTTCAGTTCGGCAATGGCGGCCGGGTTGTCAATGCGGTCCAGGATCACAAGGTTCTGGGGAAGACAGGACACTGTAACTCCTGCCTTCAATGGGGCTATTGCGGTCTGTCACTAGTTACCTTGAGGTCTCTCTTGACCAGCTCCTTGCTGGTGTCCAGGCCAATACCTCCCAGACCGGCCACGAAAATGACGTTCTTGTTGGTGAGTGTCGTCGACATGGTGACTCCTTTGGCTCGCTCTTTCGATCTGTTTGGTTGCGAAGAGTGCTTGGTTACTTGTTGGTGTCCATCAGACCTCGGTCCCGTATTTATAGGAAGACGATTCCCCTTAAGCTTTGGCGTTATCTCGCACTACGTGATCGACTACGTAAACTGCCGGTTCCCTGTTTATTTTTTTGTTTTTGGTACACTTTGGTTTGTTTTTGTTTGGGACCGTATGCCGGCAAAGCTTTCAAGATTAGCATTCTGCTTGTAGGTATGTAAATTATGCGAAGTTTGGAAAATTACTGCGTAGTCTACACGCGCCTTGCCTTCGAGATAGCCCGCGAAGGCAAGGCCCAAGCTAACAGGGGCGTGCTATGTTAAAGCTTCTAATTATAGAAGTTAGCTAACAGGTTCTAACGGGCCCACTAAAACTCAATTTTCAGTATTACCGACCCACATATTTAATATATTTAAATTTTAGCTCAATCGTGTTGCGTTAAGTTGCGTAATTTTAGAAGTTAGCACACACTGATCTCGAATATTAAAGTTCGCAACGTGTTTTCTGATTACTCCTAAGGCACAATTTGAATTAAGTAGGTGTCCGGTCTATTTACTCACTTGATCAATTGAGAAAATTTTAAGAATTGCACTTCCTCGCTAGCCGGTCTTTCCAACTGCAACTGACAACTGCACTGAGACAATAATCGCCGTCTTCGGGATTTACGTGGCCTTAAATACTTTTCCGTCCGTGTGGGCAGACGTCAACGACTATGCCGACGCCAGCGAAAGCGGCGCTGCTATAATGTGTAATATGTAAAATACAATAACAAATAAGCAAACAAATGATCTTCAAATAAATTGCGAGCGCCAATAGGAAAAAGAGCACAGGAAGTACACTGGAAGAATAAGTAAGCCGACACACAGTGGGGTATTGGACCCGAAAAGTGGAGATTAATTCAAAAATCGATTTTTGCATCCGATACATTTAATTATATTATTTTGATTATACATAAAATTCTGCATTTAACCGTATATAAAATTTTCTCCTTAACCTAACAGGGGCTGAGCAATCGGTTGTCAAAGTTGCAAAATAGTTTCGGTGTCTTTAAAAAAGTAAAAAAATCACCTTTTTGACCGTTTTGAAAAAAGTAAATTGTTTCCCTAATCGAAAATATGCACCAAAAAGTAATGCAATTTCTAAGATCTAGATATTCTAATATATTTAACTATTTTTTATATATTTTTTTAACATTATTACTTTCAATTTTATAATTAAAATTATAGCAAATACAAAAAATGTTCTAAAAATTCCACATTTTTTAACTTTAGGTAGAGAAAAAGTAATACGCCACGCGGTCCAATGCGATAATTTAAATTAGGTGTTGTTTCTTAGATATTCTGCTTAACTGCCTCATTCACACAATTTTGCACAATTTTGCACAAACTTGTGCAAATTCAATTTAAGTGGATATTCAGATAGCGCGCACATCACAAGCGCGGGCGTTGCGCTGCCAGCAGAGTTTCTAAAACCTCAGGAAGACGATTCCTCTTAAGCCGAGATCAGTACTAGCGCCTATGACACTTTTTCAAAAAATAGCAACTCATCTCGTAAAGATTAAACAACATAGATTTCCACAAAATCGAAATTAAATAAATAAATAACATCAAATGAAAAATACCAATACCAATACCAAATGAAAAAGAGTTTTTTGTTATTTTTAGTATTTTTTCTAAACATTCTTTGAGATTTTATAAAATTTAGTAGGTCGATGTTAATAGAGTTTTGGGAGATTTTTAGGTCTGTAATTATACATAAATTACAAAAAATAGTTTTAAAAAATTTGGTATTCTTGGTAAAAAATTTAATACATTTGAAACTATGTTTTATATAGCAGCTAAAAGATATAGTAGTCTGATTTGTATCAAACTTTTTTTACATCTAGAATAATTTGAAACTTTTTGCCTAAACTTTTAACCTAAAAATTTGGTTTTAAAATTCTTAAAAATAAAAAATAAATTCATACCAAAACAAATTTAAAAGAATAAACTTTAATTAAAAAAAAAAATTTAATTTAAGAACAAACTTTTTTTTTTTTTCTTAGTTTTACAATACCTAACAAGAAAAAATGTCTTCATTAAAAATATGCCCACCTGATTTGATCGCCACTTTTGGGGTCCACTGTGCGACAGATGTAGTTTTAAGCTTAAATACAATTAAATACTTGTCGGTAGAGGATCCTTTTTTCATTATCGTAAGCCCAAAAATATCAAGTACATTAAGTATAGTCCTCACAGGTAGACTAATTAATTAATTTAGTTGTAACTTATTTGAATAATTGATGTGTCTCAACATCACGTATGATGTTAACGAATAACAATAAGATTATGGTCACTTGTCCTATAGTATGTATGCTATATAATCACTAAAACGAAATTTCTAAAGTTAATAAACTATTGAGCACCCATGGCCTTAATAGTCTTAATAATCTATCTCTGAGTGGAATAAGAAATCAACAGATTAAAGGTAGTCTTAGTAATATTTTCCTCAGTGCAAACCCACTTGGAGAGGACAGTAAGAGCTTTAACCTTGGGTGAATGTCAAGCCAGGCAGCAGAAGCGTAGCCTGTGTGGTGGCTGCTGTCACAATTGAACTTCGGCTTAATTTGCATACGTGTGTACCTCGAATCGAGAGCCTCGTGGGGTGCGGCGTAAGATGAGGACAGCGTAGAATCAATCTGGAAAAGTTGGACAGCCAGTAGAACAACACGCCCCCTAAAACAGCTCATTAGCATGCCCGCTTGTCCGCAGGTCCGCGAAGCGACCAAGCCCACTCTGCGACCGAGCTGGAATCTGGAATAGCGGTTTCCACTGCTCATAGACTGCAAGAGCAGCTAAAAGTTAACCCATGTTTGAATAATAAGACTAGAAAAACTGCAAGCTGAAGTCAACATACAAGTATATGTAAATACGGACCTTCTAATTAGGTTTTATAAGTTAGTGACCGACTTCAACTTATTCCTAACATACTTAGAATCATTTAATAATCATGACCATTGTTCGCGTTTCCTTAAATCGAAAAATGTTAGATTAAAAAATTTCCTTTTCCTTTTTAAGACAAACTTGAAAGCTCTATAATTAATATAATTCTGTTTTTTTTTTTTTTTTTTTAATAATATTTGGATCCAAGCCCCAATAAATAAACATATAAATAAATTCAATTGGGTAAATAACTCAAGGGGGTTAAATTTGTTGATCCCGTAAAACGATGGCACGTCTGATGAGTGCCAGAGAGATGGGCATGCGGAAAAAATAAGCCTTAGATTTGCATACACAATTATTTAACCTGTTTACCAAGGTATAATAAAATATACACACTAAAGGTTCTGCATAGATGTGGGCTTCGCGACTTTTGTTGATTTAAACTGGGATTCCTTCTTATTGTTCAGAAGTCTTTAAAAAAGCTATTCAATTTGCAATCATTGGGGGTCGCACTATATGTTATCTCGCAATCCCCTAGACCACTTGCTGAGTGCATGCTGCAAAAAATTCGGTTGCTGATAACGACTTTCAAATCGATGGCCTGGACTGTGCTAGACGTTTTCTTATCAGTGAACGTCCTAACGTCTTTCAATTATTTGGAGGCAGACAAGCTACACTGAGGGAATGGCGAAATAAATATCCAATCAAGCTCTTCTCTTACTAATACTGAGAATTTTGCGTACACTTTTCCTATAAATGAAAGTTTTCGTATTTTAATATATATTCTATTTCAACATTTATTTCTGTTCCAGGTAGCTGATACCTTATATGACATTATTATTTAAAATAAAAAAATATATATGTTATTACTTCTTCCCTACTATAAACTCTTACCAGTTCTTCTTATATTAAACTGTGGATTTCTTTTTAACTTTACCAATCAATAACTCTGCCGTATTTAAAAATATTCTTTGCCTTTTCCAATAGTTTTTAATGGGTTTCTTAAGAAGTAATTCGTTAATTTAAAAATTTGTCTTATGGTACTAATACTTTCCATACTTACTATTAATTCATTTTATTTTTTATGTTATTTTTTTCAATCTGCCCTGTGAGCTCCTTATCGGCTTGGCCCCCAAGGCATGCTGCCGGTGACATTCAACCTCTCCGGAGGTAATGACGCCAACCACGAACAAGTACCTGTCAAAACCGATTTGCGCCAGTTGCCCCACACACATTCACGCCCATAAGTAGGTGGTGGCGCACATTGAGATGTCGTTCCTCCGACTAATTAAGCCAGCGGCATTGTCTTTCCGCAGCGAGTGTATGCCTATTAAAACGAAACTGGGGCTTCTAAACGACACCGTATAAGCGGCTTACCTAGGCGGTACTAGGGCAAATGTGAGAAATGGGAAGAAAACCCTAGCTGCGTTTTCTGTGCATATTTGGGGCGTGGTTTCCATTGCATCCAGTGCAGGCAGAAGTAATCTAATTTACTTTACTATTCCACAGTTTGACCCATTTGACTCATGTCGATCTCTCTAAAATAGGAAACGGGAAAATCAGCCGCCTTTGACGTAATTTAAATCAGAAAATCTTTCCGAAGAGCCGATCAGATTTCGCTTTACGCTTGACTTTACTTTGGGGTCTCCTAACAAACCACACAAAAGTTTCCTGGTCGTATTGGCAATTGCGATTTTAACAAGAAAGAAAGCTAACTTCAGTAAACCGAAGTTGGAATACCCTTGCAGTCTGCAATTGTAATGTTAAAACGAGAAAGAAAGCTAACTTCGGTAAACCGAAGTTGGTATACCCTTGCAGTCTGCAATTGGATCATTGAAAATCGAACCATTTTAGTAATGTTGAAAAAATATAGAATTTTGTAAATTTTACATTTTACATGTAGAATTTTACATTTTCATTAATTTTGCCATCATTCCTATGGCAGCTATAGGATATAGTAATCCGGAGACGGACATGGCTAGATCGACTCGCCTGGTGATGCTAATCAAGAATATATATACTTTATGGGGTCGGAGATGCCTCCTTCACTGCGTTGCAAACATCTGGTCAAAATTATAATACCCTCTGCAAGGGTATAAAAATATAGAATTTTGTTAATTTTACATTTTACATGTAGAATTTTACATTTTCATATAAATCGACCGATCGCTTCTATGGCAGCTACATGATATAGTTGTCCGATCTTAATAAAATTAAAACCGTAATTCTAGAACCATAAAAAACTGCTATATCTCAAAATTGATAGAAATACTTAAAAAAACGGAGATGTTAAATTTTTTTTTACATTTCGCCATCATTCCTATGGAAGCTATAGAATATAGTAGTCCGATTTCGGCCGTTCCGACATATTTACTGCGTGCTAAAGAAATAAGACTATGCTGAAAATGTCAGCCCTATAGCTGAAAAACTGAGAGACTAGTTCGCGTAGAAACCGACAGACAGACGGACATGGCTAGATTGACTCGGCTGGTGATTATGGGTTCGGAGATGCCTCCTTCACTGCGTTGCAAATATCATGGAAAAAATTATAATATCCTCTGCAAGGGTATAATAAGACTCAAACTGAAGATGAATTAAATAAATATTTCTTATTAGTATTTAAGGAGTAAACATTCCCAATTGTGGTAGTTTTCAATCATTGTATAATTCAAATTGAAATTATGGCAAGAAAAAAGCTCTTCTGAACTGAAGGAAATGTTGTATCTTTCACTTTATTGCACCTTTCAGTTTTCTCACTTGAAGCATCCACACAGACTTATGTACTTCAGTTTTTATGAAATCAATCGGTAAAACCGCAGTGAGAAGAGGAATGCAAAAAATAAGTCAAGAACTAGAGCGCAAAGCGAATAATGGTGCTGAGGCTTGATTATTCGTGTGCGAGTTCGCTTCTTCTAGGCCTTATAAATAAAGCGCCCGACACACCTCGCCAGTCCACATGAATTCCCCCGATCACCCCCCTATTGGGTGGATAAAGCTGAAGTTTGGGAAGGTGCCACTAGCCGGTTGCCACGCTGCCTGCATCGGATTTCATTGTCATCTTCTCTGAAGGTTGAGCTTAATTTGCTTTGACTTTTAGTAATTTGCATAAATATCAGGCACACGTTGAGTCCTACACGGCTTTTGCTGTGGCCCGTTTGTTATGACTCTAGCAACTAACAATAACAATCAGAATCAGATCCAGATTCAGATCCACATCCACATCCAGATCCACACCGAATCAGTGCCGATGCGAGGGCGAGGGCCAGGGCCAGGGCGAGGGCGAAGGCGAAGGCGTCGGAGCTTGGTTACCTTTCATGGGAATGACAACAGCAGAAAATATATGAAAGAACGAATTATAATGGAATTATAATTTCTGTCGGGGGCGTTGAACATTATTTCTCTCTCTGTTTTTTCTTTAGATTTCTGGCCCCACCTTTCCTATTCCAAATTGCAGACGACAAAGGAAATGTACGTTATGGTAACTAGATCAGTCGATATGGACATACGACTTAGTGAGATGTACATGGGATATATTGCCATTTGATCATAGCCAACAAAAATTATACCGTTAAACCAAACCTTTAATTATTAGATCTTTTAAAATTACTTTATAATTAATACGTCCTTTAATTTATTTTAGCGCTGGCAAAGACGATGGTTTGTTCTCTATGACGATGGCGAGCTGACGTATTCGGTTGATGATTATGTAAGTAATATCTCTAATAACTAACTTGCACTAAAGTTATTTATAAATATTTTAATTCGTATTTTGATGCCCTCTTGAGAGGTTCTCTATTGATAACGAACAATAATATAAATAATAATAATTCGAGGGTCGCTAGATCTAAGTGAATAGACGAGATAAGCGAATTCATAAAATATTTAGTACCCGAGTTCGATAGCCACTAAATATGGCCCAGCACTTAAAACTATTTACCACATTGCTGACCATATCTTATCGGTTGGCGCATAAACTGACTGAGCCTATACGTTAGTGTGAGCATTAGATTAATTTTTTTCAGTGGGTTGGAAACTAAGCTATATGAAAGCTCACCCTACCGTAACGGTTCTCGCTTATATGGAAGATTGCGAACAAGATGCAAATCTGCTTGCCGGGTTTTTCTATTTTGACCAAGAGTTTGCATATTGTTCGGGCAATACATTGACAAGTTAGAATTGCACTTGTGTGAGTAAGAAATAAAACAAAGTGGTTAGATATGAGAACAAAAAAAAAACATTGTTTTTAATATTGCATAAAAAATAGCTATGTCTATTGCACGTTAAAAAGATGAAGCCAAAAAAATTATAATTTGACCGGACTGGTTAGGCAGAGAAATTTGCCGACTCCCGAGTTAGAGTCGTGGGCACCACTGCCTTAAATGATACATTTTCGGACCTATGAACGTTTGCAGGCTATAAGAGAATTCCAGGGAAATTTTCTTAATAATATAGTTTTAAAAGAAAATGAAGCTTAATAAAGACAATAACCCAACTTTTAATTTGTATTATTCACTTCTATCGCAGCCCGAAACCATACCGCAGGCCTGTATCGACATGACCAAAGTGCTGGAGGTGACAAGCGCAGTGGAGGTGACTGGTCATCCGAACTCAATAGCCATTGCAGCTCCGGAACGCGTGACCTTCGTCAAGGGCACCAGTTCTGAGGAGTCGCAATGGTGGCTCAACATCCTGGCAGCCTTCCCGAAGGCGAAGGGCCGCCACAAGCGCAGCGCCACTCTGCCCGGCGGCCAAGTTGTGGGCAGCCTACGTCAGGGGGGCAACGGCGATGTAACGCTCTCCACGAAGCTGGGCAATCGGCACAGCTCCTACCACAAGGACACGCTCACGTCCTCGCAGTCGGCGGGCAACCTGCTCAGCTCTCTGGATCTGGGCCCCAGTTCCACGAAGACGTGCTCTTCGGCACTGACCACCACGCAGACTGCTCTCGATGACGACGAAGAGGACGACGGTGTGGAGACGGGCGAGGATGTCGAAGATGACGAGGAGGACGAGGAGGATTTGCCCAGGAAGTCGAGTGCCGCCAGCACAACCTCCTGCATTAGCGGGCAGGATGAGAACAATCGAAATGCGGGCAACGAAATTACAAATCGAGGTGAGACTTTATTTAAAACCGCCAAAATTAGGCACAAGGAAACGGCACTAGTTTACACTCAAACTGCTACTAGAGTTGGACCCCCATGGAAAAATTCTTAAATCAACGTAGAAATAAAATATAAAAAAAAATAAAATAGTTTCATTATGAATCGCCTCAGTTCTTAACTTAACTTCCATCTTCTTCATTAGATTTGACTTACATTTTTAGATGCATTTATAACATATATTTTCTCTGTCTGACCAAATTCAATACTATTGCTGTATTAACAATATACAGGTACATGAACAATAGCTTACTCATGATTTGTGGATTTTTAAACAAACTTGATCTGCATGCAACAGATAAGATTGTTGCTCTCGCTCTTATAGTCTCTGAGATCTGTTGTTCCACACAGACGGACATGGCTAAATCGACTTAACTGGTGATCTTGGCCAATAATATATGAAAATTCCTCCTTCTGGCTGTTACATACATAGTACCCAATAGTACCCTTGTACCTTACAGTAATTACAAAATAAACAAGAGAGTAAGCTAACCTCGGTAAGCCAAATTTCATATACCCTTGCAGATTTCAATTGAATAATTGAAAATCGAACCTTTTTCGTCAAATAAAAAAAAAAAACGAATTTATGTAAATTTTCACTACATTTACCTACACATTTTGCATCTTACATATATATTTTTACCGTTTTCATATAAATTAACCGATCGCTTCTATGTCAGCTATATGATGAATTTGTCCGATTTTAATGAAAATTATTCCGTAATTTTAAAATCTTAAAGATAACAAATACTATATGGGGTCCTTCCTCCACTGTGTTGGCAACTTCTGCAAGGGTATACAAATTAATTATAATTTAAGAGTTTTCCATTTCAATATTGAACATGGAAATCCCACTCGGGCCCTCTGATTTATAAATCAAATAAATACATTTATAAACTTAATATCAACAATAATCTATTCAGAATGAATTGTAATTAAGGCTGATAACATAGTTTAACTTTTTGATAAATATATGTACTTTGCATCCATACCCATTTTTTCCCTGCACTTTTTTCGCGAATTTAGTGCAGTTCATCCTTTCCATTGTGTTGAGTTAAGTTCGGTTGAGCTCGTATCGGCTGCTATAATTTTTATGATCATTTATGGCTTGCAGCAATCAAAATTATCAAGCTCGGCCCTCGGACAGTCAGGGACAGGGACAGGGACAGGGGCAGGCGGAACTGAAGGATTGCAGGGATATCGAGACCAAGGGAAAAGGAATGGGAATGGGGGATCGTCGCCGTGCGTGTAGCTAGTTAAAGCCGCAGCCTCGAAATTAACCTTGAATTCACACAAACACAACGTGCAGCAGCGGCGGGGCTCGTCGAGATGGAATCCCCTCCACTACTTAAGATCGTATAATGGTAGGCCTCATAAATTTTCTTTAGATCCCAGCTGACCCAAGTGGATCTGCTCCGTTGTTGGATCGGTTGGTGGGTCGGTAATTGCAGTTACTGTGAATGTTCTCACATACATTGCTGCAGGATACTTGTTCATGGAAAAATGATATTCACGCTTAAATTATAGTGTGTCTGCCCTCAGATCCGTTGTTGTGCCCATCAACGACGTATCCGAGGGGTAGTGGCGGACTCCAGACTCCATAGCACTCACGTTGGCCCTTCGTCCAACTCGCTCCTTATAGTTACAAATTCAAGACTCAGCATCCACATCAAATGGCATTATTCAGTTGATAAATCGCCAGTTAAATAAGTACGTGAGCCAGTTCAAATTGTTGAGTCCACGAAAATGAAAGCGTACATTAACTACGCACCTCCGCAGACTGGTGGTGGAAGTAGGCTTTTTAGAGCACCGGTATGTACTCGTCGCAGGTACAGATATTTATAGAAATTTTGATAATAATCCCAATAGTGGAGTTCTGTAACATTTCGAGATAGTTATAGTAGCACATTGTTCCTGAGGCACCACTCTAATGTCCACTTTTCACACTTGACACCTTTTTCGATTAGCGATGCACAGTTGCCGTGTAATGGGTCCAGAGAGTCCGAGATCAGTTACCTCAGGACTCTAGGGCATTTCGCTCACTCGCTTCGCGGGGCTGGTGCTGACACAGACTAATTATATTCCATCAATAAGGAAAATTGTGCGCCAAATGAGGCAATTCATTGGCCGCCGCGAAGGGGAGCGGGCACTTTTGAATGGGCGTTAGGGTACGAACAGAGCGAAAGACTTAAAATGCACAACGACAAAGATTATAAACTGTCTACACCTAATAGCCGTCGGCTGTCCAATGTCAGGCAGGGGCCAGCTGAAATATTTACAGAGTCAGCGCTACAAGATAAGCCCCTCTGGAGATGAGTCCCAGTCCGAGTCCCTCCATGTCCGTGCATGGGCTGCTTGTAATGGGTAAAGCATTGCGGCAAAGTGAATAATTACAGTGCAAATAAATCTCGTGGACTGGCGTGGAAAGGCTCCGATCTGTGGATATGCTTAGAAATTGCAACAGCCCCTTGGAAGAGGTGACGAAATGCAGCCCCCTTCCAAGTAGCCAGCCCAGTAACCAGCTATTAAACGCCCGAAAAAGTCCCCTCACAAAAACCCAGACCCACAATAAAAGCATCAAACCAGGCCCATTACAAGCCAACAAATAGACGAAGACGCTAGAGTGGCCCAAGAATTAAATGCAAGATTGTATTACAATGACAAATTGCAGTAGCCCAGAAACAGAGCAGAAGTAACTACTTATGATTGCAACAAAGTAGTTGCTCTTTCTGTGAATCAGCTGCACTGAAATTAAATTGTTTAAGCTTTAGATTTAGCATAAGATTGCAAAAATACTACTACTTTATGTTGTAATAGAAAGTATATGATTCTAAGTAAGCTATTGAATTGGATGGGCTTAATTTACCCGCTTAGAAAATATACTTAAATTTAAATTAAACACAAATATCGAACATATTATTATTTGGGAAAGACTGATTTACTCTTTCAAGTAACATTTTAACTATATGTCGAGCTCTTTTATCGGTGCATAGGCTTCATACTATATTAATCGCTAATTACACCCCTTTGCAACTTTGTAGGGGATCAAGGTAGGGAGTTCCATTAGTTCTCCCTTGAATTCAATATCTTTCTATTGGGGAACCTCATTATGAGCCTCACATGGCTCTCTGGCCATTTTAACAAACGTGTCTAGAGGAGGTACCCTCGATCCAGGTTCATTGAGGCCGGACAACTTCTGTGCAAATGCAAAATGACAGCATAGGACAGGCAAAAAGAAGAAGGCGTCTCAACAGCTAACGATGCAGGTTGTGCGATTTACGAGGCTCGGGAGCACAACCACCGGCAGTAGAAGCCAGAGGAGCTGAAGAAGCTGCACCACCGCCACCGTCACCACCACCGCCAATAACCAATCAATATTCATAAGTGTAACCACTTGCGAGCGAAATTTATGCAACATACATGGGTCTGGTCTGGCAGGGTTTTTTATTTTTCTCTTTTTTTTTAATCAAGGATCAGGGGTGGCGGGGTATCGAGGGGGCGCGGTGTACGGCCAGTTAGAAATTTTTCAAAGTCATTGTGTGAGGGGGCCCCAGGACAGGAGGGCGGTCGACGAGCAGGAGCGATTCCAATCCAAAGGCAATTTTCGCTTTCGTTCGCCCAAAAGGCAGAGCCGAGCAGGTAAATCAACTGGCAATTTGATTATTTATTACGGCTAAGGCGGAGCTTCGCCGGCGAGGGGAGCTATGGGGTTACCGACTGGCAGGAAGCCCGGTCGTGATTGAGTTGGTTGTTCTAAGAGCGGTTAATTGTGGCCGTAATTAATCAAATGCTATTAATTAAAGCATGGAACGCGACTCCCGATGGAGTGGAGACAATTCCAAAAATCCCCGTTTAAATCCATCTTTCCTGCCGCTTCCCCTTCCAAATCACCCTTTACATTGTCCGTGATCTTGAGAGTTCTCTGCAAGTAAGCATAATTATAGAGCTCTCTGCATCAGCTTCGGCATCAAGCCACTTGCCAGCCCATGTATCTGCGAACACAGTTTTTATCAACTTAATTACACTTAGCGCCTTACGTGTCCTGCTTCTCCTCGCCGGACTCTGTTCACCGATTTGATCTTGAACTTGAAAGTTCGTAGTAAAAGCCACAATAAATATTAAATGGTGCAAAACACATCAAGGACAGACACAAATAAAAAAACAAAACAGACAAAGGGCCCAAGATAATAAAGCAGCAAGTGTGAAAGGTTTTATTGGTATGCCAACAGAGGGGTACAATGGATCGAATAAGTGATGACCTGTAAACTGGAAACGTCCCTCAGCAGGCTCGGTAGAATTATGATTCATTTTATTTATTTATTTTGGCTATTTTATTATTATTAACATATTTTGGGGGGATCAGGTGCTTTAACAAATTAAATTTTGAAGAAGAACCATCGCATCGAGCTCATAAAAACCCTCACGGGACCATCGTAAGCCTAATGTGTGCCAAAGTAACCGTGTCCCTATTGTCCCTACCTTATGTGGTGTGCTTAATATAATAAGCATTATAAATTCCATTGCTGACATAGTCCCAGCCCCGAACCATAATCGAAGAATCGTTGCCGGGGCAGCTTTGGTCCAGTCAGCCTTTGCCTCTTTGTGCGGCGAACCGAAAGTCGACCAATTAAAGGCATACCCCTGTATAACGCCGTCGCCCAGTAACCGCCCCTTCCGCAGTTAGCACAGTAACCTTGAACCTGCTCGGTGAGTCAGCCAGTCAGTCCCCGACCCCGTTTCTGGCAGAGTCTCGGCCGGATCTGCAGAAGCTGGGGAGCTAAAGTTGCAGCTGAAGCTATTACTGATGCTCGCCCAGCCGAAGTTCAGAGGCTGCTGGTCCACCTCCTTTCGCTTTTTGCAACAGCTCAATAATCAAGATAAACGCCGCTGAGCAGCCGAAAAGCGACCAACCTGTTCAACTGAACGAATTGATGCGCACTCGGGCTCGGCTTGGATTTAGTCCCGTCCCAGCCTGAGATCCAGTCTGCGGCCCAGCCCCAGCACCGGTCTGCGGTCCTCTCGCTCGATTTTATGACCAGTCGGAAATTTGTATCATAATCATAATAAACACAAAGGTGGCGGCAGCCTGGAACAGGTCGCGACTTGCGAGCAAAACTTACTCCCGTCTAAATATATATATATATATATATATATTTTGTAATCACATATTTTATGGGACAACTCGAAGCTGCCTCTCGTCTGGTTCGTCTCTGAGATCCGATGGCTTGTCCTCAACCCGCTCGGGTGTTAATAAAATTATAGCACTCTGCCGAGCTCTCAGGATCGTTTTGGCCGGCTTATCGCGATCCCTCGGATCCCCTTACCGTGTGCTTTAATAATTTTATTATATTTGCGCGCACATAACTTGGCTCTCTCGGCGCGTTTTATGGCCCCATGCTGGGCATAAATATTGTTAGTCAATGGCATTGATATGCTTTGCTTGGGTAGCAGATCCGAGGCAGTCGACCAAATGAAATTACGAAGACGCTTATATATCACAGTATTTAATGAAGGGGCTGGGCGACCTATAAGAAAGGAATGCGTAGATTGCCTAAATATCTGTCCAAACGATCTCTATGTATTTTATAGGCTTAATAATTGATTGGAGAAATAACTCAAGAGTGAGAGAACTTTATTAGTAATTCGTTTTTGTACCTTGATCCAAAATGATAACACAACAGACAACTAATGATATGGTCTGTCTTTTATTTCGGTTTCAGTTTCACAGCCCACCACCTGCCTCCTGATAGAGGACATTCGGCGCGATGAGAAAACGATCAAAGACATCGCCAACACAATTACGAACCTGAGCCAGCAGCAAAACAAGCGATGGTCCACGGCGGTGAACAACCAGCACCATTACAGCTACCATAGCCAGTACCAGTCGTCCAGGGACGAGACGGACTTTCAGGTGTCCACCAATAAAGTCAGCAACAAGGCCTCGAGCACGGCCAATGCAAGGCCAAAGTCCTTGCCCCTGGCAGCCAACTCCACACCTGCGATCGTTTCGGCCATAGTCAAGAAGATTCCTACGGTCATGGAGCAGGGCGATAAGTCGAAGCCCACTGCCAGGCTGCAACTGCACCTGAAGTCGCCGAAGCACTACCAGCACGAGAGAGGCGATCCCGATGGCGGATGCAACATGGACGAGCTGTGCGTCAACTACATGGCCAAAACAGATGAGCTCCGATCAGTGGGCAAAGCGGGCGGAAAGGCCTCTTCGGGTCAGGGCAAACCTCCTGCCAAGAGCACGGCAGAGGAGTCTCTGAATGCCAAAAAGGGTTGGCTGATGAAGCAGGACAACCGCACGGGCGAGTGGTCAAAGCACTGGTTCACCCTGAGTGGAGCAGCTCTCTTCTACTATCGCGATCCATTGTGTGAAGAGCGCGGAGTTCTCGACGGCGTCCTGGACGTCAATAGCCTAACCAGCGTATTGGCCGAGCCGGCGGCGAGCAAGCAGCACGCCTTCCAGCTGACCACCTGGGATAAGCAGCGGTTGCTACTGGCCAGCCTTTCGCCCAGCTCGAGGAACAGCTGGCTGGCAGTTCTGAGAAGTGCCGCCGGACTGCCTCTGCTAGAATCGCCACCCCAGCCAACTGACATTGAACAGGACTTCATCAAGGCCCAGATGCAGCAGCCAGCGGCCAGTCCAACCACTCCTGGCACCCCGGTCGGCCCACATTTTTCTTCGGATGAAGAGTACAGAACGGCCTCGGAGGGCGGAAGAAGAGACAGCTTGGACTGGGGATCCCCGTTGTCTCCGTCGCCGCCCGTATTAAGAAGTTGTCTCCGAAACCGCAGCCTGGCCAGCTTGCACAAAAGGAGTCGGAGCTCACCGCCCAGCTCTCGGCGCAGCACGGTTGACAGTGTGGCCAGCGATGAGCTGCCTCTACTGGTGGTTCCCGAAGAGCTGCCATCCGATAGCAGGGAGCTCAAGCAGCAGTGCGAGACCCTTCGCGCGGAAGCCTCTCTTCGGGAAGCCCGCATGTCGGAGCTCCTGGCCACCCTCCAAAGAACCGAGCAGCAGCTAACAGCCCGCCTACAGGAGCAGCAGCAGCAGCTGAACAGCGAGCTGAGTCAGGCGAAGCAGAGTGCCTCGGACCTGATGCACAATCTGGGCCTGCAGCTGACAGAGAGCCAGTGCCAGATAAAGCAGTTGGAGGACCGCCTGGCTCAGGGCATCGAGGAGAACGAGGGCCTGTACAAGCGGCTAAGGGAGCTCAAGGCGCAGGACAATAGCGGCGGCGGTCTGAGCAACCTGCAGCGTCACAAAATCAAGCGCATGGACTCGCTGAGCGACCTGACCACCATCAGCGACATAGACCCATACTGCCTGCAACGCGATACGCTTGCCGAGGAGTACAGTGAGTTGAGGTCGCGCTTCGAGAAGGCGGTCAATGAGATTAGAGCCATGAAGCGGGAGCTCAAGCAGTCCCAAAACCAATACGATGCCCTGGAGCTGGCTCAGGCCGCTCTGCAACAAAAGCTGGAGAGGCGGCAGCTCGAGGATGGAGCCCAGCTGCAGTTGATGGCTGCCCGCATTCAGGATCTGACCCTGAAGTACAGCAGCTCCGAGCGCCAAGTGCGGGGTCTCAAACAAAAGTTGGTCAAGTCAGAGCGGCGGCGCTCGCTCTCCCTGAAGGGTAAGGAGCAACTGGAACTGAAGCTGAGCGAAATGCAGAGGGAAACGGTGGACAGAAAGGAGGGCACACCTCCGGAATCCTCCAGCAGCGAGTCCAGCAGCCAGTCACCGCTGAATGCCCACCTCCTGCAACGCTTGCACAGCCTGGAACACGTGCTCCTGGGCAGCAAGGAGCGTCTGGAGCAGAGTCTCACCCAACTGCAGCAGATCCGGGCGGGCCAAAGAGCTCGTCGCTCTGTCTCCCCCATGAACGACCGAAAGGATGGCCTCAGACAGCTGGAACGGGCTCTGGCGGAGACCTGCGTTATGGTCAGTGAGCAAATGGAGCTCACCTGCCTTCAGGATGCGTGCCACAAGTGCTGCGATCTGCGGCAGCGGGTGGAGAAGCTGTCCGCCCTGCAGCAGCAGACCGAGACGGATCTGCAGAGAAGCGAGCAGCTGCTGGAGCAGCGGGAGAGTGATCTGGCCCAGGCCTTGGAGAAGTGCGCCAGTCAGGAGCACGAGCAGGAGCTGCTGCTACAACAGCGCCGGGAGCTTGGCGAGGAGCTGGGAAGGCAGCAGGAACGCTGCCGACGCCTGGAGAAGCGACTGGAGCTGCTGGAGCGGGAGCATGGGAAGCAGCTGGAGTGCCTGAGAGAAGTGTACCACAATGAGCACACGAACGTCGCTGACGAGCAGAGCTTTCGCAAGCGGTATCAGACCGAAATCGAGCAGCTAAGAGTATGTATTCGACTCTCTCTTTTAATTTTTCTTCTAATTAATTTGTACTTCCTCCCTTTAAGACTCTCTGCGAGAAGGGATTGAGTGCAATGGAGACATCGCATCGGCGGCTTACCTGTGACCTGGAGCAGAAACACAAGCTGGAGATCGAGCGCTTGCTGGCCGAGAAGGAAACCGCCTTGGCCGAGGAAACTCAGGTTAGATACCCAACGTCCAGTTAAAGGCCGTTCAACTTATACCAAATTGGTGATTGCTTTTTTCCTACTTATAGGCCACTTTGGCAGCTCTGGATGCCATGCGTAAGGCGCACCAGAGTGAGGTGCAGCGGGAGGTGGCACGTTTCAAGCAGGAGTTCCTCCGCCAGGTCCAGAGGGGCGAGCACATGCTGGGCGATGGAGCCAAGCTGAAAGAGTAAGTAAAGTCGCTTCTGCTGAACTCTGGCTCATAAAAACGAATTTAAGCTTATGGGTCACAAAAAAAATATAGGAAATTCAAAAAAAAAAAATGGTTCTTTTTAATTTTCCATACTTTTTGAAATTGTCTAAACTTTTCAGGGAGGATCTCGAAGAGCTTCGACTGGAAATTCTATCGTTTTCTGAGAAGTACTCCATTAAATGTGTGGAGAATGCGGCCTTGGAAGAGAAACTGCACATGGCGAATAGCAAGCTGAGACACTTCCAGCAGATGCAGCAACTGGAACTAAGGTGCGGTGACCTAGTTAGGTCAAAAAGAATATTTTATATTCCTACATTTTCTGCAGAAATAAGCAATTTCGTGCTCACCTGGCCTCCTCCGATGACCCGGCGAATGACGTTCACTTTGTGCAGGGCCTGACAACCGACTCCAGGGAGGATGCCAATAACTGTGAGGATAGCGAGGTAAGGTCCAACGATGCAGCCCCTGCCAGTCCCTCTCCTAACACTAAACCAAAGAATTTGTAAGAATTGTGACTAACACTAATCACTACAAACAGCAGACAACAAACTAATCCACTTTGTTACCATCTTCCACACTATCTATAAAAAAAAACAAAAAAAAACACAACACAAACAACCACCCAAGTCTGCACCTCAAATAATGGGTAAAACAGCAACCAGAACCACAGCCGCAGCAGCCCCATCAGCGGCCTCAAGCGACACAGAGTCAGATCCCGATCCCGATCCCGATTCAGATACAGACACAGAACCCGCCGTCGAGTCATCGCGAGCGCCACCCGTGAAAATGCAGCAAAGTCTCCTCGTGATACCCTCCCATATGCTAAACTGTTTCCCCGTGTCTGCCGCAAACGCTTCTGATCAGAGTCCCGGCCGAGATCTCGACGGGCTCGAAGCCGGCTACGAGCCATGCTACAGGCCCTTCGATATTTTTGGCATCTATCAGAATCGTTTGAGCTTCCAAGGTAAACGCAAAGCAATTTTCGATCCACTCTTTTCTCCTGGGGCAGCGCACTCTCTCTCTATATATTCTACACGTCATCACGTCTGTCTCTGATTCTGTCTTTCTGTACATTCCACCTCCTGGCACTCTCAGTGTTGTCCTCGATTCGATGTAAACACACGTACATCTATCTGTTTTGACCTTAACCCAACATTTGTTTGGCTTCCACTGCTAACTGCAAACGATAAATGCGTGACAAACTAATTTTAGGCTGTGTTTTCTTTTCCGTTTTCGTTGGGACTCGTTACAGGTTTGAGAGGCAGCTCCACCTTTGGCAAAAGTTTGCGAAAATCCACTGCTCACCAGGCATCACCAGCATCATCAGAACTAACAACAACAGCGCCGCCAACTACCCATCCAAATAAACCCAGTCACAAGGAATTGTTCAAATCGGCTGCCGTTATTAACATTCAGCAACAACAACTCCAAAATGAGAAAGCACAATGAACAAATCGAAACATGAAACGAAAACGAAAATAAAAAGCAAATAAAACACAATAACCAAGAGCAAGCAAACAACAAACAAAACCAGTGGAACAACCAAAGAATAATTAGTGCTAATAATAAATAAATAAATAATTATAATTATTTAAAAATATATTAATTACCAATCACCAAAATCAAGCGAACAGCGTCATGATGTACACACATACAACGAAGAACAACTATTCTCTAACCGAGCGCAAGCATGCATACATAATGGTGATGATGTTGGTGATGTAGATGAGGATGTGTAAAACCTGATGAGCTTCAGATGGAGATGGAGATGGAGATGGAGATGAAGATGGAGTTAAGCTAATACCGACTGTTCACCCCCCTCCAAGGATAAACTGGAAGGGACGTCGAGCAATGGAAAACTAACCCCAACACAGCACAGCAACCACAAAAACAATAACAAGGACAGCAGCAGCAGCTGTAGCAGCTTCAACTGCGCAGCAACACAAGCAAGATATTTGGGCCAAATTTATGTATTTATCATTTATTCTATCAGTGTATCGTATGTTATTCTATTGTATGTTTACCTAATTCTCTATGTCCACAAAATGTGTCATTTATTTATGTTTACGTAGTTCTTAGGTCGGTCTTCACCGAAGCAAGAATCAAGCAACTTAAATCTAAGTTGCCAATGCAACATTTTTTATTTGTTGGCTTGGTTCAGTTTTTTCGTTTGTATTACGTACAAGTATATCGAAATTGTTTTCTGCACACATACCTGTAAATGCATATACATAAAGCAAATATAATTGAGAAACAATGAATCCACCAATTATATTTTTTGTTTTGTTAATCATTGGTATTAATCAAATATTTTATGCAATTTTAATCTTACTTAATAAGAGGGGCAAATCAACAAATGTTAATATTATTTACCCGTAAGTCGTTATTTGTGCAACAAAAATAAAAAATGTAAGCAATGTTTATAATTAGAAAAAACAAAAAAAAATCTTTTCACTTGGGCTCGTCCGGGATTTGAACCCGGGACCTCCCGCACCCTAAGCGGAAATCATACCCCTAGACCAACGAGCCGGTTGCTGGCATGTCGTCCAAATGCCTACATGAGCTACAGGCAGCACAGCCACGTTTCTCTTACTGCACCAAGAGAAAGCTCTGGGCTTGAAAATAGCCACAAACCAGTTATTTTAATTTCGTCAACGATTTCCATTGGAAGTGCAAGCGACTCTTAAATATTTTGACCAAAATGTTACTAAAGTTTCATTTCAGTGGCTATTTTTTTGCCTCGATCAATCGGCTCGTTGGTCTAGGGGTATGATTTCCGCTTAGGGTGCGGGAGGTCCCGGGTTCAAATCCCGGACGAGCCCAAGATGGTAGTGATTTTATTTTTCATTTTTAGATGCTTAAAAATAAATTAAACTATTAATTATTACTTTTTTGTTGTACAATCGCTTGTGGTTTTCCTCATTCAGCTTATGGTCACATTTTCGTGAATAAAATATAATCAAAACAAATTAAAAATTATTTAAAACAAAAATATTAAATCATCAAATACATAAAAAATAAATTAAAAAAAAAACATACTCTGACTTGGGCTCGTCCGGGATTTGAACCCGGGACCTCCCGCACCCTAAGCGGAAATCATACCCCTAGACCAACGAGCCAGTTGAAAGGCGGGCGATAAAAATCCATTTTGTTATGGCAGCGTTTCCATGCTCAAAGGCAAATAAAGCTTTTGCCCTAACAGGCGCAAGCTTTCCTGGAAAACCGAAGACGCGAGCAGAACGCAGAACGCAAAAGCGCATCCACAACTGCGAGATAAAGATTCTCGACTCATTACATGCCATTTCAAGTAATTTCTGCTGCAGCGAGCAAAAAGAGTGTCTGAATAAATGAGCGCTTTCAGACATCGGAGGATTTTGCTTCGGTTCCATGCAGTCTGGCGCATCAGAATAGCTTCCACAAAAAAGGCAAGGCGAATGAACTGGACAGTAGCTGTAGCTGCAGCTGGCGTAAGGCACAGTGTGCTGCCTTATATGTCAACTACGTTCCCTTGGGGATGTGCGACAAAAACCCTTTGACGATTTTAAAATGCAGAATGCGTCGTCTCGTTTCAGCTGTGTTATGGACTTTTTCCCGAGAACTGTGGGATCTGTAATGTGTTTTTTCCTTCTAGACCTTCTGCCTTTTCTGGTGTGTTTGCGATTGTGACGTCACTTTAAATGAGTCGCAATGGATTTGAACTTTTCCCCAATTGGAATTGCGCGATTCGATTCGATTCCCATTCCCCTCTGCTCCCCGTTAATTCGCATAATTGTTTTGCTACTTGGGAAGCAATTCGACAAAATGTTGACGAAGGCAAACAAAACAAACAAAAAACAAAAAACGGCTAAAGAAAAGAAAACGTTGTGGAAATTAGCGGAAATTACAGGCCTCTGTTTGACTCTGGAACCACGATTTTCACTTCATTGGCAAACCATCGATACAATTTGTTGGTTTTCCCCCGATTTCCGACGCTCTTGTCCCGGCTTTTCTTTTCGCTGCCTGTCCCTGACCCTTGTAGGGACAACGACAACGACAACAAAGAGTCCCAATCCCGGTGGCGATTTTCTTTCGGCTTTGCAGCCTGCCTAACAACCCTTTTTATTTGATTATCTACTCAGTTGCCTTCGCGTCGGCCGCCGACTGACGTGACGGAATCGAAATTACTTAATTCAGACGATTGTCAGTCGACATTAGTGGCACCGGATCAAATGGGGTTAACTTAACCAGCGGCCGAGCAGGTGATCCACACAGGATCAGTCCCTGTTCAGTTACCCTGAACTTAATAGGCTGCCAGCTGGATAACAATAAATTTCATATAGTTTCTTGGCTTCCTAATATTTTAAAATGTTGTAAAAAAAAAAACACTTCGATGCTTAAATCGCCCATTTTGAAAGTAGAAATTGCTATACAGTATAATTTGCTTAGTTCATCGCGTAATTTCATTCTGTTCAGATCATTTTTGATGCAGAATAATGTATGTATGTATATTCTTAACAAAATATATATTTCAATATTCATTAGTGCACTTTTATTAAAAATAATTGGCTGGCGAAACTAACATAAATTATTGTCATAGAAAATTATACATAAATAATAAAATGAAAAATATAATTAAAAAGTATACCAAGAACAAAATGTGCCGCAGTAGTTTTATTATCCTGTTGGCCAATTTAAAAAATGTTTACGATTGTTTCTTAAATAACTTGAAAAATTAAGATATTATTATAATTTTCTAGAGATGTATTCAACGTTTCCTTAAAGTTAAAATTATGAGCTAATCAACTATTTAATAATGGCTTGCGCTGGTGGTGCTATTATTTTCTTTACAGCGATATAAGGCGCCTAAGTGCAAAAGGCTGTTAAGCATCCAATCAAAAGTAATTATTTTCATTCAGAGTAAGATAATAATGCAGAATAATGAACAATTCAGCCAGCTATCTTAAAGATACAGCTAAGTATAAGGGCAGCAAAGAAAATTATACGGTAGTGTTAATCAGAAGTTTGCAACGCAGTAATAGACACTGTTCTGTAAGTAATCAAGAAATTTTCTTATCTGAGGGATTTTACAACTTACGGATATTATTTTATTTATATTAGATCGATTACTCGAGATAAAGTTATTTCTTACTATTGCAATATAATGAGTTAAGTCAAATTGGAAACTGCAAGCTTAAAACGTAATTTGAAATCTTTTCAATAAGCTGTATATATAATAAGACAGCTTTTGGTTTTTTTTTAATACACTTTATTTCATTCTATTATTTTTGCCAATGGCTGGCATACTGTAATGTACATATTTGTGGTGTTGAATCTGGGTCATATCGATGATTCCGGGGTATGCGCTGGTCATCGATAACCAAAACAAGTCCACCAGTAATAAGCATGATCGGGTGGAAGTCGTCCACCCGTCCCCTTCAATAATCCCCCAATTGGGGCATCCACTTCCCCTTAACTTCAGGCAGCTGGCGAGAGACGTCATTACCATGTTGCACACCTGCAATTACCATCTAGTTCTCCGCACAATTTTCCAACTCGAAGTATGAGGTCTTGTTAACCAGCGATACGAAAGAAGAATAGAAATGAGGTACCTTAAAATGCTTTCCGGTTCTGGATACAGTTCTCCCAATGGAATACGTAAATAAAGAAAGAATCAATTCTTACTTATCAATAGCTTAATTTATAAATTAAATTAAATTTGGAACACAAAATAAATACAAGATAACAAGATGCAGTGCAGTCCTTTTTAATAGGTAAAAATATATTGAGCTCAGTAATATACACAACTAATAGATTTTCATTTACAATAGTATTGGATTTTGGAAATCTCCGCAAAGGACTTATCACAGCTTTTATTGTTTTTATAATTTTATCAGAAAAGGTAAACCTTATCCACTTCTCAAACTTCCGTTTTAGCTCGAGCGCTCTTCTCCCTTTTAGCCAACTAATTAAGCACGCTCGTAAATTGTTATGATATACCATAAGAGATACGACACTAAATCGTTCACAGACTTTAAAGGACCCAGCGTGGCTCTTTCACCCTGGCCTGCCGAGCTCTTAACAAGCGACAAAAAGAAAATCACCGCAAATTAGAACAAGCCCATCACGATCGATTACATTAAATATTGCTGCGCCTGTGCCAAGAGCAACTTCTGTCTTGGTGTGGCTGCCGCAGCCGATTCTAACAAACTGCGACAACATCAAAGGCCCAGCCTCAACCCAATTGGCCTTCTTTTCCCGGGCATCCCTGGGCCAGCTCGGGTTCTGACTTCATTGAGGCATAACGTTCGCCTCGGACTCGGATGCGGATTCTTTGGGCCTGTTATAACGGCCACGAAATCGCGCGGTCCGAAACAATGCCACGACAGCAACAGCACAACAGCAACATTAGCAGAAAGCAAAGATGGGGCAGCAGCAGTTGCAGAAACGGTAGCTGGCTTTGAGGTTGGAAAGGGAAAATAGCATCGTTTTGTTTTCGCCCTGCTTTCGGCTCTGGCTCTCAGGGGATATTATGTTTGGTGGCTGTTAACATAAATTTATACTGCCTTTAAACTAATTGACGATGACAACTACTGTGCAGCAGCAGAAGCAGCAGCAGCAGCCGCAATAACAACTGGCACTCGTAGTTGGCATACTTTTCTAGCCATCCCTGCTGCGGATTGGCATCGGGATGGGATGGGATGGGATGGCGAAGGCTTTGTGGGCTGGTCGCTCGAAATGTTTCCAGGCCTCGGCGATTTACGAGGGCCGCGCTCTTGAAATGCCTCGGCGGACACTCACCAAATGTGTGTGGCAGTGCCACATTTTATTCAACAGCCGAGCTAATTGGAAGCCAGCCATAGGCCTGAAACCATTTCTTTTTCACCGTAAAATATAAACTAGGACAGTGGCTAAGCTGAGCCTAAGAAACATTTTTTTGTTTTTTTAAACCTCCGAGAACCTTCGAATGAGACCTTCTATTTATAATCAAGCAGATAAGATTTCTTCTACTCGATTCGGACTTCGTTCGCCTTGACCTATTTGACGAGAGACGCTGTTGGAAATTCAGTTTCATTAGATTTTCCATTTTCATAAACGTTTACGACCATCGATCGTCATTAGTGAAATTAAATGTCGGCAAGATAGAGTGCCACCTGTCAAAGATGCCAAGGAAAGTTTCGTCAGTGTAAGCTTCGGTGCGCCAGGCTTGGATCAAGATAGTGTGGCAATTGATGAATTCACGGAGGCGAGGAGGCGAGGAGGCGAATATGTGCGGGAACCGGAGGCCGCCAGGCAACTGAGGAAGTCTACAACAAGTTGTAAGAACGAATAAACAATTGGTAATTGTTTCGAACTGGATATGGAAATGGAAATGGCAGCGGCGGTGGAGGACTGCTGGCTAAGAGAAGAGGCCCAGAGACCTGGTGACACACATTTCCATCCATTATCCAGGCACAAGCACAGGCAGACACCACCAACATGCATTGTACACGAGCTTGAAAACCGAAAGTTACACAAACCAAGATAATCATCAAACGAGGTTCTTCTGGCTGTGGCTCTGCCTGCGGCCCTGGCTCTGTCTATGCTCCTCTCTGGGCAATCGTGTGAAACATAAATGCGCCCAAATTGATTTTTAAATGCTCCTGGGGACCTCTGCCGAGGATTGACCCAGCTCAACCCTCTGGGAATCGGCGGAAAAGAATCGAATGCAGCAGAATCTTGTGGCTGCCGTAATACGCAAGCCCCGTTTTTGGCGCTGGCAGAAATCAACGAAAAAATCTGTTTACTATTTAAGGCAGTAACAATTTGTTCGGCTCACGTTTTTGGCTCGCACATATTTGGCTAGGATGCGCTTATCCCAGAAGATGGCTCGGAGAGAGAGCAAATGGAGATGGCACTCCGGGGCCTGGGTCTGAAGCTGAGGCTGGAGGTAAAAAGGAGATTACCCCATCCAACGCCCACAATGAAAGGCGCTGGAGATGGCGAAGGCGAAGGCGAAGGCGTTGCCGCTACAAATTCCCAGCTGGCCTGATATGCAATCACAAAACATTGCATAAACATCGGGACATCGGACAATGGGCCACCTAAATGAACCGATCGTAAATTGCGCGGTAGTTGGGGCCCATTCCAAAGACCCCCCCTTCTGGGGGCGGAGGGTAACTGTGACTGTGAAGTCATAAATTTGTCGACCGTTCCTCGTTCCTGCCGGCTAACGGAGCGCGCACGGTGCGTGTGTGCCTGGCATGGTTCCACATAAAGCAGCAAGGGAATTAACGTGGCCAGGATCCTCGCGAATCTCTTGCTGTCGGTGTTGCCACAAGGAAAATAGGCAAAACAGTTGCAGGGTCTGGACTAGCACGGTCCTAGCTCAGGAAAGCAAAAAAAATTATAAATAATAATCAAACCGAATGTCAAACTATTAAATTATTATTAATTGTAGAGTGTTATTGCAACCTCTACTTTACGAGTTTAACTGGATGAGTTATAATAGGCAAACTACTTACTTACAACTTGTTGCAGATCGTCACTGCCTCTCATTTCCCGGTCCATAACTGTATTTCTTTATGAGCAGCGCTAATTCACAGTTCCGCCTAAACACACAGCCGGAACTCGCGGTAGCCAAAGCAGTCGAGAAAACCATTGGTTATAAAGACCCAGGGGTCGATCTCGGATCGCTAATCAAAATAGTTCTCCGGCCCATTGGCCAGAGGCCAGGGCAAGGCAGGACCGGGAGAACCCCCAATTCAAATGCCATGGAGAAAAGTACGTCCCAAAAGTCTAATAAGCAGTAGCCCAGGCTCAGCCTTAATATTTTTAATTGAATTTTAGGCCTCTCAGGGAAAACTGACCAAAAAAAGCAGCAAGCAGGCAGAGCAAAGCCACAATTTGTGGCTGGGTGTGTCTTGGAAATTCTTCGGGCCAAGGCAAGAGTCGAAACATAAATTAATATGCAGGCAGGTAACAAACAGCAATAGGCGGAACCGACCAGGGCAAGGCCGGTAGCCGGGCAGGCTTTATTGATCTTGCTGCAGAAACGCGACTCCTTGCCTTCGCGGAGCAACATGAGCAACATGCTTGCCAAAAACATTTGCTCAGACAATTTCTAATACCGAGAATGCATGCATATAAATCTTGCGACATGTGTGCGTTTTACACAAAACTTCTTATTATTCTGTGCAATACTCTAGCAGACAAGAGATTTGATCCTCATATGGAGAAGAGAAAGGGAGGACTACTTTTATTATCACAATATAAATATTTTGCATATATTAATATACTACAATAAAAGTATATTTTTATACAAAGACTTGTTTGCATGTTGAACCATACAATTGACTTTGAAAGTTATATAAATATGGCTAAAAGAAATAAAGTAAGACCCAAAGCCAAAGTAAGACCCAAATTAATTTTTCTGACTATATTGGGAATTTCGTTGGGGTGGTGCTGCAAAATTGAACATGATCAGGAACAGCAGCATACATCAGCAGCAGATTCAACTCGATTCATTGATGGCGAATCCTATTTAAATGGCTGTGCCATCGCCAATCGGCGGATTCTCCGGAGCCTCGCTTAATGGGCTGCTGGTTGCTGGCTGTTCCTGTTGCTGCGGTTATTATACTCTGCTGCGGAACAGTGCCGCAGCCTGGGCGTTTAACCATTATTATATATTGGCCTCATGCTAGTCACTCGTCCGCTTCTGCGCCTTTTTTTTCATTTTGTCTTTTTTGCCTCTCGAGTAGGCCGCAGCGCAGCCTCTGCAATTTATTTAGAAGTCTTGTGGGTAGTGAAGCTCAAACTTGCTCCCGATGTTGCCGAGACATTGATCTAGTAAATGCTAGCAGTGAAGGACCGTGCTTTTGGTTTTATTTAGTTTTCTTCTGCGACTCAAATTGCCTTTTGCGTAGTCGTTGTCGGTTTGATCCACTAAACCAATAATGCCACACAGCTGACCTAGTTACTCCCCAACCGCCCCCGTTTGGTTCGTTTTTTTCAGCGCGGCTGCAGCAGCTTGTTATGCGATGCCTGCTGTAATTATAGGAATTGCAAGATGCAAACAAAAAAGTCTACCGAAACCTACACATAAGCAATTTGCTACAAAATAGTGTATTTTCGCTGGATTTTCACCTCGCAAATCGAGGATACTGGTTGGAGGGATACTGCTTGTGAGTACAGTTCAATATATTTTCGTTTACTGGGAAAATAATCCTGATCGGTAAGTCTGATAAATCCAACTATTTGTTAATTAAACGAAAACACCTCCTAAGAAGGTGAGATAAAAAAGACGATAGCACCTTCAACTTTAAAAGTTTCTGATATCAAATTTAGTGACGATTAATTAAATATAATTAAAGTAGTTTCAAATACTAGATATTTTACAGCTTAATGCCGAAAACTAAATTTGGTCTAATACCATTTAATTGTTCACGTTTCAAATACAAACTTGTAAACTTTACAAGTTTGTATTTGAAACGTGAACAATTAAAAACAAAAACTTAAAGCGTTTTTTATATATAATGCAATGGGCGGCGATTGCCAAACTAAATAAGTTCCACATTTTTGGACTAAAAAGCGACTTTATTTTTGGAATAGAGTGCACAGACACAGAGTGTGTGCGAATGAGATAATATATAGATGGCGTTGAAACTTTTCATTCGTTGAATTTAAAATTGTGTTTTAATCTAACATAGACGCTTGGGTACCGGGTATCTCACAGTTGAGTACAATCGACTGTAGCTTTCATACTTGTTTTTAAAATCAGCAATGCTCATTCTCATAAAACCGTTCTTAATATGGACATTTTTCTCCTCTCTTCTGGTATTTATGTTCTTGACCTGATTTTTCGAACAAAAATATCATAATTGATAGAACGTTGAGAACAATTTTTCTCACATTGTAGGTTGCACGCAGAATACGCTTGCTTTAGGTTATGGCCAATGTAATAGGCCGATTTGATATAAATGATATATTTATATTTGTAATTTAATAGATTGATAGAACGAAGAGCTATTAGCCGGTACCCGGTACATCATGAATAAGAGCACCATTAGGCAAAGTAATTTAGCCAAGCCATCTTAATTTTAATTTGAGTACCGGCTAACTAATAGTCAAGCACTCTCGACAGTATCAGTTTTGTATTAAATTCGTGTATTTTATCCCAAGAGACTCTATAGAATTGAAGATGAAATTAATACTTTATTTAATATATACCAATGTTAGGAACTGAGTTTTGATGGATGTGATGCCTACTCATAGTTTTACCCAACAATTTATGTTATACCTTTAGGAGATGGTTTAAGTGCCCATCACTCCTATTAGCTCCTAAATACTTCGCCTAATTAATAATGCTTTTGTAACTGTCTTATATTGACTTTGCACTACACCGACTAAAAAGAGGATCTTTAAATGATGAGTACCCGTGGCTACTACGGTAGCCAGAGATCTGATGGCATTAAGTGCCGATTTATGGCCCAACTTAGCACGGTCAACCGGGGAGTAAAAGTTAAGGAAAACACTCACTCGGGCCGTGAGTTAAGTATGCCAAGTTGGCGATCTATTAGAAGATATGCTAAAAGCCCGCGCCAAAGTGAGTGGCTGCCACTCGACCATCCTTCCCCCTGAAGTTGCTTCGCCGGCAAACACTTCTGTTAATGACACTCGTCTTGCGGCTCCTTGGCCAGTGTTAATTTGCGGTCATTAGCCAGGTTCTCCGACTCCTGCGCCGCGTTCAATCAATTTGCGTCTCCGCGGATACTTTTCTCTCCGCGGGCTGCTGCTCTTCGAGCAAAAGGCTGGTAAAAGGCTTTCCACACACCGCACTCACAATGGGTTGTTATCCTACAATGGGCCTTTGTTAACGGTTAAATTACACTTGATGCCGCCTTTTAGGCTAATGATGCGTATGGGAATCATGTGAATACAAATGCTAATTCATTTGCACTTTGCCCGGCTCAGCTCGGCTCGGCTCGGCTCTCGACTCCGCTGCGCCTGATTTATTTATGCAGAAATCACGCAGCCATAACAATAAATTTCGGGCACAAAAGTGAATGTTAACAATTAGGGAAGTGGGTCAGAGTTTCAGCAGCGCAGGGAGTTAAGCAGGTGCCTTATCAGCAAATTAAAACGGCCGATGATGTATTAAGTGAGTCTTTAGGAGCTGCCAAAAGGCCCGGACACGCCCCGGAATTGGTGGATGGCATTGCTAACCCAATTTCTCTGGCAAGGTAAGGGAATTGGCGTGCGAATCGATTCGAAAAAATGGCGGAGCACACACCTGCCGAGCGGGGCCAACAAATTTCACTTATTGCCAATTTGCTGGCAATGAAATAAAATACATTTTTTCCGTAACTCGCCCGTTGTCCCGATAGCCAAAAACCTGACCGGCAACGGAGGGGAGTCGGCGTCCCCTTCGAACGGCAGCCAGCGCCGACTCTGCAATAAATAAATTGCGAAATTTATTTGGCGGCACTTACGCGTCGCTTTTTTTCAACGACTGCATTTTCCATAGTGATTTATTTGCATCGATTGGCGCGGGGCTCGGGCACTGGGCATCGGCCTCGGCCTCGGCAGATGATCATGCCGCCGCAAGTAGATGGCTAGAAAATATCAATAAAAACTTAAATATTCTGGGTTATGGCCCGTGCCAGAGATGCCGATAAGTCACTTTAAAAATTATAGTTGGGAATAAGTTAAACCCAAATTAGTGCAGTTAGAGGATCGGGGGTTAAATATTAGTCAGTCTCTGTAGACCATCAAAATGCACATCATTTTTTTGTTTTTCGCCTGAAGACAATGCTTACATTTGGAAAAGGTCCTAGGCCTTTTTTTTTTTGTGAATTTGTCAAATTCTTGTCAAATTTAACTAAATTATTTGCCCTGCCAAAAATACAAGTTTCTTTCGCTCCCATGAGACTCTCGAACATATCCCATAAGCCCACTGGACTGGTGACTGCTCACAGTCACTGTTCCCCGTTCCCTGGGGCGGCATCTTCGCTACTCGGAACAGCTTCCAGCTGCTTTCCGCGAATCTCTCGCGATGTGCGTCTGTCTCTGGCCAAGACGCGTCGGTCTTTCGGGCATTTCCAATTGATTTTCAAATTTATCAAACAGGAAGCATCTCTGGCGGAGAACTCGTTGGATGCGACTGCGACTGCTGCTGCGGCTGAGGCTCGCGCTGCATGTCCATTTAACGGCATTTTACGGCGCGGATTGCCGGGCAGAGGAACTAAACTGGTCAGCTCCGCCAGATGGCCCAAGCTGGCCCAAGCTGCCGGAGACGACATGCAAAGTGTGTTCTGTCGCCGCTGATCGATGCGTCGGGTTTCGATTCGATTCGGTTTGCTTTGCACTTGACTGGCTGACAATTTGTCAATTGCTCGCCCCGCTTTACTTCGCTAATTTAACTGCTGTTTTAATTAGCCACCGCGCCTCCTAAGAGCTTCTATTAAGTGACTGCTATCGGGTGGGAGCCGAGCGTTATTAATTAGCCGGCTATAAGTGGAGGAATGAGCAGCAGGTTGCCGCTGCAGAATGCTCGATTCTGATTTATTTTTGTCATTAATATTTTTTCTGTCCGATAATAAAGGATTGTGTATACATACATTTTTCCAAATTTTTATCAAAAATTCTTTTAAACATTTACTTAAGCTAATGTAGTAAAGTAGTATAGTAAAGTACATCAGGGGTGCTACAGAAAACACTACACCGCGTATTTCGGTAAAATCGAAAACACTACCATTTTGCGCAGCGTTATTTAAAAATAAAATAAAATATTACAAATATTACTTCCCCATGAAGGTGGTTTAATTTATGAGTAAGTCACATAAAATTTGATTAGCATTATACGTGTTAAGTTATTAAATCGGCCTTTAAGTATTTGCATATCCAAATTGAATTAAGATAAAGTGGATTCCTGCCGAATGACTTCACGCCAAAATTCCTAGCTCTCTCAAAATGTAAGTTAAGTTGTATGTTTTCCTTTTTAATATACATTTTGTAACTATTTTTAAGAAGAAGACATTCAATGCCAGTCAAATTGATTTTTTTATTTATTATCAAACATATTTTATAAATCAAATAAAGAATAATATATAAAATAAGAACAGTCTTAAAAACCCATTTTTCTGCATTGGTAAACTTAAAAGTCTGAAAAGATTGGTAGAAGTGCTAAAAGAATAAAATCGCTAGCGATTAGTGAATTGGTTTTGAAGTCACCATAATTTCACAAGTGATTTCTGGAGCACCCCCGATAAAAGAACATAGTTTTAAATTTGGTGTAGAAGTAAATAAATGTATAAAAGTGCAATTTGATAAGAACATGGAATGTACTAGACATTAAAGTAGAAATTTCAATATATCCTCTAAAACGCTGGAAAAGCATTTTCCTATTTCAAGTTCAAGTCCTGACGCAGAAACGTTTATCTTACTTGAAACGTTTATCTTTTATGTTCTTTGAAATTTTTAAAGTATTTTCCATCTGTAGTGAATGCACAGCATAAGCAAGTATTATTTTAAGTAAGTAGTTAATCGTATTAATTAAAAAAAGGGAAATATACTAACAAATAAATTATAAAACAAAAGAAACTGTGGTAAGGGAAAACGACTGGTCCAGGGCTGGACCTGTAACAACAAAACACCAAGGCAACTACAACTATAAAAAAAAATATCTAAATTATTTTTTTATTATTATCTTTACCAAAAAAAAAATGAATATTGCGCTTTATTTTAAAATTAGATTAATAATAGAGTTCTCAGCGCGCAGCTGAAAATCTAGTTTAAGCGGAATATTGTGGCATAACTGTTTGCACTTGAATATTCTTTTGTTATAGTCACGCCAAGGCGGAATTTTCGTCAAGACACTAGAGACGATCCTCACCAAGTATATATAGTAAATAGGTACTACAGCGTGAGGTGAGTCCGAAATACTAGCGCGTAGAGCCGATTATATCAAGATATCGCTAATTTTACTGTCAAAACATCACCTAAATGGAAGTATAAGCATCAGTCCTGTGTATATTTATTGGTATTAATAAAACCGTTGTATATTATTAAATTAATTAGGTTAACGCACAGAGCTCTACGAAACCACCCGACTTTACAGTACCTGCAATATATTGTTTTAACATCAACGAGGAGGAGCACGCATTCGTGAGCAACGACTTCGCCCCACTGTATCCCGTGTACAGCTATGATGCGAAAATCCGAAAACATCGACTTAAATCAGCTTAAATCATCAAAAAAACCTTGATGATATTGTTAAAAGTAAAAAATTAAGTAAAAACGTCTTGAAATGAAATTATTTAGTGGGCTTTTTTTTGTTATAAAATAATTCATGTGTTATTTTTTCCATAATCCATTTATTTATTCGAATATCAAGTTCCAACTTTGTTATTATTTTTTATTTATTAAAAAAAATTTTTTTTTTTTAATTTTGCAATAGTACGACTATATCCTATAGCTACCATAGGAATGATCAAACAATTCCAGGAAAAAAAATATAACTTGGTTATATAGCCATTTTACTATTTTAGAATTACGGTTTAAGTTTTATAAAAATAGGACGACTATATTTTATAGCTGTTATAGGAACAATCAGGCGAAACTGCCATATTATTCACTTTTATTATGAGAATGTTTTAAATTTGATCAAAATTGAAGGATTATTTCCTATATTTATAGGGCAGGACTTTTAAAAAAGCTAGAAAGCTAGAAGTATTTCAGCTAATTAGCAATCTATTAAATACATCCTTATTTGAGTTTTCTCAACTGCCCTATTATGAAAAATGTTCTCGAAAATGCTTAAAGTCCTTTTTTCGTGCTTCCTAGGCTTGCTCGATCTATTGTCCAGTTGGTAGCAGGGCGAATTCAATTATTTCTGAGCCAAGAATTAAACATTTTTAAAAGAAAACTCAACCGCTAACCAAAACAAAGTTAATTTCAAACAGGTCATTAGCCGCCTATACTAGGGATTCATATTGTAAGTGCGCGCTAGGAAATCAGGACTGATGAGATCTGAATTGTTCAAAGTATCTTTGCTAACGGAAAGAGGACTTTCTAAGGAAATTCACAAAAGGGCAGGCAAAATTATTGTATGACTTTAGGATTAAACCTACTGGTCGACAATGATACTTTGACCGCGATTTTCTCATAATTGGTACGTGATGGAAACATTTCAGTTTCGGACTAGTAATGTGCCGGTTCAGATCTATCAGAATCAATGGCTTTTATTAGCCAGGTCGAAAAAAGTTCGATTTTTGTCGACCTGTGATGTTAAACGTATTTTTTAAAAGTAGTTTAGCACCGGGCACTGTGGCTCATTTTACAAAAACTCGTTGCAAAAGTCGGATTTTGCGTTGTTGAATTTAGCAAATCTTTTGATACCATTTAATTAGGAATTGATCAAGCTATTCAAAACCAAAATTTTATAATTTACAAAATTTGTTTAGTGTTTATAATTGCTGCTCAAAATTTGACAATTTTCCTGTAGTTGCAAAAATGTAAAAAACTCGCTAAATCGACAGATTTAAATTAATTCTTTTAAAAAAAGTAGTTCAGCTCAAAGAAAAAAATATTTTTTCTTTAAGGAACCAATTTTAAACCTGAATTAAAAAGAAAATGGAAATTTTTTTACGTACTTCTATTTTATTTAGATTTTTAAAAAGAATTCTTTTTTTTCCCTATTTTAAATTTTTAGTGGAAAATAAAAAAAAAAATTGTCATATTTCGCCGAGCTCTAGATAATACTTAAAATTAGTGGGTATATTCAACTAAAAAACCAAAAAAAAAAAAAATTGCTACAATTGTGCGCATTTCGAGGTTTTGATAATTGTTCATATCAAACCATGCTACCAATCTGGCACTTTGTAGTCGGCCAGTATGGAAAACTGCAAGGCAGCAAAAAGTATAGCTTCAAGTACCGGAGTTGCTAAAAAAACATTTTTTTGTCAATTTTCTTTTATTCAAATTTTTTTTTATTTATAGAATGAGTATACAAAAAAATATGTTTAATCATTTTGAATTTTTAAGTTCATTGATTCCTATGAAAAATGTATTTTTATAGTACAAAATCAAAAGTTTTAGTTTGCCGAATAAATTACTCCTTTTTTGGTGGGCGTAACCTAAAAAACGTACTACCTAATTTTTTTTTGGAGACTTGTAAATTATTATAAAAAAAAATTAAGTAGATACCTTCAATAGATCAAAAGTTATTAGTTTTGCAACGTGTTTTGAGAAAACGAGCCACAGTGCGGCGCTCTAAAATAAAAAAATAATATAATATAATATTTCATTTTTATTTAAATATTTAGTCTTATAGTTTTAACCAACTTCGCTTCGAATTTAACAGTGCACACAAATTTAAATTTATGCCAAAGGTTCTACTTTAAAAGCATGATGTGGGAGAACTAATCAACGCAGATTCAATTTTGTTCAGATTTGTATTCAAAATTTAATAACCTAATCACATAAAATAGAAAATTTAATTTTTTCGCTATATTTGTTCTAGACACCCCATAGGGCATCATCCTGAGTCCCATGCCCGTGCTCTCGGCCAGTGGGCGGAGTACGGCCTTCGTCAGCTTTTATTAAATATAAATATAAATTTATAAACCTGGAAAAAATAGCTTAATATTATGTTTAAAACTTTTAAAAAATGGTACAGACAACTGCCGGTAGGTGACTTTAAAATTGAGCTACAAAGTGCCACCTATTGGGGAAATGCAAAACATCGCTAGCAATCAGTTCAAAAGCTCAAAAGGCCCAAAAATATACAAGCAGTGCGCACCAGGAAGCAGTGTAAATGCTTGATCTGCTTGCTGGTTTTCATCCAAGTTTTCAACCGTTGCACTGCGCATACTGCTTGCTTAAAGGCAAGTTTTCCACCGTATCTTATCAAAGTGTTCAACTTTTTTTACCAGGTTATATCACGTATACGCACAATTGGAGCAACTGGTCCCTTCGGAGATGGCCCTCCTCCAAATCGGCACACCGACGTGGTTTATCATCAATAAATTGGCCCTAGTGGAATGCTCCACCGCATTCTGCTGCTGCACCTCCGACCACTTCTGCAGTAGGTCCACCTGTTGATCCTCCTCTGGCCAAAGCTGTTTCTGGTGCATCTCCTGTACCTTCTGTTTCTTTCTTGGAGTTTCAGCAGGCGGTTTTCACGAAACTGTTTTTGCAAGTTAATTCTCAATATAATCAATATTTGAAGCCGATATCTTCGGATTAAATGTAATTTTACGGATATTTCGTGTGTCTTTAAGCTCACCATGGAGAATTTTAGAGCTAATCAGCTACATATTATAATTTTTTTATACCCGGTACCCATAGGGTACAATGGTATTATGTGAATGTATGTAACAGGCAGAAGGAGGCATCTCCGACCCCATAAAGTATATACATTCTTGATCAGCATCACCAGCCGATTCGATTTAGCCATGTCCGTCTGTCCGTCCGTGTGAAACAACAGATCTCAGAGACTATAAGAGCTAGAGTTACCAAATTTGGTGATAACATTGGAATCTGTTGCACGCTGATCAAGTTTGTTTTAAAATTTGGCCACACCCACTTCCGCCCTCAGAAATCATAAAAAACGTAAAATAAGCTATACTCGTTATGTTCGGGTTAAAGTTAATTGATAAAATAAATTAACGTTAAATAACGGACGTTTTCTGAAAATTTCATTATAATCGGATGATAAACATAAGAGATATTAGCAATAAGGTTAGAATTTTAACACATTTCCCTAAGGCATTGCTTTTGCTGTTGCAAGCTGTAGCCGACAAGTGGCGCATTCGAGCCTTGCCCGCGCGATTTAATGGCGCCACCTGCAGAATAAACGACAAAAGAATAGAGCAAAAAATTAACAATTCATTTTTTGGCGTAAATATAAAATGTATAATTCATATTTAAGTACGACATTAAATTGTTTAGCTCGGGAGCTAATTCGAGAGGCGATTTATTTTAAGAAGTATCGAAGTAGAGTATGATAATGTATGTACAATTTTAAATAGCCTTTTAGTGTAAAGCACAAACGTTTAGGTACCGGGTATCTCACAGCGAGCACTCTCGACTGTAGCTTTCTTACTTGTTTAATTTTGAATTGTACCAAATTATAAGTTTACAATTTAATCAATGATGTCCTAAATGCGTAAAAGCAAACTGCTGGCCCCGAACGGGGCTTCTCTCATAATCAACAAAAATGTTATTTATTTACTTATAGATGACCGCTTCATGACGTCGGATATGCTGCAATGATACACAAAAAAAAAATGCATTTTCAGAGAAGAATGTCAAAGCGCGTTTACAATTTGCCAGAGATCACAAGAAGTGGACAATTAATGACTGGAAACACGTTATCTGGTCTGATGAGTCTAAGCTTAATGTGACTGCCAATACTCCTGGCGTCGACCGGGAGAAAGTCTTTAAAGGTATAATGTAAAGCAAACTGCCAATCATGGCAGCGGCAACATAATGGTTTGGTGATGTTTTACATGTTGGCATGCAGGTCCTCTAAAAATGGTATCATGCTAAAGGATGTTGCAATGCAACAGTTTACCATTTGTGTAATAAAAATTCCCGTTTGGTTCTAATTCTTCTACGTGTACAATAAGATCACAAATGTAAATCAGTCGAAAATTTGTGTTATATACAATATCGTTCGATTCTAGTTCTGATACCATTGGGTAAAGTGCGCTCCAAGGGCAAATATAAAAGGAAAAGAGACAGAAAATAAACAACAGAAATATGTATGCCGCGGCAGCTGAAACAATAAAAGATGGTTTAAATTCAATATAACCATTTAAACATATAGTACAGACTCAATAAAAATACTTCTGTAATAAACGGATTAGAATCTAACCTAATCCAATCTTACATATCTTTAGATTTAAAAAAAAAAAAAAATGTTTGAGCTAAATGAGGTTTTCTAACCCATTGAAAAAAGCCGAAATAAAAAAAAAAACAAGTAAGAAAGCTACAGTCGACTGTGCTCGACTGTGAGATACCCCATACCTAAACGTTTGCGCTTCACACTAAAAGGCAATTTAAAATTGTACATACATTATAATAGTCTACTTCGATACTTCTTAAAATAAATCGCCTCTCGAATTAGCTCCCGACCTTAACAATTTAATGTCATACTTAAATATGAATGATACATTTTATAAGAAAACATAAAAACCCGCTTGATCGGCGTCAAGAAATGAATTATGTTATTTTTTGTCATTTCTTCTGCAGTTGGCGCCATTATATCGCACGGCCAAGGCTCGAGGGCGCCACCTGTCGGCTACAGCTTGCAACAGCAGTGCCTTAGGGCGGTGTGTTAAAATTCTAACCTTATTGCTAATATCTCCAATGTTTATCATCCGATTTACCTGAAATTTTCAGGAAATGTCCGCTCTATTTTATTCATTTATTGTATCTATTAACTTTAACCTGAAAATAACGAGTATAGCTTGTTTAAAGTTTTTTTATGATTTTTGAGGGCGCAAAAACAAACTTGATATGTGTGCAACAGATTCCAATGTTGTCACCAAATTTGGTAACTCTAGCTCTTATAGTCTCTGAGATCTGTTGTTTCACACGGACGGACAGACGGACATGGTTAAATCGACCCGGCTGGTGATGCTGATCAAGAATATATATACTTTATGGGGTCGGAGATGACTCCTTCTGCCTGTTACATACATTCTCGGTTGGCATTAACTTATAATACCCTTGTACCGGGTACCGGGTATAAATAGTTATATCACTAAGGGCCGATTTTTCAATGTCAGGTTAACTGACATTGCCATAAAAAATCATAGTTATTGGGTTAACGGATTAAGTTTTAATTGCAGTTAAGTTTTAATTGCAGGCGCGATTCCGCAAAACAATAGATATGTATGTATGTATGTTCATATTTGTATACAAATGTTTGTGTGTATATTCTTTTTTTAAGCTCCGTACTCAGACACGCGAAAAGTGTTCCTAAGCATTGAGCCAAAACGAGAGGTCAATACTCACCCTCTCGCTCTATCATACTGCTTAGAAACACTTTTCGTGTGTCTGAGTACGGAGCTTTACTGCAGCAAAGGAGGACTTAAGAATCAGCGCTGACAGTATTTTGGCGGGAATTAGCTTTTATAGCGGGAAAGTTTAAGAAAACTAAGAATAACTAATCCTTTACCTAACAATCAAATTCATCATTGTTTATGATATATAATTAATTTACAATATATATTGTATACAATAAATATATTAAAATAAAATCATAATGTTTTAGTAATTTGTTATATACGATAATGTATTCTTAATTTGAAATTGTTCTTTGTTCCCTAAAATCTACACCTGGAAAATATATTAAGTAATTGCCTATATGTTGTTAGTTTAATTTTAACTTTTCCATTAGAATAAGCTGTTTTCCGCTAAAAGTATGTCAGCACTAGCTATCGCCGATTCTCGTGACGATCCTGACTCGGTTCTACTTCGTCCCCGAAAATCCGTGACGCGCCTAAAGAAGTTTCACTTAAAAATTGTTTTTCAACAAGATGGTGATCTGAAGCACACAGATAAATTTGTTAAGGAATGTATTGGAAACCAACAATTTTAACTGATGGAGTGGCACAAAGTCCGTACCTTCATCCGTTTGAAAATCTTTGGTTAATCGTAAAAGGACGCCTCGGGTAGTATGAATCAGCACTCTCAAGCCTGGGAATCCTATGGGAATGAGTGTATTCGGAATGGAATACAATTTCTAAGGATACTGAGAATTTCATAGAGAGCATGCCAAATCATATAAATCAAGTAATTTCTAGCAAGGGTCAAGGGACAAAATATTGAAATTTTGCTTACTCTTGTCGTTTTTTATACACGGTAGCCATAGGGTACAACGGTATTTTTAGTTAGTGACAACCAAGAATGTATGTAACAGGAAGAAGGCGAAATCTCCAACCGTATAAAGTATATATATTCTTAATCAGCGTTACCAGCCGAGTCGATTTAGCCGTGTCCGTCTGTCTGTCCATGTGAAACAACAGATCTCAGAGACTATAAAAGCTAGAGTTACAAAATTTGGTGAAAACATCAAGTTTGTTTTAAAATTTGGTCACGCCCACTTCCGCCCCCGAAAATCATAAAAAACGTTAAGGGGGTAGATGCACTTAGAAATCTTGAAAAATGTATTTATTATACCCGGTACCCATAGGGTACAAGGGTATTATAAGTTTGTGCCAACCGAGAATGTATGTAACAGGCAGAAGGAGGCATCTCCGACCCCATAAAGTATATATATTCTTGATCAGTATCACCAGCCGAGTCGATTTAGCCATGTCCGTCTGTCCGTCTGTCCGTCCGTGTGAAACAACAGATCTCAGAGACTATAAGAGCTAGAGTTACCAAATTTGGTGACAACATTGGAATCTGTTGCACGCAGATCAAGTTTGTTTTAAAATTTGGCCACGCCTACTTCCGCCCTCAAAAATCATAAAAAACGTTAAATAAGCTATACTCGTTTTTTTTTCGGGTAAAAGTTAATAAATACAAAAAATGAATAAAATAGAGCGGACGTTTCCTGATTTCAGTAAAATCGGATGATAAACATGGGAGATATTAGCAATAAGGTTAGAATTTTAACACGCCGCCCTAAGGCACTGCTGTTGCAAGCTGTAGCCGACAGGTGGCGCATTCGAGCCTTGGCCGTGCGATATAATGGCGCCAATGTACATATGTATGTACAATGTATTGTATGTACATTCATTTTTAAATTGCCTTTTAGTGTGAAGCGCAAACGTTTAGGTACCGAGTATCTCACAGTCGAGCACAGTCGACTGTAGCTTTCTTACTTGTTTTTTTTATATTTTTTTTTCATATTCTTAAAGTACCTGTTGTAGGAACGATTTTATTAAGATTTTTTTAAAATTAATTTAAATTTATATAATATAATTTATTTTGTAAAATAAACTAAAATAATATATATATATTTTTTTTTAATAGACCTTTTTTTACGCTTTTGAGTGCATCTACCCCCTTAAATAAGCTATAGAGTGCCAGTGCGTGTTGCTCAATATGTTCGATCAACAATTGTCTTTTTTGGGTGTTGCCCAATATGTCTACCAACATTTGTCTTCATTGGTCAACATGTTCGTTTTTCCATGTTCATGTGCTTTTCACCCACAATTCTTTCGGTACCGGGTATCTCACAGGCGTTCACACTCGACTGTAGCTTTCCCACTTGTTCTTTTTAAGTCTTAGAATTTATGTTATTGTTTTTTCCAAAACAATGAAACTATCAGGCAGGCTCCGGTTTTCACTTTCACAAGATTCTCTCGTTTTCGTTTTCGAAAACGAAAAATCGGTGCTCCCGTTTTCACTTTCACAAGGTTTTTTTCGTTTTCAAAAACGGGCAAGTTTGTTTTGTCGAAATGAAAAGTAAATGCCTTTTTCTACATCAAATCGGTTCTTAATTGCAAAATGTGTTTTCGGTTCATTATCCATTACTAACCAGTCCCCAGCCGCAGCCACAGTCAATCTCATGGTACAATAGACTAATCTAAGCCGAGCGCGTAGAACGTCATCGGGCAACGCCAAGTGGCAACCACGAGCTGACATGCAAATTAAAAAGCATATGCTCCGGCTCCTAATCACAAAGCACTTTCGTTCAGTGACTGCTGCTCCGTCCCGCTTCCCTTGAGGAGACGGGGTGGCGTGGCTCTTTTCTTCCGCCTGTCAGACGTCGCAGCCGTAGCAGCCATCGCCTTGTCCGCGCTCACATCCTCGTCCTGCTCTGCCTGACGTTGACATTGATGTTGGCTGTTAGCTGTTGGCTGTTGGCTGTTGGTTGTTAGTTGTTGGCTGTTTCGCTGCTTGGCTGTTTGTTGGGTGGCGGTGGCTGATGCGAGTGGCTGGCATTTTGGCGCTTGATGGATTTCTGCAGCACTCCGAGTCGGAATCCAGCGACTCCGACAGCTCGGCACACAACTACGCCCCAAATGGCGCAAAAAGCGAAATCCCCAAAATGATTAATGAATTTTCAAGTGACTTGCAACAAAACCAAGTCACCAGTCACATGACGAGCCTCAGCAAGGATACCGAAGTTGCGTCTACACTGCAAAAAATCAAACGTACCCAAACGTATTCGGTATTCTTTTGTTAAAAGACTTTGAGGATTTGATGATTAATAATTTGTTAATGCCCCAAATAGTTTAAAGATTTTTGGAGAACGAAGAAAATATAATCATTTTACTTACACTAACTTGTATACTATACTTCTGACTAATCAGAGTTTCTGCAGAACGTCGCATGTAACTACCATAACTTTTGGAAATGTTAAGACACTTAATAAGTTGACCAAAGTTCTCTCAGTATGGAAGCTCATATAGTAGGCGTCTTACTAGACCGCCACAAATTAGTCTCAGCAAACGAGGACGAGACTCCGACTCCCACTGCGACTCTGATTACTACTCCCTGCCCTGGGCACTTCAACGCAGAGACATCCTCCGGCTGGACGGTTGGCCGGCTGCCATGCTCGTCTATCCTTGACATCACTCCGGCTGAGTGATGGGATGCGTGTGTGGTCGTCGTCATTGGAATTAATGATTTAAATGCGGGGAGGCGGCAACTGGCTGACTCGAACCGTTGTCATGTCATTAACCAACACTCTGCCGTGCCATTTTCACCTGCAGCTGCAGTCATTTTTCAACACTGGGCCAGTGGGATGGCATCGTTAATTGCAGGCAAACGTCAAAAGTCGCCTGTCAGCCGAGCAGAGGCCCCAAGCTAGATTCAAGCTCCTGGCATCAAACATCAAGCATCAAGCTGAAGCGTTGGCTTCTCGTCCACGTCCACATCCACGTCAGAAGCTGTCAAGCTCACAAAAGTATACATCACGGCAAAGTCGTCCATTCCCGCTCCCATTCCCGCTCCCCAGTTTCTGCCAAAGTCCAGGCCTGGTCATGGTCGATAGTTGGCTGTTGCTGTTGCAAAAGATTGATGTGTGCTGTACGACGTCGGCAGGCAAAACGGAAAATAAATGATGTTGGTGATTATTTTTCTTCATTGAGCGGCAGTCGCTGCTGCCTGCCTCTCGTCTCTTCTCGTCTCATCTGGTCTCGTCGTTGTTTCAACAGCCATTTTGGCCATCAATCTCGGGAAGCATCAGGCGGACCCAACGGGCGTGTTCGAGGGGGCCATCAGCTGGCGGTCCGTGCTGTGGACGCGGGGTGCACTCGTTTATTCATTCATTCATTCATACGCAGCACATTTAGACAATCTATCAAGTTGGCCCAGATGGGTGGTAAGGTGGACGAGGATGAAAGGCAGGAGGACCACTCCGACGAACCCCTCCAGAGCTGATCCATCCCGTCTCGGACACTTCCGTTTGCGAACCTAATCCCGAGTAGGAGCGGTGATCTACTTTCTGCTCGAATAGAACTGGACCCTGTGTTTAACAATCGGAGGCTTGAAGAAAGAGATTTATGTTCCAGACTCGGTACTATGACACGTTGATATACAGATTAATACATATATACGGGGTGCCCCTAGAAATAACAAGGGTTTTTAAATCACTTTAAATGTCGTCAAAAGTATGCAGTAAAATATTGTAAATTCACATTTAAGTGATTTTAAAAAGTTGTTGATTTGTTTAGAACCCCTGATATATTGAAACATGTAGATAACATTTTTGATTCCGAATTATACAAGTATTTAATCCAAAAGTTTAAATCGAAAATTTTGTAAATAAAAAGATCTCTATGGACGGCAGTTTGAGTGGTGACGATGAGCGCCCAGACTGCGATGCGCAAGGAGACTCTTATATAGAATTGAAAATCTGCTACGAAAGTCCGATCAGAACCATATATATCTTGATCGAAAGGTATTGTTAAATTGTTCATAAACGGATTAAAGAATAAAAAAGAAGATAAAAAGAATGAAAAGAATCCGTACCAAAGAACCGCCAGCAAGATATCAACGGCCTTTTCGAAATGAAATGTATAAAATCTTCGTTTTACAGTCCCACTTATCGTTTTCAAAACTGAGCTGCGAAATATTTAGCCTTGGAAATTAAGATCAACGTGCCGAATTAGAATCTATAGAATCTATAGTTACATTATTTGTAATTTTAGTCCGAAGCTTTCAACGCAGTGAAGAAAGCATCTCTTACCCCATAAAGTGTATTCATGATCAGGATGAACAGTTTCTACGCTAGTTTCTTTCTCAGGTATCTGAATGAACCACTATATGTTACAGCTGTCATAAGATCGATCGGGAAAAATTAGCAGCTTTTTGTTGTTTTTAGAGATATCGGATTAAAACTAAATATATTATTCTTCAATTTTATTTGTATTATTATTCTCAATGGTATATAAACTTAGGCTGGGCGTAGCTGGTTTCCTTTTTTGTTTTTCGATAATGTTACTATTAATTGTCGCAAAATGTATTTTCAGATACTTTTAAAGTTGAAGGTGTCATCGTCACTTTGGTCTCACCTCGTTAATAGGTGTTTTTGTTTGATAAAATATATAATTTTGTTCCCACTATTAGATTTTATTAATAATTAATATTAATGAATAAACAGATCTCATAGTCTATAAGAGCTAGAGCCTTTGAAATAAGGCAGATGATTCTCTATAAAAGCTGTTAAGTTAGTTGCTTGAGCTCCTTGTAGTATCCGGGAACGTAACACTTCGTTTTTTCGGGTCTTCTTTCAAGATGTCAATGACAGTTGTTCTCTTTCTCTATTCCAGGGAATATATCTCCATCCATTACACTGCCACTCTCCGCCACCAGGACATTACCACAATAACGCCCACAACTCTTGGAGCATCTGTAGCTCTGTACCCCGTCCTCGCCGAGTGTGTTTGGGGGAAAAGTGCAATATCATCAATTACTCGACAAATTTAGTGCCAGAAGAAGCCCAGGCCCAAGTGACTGGTCAGGGAAGAAGCTGGGAAGGCAGAGGTCGGAAAAACGAAATGTCCGGATGCAAACAATAAAATACATTTTCCGGTTACTTGTCACCCACTTTTCCACCGCCACCGCCAACACCACCGCCTACGCCTTCGTCTTGCCCCGGCAGAGAGGAAAATCCCTTCGCCATCTGAAAAGAAGTTGACACATGCTGCTCTCTTTCTCCGTGGAACTGGCAGAGCTGCAAGTTATCCGACTTCTCGGGGAAACTCCTCGGCAATTGCCAACAAAGCATTTCACTTTTTCGGTTGGGAAGCAGTCCTGTTGCTGTTGTTGTCCAAAGTCATGTCGACAATAGCTTTGGCTTTGCTTTTGACACTTGGTAAATGGCGCCCGCCCGCTGAGCGACTGCAGCCAACATTTTGCCCACAGTCCTCAGCGCTCGACTCAGCTCCTTCCACTTGCCTTCTTTCCTTCTTCGACTACTAGCTTCCGGTTCCTACCCCGACCCCCATCTTCTTCCCAGCTGTCCTCCCCTTGGGGCATCCATATGGGCGGATTGTGGGCGTGGTCGGGTCACTTGTTTACCGCTCCACTTACGCGTCGCTCTCAAGAGCTGTTGGACAGTTTTCCGGCTGCTGTTCTGTGTAGCATCAGCTCCTTTCCATTTTTCTTTTCGCTTCATTGACATTGGCCGGCCACAGATACACTGAAAAACATCTATCTTATCTTATAGCGGGGACTTTTCCTTCTAGCATGTCCAGTAATACAGACTTGATAATTATCTGGTGCACTCTCGCGTTATCAATTTATGGCTGTGCTAATTTTGGATTGCCAGAGACTTAGTAATAATAGAGACTGAAATAAAGAAGAATAAAGAAGACTGAAAAGAAATTATTATTTGTGAGTTACTTTTTTAAAACTTTTAAAATAATTTCACTTGGTTATAGCTTTCGGTGCCTCACGCCAAAATTCCCAACGAACTTAATCACTAACGTTTAATAATAATATATTAACAATTAATAATAATATTTTATATGCTTTTTGAAACCTGGTGAAGATATTTTTTTCTGTGGGGCAATCTATTGGACGCTGCTTCTACATCCTCTACCTTTTAAATATAAATTGTGCCGAAGTGCAAAGTGCAGGGCACAAAGTGCACCGATGTGAGTTCTCTCGGGTTGAGTATCCGCCCTCGCCTCACTGACTCTATTGCCTTTCATCACCCGGGCCGCAGATAATAATTTATCAAGTGCGTGTCGGAAAGCTTGACACAAGATTTGTTGCTCCTACTGTTGGGATATGTCAGGTCGGGACGCCAATCGATGCCAGTGCGGGCGACAGACAGACGTGAAGTATTGGATCAGGTTGCCGGCAATCGATAATGCAATCAGTGGCAGGACATTTGCATGGATCCCATTCGAAAGCGGAAATTGATACTACAGCGTTGCGGCGTTCCAACGCATTAGAGCGAAAGTATATTGGGCACTCAGTGCAGTTTGAATAATAAAATGTGAATAAGAATTGAGTAAGTTATTCAGCAGTACATTTTGAAACATTATGAAATAGCGTTATTCCAGCTGAGATCAAAGAAAATGACTCCAATGGCCTATCTGCAAATCGGTTTTACGAGAACCGTATCTTTGGGTATATCCTAATATTTAGACTCTATAAATCCGGCCTGGGTCCAACCAAATGGGGTCCAACCTTAATGAAGGTCTCCATAGGTTTGTCTATACCTAATCTAACATAGCTTTATATTAATAAATATATTTTTAATTGAAAGCCGCTTTACTTTTGATATTTTATATGATATCTTAAAAGACCTATACAATATAAAATAGTATTTATTCCTTCTTGCTAAGAAGGACATTTTAACTTTGCAACAGTTCCAGTTTATTAGATCTGTACATCTTTTCATCGCATTCCAAAGTCATATTTTCCTCCCAATCTAACGTCATCTTGTCCGACTCTTTTTGAGTGAGAAAGCGAAAACATTGGCCAGCATAAATCTTGGCGGCCAAGTAGTAAATTTTCATTTTCACACCTTTCAACACTTTTCACGCTAACACGACCAGAAGGAACATTTTGGTGTCAAAAATAAGAAGCAGACTGGCAGAGAGGCAAAGGATTCGACCTCTGATGCTGCCCGTCTCAAACTCACTCTCTGCCCGTCCCTGTGCCTGTCCCAGTCCCAGTCCCTTTCCCCCTGACAGGCCACACAAATACTGTCATATGCAGTGGGAAAGGAGCGAACGAGGAGCTGCCAGGACAAGGAGCAGTCGTTGAGCTTGGCCGAGGCAGAGCGGAGCAGACAAAGTGCCTCTGAGCGTAAATAAATTGGAAATGTCCTTTGCCCTGGCAGTGCCCCCATCAGCTGCTGAGAGAGTTGGGAAAGTTGGGGAGAGAGTGATGCAGTAGTGCACTTAAAGAAAGGGATCGATTTTTCTAGAAATCGAGCAACATCATTTTGCTTGCTGTAAGTAGGATGCTTTCTAAACGCCTTTAAAAACTCATTACATAACTGAATAATTTTAAATATTCCATTACTGAAGTAGGATTGTTTTTTACAAACATAATTACCATTTAATCTTTCCAATTAATACGGAAATATTTATAATTGTGTGATTTTTATGGGGATACTCTAGTATCTGTAAAAAATTATCTTCGAGTGTGGACTAGTCAAGGGGAGGGAGAGGCAAAGGTCCTTGCTAGCATTGCAATGCGTCGGACATTGGGCGAAGGCGAAGCTTCCATTTTAATATTAATTTTACCCCAAAGCAGCAGACGGGACCCCGGACACAGAAAAGTTATTGCCATCGCTGAGACCGAGACAGAGACAGAGGCAGTAATCATGGGGCAAGGTCCTGGGCATTGCAGTATCCATCCTGCAGCTCTCCAGCCGCTCCACAGCCCCCCGTTCTCTGGCGTTGTCAGCTGAAGCAATTTATGTCAGTGCATATCCGACAGCCCGGCAGTTGCAAGCCATGTGCGGATCCCGAAGTCCCAGTCGGTATCGGGCCTGCTCCACCTCCATCCTCACTATCTGTATCCTCGGCTGCTTGAGGCCAACACCGAAGTGTCCTCGTTGGCAGCGGTACAACAACAGGAGCAGCAGCGGCAGGAACAACAATGCAGGCTGCACCTATCAAGTTATCAAGCAAGCAGAGGCTTCCCACTGCTGATCCCACTGGCGATGTCAACGTGTCACGAGCTCAGACAACTCTCATCCCTCAGTCCTACACTGGAAGAAAATAAGGAATAAATAAATACCATATACAGAATGCATACGGTAATAAAATATTTTATTGCGTGGTACGTTATTTAAGGTTTTCAATCATTCTATATTCATATATTATACATGCTTAAATATGGATATATGTATTGAAAACACACAGAAAAATAAATGCATTATTCAAAAACATTGTTACAAAAACGAATATGAACATGATTAATATTGAATTGTAATTTATTTTTACTACGAATATTTTCATCAGCCGTAGCCCGAAAATAATTCTTTAAATAAATTCCAATTCAAATATTTAAGGACTTGCCGACAAGAGTCACGTTCTCCTCTCTAGCTTTATATATGCGGCAATAGTCATCGTTCTTGTTGTTATCCTGGCAACGACATCGAGCAGGCTAAAGTTTAGTTCAACCTTTGATTTATATATTTCTCCAGGACGCTCCAGTTCTCTGTTGTTTCCTCCCTTACACTTTTCTGATGCCAAAGGAATTGCTCTATTTTCCCAGGCAGAGCCATTCGTGTCCTTTGGAGCAAGCACATTTCGCAGAGCTCGCTGCACCGGAAGGCGAAAGCAAAATATTTATTAGTCTGTTAAATTGTGAATTGGCCAAGGATCTGCCTCCGTCTGCTTGTCCGTCCGCCGTGTACCCTCTTCGATTTGTTTTGGCTTCAGCATTGCATTTGGTTTTAATTTTTTAGCTACTTGTGAGATTGGCTCCTGTTCTGCTTCAGACTGCGTCCTTTGCTTTCCATTCCATTCCATTCATTGTTTGTTCGGTAATGACTCCTGTCTGACTTCTGGCCTGGCTGTTACACGCTCCCGAGTCCTTTTCTTGTTGAGCGGGCCAAAGGATTCCATTATTATTTTTCATTGAAATGCCCTTTGACACCCAATGTTGTAGATTAAAATGTCGCCCCAGAAATAATTCCTTAGGAACTGGCCCAAAATATAGATTGCTACAGAGAATAGTTGACTGTTTTTTGGGGGAACGAGAGATTGTGCGAGTTCATTTTGTTTAAGCATTGCTATTTAATTGCAACAAGGGCCTCACAACAAGCCCACACCATTTGCGGCTCACCTCAACCATCGACACATGTTTTGGGTTAAGCGCCCCCCTGGCGTCCAGCACCCGGCGTCTGGCATCCGATCCGATCATCGGGGACTCATTTTGATATATAATATTTTAATTAAAATGTAAATCGAAATGATTAAGTGCTTCCAATTTATACACGATATTTCATAAACACAAAAAGAGGAGAGCCATAAAGCACTGAAAATTGTCGGTGGAATACAAAAGACCATAATTAATTACACCGCTCCGAGCTCCGAGCCCCGAAAGGGGCGAGACGGGGACGGGACAGCAAGAGCTGCTAATGACGGACGAGCGAGCGGAAGAGAGAGAGAGCTCCGAGTAACGATGAGAAACGATTCCAGGGAGTAGCGGCTGATTAATGATGGGCTGCGAATGAGACAGAGACGGAGTGAGCCCGGCGGAAGGGATGGGGATGGGGCGAGCGACAGCGACGTGAGACTGACGAAAATGAGCACAGCATCATCATGATAAATATAATGATGATGATGAGCATTATATGATAAATCAGTGGAGCCAGCGCTGAGCGCTGAGCGCTTTAGCGGTGAAAGAGGGAGCGAAACGGCATTCCAACGAATGCTCTGCTGAAATTTCTGTGGCACAATAATAAATTAATATAAATTATACTTAATTTTATGATTAATGGTATTGATGAGTTTCAGCCATCCAGGCAGTCTGGCAGCCGGTCAGCCGGGCACCAAGTTCTGGCCTAAAGGGCCGGCCGGCAAGAAAAATTTTCATAATTTATCATCAATAAATCAGTTGGGCCGCTCTCGCTGTGAATAATGCACAATAAATAAAAAATAAATAATACATAATTACAACTTTTGATTATTGCTTCTGCCGCCGCCTTCGAATTGATGGGCTTCGATTTACCCTCCTCACTTCCCGTCTCGACGCCATTGACGCCTTTCGACCCGGCCAACTTTTGGTCGACTTCGGGAGGCGCGGGTTGGAGAGCTGGTGCCTTCTGACAAATGATGCGACCGAGACCGATTTGGGCCAGGGAAAGATATATTTCAAAATGATTGAAACTCGTAATTAATTCACTTTTCGTTGGCCGACACTCACTCTGCTTTCAGGAGCCCTTGGAATTTATTCAACCCATTTGGGACAATTCGCTTTCTGCGGCTGATGAGCAACAATTTGTCAAAATGATCGGAAAACAAAAAGCGAAGAGAAGCGGCAAATCTGACACATCAAAGAGATTTTATAGTATTTGTGGGCAACAATTGTTCATTCTAAAAAATGTCTATGAAAATGCAGACTTTTTATTAAATATAAAATGGTATGTGTGTTATGTATATGTTTATTTATTTATTTATATTCTGTTCGGCTGCAATGTAAAATGTGCAGTCGAACTAAGATTTAGCTATAGCTTCGAGGCCTTAAGCTAAATATATATTTTTATATTTAAGTAATAAATAAATTAACCAATACAAAAAAGTTTAAAAATATCAAGTTAACTCCATTATACAGGAACTGAAAAAAGTGACTGAAGACTTAGTCTGTAGCCGGACCGGGATACATATCTGTAAAAACTTAACACCAAGAGCACAGAGTGATCTGAACTGCGATCTGTATAATGAATAAAGTGGAGGTGTTTCGAGAACTTTTTTGACAAAATAATAAATAGATTTGTGCGGACTTTTTCCCAAAAGTTATGTGAAAATTGGACTCTTGAAGAGCTAGAGCTACCAAAGTTGATGAAAACAATCTAATTTTCTTATCTTTCCAATTGGGGTATGATGACCCATAATAAAGCTATAATAATAGGTTTAAATGTGTGTAATACATTCATTTTTGCGGATGTACTCTGAAAATGTTAGAAAAATCGGATAATGAAAATAGGAGTTATTAGACAATAAAGATGCAACCTTCTTACTCCATCTAGCTCGCTCAAGTAGTCACCTTACTCGATTCTCGAACCGTGGCTTTAAACTGGGGCGACCCAAAATACAACTTTTTAATGTCTTTTATTCAATTCTGCACGTTGTTTATAACTTTTATTTTTTAATTATGTCGGAATAGTCTATTCGAAAACTGAGCATGTACAATCCACAAAAATAAGAATCCTTCGGCCATTTCCCCATTACAGTACAAATGGATTATAAGTACGTTCGGGTTGCATTTCTATGCCGAATATTGTAACTCTTTTCTGAAGTTCCCTAGCTTCTCTTCCCAGCAGCAAAATAATGAACTAGCTTAAGCCTTCTTAGATTACGTATCAAGCTTGACTGAAAACCCTTTATTCTAGGCCACATCTTTACATGCCATTCATTACCGATCTGACGTTCTCATCTGTAGAAAAGAATGCCATTTACGCGGAGAACCAACTACCATCGCAGCATATCAGCTAAAAGAGTAATTCCCAGATTGCATAAGTCGCATAAGTCAAACTGTCAACGGCAGGCAGACAATCAGACAACAACCACACCAACTGCAGAACTGTAAAAGTTCCATTGCCTGAAATGAGTTGAAAAAGCGAAAAGTAAAGCGAAATGAAAAGGAAGGTTTTCCCCATAACCACTGCCAATGTCTATCTTTCAGCCCCGCTACCGTGTTGCTGCTGGCGGCATTGTTTCCATCGCATTTGTTCCAACAAAAGTGCAATTTGCACCCGAAACAACCGCAAACAAGGAGGAGAGAGTGTTGACAATGGCAAAGAGTAGGGAAAGAACAAAAGAAATGACAAACAAAAACAACGGACCTCAACAAACGTACACACATGGCAAAAGCTAAATAAGAAAAATCCCTTTTGTCTAGTGTTTTCTGTTTTGTAGCACGAGTGGAAAAAATCTCGGAAAACTTTGTAAAAGCAAAACAACAAAGAACGGGTACAGACTATGTCATACCCGGTACTTACTTTCAAGAAAATATTCGCAGTTTTGGGCGCTTTGTCAACATCCTTGTCCCGTAGAACAACACCTGGTGAGATTCGAACTCGGGACTCATATTTATCCTATTAACACATATACTAAGTATCGAATATATAGCGGAGTATAATACAATACATAATACAATGTACTCTTACGGGGTATTACCCCCTCGGTGAAGGGTGGAGAATCTGACAGAAGTGAAGTTCGGTTCGGTTCGGTTTATGTTTGGTATTCCGGCGATAAAAACACAAGCAGACTGACTGAAAAGACACCAGGCAGAAGGCCAGGAAAAGAAAACTGCAAAATTGCAGCAAATATCAGCAGCAGCAGCAACAGCAATAACAATGGCGGGCTGACAGCGGCAGCAACAGCCCCTGGTCCTCACAACCCCCGATCGGCACCCACTCCGGATCATGTGGATGCCACCCACACCACACCACATACACCACCGAAGTGGTTGGCCTGGAACAAATGCGTACGTGACACTTTGGTGGCGCAGAGATATAAGAATGTCACATAACTCACCGTGATTAACGTCTTTTTGTCGCTCTCAGGCGGCCCCACCATCTCCCGCCCACAGCATGCAAAAATATAGCCAGCTATAAAACAAGTGGTTGTGGACCTCTCATTGGGGTTATTCGCGCCGGAGCCCCACAATCGTTTAACGAAACTTGGGCATTATGCGACGGCATTTTCCAATCCCCGTTTCCGTATGCAGCTTCTCTACTTTTGGTTACTTATTATCTGGTATATCAGACATTTTTAATATGGTAAAGGGTCCTGTCCTCCTTAACTCTCATTAGATTATGGAGATATGGAAGTTGGTTAGATCAATTAAAACCAATGCGCCTATGTCAGAACCAATCGGGAATTCTGGTTCTTCGGAACTCGAGCGGCCAAAAGCTAAATTATATTTCTAAAGTAGCAACTAATAATACCAATCTTAGAGAAATAAGATAATAATACCAAAAAGTAGAGAAAACAAGTGATTCAGTTTAGATCTAAAGAATATCTTTCGTTTATTTAGAAACTAAATAAAATACGTTAATATAATAACTGGTAATATTGACTATTTCGTTACACTTTACGGCCTTACCCGTCAGCACCTTGCATCGTCATCTTAATCACCAGACTGACTCGAGCATGAGTCGAAATCCCATTATAAAATCATCAGCCAAAGCTGCAAAGCGAAGCGATCACAATAAATTATCGCGAAAAAACGAAACCAAAGAAACCATAAAGAGAATATCCATTCAAGCAATGGAAATGCGTTTGATATGCCACGGAGCATGATTGACATGTTGGGGCGACCGGAAAGCCAAGACAATATGAAATCCCATAGAGACTGATGGAAGAGGCACAACGACCGATCGCAGAAAAAAGCAGTCAAACGCTCACGCGCGCAACGAATTGGGTTTATTTACTCCCCGTCAGTAGAGGTCCGCGTCATGATCCCTGAGTATCAAGTACCCAGAGTACCCAGTGCCCAGACTATAATGCATGATGGATGAACCCTCAAATGAACTCACTTGGCTGACAATTACGGCTGGCAAACTGGGCCGGTATTGAGTTACTCCAAATCGCATATTGCGCTAAAAGCGAATTGACATTTTCCCCACAGCCGAGTTCTAGTTAGGAGTCCGGATTCAATTCCGTAGGCGATTCCAGCTGGGCTCCAGTCAACCTTAATGACACTCAGTGCGATCGAGAGCGCAGAGAGACTACTGAATTTCCGCCGCGAGGAGGCTCGGTTGCCTGCCGGCTTCCAAAGACCGTTCATACATTAATCATTAGGCGGGCTCGGGTACGCGGCTGCCTTCCTACGTTGTTGTTCACACATTTCATCTCGAATTAGTCGAGGGTTTTCATGAATGAATCGAACGGTTGGTTTCTCTCCCAGGCCCGTTTCGATTAATTCTTTTTCGGCTTCAAGTTGTGACCACATGCGGTCGCTTCGATGGATCGCCGAGTGCTGGAGTGCCTGAACCGCCGCATCGACGCACAATAATAAAGAAATCCCCTAAAGAAAGAGAAGCCGACAAATGCTGCGCTCTATCATTGAGAAGTCAAGAAATGCGCAAGGCCTGAGGTACTCGTACTCGACTGGAAAGCAATGCCCGGCCAATCGCCATCATTATTATTTTGTAGCGTTTCATGTTGCGTTGCGAGAAATTGAAATCAGCATGAGGCCCCACAGGCAGCTATCCCAGAGAGCTGTCGGCGAAATGTCTTTGTGTGTAATCGGCCATAAGCACAAGCCGCGGGGGTCTATTTTCTCAGCCCAATCTGCTGGGGAAACTTGGCCTCGTAATCGAAGTGGTTTCCTTGGCAACGAGCCGTCAGAAAATTAGATTTATTTGCCAGCTTTAGTGACCCCAGTTCATTCATCAGGTGAGCCTCTGGCTCCTGGTCCCAATTTCAGTTCCTACCACTCTTAGTTTATGACACATTCTGCACAATCAGCACGACACAATGATAAATCTGCTTCAAAATTCAGAGACGGGGGATTAAAGTTCAACTGGTCCTGGCATTCGCAACGATGTCATGTCCTTTCCTTTCCTTGCCCCCAACTCAGTCTTCCTTCCTCGTTTTTGGCCAGTGACAGTTGGACAGGCCGAGTGACAGATTTGACCAGAAAACAATTCGTGTGGCACATACAACAATAAACTTATCCCGAGCCAAGTCCTGTCCTTGGATGCAAAGCCCGACAGTGTGTCTACACTTCGCTTAAATCCAATGCCATTCCTGTCCCGCCTCGAACTGTTTTTGCATTTTATCCTCGTCAACAGGATTTTTCAGCATGAGTTGCTTGCGGGCCAGGCCATCATCAGAGTTTGGAGCTGGGGCGGGGCGACTCGTGTCATCTTCATGTGTCCGGGCAGGCGGAGGAGTTATCCGGCAACAGAGTGCTGGATGGGTAGGTGGCTGGCTGGAAGGTTAGCTGCAGCGACACATAATGTCCAAATGGCAAGCAGCTGTCACTCAGTTAATCCGGAAGAGGGATGCCAGGGATACCCTTACTTTACCCTTTCGGGGTTCCATGAGATAGTTCAAGTATTATCAAAGTTCTAATGATGGTGTATCTCTGGGGGTTATTCCACTAAAATTGGAGAACAAATTTGATTTTTTCAACTAATCTGAGTAATTTAAAAAATACATTTGTTTAAGCTCTATAAATATTTAAAAACAGGTAAGAAAGCTACAGCCAAATGTGATCTTCTGTAAGATATCAGATATACATACGTCGTGTTTACACTAATTATATATTCATTTAAATTTCAAAACTTGCAGGATTGGAACATGTTAGAGTATACGCAATCCGTTTCTGATTATAACTGTATCCCTTATTCCTGGAATCTGTCCGGATGACTCCAGTTCTTAAAACTCATTCGTGTGCACTTGTCAGGAGCAGCCGTCAGTGCATTCAACTCCCCCTGGTCCTTCCGTTTCATTCTACTGCGTTCCCAAGCAGCTTTGTCATTCCCTTTGTTTAGTGGTCAGTGTGACCATGCGCATGCATGATTCTCGCATATGAGGAGATTCGCCCACCAGTGCAGGTTCGGAGATGAATTGGCCCGAGTTCTGGCAATGCAATTACAATGCCACTGCCGGCTAATTAAATCCCCCACGGAAAGGTAACCCGGACAATTAATAAGCTTATGGGGCCAATAAAATATTGATAAATGCCCGAGAGCTCCACACAATCCCCTGAACACCATCGCGAAACGTTCGCCGGGAGCGATTTATGTGTTAATATTTACAAATAAATTACGCGGCCAGGAGAAGAGGAGCGGTATGCCTAGGCCATTTCGTAGCCCATTTATAAAATCCGGGAATTCGCCACCCAGGAAAGCCAAGGGGGTGCTGGAACAGGGGCTAAATGAATGAAGCGGAGCCAATGGAAATAAGGCGACTTTTAATTAATGAGCAGACTGGAAAATTAAGCAGCACCGCAATTGTCGACGACACTCGACTGAAACGGCATATAGGGTCGTTAGGACGAGGGGATGACGTTTGAGGTGGATTAAGATCCCTTCGTGACTCTCAGGGTTCCGTCTCCCCGATTTGTGATTTGGGTAATGAAAAAAATGTCTTTGCGGAAATTAACTGCGATCCCAGAAGAAATTTTACACGCATTATAGCACTTTTTGTATTGAGAAATTATAATCATCCAATACAGTTAGCAGAAAGATTTCATTCGAATATAAATAATTCATTTTCACAACCATAATGAAATTTACCAAACACTTTAATTTCCGAGAATAAACCTGAAAAAAAAATTCCATTTAAAAATAAGAATACTTATTTTTACATATTTGTTAAACTAAAATTCTTAATCACTCTTTTCTTGCGTTAAGTAAGCACCTCACGCTCGTTTGTTCGGTTTTGCCTCTTGTGTTTTCTTCGACATTTGTTAAGCGGGTGATGCACTTAGAATGTAAAAAAATCGATTTTTTTTCGTTTTCTTAAAGTACATATATTTGCCTGTTGTACAAAAATTTGTTATTAAGATTCGAGAAATATTTTTGAAGTTACAAACAAAATTAGAAAGTCGCACAGTGGGGTGTAGAACTGTTTTTGAAACTTTAAGCACGTTTTTCCGAAAACTGTTTTTTCATTCTCACTCAAAAACCACTTGGTGGATATTAATGAAATTTGGATATTTTCTTGTCGAAGGATATTAGGTTTTGTTGAAAATTACTATTTTTTTAGCAATTAACTTTTGATTTTTTTGATTAAAAATCAGAGTCTAAAGTTTCGAAAGCGACCATTTTGTGAATTTAAAAAAAAAAACAGAAATCTTCGATTAAAGACAGGATTGATTAATTAAACTACAGGTTTACTTCTGGTTTTTTGATCTTAGATGATCCAGAAGGCTGCTGTGATGGTCACCGTGGAGCACTACTCGCGAGAGAGGGTTCAACTAAGATGGCTATATTTCAACAAATATTTTTTTTTTTTAATTAAGTTAAAGCATTGCATGTATAATTTATTTTGTAAAATAAACTTAATTACTATAAAAAATCAAATTTTGAAAATATACCTTTTTTACGCTTTTACGCAACTTAAATATTTGCGAGTGGATAACTCATTTGGTAATTTAAGATCTTGCACGAGTTGGTCGTTGGTCCCGGCTCTCACGTACGCCCTTAGCCGAAAAGGGGGAACCATGAGCATACTTCCACAGGAAGGGCCTGGAGCTTGAGGATAAGAACGAGCAGAAAATTATTATCCTCAAATGCAAGGGGGCTTATGCACTGAAAATGTTGTTGGTCTGGGTTCAGGATATATATTCAATGCCTTAAACTATTGAGTTTATTAAGCAAAATTAACTTTTTTAACATTCTGCAATAAAATTTCTGTCTTTGAAATTTTATAAAATAAACTAATGGAGAAAATGTGTAATTTACGATTTGTGAAAACTTATCATTCTTTTTTTTTCTTTCTTTAAAAAGTTATGTTATTTTAACAAAAAAAATTTGAATTAATTGAAATCTGCCTGTGGTACGCAAGCAGACTACTATAAAGAGCCGTAGAATTGAAAATTTGCTCCAATAGTCCGGTCAGATCCACATACATCTTGATCGAAACGTATTGTAAAACTCTTTGAAACTACATACTAAAATACATGCTGCTTTAAATTTTTTCCAAAATTTTAATGCTTTCATTGTTTTTAGCTGTGCCAATTTTGAAATTAATTATTATTTTTTGTTTAGTAAATAACTATTAATGGTTACAAGGTTTGATATCACAAATTTTTTGAAGTTGAAGGTGCCATATTCACTTTGACCTCACCTCGTTTAGAGGTGTGATTGTTTGAATATTAATTACATATATTTGGTTAACTTTCACTCGTAATTCGATATTATTAACAAACAATAAATAAATCCCGATACTTATATTAGGTAGTATTATTTTGCTCTGTGTAGGAGAGCAAGTGCTTCAGCTGCGTTTTCTGCCTTTGCTGCTATGGGGGTTTTGCTTTAAGGAATTAAGCGTGTAAAATACAAGCGCATAAATCTATTTGCTACGCATATAAACAACGGAGCGCATTTGCGTGTGCAATCACGCCATTCTCCATTTGCCATTTGCCGAGAAATGTAATTAGGCCTGCCGCCATGTGGAACGCATTCTGGCCGGCTCAGGGGCGGGGGTTGGGTAACAGATGGCTTCCAGCTGACCACGACCACACACACACCCCAACGTCCAGCGGAGCTGCATTCTGTGAACTGCAATTGCTTGCCCCAAATGATAACGGGTCACGAATGCCGCTCCGCCAGGCGATCATCTCTGCCCCAGCCATACTGTACGGGGTGACTGGAGGCTAATGACAATATTACCGCTCGCTGTACGCCAGGTAAACGCCTTTGGAATTTATTGAATTTTGAAACAGCGGGCTGAGCAATTGCTATTTATTCGATCATAAAGAGAGCCATTAAAGTGCACCGCAAGCGGTGGAGCTGAACGCTGTTTGAAATACCCTGCAAAAAATCACAATGGTTAAATATTGTTATTGTAATATTCAACATTTTTTTGGTGGAGGCTTCCTATTAAAGCTAACTAAACAATTGATCGAATAGGGTATTATTGGATAAAAAATAAACGAAAATTGTTAAACAGACAGAAGTTGTCCTCGAAGGCCAATGCCTCCATCGACCAAATGACCATCTCCGCATAAGCAATTCGCTTAAATCCACTGCCGGATAAACGAGAACAAAAAAAAGGCTAAAATGCTGCACCAAATGTGCAATGAAAAAGTAAGCAAAACGTTGCACCAAAAAATGAACCCGAAATATGCAGCAGAGAAGAGAGCAGGAGGAACGAGTAGAGGAGATAAAGAATAATGACCACTTTGCCATCTCGTGGCAAATAACCATTCATCAAATTGTCCAAATTACAGACATTTCACAATGACGCACCCCTCTCCTTCGGCTTGGCCCAAACTATTGGACTTTTGCAGTGCCGACAGAGCGACGACGACGATGACGATGACTGCAATTCGTTTACACCAATTTTATGGTAACAAGCTTCTCTCCAGCTTGAACCGACTTTCCCTTCTTCTTCCTTCTCCTGGCTTCTCAACTGGACATGCCCCATGGCAGCTGCTGGCAAAGGAGTTAAGTTGGTTTCGAGTTCGGGTAGCGTTGTACCGGCCAGATTGGGGCTTATTACTATACCCTACAGTGCCAAAAAAAGTACAGTCAATTTATTGTACGGTTCTAGATCGATAGAAAATATTTTGTATATCAGTGTAAGGGCTGTAATGATTTCAAATGGCAACTTAAGCTATAAGTATATACTTGGTTTTGTCCAAAACATGTTCAACTTTGAAAGACCAACCATATAGATGTAGTAAAAATTACATAAAATCTCATTGTTTCCTTTTTTAGATGTAACGATTAGTGAATCTTTGTTAACTGCTTATTGATGGTGAGAAAATATTTCAAACTTTTACAAAATACAATATAGGAATAAATAAATAAATATTAGTTCTAATAAATGATAGTTATAATAAGAACACAAAATACTATTATTAAAAAAAATCGTATTAATCCCATTTAATTTGCTTATAATATTGAACACAACTAAAAGTCTAACAAGTAAGAAAGCTACAGTCGACTGTAAACGTTTGTGCTTTACACTAAAAGACAATTTAAAATTGTACATGCATTACATACTCCACTTCGATACTTCTTAAAATAAATCGCCTCTCGATATTAGCTCCCGACCTAAACAATTTTATGTCATACTTAAATATGAATGATACATTTTATAAGGACGCATAAGAACCCACTCGATCGGCGTCAAAAAATGAATTATGTTATTTTTTGTAATTTCTTGCTCTATTCTTCTGAAGTTGGCGCCATTATATCGCGCGACCAAGGCTCGAATGCGCCACCTATCGGCTACAGCTTGCAACAGCAGTGCCTTAGGGCGGTGTGTTAAGATTCTAACCTTATTGCTAATATCTCCCATGCTTATCATCCGATTTTACTGAAATTTTCAGACAACGTCCGCTCTAGGCTATTCATTTATTGTATATATTAACTTTAACATATTTTATTTTATTATTTTCGGGTTAAAGTTAATTGATAAAATAAATTAACGTTAAATAACGGACGTTTTCTGAAAATTTCAGTAAAATCGGATGATAAACATACGAGATATTAGCAATAAGGTAAAAAAAAGACAAAAAATAACATAATTCATTTTTTGGCGTCCTTATAAAATATGTCATTCATATTTAAGTATGACATTAAATTGTTTAGGTCGGGAGCTAATTCGAGAGGCGATTTATTTTAAGAAGTATCGAAGTAGAGTATGATAAGGTCTGTACAATTTTAAATAGCCTTTTAGTGTAAAGCACAAACGTTTAGCTACCGGGTATCTCACAGTCGAGCACTCTCGACTGTAGCTTTCTTACTTGTTTTTTTTTTACTTAAGACAATTGGGCTTAATTTTCTAGGGTATAGATACTTCGATCAGATTTTTTGCGTGTGTATGCTTTTTCCGTCTTGGCCGAATTGGCGGGTGCATTTCGGGGATAAGCGCAGGATTGGGTGCCTGCGTCGAGGGGGAGCTGACATGTATCAGGCCTAAAACTATGCAACAGCTGCCGCAGCGGCCACCCCTCAACCCCGCCCCTCGGCGCTCAGTGCTCGGCGACATGCATTCAATTTCACGGCTGACCGCTGACAACAACTGCAATTTGGGGACATTAAGTTCTGACATTGAATAATCGCCGCCAAAGGCGTTGACGACACACTCTCCCTCTCTGTCGTGCACACTCGCGTCCATTCATAAAATCGCGTACATCGCCTGGGCCTATAATAAATTCAGCTCACTCATCAGGCAGTCTCTGCATATGAAATTTTCATGGGGAGCGTCATCAGTGACTTGATCGAGGAGGAGGCATAAAACCTGGGGGCAGGGCGGGATGCGGGAGGCAGGCTTCGCTCTGCTTCAGCCCTATTGAGTTCAGTCGGGCTTGAGAGCTGGGAGCAGCTTTTATTTTGATTTATTTGCCACAGACACGACAGTTAATTTGATATTTTGATTAACTGCAGGCCAGACTGGTTTTCCGAGGGGGAAAGCTCACGTTCGAGCTGCTGGGAATAGGGGCGGCGAGGAGAGGTAAGAGATCGGGCGACAGACGTCAGCTGCTTGGCCCCCAGCTAATCCCTTACATAAGCTCTTACTTTCGCAGCCAGCAAATCAACACTTGCCACGCTGCCCTCTCCATCTCTCATCGCTTCCACATAATTTTATAATTTTTATTCACTTTGCGAAAATGTGAAAATAATTGCAGTGCAGTTAATTTATTATGTCGCTGCCAAGACATGAAGTGGTGCGAAAAGCCCCTCGCAACAAACAAGTCCGCGTTGCACAGTGGCGTAATGCTGAATATATGTAGGAAGTCACATTAATTTGCAATATATTTGTATCGTAAGTTTTAAGAGAAGTTTAAAAAGTATCAATGTTATTATATATTATATAATATAATTTTTAAACTCTCCTCGTTTCCACCAGAGACATGGCTCCAGACTTATTGAAATTTTATTTAAAAGCCAGAGAGAGAAAGAAAGAGCGCTATAGAGCCAGCCGCTCCTTGTACGCATACTGCAAATCCAATGTATGGCCGTTCAGCATCTTAGTAATTATATTGGTTCCACAGTATCGTCAGCCGTCGTCGACGTCTGCCACCAGGGCACACAACTGTTTATTGTGAAAATTGATTTATTATCGCGATGGCCGCGTTTCTTCTCCCTTCGGTGCCAGCTCCCAACGACACACATGCCACCCCCCTGCAGCGGTCCTGTGTAGCATGCACCACCACTCATTGCCGCTGCTGTTGCTGTTGCATATTTGCATCGATTAAAATAAGAATTTTACATGCGATTCGTGTTGTCGTCGCCCGGCTTTGTCTGGTGAACTCAGGGCCAAGGAGCGGAGCGATCCCCTCCTGTCGACCCGAATGCAATGGGCGGCTTAATAAATTTATAAATACGGCACCAGAAGGGGTGAGCTGCTAAAAAATGCATGCATGCATGAATTTTAACGAATTGCTGATGAAAATGTCGCATCATAAATTATTTCATATTTAGGGCTCCGCCATCGAAGTGCATGGGGTGCAGCGAAAAACTGGGGAGATGGATGTATCTGCAATCTGCGATCCGCGTGAGATAAACAGCACTGGCTCTGGGGCCCGGTGCTCGGTCCTTTTGCTACGCCGCTGTGTGCATGCATAAATTAAATTTATATTTTACTTTCGAGTTATGCGTCTGGGTAATTATTTTATCTTTCGGCCCTCGAAGCCCCCGAACGCCCGGACACACACAGTGCCGGGCGTCCGCCCCCCTTGAGAGCCCCCTCAAAGGGACTCGCTGCTGGCTGACGGGCACAGGCTACGTGGTCATGCATGGCATTCAAAGGTTAATTGGCATTTTCGGTGTATTATTTTATTTCGGCCTTAATTGCCAGTGAGTGGCGCATGCACATGCACATGCAACCACGTTGCACCACCGAAAGGGCGTGACACGACGACGGAGATGGTGGCAGTCGCAGCAGGAAAGCGGGCTTGCAATTGTCAGTTGAGAGCTGATTGATTGATTGATTGACTGATTGCTAGCGAAAGTTGTGTGGTTGTGGACAACACTCAGTTGTGAGGCTTCATGGTGGAAGGGTAGATTGTGAGCGGGCGACAGAAAGGTTACGAGGAAACTAGCTTAGTCTAGACTGGCACAATAAGTTTATGCCGTGAATTTCATGTACATTTGAATTCATGAATTCACAAATTGTATAAAACTTAAATATATGACTAATAATATCCTATTACTTCTTCTCAGGAATTTAAAATGTTATTAAGATTTTAGGTCTCTAGATAGATGCGTACACCCAGAAAAAAAAATATTCCCAGAATTTTTGGGATTTTCGATTTATTGCCCAAAAATATATTTTTAAAATTGCATAAAAGATGGGTCATATTGCCAAAATGCCATATTTTTAGGCCATACATTTTAGGAATTGTAGGCCTAAAATTTAGGCAATAACCCAAAGCTAACAATTCCATTTTTAGGCCATTGGTTACCTAAATTTTAGGCATTAGGATGCCTAAAAATTGTCTCTGGTTCTATCATCCTTGTCATGGAGTGACGGTTTACGGCCCACTCTTATATACGAGTATTTTTGTGCTACTGAAGTAGCAAGTCTCTACTGCAACAGTAAAAATAAATACTGTTGCATTTTGGAATACACCTTTATTATTTTAAGTGGTTGTATTTAAACCAAATAAATATTATAGTTCAAGTTAATCTGTTTATAGGAATACTATAAATATTACCTTAATTTTAGGCCATAACGGAAATTTTGTAGGTCACATATTATTAAAAAAAATTTTAATTTGTGCAATCATTGCCTAAAATTTAGGCTTCCATTGCCTAACAATGAAATTTTAGGCATCGTGTCGCCTCAAAGCATTCAATAAAATTTAATTTTTGACAAATATTGCCACAAATATAGGCCTGTTTCTATTGCCTAAAAATATGACATTTTGGACAAAAATTGTCTAAAATTTAGGTCAGTTTCCATTACCTCAAAATAAGGCATTTTGGACAATTTTTAGGCAATAACTGCCTCGACTTCCGTTTTAGGTCAAATGGACTAAAATTTTAGGCAATTTGGCAGTTTTTTAGTCCATGAATTGTTCTGGGTGTAGTAAAAACAATTTTTCAACCATCTGAAGTTGTCTAGCCAAAAGTTTGCTGTATACAATCGGAATAATTTCTTATACGTCTTATACTTACTGAAATCATTGTCAAGGGCTTGTGTGTAAATGTCTAGTCTTGTATTTAATTTGACAAATCAAACCGATTAGGCTTAGGGTCTTCAAGAGCTCCTTCATTCTCGATGCATATTCATTTCTTATTCCGTGCAGCTGGGCATCCATCATCATGATGTAACTAATGATTCATCCATCAATACGCTCTTGGCTTATTTTTTACCAGTTGCATGTCAACAAGCAATTTCTTACGTTCCTGCGAGAATTCCCCTAACTGCAGAGTATGTTCGCCTGCCAAATGCTGGACAGCTCATTCCCGGCAAGACCCATAAACAACCGACACTCGCGCACTCAGTCACGAGTGCAACTTGTCTTGGCTGATGGCCGTGACCAAACGCGGGAGATGGACCGACCTGAACTGAGCTGCGGGGAATACCTAGTGCGAGCAGTATCCACTGGCAGGCGTCAACTCCGGCGCGCCAGAATTGGCATTAATGAGCAGACAAAGAGCACAGGCGGTCAAACACACGAGCAGCAACAGCCAAAGTCGAAGCAACAGGCCACTTAGCAGCTCAGCGAAGGAGGTACCAGCGGACGGGGGATGAGGGTGGTCGGGGCAGAAAGTGCGTCGATCAAATTAACAATTTAATTTCTAAGAAAACTAATTAAAAATCACGCAGCACTGCCAGCTGAGGACTCGAGACGAATCGAGTGGAGTCGCGCGAGGAGCGCAGCGAAGTGGAGCTGTCTAAGCGAAGGCCTGACTCCTGCCGCCGCCCATGTCTGGCCACGAGTGGCTGCAACATGCGTCAAGCATTCGCAATTAGCAGAGCTGCCGTCCCTGTCAGTGGGGGCCATTAAAAGCAGGCAAACATGCCCGGGCAGCGATGCACACACTTGATTTTCCAATCAGAAGTCTCCTCACTCCCCGCCTCCCATCACCCCGAGCCCCGGTGCAATCTACGGCGAGCGCCTTCTCAACTTGGCCAGTCAGCAACGTCAGCAACATTTGTGGCAATGTCTTTGCAGCAACAATGAGAGAATTATTACGGCTGGCTCACTTCCGCAGAGGCGATCTCGGAATACTCTACCTACTCTAAGTAGTAAAGCCGTTCTTAGGAAACATTAAAGAAAACTGTTGACTTTTAATCGACTTTTTAAGGATTTCTAGAAGTCTGTAAGTTATGACTACGGTATTAACTATCGATTATTGCTGTAAGGCGCCGAATTGTGCTGTAAGACTTAAATACACAGTTGGAACCATCCAAAACTGCTGTAAGTCCCTACTTCTTCTTCACTTGGCTTTCGGAAAAGATTTTACAGGAAGTCTGGGTCCTGCCTAAAGCTCTCACATTGACACCATAGAGAGATAGAGTTTTCTTTGTCGGAGCTTTATCAGTCCGCGAAATTTTAACAGGGAGGGTAGAAACTGGCCCTAACTCGGTTGTCTATACTTTAAATTACTGAAAGTAAGGTTGCTGATAAATTGTAATATATTTGCAATATACCGCCAAATATTTATAAATAAAAACATACAATTTTATAATAATAATTATAAAATATTAACCCTCAGGAATGGATCCACCTGCCTCGACACCTATTATTGCGGAACCACTTTTCCTTCAAATACTAGTAACATCCCAGTCCGAGCTGGTTCGCATCGTGTAGTAATACCTCGCTGGCTGCGGTTAGTGTAGCAACTTCAAACGTGCCTCATAGCCGCACAACTTGCAGCTTGCAATTGCTGTCTGCCAGCGGCTGATGGATGGATTGCCCGTTTGACTGGCTCCGGTCCCTATCTACAGAGCAACCCCTGGCAGCCTGCCCCTGGCCCCGGAGCACGCTCAACTCAACTCTACTCTCGACTCGATTTGACGTGGCTCGCCTTTCCGCGATGCCACACATGCTAAACTATCTGCACTGCCATTGCCCCTTTGCGTGTCACGCCCCTTGTTTGTTCGCGCTCGTGTGCGCCTTGTCAAGGAGGAGAGGGGCAGAATCAGGGATCGTTGCTGGTTCTGTTGTACGTCGTCAACGTTGACTGCTAATAGACGCTCACGCTCACGACTTTATGCCACACATCAGTCAAGGAAACGGGTAGGCACTGTTGCTGATGTTGCATATAATTAATTTATTATGTTGTTGCCGCTAGCAGTCTTAGGCCATATTTTGCGACGCTGCAGCGCTGGCAATCCCTTCTCCGATCCGATTCCATGCTGCTGCCTGCTCCATGATGCATTTATAATGTTTGCTTGGGCATTTCCAGTCGCAGCAGGAAATTGACTCGAACCGTGGCAAGGAACCAAACGGGACCAAGACGGGCAGAAAAGGAGATGGGGTGCGTTTCGCCTCCAAGTTGTAAGTGGGCAATTTGTACTCATTAGAAATGCAGAGCTCCATGCATCAGATTTGTGCCCAATCAGGCAGAAGGGACGTGGCGTGCAAGTGACAATGCAGCAATGTTTGCTTATTGGCTGAAAGTGGCTCTCACCACCCTCAAATATTGCTGTGATTTTGGTTCTGCTCTACGATGAGCAGTCAAATTATATTAGGAGCTCATGATAGGTATATTATATTTAAGAGAAATTATATTGCTTAATACATAAATTTATTATTTTAAGAGTTTACCTTTTCAAGAAAGAAATTCGTCTTATTTTAAGAGTCCTGTACTGACATGCGAGCAAAGCTTGAGCATTATTAGCATTGATTTTAACACTTTGCACAGTGCTCGACCCCCACTCATTCATGCCAGCACCACCTCCAGCCCCACCCGCAACCTCCTCAATGCCAAAGGCGGGCTGTCGACGCCTTTGGTGCCAGCACCTTGCAACTGCAGTTTCAATCAATCAAACGCGAGGTGAAACGGATGTGGACATGCCACTTCACACACGCCACGACAGCGCCGGAGGTTGTGTTGGCAAAAGGTGTCAACAAAGGCGCGCCACTGCCACTGCCACAACTGCGACTGCAGCAATGGCTGTTGGCCGTTTGTGCAACTCCAAGTGCGGAGTGAAGTGAAGCAACGGATATGTGGCAAAGTTTCCTGAATGGCATTCTGCCGGTGAAAGGCAATTTAATTGAGGCACTTCTTGCCCGACTCGGCGTGGACTGTTTTCATTTCGTTATTAAGTTGGAAATCGCTTCAGCTGCTAGGTAACGAGCAAAGTAAAATTTTTGCACCCAATTTATCATTTCATTTAAAGCGCGAAACGCACAAAAATGCAGCCGCATTTAGCCAACATTAATCATACGACACGTTGACAGCTGTCAACGCGGCGTTCGTTGATGTTGCTGTTACTGTAGCAGTAGCTGTAGATGCTGCTGCTGCTGCCTTAGCTTGGCATTGCAAATTCCCGGCTCAATGGCTAATAAACGCTTTATTCTCAATTCATATAAAATTATGGATCCCTCCTATGACAGGAATATGATATAGAAATTAATTAAAAATTGCCATATCTCAGAGTAGATAGAAATTGTTTAAAAATCAAGAATCTTTTTATTTTATACCCCGTACACGGAATAATATCGTAGTGCCTACCGAAATATATATAATAAAGTAAATAATAACAACATTTGAGCGGTCCTACTCTGCAAATCGAATTAACATCGGAACCTACAGCTATTGCCAACTAATTAGAAAGATGAAAAATAATTTTATTGAAGAATTCGTAAAAGTGCAGTGCCTAGTAATTAGAAAGATATCAGAGTTATTTCAAATTTTTTTGTTTTTTAAATTATTTAGCAACAAAGTTGATATACTTTTATTTATTTTACCATTTCTGATTGGTATTATCCAATTTTTGTTGCAAGATAATGACCAAAAATTGATAGGAGTAAGTCAAAAATGCTTGCTACAAATTAATTCTATTAGAAGGTATAAAATGCTTACATATTTTTATGCCTTAGACCTAACCAAATTGTATTAATATTTGTATTTTAGTGAAAACTATAATTAAACAAAGAAAATTAGCATTGTTAAAAAAAAGTTCACTTGCAAAACTGTTCCCACCCCGTACCTGCAAGAAAACTCACTACGTTGAAAATTAATTCTAAAAACTTTTCTGTTCATATTAAAATATAAATTTATTATAATTCGGCTTTGAAATATTCAAATGTATTTATAAAATTCAATCCTGTAGGGTTTGGACTCGATCGAAGGGAGTACTGGACGAACACGTTACGTTCATGCGACAGAAATCGCCCAACTACTATGATTCACATGCCCGTATGGTATATTTATACCCTTGCAGAGGGTATTATAATTTTGACCAGATGTTTGCAACGCAGTCAAGGAGGCTTCTCCGACCCCATAAAGTATATATATTCTTGATCAGCATCACCAGCCGAGTCGATCTAGCCATGTCCGTCTCTCTGTCTGTCCGTCTGTCCGTCTGTCCGTCTGTGTGTCTGTCCGTCTGTCGGTTTCTACGCGAACTAGTCTCTCAGTTTTTGAGCTATCGGGCTGAAATTTTCATCATAGTATTATTTCTTTAGCACGCAGTATATATGTCGGAACGACCGAAATTGAGAGACTAGTTCGCGTAGAAACCGACAGACGGACAGACAGACAGACAGACAGACGGACAGACAGACGGACATGGCTAGATCGACTCGGCTGGTGATGCTGATCAAGAATATATATACTTTATGGGGTCGGAGATGCCTCCTTCACTGCGTTGCAAACATCTGGTCAAAATTATAATACCCTCTGCAAGGGTATAACAATTGTAACTTCTTTGTTTTTCAACGTATTTCTATAAATTTTGAGATATAGCAGTTTTTTATGGTTCTAGAATTAAGGTTTTAATTTCATTAAGATCGGACCACTATATAATATAGCTGCCATAGAAGCGATCGGTCGATTTAAATGAAATTGTAAAATTCTACATGTAAATTGTAAAATTTACAAAATTCTATATTTTTTCAACATTACTAAAATGGTTCGACTTTCAATGATCCAATTGCAGACTGCAAGGGTATACCAACTTCGGTTTACCGAAGTTAGCTTTCTTTCTCGTTTTCTATTATTTTTTTCATTTTTACGTTGTTTTTAAAAAGTTATAAGATCCGGTTATATCACAGTCGAGCACTCTACTGTAGCTTTCTTTCTTGATTTGTAGGGTTTGTTTGCCTAAACCTGCAATCATCCCGACGATTATTAGACAACAACCAAAGAGTGCTGGAGTTATGATCGAGCTAGCAACGAGGATGATTAAACGACGGAGAGATTAACGACTTATAGGACTTATAGATCCTTCATTATTTCAACTTAAATATAATTTATAAACATTATATTCAACAAAAATAAAACATTTACGGACTTATATTAATAAAATAATTTCAGCTTTTTGATATACATACCATTTCGAGGGTAAAAAACTCGACTGATAAAACTCAAATATCCTCCGAATTAAAAAAAAAATTTAACATGTTGCAAAGATCGTAAGCAAGTTAACGAAGCAAACTCAAACCCTATATTAAAAATATATAATATTAAATGTCTCGACTCTTCCCCTTTAGTCCAAAACTCAATCTGGGATCGCAATAAATCTTGCTGGCACACTACAGCAAATGAACAATGAAGAATAATGAGGCCTGTGCTAAGAAGAAAAGAAATTCTGACTTGACGCAAGAACTGAGCAGAGAGTCGGAGAGATTGAGCCAGTGGGAAAGTACATAATAAGCTCATTAATCATTGGACACACACAATCCGGGCGGAAAGTGGGAACAAGAAATCATCATTCGTGTGGAGTGACTGTGTCACTCAGTTCGGTCTCAAATCGTGCGAATTGGGGGCGCTCGACTGCTGGGGGCGTGTCATATCTGGCAACAGTTTGATCATTAATTAGGTGGCATTTAATGCGAGCCATCGCAGCTAGATGGCCCCTGTGCCAGGACAACATCATTAATCTCGATTCACAGAGAACAAATTGATGCCGATGGAAGTCTGACCGGTCGCGGACTGGAACAAATCTAATACATTTTTTTCCCCTTATTTCCGTCTAGGGTATTCGTTATTATGAATTGTTATAGCATTTTTTACAATTTTCACATTTTTTACATCTTTCAACATCCGCAAAGGCCAGGCGACAATGGCCAGATATAGCGTGGCAAACACCATCACCATCAGTACTCGATGCAGCATAGTCATCTTCATCTCATTGTCAGTCCTATAAATCGAGTCATTTATAACTGTAGGACAAAAGTAGCTTATTGCGGCAAATTCCAATGCCCAATGCGTATATATTTTTGCTGAAATTTTATACTTAAAATCAAAACAACTGACGTAAATATATGACAAGGATGACAATATACAATATACAAAATCATTTCTAGGGTACCAAACCCTTGTGACTCCAAAGGCTATAGATAGAGAGATTTACTTTGGGCGAATGACAATTTGTTGCTTATTTTTAAATATTTTAGTTAAAATAAGAGTACAAAAATGTATTATTAGATCCAAAAATAATTAAATAATATAATTGATTTTATTTTCTTCTAGAAAAGTATATAATAAAGAGCAGCACTTTAATTTTCAATTTATTCCTAAACATTTTATATTTTCCCATGGTGAAATGGTAATACGGATGGTAAAGACGTTGACGGCAGTCCTCGAATTCTCGGATCCAAGACAGGCAGACGTCCGTCTGTCCACCTTCCGTCCGTCTGCAATGTCCACCGAGATTTTTTGATTAATGGCGTGTGCCGCACGTTGCAGTGCTCTTAAAATTTTTATAAATTATATTTTTTCCATCGACTAGCAACCATATTTTTCATGTCATGTCATTTCCCCCCACCGCCCCTGTCCTGCACGCCGATTGATTGATGAAAATGCGAGGCGTGTTCGAAATAAAGGAAAGAAATATAATAATAATGATATATCTATGCAAATTACGGCACACAAATTATTAGTTTCGTGTTCCGCGAGGATGACGACGAAGGCTCGGGCTGCGGAATTTCATATTAATTTGCCAAACATTAATCATCCGATGGGTGGCGTCGTCAGACGTTTGATTCTATGGGGCAATGTCAAAGGTGGCTATTCAACGGTGGGGTGTGGCTTGACTTAAGTGAATTCACGCTGCCTAATTTCCATAATTGAAACAATGGCGGTGATTTGTTACAAAAACATATTTTTTGAGAGAAACTACTGCTTACTAAGTGGTGGGACAAAGTGACACCGACATTTGGGGAACAGTGGGCATTATTAAATCAATTGGGTGGCAAAAATTTAAAAAATACCTTGGTAACGCATATAATTCTTTACAATTAGATTTGCATATGAACGTGTAGACTGATCGGCTTTGCTGTTGTTGCTGGCCTATCACTGTGGACGGCAGTCCACGTAGTGACGATAGATCCGTAGAATTGAAAACATGCTACGATAGACCGATTTTAATCTACAGCTCTTTCAAACTAGATACTGAAATGTGTTGCTTTTATTTTTCCCCTATATTTTAATGTTTACATTATTTCACCTAAGTCCCGATTTTGAATCTAATAAACTAATTTTTATTTATTGTTTTTGAATAACTATTAATACTGTCTTTCTTGTCACTTGTCTTACCTCTTTCAGAAGTGTTTTTGTTTGATTAGGATTAAGATTTTTGATAATTTGTGTATGAGCATTTGGGCGCGATATTCCTATTACCTAAAATTGGAGGAAGTTATACAGATGTGGTCAACTTAAAGCTATTTATAGACGATAGCCTTACGCAGAAATAATCATCTCTACTTATGTCTATATGAAAGAGGATGCAAATAAAGTAAAGATAAACCTAATCCAAATTGTTCAAGAATATTTGCAGAATTTCCAGGATCCTCTATTAAGTCCACTGCCTTCTGTTGCATTCCTCCAGTTAATCTGCATGCATTTTAACGACTTCATTTCGGGGACCTCTCTAGGCCAGCATTTCTCCAGACATAGTTGAGACGCAAGAGCAGAGTTATGCTTTCACTTCGTCCCGGCATATTCTCGCCTAGACTCTGTTCGACTCCTGCCATTCCGCTAAAGGGTAATAAAAACTATTTACAGTTCAATTTGCTATAATATTTGCAGCTAAAAACCGCAAACGACAAATATGCACCACCAAACCAAACCGAGGAGTTCCAAACCAACCCGACGACCACAGGCAAATCTACCTCACCCCGCCTCGTCTTCCAACCAGGAAAAGCTTCCGCCTGCGAGATACGTAAATAGCTTAAACTTTGCATGCCCCGTAGTCTGGGATGTTCTTGGGGATATTGACTTACAAAACTTACGCAAAATTCCAACTACTTACCAATTAAATAGTAGTAGTTGGTAGTAATTAATTTGATGTTCACCATTTGCTAGGTAGAAAATGAGGTTCGATTAATAGGCTGGTTAGCTCCGATCTCATCTAATATCTCCGATCAGATATAATTTGTTTTATCAAGTTAATTTCCTGTCAATCGGACCGAAATATGAAACATATTTGTGTTTAGTGGAGGGTATCTTACAATAGAAAGTCCCTGCTGAAGCGTTTTAAAGTGTTTAGAATGCGCTGGCGCATTCAAATTGGAATCAAAGTTTATGCACACGAGGACATTCAGGCGGGCATAGGAATGTTCGTTTGGGTATCTGAAAATCTACAGACAATAATCCAGTGTAGAATAGTGCGGGAACACAAAAAGGGTTAGTTTGCGTTTGTGTTGCCATTCCGACCACTCGACACTTTCCATAGCAAAAGTTATGCAACCAATTTACATACAAAAACAACTCAATAAACGTGCGAAATGCTAACGATTTGTAAAAGTTGGAATCCCCCCATCTCGCACACATGAGTGTATTACGTCCTGTTATTGGTTTTTGTAGCCATTCCACACGGGCAGGCCCACGGAGCGCACGGAGGCCACCGGGGCCATCGGAGGGGCTGTTACTGCCCTGGCAATTTAGCAAAGTATTTCCTCGTCGCTCTAAAAAGTTGCCCACTTTTTGTTACACCAGAACGAGACGGCATCCTCGTGCCCGCCGTCTCGTAAACTGTGGGCTTATTTTCATGCCCGGAGCCATGAAAACGGAAATTGTGCATGAAAGCTGACTGCTAACCATACCCCAAAGCCTGCGGATTGGGGCGCGGGGCACAGAGCACCCCCTTACACGGACCTAACTCGATTATTATAATATTCAACTATATAATCCAATGGGAAAGTTTGCTAATAAGCTGCTAGTTGAGTGCCAGTTAACATTGCCAGTTCGCCGGGGATTGCCGTAGGACTCCGGAATTGCTGGATTGGAATGCGGTGGTCTCCATTGTAGCAGGGAAGGAGCCAGGCTAAGTGCAGATGTATTTGAATTGAACGTTTGATTCGCTCTTATTATGATGACTTGAGCTAAGCTGATCTAATGACTTGTTGGGTTAATAACTATATTATATATTACTAAGAATTTAAATTGGTTAAAAAGTTTATGATCTAAAGTTAACTGAAAATATATGTATTGCTTAATAAAAACAATAATGAAAGTGTTAGCATAGCAACGGTGTATAAGTTAACATTAAATATCAGTACACAATTGGCTTGCTAAGATATAAAATAAATAAATATAAAAAAAAAGGTAAATATATAAATTTAAGTCATTAACCAACAATTACTCAAGTAATTATATCCTTGAAGTTTGCAATTTAACCCAACCTTTCCTACGACTAATGTATACAAGTATGCGTAGTAAAAAAAAATGGTATACCCTTGCAGAGGGTTTTATAATTTTGCCATGATATTTGCAACGCAGTGAAGGAGGCATCTCCGACCCCATAAAGTATATATATTCTTGATCAGCATCACCAGCCGAGTCGATCTAGCCATGTCTGTCTGTCTGTCCGTCTGTCCGTCTGTCGGTTTCTACGCGAACTAGTCTCTCAGTTTTTGAGCTATCGAGCTGAAATTTTTAGCATAGTCTTATTTCTTCAGTACGCGGTATATATGTATGTCGGAACAGCCGAAATCTGACCACTATATCCTATAGCTGCAATAGGAATGATGGCGAAAGAAATGTAAAAAAAAATAACTTCTCTGTTTTTAAACGTATTTCTTTAAATTTTGAGATACAGGGTTTTTTATGGTTTCAAAATTACGGTTTGAATTTTATTAAGATCGGCCAACTATATCATATAGCTGCCATAGAAACGATCGGTCGATTTATATGAAAATGTAAAATTCTACATGTAAAATGTACGAAATTCGATATTTTTCAACATTACTAAAATGGATTGATTTTCGATGATCTAATGCAGACTGCAAGGGTATACAAACTTCGGTTTACCGAAGTTAGCTTTCTTTTTTGTTTTATTTCTACGTTGTCTTTTGAACTTTTAATTTTAAAGTCGATCGGAGTAATAGTTTTGAAGAGGCTTTGGATGGTGGGCGCTTTACGACATTTGGTACAACTGGTAAAATAATATGGTAAACTGCTTTGTTCTAACCCATAGCTTTGGGTATCGGGTATCCCAGACTCTACTGTAGATTTCATACTTGTTAAATAATATATATTTCATAATCATGTCTTGAATAAAATTGGTGGAGTACTTTGAATTTGTGTGATATTAAAATAGTTAATAAACTGATAAATTGGGGATAGAGTAAAATTTCTTGTTAGCAGCTAGAGTTCGATTGGTAACCGTTTAATTTTAGGATTTACGTGTATCAGATATATAATCTTATCTGTAATACTATTTTTTGATAATGTCATATTCATAGAAGTCTAATAAGTTGCAAGTTGAAGTAAAATATTTTATAAGTAGATGGACAGTTTTTTTCTGTGTTTGTGTTGTGGTGTGAACAATTTTAATTTTAAAATGTTTAGTACTGATCTCAAATGTGAGTAACTTTTTAAAGCCTGATTTAATCTGTGCTTTGCTGATAGGTACTGCCCTAAGCTGCGTTAAGCTGCAAATTAATTACGGACGCTGTTTCGCAGCCAAGCTTGCTCTTATCCGAACTTCCAAAGCCTCCAAATAATTCGTGCCGCAGAGCAATTGTCGTCCTCCCCAACGGGATGTCTAATTGCGGCTAATCACACATAGTGAACACTCGCTGCCAGAGACATCGGCGAGTGCGACAGCAACAAATAAGGTGGAGCACCGACTTTCACTAAACACAAGCGACGCGACGTGGCAAAAAATTGACTTGGGTCCATTGTGCGCCATGACATGCACATGCGGCTGCTAACGGTATTTAATGACACATGAAGTCGTCAATCACTCAGTAAATCTCGACATGTCGCCATACCCAAAGTCTCGCTCTCCACACGCTCCTCCCGCACCCCGAGAACCCGAGCCCAAGCGAAACAAAACAAGCCAAGACCCCTGCAAACCCGAGCCGTACCAAACCGATCCGTGGCGATGCCAAGCGAGTCAAAAGCGAGTCGACAAACGCTCACGGTAGCAACACAATTTGACAGCTGCCTGACAGTTTAAATTAATTGATTTATATGGGGTGCCTGGAACGGAAAGTGGACAGTGCAGGGAAGTTAGGGAGTGGCGCTTTCGCTTAATCGCCCCCAAACAAAGAAAGCAGGATGGACCCATACCGACTGGAAGCTACCCAGTAGACGTGCTAAGGCTGCATATAAAAACTCTAACTTGGCAAGTGTATATACCCAACAAACAATAAGAGCGCTTTCTGATCATTTTTGGAGGCTTTTTTTATGGGCATTTTCATTCATTATGAGCCCAAAAAAGTGTCCGAAAAGAGCGTTTTTATACCCGGTACCCATAGGGTACAAGGGTATTATAAGTTAGTGCCAGCCGATAATGTATGTAATAGGCAGAAGGAGGCATCTCCGACCCCATAAAGTATATATATTCTTGATCAGCATCACCAGCCGAGTCGATTTAGCCATGTCCGTCTGTCCGTCTGTCCGTCTGTCCGTCCGTGTGAAACAACAGATCTCAGAGACTATAAGAGCTAGAGTTATTAAATTTGGTGGCGACATTGGAATCTGTTGCACGCAGATCAAGTTTGTTTTAAAATTTGGCTATACCTACTTTCGCCCTCAAAAATCATAAACAACGTAAAATAAGCTATACTCGTTATTTTCGGGTTAAAGTTAATAGATCAAATAAATAAACGTTAAATAACGGACGTTTTCTGAAAATTTCAGTAAAATCGGATGATAAACATAAGAGATATTAGCAATAAGGTTAGAATTTTAACACATTTCCCTAAGGCACTGCTGTTGCTGTTGCAAGCTGTAGCCGACAGGTGGCGCATTCGAGACTTGGCCGCGCGATATAATGGCGCCAACTGCAGAAGAAATGACAAAAGAATAGAGCAAAAACTGAAAAAAAAAAACATAATTCATTTTTTGGCGTCCTTATAAAATATATCATTCATATTTAAGTATGACATTAAATTGTTTAGGTCGGAAATTGTTAAATTGTTTAGGCGATTTAATTAAAGCAGTATCGAAGTAGAGTATGATAATGTATTTACAATTTTAAATTGCCTTTTAGTGTAAAGCACAAACGTTTAGGTACCGGGTATCTCACAGTCGGGCACTCTCGACTGTAGCTTTCTTACTTAAAATTGTCTTAAAATTCTCAGATTTTTGCTAATATCTCCCACGTTTATTATCCGATTAAACTCAAATTTTCAGAAAATGTCCGCACAAGCCTATTAATTAATTCTACTTATTTACTTTTAACTAAAAATAAAGAATGTAGATTTTTAAACGTTTTTTATGATTTACGTGGGCGGAACTGAACGTGGCCAAATTTTAAAACAAACTTGATCTGCGTGCAACAGATTCCAATGTCGTCACCATATTTTGTAGCTCTAGCTCCTATAGTCTCTGAGATCTGTTGTTTCACACGGACAGACAGATGGACAGACGGACATGGCTAGATCGACTCGGCTGGTTGCGCTGATCAAGAAGAGACTTCGAAGACTTCTCCTTCTGCCTGTTACATACATTCTCGGTTGGCACTAACTTATAATACCCTTGTACCTTGACATACATATACAATGGACCATATAGAAAATTTGTCATTGATACTGCTTGAAATGTATTTTCCGATCATTCGAGAGTTTAGACCTGCGCCCGCATCTGAGGCGCTACCCTAGGATCGTAATCTGTGTTTACCATCGTGTCGACAGTTCCTTAAGTACTTGCCACTTCTTCGGAGACGCGCTGATACACCTGCCACACTCAGCCCAATTTATCAGCGGAGCCCAGATCTCCCGGTGTCCGATTTATAGACAGTGTAATAACATTATCGATTCGGTTAATTATATGATAAATAGTGTGCGCCCCGGTGGGGAATTCGACGACTATCGGAAGGGATACTCAAGTGTCTGGCGCATAAATCAAGAGAGCTGTCACGGCGAATTGACCCGGCCACGGACGCTGTCGCGCCACTTGACTGATGGTGATGGCCCCGATCCGATCACCTCGGCGCAGCGATCGAGCGATCGATCTCGCGGGGGCTCTCTTTGGCCTCTTGTTTTGCATCTCCCTCTTAGGCTTGCGTCGCCGCCACTTGCATACGCGTCAAAAGCAACAAGATGGATGGATCGCAAGATCACCAGCCAACTGAGCGATAATGGCGAAGTCTAAGCCAGATATGGGGTATTAAATGAGTTAAACTAGGGAAAATAGGTGCACTTGATTGTAGCGCAATATTAAATTTTTTATAAAATGGGAAAAAATATTAAAATTACCAATGCAATCTGTATTTCCGTTTTATTTATGTGAAATAAGAATGTTCTACCTTTTACATTTACGTTCGACTAGTAAGTTAATACTAACTGTGTTTCTCTAAAGGGCTTAATAAAACTAAAATATATAGATCCGCATTGCTCAAAGCTCTGCCAAAACAAATCTAATCTCATTTGATGTTGGTTTCTTGTGTTTCCTGCTCCTCCCTCCGCTTATTGCAGCATTCAGCGTTGTAACAACTTCATTTGAGCAAATCTCTATAATCCCATCTGATTTCGATGGCGCAAAGCAAACTTGCTGGTCTGGTCCCTCAGACGGCAAATAACTCTTTCCTGCAGCCATGGCAAACAGTCCTTGGGCTATCGTCGCCTCGTCTCGTCTCCGTTAATCCCGCTCGTAAGCATTTTGTCACATTTCAAAATCATTTATCAAGAGCTTTCACAACAGCAACCCTCACGCCCGGGCCGGGCCGGATCCGAGTCCGCATCCGAATATGAACCAATTCACTTCGCATCTCTGTCACTGCAATGACAGTTGTGCACATTAATTTTTCAACACAGACTTTGTGAAATTTGTTCGGGCCACAAATTTCTCGGTGCTCAATGGGAGACGAAGAATAAAATACAAAATACAAAATAAACATTAAATATCTCTCTTTGTGTATTTGTATATCCCTGCATCTCTGGCAGCCTGTGTGCGAGTGCCAGTGCGAGTGCGTTGAGCTAAAGTAATTTTTCATATCATAAATTTTCAAGTCGGTTAATCCCACACGCGGCGTTCGCTGTCAGCCCCTCGTTCCCCGCTCCGGCTCTTATTTATGCCTTCCGCCAGATTCTCCATCTCCATGATGGCAGCTGTGACATTTTGACATTTCAGTGATAATTCATACTTTTGCATGTCATACTTAATTATGGCAGCAGACTGTGTGGGTCTTTTATCATATTTAATTTCGGTCTCTTGCATTTCTTCTGTCATGCACATCATTATTGCTCTCTTAGGCCGCCGTCGCTGCCGTCGCCTCCTCCTAGGCATCGTCAGATCGGAAGAGCCCCGCAGAGACCCCAGTCCGGAGTCGGGACCCGGCTCAGCTCACTAATTACTCGACACACATCTTCGAATCGTCTTTAAACCTAATTTATCACCTCGGCACGCCATGGATGATTAATACATTTCTTCTCTGGCACACAAAATGACAAAGAATATGTTTCGAAGAAGGGTTTTTGTTCGGTGTTCGGTTTTTCATATGCCAAACACATCAATCATCTCCAAGGCCTGGGGCGAGGGAAGGGGCTGGGGGCTCAACGCGAAAATCAAGTTTCCACAAAAACCAGCTTAGCGATTTCGAAATTAGTGACATGTCAACAGGCGAGGCAGGGGATCTAGGCATTAGAGACCACTACCACAACGAGAATCTGCCATGGAATAGGATTTGTGTTCCCTAGAATTTACTAACCGGAGGGGGGCTAAGAACTAAATGAAGAAATTTGAGCATAGGAATTTGATGTTTGGATGTCTTAAAAGGTTTATTTAATATTCATTTTGTGGCTCTAAATATATGAGAAGATTAGCAGGTGGAACCCTCAATTTGTGCAGCAGCTGACTTGTAATCTTAAGATGCCATCGTAGTAGAAAGAAGATCTGGGCAAAACTAAAACTTAATGGGAACTTTGGCGCTGAGAAGGTGGCTTGTTATCTGAAATACTAAACAAATTGGATTGGACTTGAAATTCGTTGAAATGCTGATTTAATCTTAATTGATTTCTGAATCCGAACCGATTTCTCTGCATATATTTACTACGTCCTTAGAGGTCTGTTGATTCCCAGAATTCCTAAGTGAGGGTATTCCGAGTTCGCACAGTCCGCCCAACTTTTCGCCTCCGCTCGGTCGCTCGGTGTGGCTGCCATCTCGCTGAGTGATGTGCGGCCATCAATCTAAACTCATCATTTTGAAGGCGCGCTGTCAGCCATAATGACCGAGGCCAGGGCAAAAAACCATATAAAAAAATGTCAGACTAGTCTCATACGATGGAGGAGAAGTGGGAAGTCGGGATCGGGGCTCCTGAGGGGCAGGAAGAGGCTAACTGCGATGGGTCACACAAATACGCACACAGAGTCGTCAATCATAATTTATAAATTGCTCTGCCATCTTGTGGGTGCGCGGGTGTGCCGACATTGGGGGTATGAATCGTAAACTATTTGAGCTTCGCCTTTGTGCGCTTGTGCCATATCCAACTAATTATTCAACGTCTCATTAAACAAATAAATGTGTCAGAGAAACATTTGTTTCCCATACATCACGGGCCAAAGCGATCGCTTCGACTGCAAGAACGCGAAGGCCGCCAAATCACGTCATGTGAAAATGACAAATCAAATGAGATTAACACTTAATTTCGGTCTGAAAGACGAAAACAGAAATAGAGTGAAATATATTTCACCGCTCAGTGCTCGCTCCGCCGAAGCGTTCTTGATAGATGTGAGCTCTGCGCATATTTCAGTGGAAATCACCTGACGGCCCGCCATATGGGCCGTGAAATTAAAAACCATAATTAAAATGTTCCCCGAAGATCGCAAACGAACAGGGTGAATGAGTCTTCTGTGTGGGCCTCGCCAGTGATTCACTCGTTGAAAGGCATTCCGCTGGTGATTAAGATATTCACAGCGTATTCGTTCCGCTTGCAAACTGACTGCCTATTTTGAGTGAGTTGTCTTAAATGGCAAAGGCGCTAAGCCAAATTACGACTTTGTCTTTGCTGATATCAGTATTTTTTTGTAATACCTTAAGAGATCATGAAAATCAATGTTGATATATGTACATATATTTTGTTATATAACAAGTAAGAAAGCTACAGTCGACTGTGCTCGGCTGTGAGATACCCGGTACCTAAACGTTTGCGCTTCACACTAAAAGGCAATTTAAAAATGTACATACACTACATTGTACATACATATGTACATTGGCGCCATTATATCGCACGGCCAAGGCTCGAATGCGCCACCTGTCGGCTACAGCTTGCAACAGCAGTGCCTTAGGGCGGTGTGTTAAAATTCTAACCTTATTGCTAATATCTCCCATGTTCATCATCCGATTTTACTGAAATTTTCAGGAAACGTCCGCTCTATTTTATTCATTTTTTGTATTTATTAACTTTTACCCGAAAAAAAACGAGTATAGCTTATTTAACGTTTTTTATGATTTTTGAGGGCGGAAGTAGGCGTGGCCAAATTTTAAAACAAACTTGATCTGCGTGCAACAGATTCCAATGTTGTCACCAAATTTGGTAACTCTAGCTCTTATAGTCTCTGAGATCTGTTGTTTCACACGGACGGACAGACGGACATGGCTAAATCGACTCGGCTGGTGATACTAATCACGAATATATATACTTTATGGGGTCGGAGATGCCTCCTTCTGCCTGTTACATACATTCTCGGTTGGCACACACTTATAATACCCTTGTACCCTATGGGTACCGGGTATAAAAACTTCAGCTACTATCATACTGGAAAACACACATTTAAAACAAGTAAGAAAGCTACAGTCGACTGTGCTCGACTGTGATACCCGGTACCTAAACGTTTGCGCTTCACACTAAAAGGCAATTTAAAAATGTACATACACTACATTGTACATACATACATTGGCGCCATTATATCGCACGGCCAAGGCTCGAATGCGCCACCTGTCGGCTACAGCTTGCAACAGCAGTGCCTTAGGGCGGTGTGTTAAAATTCTAACCTTATTGCTAATATCTCCGATTTTACTGAAATTTTCAGGAAACGTCCATTTTATTTTATTTATTTATTTTATCTATTAACTTTAACCCGAAAATAACGAGTATAGCTTAATAACGTTTTTTATGATTTATGAGGGCGCAAGTGGGCGTGGCCAAATTTTAAAACAAACCTGATCTGCGTGCAACAGATTCCAATGTTGTTACCAAATTTGGTAACTCTAGCTCTTATAGTCTCTGAGATCTGTTGTTTCACACGGACAGACAGACGGACAGACGGACATGGCTAAATCGACTCGGCTGGTGACGCTGATAAAGAATATATATACTTTATGGGGTCGGAGATTTCTCCTTCTGCATGTTACATGCATTCTCGGTTGGCACTAACTTATAATACCCTTGTACCCTATGGGTACCGGGTATAAAAACCAATTTCAAATATTTCTTTTGTGGTTTGAGCTGAATAGTCTGCCCTTATTCATTGATCAATATATCTCAACTTAAGAATCAAGTTCTTGAATAACAAAATAACGTTTTGGAAAACAGCTGATACAATATATATAAAAAACTATATAATTAAAGAGATACTTTCAAAAATATGAAAAAAACGATATATTTTTTCGGTCGTCCGATACCCATGAAGTTTCTAGAATGGTTAGAAAGTTGCAGAAGTGCTAGTTACACATACCTAAACTTGTGGAAAATGTTCTATGTACATCCAAGAGTTTCGGCGGAAAAGGTAAATAAAAGTTTCTTATTTAAATAGTTTTCTCTAACTTTAAATGTTAACATTTTTTATAGTAATTCTATTCAAGTTATTGTGGGGCCAAATAAGTTATTATGGGACTCGTATATCATGCAATTATTAAAAGAAAATCTCATAAAGACTAAAATATGCTTGAAAGTATAATTACCAATTACGTATATTATTTAATTAACATAATATCCTTCAATTTTGTATGTCGAGTTCTGGAAAATACGATAACGCAGGGTCCGTCTCCCATTTCTTGTCACCTTCAGTGCCTTTATCACATGCCACATTCTCAATGCCAGATTGATGCAACAGTTGATGCTCGTTGTGCAATTTATTGAGCACATCAATCACTGGGGCAATTCCATTTGGGTACTGCCCTTGTTGCTTTGCTGCTGCGGCCAGCCCTCGCAAATAATTGCACACTGCACAAGCCTGTCACTGGGTGTGGTCAGAGGCAGAAGAGACTAGCCGGCAATCGTCACTCTAAAGATGGGCAAAACAAAAACAGGTCAATCATCGATCATGGTCAGCAGCATCATCAGCAGCGATGCCGTTGAGGGGAGCCACATCCTCGTCGGCTCTTTATTGATGAGCCCGGGTACACACACCGGCCAGTGATGCTTTATTTGACAAACATGACCAGTATACACCAGGAACTTACAATACTATACTGAAAGTTATTCATTTTAAATTCGTAAGTGAAAGATGTCTAGAGGAAATTTTAATAGTTTACTTTTCGCTGCTGCTAATGTTTCCTAGAAAGTATTTACATATATATTTTATTCAATTTGTTGTGCTTAAATATATTTATAGACAATATTTTTAATACATTGCTTTCAGCTATCAGGATTCATGTTTACTTTAGTTTTGTATAAGGACTTAACGGTAAAAGAAATGTATTATTTATGCATAACTTATCATTTAATATAATAAATGGGAATACTGATCCAAAAATTTTTTTGGTTGATCAAAGGGAATTTCGGTGGAGATCAGCTCCTTTCGAAAAAGGCCAAACTACCATCGCTAAAACTTACACAACAGCAAGCATCGGGGAGACAGGGTACGTCATTGCCGGTCCTGGCCATCCATACCAGATAATATCTTTTTGCAACAAATTTTTGACAGCTTCGATGCGGCCTGGCTTGGGTTGGTTCGGTTCGGTCCGGTCCTGGCCTGGCCTGGAAACGCAGGCGGGTCGGTCGGCATTGTTAAGACCCCTTGGAGTGCTGTTGGGCCTGTCACATTTATCACAAATTCAATGAATAATAATTTTTGCACGCTGTGTGATGTGACGTGCTAATGTTTTCGGATTCGAATCGCCGATGAAGCAACAGGAGAGCTCACCAGATGGACCTGGAAACGGGGATCAGAAGACTGAGGGCTGCAGCGGCTTTTAAATATTAATTATGGGCCCTTTCCCCGAGCGGCTTTCGTCTGCCATTTTGTATTATAAATTGCATTTTCGATAAGCGGCGAATTATTGATCGATGCTGGGGGCATAAAGGAACTGGAGAGGGCCACAAAAAGGGGAGAGAGATCATAATTTAAGGCGACGATCTGACGTTTCCGGTCTTGATTGATGGCCGGCAGCAAGCATAGTAAATCACCAGGTTTACTCGCCGCTTACCTATCACAATATCCACAAGATAAGCATAATAAAATAGGATTTATAGATACTGTTTATATGGCTAAGTGCAATCGCCCACTCTCCACATTGGCGCCTACTGGAATTACACTGTGACAGCTTTATGGCCCCTCATCGATCACTCAGTGAGCGGAATACGGCAATATAACATCAACATTGGCTGAGATAAGAGAACGGATGGGGTAAGCCTGCACATAAATCCAATACGAACTGGGAAATCGTTCAGTTATTTGATTAAGTTAAGATCTGAAAGCAAATACACATTAGGCAATGAAATATAAAAGCGTCTTACTCCTAGTTTATCATATTAAATTAGCATCAGAATAATTGTACGTGAGCTCTTTAATAAGAATATTGTTATTTGTACAGTTTTAAATATCGTGACATAATTGTTAAGTCTTTCTTGTAAGGCCTGCTTTAAGAAAATAACTTATCTGGTATTATGATAAATTCAGGCTTCAACATCAGAAGTTACACTCCTTCACTTCATCATTTGTGACCTCGTCGAGTTCATAGGAGGTGTTGCCTGATCAATTGATTCGAGAGATCAGTCCCATCAATCATTGGCGGACACACGCCCCGAAAACACTAGTGAAGCGGTCTGATCTCCCTTTGAGGAGAGAAACCGTTCTCATTGAATTCGACATGCAGTGTCAGTGAATAACCCCGCTGGCTAATCAATTACAAAGAGATGCCAACATGTCAGGCCACAGACAGCCAACAAACAGCTGGCGAACAGTCGGGGCGAATGTGACGAACGGAAGGGAAATTCGGTAGGAAAATGGTGAGCTGAGAGGAAAAGCAGAAAGTGTTGAGGAAAATCGAGCGCCAAATTACTTTCAACACGGTGCAGTAAATCGTAAATCAAATGAGTGCTGGGGAATTCGCCAGAAATTCGAGGAATGTTGTGTGTACAAAAGACCGCTGACAGTTCTTAATTGCAAAGGATTTTCGCTTTTGAGATCTTTGCGCTGCCTTTTATTTTTGGCAAACACTTTGTTTCTCGAACGTTTTGTCATTTCATTTAAATTTATATACCTGTTTATACTTTTCGCCTGAGGCTTCTGAAAACTAAGGTTTTTTAACGCTTTATTTTGTTTAAATTTCTTTTAAATATTTTAAATTGAAGATATTAAATTTAGAATGTTTGGCTATGAAAGAAGAGGGCTGTTTAGACAGGCTCTGCTCTGCTGATTTAATGCACGTGTACACCTGCTGGAAAAAACAAACACCGGATTCGTGTTCAGCGTTGTTTTACAGAACAACTCAGACCAAGGCTTTAAAGTGCTCCTGAGAAGTTATATATATTTAAATTAGGCAAAAAAGCCACCGTAAACATAGCGCGCGGCTGCACTGCGTCCGACTTGATTTGCATGTGACGTACGATAACTGTCAATATTTTTTGGCTTCGGCTCAATAGCCAGCTCCACTGACAGCTGTCAACGCTCCTCGCATGTCGCCGCGCTTGAGACGGAAACAAATTTGTAAAGTACTCTGCCAGCAGCAATTTTCCTTTCTCATGTTGCGCTGCCTGTCCGACATGAGGGGAAAATTGAAATAAATGTTTTTGGTGGATTTCGCTCACCCTCAAACCAAACCAAACCAGACCGAACCGTGAAAAAAATTCGCGAGAAACGACGCAAATTTATTAAAAACTTTGCCGCAAGCTGGGCAGGCAGGAAGCGACATCAACAAAGAGAATCCACTGAGACCGAAAGAAATATGATAGGGGCTTTGGCCGACTGCGTACGTGGAGAGACTCGTATTCGCATGTGTCGGCGCCTGTCAAAGTGTCGACATGCGCAAATAACGGTAAAGGATTTGTCACTGCCAGCGGTGCACACCCAGTGACATTAACGCTCTGCCAAAAAGTAAAATCTGTCACGTCGGAAACAATGTGAAAAGTGAAAAACAAACTCCAAACTGTTGCCAAGTTTCGATTTTATTGTGGGTTTTTTCTGTGGCTGGGCGTCTCTCGATCTGTGGTTATTTGGGGGATAAATTCGTTCGTAGTGCATGAATTTGTGATCGAGATAATATTTTAATCAGCATCAACAGCTAAGGTAATCCAGCTATATCCACCCATCTGTTCATCCACGAATAGGAGAAGACTCACTATTTAGGCCTATACGAATGTGGATATACTTGAACAATATTTAATCGTCTTTGATATTATGTACCTATCCATCTTGTGAAAACTAGAAGATACACTAGTCTAGGCCCACTAGTCTTTGCAACCGAAAGAGGCTGGAACTAAGCTTAAACAAATATAAATTAAACTAGAATTTCAATTAAATTATGGCTTTTAAGTAAATAAATAATAAAAATCAAGTGAGCGCAAAACAAATGAGTTAAACACTCTCGGGCTAATATGGGAAATCTTGACTGTTTTGCCGGCTCAGCAACTTTCCCACATCCCAAAGCCGAATCCGGATAAATTACAGCACAGTGCGGAGAGCGAAATGAGGAGTTTTTCCGCAGCTGTTGCTGTTTGGCATTGTTTTAAGTGGAAATGCCTGTCAGCGTGACTGTTTGACAGATTGTCTGAACCGAGTCTGATGGCCCGCGGAGAGGTGTGAGTGCTGGTATATCTATGCGAGTGTATTTAGAGAGTATCTGTATCCGAGAGTCGGTTGCGGAGTGATTAAGTGCGACGCTTCTGTGCAGCGCATGACTCAGAAAAAGCAGCGACACGCAAAAGCGTTTACTCTTATCAATCTTATCGATAAGTGTAATGACACTCAACACGCCGCACATCCCCTGACGGAATTGATTTTCCAATTTTCGGCCTGCTACTGGAGGTTTCCCAACACTATCTCCGAATTTGTAACTCTCGGGGCCGTATTTATGTTGCCGCCGTCGTAATTTATGCGCTCGCTCGTTCATTTGACATGTCAAAAGTTGTGTCACTTGATTGATGACTGCTGTCAACACATATTCACTAATTTTTTTCGTTTTGGTTTTGTTTTGCCCGTACAATATTTACTGAATGTGGTTAGGCCGCAAAACAAGACGGGTTTCGATGGGGTTCTAATTTTTGTGTGCATATCTCACTCCAGCCCTCGGGCGCGCCCCTGCCTGCGGACCCTGTTATCGATGCTCGCCTTTCGTGCTGAGGTTGCTCCCTACCGCAATGTGAACATATTGCATATTTTGTTTGGTCCGACAGGAGATTGATGAGCTCTGCCCGATGCCTGTCACACGCTAGAATCGATGGGTTTTGTGTACGGCCTGTCCTGCACTGCAAAAATCCAATATTACCCAATCGATGATTTTGTTTTGATTTTTTTTTAAAGGTTTCATCAAACTAGTTTTTTTTTTTTTTAATATACTTTGCTGTTATTTATTGAATCTTCTCTATTTAGAGACTAACAATAAGTGTGTCAAATCTTATATTAATAACCTAACTAACAGTCATATGACTGGCACAAAGTTGTATGGCCCTGACAATTATTGCTGGGTTGGAAGGTCGTTTCGTTGTAGGCGGGTTCTGCTGGAAGCCCGAGTCAAGCCTCTTGCCAGATGATTAGGGTGCACAGTAAGTTTTTTATTATAGGTCGCCTTTTGCTTGTCTATTTCATCTTTTACTGCAAGAATGCCGAGATCCCTATGGATGTTTTGGTTGCGAATATACCATGGTGCCCCAGTGATAGTTCTCAGGATTTTTGATTGCGCGCGCTGTATGATGTCTATATTGCTGCTGCTCGCGTTTCCCCACAGCTGGGAGCCATATGTCCAGATAGGCTTTAGCGTGGAGTTGTAGAGCAGGACCTTGTAGTCCAGACGCAGTGGCGATCGGGCGTTTAAAATCCAGTGGAGGCTGCTAGCTTTTAGTTTTAGATGTAGTTTCTTGCATTCGATGTGTCTTCGCCAGGTTAGTCGTCTGTCGAGGTGGACGCCGAGATACGTTACTTCGTTGAATTGGGGAATCTGCGTACTATTCAAGGATACTGGGGAGCATGTTTGCCTGTTAAGAGTAAAAGTTATGTGTTTACATTTTTGTTCGTTTATTTTAATACGCCAGTCAGATAGCCACTTCTCAACTACCATGAGGTGACTTGCTAGTTGGGTTGTTGCTCGGTTTGGGCACTTCGAGCGACTTAGGATCGCAGTGTCGTCAGCGAACGTGGATGTTGTTAGCCGCTCGTTCGTAGGTATATCCGCTGTATAAAGGACGAACAGGGTGGGCCCCAGTGCGCTGCCTTGTGGAACTCCGGCTTCGATAGTGTACTCGTCAGATGTTGTTGCGTTGCACCTTACTGCAAAGACTCTGTTGTAAAGATACGATTCAAGTAGCTTATGAGTGTATGTAGGCAAGTGTGTTTTGATTTTATGCATGAGGCCATTTAACCAGACTCTATCGAAAGCTTGAGATACATCGAGAAATACTGCGCTGCAGTATTCCCGATGCTCGAAGGCTGTGCGTATCTCTGATGTTATTCTGTTGACTTGTTCGATCGTGCCATGGTTTCGACGGAAGCCAAATTGATGAGCTGGGATAACATTGTGTGCTTCCAGGTATGGTATTATGTGTTTTAGAAGGCATTTCTCGAACAGTTTGGACAGACACGATAATAAACTTATTGGTCTGTAGGATGACGGGATTGTGTGGTCTTTTCCTGGTTTCGGTATCATTATGATGATAGATTTTTTCCATTTCCTTGGGTAGTAGCTAAGGCATATAATCCCATTGAAGATTTTGCAAATGACTTCAATAGCTGAGTTTGGAAGTTCAATTATCATTTTTGGAGTTATTAAGTCACCGCCCGGAGCCTTTTTTGGTTTCAGTTCCCCAATGACTTTTGCGATCTCATTCGGCTGAAACAATGTTGGTAAAGACATAGTATTAGTTTCGGTTTGTGGTAGGACAAATGGACTAGTGGCCTGGTTGGGCTGGAAGACGCTTCGGAGATGTGAAGCAAATGTTTCGGCTCTATCTTCGTCGCTGCGGGCCCAGCAACCTGAAGAGTTTCTTATCGGGGTAACGGTTTCAATTGGAGAGCTTAGATTTGGGTGAGCCCTCCACAAAGGATGCTTTGTACTGGTTGGCGTAAGTTTTTCGATGTACCGTAGTTGTGCCTTTTCAGCGTCTTGTTTCAGAGCTCGGTTTAGTAAGCGAGTGACTTGCTTAAGACGTTGTTTTGAAGATGGCGATCTGTTGCTTTGCCAAGCACGTCGCAGACTCCTTTTTTCCAGGACAAGCTGTTCAATTTGTTGATTAGTTTTGAATTTGTTGGGTTGTACGTCCTTCCCTTGTGGTGTTGAGATAGTGGCTGCTGCAGTGAGTACGTCCTCAAGAGCATCAGTAGAGCAGTCGATATCCGCTTCGATGTTGAGCTGCGGGGTTAGTTCAATGTGGGAACTTACATATTTCTTATATTTAAGCCAGTTAGTTCTGTGCGACGTCAGCCTTTGGGGTTGATCTGTAGTTTCTGGGCTTTGAAGAAGAGTTATTAGTACTGGCGAATGGTCTGATGAAAGATCCGAAAGCGTTTTGGCACATATAATGTTGCGTGAGATATTTTTTGTCACCGCAAAGTCTATTAAGTCTGGTATCTTTCTGGGGTCTGCTGGCCAATATGTGGGGCTACCAGGGGAAACATAGTCCAATTTGTTTCTCAAGTTTATGATTGCATTATATAATTGCCTTCCTTTGGGAGTCACGAGACGCGATCCCCAGTGCGTATGCTTGGCATTATAGTCTCCTGCAGCTATGAAGCGATCTCCAAGTGAGTTGTAAAAATCCATGAATTGTCCTTCCGAGATTGTAAAGCGAGGCGGGCAGTAGACAGCGGCTATGGAAAGGTTGCCGTTACCTGACTGCAGTTTAATAGACGTAGCCTGCAAGTAATTAGTTGAATACCTTTGGTGAAAGTGGTGCTTTATGCGTTCTCTGACTAGGACGCCGGTTCCGCCGTGGGCTTTACCATCTGGATGATCTGTGCGGTAGAAGGCGTAACCTCTTATTTGGAAGTTGTATTTGCTTGTGAGGTGCGTCTCTCCAAGCAGCATAACGTCGATATGATTTTCATTCAGGAACTGTGTTATTTCAAGTTTATGCCGTGAAACGCCATTGGCGTTCCACATAATTATTCTTAGACTAGACATCAGTTATTTGGACTGCTGAGCTACAAGCAACTGTATCACCATGTTCTGGTTTTGAACAAGTGTTTGCATGGTGGTTTTCATGAAGGACATTAATTCTGTTAGACTTTGTTGCATGGTAAGCATCATAGCTTCCATTGTGCTTTGTGGCTGTCCTGGGGCTTTCTGAACATTTTCTAGATTAGACTGGACGGGGTTCTCCATCAAACTAGTAAATATTTTTTTCTGGCATACACTTCTCTGTTTAGACAAAAAATTAAGAATTAAAACCACAAAAAGTACCATTTGGCTTTATAACACCACCCCAGAGAATAAAAAAAGTATGCTGGACTGTGAGATACCCGGTACCCAAAGTGCGCTGCGGCCACATGGCCCGATAGCATCTTCCTAAGTAGACGAAATATCTGGTTAAAACGAACAAAAGTTAAGAAAAAAGTGGGCACGGTAAAATTTAAATAAAATCCGATTTTAGATTATAAAATTTTTTACTTCAAAGTTGATAGATTTATTGTTAAAAAAAAAAAACAAGTTTTAGCTAGTTTTGACTATTGCTCTTTAATTTTAAATCGATCGGAGTAGTCGATTCAGAGATTTTAGGTTTTGTAAAAACGTTGTTTATTCAGCGTATAAAACTCAGGTACTGGGAAGGACTTTTCTAAAAGACATTTGGGTATTAAAAGACATTTTTTTATCATTGGTTTCTTCTATTATTTATTATTATATAATTATTTTTTAAATTAAATCTAGTATATATAGTACAATAATTTTCTAAGGGCCCATGCAACTAATTCAATTAATTAATTCATATTTTCCAGTGTCCTTATTGTCCCGTGTCGCTTTTTACAAGACAAAAGATAGGAGATAGGAGATAAGGGCAACTGCGGTGGAATGGAGAGAGTCATCGTCGCCTGACAGCAGTCCAAACAAATTGTGGCGGCAGGAAGTTCGGGGCGGCAGGGAAAGTTATTCCATTCTTTCGGATTCGATAGGCAGCGCCGGAGTTACGAGGTTTACATTTCGAGTGTCCGTGTCTGGCCTGTGTGTGAATTGATTGATGGCTCTGTCAATGGCGCCTGACGTCCAACGAGTCGTTTGGGCTTTTTGAGCTTACTTCTATTTACTGGTTGCCGAGCAGCTAAGCTAAGTACAGAACGAAATGCACGAACTCGATTTATCAGGGACAATGTTTATTAAGAATAACTATTCAAAAACATACAAATTAAAAACATATAATTTATTAGGCCCAGAATACAATTATTATTTATATAATTTGTAATTGTTGACGAAATTTCATAACATATTAATTTATTTATGTTCAAGCTACAGCAATATTAATGGTAAATTAAATATTCCAAGTGTCTAACTTACTTTCTGTAAGAAATTTCAAAATAAGGACAGCTATGTCACCATATTAGTCATAAGGACCCTTGTCAAATCTTTCTGTCTTGACGATTTCATTAAAGGCCCCGTCCAATTAGCTCCATCACGAAAATCGAGACAATAAATAATTGGTTAGATCAAAAGGAACCACAATTAACCAGCGAGGGCTGCGGAGCACTCCCCTGCGGGAGGAACACTTTCCCTCTTCGCACACACTATCTCAACAAAATGGCAATCAATTTCTCGCGCTGTAAATTAACAATCGTGCTGGGGGTGGCAGTGGCGGCGTGCGAAGGGGAATGACCCAGCACGGCAGCTGCTAACTGCCAAGGAGGCCTCCCCCTCGGTCTGATGCCTTAGCTAACCATGGCCCGCAATCAACGTACATTAATATGCACGAAAACAATAAACAATCCGAGGGGACGAGAAGGAGGCAGGACGAGGGCTTCCAGGGACGGACTTCGCTGGGAGTTTCGAGGGGCCAGTGTGGGCAGAGGCGTTACAGCGGCAATCATGCAAAAAGCAAGCAAACGCCGCCATTATGGCCATCCCGCTCTCGTTGTGAGCCCGACTCAACTGACAATATTTATTGCAAATGCAGCAATAAATTTCAAAACACCATTCGCTAAGCACCACATGGGGTCTCAAAAATTGAAGATAAATTTTAAGGCGGCAATTTATGATTTGTTAGCATAAGCGCGAGGCAGGGGCGTAGCGCGGAGAGGGGCCGAACCGGCTAAGGCCGCTGCTGACAAGTGTGGAGTGTTTGCCGCCGCACTCCTTTATTCACGAATCCTTCCCTTTTCCTTCCTCTTCCGCTCCGACCGCCCAGCTCCATCTCCCTAGGTCGCTTTTCAATTGTATTTGCCGCGATTTTACGACTGCCCGCTGAGCCTTTGACAGCAGCCCGCACCGAACCCACAAAACCCTTCCTCCACCACGAAAAATTGTAGAGTTTAAAGATCGATTTCAATATCTTAAATATATTTCAAAATGTTATAATAGGTTTAGTATTTTGTCTCAAAAAATCAATAATATTGTATTTCTTAAAGATAGTTGATTATTTGTACACTTAATTTCTTAGGATATATTATATATAATTATATATATATAAGTAAGTCTAACTCTTTTACAGGTTATCATGAATCTATGTAGAATATTTTTCACAAAAATCTCAATAAATCAATAAGTCTTATATCATCAGAAAGTTATCATCAATTAATTTACTATTTATCACTGTGCACGGAAGTCCATGTAGTATTTGATTCATTAGTCTGATCATAACCATTTATAGATTGATCTGTTTTAATTTGAATTTATTAACTTACCTAAAAAAAATACGAAACATATTTGTAATAAGTATACTATAATTTGCATAGGACACCATAGCTAAAAAAATGTATTAATATTTTTGTATATTTAGCTTTTTAATAAAAATATAAAATTACTAAGAGATTTCAAATCGAAACATGCTTTTTCAAACATTTTCACATTTTTAATATCAAATTTTCACTCAGCAATACTTAGTTTTTAGTTCTTCAGCATATCATTTAGCATATCAGTATATCCCTTCCTAAATTATAGCATCTATTTCCAACTTGCATTACAATCATTTAAGCCATTAAGACTCAACCTTTCTCATCAGAAAAACTTTCTTTAGGTTTATTATTAATCGGAAACATGCAAAATGCTATGAGTTATTTGCCCACGTTGATATAGTCTTTATAAATATGATTTTCTGCAAATTTATTTCCAGTAAAAAGTAGCGTTGACAATTGGATAAACTGAACGATAATTTAATAATAACAAAGCAAAAATGCCTAAGAAAGGACTCTGAAAATAATAACAAATTATGTTTGCTTTTGTTATAGAGTCTAAAATTACGCCTGAAAATCATTATTAATTTCAAATTATTTAGGAAACTTTCCCAAATATAATAAAAATTTGTGAACATTTATTTAAAAAGTAAAATATGATGGGTACGTAAAACATGTTTTAGTTAATCATATTGAGTTATTAAAACTTAGTTAAACTTCTTTATTTAATATTTAAATAAGTATCACTTATAGCTACTAACAGTTGTCTAGCCCCTTGGCATAGAGTCAAGAAGGTCATGACATCGGTTTTGGGAAAGTTTACTCCAGGACTCATTAATGGGTATCCAATGTGTTGTAGACTTGGAAGCAGTAACTGCCCTATTGACGTCATATAACAGATTTTCGATAAAATTAAGGTCAAGCGACTGTTAAGGGCGCTTCAAAACTAGCAAAGCGCCGTTCCTTTGCTTGTATCCTGTTTTTTATTTGGCCTAATGTCCTGTTGAAAGACCCTTACAAGTGGAATTTCATATTCTGCATAGGCCAGCATTATTATCTTCAAAATATTCGCGAACATTTTCTGATCTGGGATGGGTTTAGTACCTACTAAATAGCAGAAAAAGCATGCCTATATCCTCCATACCTATAGGTATAGTCCATTATAATGGCTTTTGTGCTTCTTAGACATAGGTCATACGGTCGAGATCCCTTTCCTCAAAAATAAACCCACCTTGATCTTAGAAAGTGCCTTAATTTTTGGTACTTCGAGTTTTTATGTTCCCTTTCTAATACCCAGTGTCTAGCAATATGTCTCTCACTTAAAAGTGGGCTGCAGACTGTTGGGATATGTTGCCTGAGATATGTATGTCTAAACTCTTTCATCTATTGCATTCGTTTAAGGCTACTTTCAAGGTCAGTAGCAGACTTGAAAGGATCCATCTTGCCCTCAGGAATCAACTTATCGACATGAAAAAGAGTTAGGAATCGTTTTTGTTCACGTTTTTTCAGTCGTTGTCATTCATTCTATGAGATTTTCCATTATTTTATTAGAATATCATACCAATTAAACAATTTTTCTGATTGATTTTCGTTTGCATATATTTTTTTTGTTAAAATCACGCTATTCCGCAGTGCACTGCGTTCCACGTCCTATGAAGGTATAATCAAACCTGATAATCACGTGCTTTTTTTTAAGGCAATTCAGCGAAACATTAAGGCAGCTAAAGTATATTATTGATCAGTATCTCCAGCCGAATCGATTTAGCCATGTCTTTCTGTCAGTTTGTGTAAAATAACAAATCTCAGAGATTATGAGAGCTAGAGCTATTGAATTTGGTTACCATATTGTTATCTGTTGGACGCCAATCAAGTTAGTTTTAAAATTCGGCCACTTCCGCCATCTAAATCTATAAAAAATATATATCTAAGCTATAGTCATGATTTTGTATAAAGTAAATAGATATAAAAGAAATAAATTTGTGCGAACGTGCTCTAAAAATTTATGTGAAATCGGATGATAAACATGAAAGTTATAACTTATAGACAATACATTTTCTGTGCATGGTGCATAGCTTTTATTTAAATTCTTGTTAGATCCCAAGTTATGGGGGTCCTTAAAACACATTAAATAAACGTTACCCAGAAGGAAAATATAGGATTCCTTATTTCTGTTTCGGATAATTTTGCAACATTTTAATTATTCCGTAGTGTGATCAACCTCTGACAACCACTGTGCAGGCCAACATTTTCCTTACAACACCTCGGTGCAATTATTCATTAACCTTCTTTCCGGAGGGCTCGCGGACGAGGAGGAATGGCTGTTACCAAACCGCCAGACAGGATCTTCTCCTGGTCGCCGCACAGCAGCCACAGCTAAAGCGGCAACGGCGAGAAGCAAACAACAATCCGCTCCAAGTCGAAAATAAGAAAAAGGTTTATGAATGCGCACATGAAAAATGGAACATCGTTAAGAGCAATTCATAATGAAATACGCTGCAAGTTGCGGACTGGAGGGGAATCCTACCCAGGTCTGGACCTGGACCAACTGCAATAAGCTGAGCCCAGGCGGTCGCTGGGTCTTCGGATTTCTTGCTGGAAGCAGCATAAAAATTATGACCATAAGCAGGATATTGGGTTAAGGTTTTATTTTTTCCTACCTCCTTGTGTGTTGCCAATAAACTTTGTTGCTGCCGCAGCTTATTTCCACTTACCTTTTTGTTTTTCCCGTTTTCCTCGGCTGTCGAAATGAAGCTGTTGCAGTCCAGACGAAAGCGGTATTTCAATCAGAGCTGAAAATAAGGGAATACCATGCATTATACGTATGTATATATGCACATTGTACATGCCGGCCATGACTGCCTTATCAATAATTTCGTTTTCATATGCGCATCACCAGAAAGATACAGATGGGGCCATAAATATGAGTCGGAGCTCCGGAGTGGCTAGGGAAATTTATAGAGTCTGCTGCTCGTGCTGTCAGGTGAAATAAATAATAAATTCGTTATTTTCGAGGCTGGGCCAGCGACGTCCATGACAGGGGCGTATGATGAAGGCACGCCCACAGTCAGCAGTCAGCAGTCCGGAGTCCGGACACCGATCGTCGTGCTCTCTGCACAGCTGCAAATCGCACTCGGACATCGCGGGGGCCGATGGGGAAACAAATTTGAATTCAATGAAAGATGAAATCATTAAGTTTGCAGGCAATTGGAGGCGGCTACGGCTGCGGTTGGCTTTAATCGTGTCAGAGCCATACAATGGGACTCGGGCTGGGCTGGGATTGGCTTGGTCGGAAGGAGACGGTGGGATTGCCCTGGCGGTTATAACACCATTGTGACTCTAAGCGGAAGGCATTAAACAGGATGCAAGGCACTCGAAATAAGAACTCAATTATAAAGCCTAGAGGTAATAATCACAAATTATTTAATTTAAATTAACCGCCTACCATAATACATACATTATGTGTTTGTTCTCTTTAAGTAGAATATGTTATGTCTAGTCAAAAATTCGAAAAGAACTACACGAAAGCTAGTGTTAATATTTCGTTATAGAGCACAAATGTGCAGCTTTCAAATTGAGCAGTAGGACGAATTTGTTGCAATGGTCTGAAAAAAAGCTTAGGTACAAAGTAATTTTACAAGGTTTGTCCATCTTACAATTTATTTTTGATATTCTTACGACCCTTTAAATTAAAAAATTCATTCAAATGAAATATCAGTACTGGACTACCGATTGGACTATTGGACGATACAGAGTTTCGGTTCTCTGCCCTCCTAAAATGTATCTGAATGTGAAAAAACCACATATTGCGTTAACTGTGCTGTTAACTATCGTTTTTTGCTGTAAAGCACCGAGTTGTGCTGTAGGGCGCAACGACATGATTTCTTTGGTTATCGCAACCGCACAAAACAGCTTTAAGTCTTTGTGTCAAAAATCAGACTTTAATTTGGCAAGCCGAAAAAGATTTGACAGGGAGTTCGGGTCCAAAGTTAACTCTCACATTTACACAGCAGATAACCAAATTTTCTTCTTCTTCGGCAATTAATATGATGTCCTAAAGTTGACTACAAAAAGTTGTAGGTTACAAATACGGGGCTTATACTAATAATAGTATTATAATTTTAGAGGTCCGTCATCTCATCTTTCAAATGCTCTGCAGTGCCCGTCATCAACAATTCATCAACAAGTCATCACAAAAACTTCGGTTTCAGTGATAAATCATTGATTTAACTCCTTTCAAATTACTGATGAAATTAACATGGGCGTGTCCTAGGCTGTCACCAGTGACAAATTCATCGATGATTCATCAACTTTTCATAGACAAAAACAGAAATTTTTCTTCGACAGCTTAGGCAAAAATTAATCGACACTTCATCGATGATTCATCAACGTATTTCATGATTAGTTCATCAGCTTTTCATCGATAATTCATCAACTTTTCATTGACGATTCATAAAAAAACTGGGCTTTGTCATCAACTTTATAGGCCAAACAACAGCCGCACGATTTTCGAATATGAGCGTTGGCTCGGCCGAATTTCGAAGTCAACTCGTTGAGGAAAACGGCCTATTGATGGCAACTGGAACTGCAGGGTGTGAATAAACAGGAGCTATTTTGATACATGCATGGAGTGCATAAACTCTGTACATTTTGTTCTAGTACTCAAATTCACACAGAAATCGACGCCGTATTTAAAGATATTTTTAAATTTAGCCACTTCTGGATAGAAGAACGAACTTCATAAAATATAGTTAAAAATAATTTATATAGATAAAAGGAAAGAAATCAGCAATTAAACCTGTACCAAATATACTTATATGAATGTGTTCTAAGGGCTAAACTGCCAATTTATGTGTGACGATGAAATTTGAGTCCACGGTAATTGTCGCCACTTCGTGCACAAAAAGAAAAATACGGTGGCTAATGAAAGGCATAATCAACTTCCCATATTGCACACACAATTGATGCCAATGCCCGGGCCACGGCTAATAAATATCAAAAGCCACACAAATTTGCCTGTTGGCCAACTGGAGACTTCGAAGCAGAAATAATATACGAAAGCGAGAAAAGGCCAAAAGAGCCGACAACAAAAGCGCACATAAATCAACGATCAAGACAATTGCGGTGTAATAATTTTAACTTCTTTAAGTCGGCAGCCAGCCCACACCGCACACTCTGGGCCGCCGATTCCGACTCCAACTCCGACTTCGAGCCGATCTGATTCGGCCGGGGACCATAAAAATAACAGCTTATCGGCCCGAAGAATCGTGTCGTGCCACGCCCACCAACTCAAAAAGGCATTAAAATATGAAAAACAACAATTGCAGAAGGGTCAGGGGTGGAAGCGCTGGAACTCACCTCCAGGTGAAATCAACAGCGGTCTGGGAGTCACAGAGTGGCCGTCACGCCCCCTTTTCTTCATTGTAGGCGTCAGCCGTTGGCAGCGGCACGTTTTCCCCGTGAAATTCCAAAGCCCACCCCTGCGCCACCCTGTACCTCCCTGCGATCCCCACCTGCAGCATCCCAGGCCAGTCAAGTAAGAGGCTAAGCCGAAGATAGGTATATAGGCGTATCGGGCCACCCCGCACCCACAATCCCTGCCCCAATCGCCATTGTTCGACCGCAGACAGATTAACGTCTGCGGAGGGATCGGTTTCAGAGTGGGGCAGCTGGGGCACTTACAACTTAGTTAGCTCGGCCAGAATTGCAGGCGATATCTCAATTTGGGACTCATAAAAATAACGAGTAATAGGCCATGTCTAAGCGGTGGCCGAAAAGAAAGGCAAGCAACCGCTATATAGCCTGAAGCCAGGTATGATGTTAACGACTCCGACTTAAAGCATCATAGAACCTAATTCTTAAATATGAAAATGCAGTCCTTTTAAATTTGTATGAAAGGAAAAGAAAAGAGCAAGTCTGACTTGTCTTGTCGAATACGCGAAATAATAATATCACATCTACGTTTGACGGCAAAGTTCAACGCATAAACATAAGTTGAATATGAAAAAAAAAAAAAAATACTGTTTCTCATCTTTAATAGTTGTCATTTTTTGTAGGTATAAGTAGTATAGCTAATGTCTCTGAGTAGATGGTAATATGTTACAAATCGGAGAAGGTTTAATTTTTCTCTAATAATTTTAAAATATCAATTCTCGATGCTAAATAAATATAAATGCATATATATATATGAATTCTCTGAATTTTTACTTCTCCGGAATGTATAGAATGTAACCCATGCGCTTTCTAAGCTCCCTGAAGAGTGTCACTGCAATTACAAACAGATTTAATAATCTGTCACTGCTCTGCGCTCCTGAGCGCTTTGTGGAACTTTGCAGGAGCAAAGCGCTCATTGGGAAATTCATATGAAATTCACAAAAATTTCCACGATCGCCCCTTAGAATGTCACTTGAACTAAGTACATATTTCAGGTCGTAAAGTCCGTCTGGGAAGATTACGTATCCATATATTTTATAGACTGACTAAAATATAATATCCTCTGCCTCTAAAAACCAAAACGGAAAATGGATTAACATGGCCATTCCAGCAGCTGAACGCCCTCGCTTCCAAGAACATCTTAACGGTGGGTTGGCTGCCAGGGCATGAAGGCCATATAGGAAACGAGGTGGCAGCCTCCCTGGCTAAACGCGGGGCGATGACACCACTAATCGGCCCTGAACCGTTCTGTGTACTTTCGAAAGGACACAAAAGAGAAATGCTCAGGAGGAAAAGGAGATAAGTCGCCACTGGACCGACAGTGCAGGGCTGAGACAAGCCAAACAATTCCCCGTCCCCCAGATGTCGCGATCTAAGCGCATCATCAACCTAAAAAAGAGTGAAATTCGTACTCTAACAGGCTACCTAACGGGTCACTGCAACCTAAGGTATCACCTTAAAAAATTACAACTTTCAGAAATCGACACATGCAGATTCTGTGAGATGGAGCCAGAAACATCAGAACATGTTCTATGTGAATGCCCCTCGCTAATCAGACGTCGACTTCAACAACTAGGAGGTGAACTTATCCCCCCCTACAGGATTTGGGAACAGATAGACCCCGCCAAAGTGCTCTCCTTTATCAAAAGCCTAGGTGTAGAGGCTCTACCTTAATCCTACAGGCCGGCACAAAAGACCTAACATCTGGTCGTGGTGCAACAAGGCCTAGGTAATAATAATAATAATAACATGGCCGAAATTTAAAATTGAGCAGGTCAGTGGAAAAGGGGTGTCGGAGTAGACACAGACTAGGCAGTCAGGCGCCGTTTAAACTCATTTTGTAGCCCTTAACGTAGCATGCCAACAGAATAGGTCCGACAATCCAAACAACACAAACCAAACCCATAACCCAAAAAACTCCCTAACTTTTCCAACCATTGGACTCCCCTCTGGAGCTGGGACCACAAAATTACCGATCTACGGCGGCAACAAGTGCAATGGCAGGCAAGCAGCCCACTTCAAATCCCATGCCCACTCCCCGCCAGCTGGCGTACCTCGACGAGCTGAAGACGCGCCTGCTGCTAATGCGCGAGCGACAAATGACCTTCATGGAGCAAACGGCCAAGATGCTCACGCGAATCAGCTCCCCCAACATGGTAGGCGATGTGGTCACCTGTCCGGGGTCTCATCTGCCGACGGCGGAGGGCGCCGCCTCTTTGGTGAGGGCAAATGAGGGCGGGTTCGATGTGTCCAAGGGATCCAAGAGCAGTCTCAACATCAAGCAGCTGATCCAGCGTTTCGAGGATCTACGCCAAAACTCGGAGGTAACCCTACTAGTATTTAAAAATGATTCGTGTCGATTTGACTGTTTTCTTGGCACACAATAATATTTTACAGAAATATTGGCTTACATGTTGATCTTTCACAGAAGTTTAGCGAATTGCCAGATGTTCCCGAAGAGCTGATCAATGTGGATGTGCGTCGCATCCTTGAGGGCTACGAAAAGCTGATCGAGGAAGGTAATATCATTCAGCAGTCATGGTTCCTTCTCAAGAAATCCACTGAGAGTTGTGTGCGCTTTGCCACTAATGCCGTGTTCAAGACCACTTCCATAGACCGCCTTCCATCCAAGACAGATTCGGCGATCGTTGAGGTCTCCTACGTGGTACCAGAGACCAGTCCGCAGGTGGTTACCTTGCCCCAAGACGAGGCAACTCCATCGCTGCACTCGAACGTGGCCACCAGTGCAGAGCTTGTAGACAAAGAGCGGGAGCTATTTGTCCCTGACGAGGATGCGAAGGCCAGCTACACTGCCGGGAACAACGGTAAGCCTCAGAGGTAATAGCATAGAGTAATAAGCTAGTAGGGAATCCTTTGCTCTGAGACTTATACAACTGACTCCTTTAAATTAGCCTCGGACATGTTCTGAAGAAGTTCTCTAGTCTCTTGTAGCTTATTGCTCTATGAGGGCAGTGCCAGGAACAGTTTCATGTAGCCTAAACCGAAGAACTTCCTGAATTCTAGGCCACGCGCGTTGGGGACCCTTTATGCGGGTCATAATTCGACTGCTAAAGCCCTTGCATGGCTGTACTAGGAGCAAGAAACATGTGACCAAGATGGTCTCCTCCAGCATGATTGTCCGCCGAGTGCCCAAGAAGAGCAAGATACAAGGCCTTCTCTAGTAGTCAACCACACAAAATGCACAAGTAAATATCCAGGCTAAGCCCATTCCATACCTCACTAACTCCACTGAAAATATTCCAATAAAACTCCCACACCCCGAAACCTGCATAAATCAATGGGCAACACCACCCATCAGAGTGTCAATATTTTGCCTAATTAATGTGGCCCAGCTTGGGCGCAGTCGCGCATCAATTTCGGGTGTCAAGTGCAATGGTGGGGAACGATCGCTCTGTGGGTCCCCCTTCGGCCGAGGAGCTCATTCCGGACCACCATCGGCTAATGTAGCCGTAGCCAAAGCCACATCGCAGCCGTGGGATATGGGACGGCGACGTATGGCAGCAACTGCTGCGCTGACAGCGCATTTTAGTCGCCCGTGGAATACCGAAAATAAATCTTGCCAAGACGCGACACACAGCGAACGGTGCACTGAAATAAGTGGATCCCAGAAGTGAAGTATAATTAACTTAAAAATATACCATATATATATTATATAATACTCTTTAATTTAAATAAAATTAGCTTCTAAAGAATGAAGGATTAATTAATTTTATAAGTTTTATACAACATTTGAGGATAAGCGCTTCAGTTATACCAAGTTACTTTTAATGCAAAAAATGGATTGTGGTGATAGGGAAGTTTGACTCTTTTTTTTAGTGTTCTAGTGTTAGTGTTTTAGTGTTGTTTAGTGTTTAAAACTATGTATTTCAGTGTAATAAAAGAGTAATACGGGGACCGAGGAGGGCTGTTAACACAAAATGCAACGAAGACAAAATACTTTGCCGCACACAACACGCATAGCGAGGAATAAACATTTAAATTTAAATTAAGTGGCTTGTTCAGCATCTCCGAATGCAGCAGCTAATGAGCGGGGGCCCTCCATGAGAAGAGATAGAGGGAAACAGGGGATCTCAGCAGGAAGCTTTCACATTGGGATTTTCAGCGGTATTGATATATTTACTTAAGTGCGTGTCTATATGTCTGTTCGCGGTGTGATATGCATCATCGAGGGGATCAGATTAGCTTCGAACATTTATTGATTGAGACACTTTTCTAAATGGATTTAGAAAATATGTGAGCGATGGCAATTGAAACAGATGAGAAAGCAACAGTCTAATGTCTGGACTATGAGATACCCGGTACCTAAAGCCTTTTGTTTTGAATAGTAAAACAATAATATAATTAAATATCTTCTAAGAATGAAAAACAAAACAAAGAAAAGTTAAACTCGCATCTGCTTATAGCCTTTTTACACCGCCGCTTAAAATCGCACCTGCTGCACCTGTTTACACAGAGCCCGAGTTGATGCGAATCCAGTAGGCGTATAGTGCTCTGTCTAACTAGTCGACATTTAACTATATTAAATGCTGCATAATTTAAAAAGAGCAAGTGGTATTTTAACCAATCTTTATGAAATGGCTCAATATTTGGTGTCTTTTATATAATACAGTGAACAGCATGCTTGTTAGGCAGTGTTTACTATTTCGGTGATTTGGACTGAACACTGTATTTGGCAGTTGTCGGTTATTTAAAATAAATGACACAAGCACCAAGCACAAAAATCACCTAAATATGTAAAAATACTGAATACAAGTTAGTATAATTTTAGTATTAGTGGTTGATTCGGAGCTGTTGCGACCTTTTCTGTCCCCTTCTGACAAATGTATTGCTTACGGAAAAAAAGTGGTTGCTGCGATTTTTGAGAGTTAAATCAGATGCGCCTCTGTGTAAAAACAATATTAGCCGGGACTCGATCTCCGCATTGAGAGACGCAATTAAGCATTTAATGTCTAATAACTCCCAATTTCAGAATAGGCACTCAAACATTCACAGCTCCTTAAGTGCATTGATCACTTTACAAAATCTATTTAAACCTGTACTATGAAGACTCTGAGCTTATAGTAATATTCCCGGAAGATAGCAGTTGTGGTCCTCTTGGAACCTTAAAAATAAATCAAACTGTTCACATTTATAAATCCCTAATTAATTATAATTAAATTACATGCATTTAAACTCAGAAAAAGCTGGTCTTAACTGGAAGGCGAACACGAATTCCTGCCACACCTTAGCGCCCATAATAAGAAATCATGTTTGGCAATGATTTGTGGCAGCGACGCCGGCTGGCAATGGAGTGAATATATCTTTAATCTGTGGAGCTGACACGAGTTGCGATGGCGAAGGCGATGCTAATCAGCGACAGGCCGCCGCATGCAACCAGCTGGAGTCGGAAAATATACACATATGTATATGCGGAGATGTCGCAACATATGTATGTCCACGGATCAGCGAGGGGCATCAACGAGTTGGCAACTTTTGCGGCTTAAATTGTTCGGACATAATAATATTATTTATTTGCCATCTGCAGGTGGGGCGAGAGTAATGCATCTAATAGATATGCCCAGGTTCCAAATTTTTTGCTCTCTACCTGCGACCCTTTGGATCTCAGTTCGAGTCGACTTGTAATCTCCGTTTATATAATGTGGCAGTGGTTAAATAAATAAAACCGAGCTATCGGCAGGTAAACATCCGAAATGTTGACGCCTAGTCAAATATCGGACTGCAGAGTGTTAAATCTAGTTCCGCGGAGTGGCCAACAATTGTTAACTGACACAACAAACAGTTCTGGGAATTCGTCATCGCACAGTTCCCGGGGGCGGAATCCCGGCGGACACACGCCCACATTCGTGCCACTAGGGGCGTGGGAAGGGGGCAAGGGACAAGGGACGAGAGGGAGTGGTGTTCGCTTTGATGTTGCACCGACCGACGCACGATTTCAGACGTCTGTTCACCTAATTATCACACTATTTGAGGCATCGTAAAAGCGAGACAGCCGAAGGTAACGAGTGGTGCGGGTGGTTTTTGGGAGGTAGTTCGGGCCAAATTCAAATGGAATGCAGACCGGGCCGAGCGTTTCATTTCGGTGCATTTGTCGTGCATATGGGGCGCATCATAAACCCATAAATGTGTGAAAGGCGAGCGGCGAGATCAAAGCGCTCCAGGAATTAAACTCCGCAAAATCGAGGGAAGCGGAAACAATGTTTTATATTTACACATAAATTCGGCTGATCTGAAAGGGATTGCATTCCATGCACTTTGGAGCGTTTTGAATTATTAATATTTTAATATTTTATAGGTAAACTAGCCAATACCTTATATATGGATTATATATGGACATCCCCGAAGGTGGTATAGCCGAATGTACACCCAGAAAAATGTTGAACGAATTCTTTTCATTTCCTCTCCCTTTATCTCGAAGAGGAATTCATAAAATCAAGACGAAATTGTTCTCGCTGTTGTTAAAAAAAAAAAACAGCGATCTTGAAGTCGAGAAGAAGTTACTTTTAATTAAAAACTTTTAGGGAGGGACCTGAGTGAGCGACTTGCGAGCGATACGCTGTACACGTATTGTAGGGTATATTACAAGGTTTTCGACGGCATTATTTGATTTGCCTGAGTGGAGTGTTTGGTAGAGTGCTGGGCTGGAGTGCTGATTGTTCGGGGCTTGTGTTTTAAAAATGTGTGAGCAAGTGTAAGCTAATTTATTTAATAGTATACATTTAATTTAAATAATAATACTTACAGTTATTATTATTTACATATTAAATTACAGAAGAATTGTAAAATTAAGTCTGTGTTTCCTAACCTCAACAAATAGTTCTTACGATCTCATATTTGACCACATTTTTATTTTTATCGAGAAAAATAAGACTTCTACTTTAATCAAGAATTCTTATTCTCAAAAAACCGCTCTCAATATAAGAATTCTTCTTGTCTACTTTAGAGAAGAAAAGTACCAAAATTAAGAACGTTGAGAATGGGGCTTCCATCAGTGTATAAAGTTTTTCTGATCAGCATTTCTAAGCAGATGGATGTAGACATCAAGAATATATAAGCTTTCCTATGTCGGTAAATTTGATCTGAAATCAAGTACCCGCGCTTTATAAGTGTAGTCATTACTCAGAGTTAAAAATGTAAAAACTGATGCTAATCTGCTGCCATGAAGATCAGAGTGACGGGCTTCGAAATACATTCTCTGCTGAATAAGCAAAATGTCCGAAAGCACTTATCTTGTTTTTCAGGGATTCCCCGGAAGTGACTCTCATTTGAGATTACATTAATCTCAGTGTACAAAGCAAATTAGCAGCAATTTACATCCGTTCTAATGGGGCACGGCGCATTTTAGGCGGGCGGTGGAGGAACGAATTAGACCTCAGTCCGGCGGGAAATGGAAAATCCCGACCACCGCCAGCTGCACTTGCACATGCAAACTAATAAATTTTATTGATGTGTCTATTTTCGGTTGCCCACCGGACCAGCCCCCAGCCCGCTTCCTCTCTTCATTGCCTTCCGCGTCGAACGATCCAAAGAGCCCCGAAGTGCCTGCAACGGAAGCAATTTGTAGCTACAAGCTGTAATTTCTGCCCCCGCGCCCCGAACACTTTTCCGACCCACAGCCAACGCCTCTTCTGACATTCCTCGACCAAATAAAAAAGACGTCGATAATTCTTTAGCAACGGCGCGAAAATCGGGCAAATTTGCGCTGTCAGTGGTCGGATCCTAGCGGTGGGAACGGGGAAGGAAGCCTCGTTGGCTTTAGCAAAGCAATTGCTGCACATTTTATTTAACCCTTTTTATGGCCTCATTATGGCCCGAAAGGAAGAGCGGAGAGTGCAGACAAAATATATGTCTTTTCTACCGAATTGGGGTAGAATCGGGCCGCGGAAGGGGCTGGCTGAAAGCGGGTGCGAAATGTCTGGCGGAAATGAGGCTAGGAATCAAGCAAATAAATGTTTTATAAAATGTATCCAGCACACAGAGTAACAGCCAGAGTCGAAGAGGGGCACTGAGCGCCGTTCCCGAACAATTCTTGAGCCATTAAAATGAAATTTATCGTTCACAATGTTTTATGGTTTTCGAAATTTCGTGCAAAATGGAGTTACTTGGTAATTTGGACGGAAAATGAATGTTACCAAGGCATGGGTTCATATAAATTGTTACTTTGTCTCTTAATATTTCCCCAGATCTTTGGGCATTTAATAAATTACAGGATATATAAGTTACTATTTGCAGGCACTAGAATCAAGCTAATTTAGATTTTAAAATGGTTGAATGTCGGGCTTGTAATGTGTTTTTATTGATGCCATGGTTTTGGAACTCAACATAACATCTAAGAAAATAGTATTGAATGAGGCAATACATTGAAAGGCTTAAAATGCCTAAAAAAATAGGATGGCAGATGGTATCTGGATCTGGATATAATAGTCAAAAACTTGAAACCCTTAAAGTCAATGCCCTACACTGTAGACTTATTTTGGGTTTAGAGAAAAAACTAGGGATCATTATTAACTATTTATGTATAATGGGTATTAATTTTTCGTTGTATAGCTTGATCAGACATACATTTTAGTCTCACATTAAGGCTTCAGAGGCTCCTACGGAGCATGTATCAATTCGATTCAAATTGTTTTGCTTTAACACTGGACCCCAGACCCCAATCCGTCGGTAAATCTCTTCAACTGCAATTCATATTCCCCACAGCGAGGTTACCCGTAGTGGCCCCCCAAAACGGGGTGGCGGGGGAAATTAATAGCGGCTAAAACTTTCAACTTCGCCGGGAGAGGAGCTGCAGCAGCATCGCCAGGAGCAGGAGCAGGAGCTCACTTACTCATTCATTCAGTTTAGCAGGGGCAACTTGTGGCCATAAATTTGTGCGCAGCGCAAAAGTGGAAAATACACCGAAAAATTGCAGAGGCAAGTCGGCCGTCGACCTGGCAACCCTGCTCCTCCTTCCCCACCGCTACACAGCCCTGGGGTTTCGAGGAGAAGAGCCCTCCTTTGAAGCCTGCTCTCTCGGTGTGTGTGTGTGAGATATCTAGCGCACTTTCAGCGCGACGATAAATTTCCAAGGCAAAATGTGTAAATTATAAATACGAGCAATTATTTTAACTCTACTTAACAAATTACCATGCCGTAGCATATGGGGCAAAAGGTATAAATTACCGACTTTTACGACTTGCGGAAATTGTACGGCGACGACGGCGATGCAAGCGTGTTATGTATGGGTGCGTGCATGTGTGCGGAGTCTGCTTAATTGAGTGTGTAGGTGAGTATGCTTAATTGTGTGTGTGTGGCAGAGGCGTCGACGGCAGAGCCCCGTTCAAGGATCCCCGTTCCCGCTTCCGGTCCCTGCAACTTGCCCTCTCCTCACTTCGGGCTCACCTTTCCCCGCCCGCCTGCGGTGAGAAACTTTTCGAATCAACTTTTAAGCGGCGCAAATGACGTCGTGGCCATGTTACCGGCGAGCAGGGATCGGGCCAGGAGCTTCGAGGGGAGGTCTAGTCTAGTCAAGTGTGCCACGGTCTTGCTTGGGAGTTAACCTCACTTGATGACTTGATAACTTGTGTTTGGGGAGGTAGCGTTCCCCTGCAAGGAAGTCGATGGTTTCCACTTAAGTGCTCTACGGAACGGAGATTTGAAAGTTTCTAGTGTACGGCCCTTGGTCAGTTTTAGGTTGATCTTTACTTTATCATTCTCATAAGAATTTTACTAATCCAGGCAGATCCCTTTTCAAATTGTCAAGCTTTTATGTCCAACAAGTAAGAAAGCTACAGTCGACTGTGCTCCACTGGGAGATACCCGGTACCTAAACGTTTGTGCTTTACACTAAAAGGCAATTTGAAATTGTACATACATTATCATACTCTACATCGATATTTCTTAAAATAAATCGCCTCTCGAATTAGCTCTCGACCTCAACAATTTAATGTCATACTTAAATATGAGTGATACATTTTATAGGGACGCATAAAAACCAGCTCGATCGCAGTCAAAAAATGAACTATGTTATTTTATTATGTTATTTACATGGCTAAATCGACTCGGCTGGTGACGCTGATCAAGAATATATATACTTTATAGGGTCGGATAATTCTCCTTCTGCCTATTACATACATTCTCGGTTGGCACTAACTTATAATACCCTTGTATCCTATGGGTACCGGGTATTATTATAATTTTGACTTAACATTTACAACGGAGACAAGCAGTCATCTGTTTTTAGTATATGATTTCACTAGCATTATTTGTTTTAATGATCAGACAACAGTATCGTAAACTCAAATTCACTTTGTGGTTTCGTGTTCGTTTACCACAGGGTCAGTCCAAGAAGTACTGTATACACGAACTAGTTAGGGAGGTTGTTCAGGCAAGGCCAATAGACACCTCCATTACTGCAGGGAATGTTGTTACAAAATATTAAAAAAAAAATATATATATTTTTCCCATTTCTTTCAGTTTACTTGAGTATTGACACATCAGCTTGTTTTAAATTATTATAAGCTTTAAAGTTTCATTGACTTTAATGAAAGCGCCTTGGCCAAGTTGATTCAGCCAAAACACTTTCGGGTTCCCTCCCTTTCTCCACTGCGCACTGCTGTCTTGCATTTAAAATTCGCAGAACACGCCAGTCCATTAATCATTTTTGCAAGGAGCCAACGCAAAAACTTGATTTCATTTTATGAACAGGGAGGGAGAGTGCTCCTTGCATGAAAACAAAATGAATATTTTCTCTACTTCTTACGCAACGCTGGACATAAGATTGATGTGACATTTGTGCTGGGCCCTCGAGAAATATGGCAGCTCTTGGCAAGCCCGCTAGGCTAAGCACCCTGCGTTCCCTCTCCTGCCAGCAATTGGCAATGAAAAATTCTAGCGCCAGCCAAAACGACATTTCAATTCGAAAAGTGCTCGACACTCTCCAGTCGAATTCCCCAAACCTCCTCCGCTGGCTGGCTGGGTGACAGTGAGTGCGAGAAATATTGCTCCCGCAGCATATTCTGGGTTTTGGGTTAACTTGCCTTCGACTTTGGCACTGACTCTGTCTACAGCTCAGCCCGGGTCTCAGTTTCGGCCGACTCTTTTTGGATAACAGACATCCCGGCACGCCATCTATCATTTCGGCTTTAAGGGTTGTTGATGGCCGCCATAAATTATTTTTGCACGCGCCTCGCGTTCCGAACTACTGCGCCAAGAATATGTATTTTTGCGCAGTGTAGCGGGTGGGGCGGGCCGAAAGCAATTGCAGAGCACATTTCATTTACATAACTTAAACATATTTACTTTCCCTTTTTCGTGGTAATCGTTGCAGCTGTCCTAGCCAAGGGCGTCTTAAAAATAAAAAGCAGAAACAGAAAAAAGCCGGGAATTGTATGAATTGAACCTAAGGATATGAAAGTTACTATTAGGTTAACAGTTACTTCTAAAAGACAGAATTAAAACTAACCCATATATATTTTAAAGTTGCCAAAAGCTAAGCCAAATTTCCTGCCACACAGCCCTAGAGTGGCCTTAATTAAATAAATAATACGCCGAACCTATTTTGTCAGTATCAATATATTAAAATTATGACATTGCCAATAAAATAAAAACGAGAAAGAAAGCTAACTTCGGTAAACCGAAGTTGGTATACCCTTGCAGTCTGCAATTGGATCATTGAAAATCGAACCATTTTAGTAATGTTGAAAAAATATCGAATTTTGTATTTTTTTTACATTTTACAAGTAGAATTTTACTTTTTCTTATAAATTGACCGATCGCTTCTATGGCAGCTATATGATATAGTTGTCCGATCTTAATGAAATTAAAACCGTAATTTTAGAACCATAAAAAACTGCTACATATCAAAATTTATAGAAATACGTTGGAAAACAAAGAAGTTAAGAGTTTTTATACCTTTGCAGAGGGTATTATAATTTTGACCATATGTTTGCAACGCAGTGAAAGAGGCATCTCCGACCCCATAAAGTATATATATAGAAATACGTTTAAAAATAGAGAAGTTAAAATTTTTTTTACATTAATTTCGCCATCATTCCCATGGCAGCTATAGGATATAGTAGTCCGATTTCGGCCTTTCCGACATATATACTGCGTGCTAAAAAATAAGACTATGCTGAAAATTTCAGCTCGATAGGTCAAAAACTGAGAGACTAGTTCGCGTAGAAACCGACAGACGGACAGACATAAGGACAGACAGACGGACAGACAGACGGACAGACAGACGGACAGACAGACGAACAGACAGACGAACAGACAGACGGACAGACAGACGTACAGGCAGACGGACAGACAGACGGACAGACACACGGACAGACAGACAGACAGACGGACATGGCTAGATCGACTCGGCTGGTGATGCTGATCAAGAATATGTGTACTTTATGGGGTCGGAGATGCCTCCTTCACTGCGTTGCAAATATCATGGCAAAATTATAATACCCTCTGCAAGGTTATAATTATAATACCCTCTGCAAGGGTATAATAAATAGTACCAATTACTTTACTAAGCCTTTTTGGATTCTCAAGACTTAGCCCTTCATATAACTGTTAGTTATGTTCCTCACAAGATGTACTTTTTGGAAGTGCCTTAAGGTGTTTTGTCGTCGTCAAAGGCATCAATCAAATAGGCATTACAACATATTCCGGAGCCAATGCCCGAACCTGAGTCAAAATCTCATTATTGTGGCATCGGGGCATTAATCAGCTGGACACCGACAAGTCGCCGGCCACCCCCGGTTTTTTCTATTCTCTCGAAGCCCACGCTCTTGGGCCGGAATATTGTTGCGGTCAACAAAGTCCATGACTTTATTAATTACTGCTCATTAGCGCTCCGAGCCCATCCATCAAAGTGACCGCAAGAGCGCTGGGGATATGTGTGTGCTCCATAAGTACTATATGCATATCGTGGCATGGGAGCGCGGGTAACACGATGACCTACAGATGCAGATAAAACATAATTTAGTGGCAGCCGAGTGCAGATAAGCCCTGTGGCTGCCGTCGCATTGACAAACTGCAGACAGGCGCCCATGGACGAGGACACGGGGATCGGGATCGGGATCGGAATGGAAGGGGCACCCCTGGGCGTCTCGGAAACTTTGTCGCCATTGGACATTATCGCAATTTCTAATCGAAGGCCGACCAGCTGCAGCAGCAACAACAGCTCATGATTGAAATTCAAGTCTCGCCCAACAATAGCAACATAATAAATGACCTGCGGCCCCAGCGGGAATCCCAAAAAAAAACCAAAAAAAAAAAGGATCAAACAGGGAAAGGAAAGCGAAGAGCCGTAATCAGCACTTGTAACTGAAAACCCCTCGGGTCTGCAAGGGAGCGGAGGAGCCGTCCAGCGAGCATGTGTAAAGTTTCCAAAAGAGAGGACACACTAATTAGCGGCCATTGATCACTCGTGGCTGGCGCCTGGGTGTGACAACCGAATTTCTTGAAATGGAGTGCTCTTAACCCAACCGACTTTGAAAATACCCTAACCGAAAATGTTAAAATAAATTAAAAAGCTTTTTTTCGTAAAATTACATAATTTTTTCAAAATTAATATTCTAAATGATCTAAACTAGATTTCTACTGCTAGTATTGGTTGAAAATTATAAAAAAAATTAAGCGAGTAGGAACTCTAATCGCTGTCCCGACTGACAAAACCACAACGTTGTTTTTGGCAAACCTGGTATTTTTTAAACTCGTTTTTAAAATTATTTCTGCTAAAATTAATAAATTTTTCCAAATGCCCCAACAAAACGATTGTTTTCAAAAGTTTGTAATTAAGACATTTTTACTCTAACCACATTCAATGGGCTTATATATTTAAAATAGTAGCCATGGATTTCCCGTTCCCCCTAACTCAGCATAATAGAGCCATTTGACCCAGCGGGGGAGGAATGTGGTGCTGATAGCTCCATAGCTGACAACTTGAAGTTTTAATTGGGTCTCTTGTCTGGCTGTTCTTCTGGTGGTGCCCCGTCACGCGGCGACTCTAATTAACCGCAGAAATATGTATAACATTGCCACAATTTCCAGAGAGCTCTGCGCCCATCCAGACACAGCCACAACCGAACCGGCAGCTCATAAACATAATTCACTGACGAAAATTCAATTGGCCAAAGCTTAGGCACTCGACTTCGCTTTGGTCTTGGGCTTGGATTCTGGCACGGAGCGGTCAAAGGGCCATAAATAAATTAAACCCATTTAACATGCGTCATAAATTTATAAACAATATACCCAAAGCTAATTAGCCGACACGAAAATTACTACGAACGTGGCCAAAGACGAGGGATTGAGTGGGAGAATCAAGGGCGGGAAGCGGCTCTATTGTTTCCGTGAGCCAAGTGCAAGTAGTCCCAACTGCGGTTTAGTATTGCATATTTTGGGGCGTTCTGACTGGCTCAACAGTGGGCTAAATCCATTTAAAACGATAATACTTTACTTTTCGAAATTTAAGTATCCACAAAACAGAGTTAAAAGAATCCGCTTAGTTTTCTAAAATTACTGATAAACTTGCTTAAGATAATTCTAATATTATATGTATGATGATGAAATACAAATAAAAATTAGTTTTACATTTTTGTAAAGGGTTTTCGAAGTCCAGCTTTTTAGAAATATATTTATATTTATCTTTTGAGCTTTCAACCACTGTTTTAACCAAAGTCGAAGGGAAACTCAGACATGTTTTTTTGTTTTTCAGAAACTGAGAAAAGCCACAACGACCACTGTCGTCCGTTGGCCATTCGGTTTGGCTGTCTTTCTTTTTTGGCTGTTTGGCTGGTCGCTTGGCTTACTTGGTTCATAAATAAAATGAATTCATACTCAACCCGACAGCCATAAATAATAAAGTGCACAGCAAAACCCCACACCCACACCTACACCCACAACCATATCACCCACTTCAATTCCAAGTTTGGTCAGATGCGGCTGTTTTTGTTGCCGCTCTTGCTGCTGGTTTCGGCCAAGTCAATTTCCACAAAGGCAACACTTTCTGCTCTGCGAATTTTAAGATTTACGCTGACACTTGACAAGGGGCAGGGACCCGGTAACGGGGGGCATTAGGGGATGGAGGAGCTGGAGACGGGTGGCCTGATAGCTGGAGCTCAGCTGTTTGTAATTTTCTGTGATCTATATGAATATATGGTGTTAGTTACGAACGGCTGCTGCTTGTTGGCTACCGTTTTGTCTCTGCTTAAAGGAGGAAATTTGAAAAAAAAAAAAAAAAAATCAAACGCTGAAATTATGTATTGAAGTAGCATTTTCTGTAATATTTGACACGCTGGCACTGCGTTGACATCACGAAAATCAAATTTTAACATGAATTAACCGAATTATAAATTCACTCCTTCATCGCAGTGAAACACTCGAACTCCCCACGGAATCCGCTTTGTGGGGGCGCAGGCAGTCTGCCTCCCATTAACATAACTCAATGCATTTGTCGACGGACGGGCAGCCCTTTTCGGCTGCTCAACAACCCCTTCCCGCTCCTCGGTCTGTGTCAGGTCGTAAACATTTGCTTTCTTTGGTTTTTAATTGGATTTTATTATGCCAAGCCGAAAGTTAGCTGTCTGATATATTTATGATTATTATGTTTGTGCCGTGTCTCTTGCCGTATATTTAATTTTGTTCGCTTTTGTTTTATGGTTCCAGGGCAACCGAAGCAGCCAAGTAGATCTTTGGAAAGAGTTGAAAAATGAAGGGGAGTCAGTAAGAATTAGGTATATTTAATTTCTCTAATCCCAAATGTGCTAAAAGATACATTCCTTATTTACTTTAAAATTTCAAGGGCATTTGAACTTTTTTTTTAAATTAAATTTGTTCGAATTATTGTGGAAATTTTCGTAAACACTAATTTGGAAATTTTTCCTTAAATTTCCCTTTAGCGAAAGGATTTCCAGCCCTGAACCTGTGCCCATTTTTGTTAATTGCCTGGATGAGCAACTAATTTGAAGGCAATTCAAAAGGGCAGCCGGCAAAACAGATCGAAATTTATATGCATGCGATGGCGGTGCCGCTGCATGTGTAACGGCACTTAGGGAACTTCAGCCCCAACCGCCCGGCCATCGGAACCTCGGAAAAGATAAAACGTGGCGCTCACACAATCCCCCAGCCAAAGGGACCCAGCGGGGTTGCAGAGGGACCGATCCGACCATACATACATTTAAATTTATGCGGTTTTCGGCTGACGACTGTGCGGGGGTGTCTGTGATGTTGCCTTTTGTGCAGTCAACAATTTTCATGCTTGAGCGATTGCCACGGAAAGCGGAGAGCGAGAGCAACGGAGCCAGGGCAGCGGACATAATTAGTTGAAACGGAAGCTAATTTATGTTTTGGCAGTTATGTTTAAATTAATGTTACAAAAATTAAATGCTCATAAATAAAACAGAATTTATGGCCGCCCCCGAGTGCGTGGGCTTGCCGAGGGGACACAGAAGCGGCTAGAGGAGTGCTCAAGGACCGAGGAGACAGCCATTCGAAATCTCCCTAATGTGCGCGAAGCAATTTGTTCGAATGGTCTTCGGTCGCAGAGAATAGAATTCCAACAACGTGTTTAGAGTCCATTAATGGCCTCGAAACGCACTTAATGCCAACTGACACTAAAAGTGACAAGAAGATAGGGCTCGAGGCGATAAATCGGAGGCTGGGGATATACGGAATCGATTGTACGCCCTAACTGTTTGGTGAGTGATATTTGTCATCGAAGGAAATTCGAGTTTCAAGATTTCATATCTAGAAAGAGAAGATCACATTTGATCCAAATCACAATATGAGTTCAAAGTCACACACAAGAGGGGAGAAATGGGGATACCAAATTTTGTGACGATTAATAGTTATTTAAACAAAAATATTTAAAAAGTTTTTAATTAGTTTCAAAATCGGCACTTAGCTGAAAAATTTAAAAAGGCAAAATAGGCAGCGTGCCGATTTTGAAACTAATTAAAAACTTTTTAAATATTTTTGTTTAAATAACTATTAATCGTCACAAAATTTGGTATCAGAAATTTTTTGAGTTGAATGTGCCATCGTCACTTTAATCTCACCTCGTTAAGAGGTGTTTTTATTTGATATCAGAAGTTTTTTAAATGACATGTATGTACATACATAGGTCTTCCATTGTTGTAATAAGTTTTTGTTTGAAACTCAAATGGGAAAAATTAACAACAAAAAAATGCATATACGAAGTTAGCTATATGGGATCATTGCTACTAATTTTGATGAGAAAGCGAATTTTCGGAGATATGTGTTATACCCCGAAATATCTCAAGGTCTATACGGCCTGAAGTGACTATAAAAATCGTAAAAGCCATTACAAAAAAAAATTTTATCTTAAAAAGAAAAATTATTTTAGTTATAAATTCTTAATTATAATATTTAGAAAATTTTTGTCAGGGCAAAGTAATTATCATATCAAAATACTTTTCCAACGACATATAGCACGTTTCTGTAACTTTAGTCGTTCAGAAGTTATGGGCGCGAGAAATTTCCTGTTTTCCCGCCAAAGTAGTGGAAAAAGCAAAAATTAGATTAAATAAAAAAAAAAAAAATAACGATTTCTTTTAAATTTAAAATATATTACATTTTCTTTGATGGCTTTAAATTTTATTGCATATTGCACGTCTCTATATGCCTCTACATGAGTTTTTACATAAATGTATGTATAGTGCATGTAAAAGGTTAGGTATATGGGATCTTTGCTACTAATTTTAATGAGTAATAATATCTCGAGAAAGCGAATTTTCCCAGATATGTGTTATATACCAAAAGTTGAGTCATCTCCAGGGCTATATGGCCTTGAGTGACTATCAAAATCGTTAGAGCCATTTTTAAGAAAACTTCAAAAACTTAAAAAAAAAAATTACTTTTAATTATAAATTCTTTAATATTATATTTAGATAAATTATGTCAAGGCAAAGCTATTATCATTTCAAAATACCTTTCAAACGACATATAGCACGTTTCTGTAGCTTTAGTCGTTTAGAAGTTATGGGCGCGGAAAATCTAGCTTTTTAGCGGTTTTCCCGCCAAACTAGCGGGAAATCGAAAAAGTTGTAGAACAAAAAATTTTCAGCTCGAGCTGTTTAACAAAATAAAAGTAGTTCCAGGACTTTAAAACAAAAAAATCGACACACAAACAGACAGACAGACAACAGGACAAACGTTTTCATTTCGGAAAGGCCGTTGAAATCTTGTTTATTGAATATCTTTTGAACGGAGTATCGGATCAGGATGATCGAGGTGTCATTCGACGCGTATTTAAAGCTAGATCACAACAACATTAAAAATTTTGGGATTTTCGCTCCACCGGCCCCAATGGCTCCAATTTTCAAAATTTTCAATTTCGCACTTTCACTCTAATTTCTCCCAAACTAATCCGTTTTTGAAAAATCTTAGTATGCAGTTTCAAAGAGGTTTACAATACCTTTCGATTAAGATATAAATGGTTCTGATCGGACTATCGTAGCAGATTTTCAATTCTACGGCTGTATATAGTAGTCTCCTTGCGCACCACAGTCTCGGTGCTCATCGTCACTACGTGGACTGCCGTCCACAGTGATCGGATAGTACAGTTCACTGAAGATATCGATAGAAACTCGTCTGGACAACCCGCTATACAATAACGATCTTGGCATATAATTGAATCTATATTTACGTATGAGAAATTAAGCCGATTATGACCTCGAGTTAGCTAGAACCCTAAAGCTAGCAATATAATTCGATTAATTATTAAAAGAAAACTGGTTTTCAAAAGGTAAAGTTCTTGTGTTTTGACAAAATGAATGGAATAATATAATTTGAGAATCATCGGTAAATACAATATAAGACGAAGAAATGTCAGACTTTGTACATAAATATTTTGGACTAATCGCTCTACATTGTATTACCAAGATGAGTAAATGGAAGTTTTCAGTGGGAAAACTAAAGGAAATATTTGCCTAAAATCAAAACTACTTAATCATCTACAAACAAACAGCTATGGTATATGGAATTTGAAATGTGTTGTGAAAATTCTCCCTAGTGTTTGGACTCCAAGCTTTGGAATTTAAAATGATTTGACACAACACAAAATGGCTGCGAACTCATCAACTTTTGGCATTCCAAGACTAGAGAACACAAAATCATTTACCGAAATACAAATTTCCCAATTCAAATCAGACATCAAAATGCCTTTTTCAGCCTCCAAACTCACAGGAATCTAGCCGTAGTTTGAATGTATGTTTGTGTATGGGGAGGAAAACCTTTCAAATTTTGAAACGCAATATGTCAATTACTTTCAACAAGGCTGCCAACTGTGTCCAGCGCACACACAGCAGGCACACGTATCGGATGAATGAAAAATGAATTTAATTGCCCTATGTTGGGTGTCAACTTTTTTGAAATGGGTTCGCATTGGTATCGTCGAGCGAAAAGAACATTCGGGGCCAGATATAACTTTTTGGGTCTTGCGAGAGCTGGCAGCGTTTTTATGACAGTAACAGCAGTAAAGCGTTGACCCCTGGCCCCCTGTTGACCCACATCAGCCGCTCCCGGAAAGTATTTTCGTATGAATGGCCAACATTCTCTGTGCGAATCGTATTCGGTCAATTTCAAAAAAGGCCAACACACTCGGTCCCGTCTGCCGCCAGTGTGTTCGGACTCTGACTCGGACTCGAACTCGGACTTGGATTCCAATTGCGGGCCAAAGTCAAAGTCGCTTTCTTGTCTGTTGCAGGCGAAACCACAAAGAGCAACATAATGAAAAGTGTTTGGTCATTTATTGTTTAAATGTCTGACAGCATGTTGACAGCCAAATGCCAGAGTAAGTTGTCAGTGGCACCGCCAGTGGGGCAGAAAAGGAGCAGGATCGGAGTGCTGGCCTGACCACGAGACGGGCCGATGTCTGGCCGAGTCAGTTGGACTGAAGGAGGGCGGGATGCCGATCCCCAATCCTCTGGATTGCCGGTTGCAGAAAACTTTCGCAGCGGTTTCGCCTTCATCTTCTGTCAGTGCGAAGTGCAGGCGACATTAGCTTTGATGTTCTCACTTGATTGACTGGCGGTCGGAATCTGCGGCTGCCTCCGCCCCCGCCTTTGAACTCGAAATGTTTCGGAAGGGTCGTCTGGCTCGGCTCGACCTCGGTTAATTAAACTGGCAATTGAATGCACATTACGAATGCCACAGAATGGAAAATACTCTGCGCGGCAGAATGAATTCACAGTGTACAAGCAATATTACCATGTAGCTTTGCTTGTTGATTAAACACACTTTTTACAGCAAAGAGAAGTCCATTTGGGGAAGATTTTTCTTTTTTATAATGTTACTTGCTGATAATATATCAAATTTATCAACTCCGATACCTGTTCTTATATCTAGTGTCCTTTGTTGTAAACATATCCTTAGCGTAACCATTTCCCTTGGAATTTCAAGTTGATCACTGTGGACGGCAGTCCACGTAGTGACGATGAGCACCGAGACTGTGGTGCGCAAGGAGACTACTATATACAGCCGTAGAATTGAAAATCTGCTACGATAGTCCGATCAGAACCATTTATATCTTAATCGAAAGGTATTGTAAACCTCTTTGAAACTGCATACTAAGATTTTTCAAAAACGGATTAGTTTGGGAGAAATTAGAGTGAAAGTGCGAAATTGAAAATTTTGAAAATTGGAGCCATTGGGGCCGGTGGAGCAAAAATCCCAAAATTTTTAATGTTGTTGTGATCTAGCTTTAAATACGCGTCGAATGACACCTCGATCATCCTGATCCGATACTCCGTTCAAAAGATATTCAATAAACAAGATTTCAACGGCCTTTCCGAAATGAAAACGTTTGTCCTGTTGTCTGTCTGTCTGTTTGTGTGTCGATTTTTTTGTTTTAAAGTCCTGGAACTACTTTTATTTTGTTAAACAGCTCGAGCTGAACATTTTTTGTTCTACAACTTTTTCGATTTCCCGCTAGTTTGGCGGGAAAACCGCTAAAAAGCTAGATTTTCCGCGCCCATAACTTCTAAACGACTAAAGCTACAGAAACGTGCTATATGTCGTTTGAAAGGTATTTTGAAATGATAATAGCTTTGCCTTGACATAATTTATCTAAATATAATATTAAAGAATTTATAATTAAAAGTAATTTTTTTTTTAAGTTTTTGAAGTTTTCTTAAAAATGGCTCTAACGATTTTGATAGTCACTCAAGGCCATATAGCCCTGGAGATGGCTCAAGTTTTGGTATATAACACATATCTGGAAAAATTCGCTTTCTCGAGATATTACTCATTAAAATTAGTAGCAAAGATCCCATATACCTAACCTTTTACATGCACTATACATACATTTATGTAAAAAATCATGTAGAGTCATATAGAGACGTGCACAATGCAATAAAATTTAAAGCCATCAAAGAAAATGTAATATATTTTAAATTTAAAAGAAATCGTTATTTTTTTTTTTTTATTTAATCTAATTTTTGCTTTTTCCACTACTTTGGCGGGAAAACAGGAAATTTCTCGCGCCCATAACTTCTGAACGACTAAAGTTACAGAAACGTGCTATATGTCGTTGGAAAAGTATTTTGATATGATAATTACTTTGCCCTGACAAAAATTTTCTAAATATTATAATTAAGAATTTATAACTAAAATAATTTTTCTTTTTAAGATAAAATTTTTTTTTGTAATGGCTTTTACGATTTTTATAGTCACTTCAGGCCGTATAGACCTTGAGATATTTCGGGGTATAACACATATCTCCGAAAATTCGCTTTCTCATCAAAATTAGTAGCAATGATCCCATATAGCTAACTTCGTATATGCATTTTTTTGTTGTTAATTTTTCCCATTTGAGTTTCAAACAAAAACTTATTACAACAATGGAAGACCTAAGTATGTACATACATAGTGACGATGGCACATTCAACTCAAAAAATTTCTGATACCAAATTTTGTGACGATTAATAGTTATTTAAACAAAAATATTTAAAAAGTTTTTAATTAGTTTCAAAATCGGCACGCTGCCTATTTTGCCTTTTTAAATTTTTCAGCTAAGTGCCGATTTTGAAACTAATTAAAAACTTTTTAAATATTTTTGTTTAAATAACTATTAATCGTCACAAAATTTGGTATCAGAAATTTTTTGAGTTGAATGTGCCATCGTCACTTTAATCTCACCTCGTTAAGAGGTGTTTTTATTTGATAAGAATTAATAATGCAGTTAAATGCAAAAGATGCAGCCGCTTTTTGTCACAATAAAATAAAGTCATGTATTAGACATTAGCCATGTGACAAAAAGTGAAACATTTTGGGCTATATTTCGATTTCAAGATAATCACAAAACACTAAGGCGACACAGACAGAAGTCACTTTCCCGAAAACTGAGTGCACACACCTCTTTCAACCAAGCGTGAACGAAGATTTCGATACCGTTAATTTTAAAATATTGAATAGTTTTTAATGATTTTTAAATTTAATTGAAAATTTTAATAATAAGACATTCAACAGATGTACTTAAATGATTTTTAATATACTCAAAATATTTGTTTATTTTCCACATTAATGACAAACGTAAAAGATCATCTTTAAAATTTTTACAACATAAATGGGTACAATTACCTAAAAAAATTCATATTTCTTGCCGTTGCTTGTACTTATCTATGTACATTAAAAATAATTATATTATAATTTTACATATTCATATGAAGACGAACAACATATTGTTCCTCTGAATTTTTTTCTGGAGAATTACCCATATACTGAAGCCAGTATAAAATAAATTTAAAATAATGACTTTATTGATTTTATTGATGAGAAAATATTAAAAATTACAATCGAATAAAATCAAGTATGAAAGCTATCTTCGGAAAGCAGAAGTTTGTATACCCTTGCAGTCTGAAAAAAAATTGAAAAACTATAGAATTTTGTAAATTTGTATTACCTTTTACATGTACAATTTTACATTTTCGTATAAATCGTCCGATCACTTCTAGCTGCCATAGATATATATGATGTATTTGTCCAATCTTAATGAAATAATAAAACCGTAATTCTAAAACCGTAAAAAACCGCTATATCTCGATTTATATTTATATTTATAGACATACTTTGAAAAACAGAGAAGTTATAGATTATTTTTACATTAAGTTCGCCACCATTCCTATGGCAGCTATAGGATCCAATGATCCGATTTCGGCCGTTACAACATATATACTGCTTGCAAATAAATAAGGCTATGCTGAACATTTCAGTCCGATAGCTCAAAAACGAACAGACTACTTCGCGTAGAAACCGACCGATACTCAGACGGACAGACAGATAGACGGACATGGCTAGATCAACTCGTCTGGTGATGCTGATCAAAAATATATATACGTTATGGGGTCGGATATGCTTTATTCACTGCGTTGCAAACTTCCGATCAAAATTATAGTACCCTACAAGGGTCAAATAATCGATTACCCTATTATTTTTATACCCTTGCAGAGGGTATTATAATTTTGACCAGATGTTTGCAACGCAGTGAAGGAGGCATCTCCGACCCCATAAAGTATATATATTCTTGGTCAGCATCACCAGCCGAGTCGATCTAGACATGTCCGTCTGTCTGTCTGTCCGTCTGTCGGTTTCTACGCGAACTAGTCTCTCAGTTTTTGAGCTATCGAGCTGAAATTTTCAGCATAGTCTTATTTCTTTAGCACGCAGTATATATGTCGGACTACTATATCCTATAGCTGCCATAGGAATGATGGCGAAATTAATGTAAAAAAAATTTTAACTTCTCTGTTTTTAAACGTATTTCTATAAATTTTCAGATATAGCAGTTTTTTATGGTTCTAGAATTACGGTTTTAATTTCATTAAGATCGGACCACTATATCATATATCTGCCATAGAAGCGATCGGTCGATTTATATGATAATGTAAAATTCTACATGTAAAATGTAAAATGTACAAAATTCGATGTTTTTTCAACATTACTAAAATGGTTCGATTTTCAATGTTCCAATTGCAGACTGCAAGGGTATACCAACTTCGGTTTACCGAAGTTAGCTTTCTTTCTCGTTTCTTTTTTAAATAAATTTTGTTTAATAATTTTGTTGCCATTTGTATACTATATCGTTTAGCCCTATAACAACACCTTAGAAATTAGACCTCCAGAGGCATAGCATTTCACAATTGTCTTGCAAAACCAATATCATTATTTTTTCAGCTACTTCAAAACTTCCATATCATTGGCTTGTTTTTTTTTTATTTCTGACGTGCTTTAACATGGCAATATAATAACCTCCAACTGACAAAAAAACATAAATAATGTGCAGGCCAAAGCCAAGAAAAAATAACAACTACATGTAGCACAGCGTCCAGTCCGTGACTGAGAATACAACAACAATTGCGACAAGCAATTCTCGAATGACAATTGTAAATTGTTTAAATAAAATTTATGAGTGCCCAAATGTGTCGCCATATAATTTCATGCACTTTAACATAAAATTTATCACAATTTGTGTGTCGCATATTTCTTGTTTCGCCTCCTTATTTCCCATTCTTTTTTCCGTATTTTTTCTGTTCGCTTAAATAGTTTATATGGGTTTTGGTCGAGAGCTCGCTTGGAGTGTGTGTGTGCGGATTCTATGGGCGCTTTGCCGGCAAAATAACTGTAATTGAAATTTATTGCACAATTTATCGCCGGGACAGACACAGAGGAGGATAGCTATATAGCGATAGCGACCGAGATAGAGAGGCAGCTATAGAGATCGCGTTCGGTTCGCTTAACTCGCCGTTGTTTCCCTCGCTTTTGGCGCGACATATTGAAATTTATGTCAATTTAAAAAGCAAAGTTGTCGTGTCAATCATAAAACTCAATTATCGCGCAAGCATTTGCCATTCCGCTAAAGGGGCGAATTGGGGGTCGTTGTCGTTGTCGTTGACGTTGTCGGTATCGGAGTCGGGGTCTGACAACCGCCATCAGACAGCTTAACAACTCAATTGAAAAGTCATTTGGGAGCGTTTTTACGCGTGACTAGCTTACGGAGGTCTCCCACAGACCATCCCCACCCACTCCACTCCACACCATTTGAATTTGATTGCCGGCAATCAGACGGGCCGGCTGATCATCATCAAAACATGCCACTTCTGTTTTGTGCGCTAATCGCCTCTCAATCGACCTGACTACACTCACAAAAGCCGAATGCTCATTTCGTTATATTAATGTTATTTTTTTGTTTCTTGTTATTTTTTCTGTATTTTATTTATTTATTTTTTCCCCCCGTTTGGCCCCCAGGGCACTTAAGTGGTTTGGACTTTTTGAGTGGCATGTCGTTGACGTTGGTGGGTGCTCACTGGCTCTCACCGCTTGCCTCGGATACCAGGCCTTTTCGAATGCCCTGTACATCCCAATTAGTGGCAGAGGAACGGGAAAGAAGGCGGCACTCGAGGATCAAAGAAAGATAGCGATGGTCGTTTGTCGATGTCCAACTGCAAGTGGGTGCGGACTAAAGATTGAGCGGAAGTGAAATCGCCGGGGAGATCGTAATTGGCTCTAAGGAAATTAGTTCGTTTTCCGTAGTACCCATTTGTACTGGTTTTACAACTAAAAACCCAAAAGCTCTCTTTGGAGATTTATCTTCCTCTAAAAATTAACAGATTTAATTTATATAGCTTTTTATATATTTATGTACAATAACAAATTTAATTTTAGCTTAATTTTGCACAAAGCCAATTAACAATGGAGTTTTCTGTGTTAAAATCTCGTCAACTACCTTTTGTGGGATATAAGTACACATGTAAATAAATGGCTCTGTTTATTCATTGAATTCGGCGAAACCCATAGACCCCACTGCGAACTGTGCAGGGTATTCAGAGAACAAATCTCAATTAAAACTGTCACAGTCACTCAAAACAAACTGTCAACTTTATTATTAATTAAATGACAGATTATAGCCGGCACTGACACACACATGCCACTGCCCCACACCACCGCCTACCTCACTAACACTTGCCAGGGAACGCGTGTCGGGGCGTGGCACGGCCAGGCAAATCCGACGCCGTCAAAGGCGTCGCATACTCCTTTGAAGCCAGATCCGGACTCCGGAGAACGAGGACCGAATCTGTCAGTCAGCCAGCTAGTTAGTTACTGGGAACAGCCAGCCCCCTCGCAGCCTACAGCTCACTGAGCCGGAAATGTTAGTGGATTATGCGACGTGTGCACAACGTCTAATCGGAATGGATTTCGAAAGATGATTAGTCAGTGCGGCCATGATGGTGTCCCCATGCATGTCACAATCGCCTCTAACCATTGATAAGACAGCGGAGCGCTGGAAAAATGAATATGACACTTAATTGCGATTTTTAGTGGACTTCGAAGTCTCTGGCAGCTCAGCTGTGGAGAGGTGCTTATTAGAGCGATTAAACACTTGTTAAGCTCCAATCAGAGTGATTACATCCATCGCCAGCCAAGTGTTATGTGTCAATCACACCTATAAAACCTAAAAAGACTCATAAGAGGGCTGATCGATAATTGTATTTTGCCGTGGAAATGCATTTTAAGCATTGATTGTTTCCATTCTAGGAATTGAGATTGGCCGGCAAAAATCGGCCAAGATTCGGGATAAGAGGAGATTATCGGCTGACAGTATAAGTGCGTGTCATCCTTCAAGGCAGCGAACTTGTCAACACTGTCACGAGAGCTCTATCGCAGTCGAACACTCGGATCCATATCCGTTACACCCATAAAGTAAAAGGGGTATAACTAAGTGCGAACGAAAAATGTATGTAATAAGCGGAAATGTGATCTCAAAATATTCTTGACCAACACAAACAAGTAAGCAGGCGACAATTCAACGTATGTAAACTTTTGACACTCTGATACAACAAACAAGTAGGAAAGCTACAGTGTGACCGACTGTGAGATACCCGGCACTTAAAGCATTGTGGGTGAAATTAAATAGCATATGGACATGGAAAAAGAAAATGTTGACAAATGAAGACGAATGTTGCTAGAAACAGAAGAAACAGAAGAAGAAGAAACATACACAGAAATGTTATTGTTCCATGTTTATAATCCAATTTCGCACAAACATTTAGAACATTTAAGCCAAAAATTACGACTATAGCTTATATTACGCTTTTTATGACTTTCGGGGGCGGAAGTAGGCGTGGCCAAATTTTAAAACAAACTTGATCTGCGTGCAACAGCTCTAATAGTCTCTGAGATCTGTGTACCAACACGGTCAGACGGACAAACGGACATGGCTAAATCGACTCGGCTGGTGATGTTGATCAATAATATATATACTTTATGGGGATGCCTGCTTCTGCCTGTTATATACATTCTCGGTTGGCACTAACTTATAATACCCTTGTACCCTATGGGTATAGAGTGATAAAAAAACATTTTAGTGCCAAAAATGTTGAAGCTATTTAGTGTAACAATCGCCGCTCATTACATAATATAGAGTGTAGCCTGTATATTTCCAAGATAAATATGAGTTAAAATCCCGCACAATCCGAACAATTTTTTTTCACCTGCGTATTTAGTTATTATACTTTTTATTCAGTTTATACATTTAATTTCAGATCTGGTACCAAGCTGCGTTTTAGGAAATTGTGCTAAAGCTCTGAGTAAACCACTGGCAAAACTTTTCCAATTATCCCTTCAGAATTCATTTTTTCCTGTCGTTTGGAAGAAATCTTTTATCATTCCGCTTCATAAAAAGGGAAGTAAAGCTAACATCGAAAACTACCGAGGGATAGCAAAACCCAGTGCGATTCCCAAGTTGTTCGAGTTATTCATTACTGCTCAACTACAGCACCAATGCAGCTCGATAATGTCCTCCTCGCAGCACGGCTTTATGAAACGTAGATCAACGTCGACAAACCTTCTCGAGTTTGTTGCAGTTATAAGGAATGCATATTACGCCCATACTGACGTTATTTTTACAAGACCTCAGTAAGGCTTTCAAGTCCGTGAACCACCAATTATAGTTTATAGTTTATTTTTATTTTTTAGCCCAGCGCTGCAAGTTTACACTTATTATTATTGCGCTAGTCACTTTAGGTTCAATACAGTTTTGCTTAAAACTTATACTTAAGTAGAAACATCAATTAATAAAGCTAACATGTAATTTACGTAAATTAGTTTTTTTTTTTTAATTTGTAGATTTCTTATTATTATTAAAGTGTTATATTTTACATTATATTGTATTAACTAGTTTTAATTAATTTAATTCATATCATTATTCAAGAATTTTTTGATTTTAACAGAAAATAGAGTTGCGCTCCTAATTGATTTGTATTGATGAGGGAGATTGTTCCACAATCGGATACCATTAATAAGGAACTGCCTCTTCGAGCTAAGCGTTCGAGTTCGAGGGCATATATAATTGTTTGTCCTAAGCGAAGTTGCAGGAGAAAGTTTTTCATAGAGATATATAGGTTCTTTGGTCGTCACAATTTTATGAAAATATATTAAAGTTCTATAATCTATCCAGGTTGTCAAGTTAAGGTCAAGAATTTTACAAGAAAGGTGTGATACATGGTCATAGCGTCTTAAATTAAACACATAACGTACAATAGAGTGAAAAGCGACCACTAAAGTTTGCAAGTCCCGCGCATCGCAATGGCCGAAAACTTCGATTCCATAACAGAGAGTAGGAATAAGAATGACTTTGGAAATTAATAACCTTATTTCTTCTGGTATAAAAGATTTAGAGGCTGCAAGCTGACGCAGCTGACGCAGCTGACCATATGTGCGACCAGTAGTTTTATTGATATGCTTGCTCCATGTTAAGGTATTACTAAAAGTTATGCTCAGGTTAACTACATGGTCTTCATAACTGATTGGAGTATTGTTTATGCATATTTTTTGAAGAATTTTAGTATCAATTGCTTTTTTAGATATGACGATGCATTTCAATTTTCTTAGCTTTATTCCCAGGCCATTGTCATTCGCCCATTTGTCTATAATTGACAGTATTTTATTGCTTCTACTGACACAAACATTTACTTCTTTGACAGGACTACTAACATATATTTGAATTACTGTTAAAAAAAAACGTATTCTTTAGGATTCCCTATAACGTTGACCAAGTGGACTTCGACTTATTTATCGAACCGAACTCAGAGGGTAGCCTTCAAGGGTTCTTTCTCAAACCTTGTCCTTGTGACTTCTGGTGTTCCTTAAGGGAGCCATCTTAAACCTCTGCTGTTCGGCTTCTTCATAAATTATTTGCATCAGGTAGTTCACCATCCTACGTCGACAGACTGCGCCTACTGAACCTACTGAAGGATCGCCGGACCTGCCATGGAGTGATGTTCCTGCACAAGCTGATCACTGGACACATCAACTCGTCTCACCTTCTTGACAAAATTCTATTCGCCATACCTATAAGGCCGTTTCGTAATTTTTGGTCTATTGCCTTGCAATTTTGTAAATCTAACTTTGAGATTCATGATCCTTTTCGTGTTTTATGTTCGTCGTACAATGATCTGTATTTTTTGTTATATGTTGAAATATCCCTTGAGCTTAATGTAAATAATATTATTACACATTTGTCCTTGCCTCCGCCCACTTGATGTGAGTCGGTGCATATCTATAAAAATTAACTAGCAGATATTTGCTATAGAAAACAAATAGTTAAATAAATAAAATTTGTGTTTTTTGCACTCGTTCTTTCTGTGCATTCGTTTTGCGCAAAAAGACGAAGCATATTTAGTATGACCAAAGACCAATATAATTTTTTATAAACATTAATATTAAAGAGTCTTTGCTTTAAATTTATAAACTTGGGAAACATTCCCTAACAGATCAGCTCTCCGCGTCAGAAGCAGCTGCAATATCACCGGGAAACAGTTCACACCAATCAATTTCTATTAAGCCTTGGACACTTGTACAAAACTGCGGTTAATCCGGCGGTCATAACACCCCTTGGCAGGCACATGGTTAGCAAGATCGATTTACGATCAGCGTTCGGTTGGCCGGCCAAGCGGCTGTAACCTCATCGAGAGCAACACCTTGTGTAACATTAATTTGAGCAATTTAAAATCGGCGGCCAGTGGCTACAAATCAATTTCAGCCTGACAACTTAACAGTCTAATCAAAAACAACCATTTTGGTTGCCCGCCAACAAGGCGGCAAGACGGCAAGGTGGCCAGGCGGCAGTGGAACCAACTCAATTGACCAGCTGTCCGCGCAGTGTCCAAATACGCCGCTGACCTGTTCCCGATCCCGATCGCGAACCCGAACCCAATCCCGATCCTACCGCCAAGTCTTGATCTCGTGACTGCTCCCCGCTGGCGCACACCCTTCTCTACCTACGGCTTCTGCTGGCGGGCAGTAAAATTGTCATATTGCAAGCGCACGCAGGCGCAGCGTAAATGTTAAAAATTATAGTTAAACTCATAAATTACAGGCGTAGTCAGCCGTTGAAACCAGTTCTCCGATCTGCGATCTGCGGTCTACAGCCTGCGTTCTGTGGCCAGCGTTCGCCCCACGAACGAATGAACATGCCCTGACAGCTCTCTGGGTCTTTTAGACAATTTAAAGGCGGTTCGTACTCAATAAACCAAATTCCGCACATAATTAATCGATCCAGAGAGCCGGCTGCAAGCCGGGCCCCACTCTGTTCGCCTTATTTTTTACACAATATTTTGACTTTGAATGTGGGCCTGAGTGAGAGATGAGGAGCAGCGGTGGCGGAGGTGTGCGCGAGGCGAAACTTTTTAATAGTCGCGCCATAATCGTAAATCTTTTGTGTCCGACGCAGTGCAACGAACGACATAGCCGATAAAGCCTGGGCTTGGATCAGGATGGATGTGGCGGGATGGGGGCAGCCATAAGGCCGCTGGGACGGGGACTGCCCAAACGGAGCCCGGTCAAAGCCAACCGAACCGAACCGAGAACCTACCTACAAAAACAAATCGAGCCAGTGTTCACAACTTTATTTATCGTTTAAGGACACGGTCAGGGAAGTGATTCTCTTTCCGAGAGTGCATATTGCAAGAGGTGTGATTTATTATTGCATTCAAGTAGTAACTCCAGTAAAATTAGTTATTTAAGTTTAAAAACAGGATTCTTTAAAGTTTTATATTATCTGATAATAGCTGAAATTATTTGTAATATTATTCTTCTTTGCTGCTTTTATATATCCAGCTGATCTTATGCAAAAATATTACATTTTAAAAGTGATATTATATCGCTTTATATCAAAATGCATATAAGTTAAGTACAGACAAAGAGACACGTCTAGATCGACTCGGCTGGTGATGCTGATCAATACATAGACTTTATAAGTTAAATGCAAATACAAGAAGTCACAATCCTATTTTCGGATCACAGATGCTATCAGTGCTATTGCAACTGCATAGCTACTTATATAGCGCGCGAATTTCCAGGAAATCTGGTTGTAGAACTTAATCCACCATTAGCTAAACAAAAAAGGAAGTCAACTTCGGGAAGCCGAAGTTTGTATACCCTTGTATATTATAATAATACTTTATATAATAATATAAGCTTACTAAAAATGTGAAAACCTTAATTTTGAAATCATTGAAAATAGTTATTACCGAGATACAACAAATTGAAAAGTTTCATCCAATTATCTATAAAACTGAGAGGCAGGCTTGCTTAGATAAGGACAGACAGACATGGCTAGATCGACTCGGCTGTTAATGCTGATCAAGTAAATTATAATGCCCTGCAAGGGTATACAAATTAACAGCACGCAGTCGGACTCGTAGTCGCATCAGTATCTTCAGCCCATTTACCTTGCGGACAGCAGTCCGAATGAGTTAAGTTGTTTCCCCTGGAGAAGGTGCGTTCCATGAATAGAGTTAGGATCACGGCCAACTGAGCAGCCAGTATCCCATGGCAAGCCAGTGTCCTCTTGTAAGTCGGACTTGTGTGCGCATTATTCAAATGCCCATCTAAGTATCTCTCAGTGCCCGTCCCTGTCTCTGTGTGTGGCTCTGTATCTGTATCTGTGTCTGTTTCTGTATCTGAGGCCGTGGAAAAGCCAGGCCAGCCGAGCGCATGCCAAGCCACGTAACGTAAGGAAAAGAAACGAAACGAAACGAATCGAAACGCAGAGAGAGGGACAACGACAACATGGAGAACTGTCAGTTTGAGCTGACATATAAACTGACAGTTTGAAATTGAGGTTTTCTCCATGCTGACAGCGTAACACGTCAACTTAAGGAGGCATGAGGCCGGCGAAGTGCCTGTCCAGATACAAATAGACAAGCCCGACTAGTCCATGTAAAGCGAAAAGATAGTTAAGACCCCGCCAGAGCGAGATGGAGCGCTGGAGACAGAGACAGCAGCTATCGCAGACAGCAGCCGTAGACAGCAGGCAATTTGACAGCTTAAACACACGAGCATGTCAAAATGATATGATCGCTAAGTGAGCGCAAACACACAGAGCCCAGAACGGCAAACGGAGATATAGCCAGATGAATGCCAAATGGACGGAGGGGGTCGGATAATACAGTTTAACCTGCACGATGGGAAATCTTGGCTGTGCATAGAAAACCTAATGTATAGGCAGCAACCGGGCTCACTCATGGCTGTAATCCGTAAATGTACCGAACAAAGTCATTTGCTCAATAAATTAAATTTATTCACTGTTTACAATTTAGAAAGACTAAAGCATCCTTAAAAATTACGTGCAATCGAACTTTTTAATTAAGAATTTAATTTAAAAGACAGAATGTCACGGATCTTTCAGAGCCTAACATCTAACATAAACTTACATACATTATGTCGAAAATGTAGATAATTTTATTATTTCAGTTTTATTTAAACTTAAATATTTGTTTACAGAAGTTTTATATAAAAATCATTATCATTCTGTATGCAGTAGTGGATTTTTCAACTAATTTCAATATTCTTTTAAATATATTTTAGTGTTTATTACTTAAGCATTTAAATAGATTTAATAGCCTCATAAAAATAATTCGAAATCGTATGTTTATTTTTATAAGTTTAATACGCCTCTTGTAATTTTTTCTTGACCCCTTATTTCTTTTTAAATTTTTGTTTGATTATTGTTTATATATATTTTTTACCATAAATAAAGAAAGAATATATTGCCTAAAACTAAAGTGATTTCACTGCTCAAGTTGGCTCGATTAAAAACATTTAAATTGGGCCAAGGGCTAATGCAGAACCACTCTTAGTTATTGGTCAACTTAGGCAGTAAACACTGTCGCCTTGCACCGCAACCGAAAGCCTCAAGTGTTGCATCTTCTTTCCAAGGCTGCGCATCGGTTTCTTTAATAGCAAACACACTGCTCGGCTCACGGGCAAAACTCTGCCTGTCAGTGATGGTGGTTCCAAGTGGAGCTCGGCCCGTATGTTGGGGCCTTGGCTCTGGCTCTGGCTCTGGGTCTGGCTCTGGGTCTGGGTCTGGGTCTGGGTCTGGAACTGGGATGGAGCTTGAGTTGGAGATGGAGGGGCCTGGTGCTGGGATTGGGACTGAGTCCGGGCCTGGTGTGTGCGCCAGGGTAAGTTATCTCGGCTTTCAGTGTCAGCATGTTGTAGCCGTTCGGAGGTTCGGCGTGCGTGTTGCTTTCCATGTTTACATTAATAAAAGTCAAAGGTTCTCGAGACTGACATATTGTAATTTATGTTTAGTGACAGCTTTATATCGGCGCAAAACGAACTTTAATCACTTGTTATTTAGCATAAATGAGTTGCCTCCTCCTGGAATGACTTGCGGATGAGTGGAATTGATTTGTTACTCGGACTCTCGCCCCTCCGGAAAGATCAATGATGCGATCCGATGACCGCATCGGGCTTTGCATATTGAGTGCATTTACTATCTACTAAATATTATTTAATTTCTATTGAATGCTCTTCGCTCGCTGACGGGTGTGCGAAATTGAATAAGCTGCCACTCGGAATGGGATACGCTTGTCAGTTTTGTGTCAAAATAAATGAAGTTAAATGACAGTTTAATCAAGGCGTCAGGCAATGTCAGAGCATCATCAACCCCCCGGCATCGTCACTATCATCATTACTATACGCTCAGTCAGCCAACCAGCCAGCCAGTCAGTCAGTTGGCAATGTGTGTGCCCCTGCTCGAGCACGAGAAACTATTGTAAAACCCAACTGTTGTTATGCTGACTGCCAGTGACTTGTGTAATACATATCTGGCGAACAATGCGAATCCGTCGTGCAAGTACGTTTATTTTGTACTCTTACATATATCTGTATTTCTTCTGCTGGCCTGTCATTGTCAGGCATTCGGCGAGAGACGTTCGTAAGTGCATTTGCATTTTGCTTTTGGCGCGTTGCAAGCTGCAAATGTTTTTGACACTTGACAGCCAACGCACTGACAGCTATAAAAATGTACGATAAACTGTTCGTACATGGCCAGCACAGTGGGAAAGTGTGCTGCGAAAGGCAGGGAGCTAAACATCCAAATTTCTAAGCTACATTCAGCCGCTGTTTTTTAAAAACAAACCTTACAAATATTTTTATTTCACTTTGCCTTAATTGGTAATAACATCTAACAATATTTACAACATTGTCCAATAGAAGCTTGTATACCCACTTCTTGTAAATATAACTTCACTTCAATCATATTAAAACCAGCACATCTGACATTCTACTCTACATTTTTACATTTTCGTATATATTTACCGACCGCTATATGATATAGGCTTTAGATTAGGCCCATCCCGACTTATGTATATTAATATTATTATACTTTAACAAGAAAAATATATTTATATATAATATTGCCTTAAGTTAAGCCTTACTCATCAGGCCATTTTTAGTCACTACGTTAATTTTAGGTAATTTTAAGGTCACCAACTACCTAAAAAATAAAGTAAACAATATAAATGTAATAAATTAGCTATTAATTCTTACATTGAAATAATCTGAACTTGGATATGGCCGAGATACAAAATTTTTAGAGAACAAATAAAGAATTACTTTTAAAAATTTTCCAGAGTTGCCAAACCCCTTAAAAGCGAGTTCTGTTGTATCAAAACTACTTTTAAACTCAAAAATACAGGATTGAAATATGGCCTTCTTGAAAAATTTGCTTCGAAATCATCTGGTAATTATTATCAGCGGGGTGTTTTTGTTGTGGCTTAACTCAGTTCTCCCGCGTAAAAATAGAAAACCAAATAAATCTCCTGCACTCTTTGAGGACGCCGCGCCGTCTTCCCCTGGCTCCCTTTCGTGACGGTGAATATATGGGATCTGGGATCTTAACGCCGCGTCATCGTCGGCAAGAAGTTGTTTACAAATGAATTTAATTGATCAATCAAAGCGAGTGAAGATCAAAAAAGGAGAGAGAAAATAAGATCAAAGCCACGCGGAGCGGAGCCCAAAACAGACAAATGCCGTACAAGCCGAACATGCAGCCATCAGGGGGGGCAACCCCACACTAGACTTGTTCTCCGGTCTTTCAGTCAATCACTCGGTCAGTCATTCAGCCTCCCAGCCCTTGTGCTCAGTCAGTCAGTCAGTCGTTCAGTTGTTCAGTTGTTCAGTCACTCAGGCCCTCAGTCAGCCATTCGACGCGAAGATTCAGGGCACCGCACTGGATGCAGTCCGGTTGCCGGCGTTGTTTTGATTGGTATCACTCAATGAACTTTGATTGTTGTAAATGTAATTAATCAATAACACAAACATTTTCACAACATACAACAAGGCATCAGCATCTTAATCAACTGCAATTGTGCTGGCAATTGATGGGAGATTGTTGTGACATTGGAGCAGCTCTGGCCAAGTATGGACTGGGTCAATGTTTGATTGGTGCGCATGGAAGATAAATTGTACAATTATTTATGTGGGGAGGCGATGCACAGCGAGTAAAGGCTCTGACAAACCAAATGAGTCTTTTCCCTCATCTGAGTAATTAACCAAGCATACCCTTCATTTATCTCAAGAAACTATGCCTAAAAATAGGTTAGGAGCTCTCCCTAACATTTGCATATAGCTTAAATTTCGGATGAATTATATTAATAATTCAGAGGGCTGTCGCAGGGCCAATTACACATTTATTGCCTGTCCAAGCTGGCTCTTAAACCGCCATTACATAAATTAACTGCCAAATGGTATGCATAATTTTAATAAATATTAAATATTGCAGCCTCCGCCGGCAACGGCAAAAGTAACTGCGTCTAAACATCCGGCGGAGGTCGTACAGAGTCAGCACGGAAAATCCCATAAATAACCCAACCGAACCGATCCCCGCTGAATTGAGCTGAAAAATGGTTTACAGAATATTTTTGTGTTTTTGCGATAAAGCTGGCGGCTGGGGCAGGAACGGGGGCAGAGGCGGAGTGTAAAATCTGCGCACAGCGATATAATAGCTGAAAAATTTGTAAATATTTCATAAATGGGACATAAATTAACACAACTAATGCCATAAACTACGGCGCGGTAACAACAATAGCGAATGTTGCCATGATTTGTTGCACGATAATTGCAGCCAGTTCTAGTAGCTGTGGTACTGGCAGTCTCGACAAACTCACGAACACGAAAAATAGTCACAAAAGTTGACATTCCCACTCTCTTTATCTAAATGCACTAAATAAACCGCACACACACACACAGGCATTGATACCGATACACAAGTGCATAATGTCATTTGTTCGCAATTTATCGGTGGCCCCACAAAATACGAATATGAAATCCAAAACAGCAAAAAATAAAGCAACAACTGGCGAAACATCGAGCGGCAGCATAAATATTTTAATATGACTTACAAGCGGATGCAGTCGGAGCTTAGAGTCGAAATTCGGGTTTGGTTCTGGCTTAGCTTTTTTATTTGCCTTTATCTATTAGACGCATACATTTTATAAATGGGCTTTTCGCAAAAACAGGATGTTTTTGATAGCGCAGAGTTTACCCAAAAGCCAATGCAGTTGTCCGACATGAAATATGGATTAGCTGAAAATGACGCATAAATTATGCTTCGTCGGCTTATGGGATAACATTAGGGCTTTGGGACTTTTTTTCATAAGTATTGTTATTTATGGACGTGGTTAAAACTAAAGTGAATTTAAAAAGCCAACTAAAGGTAAATTATAAGTTAGTAGCAGTCCCATAGCGGCTTCGTCCGTTTTAAAAATAATATACCCTGAGAACACTATTATAACTTTGGTCAGATATTTATCTCTAATGATTGACTTAAATCAAATAATCATATTCTATATCTACGAAATAAATAAAAATTAAAAAAAACGAGAAAGAAAGCTAACTTCGGTAAACCGAAGTTGGTATACCCTTGCAGTCTGCAATTGGATCATTGAAAATCGAACCATTTTAGTAATGTTGAAAAAATATAGAATTTTGTATATTTTACATTTTACATGTAGAATTTTACATTTTCATATAAATCAACCGATCGCTTCTATGGCAGCTATATGATATAGTGGTCCGATCTTAATGAAATTAAAAACGTAATTCAAGAAGCATTAAAATCTGCTATATCTCAAAATTTATAAAAATACGTTGAAAAACAGAGAAGTTAATTTTTATACCCTTGCAGAGGGTATTATAATTTTGACCAGATGTTTGCAACGCAGTGAAGGAGGCATCTCCGACCCCAAAAAGTATATATATTCTTGATCAGCATCACCAGTCGAGTCGATCTAGCCATGTCCGTCTGTCTGTCCGTCTGTCTGTCTGTCCGTCTGTCCGTCTGTCGGTTTCTACGCGAACTAGTCTCTCAGTTTTTGAGCTATCGGGCTGAAATTTCCAGCATAGTCTTATTTCTTTAGCACGCAGTATATATGTCGGAATGACCGAAATCGGACTACTATATCCTATAGCTGCCATAGGAATGATGGCGAAATTAATGTAAAAAAAAATTTAGCTTCTCTGTTTTTCAACGTATTTCTATAAATTTTCAGACATAGCAGTTTTTTATGGTTCTAGAATTACGGTTTTAATTTCATTAAGATCGGACCACTATATCATATAGCTGCCATAGAAGCGATCGGTCAATTTATATGAAAATGTAAAATTCTACATGTAAAATGTAAAATATACAAAATTCTATATTTTTTCAACATTACTAAAATGGTTCGATTTTCAATGATCCAATTGCAGACTGCAAGGGTATACCAACTTCGGTTTACCGAAGTTAGCTTTCTTTCTCGTTTTACATTAATTTCGCCATCATTCCTATGGCAGCTATAGGATATAGTAATCCGATTTCGGTCGTTCCGACATATATACTGCGTGCTAAAGAAATAAGACTATGCCGAAAATTTCAGCCCGATAGCTCAAAAACTGAGAGACTAGTTCGCGTAGAAACCGACAGACGGACAGACAGACAGACGGACAGACAGACGGACATGTATAGATCGACTCGGCTGGTGATGCTGATCAAGAATATATATACTTTATGGGGTCGGAGATGCCTCCTTCACTGCGTTGCAAACATCTGCTCAAAATTATAATACCCTCTGCAAGGGTATAAAAAGAAGCATACTCAGAAACTTTATTGCTTAATAACTTCCATGTTTATCATCCGATTTTACTCAAAATTTCAGAAAACGTCCGCAAATGTCTACTTATTTATTTCATTTATTTACTTTAAGCCAAAAATTACGACTATAGCTTATATAAAGTTTTTTACGATTTTCGGAGGCGGAAGAGGGCGTGACCAAATTTTAAAACAAGCTTGATCTGCGTGCAACAGAATCCAATGTTGTCACCAAATTTGGTAACTCTAGCGCTTATAGTCTCTGAGATCTGTTTACCAACACGGACGGACGGACAGACAGGCAGACGGACATGGCTAAATCGACTATTGATTTGCACGAACTTATAATATCATTGTACATATCATGGGTACCGGTTATAAATGCCTATATATTAACAACTATACCTATAAGTTAACAACTTAATATAAAATATAAAAATTAACGAGAAAGAAAGCTAACTTCGGTAAACTTCTTCAAGAACAAAAAACCCAGAACCCAGAACTTCCCATCAAGAGTCCCACCGTAATCTTCAGTGGAAGAATATAGAAATATAAGACTTTGAACTGCAACTGCTTGCTTGCAGCTGCAAACTGCTTTCCTCCGCCGGCATTTTGAGATTCAACTTTGTGAGCTCTGAAATAAAGTTAATAACAAAATAGATTTAAAAAAACTTGCAATCTTATAAAAAGCTAAAAAAAAAAATAATGGATGTAAGTTTTATAAGCGCCACCAGGGTTCGAACCAAGCTCGCCCGATCGCAAGCTGAGAGCCGTCCACCCCGGCCACTAATTTGGTTGGAAACAGCTGGCCAAAGCCGCCTTAAGAGTACTTTAAAAAGTAGTATTTTACGTACTTTTAGTGGACTGTTAAAGAAGTATCTTAAAGTATCTTTGATCAACCATATGAGCAGGGCGATCTGTACTAACTAAAACCGTTACACAATTATGTAAATAGGTAAAAGGTTAGTGTTATACTTGATTTAATAATGGGTTTATCTTCAATTAAGCTTGAACAACATTGTAACCAAGTCCTCGAACTCTTGTAGGATTTAGGCGTTAGGATAGTGATATCAAGAAATGTGGTAATAATAATGTTTAGATGGATTCGACAGACCTTGAAATGAAATAAAAGCATTTATATAATGATTTCAAAACCCAAAGTCTCCGGTTTGAAAATATTTTACTCAGCAGTGGCTCATAGCCATGGTTCAAGTTATCCCTTACGCTTTTCCATCGCTATGCCCGACGTTAGCTGGTTCCACTGCGGTGGGGTCTAAATGAGTCAAGCTAAGTGATAAGAAAATTACTGGTTACACTTATTAGACAGCAACATGTCAGAGATAGCAGGAGGCCCGGGAGAACGCGGCAAACAAAGGGCGTGGCGAACGACTTCCTCATCAACTGCACCAACGCCCCCGACAGTTCGGCTCGGTTCGGTTCGTTGGCAAATCTGAAAGTGTAATAAATTTTAAACAATGCGGAAAATTTACGGTGATTTTCGCTGACATGCCCACTTCTGAGCTTTTCGGGCAGCCGCAGAGGCAGTGCCAGTGGCAGAGGCAGTGGAAGCGGCAGCGGCAGCGGGAAATGAGGCGATGGCGTGGTACGAGTAAGGAGTGCGGGGCTCCATCGTTGGTAGTAAGTCTTGAAAGTCGAGTCGTCGGCGGTATTTCAAAGAGCTTTTGTTAACCGCCCCCTCGAGTAGAGTGGACTGGTGTGGAGTGGGGCAGAGCGGAGTGGAGGATAAATGTGTAGACGGAGACGACGTCACAAACTGTTGAAAGCGCATAGTGAAAGATATATGACTTCAAGTAGGTGTAATCGCACTCACACGGGCTAACAACTGCCACACACACATGAGAAAGAAGATTTCTACCCAAGAAATGAAAGACGGTACTTGTTCAGGCAATAACTGGAATGCCCTTTTGCTTTCCATTTGAGAAAAAAAAAACAATTTTTTATGAAATAATCATTAAAAAAGGTTCGAAGTCTACAAAATAAGTACATTTTTCAGTTGTATTGGTTTTTCCTTATATATTTTAATAACCTAAAGAACCCAAACATTTATATTGCCTTTGGGAAAGACAATAAATATAATCTTGCCACAGTGTTGTGTCTTTTGATATAAAGTAATTTTCGAAAGGTGTCCATACCTCTTTACAGGGTGTACAAATTGCAGCAGGTGTCTGTTTCTTCAGAGGAAGCTCGTTGACTGCTTCACAGTGTGAAATTACTTAGCCCATGGGTTTTCGGTGTCTCTCGCCGAGAATTCCAACATACATATACCCAAGGCATAAATTCAACAATTTTCTTTGGGTTAAAGGGTTTACCTTCACTGCCATCCAGCCGACCCCCTTGAGGCATCCTTCCCCAGTCGCTTCCAGGTCTAACCATTATTATTTTTCAGCTCCCCCAGTATCCGTGTTCGGGACTGTGCTAGAGTATGCGTGAAATGCGATTTATTGTTTTCGTTAAAAAGATTTATTATGCCCTATGCATGAGCCCGAAACAAACCAGCGACCAGGTTCTTAGCTCATTCGAGCTTTATTTGAAAAGTTTGCAAAGAATACTTCCCACTTATTTAGTGGAGCACAGACTTGCTGGGTTAGAAAAGGAATCGAAGAAAGGAATAGAAGTCAAGGCGGTTGATTGGTAGTAGAATAGTAATAGTATGTATAAACATTATATGTATAAACATTTATTAAATGAAAAAGTCATCTAAACTAATCTCATAAATTAAAATTGGAATGTACAAAATACATACAATAGACTTGGAGCTTTTTAAAAAGCACTAAAAATGTGCTTTGTGTGATAGTGTTTGAAGAGGAATTTTATTAAGAGGAACTTAATTATTGTTGATCTATATATACTAAAATCAATGAATAATAACTAAGATTTAGGGCCAGTTTCTACCCTCCCTGTAAAAATTTCGCGGACAGACAAACTCCCCTGAAGATCATCGGGAATAGAACCACCCAACAAATATGGCTGAAATATAGAAAACTTCAAATCGACTTGCCCCCATCAATATCCAGTGCATCAATTACGATTTCCATTCCGCCCCCTCAATTGGAAACTGTTGACCCCCGTTGCCAGTCGCCACTGACCCCAAGGAGATGCGCGCTGACTGCCGAGCTTAAGGGGTCGTAATGGTTTGGGTTGAGATGGGTGCCCGGAACGGATTGGAGTCCTGGATCTGGAGTCCGGAGTTCGGAGTCAGCGGATACAAATTGCAATCGCAAGACATTTGTACACACTCCCCTCTCGTTCCGATGCCGCCGCCGCCTCTGTCTCTCAGTTGGAGCTCAGCCGCACAGACGTCAGAGAATATTATTGTAAATTGAACTCAATTACTAGTGACAGCAGACAAATTGAAGTGGAAATTGAGATCTTCTTTTGGGCGAAGAAGCAGCAGAAGACGGCGCTTACAATGCGAATCGCTGAACGACAAAAAGCGAATAAAATAACACAAAAAACAGAGAGCTTCATAAAATTGAGAAATATTTATTTGACGGGAACCAACAGACAGCCGAGAGACGCAAAGCAATAGTCGAATTCAGAATACACTTTGATATTAAAGCGAAGGAAAATAATTGTATTACATATTTTAAGGGCAAGATAAATGTATTTTATGCTGTGCTCATATAAAAAATAAAATAATGGGTGAAGATAACGATGTATTTTAATTGTACTATTTACTGCTTAAGCCTCAAAGTGGTAAGTAATTAATATACCGAACAACATTTATAATGAATGGAATTAACAAAATCATTTTCAGCTTAAATCCCCCCCAATGTAGAGTGAGTAAAAAAAATTAAAATCAGGAGAAACTAATTCACTTAAAAACACTTTGGCTCTGATGGGCCTCAGGAATGTTCGCCTTGGTCTCCCTGCCTCCCCACTGCCGTGCGTGTCCGCCCCAGGATTGTGTGTCTGGCAGTCTGTGAAATGTCATTTGTCAAATGCACTTTGTGTCACTGTCTGTCGCAGTTCCCATCATGATTTCCCAGACCCCCGCTTGATGTCCGAGTGTCACAGAAATGCGGGTGAATTTGTTAAGATTTCTTGAAAGAGAAAAGATGGAAGTGGGCCCGAAGAGGGGTCTGTCCTTTGGCTAATTTATGAGTCAATTAGTCTGACGGCCTGGCCATGCATAAATATTATTATTAAATGGGAATTCAGGCAAGGTACAGTCTCGGCTCGGACATCCCAGAGTTCTTTTCGTAATCGCGCGTGCTGCGTTTATTGTGTCTTTGCTTTATGATCCATTCAATTTGGCACAAACTCGTTGCACTCTTGCCATTCCCAAAAGCAATTGCCGGCAACATAGTTGCACATACGGAGCACTGAGAAAAAAATTAAGCTTGAACCAAACTAAAGACGGCACAGATTACCCAGGGATTTTAAAATATATTCCAACGAGCAAGAACTGATTTCTTTTCAGTGCAGGGCGCGGTTGCAAGGAATGCTTCGTTGAGAATTAAGTGCCATGTTGCCTTCATATTTTACAGCCAAGACAATCGCTGGCAATGGGGTTAATGTTGGGGGCGCGTGTGGATCATTATAGAAACCGAAACCATCGGAAATTTATGAAAATTCTTATTCAAAGAGAGGCAACATCAAATCAAATGAACATGAAAGAATACTGTCGAAATGCACAAAATATATACACACATTTAATGAGAATTTATGGCTGTAATAAAAAGCTAAATGGGGAGGAAGTAGTTGACATTAAAGCAGATGACAGAGGGTGAAAATGAATGTGGAAATGCCTCGAGGAAACAGTGCATTAAAATCATGTTATGGTCATTCGAGTTTGAAGAAAAATAATGTCAATCAAATTTTACGGACAGGACAGATAGGAAGTCATTTACCACTGCTTCAATTTGGTGTTACGATAAGCGAAACGTACGATCCTAAAACGTTCAGACAGCGCTTGCACAACGCCGATTCCGCGTTTTTAAAAATGTGCAGCTGATAACATTTCCGATATAACTATATACAATTCGTGAGTTGCACGTGGTCGCCATGTCCTTTATTCCTCTGTTAGCATTGCACAACGCAGTGGGGACCCATTTCGCTTTCGGTCATATAACACACCCGCGATGGCACCGAACAAATCGAAGCAATTTACGAAAATGTAGAAAATGTCATTGGGCTGTCAGAATGCATCGTTGCTGTTGACATGTGACCATCCCTGCTGCCTGTGCCACGCCTGCCCAGCCCCCAGCCCCCAGCCCCACAGCCCCCGCCCCACTCTGAACATGACAGAAATTGTTATAAAAATCCACAGCGGCGGGAACAACAACGTGAACATTGCAACGTATAACAAATTGCACAGCAGCAGCAGCAACAACAACCCTGCTGTTTCTGACAGCAAAAGCATTGTTGGCTGACAGCTCGAAAGGGCTGTGGGCCAAGGAGGGGCGGCGCAGTTCTGCAGAACAGCCAAAACAGATAGTGCCATGAGCGGAAGCGAAGGGGGTCTAACGTAACGCAACGCAACGCAGCAACCCTGTAACGTAACGAACGGGTCGGCATGGGTGCCCCATTCTGTCACTGCTGTTGGCCCTAAAATTAATGACCATTGGAAGTGGCAGCTGAGCAAAGCGAAATGCAGCACGAAATTTATATGCCATGTGCTTGTTTACGTACCCAAATCAAATGCGGACATTATTTCCGAAAAAGCGGATCCAATTGAAGACCGAATTATCTTAAGTACCCTTTATCATTTTTAAGTAAGTGGCATTAACATTACTAACCCGACTTTAAATGTATATATCTAGACAGAAAGGAGAAATAATATTAAAGGATATACCAAAATTATAATTGTTTTACTATATTTTCTATAAATTGCGATTGGAACACGGGCATGATAACTTCTGAGTATGATTTCAGCACTGTTATCGGACGTTTACGTCTGGTATATATCGATAATGCTCCGATAGCATTGCAGTTATCTCAATACTATCCGCGCCTAAATCAGTTTTAATAAATAGTTTTATTTATTTCTGACATTCGTTTAGATTTTGTCAGCTGCTTCGCTGCTGTCTTATTTAAAATGACAGTCGCTCTGAACCTTTAACGACAATGAGTACTTGGCCGTTTCTTTGCCAACTGGTTGGACTTCGATCCGGGCTGCTCCGCTGGCAGCCGAGTGACAGATGGAGGATCCCAGGCAGGCTGGCAGGAAGCGCCTGAGACAGGGACTCGGGCAGACAAAAAGAAGCGTCGACCCGAAGGACGGGTGCGCAGGGCAATCAGGCGACACCAAGTAGGACGATGCGGAGAGAGAGGCAAGAGACTGCTGGAAAGCCTTTTTCTGCGGCTCAGCAGCGTCCTTTGTTGGCCTTTTCCAGTTCTCGCACTCCGGTTTGATCGTAATTGTGAGTGACAACGGCTTGATGCCTGATTATGATAAATGAATTGTTAAATTGAATTAGGTGTTGCCGCGCTGCTGTCACTCAAAAGCCATCGTCATATTTCCCCCAAGTTCCGCGCCTCATCTCTTTTTACTATACCCTGTACTGGTATTCACCAGGGCAATGAAAACTTTTTGGGAGTAGAACTTACCTTAAGGTTTTAGAGAAAATTCAGAGGCAGCCCAAGAATATCAAATTTAAGCTATACAAGAATATTAAAAGATACAAATAATTGCATGTTTCTTTAAAATAATAAATGTAAAAAACAGATTTTTATAAAAATAAATTTGCATGCTTTTGCTGGAATAAGCTAAAATATAATCTTATAAACTTAATTAATGGCTATAAATTTCATATAGTTTCATTTTTCAATTATAGGGTTTAATTTTAAATAATTTTATAAAGGGTTTTGTATTATATTTGCATCCCAAAATGGTTTAGTTTCTTGAAAACATTTTAGTGTTTTACCAGCTGGAATGTAGTTAAATATTTTCCCAACACTTATTTTAGGGTGTCAATTCGTCGAAGTATTGTTTATTTGTCTTGTTTGCCTTGCCTTTCCTCGGCTCGGTCTGCGGAGCTCCTGCCGCCACTTCACAATTAAATTGCATGAAATTTGATATTTTTCAACGGTTGTCAGCGGGGCCAGGGCCACAAAGGGTTGCGCTGGGATTGTCAGATGATGGACATCCTGCCTGCAAGGGTAGTTTGGGAGGAATGGCTGGAAATCTGGCGACAATTGTTGTCTGTCCCGGCGTGGCGTGCTAGGAAAATTAGCTCAGGTTACCTTAATTATGGGCTTTTGATGCCAGAGTACCCGTAGAGGTTTGTTTGTTTGCCTCCCTGAATAGTTGAGCTCTGGTTGCTAATAGGCTCTTGGATGGATGTTTGAGTGCACAGAAGTTAATAGACGGCTGTCGTACTCGTCTTTCACGTCCTCAGATGTGCGGTGGTCTTTTGCGAACTAAAGTAGCTTACCAGTGAGCAGTTTTTATTTTAACTAATTTTCATTAAATGCTATAAACAAGCAGATAACTTAAGGAGTATGATAGTAAAATGATACTCTCTGCCAGGATATGAAACGTTAGAGAACTTACTCTTGATAGGTCTTGAGAAGAGTATGTTCGATTTTTGAACACAATCAACTGAATGCTGTTTCTTTTCTCGTAAGTTCGAAATCCCATTCTGCAGTCTCCGTTTAATTTTGCCGCCTAATCAAACAGAGCCACACCTTCGTCGACCTACACAAATGCCATGCGTTCTCATGCCAACGGACAGTGGCTGACCAGCACTCGTTTCCCTCATTAGTGCGGACCATGCGGCCACTCATCAGTCACTCACGTGCCGTGTTTTTGGGTGGGTAATATATCACAGAGTTCACGAAGGAAAAAGGGGAAACTGAACCAGAAAAATGAGTGTACTTGTTGAAAATCACACCTCGCCGAGCAGTTTCTCTCCCGTCAACCCTGCCCCTGACTGCCATCCATTTTGGAGGCGACTGGGATGTGTCACAGCAAAACAGAGGACGGAGCACCGAGAACAGCTACCAGCGGCAGTGACAACGGTTCCACATTGTTGCCACATGTCACCCGACGCTGAAAAAGATGGCACCCCTTGGAGGGGTGCGGGGATTGCGGGGCAGCGGGATGAGCGTGAAATACGAGTCCTTTGGCATGTAGCACAAAATGAAATGGCCGAAAAATGATGTATGACAAAATTATACAGCAAATGCGCACAGGCTGACATGTGACCACTAATGAGGATAACCGGAGTCGAGTCTGCAGGATGGGACCCCGAGGGGTCGACTGGTTGTTTTGTTCTCTGGTTTTAAGACCACTTGAAAGTCAAATTGTGGCATTGAATTTCGGGCGGGAAAATAAACATCCTTTTTGGATTGAGTTCCACTTAGACATCTCTCCGAAATTGGTCTTTTAATAGTGGGTGTTATGATTTCATAAGGTAAATATTAAAACCTTATTTGAAAATCCGTTTTACTGTTAATTTGAATATATTTATAATTATATCGATAATAAGTATCGCCAGAAAACAAAAGATACGGAGGGGGCAGTATGTGGAAAATTGTGAAACTGAGCAGTAGTGTGTATAAAAAGACAAAATTGAAACGCATTGGATTAAAATAAATTTGTTCGAAAGTAAATTTATGTGTTTAAATTTACGAATCGTGACAGTGAGTAAAAGTTCGAGAAGTCTAAACCGCTTAAATAATCATTTAATAGTTCGTCGTTTAATAATGTTGAAACATTAAAATAATTTTTTTATGAAATGATATATTATAAAATCTACTTCGTTGTATTCTATATTTACACAAATGGAATTCTTACATGTTAATATATTTCCTGGGCCCGACTGCCTTAAAGGAATATAGGTAAATTTTGAATGATTATAGGGAAAACCAGTTTAAACTGTAGTTAGTCTAAAAAATTAAAGACAGTCGGGGTTTCTATATCCCTGTATAAGAAATCATTATATTAATATATAGCCACTTTTTTTCACTTATATATATCTTGTCAATATTTGTTTTGTTTTTAGTCCCTACTGGAGAACAGGAAAATATTTATAGTGGGGATATTTTACACAGTGTATTTAAAAATGATGTGTTAGTTAACGGGATTATAAAATACTGTATTATCTAAACGATGCCCGAGCCAACGACGATGTCATGGCCTCTGAAAGTGCAATGGGCCAAAATGTTCAGGAAGTCAGGACATAAGCAGCCAAAGTCGTTTGCCAGAACGAGCGGAGCACAGTCGGGGCAAGAATGAGAAAGCGGTGGCAACCAGACTAGTATCAAATAATAAAATGCAAAGTCAGCAGGAAATTCGCATTGGGGTAGATTCACTCGCTTTCAAGTGAGTACACAGGAAAGGAAAAAAATACAATTTGTGGGCTTTTTAAAGACTCGAAGGGATAGCTTAAGGTAGTTGAGTTCCAAGCTAGGACTCCCATCGACTTGGTGTTGCTTACAAAACCGGAAATCATTTGATACGAGTTTGCCTATAGTTAAGTTGTTGATAAGACGACGAAACGTCGGAATAATTTCTAGACAATTCTTAACATTTCATAACACATCGTTTAATAATTATTTTTTTATTTTCTATTGGAACGGCCGAAATTGGACTACTATATCATATAGCGAAAATTAGTGGAAAAATAATAATTACTCATTACTTACAACCTACTTCTACAAATTTTGAGATATAATTTCAATAAGATTTGATTTTCAATGATCTAATTGCAGACTGCAAGGGGCTTGGGCTTACCGAAGAGCTTCCTTTCATGTTATACATGTAAATATATAACTGAAAAAGAATAAAAGCGTATTTAAAATTTAAACAGTTTTAAAGAGAGTATGATTTATTTATTTCCTTCCTAACCTTTAAGTTGATAGTCACAAGAAAAGTAGTTGGCCTATTCAATTCATAAGCCGATGATTTTTTTGTAAATTTAATCTTGATAGCTATATCTTCACGTTGCTTTTCTTGTTGGGTCTTGATATATAAGAGGAAAGTGAGTCAAAATCTAAAGCAGTTCGCCACGAGATACCTTGGTTTCGTAACGCCCACTGAAGCGGTTCTCTGGTCGATTGATTTCGACGGTCCAGGTAATAGCGTGTGCCCCACTGTGCGACCACGTTTAGCGTTCAAGACCGGCGTCCGTCATCAAATGTCGCGATCCGCAGTCCGCAATCCGCGATCCGCGAGCCACGATCAACACAGAAGGAGCTGAGACAAAATAAACGCTGCTGTGCGTCGAAGGCGACGCTGAAAGTGGTGCTGCGCCGAGGTGGAGCGGTGCCTGTGAGTTGGCTGCGAGTGCCTAAGTAGTAGTTGTCATTTGAGTGACTTTAATGGTCTGTTGAGACATAATCGCTGCCATTTTAAATGGAATTTTATTGCCACTTCACGAAATTTTTATTGCTGAACCAGCGAGCCAAGCCCGACTGGCCACACCAAAATAAAAACAAAATGCGTGTGTACATATATACAAAAAAATAATGCTGCATGCTGCGGTGACGATGACGTGGTGTGGACTTTGTCGGTGGTGCCGCCGCAATGCCAACCGAATTGTTGCATTTAAAAGCAAATTGATAGCCACAGAATTAAAGGAGGCCACACCGCGGACAGTTGGCGAGTTGTTTGCTGAAATTCAAGTTCTCTGCGCTCCGATTAAACGTAAGGCAAAATCCAACCGAGACCACTACACTGGAAAATAATAAGAAGATGGGAGAGTACATATAGTATGTTGTTTTCGGATTTTATCTTTGCCTTAAAATCAGGGACTGTAATTATTATAAGTTTTATTATAAAAATCAAAAAATATAAGCTATTTTTTAATTTTTATTATTCAAATCAATTATAACTCTTAAAATTGATTTTAAAAATAAAAATCATATTTAATAATTATATTTTAATTTTTATTTAAAAATCAAAAATAAAAGTTAACAATAAGAGTTATTTTTTGATTTATTTTTATAAAAATCAAAAATAAAAATCATATTGGAAAATCTCTTGAACGGAAGATCATACAGAATGTATAGCTCTATATATATATATAAAATAAAAACACCTCTTAACGAGGTGAGATTAAAGTGACGATGGCACATTCTTATATAAGTTATTATAAGTTTTTGTTTGAAACTCAAATGGGAAAAATTAACAACAAAAAAATGCATATACGAAGTTAGCTTTATGGGATCATTGCTACTAATTTTGATGTGTTATACCCCGAAATATTTCAAGGTCTATACGGCCTGAAGTGACTATAAAAATCGTAAAAGCTATTACAAAAAAAATTTTAATCTTAAAAAAAAATATTTTTATTCTAAATTCTTAATTATAATATTTCGAAAATTGTTGTCAGGGCAAAGTAATTATCATATCAAAATACTATTCCAATGACATATAGCACGTTTCTATAACTTTAGTCGTTCAGAAGTTATGGGCGCGAGAAATTTCCTGTTTTCCCGCCAAAGTAGTGAAAAATGCAAAAATTAGATTAAATTACAAAAAAAAATTCTAACGATTTCTTTTAAATTTAAATTATATTACTTTTTTTTTTATGGCTTTAAATTTTATTGCATTGTGCACGTCTCTAAATGACTCTACATGAGTTTTTACATAAATGTATGTATAGTGCATGTAAAAGGTTAGGTATATGGGATCTTTGCTACTAATTTTAATGAGTAATATCTCGAGAAAGCGAATTTTCCGAGATATGTGTTATATACCAAAAGTTGAGCAATTTCAAGGGCTATATGGCCTTGAGTGACTATCAAAATCGTTAGAGCCATTTTTAAGAAAACTTCAATAACTTAAAAAAAAAAAAATTAATTTTAATTATAAATTCTTAAATATTATATTTAGATAAATTATGTCAAGGCAAAGCTATTATCATTTCAAAATACCTTTCAAACGACATAAAGCACGATCCTGTAGCTTTAGTCGTTTAGAAGTTATGGGCGCGGGAAGTCTGGCTTTTTTAGCTGTTTTTCCGCCAAACTAGAGGGAAACCCAAAAAGTCGTAGAACAAAAAATGTTCAGCTCGAGCTGCTTAATTAAATAAAAGTGGTTCCAGGACTCTAAAACAAAAAAATCGACAGACAGACAGACAGACAGACACACAGACCCACAGACCCACAGACAAACAACAGGACAAACGTTTTCATTTCGGAAAGGCCGTTAAAATCTTGTTTATTGAATATCTTTTGAACGGAGTATCGGATCAGGATGATCGAGGTGTCATTCGACGCGTATTTAAAGCTAGATCACAACAACATTAAACATTTGGGGATTTTTGCTCCACCGGCCCCAATGGCTCCAATTTTCAAAATTTTCAATTTCGTTCTTTCACTCTAATTTCTCCTAAACTAATCCGTTTTTGAAAAATCTTAGTATGCTGTTTCAAAGAGGTTTACAATACCTTTCGATCAAGGTATAAATGGTTCTGATCGGATTGTTGTAGCAGATTTTCAATTCTACGGCTGTATATAGTAGTCTCCTTGCGCACCACAGTCTCGGTGCTCATCGTCACTACGTGGACTGCCGTCCACAGTGATTCTACTCTTCAATACCTTTCCGTTGATATATGTATTGTGCATATATGTGCCAACTTACCCACCCCAAGCAAGTTGAGGTCCTTGGATACGTACGCAATATACATCAACTAAAAAGGTATTGAAGAGTAGATCATATATATAGGTCGATGTATTCTGTTGGATCTTCCGTTAACCAGGTATTCCAATTTGATTTTAAGTTTTGTTTTTTATATAATAAAAATAAAAAAATAACTCTTATTGTTTGATTTTTATAATAAAAATCAAAAATAACTTTTATTATTGATTTTTAAATAAAAATTAAAATATATATATACATATATAAATATTTGTTTCTTATTTTTTAAATCACTTTTAAGAGTTAAAATTGATATTTATTTTAAAAATCGGGAAAAAAAAGTTTATTCTATTTTTAATTTCCCCGTAAAAAAATAGCATATAGTATGTGTATTTTTCCCGAACTTCCCTGACGATTTTCAGACCATTGATTTTTATTAAATCATAACTCTTATTTATGGACCCTGCTTAAAATGCTAAAAAATATATATGTTTGTAAGGACTTTTCGAAACCATTATTTTATGTTATAATATTTTTTTTTAAGAATAACCATATATTCTGTTTTAACCAAAATATTAAATATAATAATTCAGAAGTTTTTACCTAAAAGGGTCTTGCTATAACTGTTTTCAGTGCATCTCAGATCATGGCAAAGCCTAAACAACGACGTGTTGGTATAATTTTGTAGACTAGTTTATTGGACACATTAAATATGGCCCGATAATTAAGTCATAAATTAGATTGCAACCGCGACGACGACGTGAACGACATGGACGAGTGTCACCATATCAGGTTACGTGGCATCCACAGCAGGCGGCCTGCCTCGGATCTCTGGCGGGGGAATGCGTCTCATTTAAAATTGATGCATAATCGAATTTCTTTATCGCGTGTGTATGTCTTGTCTCCGGCGGCCGAGGACCGCGTCTCCGCATCCCCATCCCCTTCTGTCTGGGGCACAAAATTTATAGATTTGCATATTGCGACACTAAATGTTTTAAGGTCTCTGCCGCCGGGAGTCTTGGCGACGATCGTGTCAGGAAGCTAATGTTTAATGAATTCAATTTCTTTATGTGCTACTTGGACGACGCACAGTGGGGTATTGGACCCGAAAAGTGGCGATTAATTCAAAAAACGATTTTTGCGTTCGATTCATTTGATTATATTTTTTTGTTAATACATAAAATTCTGCATTTAACCGTATATGAGTTTTTCTCCTCAACCTAACAGAGGCTGAGGAATCGGTTGTCAAAGTTGCAATATATTTTCGGTGTCTTTAAAAAAGTAAAAAAAATTCCTTTCTTTGAGCATTTTGAAAAAAGAAAATTGTTTCTTAAACGAAAATATACGTCAAAAAAGTTATGCAATCTCTAAGATAATATATTTAACTATTTTTTAAATATTTTTTTAACAATATAAATTTCAATTTTATAAATAAAATTATTACAAATACAAAAAATTAGCTAAAAATTTCACATTTTTTAACTTTAGGTAGACAAAAAGTAATGCGCCACGCGGTCCCACGCGATATTTTAAATGAGGTGTTATTCCCTAGATATTCAGCTTAACCGCCTCATTCACACAATTTTGCACAAATTTGCACAAATTTGTTCAAATTCAATTTTAGTGGATATACTGATAGCGCGCACACTACAAGCGCGGGCGTTGCGCTGCCAGCTGAGTTTCTAAAACCCGCCGAGATCAGTACTGGCGCCCATGAGACATCTTCAACAAATAGAGACTCATCTAGCGAAGATTGAACAAACAAAGATTTCCAAAAAAACGAAATTAAATAAATAAATAAAATGTTATATAAAAATAAAATATTTTTTTTTTATTTATGGGTTTGACTAAAAATACCAAATAAAGAACAGTTTTTATTTTTTTTAGTATTTTTTCGTAACATTTTTTGAGTTTTAAAAAAACTAGTTGTTAAATGTTGAACAAATTTTGTAAGATTATTAAGTCAATAATAATACATAATAACAAATAATTTTTTTTTTTTAACTTGGTATTTTTAGTAAAAAATTAAATAAATTAAACTATTTTTTATATGGCAGCTATAAGATATAGTAGTCCGATTCTGATAAAATTTTTCCTTAAAATCTGGAATATTTTGAGACTTCTTATGTAAAAATTTGGTTACAAAATTCTTAAAAACAAAAAAAAATTCATACTAAAACAAATTTGGAAAAATTAATTTTAATTTTAAAAATAAAAAAAATAATTTAAATTAAAAACGAACAACTTTTTTTTACTAAGATTTGTCATATCTAACAGGAAAAAAAAAGTCTCCATCCAAAATATGCCCACCTGATTTGATCGCCACTTTTCGGGTCCAATACCCCACTGTGCGACGGGGAAACCCGAAATGAAAAATGATTATTTGTCTTCTGTCTTTGGATGTTGCAGTGGATAAGGACGGGACAACTTGCAGTTGGCTATCCTGATTAGGTGCAAATAATAAATTTAGACAAGATGTAGTGGAAACCCCATAGCGATGACTGCTTATTTTGAAATACTGTTCAATATTAGTTAATAGAATATTATAATTTTTAGGAAAATTGAGACTAAGCGAAGCATTAGATATAAATAAAAATGTTGAACTTTCGAATCTGATATATTAGGAAACGTGTATTATTATTTTTTCATCGATTTGTATACCCGGTACCCATAGGGTACAAGGGTATTATAAGCTAGTGCCAATCGAGAATGTACATATGTAACAGGCAGAAGGAGAAGTCCCCGACCCTATAAAGTATATATATTCTTGATCAGTGTCACCAGTCGAGTCGATCTAGCCATGTCCGTCTGTCTGTCCGCGTAAAACAACAGATCTCAGAGACTATTAGAGCTAGATCTACCAAATTTTGTGACAACATTGGAATCTGTTGAACGCAGATCAAGTTTGTTTTAAAATTAGACCACGCCCACTTCAGCCCCCAAAAATAATAAAAAACGGTATATAAATTATAGTCGTAATTTTCGGTTTAAAGTAAATAGATAAAATAAATAAGTAGGCCGTCGCGGACGTGTTCTGAAAATTTGAGTAAAATCGGATGATAAACATGGAAGTTATTAAACAATAAAGTTTCTGTGTAAAAAAAAGCATACAGAGAAAGAGAGAGAGATAAAGAGATGTTGAGAGCGCACGTGCATGTTGCCTAGCAACATTGTTCCTAGCAACATTTGTCTCTTTTGATTGTTGCTCAGCATGTTTCTAGCAACATTTGTTCTCATTTGTCAACATTTTATTTTTTTTATGTTCTTATGCTATTTAATTTCACCCACAATGGTTTGGGTACCGGGTATCTCACAGTCAATCACTCTCGACTGTAGCTTTTCCACTTATTTTTATTAAAAAAAAATGGTACATGTATGTATGTATATGTGCGGATTCCTTAAATAAATAGCTCAAGTTTCAGCTATATTCAGTTTTTTATTAATTGAAAATAAATTGCTACAAATTGATAATAAACAGTAACAGTGACTCCAATGAATAAAAGGCAATCACAATTTTTAATTAAATTTGAACTGTAAGTGCAATTAGGACATATTGGAATTTAATAACAGTTAGTGGATATTTCTACACGCAGAGCCTGGCATATAATAAAATGAGTTGTAAGTGAACAACAGGTATTAACCGAATCCATTCACTGGCACAAGCATCCTTCGGGTAATTTGCAACAGCTGCTGCTTGACCACATTTCTCTCGGGACTGACGGCTTTTCTGCGGTTCTCACTGCCAAAAACTAGCACAATCTCCAAAGATATCACTTTTACCGACGGACAGGCTCAGATGTGTATTGCCAGGTAATGGAGACGTTCTCCTCTCAGTCCAGCATCTCAAGAGCCGAGTGTGAAAACCACAGCCTTGGGATCTCTTGGAAAAGTAAAACTGCAGACTCGTAATTGAATATAAATTCAGGCCAACGCCCGAATGTTTCTGCATCGGAGACAACGACAGTAGAGCTGGAGCGGGGTCTGGGCAGGCATGTAAATTCGAAATGCAAACAGCGCATCCTTGCCATTCAATCACTCACCCAGACGACAGCAGCAGCTCCCTTGATGGATGACAATCAATCTCAAGTGTCAGGCAAATATCAGTTTGTTTTCATTGAAGCGCACCACGGAATCGTGCAACTCGGCTGCCTTCTTTTTGCCCCATCTGCCTGCCTCTTTCCACTCGAGTGTGAGTGAGTGACAACAGTCGAAATGAGTGAATGATTGAATGGCTGATGGATCGATGTCTTGACTGACTGACTGGCGGAAAAATTGAGAATTACTTATCTTCTTCCTGTTGCCAGGATGGGAGGAAATAAATACGCCTATCCTTAAGCGTTTGATCTGAGTTAGGGGTAATAAAAGTTAAATCAAGTAGTTTTAAGTTTTAAGTTTCAATCAATATAATAATAAAAGCTACTAATCATTTCCTTTGATATCTCACCAGTATTTATTAATAACACTAGTTCACACTCAAAATGCTCCAAGCCTGTTGATGCGAAATTCTGGTAGAGTTGATCCCCAGATCACGAAAAAAGGCTTTTAATTTTTTTCTATGGATATGTTTTTTGTAAAGATTTTTTAAAGCTTTACACAAAAAAAATCTGCTCATTTTACGTTTTTCATTTCATAGCTCGAGTTGTAGGAAAAAAATTTAGCCGTCGAATGCTTTATTTTACAGGTAATTACCTAACCTTTCGATTTTAGTACTTATTACTCCTGAATTTTAGTTGAGAAATGGTCAAGATCTTAACCTATTCATAAAATATGGAAATCTGTTTTTTCGATGTATCCATTGCAAATATTCAAATTCGAATAAAACAAAATAACACATTGACACAACATAAGACATAAGGAATCCCGCAATGAAAAAAACCGATTTCCCAATTTAATGAATAGGTTAAGATCTTGATCACATCTCAACTAAAATTTAATAGTAATATCGATTTGAAGGGGGCGCTCTTGTACATATTTTCTCTGCAGAAAAAAAGGTTTGTTTTTATACCACGTTTTATGGCCGCGAGGCCGCATAACCCCTTAATGGTACCAATGACCCAAATCAAATTAATACATTGTCTATGTATGTATATAAAGGCGATTATTTAATTTTTATCTTACTTCAACTTAATTTTCTAAATAATTGTTTATTTAACAAAACTTAGCTTTTTTTCATAGCTAAATCCGACTGTTCATCACATCTAGCAAAGGTAACATACCATCTAAAGGCGTTGTCCAGCACTGGCCAAACATTTTTAAAAATTTCTCATTTTACTTAACTTTAAAAGTCCATGATAAATCTATTTTCAACGGATTTCTGGAGTTGTAGGCCTGTTTGATACTTTGGGCGATAAATAACACGTTTTGATTTTCCGACGATTTTTTTTTTTTTTTTTAGTTTTTAAGATGCTAGCAGCATATTAACATTTGAGTTAACGGATTGAAACTTCCACTTTTTTCAAGTTTATCGAGCTATTGCACACAAAGTACTTATCCAATATACATAAAGTGTTTTAAAATACAAAGGTTAGTTCATTACCTATAAAATAAAACCTTCGACGGCTAAATTGGTTGGCTACAACTCGAGCTATAAAATGATAAATGTAAAATTAGCAGATTTTTTTCTATGTAAAACTTTAAAAAATCTTGACAAAAAACGTATCAATAGAAAAAATAACTTAAAACCATCTTCGTGATCTGTGTTCAACTCTACCAGAATTTCGCAACAACAGGCTTGGAGCATTTTGAGTGTAAACTAGTGTAATCTGAAGCAATAGAGAACATTTCTTAACTACTTATGTTCCTAGATAAAGCCCTCCTTAATAGTAGTTTAAAAATAGACTGTGTTCCGGTGACAAAGTGCACTTCCCTCCCATTTCTGATATATTTTGTTTTATAAATCCTAATTTTTTAACAATCGTAAATGATACGTACTCATTACATATAGTACACATCAATGTAGGCCATAGATTCATTTTTCTGAGTGCACCTTTTCCCCCTTCCTCCCAGGCAGCACAACAGAGTCGTTAAACACGATATGGTGCAGTACCTCCATCACTTCACCGGAATCTTCCCATCTCATTGAAATTTGATAAACAGAAGGCGCGGACCGCATCATCATCGTCATGAATGATGATCGTCTTGGTTTCAGCATCGCCAGCCACGGCAGCCGAGTGATGCCCGTTGACAAGTCACGCCAAGAGTGTCGAGCTAGCGAACAGCTGCCACGGCTCGACCCCGGAGCCCCTGAGCCCTCGGACTGCCTCCCCACTTATTCTGCAGTGCCATCACATCCTCCTGTCATTCAGCGCCATTGTTGGTGTCACTTCCATCATTGTCAGTTCTCCCGCTTGATTTTGCATTGTCATTGTCCCGCTCCCCAACCTGCCTCCTTCTTGCTGCGCAGCAGTAGCCAGCAACGCCAGATCAACATTCATTTATTAGTTTTATTTTCTTCGCGGCAGCGGGCATTTATAATCAAGCATTTTTTCTTCCTTGTCGGCTGCCTGCGCCAGTCTGCGATTTTGGTTGTGTCACTTCCGCTGAAGACATTTGTCGTCAGCACGGGCGACAGGTTCGGCCTCCTGGCCGTTGCACTGGAGAAAAGTTCTAGTATTTAAATAGGAGGTCCCAATTATTTCACTATAGCAACCATCATTTAAAATTCAAATATGTATGTTACATGAATTACATTATTATCCCTAATATACGTTATATAATATAATATTATTCTTGATAGTATTTGTCCGAAAACAATTATTTTTAACTACTCCGACTTAGCTGGGGTTTTTTATAGTATAATAAAAATGATCGTCAACCTTTTTTTTTATACAATATTAGCCTTAAAATCATAAGTAAGTAATTTTCAGTGTACTCCGCTAAATGAGTTTCCCCCTCCTTGTGGAGGAACTACCTGCTGCGCGGCGACCGATGTCTGATGAGTCTATTATCAGACTCGGCCCGTACGGCCAAGTCGGCATTTATGGGCCGGCTCCGTCTCTTGTTTGAATAATTGGACATTACGCAGCACGATGTTCCGAAAGGAGCCCTAAATAGCAATTAGGCCGCAGTAATTTGAGCTGAGAAACGGAAGTTGTCATGATAATTGGAATTAGTATTTATAAGCCATGGCTGATTAATTGAAAGAAACAGGAAACGACCAAGAAAATAAACATGAAGATGGCTTTCCATCTCGGAAAAGTGACTTGGCAGAATGTTTGTGTCACAGTAATGATTGAACCATACAATGAGATTTGGAAAACTATTTGAACAATTTCCTTATATTGCTATGGTTCCTATGATATTCCTACCATTATTCTAGTTTTCTTTTGATTCTTGTCATGAATGAGATTGTTTTTCATTGTCCTTTGTTCAAATTTTTATTGTAAATTGTATTTGTTTTTATCAACAAAGTTATCAGGAAAGCCATGGGCTTATATTTTATTTTCCTATTATACAAATGATTTTACAATTTCTGACTAAGTCTATGCAGATGTTCAGAAGAGGCCACTAATTTAGTGAGCCACCGAAATATATGGCTCCATTCTTTTGCCACAAGGCTGACTTCCCTAAATCTGCGAGAGAAGTGAAATGGATTGCGATTACTTTTCCGGTCCTCCAACTGAGCCGAGCTGAGACAACACCCATCTGCATTGCAGACAGTCGGTCCATCAGTTAGTCCGTCAGTCAGTTAGAGCGTCCAGACCCCCGGCACGTCCGTCACTCAGTCAGTCAGTCAGTCAGTCAGTCAGTCAGTTTGTCATGCCTCCAAGACGGGCAGCAGTTGTTTCTGTTGTGGCCCCTGCCCTCGCAGCGAAAGCTTTGAATTTATATGCCAGTGTCAGTTGTCAATCACATTTGCAAACTGTCACACATGCGAGCGGGCACACTGAGCGAGTGAGCGAGTGAGCACAGGAAACAGCACAGCGGCAACATATTAATCTTTGCCAACAAGAAGGATCCCAACAAAGACAGGGGCGGTGGCAGGAGGAACAAGGGAATGGGACAGGGACAGGGGCAGGAGCGGTGCCGCGGAAACAGGATGAAGAAAGCGGCGAAAAGCGCCAGACGTTGACAGGCATAAGTAATGCAAAAAAATTACTTTATAATGGAGTGCGAAAATGAAAATTGCTACAGCCAAAAAAAAGGGAGGATCCAAGGGATTGACAACCGCAACGTAGCTTTTTTCATGATTGCTACAAGCAATTTGAGGTATGATAATCGTGGGGCATGGACCCACAAAAGATTTTGCACACTCACATTTCATATGCCGGTCCATGACAGACACACTCGAAAAAAAATGTCCTAACCTTTATTTAAGAAACATACAACATCATTTAAATTCAGTTACATATATATATATACATATATGTATATGCATGTATTAATACATTACATAAATCCCTTTCCTTTGAATCGCTCTATAATTATAACGCCTGATAACCGTGTAGCGTTTTTCGAGTATTCGAGCGAAGGCCTCCAAACGAACGCTGGCAACATGTTGCTGGTGTGCCTCTGATTGGTGCTGCCGTTGCAGTGGCGTTGACTGTCCGGAGCAATACTTTGTCGCTGCTCTGACTGCTAACTGTCAACTGTTTTTCAGTCGTATGTGCGAGAGCTTTTCAAATGCGATGCGCTGACACCTCGCACATACACACACACACACACTTACAGGGCAGCCGCCAGCAACATTGGGCGATTGCAAATGCGACATGGGCTCGGCCCACCTTACTCCTGGTCCTCACCCTCCGTCTCCCATCCCCACCGACGTGTCGCCCCCTCAGCTGACAGCCTTCTGACAGTTTTTGTTGTTCACGCGAGTAATTCATTTTATGCTGCCGCTGCAAGGAGCAGAACTCCCCTTTGCTTCCGCTGCTGTTGCTGCTGTTGCTGCTGTTGCTGCTGCTGCTGTCACCTCGTTGCTTCATTTCACATCACAAAAATGCCAAGCAAAGCGACGCCCGTTGACATGTGAGAGACGACAGCACTGCCAGGACATCCGAAGGGAGCGAGAGGGAGCGCGAGCGTCCCAGTGACAAGTGACAGTTAAGTTGATGTTGCTGCTGTTTCAGTTGCTCTTGCTGTTGCTGTTGCTGTTGCTCCCCAGCAACGTTATTCATTTTGCATGTGCGTGCAGAATTTTCAAGCGTATTTATTACGTAAATTAACAACAAATACAACAAGGATGTTGATGAGGACAACTACAACTACAACGACGAAAACAGGATGTTCATGACGTAGCGGAAATAAATTTTGCGTGAACAATACAAAGCGTTACACTGCAGGTTAGGTGCTAGTAAGTTTCAGATTCCTCTTGGAGCAACCGATATGGCGACAGCGTGTAAGAAGGAGCGAGAGCTGGTTCGCTAAAGCAGCTGACAGTCAATGAAGATAGAACGAGAGGCAGGAGGAAAACGACTCTGGAATACCCTGCATTCCTAAAAATGATCTACCAGTTTTCTCGGTGTGAGCTTTTGGGGTTGGGGGAGGAAAATTTTCCTAATTTATTATATTATATATTTAATAAACCAGATTTTAACGGCCTTTTCGAAACGTTGCTTGTCCTGTTGCTTGTCGGTTTGTCTGGCTGACTGTCTGTTAGTCGTTCTGTATGAAATCTTCGTTTTAGTGTCCTGGAACCACTTTTATTATATTAATCAGTTCTAGCTAAACAACTTTTGTCTTATTACTTTTTGATTTTCCCGCTAGTTTGGCGGGAAAGATCTTAAAAATGCTATAATTTCCTCGTCCATAACTTCTAAACGTCTGAAGTTACAGAAACGTGCTATATGTCGTTGGAAAAGTATTTTAAAATGATATTCATTTGCCTTGACATAAGTTATCTACACCCAAAAAAAATCATCATAGAACCTATACGATTGTTACATGAATTCTATACTCTTGAGTATGAAAAATTTCTTAATAAGATGCTTATCCATTTAATACTACGAAAGTATGAATTTTATACTCATCTCCACCAATATTTCATAATAATCACTAACGCGACAAACAGAAAAGCACTAAATTCCAGCTAACGCGATATGTTATCGAAATTTCGTTGTAGGTTCGTATAAAAATAATACTCAAAAATACACAATTGGAGTATACATTTGATATTTTGAAGTATAAAACTATACTAAACTCGTTATACTGCTTGAGTATACTTTTAAGACAACGCGTAGAAAGCTTAAACTCTTGTTGTTTTTTTTTTGGGTGTATGTATAAAAGCTAAGAAATTATAATTAAAATATTGTAGGAACATAGTAGGAACACCATATATAATCATAACATAGAATGTAACAGTAGTGTAAACAATATATTATAAAACCATTGTACATCGATACTATCGATTAAAGTTGAGAAAGAGATCGATAAGCGAGGAAGCGAGATCTGCGATCTCTACTTGTCGGAGCGGCGCTTGAGGAGATATAGACTTTTGGTGCGAAATAAAAATTAATTAAAAAAAAGATCAAGAGCCTATAATATTCAGAAGTGGTCTTGAACACGCCTTAAGTTTGAATTGTGCTATCATCGTCAAATAAACAAATCCTGAGAAGTACATACACATGTACATACATGCCATCGACAAACATAAATAAGTTGCTTAAAAAAGACTTGCAATTTTTGTGCACCGTGAATAGTTTGGATGCTACCGGCACCAAGAACATTCTGATTTGGAGGTTGCAAAGAGTGGCAAAACAGCAAATTGAGCAGAGCTTGTTGAAATTAAAAAGTAATTTGGAAACAAGTAAATTCGGCGAAATGGAACATTCGAGAAACGATTCTGATGGGACGAAGAACAACGGCGTCATGTCGACAGAAACCAAGAACAACAACATGGAGAAAAGCAGCGAAGAAGGAAAGAGAGACAACGAGAGTGGCCAGCAGAATATCGGGAGACGAGAGAAGATGGAAAAGGGAAACGGCGACGACCAGTACAACGAGAAAGACGACAACGTAAAGAAAATCAACAACGTGAAGATCATCGACGACGTAAAGAAAAATGAAAACGTAAGGGAAGCAGACGACGCGAAGCCAAACGGAAAGGAAAACGACAACGTAAAGGAAAATGAAAACGTAAAGCAACACGGCAATGTAAAGCAAGATGACAACAACGTAGAGGACAACGGAGGAAATGAGAAAGAACACTGCGATGTAGAGGTTATTCTCCAACGCTATGAGATGTTCAAAAAGGATGAGAAAATTCGTCAATTGGAAAAGGAACTGGCAAATATTAAAATTCAACAATGTTATGTAGAAGGAGCGAGAAACAAAATATCCCTGGAACTGCTAAAGGAACTAGTACACGTTTTTGAAGGCGACAATAAATTCTCCAGCTGGCGTACAATGATCAACAATGTTCGGAAAATTTACAACGTAGAAGACAATGTGATGAGAGCAGTAATTTTTAACAAAGTTAAAGGCAAAGCATGGGAGTGGGTGACTGCCAATCCTACGCTAATGGCAGAACCTGTCGATGATTTGCTAAATGAAATGGCCAAAATGTTTGAAAAAAGGGGTCTAAACTGGCTACAAGACAAAAACTACAGGCATGCACCTGGAAAAAAGGAAAACGTTTCGACGAATACTTCCAGGAAATGATATCGCTGGGAAATGAAATCGACTTAGATGAAGACGAGTTGATTGAGTATATGATAGCGGGAATTCCGGATGTCAATCTTCGGAATATGGCGAAACTACAAAATTTCTCGACGAAGACCGAAATTTTTGAAGCATTCAACGATGTCGAGCTACAAGGGATGCCAGCCATACAACGGGACGCACAGCAGCAGAAGGTTGCTGATAAAATTCAAAGGCGCAATATTAAGTGCTTCAACTGTAACAGTTTGGGGCACATAGCTAGTGAATGCCGAAAACCAAAACGAGAGATGGGAACTTGCTTCGCTTGTGGAAGAGCTGGACATCAAGCTAAGGACTGTGAGCAGTATAAGAAACGAGATGTACAAAATGAATATGTAAGTTATATGAAAGTAATATTTTTATCTGATACTCATTGTAAACCCATTTTTATAGAAACACTCTTAGATTCGGGAAGCCCCATCAGTTTCATAAAACAAGCATACGTTCCAGTTCGAATACAATTAAATAAATTAGTTCACAGAAGTTTTGTTGGAATAAATAAAAGCAAACTTAAGATTCTTGGAAGTGTAAAATGTTTAATTTCTTTTTCAAATAAAGAAGTAATATGCGAGTTGATGGTGGTGGATAACGAGTCTATGAGCTTTTCGATTATTTTGGGTAGAGATTTTTTAAAAGAATGTAATATGAAACTGACTATTGGGAAAAGAACCGGAAAAGCTGGTGAAGAAATTAAAACTAAGGAATTAAATGAAAACAATGGCACGAAGGGAAAAACAAATATTAGAAGTGAGGAAAAATATTCAAAACAAAATCTGAATCGAAATATTGAAAAGGAAACGGAAGAAAACAATTTTGAGAATCAAATATTAGCAATTGAATATGATAATCCAGATGAGAAACATGAATATAGTATTGGAAAATCCGTTAACTACAAACAAAGAATAAAGTTGATTAATCTTATTGAGAATGGTTATATAAAATGCACGAGGCCGGTTGAACCAAAGATAAAAACTGAAATGCAACTAGATATTGAAGATAGCAAGGCATTTAGTAGTGCTCCTAGAAGATTGTCCTATGCCGAGAAGTCGAGTGTTCAAAAAATTATTGATGAGGGTTTAGAAAATGGTATTATACGGGTTAGTGAATCTAAATACGCATCTTCAATAGTATTGGTTAAGAAGAAAACTGGTGGTCTGAGAATGTGTGTAGACTATAGACGCCTTAACAAACTGACTACAAAAGTAAAATATCCTATACCATTAATAGATGATTTGCTAGATGGGCTAGTTAACAAAGAAATATTTACGAAGTTAGATTTGAAAAATAGCTATAATCATGTATACATGCATCCAGATTCAATTAAGTTTACTGCTTTCATAACTCCACTAGGGCAGTTCGAGTACTTAAGAATGCCATTTGGTTTAACAAATGCACCATTTATATTTCAACGGTTTATAAACAAAGTATTTGAAAAAATGATAAGAGAAGGGAAAGTTATAGTATATCTGGATGATATAATGATTGCTACACGAGAATATGAAGAGCACATACAAATTTTGGGAGAGGTCTTTAAACTTTTGGTAGAAAACAAACTTGAGTTGAGAATGGATAAGTGCAGTTTTGTAGAAAATAAGGTAACGTATCTGGGATACGTCATTTCGGAAAAAGGGATACAGGCAAATGAAGAGGGAATTCGGGCAATAAATGATTTTCCAATTCCCACTAAGGTCAGAGAAGTTCAGATTTTTTTAGGAATGTGTTCCTATTTTCGAAGATTTATCAAAGACTTCTCATTTATTGCGAAACCACTGCACGATCTGACAAAAAAGGAAAAAAAATTCGTATTTGGACTAAATGAAATGGAGGCATTTGAAACACTAAAAAATAAATTGTTAGAAACACCAATTCTAGCGATATATAATCCAGAAGATGAAACAGAGCTGCATTGCGATGCAAGTGCAATTGGATTTGGAGCAATATTGTTACAGAAAAAAGACGACGGAAAGTTCCATCCGATTTTTACATGTCAAAACGAACAACGGAAACCGAATCTAGATACCATAGTTTTGAATTAGAAACGTTGGCAGTTATATACGCTTTAAAACGGTTTAGGATATATCTTCAAGGCATTCCTTTTAAGGTTGTAACTGACTGTAACTCGTTAAAGTTGACGTTAAACAAGAAAGAACTAAACCCGAGAATAGCAAGGTGGGCATTAGAACTAGAAAATTATGATCGCCAATGGGAACATAGGTCGGGGAAAAGGATGCAACATGTTGACGCATTGAGTAGGTGTAATACGATTATGATTATAGAAGATAACACTTTCGAGGATAATCTACTTATTTGTCAAAGTAAAGACGAACAAATAGTTCAAATTAGAGAAATGTTAAAGGATAAAGAACATAGTTTTTATGAAATGAGAAACGGAGTTGTTTATAGGAAGAGCAAAGATAATTTATTGTTTTATGTACCTGAATCAATGGAAACTCATATCCTTTTTAAATACCATAATGAAATGGGACATTGGGGAACGGAAAAAGTGACGAATATCATAAGTAAAAGTTATTGGTTTCCAAATATGAGAAGAAAAATAGAGGAACACATAAAAAACTGTCTGAAATGTATTGCATTTACGGCTAAGAATACGAGACAGGAAGGTTTTCTTCATTCCATACCGAAGGGAACTTTGCCTTTTCAAGTATTACACATAGATCATTATGGGCCAATTGAAACCAAAAACGCAGTGAAAAAACACATTCTGGTAGTCATAGACGGTTTTACAAAATTTGTAAGATTGTACCCAACAAAAACTACGAAATCGAAAGAGGCAATAGATGCATTATATGACTACTTTAGAGCATATAGTAGACCAAAGATCCTTATTTCAGACAGAGGAACGTGTTTTACATCACAAGAGTTTGAGAGTTTTGTTTCGGAAAACAATATTGAACACTTAAAGGTCGCGACTGGGTCACCGCAAGCAAATGGCCAGGTAGAAAGGACAAATAGAGAACTGGGACCAATGATAAGCAAACTGATAAATACGGAAGAAAATTAACAATGGTATAAAGTACTTTCTGATGTAGAATTCTCCATTAATAATGTGGTTCACAAAAGCATAAATGAATATCCGAGTAGAATGTTATTTGGGATACAACAAAAAGGGAAAGTTATTGATAACTTGAAAGAAAACGTAATTAAGAGTAAACAAGTTGAGGAAGAGATAAAGTTAGATGAAATTAGAGAGAAAGCTGGAGTGGCACAAATAGAAGCACAAGAATATAATAAAAAATATGTTGATGCCAAACGTAGAGAATCACACAAGTATCAAGTAGGGGATTATGTTATGTTGAAAAATTTTAATTCTACAAGTGGAGCATCTAGCAAGCTTATCCCAAGTTTTAAAGGGCCTTATGCAATTTCAAAAGAGATAGGCAACGATAGATATTTGATAAGGGATGTAGAAAATTTTCAGAGAACACAAAAGCCGTATGAAGGTATATGGGCAGTACACAATTTAAAGCCTTGGATTGATACAGAAGGAAAAAATAATAGGAAAAATCAAGTAAATGTAGAGAACAATGAATTAAATGTAGAGGACAATGAATTAAATGTAGAGGACAATGAATTAAATGTAAAGGATAATGAATTAGACCTAGAAAATGATAAGCTAAAAGATGTAAATCGTAAAGATAAGGATGGAATTAGTAAATCAAATGTAGAGAATAATGAATTAAATGTAAAGAAAAATTATGGGAAATGTAAAAATTATGATGATAATGAAAAATTAGAGGACGAAACAAAGGAAAATGGAATTAAACTAAGTGAAGGAAAAAATATTTATAAAATGAAACCTAATTTAAATAATTATATATATAAAGACAATGGTGTAGAGAATAAAGAAAAAAGCATTGTATTCAGAAGAATAACAAGAGCTATGTCGGCTAGGATCGGGAGATCCTAAAAGTCAGGACGGCCGAGTTGTAGGAACATAGTAGGAACACCATATATAATCATAACATAGAATGTAACAGTAGTGTAAACAATATATTATAAAACCATTGTACATCGATACTATCGATTAAAGTTGAGAAAGAGATCGATAAGCGAGGAAGCGAGATCTGCGATCTCTACTTGTCGGAGCGGCGCTTGAGGAGATATAGACTTTTGGTGCGAAATAAAAATTAATTAAAAAAAAGATCAAGAGCCTATAATATTTTTATTTTTAAGTTTTTGCAATTTTTTCAAAAACAACTAGTTTTGTTTTCGACACTAAGCTGTACAAAATCTAGCCGGTTCGCCTGAAAATGCCCAAATTTTGAATTAATGATTGAGAGCTGTTATCATCCTTTGGGCGAGAAAACAAGATTCGGCTCATAGGCGTTCATTGGACACGCAGGTGAAGGGACAATCGAACGACCAGCCAGGTATAGTCGTAAATGCCGATAGACATGTGTACATTCCCATGAATCGTGCTGTAAGTGTACAGGGTATAAAAATAGTAAGACAGAGACGAGAACAACCACGCACACATGCTAATGAGCCGTCACAAAGAGGAGTGAGGGAGAGCATGCTGGGGGCTGCGCTGACAGGAAGTGACTGTCAGCTGAATGAACGGTCGACAAAGGCGCGGAGTTGCGCAAGGAGCGATGAAATTGCTGAGAATTGGACGAAAGAAATCGTCGAGGATTGAAAAAGAAAAGGCAGAATAATGCCTTAGTCACCAATTGAAGGTTGAAAACAGTTTAGTGTCTAATAAAAGGACTGCATATCCGTTTCGCATCCTATATATTTTAAATATTGTTTAAATGATTATTACTGATCCAGAGATATAAATTTTTTCAGAAAGAGAAGCATTCATTAAAATGCTGCCAACAGTCAACTTCAGAACGGGGAAAGATACAAAAATATCATTCAAAAATTCGAAAAAACAGTCGTTGCACATATATTTGTATTATTTTAATAATGGTGCAGAGGAAATTATAATTTTACTCCGCTGATAAAATATTATAAAATGCCCCCCTCTGCATTTTACAAATGTATGTGCATTTTCGTTAGAGACTTAGTCATAACAACCTTGTACCCTACGGATAAACCTCAATCCCAAAACATTATGGAGACTGGCCATAAACTTGTTTACCAGTTGCTACCAAGCCTACGAGACCAATACCCCGGACCAGGCCGGGCCAAGACTGCCTCGTAAATGTTTCTATCAGCCTGAAATGCACCTCGTAAAATTTGTGAAATGCGACCATATCGATTGCGTCCGTTTTAAGTCGACGACGCGATCCGTTTAATTTTACGCAAATTTATGTGATTTCCGCTACAAAACATTTTTGGTGTTCCCTATAAGTCTAACTGACTAACTATCGCAAAACGACTGAAACTATCGCCGATATATTTAGACGTATCGGGAACGACCCAAGAAAATTCTGATGCTGACTATACAAACAGCTGATTTCAAAGGCTCTCTGTTTTTGTAAACAGTCGAAAAACGTGGAACAAATTACCATTATGCATTGGGTATGTCGATGACAGCGAAATTCCGCTGGCGGAGAAGCCAACGGAAGACCCGGAAGCCTTCTACTCCGGGAAACAAAGATATTGCATTAAAATGCAATCTGTTTGCCACAATCGAAAACTGATTCGATACTTGGTGGTTGGGTGGCCAGGCAGCGTTCACGACAGCCGAATTTTTCAAAATTCTCCTCTATATACCAAGTCGCATTTTTATACCCTTGCAGAGGGTATTATAATTTTGCCATGATATTTGCAACGCAGTGAAGGAGGCATCTCCGACCCCATAAAGTATGTATATTCTTGATCAGCATCACCAGCCGAGTCGATCTAGCCATGTCCGTCTGTCTGTCCGTCTGTCCGTATGTCCGTCTGTCCGTCTGTCGGTTTCTACGCGAACTGGTCTCTCAGTTTTTGAGCTATCGAGCTGAAATTTTCATCATAGTCTTATTTCTTTAGCACGCAGTATATATGTCGGAACGGCCGAAATTGGACTACTTTATCCTATAGCTGCCATAGGAATGATGGCGTTGAAAACATCTGGTCAAAATTATAATACCCTCTGCAAGGGTATAAAAAATTTTAACTTCTCTGGTTTTAAACGTATTTCTATAAATTTTGAGATATATCAGTTGTTTATGATTCTAGAATTACGGTTTTCATTTTTTTAAGATCGGACAACTATATCATATAGCTGCCATAGAAGCGATCGGTTGATTTATATGAAAATTTAAAACTCTACATGTAAAATGTACAAAATTCTATGTTTTTTCAACATTACTAAAATGGTTCGATTTTCAATGATCCAATTGCAGACTGCAAGGGTTTACCAACTTCGGTTTACCGAAGTTAGCTTTCTTTCTCGTTCTACATCAAATAAGTTCTTAATTACAAAAGGAAAAAAATATATGACTCGTTGGTCTATTGATGTTCATTTCACACCATCGATAGATCTATCTGGTTCGTATATAATTTTTAAATAACTCTTTAGTGATCCCACCTTAAATTCGGGAAACAAAATATTCGCCGTCGGCAACAGCTGCCGACCTGTTGGTGGAACAAAACAATCTGGTCGAAGTGCTTGTTAAATGAAAAGGTGGGCATTAATAATGTTCAAAGAGGATAAAATAAGCTTTTAATAAAAAAAAAACAGTTTTTACCAATAAAAAATGGTATAAAAGTCATATCATCAAAAGGTAGCAGCCCTCTTGGACCGATAAATAAACAATTTCAGCCTTTATATAAAAACGAAAACGTACGTTTTTGTTCTAAAACGATAACGAAAAAAAAAGTTAAAACCGGAGCACGCCTGATAATATCGAATTTTTGGTCACGATTGAGCACAACAAATTTCTGTACAAAAAAATTTTTAAGGGTCGGCCTAAATTAAAATTGGCAAAATTAATACGATTTGGCAGTATCGCTCCTAAATTAACTACATAAGAGGTGTATTCACCATTTTTTCCATTAATTTTTTCGTCTGTTGTTGAAGTTCCAGGGCGTCCGGCACGCTCTTCGTCGTTCACATCTTCTCGGCATTCTGAGAACATTTTGTACCACGGATAAACGTTGCTTCGGTCCAAGGTAGCTTCTCCGTATGCCACAGTCAACATTCGGAATGGATCCGCGCACTTCATTTCGTTTTTCACACAACATTTGATACAGGTTATTTGATCTATTCTTTTGAATAGGTAAAAATCGAAGATGATCCAAAACACGTGCAAGCAAAGTAGCTGTCAACAATTAAGTAAACATTCAAAATGGCCGAGCTTTTCGGCATAAGTGAGAGACATGAGTACCAACATGACGCCACAAAAAAATCGAAATTCTAATAGACGTAACCCGCGAAATTTCAAAATTCGCGATACTTTTTGAACACACCTCGTAGGTACAGTGTTGGGCAACGCCTTTAGATAGTCTGCTAACTTTGTTAGATGTGGTGAATAGTCGGGTTTAGCTATGAAAAAGAGCTACGTTTTGTTAAATAATCAAAAATTTACAAAATTAAGTTGAAGTGAGACAAAAATTAAATTAAAAAATTAATTATATACATACATAGACAATGTATTAATTTGATTTGGGTCATTGGTAGCATTAAGGGGTTATGCGGCACGCGTAGTACAAATGCGGTATTAAAAAGCATTAGAAACTACACCCTAACCATTGTATTCATTAATTTTTGGGACATCTCAAACGTCGAAGCACTTTGTGAGTCATAATTATTTTAATGAAGCAAATGTATTGGAAAGAGCAGCACAACCACCAGCAACTACGTTGACCGCTTTTTTCAAATTATGCGAAACTGATACATTTGCGACAAATTTGTTATATTCTGAAGTGCCTTCTTATTACACATGAAATGTGTCTTCAAAATAATTTCAAAGACGTAAACAAGGAACACCAGTAAATGGGCATCCAGGCATTTTTCAAACAGATGCATTTGTAAGAATATATACTGTACATCCTAACAATGCTGAGTGTTTTTATTTTCGATTGTTATTAGCTAACGTCACTGGCCCAAAATCATTTCAAGAACAGTCAATGGTTATTTGTGTCAAACATATCTTGAAGCATGTCAATTCTTGCATGTATTGGAGGATGATGCCCATTGGGATTTTACACTTTATGATGCATATAGTTCAGCTCATCCATTTCGAATACGAATGCTATTTGCCATTCTAATATCAACATGTGTGCCATCATATGCATAATTATGAAAGATATCCTGATTTGTTGCTTACCTTGGATTTTTGTCAAACATTGCCGGTCATTTCTCGATTAACTCCTGCTGAGGAAATAAATGCCTGTTTGAAGTCATCAGTTCTTTGGAGATATGTAAAAAAGTTGACACTGAACATTAATATGCGTATTCATCTACAAAATGATCCAGCTGCCCATTAGATTTCAAAACAATTGTTAGAAATTGGTGATGGCAAAATACAAATCGACCGTACCGACGGATTGATCGCTGTAACGAACAATTGTTGTACAATTGCACAATCAATAGATTAATTAATTGAATATGTTTTCCCAAATATTCTTCAAAATTACAGAAATCATGATTTGTTGAGAGAACGCTCCATTATAAGCGAAACTGCCAGGTGTAGTCACGACATATAAATCAATTGACAGTGGTTTGAATCAAGATGATGCAAAAAATTTTCCAGTTGAATTTTTAAATTCATTGGAACCGGGTGGTATGCCACCGCATTGCTTGACTATGAAAGTTGGTTCTTTGATTATATTATTGCTACATAATAATTCACCAAAACTGTGTAGTGCCACCAGATTGGCAGTGAAAAAGTTATTGCCAAATTTGGTTGAAGCTACTATCTTATCAGATAAATCAAAAGGAGTAGTTTGTTTCATACCACGTATCCCTATGATTCCAACTAATATGCCATTTGTGTTCAAACGATTGCAATATCCGGTGAGGTTATCATTCGCGATGTCTATCAACAAGGCCCAAGGGAAAACACTTAACGTTTGTGGTGTGAATTTGGAAGAATCGTGTTTCCAGAGTCGGTACCCCCAGCCGTTCGTTTATTTATACTCAAAATGGAAAAAAATATTATATATATATAAATTTCCAAATTTCAACTAAAATTCAGGAGTAATATCGATTTGATATTTGATACAGAATACTCCTGCTATATTTTTTCTGCAGAAAAAAAGGTTGTTTTTATACCACGTTTAATGGCCGCGAGATCAAATTAATACATTGTCTATGTATAAAGGCGATTATTTAATTTTTATCTTACTTCAACTTTAATTTGTAAATATTTGGTTATTTAACAAAACTTAGCTTTATTCATCCGACTGTTCATCATATCTAGCAAAGCTAACAGACCATCTAAAGGCGTTGTCCAACACTGTACCTTTAATCTAGTAGATATCCGGCCAATTTTTTAATTTTTAAAATCCACGATAAATCTATTTTTCAACGGATTTCTAGAGTTGTAGGTTTGTTTGATACTTTGGGTGATTAACTTTATAAAAAAACACGTTTTGATTTTCCAACGGATTTTTTTCGAGTTTTTAGGATGCAAGCAGCATGTTACCATTTGAGTTAACGGATTGAAACTTCCACTTTTTTCAAGTTTATCGAGCTATAGCACACAAAGTACTTATCCAATATACATAAAGTATTTTAAAATCGAAGGGTTAGTTCATTACCTGTAAAATTAAACATTCGACGGCTAAATTGGTTGGCTACAACTCGAGCTATGAAATGATAAACGTAAAATGAGCAGATTTTTTTTGTGTAAATCTTTAAAAAATCTTTAAAAAAATCGTTTCCATAGAAAACAAATTTAAAGCCATTTTCGTGATCTGCGGATTCAACTTTACCAGAAGTTCGCATTAACAGGCTTGGAGCATTTTGAGTGTAAGCTAGTGTAATAAATAAATTAATTTTTTGATTGATTGAAATGTCGTTTGGAATATAATCAAGCCAATTTGTTTGTTATATTACTCAAGGACAAAACCCCTGACATGGGCAGTCCGATTTCTCTACTAGGAAGGGCAATTGCGTCCCAATTTTGGCTAACCACGAACTGTTTTGGGGTAAAATGATTTCCCCTAGTCTGACATTTTACCTGAGGAATAAAATATGCCTCTTTATGGGATATTTTCTGGGCTGCCATTTGCCCTCCCCGCGCTTCCTGTCGCCCTGCGTCTGTGTCTGTATCAGTGTCTGAGTCTGCTTTGCGGTTGTCCTTTTTGCCTTTTGCCCGTTGCGTTGCCGGCTGGCCGTCCTGTCATCGTTACTGTCTGCTTTCGGCAGGGATTTGTAATATTATGCTGTCAAGTCGAACATGCCCACTGACAGTTACCAACTGTCTGCCGGCAGCTCGGTTCCAGCTCGCTTGAGTTCAGAGAGCCGGGTTCGCTCGGACGCTTGACTTGAGTGTGTAAGCTGACAGTGGGTTACACCCCGATTTCGAGTCCTGTTCCAAGTCCGACTCCGATGCCGATTCCGATCCCGAACCAATCCACAGTCGGGCGGGCTGCCAATTACACTTTCTGACGCCGAGCACAATGTGTGCGGAGGGCGAGAACGAGGGCTTCAGGCTTGGGTTGGGGTTGAGGTTGAGGTTAGCCAAGGGGCGTCGCCGCCATCCTGGCCGGGTCTCGGTTTGATGCTAACAAATAATGACACGGCAATTTGCAGATTTCACAGCAGGCCTCATAGACGGCATGCACGGGCGTAAGTATCTACCACTTGAGCCCGCCAGTCGAGTTAACAAAGTCAATTCAAACTTTGTTTAGCTGCTGGGCGTAGTCAGCACTCCCGACCCGCAGAGCCAGCTTCTCCACCACCAGCTGCTATCAGTGACAAGTCCAAGGTAGTTGACGCCTTTGCTGCCTCGACGGCAGAGCTGCCATCTGAAGAAGGTTAACACTAGCCAGTAGCTCCTGAGATGCGCAACACTAGCTCTAAGCTCTATAAAATCATGGCCACTATTGAACGCATTTCCTATAAATATTGTAAAAATCTTGGCTCACTCAAATGACACTACAAATCAAGTCTAAAAACTTGGTTTTTGCCAAGAAAAGAATATTAAGATTGCGGCATTTATTTGGCTACAAATAAGCTGTATTGGCAACACAGCTAACTGGACCGCCTGCCAGTGTCAGCTGGCTCAAAGTCCTGCTGAGAGGAGCAAAATCAATTCGACCACAACGTTTTGGGTTAAAAGCTTGACAGCCGCAGCTCGATCCTGGCAGCTGGTGGTCCGCAGTCCAGACCCAAGTCCATATCCACTTACGCTCGAGTGGGGCGGCACACGACCTCCTGCCAAGTTTCCTGTCAAATTTTGTCACTGGGCGGGGTGAAGTTCGTCGAGAACGTTCTTCTGCCAGCCGAATGATTGATAGCTGAAGTTCCAAGATTGAGATTAATTTCCTCCATTTATGTATAAACAGAAGACGTTACGTGGAGTTTTGCTTACTCTTGAGGATTGTTCGGCTAGAGAATAAGAAATTAAAAAGTTTACAGGCAAATATTTGCATTCATTTCTCAGCGAAACATTTCCTCCGCGTTGTACTGGTTTTAAGATCCAACTCGGCATTAACCTCACTTATTCTATTTGCTGAAGTGTAAAAGAATTATGCAGACAAAACATTGAAATTAGAAGCAAACGAGCAATATCATCATCACCATCTAAGCAATTTCATGCAACACTTCCAGTGAAAGGAGCTGCACAGGGCAAGACGCAGAAGGGCACACAAAAGACACAGATCCAAAAGTGGTTTTCAGCGTTGACGTTGCATAAATTATATGTAATGTGACATTTTTACAAAATGCACTCATTTCTCAAACATATCCGCATCTGTCAGGCGGGCAAACATACACGGGAAAAATTAATATTTAATCTCAACGATTTATAGATAATTGGAATCTATTTAATATATTTAATCTCAGCCCTTCTCTTTTATTGTCAACTTAAGTTTATCTATCATTTATATACAAACTGTATTTCAAAGATAATTGATTTAGAAAACATACACATTTTTTTGTTGTGCACAGAAAGCTAATGAAACCAAAAGGACCGAGGAAGATCCGTGAGCAGATCCCACCGAAATGAGACGCATAAATTTTCATATACGCCAAGCGAAGTATTTCGCCTTAAATTAGCCTCAATTAAATGTTAATGCATTTTGACATTTCTGCTCCCCTCTGCTCCGTCCCACAGCTTATCCGTCCCCGTCCCTGTCACACAGATCACAAGTCCGCCAAAGAAACGACAACAGACCGAAAGAAGGAGAAATATGAATTATGATTTCGTATATATCTTCGAGTCTTCGCGCCCCGTGTATCTCAGTCGCTGTCGCTGCTCTTCTCGTGTATCTGTAAGATGCACAAAGCAATTAGCGTTGATGTAGCCGCAGCAGCTGCGCCTTCATTTATCTTCCCAGCTTTTTCTCGTGCTCTGACTTCGCGCTGGTTCCGCTCTTCACACAGTTGCTTTAGTTTATATTTTATGGCTGACATTTTGTTGGCAAATATGTAAATAACTAAATGACTGAAAGCCAACAAAAGATGGAGCTGTTTCATTCCTGTATATGTACATTTGGATATGGATATGTCCTAAGATCCCTCAGTTCCTCACTCGGTAGTTGGTAAATAAACGGGTTTAGATTGAGGTCGCAATGTTAAATAAAAATATAAATCAATATTGCTCTTTGGTTGAGTAAACTTGACTGTGAGCATTCCAGTACCCGAAGTTTTGTGAATTGAACATACCTCAGAGGAGCTACTATACTATAGGAGCTTGATTATTATATAATATAGGGATATTGACAGTCGTCATAGATGTCGTTTCGTTAGTTTCTTTTTTTTTCATCTTCAACATATTTTTGTGGTTTATTTTTTATCTTTTTTTCCATAAGGTGACCACAAAAAAGTTTTACTTTTGGTATTTAACCAAAAACCAGAGTAAAATTTTAATCGGTTCTTCCCCTGCACAAACATACTATTATCTTCCACTGGCAACTGTCTTCCTGTCAATCTGCCTGTCTGTCAGTCTCAATCACGAGTATTATTTCATAAGCACACACTACACTCGGGCATTATCAGTTCATTTATGAATAAAAATTAACCTTGTCACACGTGAACAAACTTTGCAGATTGCGTCAAATGTCGAGTGCTTGGATTATCTATCACCAAAGTCACCCTCCATCATTCTTCTGGTCCTCGAAATATGTATGCGTAAATATGTTGACACAAAAATATAAAAGAGCAAATCCGTAGACAAGTGAAAGCAAACGGTTCTGCGCGATAAGTGCCTTTTAAATGGAAACTACAAACTCAAAAATAAAGTTTAAAGTTTATTAAGTTTATTAGATTAAAATAACAATAATTATTGAGAGGAGCTATAAATTACAGTGATCCGACATCGAATAATTTATATCGGAGAGGCAACTGAATAATGAGCAATGTTGATGATACCTTTAGCAAAATGGTATTAAGGGAATAAAAAATAACCAATTCCAAAACGCAAAAAAACGAATAATAAATATAACAAATCCGTTTGTAAACAAAATCATTAAAGACACACTCTCCCGTGTATCTGTATATAAAAGCGGGCCATAAATTTCCAAGGCAATTATAAAGAGCGCTCTTCTTCATCTGAAATCGCTTGACATTTTGCACAGTTGTGCTCGAATCTATTCCATTCGAATGAGGTCCGAAGAATTGAGGACCGGCGACAGTTCCTAGTCGAGAAATACAGAGACAGCGTGTGGTGACAGTGGCCCGACCCAGTGAGAGGTTATCAAAATGCAATAAATCAGTTTGTTAATATATTTTATGGCGCGGCGACACCCGAACGCAGAGCACACGAACAGCACACAGATCTCGCCCTGGACTTATAAACAGACATTAAGTCTGTTAAGCACGAGAAAAATGCGCATTATTTTGTGTAAATCAACTCCATGCCACCAGCCTGACGTCCAGATTTATATCCATTTATTTAAACAAGCCAACACAAAATTAAATAAAACATATAAATAAAAAGTGAAATCTGAAAACGGGAAATTACGGGTAAGCCGAGATAGCCGAGATGCGATCGTAATTCTTTCTGAGCTATTGTGTGTCAAGAGTCGGGTGGGACAGCGCGGGCTATTTGCCACATAGCGGGACTTGTAATCAACTTTGGCCAGACACCGAGTGTTGGAAAACAAATAGAGTTACAGCGTGTTACACTTGACAAACAATACAAAAGGTATAAGCGCATAAGTTTAAGGAATACTCACCCGACTCGACCCGACATACTCGTATCATATCGCTCGGAGAGTTGAATGTTTGGCAAATATTAGCACAGTTGTTCCAGCAGATGATGGGGAAAAGGGTTACGAAAGTGCCTGCCCGAGTGACTGGCTCCGATGCTTATTTGCTCAGAGCCCAGTAGCTTCGTAGCAGCATAATCCCGGTATTTACACCTCGCGTACAGCTCAGTGCGACAGATGATGTACGCTGTAAATATATTTCACGTTTTATATATATGACGGATATATACTTTTGCTCTGTTTCTCCCTCATAAATCAGTGTTAGAGGAGATAAGCGAGTGGCGGCTTTGAAGTGGGAACAATAACCACTCCAACATGAAAGGACCCAGATCAGGTGTTTAAGGTTTGTTAATGTTATACGGAAATGTGTCTCGAGTTTTTATACCCGATATCCATAGGGTACAAGGGTATTATAAGTAAATGCCAATCGAGAATGTAAGTAACAGGCAGAAGGAGGCATCTCCGACCCCATAAAGTATACATATTCTTGATCAGCATCATCAGCCGAGTCGATTTAACCATGTCCGTCTGTCCGTCCGTCCGTCTGTCTCAGATCTCAGAGATTACTTTGTGACAACATTGGAAGATCAAGTTTGTTTTAAAATTTGGCCACGCCCACTTTCGCCGCCGAAAATCGAAAAAAACTATATTAGCTATAGTCGTAATTTGCGGCTTAAAGTAAATAAATGAAATAAATAAGTAGGCATTTGAAGACGTTTTCTGAAAATTTGAGTAAAATCGGATGATAAACATGGAAGTTATTAAACAAATAATTGTCTGTGTATGCTTCTTCTTCCTCTTCTGAGCGGCCACCAAGGCAGTAGGAAAACAAAGAGTTGCGTGCTTTCGAGGGCCGTATTATTATTCGTAATGCAACTGCGTACAGCTGCAGAATTTGTCTTTCTTGAACGTTGCTCAGCATGTTCCTAGCATCATTTGACTTTTTTGAATGTTGCTCAACATGTTTCTAGCAACATTTGTCTTCATTTGTCAACATTTTGTTTTTTCCATGTCCGTGTGCTATTTAATTTCACGCACAATGCTTTGGGTACCGGGTATCTCGCAGTCGGTCACAGTCGCCTGTAGCTTTCTCACTTGTTATTGTTAAATTTAGCGAATATAATTCGAATTTCTGCTTCCAAAGCACTATCAAAGTACTCTGTTACTTATAACATTTTTATACCCGGTACCCGTAGGGTACAATTGTATTATGGGTTAGTGCCAACCGAGAATGTATGTAACAGGCAGAAGGAGGCATCTCCGACCCCATAAAGTGTATATATTCTTGATCAGCATCACCCGCCGAGTCGATTTAGCCCTGTCCGTCCGTGTGAAACAACAGATCTCAGAGACTATAAGAGCTAAAGTTACCAAATTTGGTGACAACATTGGAATCTGTTGCACGCAGATCAAGTTTGTTTTAAAATTTGGCGACGCCCACTTGCGCCCTCAAAAATCATAAAAAACGTTAAACAAGCTATACTCGTTATTTTCGGGTTAAAGTTAATAGATACAATAAATGAATAAAATAGAGCGGACGTTTCCTGAAAATTTCAGTAAAATCGGATGATAACCATGGGAGATATTAGCAATAAGGTTAGAATTTTAACACACCGCCCTAAGGCACTGCTGTTGCAGGCTGTAGCCGACAGGTGGCGCACTCCAGCCTTGGCCGTGCGATATAATGGCGCCAACTGCAGAAGAAATGACAAAAGAATATAGCAAGAAATTACAAAAAATAACATAATTCATTTTTTGACGCCGATCGAGCAGGGTTTTATGTGTTCCTATAAAATGTATCATTCATATTTAAGTATGACATTAAATTGTTTAGGTCGGAAGCTAATTCGAGAGGCGATTTATTTTAAGAAGTTTCGAAGTAGACTTTTATAATGTATGTACAATTTCAAATTGCCTTTTAGTGTGAAGCGCAATCGTTTAGGTACCGGGTATCTCACAGTCGAGCACAGTCGACTGTAGCATTCTTACTTGTTTTGATCTGGAAAGGCTTTTTAAGAATCCATATAATAAACCAAATAATCTTTCATTTTAGGCCAGTAAACTAAAATATATTCATTAAACTTGTTCGGAAGTTGGAAAAATAAAAGTTTATGCAAAAAAAAAAATGCTTGTAAGTTATTAACGTTTTGTTATTAGCTGTGTTAAAGTAAGAAATTTGTAGTATATCAGGCAGGCTCCGGTTTTCACTGTCCATTTAAACACGCTCTGAATGTAAAGGTTATTTTGAGCTTAGTTAAGTAAGCTTTGATTAACTGTATTTACTTAAGTTATCAAAAGCTTCAGTTTGTGGTGAAACTCATAAGGCCTCCGCCTTTGATAACATCATTCTGTTTATGTCAGACAGTTTCAAAAACTTGATAACAAAAACTTCAATCGCTTTGAGTTCTTAAAGGATGTATGAGGGATTTACTTCCAATTCATATAGGAACTTTTAAACTAGAAATATTCCATTAGTACCATTGATCTTGTCCTTAAGTCCCAATCAAATTCAGTTTAACAAGTTCTTGAAAGTAAGCCCTCCATTTCGAAGTGATAAGATTGCCACAAGGTGCTGAGCAGAAATTTCCATAATTTAAACAACAAAGATTATTTTAATTAATTATTTTTACACAAATATGTCCGAGAGTAAAATTGAAGTGTCTTTTTAAAGCCCAGTATTTAGCGCATTTTATCGGATGATAAGTCAGCAAAGTTAAGACTGCTAAGTGATGGTAATTCCGATGAGACTCGAAGCCCTGGAAGACAGTGGCTCCATATTATCGGTAATCTATTGGCAAAGTTTTTCAACTTTTCTCTTTAGCCATTTCGTAATTGGTGATTGATGAGTGACTCGATGTCACTTTTGTTTCGCTCTTATCCAATGATAAATTAATAAAACCAATCGGCTTTAGAGAGGCTGCCTTACCTCCCACCTCCCCATATCGGTTGCGTTTTCTTTTTCGGCTGTGGTGTAACTTTTAAGTTTGGACACGCATTTCATGGAGCTCCTTCTCACATTTAATTTGCTGTCATAAATCGTTCGCCGGGCGACGTCGGCCATCTTTTATTGTTTGCTTAATCATTTTTCAATGCGCTGTCGTGCCCACTCTCACACTCTTTCGCATAGTCGCTTGCGTGTCTTTCTGCCGGGCCATAAATCAAATTCTGGCACCGCATTGTCATTTAATCAATAATTTATAAACAATTTTTGTTGTGTTTGTATTTTGCAAGACGAAGGCGAAGCAGGAAGGCCTGCACTGTTTGCGTGGTGAGAGACATGCCTTAACCCGAATTCATTGCATGGGAAACTAATTGAAGTTTCTCAGCTGCGAAATGTTGTATTATTTATGGGTGTGAAAGGGCGATCGTCTGTAGTCTCCTGCTAATGTGATGGTTTTATTCTCCTAAGCCATATATTATCTTATTTTCACAGTTTACTGACTTGTGAGATATCTAATTAAATTGTTATTAAATTAAAAAACTGTATTAAATTAAATTATTACTTCCGCAAATGACCCAGTGTAATAAATGCTTCAGAATTCTAGCGTCACAAAGACAAAAAACTGACCTAGAGCTGAGACAGTGATTTTTAAGCCTCTAACCTAAACACTCATTTAGTAACCATAACTAGTGCGAGAAAGCTGTGTGTCAAAATAAGCAAAAACCTTTGGGAAACCCCAAATACTGTAAGACTACCACCTCCGAAAAATGGCAAAGCCTAAACCAAAAATAAAAACGAAAAAAAGGCAAAAAACTGAAAAAGGAAATGACAAAATCCCCCAAGCGCCCTAAAGCTCATCAGCTTGTACAAAACAGTTAACAGTGGGCACTGGCCAGCCGCATACCGCTCTTCAGGAGCAGCGACGGCGGCACTTTTTGATTTCAATGCTGACCACAGCGCAAAATCACTTTTGACGTTTTTATTCTTTGAGTCGGCTGGGATTTTACTTGACTTTTTCGGTGCTTTTTTTTATCCATTTTCCCAGTTTGTGGAGCGCGCGCGCCTCGTTTCGTTTTCATTATCCGAGGCGCGTCCAAATTCATTTCAAGTTTCGCCGCCGCCGCAGCCGTCGCCGCCATCGAGCTGAGGCGTCTTCAGCTGTCCAACAGTTGGCTTTTGGCATCGGGCAGCGCGTTAAGTCCAATATAAGACGACCTAAGCGGTTAAAAGCCTAAACGAATGTGCCTGGGCGACTCTGTTTGTTTGGCCTCTGTCTGCGTCTCAGTCGAAATCCCACAGCACTGCGAACAATTTATTGGTATTACCGTGTTTATTCTATGTGACACATAAACAAATAACACCCTATTATTAAAAAAAAAAATAATAATAAAAAAAAACAAAAAACGAACAAACAAACCAACAATTATCATTAATACAATGATAGAGACTTATAATTGATGCATTAAAAATATTTATTCCATGACCTGAACTTTATAATGATATTTGAATGTTTTTTTTTATTTTTTAGTGTAAGTGTGTCACTGGGCGGTAAATGGAGAACCGGCAAAAATACATAATAATCATCATCATCAACATGAGTTGGTCGACCGTTCAGCTGTCAAGTCGGCTTTTATTTTGCGCTCAAAAACTTAGAGCAACTTGACAGTTGGAAGACAGTAGTGTTTATAACATCGACGTCTGCCCCACAACGACCGCTGCCCGCGCCGCTCGCTTCGACGTGAGTGACAGGCGGCTCAGCAAAAGAGTTAATACTGTGATTAAATGGCCAAGAGAAGAGAGCCACTGTCAGAGTGGAGGACGGTCTCGGGATGGTCGTCCAAAAGGTGGGCGGCAATATCTGACAGCTCTGAATGATCCCCGACTTTGGCTGGGTACAACTTTAATGCCTTTCCTAGTCACTTCTTGGGTTTGCTTGAATTTGTTTTTACAAACAGATCAAATAATTACATTCCCACCCAGTTGTGATTTTTAAAGGGGACTGATTTAGGCTTATAAAAATAAAAGAACAGAAATTTCCTAATGAATGCAATGACAATACAAAATATATTAATATTTTATAACTATCATAGTAATTGTGAGTTCTTTGAATAATTAATTTTATTATTGTTAGTGATTTTGACTATTACTCATGCCCTAGGAAAAATAGAAATTATTTTTAATTTGGGTGTTCCCTATAAGTCTAACTGACTAACTATGGCAAAACGACTGAAACTATCGCCGATACATTTAGACGTATGGGGAACGACCCAAAAAAATTCGACTGCTGACTTTGCAAACAACTGATTTCAAAGGCTCTCTGTTTTTGTAAACAGTCGTGAATCATGGAACAAATTACCTTTTTGCATTGGGTATGTCGATGGCAGCGAAATTCCGCTGGAGGAGAAGCCAACGGAAGACTCTGAAGCGTTCTACTCCGGGAAACAAAGATATTGCATTAAAATGCAAGCTGTTTACCACCATCGAAAACTGATTCGATACTTGGTGGTTGGGTGGCCAGGCCGCGTACACGACAGCAGAATTTTTCTAAATGCTCCTTTATATACCAAGTCGCATCTTTTTTTTGCTGACCATCAATGGATCGCTGGAGACAGTGCATATGAGAGTTATCAGAGCCGGTTATAACACCGTTCGAGTCAACGCAACCTGACCTAAATATATTTTCAGTCAATTAGACGATATTTTCAGCCGTATCCGGGTTGCTAACTGACTGAATTTATCAAAAATTTTAATTTTTATGGAAAAGCTGTTTTCCATTCGATTTCTTCATTCGATAAATTCAGTCAGTTAGTCAGTTAGATGTATAGGTAACACCCCAAATGAAACTTTATATTCGTTGTATAAATATCCGTATATACCGCATCTTGACTTTAATAATGAAAAAACAAACCAAATTCCATAAAATGTAGTGATAAGAATGGGCAAGATCTGCAAACAATAACTGACTACGACCAGTGATATAATGCTGCAGTGTGGTCCCGCTTTCGTTTCATCTTTTGCAAATCCAGCAAATCTAGCTTTATGTTTCTCAACGTATTAGCATACGCTATCTAAATGACAGAAGAGGCCGGCTAATCAGATGACTACTAAATTTAGACAGATTCCACTCTAATTCGAGAGCAAAAGACCTTGTCATAGGGCGGCACGACAATCACGAGACCCAACAGAATGTTTTATCTTATTTTCCTGCGTCGTTTTCTTTTCTTAACCCCCCAAATAATGTTTATTATCTTTACTTCGGAAGCAAAGTAGCCCACTGCCAGTAATAGTATTGTCTTAATTTACCCTACACCTTATGTCGTGTTTTTAAAGAAACATCCGCAGATGTGACGTCTATTGTTTATTATGAGAGTTCTTAGCAAACAGCACAAGATATTTTTAATGGGCTCTAAAGTACTTGCACTTGGCGGCAATAAAATAATGCATTGATGCATTTCCTTTGTGACAGATTCAAAATCAATGCGTTAAATAGCTACCAATACGCGTTCTGTTGAGTATGCTCTATCTTTTGATTATTTATAGCTATTAACTGTTTAATTTGAAAATACTGCTATATTTTTTATTATTGTTTAAAATACCTTATTTTTTTCTGAAAATTAATTTAAAAAATATTAATAGCTCTCCGCCAAAGTAGATCGCAAGCATTTATAAACTCCCCTAATATATACTCGTTAAAAGTCATAGTGTTTACCAGAATTCTTATAGGAAAAGCTTATCGCTTTATCAAACCCTTGGTAAACTATAGTGTTGCTTCTCTTAAACTTTCATAGTAACATTTTTTAAGACAATGTCAAAAAATCAGCAGCCTATAAATAATGGCATCAGCACACTATTGTAAGCGAATATTCATATGTTGTCTTCTCGCACTAAATAATTTACGCAAGATAACAAAATACGTATAAAGAAAAAATTTAATTAGGGGGAAAAGGAAAGCTTGAAACAGTCGACAATGCAAATCGGCAAGCGCAATAACAATAGAATTTTAACAAGAATCATAATTTATTACCACTTAAGCCATAAATATATTTTTAATTTCCACTAATTCACATTTACAACGAAACCAACGCCGCAGCAATCGCCCCAAGATCTTCGAACCTCTTGCTTACTACACTTCTATAGAGGTATTATGAAATATGTTAATGGGAAGACAATTCGAAACTTAAGTAAAAATAAAAATAAATACGAAATACGCTCTTCGGAATTACAAAGGTATGTATCAATTTTACTAATAGCATGTAAATTTCAAAATTGTTTATTTTGAAAAATAGTGTATTTTTGTATAGTTGTGAAATTTGAGCGGTCCGAAAGTTAGAGGAGCCGTGAAACAAAAGAAATGAAATACTGAAAGTCTTAAATTTACGTCTCGTTGACTGTTTATTTTCCTTTTGGCCGCTTTCATGAATCTTCAAGTTTATTATTGTTGTCTGTTCTCCGGCGGCTTCTGCCTTTGCCGCCAGCAACTCTGGTAGCCGACACAAATTTAACACTCGGAAGGCAGTAAAAAAAAGTAGAAAAAGCTCCAGCTAATTACCAGTTGTCCACACAAAAAGCAACAGATACATATGCTAAAAAGCTACGCCACGGAGAAGGAATAAAGGGGAGAATTTACATACATATGCTATATTGCCTATTTATATAAATATGTAAGGCAATTCTTCTTTGATTTCGTTTTCTTTTTATTTTTTCTTTCCGTTTTAATATTGTCTTAATGAACAAAAGCCAGAAAAAGGTTTCCAAGCGGCATGGAGGAGACAAATGTATCTCGTTTGAGCGCAAAACACAAATGTTTAAAACAATAATAAATTATCTTTGTTGTTGGTGCTGCCGCCGTTGGCTCTCCGTGCCTTTTATCGCTTGATAATCGCTGGTCATTAGTCATTTTGGACTCAACCTCAAGTATTGTGTGTTTCCATATAGCGAATGTATCTGTATCTTTGTATCTGCTGTCGGTTTCCCTCTGTCCAAAAAGAGTAATGTGAGCAACAACACGGTGGCAGCTGCTGCTGTTCGCTCCTCGATGTTGCTGTTGTTTTGCCTCTTCATTTGGACCAACGAGCAACAGCAGCCGCTCCGTTTAATAAATCGTGTACTGTCGCCTTTTATTGTTGCGGCAATGTTTCAAATTTTATTTATTTATCTGCAGCCGCTGAATTGGCTTAATAATGTGGCCATCGGTCAACAGCAGGAGCAGCACCATCAAGAGCAGCAGGTCAAGCCCATATTTAGCAACTTCTGACTATATCACACTTAACAGGCGGCTTTAGCCTATCGCTTATCTTGACAGGGCATGAAATATATATGCCCTGTTGAGGCTTCACCGGAGAGCTTATTTCTGAGTGTATAGGGTATAAGGATGGATGCGAGAACTAGTCCAGGGAAGGGATGGCAAACGCAAACATTTCGATTGGCCAACACTGAGCGCTAATGTCAACACTAATATCGTTAGTATTAATAAGTAACATTTGTCGAATATATCCTGCTATTTACAATGAAACTTACTAACTAACTAAAATTACAACTCCTGTACATAGGTATTAAGTTAGAGCATTCATAAGTCAACTGTAATCAATCGAAATCACTTTAGTTTCACCATTTGGCATTATTAATTAATAGAGGAACAGAGACAGAGGACAGAGGTCCACATATAAGGAAAATCATTAAGGGATTTATCAGGACCATTTTCCGAAACACCAGTTTATCAACAAACTCTGGTTGCCGGCGACCTGATTTATCAAATCAGCCCACACCATGTCAAAGTCTATATAAATTACGAGAGAACCCATCCAGATTTTCGGTATTTCTTTGTTTTGGGGTAATTTACAATCTAGCAAAGGCAAAGCCCGCCACTGACCAGTGTCGCATACATATATCACTGATATATCTATCAATAATATATTAGCGCCGAGCTCCACGAAAAAATTCATTTCGGCAGCGGTGGCCTTTGAAGTGTTCCACAACAAAATCGGCTTGGCTCAAGGTATTTTATTTCTGTTGCTTTCCAGTTGTTTCCGCTAGTTTCGGCACAGGCCGAGTATTTCTTTGGGAGGCTAGCCTGGGCTAGCTGGGTGCAATAATAATCACAGCTGAAGTATTTATGCCGCGGCTTCAGTTGGAAGGCCTTGCAGGCCCATAAATTCTCAACGCAACTTAATATATTTTTTTCATCGTATAATTTTATTGATATGTAGATAAGTGCGAGGGAACGTGTGTATTATATTTTCCTCTAGTCACATCATATTTTATTCCCTGCTTTAATTTATGGTTGAATGCAGGCCCACGTTGTAAGTTGCGAATAAAAGTAAGCTTGTTTTGAACTTCTCCTTTTTATCTTTATCTGGAAAGATTTTTCCAAAGACAATTGAGAAAGATTAGAATATTTAATTTTTTAAATAGAAACATTTTTGTAACAAAATTTCAGAAAATTGTTATTAAGAAGGGCTAAAAACAACAGCAACCGCTTTAAAAACAACTTGAACAACACCAATAAAGAGTACACATTTTACCAGATTTAGTAATTGAGTACCCATTTTCCAAGAGCTCCAGCTCGAACTTGCCCTGTGCTTGCATCTTTTTGGATGCACCTCCTAACTCAAAACCAAAAAATAAATGGCTACCGAGTGCCCGTTGACATCTGTCGTCGTGTCAGCAACAATTGTCATTTTCAAAAACATTTACACAAAATTAACAAAAGAGGCCGACATGCAAAATGGAAACTGAAAGTGAGCGGAAGGCAGGCGATCCCGACCGACCGCCCATATAATGTAAGATAATATGGAATGTGAATGGGATGTGTGATTTTGTTGGTATTTTTTCTTTTTTGTGGCTGAATGGAGAAGCCCAGAGGGAAAGTGTCAAACGCAACATTTTGAAAATGACACGAGGAAGCCATAAATATTAAAACAAAACAGGCCAACAGCGGCAACAATGTCACAACACAGCATGCGAGATGGAGTGGATAGGAGGGCGAGGGCCCCGGGCCCGACTCGCAGCGGGGGCGTGAATTTCACAGAAAAGTAACAAGACTACGGAAAATTATTAAGGAGTTGACAGTTGACAGTGGGCACAACTCTGAGATACAAATGTATCCGCTGGCCTTCCCGGCGCACAGTGGGCCCCCGCTGGATGTCACATCTGTGTCAGTTTACGCATGATTGACGCCCCAAATGGGTGTGTAGCCCTGGGAGCTGGCAACCCGAGCTGGGAATACGAAAAATTGTAATGACTTTCGGTGTAATTTATAACAAAACTGTTAATTAGCTCAGACGACAGCTCCGGCATCAGTCAGCTGCCGTTACTGCTTAATTTATGGCGACATGCGAGCGGGTCTCGCCACCTATTAGAAGAAGTCATAAAACTCTTTGGGGATGGAATGCAGTGGCAACAAATTAAATATATTTAGACTGCTTTGTATCGATATAAGTCCAAGATATACATACATAAGTACCTATCTGTAATTAAAAAATAGTTAGGAGAAAATTCACGATACAACAAATTTCAAATTTCTCCAAATCAGCATCTTTGGGTGGCTGGAGATCCTCAAAAGATAATTGACAACAGTGAAACATTCCGTGGAATTTAAATCATTTGCTTACTGACTTGACCATTATTTGGTTTTAATCATTTACTTATTTGCATCAGGAAACAATTAGGAAAGCTACAGTCGAGTGTGACCGTCTGTGAGATACCCGGTACCCAAGGCATTGTGGGTGAAATTATATAGGACCTGATCCTGAAAAAAAGAAAATACTGACAAATAAAGACAAATGTTGCTAGGAACATGCACAAACCTATTTTTTAGTGTACTTATATAACGTTTTTTCTATGATTTTTCAGGACGGAAATGGGCGTGGAGTATGTTGTCACCTAATTAGGTAGCTCTAGCTTTTATAGTCTTTGAGATCTGTTGTTTCATACAGACACACGGACCAACATGGCTAAATCGAGTCGGCTTGTGATGCTGATTAAGAATATATATAGTTTTTGTGGTCGGAAACCACTAAAACTGAACCCTATGGGTTCCGGGTATAAAGAGTTCCTTGCTTAGTAACACCAGAGTCGTTGAATTAATAATTACTTTCTACTTGCTCGCGGTCTATACTGAGGCTTTGAATTCCGATTAAATGACCATGAATGGTAGCCGGCGTTATCAGCTTATATAATGGTCAATCTACGCTAACCCCAAAGACCCATTCACTCACTAATCTCATGCGACACTTTATAAATCATTAGCTGGTCTGCAAATAAATCAACCAATCTTAAACGTCAACATGTCAGTGCAATTCTATATCAATTCGCCAAACGAAATCACTGCACAGAAGAGCTGTCGACATTATATAGGGCCACAAATAATCCTCACGCAATCTCAGTCATCTAAAAATATATTATTTAGAGCCGATTGTCCGATTGAATAGGTATATTGTTCTTAGAAAAATAATAGCAATATACTTTTCATACATTGTGTGGTATATTAGAGATAGAAGTCTTTCGATATTCCTATTATATTCACATTTTTCTATTTTGATCATAAATTTTAACACAAGCTCTTCGCGTCGCTTAATCTTTAACACCTCTATATACGGCTGGCACAATAAAAGTGATTTTATGACCTTATAGCAATAACCGCGGGCACTTGTCAGCTTTTGGGTCCAATAAATAAAATGCCCATCAATATCGAAAAGGCAAGAAATGAGATTCAGAATCTAATCAAATTAGTCGAGGCAAGTAGTAGCTTTGAATACCCTTATATACCCTTAGTGAACTTTTGTTAAAATTATAAAGTGTGGATTTTAATTTATTAATTTTCTCTTAAATATTAGATTAAGTTTAAATTTTTTAGAAGTGAACAGTAATGAAATCACAATCACATTCTTTAATTTAAGCCAGCGCAAAAGCAATTTGAAACCCCCTCATAGAAAATCAGAACCTTTGATTAGAATTAATTTTCATTGCGCCATAAATTTAGACAGGGGCTAGCCCAAAGTCACAAGATGCCATAAAAGTTTTGCCAGAATATAAGCCTTGCAATATATATTTATATTTATGGCCTTAAACAACCTGATTCTTGTACTGTATTTATAATCATGACTCAATTCCTGATAGCTCGTGTGTCTGGCTCTTATAATACCAATACGTCTACGGGCTTTTTTCGTTTGATACTATTAGAACTTATTGCATGTGAGTTCCTTCAAAGAGTTTATGTGGAAAAACAGAGTTACATTTAAAAGATATATTTCTGTATCAACCGAATAAAAAGCAATCGGCCGTCTTCAGAAATTATATTATAAAAGTGTTCCACTAATTTTAACAATATTTTATACTTAAAATCATTATGAACCTCATATTATAATAAAATTACAAGTACGTAATAAAAAGTATGGTTGTTAAAAAAAAAAAAAAAAATCACTTGGGCTCGTCCGGGATTTGAACCCGGGACCTCCCGCACCCTAAGCGGAAATCATACCCCTAGACCAACGAGCCAGTTGCATGGTCTCTGCCGAAGAGCCAACTTGAGTACGAGACAAGATCTCCAGAGAGGCCAGCGGTCTCCACACTCAATCTGCCTCTGCTTTTGCCCCTACTCCAGCCCCTTCCTACACAATCAGTATGTATATTTTTAACAAAAAGTTTCTGAGTTTCTTGTTTTTCGGTTTTCCGCCGTGGTTGTTATAGTCGCGGCTGCTGTTGTTTGGAAACGCCGGGCTAGTGTTGACATCGAAACAAATTGTTTAACATGGACAGCAGAGCAAAACAAAGAAATATGATGCATGTAAATGAATTCAATTTGGATCAGCAACAGCAACAACAAGATAAAGACTGAAAACAGACAATCAAAGCCACGAACAATCGCCGCTGTTAACAGAATTGTGAGGGAAATCAAAAAGTTATTAATAATCTTCAAAAATTGAACGTCGCAGAGAAATGTTCGGTAATATAGAACAGCTAGAAGATAATCCAACTGCTGGTCATTGCTAAATATACATATATACTTACTATTTTATTGCCAAATGAATACAAAATACATGCAAATGTATAACAATTTGACAATTGATGAAAAAGAAACATCAATATTATTAATTTTTATATTTTATATTAAGCTGTTAACTTATAGGTATAGTTGTTAATATATAGGCATTTATAACCGGTACCCATGATATGTACAATGATATTATAAGTTCGTGCCAATCAATAGTCGATTTAGCCATGTCCGTCTGCCTGTCTGTCCGTCCGTCCGTGTTGGTAAACAGATCTCAGAGACTATAAGCGCTAGAGTTACCAAATTTGGTGACAACATTGGATTCTGTTGCACGCAGATCAAGCTTGTTTTAAAATTTGGTCACGCCCTATTCCGCCTCCGAAAATCGTAAAAAACTTTATATAAGCTATAGTCGTAATTTTTGGCTTAAAGTAAATAAATGAAATAAATAAGTAGACATTTGCGGACGTTTTCTGAAATTTTGAGTAAAATCGGATAATAAACATGGAAGTTATTAAACAATAAAGTTTCTGAGTATGCTTCTTTTTATACCCTTGCAGAAGGTATTATAATTTTGAGCAGATGTTTGCAACGCAGTGAAACAGGCATCTCCGACCCCATAAAGTATATATATTCTTGATCAGCATCACCAGCCGAGTCGACCTATACATGTCCGTCTGTCTGTCCGTCTGTCTGTCCGTCTGTCTGTCTGTCCGTCTGTCGGTTTCTACACGAACTAGTCCCTCAGTTTTTGAGTTATCGAGCTGAAATTTTCAGCATAGTCTTATTTTGTTAGCCACTCGGACCACTATTTCATATAGCTACCATAGAAGCGATCGGTCGATTTATATGAAAATGTAAAAGTCTACATGTAAAATGTAAAATTTACAAAATGCCGTGTTTTTTCAACATTACTAAAATGGCTCAATTTTCAATGATCCAATTGCAGACTGCAAGGGTATACCACCTTCGGTTTACCGAAGTTAGCTTTCTTTCTCGTTCTTCTTCTCAACGGCCACCACGGCAGTATTAATTCGTAATGCAGCTGCGTACAGCTGCAGAATTTGTGTTTTTTTTTTAACGTTGCTCAACATGTTCCTAGCATCATTTGACTTTTTTGAATGTTGCTCAACATGTTTCTAGCAACATTTGCCTTCATTTGTCAGCATTTTGTTTTTTCCATGCCCGTGTGCTATTAATTTTCACGCACAATGCTTTGGGTACCGGGTATCTCACAGTCGGTCACACTCGACTGTAGCTTTTTTACATGTTTTTATTATGTTTGTTATTAGGTTGTCAATTTATGTATTCAAAACATGTATTAGAATTACAAACGAATGTAAAATAAATACGACATATAAAATAAATTAAGAAGTCGAAAACATTTTCAATTTATTATAGCTATATTATATACTTCTGGCCCAAATAATAATACCCTGCAAGGTTATAATACCGTACACATTAATTTAACCAACACAATTTAAATTTTTTTGAATTTTTCTACGCTTTCTCAGTGTTGAACAATTCTAGAAATTTAAGTGTTTATAGAGTTCATCAATTGAACTTATCATTATAACGATAATGCCAACTTTATCAGCGATAAGCATTACATTTCTATTGATAGTGGTGATCAGTGGTCATGATGCGACGTCGCAGAATAAGTAATACATTTATTTACCAACAAATTTAAGTAAGGTTTTGTTTGCATTGTTTACCATATTTAACCCTCTACCGCATACTAATAGAATAATATAAACCCTAATGTATCTCAAGTTTCCCTCACATCCACAATTACTGATCAGGTTTTGAAGTCGGCCGTTACCCACAACACTGAACTCTGGGAATTGTGATATCAGCATGTATTTGTGCATATGTCACGCTGTCCAGCAAAACATATTCTCATAGCGGTATTGGGGCCAAGCAATATTGGTGTTCACATAGAATCGAAATCAAATCAGAATCAACATTGAAGTGGATCGAAGGGGAAATGGGAAATATAAAACATATTGTGCTGGAAATTGAAACAATTGAAAAAAGCGCTGAGCGTTGAGCGGTTGACAGCTAAATGCGATAATTTCAAATCAAATCAATTGAATATTGTCCCAATTAATTTATTTATGAGATACACTCGAAATATCGCCATTGATTTGGCTATTGTTGTTGTTGCCGAGTCGGTTCGTTCGGATTTTGATATTTTTGACGCATATTGTCTCTGAATAATGTTTGTCATTTCGCTTCGTCAGCACATTTGTTTTGTCTTTAAGTGTGTATGTATATGCATTGCTTTTTGAGCCGCTCATTGAATGGCAATTGATTTCGTCTACATACTTTGTTTGTACAAATGTGATTTTTATTGATTTTTAATTTTCAGCCTGGGTGTTTTATGGCTGTCGCTGGCGCTGTTTTATTAAGGCTTGCCCAATCCAATCTTTTTTCCCTCCGCCACCTCACTCGTAAAATTCAAATTCGAATTGAGATTCAACTTGTTTTTTTTAGGCCGAATTCGAAGCGATGCATACCAATTGAACGCCACACGAACTAAAATATTAATTAATTGATTATTGGCAACATAAACAATGTGGTCTGAAAGAGAATGGCAGAATTTTTGGAAGAAACCCCTTTGAATTATACCGCTGTAAAAATAATTTCCTTAAATGAAAGATTCGGGATTTATATTTTCAAATTTGTTTTTTTTTTCTGCTTGTATATTTTCTGTTTCATACGCAGGAGTTTCCGTTTAGTTTAAATTATTTTTCGGTTTCTTTGATACTTGTGGCTTCTTGTGTAGATAGTGTTGTGGCTTTTGCGTACATCAAGGAGTAAATAGCAAATCTAATTTAATATTTATAGAATTTTCACTCAGTACATAATTATATGAAGTATTCATTTTTATTTTCCGTATTTATGTATTTATATATATTTTTTTTGTTTTTTTTTTTTCCTTTTTTGTGATTGGTTGGTTGTCATTACAAATATTTTCATGCTTGCTTTACTTACAAGTTGACTTAAAAAACATTTTATTTAAGTTGTTGGTTGGTTGTATGATTGTAGATAATGGTAAGAATAGTTAATAGCGAAACTAAAACTAAAACAATGTTTCAACATCTCAGCAATGGATTTTTCGTTAACAGAATTGGAAGTCATCAAATGTGTTGTCCTGGCTAAGACCTAAAAACTTTGGTTGAACTTTGAGAACAAATAAAAGTGAGTAAACCGCCTCTTTCCGTCGCAACTGTGCCCTTACGAGTTGATTATTGTAGACATTAAGGGTTAGAAAAAAGTAATTTGCTATTTTGCGGCTGGCTACTATTTTTTAGGTGGTTGACGATTTTTGTGTTGAACTTAAGTGTAATTAGCGATCTTTAAACTACAGATTAGTATCACAGAATAGCGCAAAAGCCAGAGTTGTATCAGCCTTTGCAATCGTTTTCCTTTTTCTTTGAAATTATCTCAAACAGGGCCACTTTCTCCGGCTGTCCCATTTCCATTGTGCCTCCTTTTTGGTATCTAACGCTAGTGCAGCTGCTTCCACTCCTACTGATGCGCTGCTCCCATCCGCTGGCCGTACATGGCATATGGCGAGTAATAGGGTCCCAAAGCAGCAGCCGCAGCCGCTGCTGCCGGATTGAAGGCTCCACCGACTCCAAATGGCGACGGTGCTCCGGTCAGAGCACCCGGCGGAGGCTTAGCGTACGGATGATACCGGGCCGCTGCCGCCGCTGCCGACATTGGACTCAAGGGCGGCGTGGGGTAGCCGGCACGAAGGGCGGACGGCGGGAAGAGCGTGCCCAGCAGGGACTGGGCCTGCGACTGTGCCAGGGCCGCGGCAGCAGCCGCCGGGTCGGACAGGTTCCCGGTGTGGGTGCGAAGGTGGGAGAAGAGCTCGTCGGAGGTCTGGAACCGCTTGCCGCAATAGGAGTCGCCCACCACCCAACTACAGACGTAGGGCGCGGACCGGGCAGCTGCCGCGTTGGCAGCAGCCTGCGCCGCTGCCTGTGAGTAGGGATGCGCCGGTGGCAGTCCAGCCGCACTGGCCATGGCCAGGCCGTACTTCTGGTGCTCACACTGTGTGCAGCCGGCGGGACACGGAGCGCCCATCAGCATCTGCTGCGTGTGCGCCGAGTAGGGGCAGCCGGGGCAGTAGGGATCCTTGCACACGGGCACTATGGCTTCGCCGCCGGCGGGCGTCTTTATCCTCTGGTAGCTGATGTAGGGATTCGGCTGACCGGCCGGTCCTCCGCCAGGAGCTCCGCCCGGATAGCCGCCGTTGGCTGCCGCCGCCAGCATGGCAGCGTGATGGTGCGAGAAGCCGCCGGCGAAGGGCGGCCGGAAGGCGGGATTCGCGTGCTGCTCCATACCGGGCGGGCAGCAAAGGGCGGACAAGGGGTTCAGGCCGTAGGGACCAGCTGCCTTGTAGGCAGCCGCCGCTGCCGCCGCCGCCGCTGCCATGCTGCTCATCTCCTTTGGATGCTGTGCGGTGCCGTTGGCGTTGCTCAGCACCTCCATGCCGGAGCGCACAATGGGACTGGCGCCGCGCTGCGAGGATCCCGATCCCGAGGGGGAGACAGTCTTACGGCTGGCCGAATCGTGGGCACTCGCCTCCGCCTTGCCGCCATCGGTGGGCGTGGCATTGGACTTGCTGCGCGATGGCACTCGTTCTTGGGCGGACGAGGAGTTCTTGGAGCTGGGGCGAGTCGGCTCCGCGGACGATTCCAGAGAGGCGCTGCTCTTAAAGGAGTTCTGGTTCTGGTGGCTCAGCACGTTCGTCTCGTATGGCTTGAAGGCCAGCTTGATCTCGCCGGTGGTAGGGACAATGGTGCTCCCGCTGGTGGTGGTGGCGCTGATCGGTGTGCTGGACTTGGGCGACTTGGCCTGGCCGGAGGGTGACTTGGCTGCTGAGATCTCGGCGCTGCTTGAGGAGCTCGACGAGTTCGACGACGAGGAGCAGGCCCCGGGCTTTGTCTTGTTCTTGTCCATCGCCAGCAGCGGCTTTACAGCCGACGAGTCGGCTCCGATTTGGGAGCAGGTCTGTGCGAGTAGAGCCAAGGGACTCTTCTTGGCGTCCATCTGTTAAGAATAAAACGAAAAGGGAAGAGTTTGGTGTAAGTATTTTTATATTTTTTACATTTTGTACATAGTTTATTTTCTTTAGCATTTAATTATATATTTTTTTTATCTTATTCAACTATTTTATCGATTTATTAAACATTTTTGAAAGTGCATCACTGTGAACCCTTCATTGTAAAATCACATTTAAATAGAAAATTCGCATCTTTAGAATAAGGTATTGTTTAATTTGATATTTTTTATAATTTTATGAATACAGTTTAGATTTAAGTTGTCTTAAAAAACGCCATTTTTTCTTGGGTTTAAAAACATATCAATTTATAAAAACTTCTTAATATATTTGATTTAAAAATATATCAATTTATAGAAACTTCTTAATATATTTGATTAAAAAAAAAAAATGTATGTGTTTTTCTTTGTTTAAAAAAACAATTATAAAAAATATGTGTCATGATTAGTTTTATGGTTATTGAATTTTGGTTTCTAAAACCTAAAAGATGTGTTTCCATTATGTATACACCTCAATTTTAGTCAATTTTATTTTCTTTTTAGATCTTTGAACTATTTTCTCCAATTTTTCTTGAACTGAACTTTGTAGTACTAACCGTAGTTGGCAACGGGGCCAGATAGTCCGGCTGAAGGTACTGGTTGTTACCAATGGTAACAACACCGCCGCCTCCCTCCAAAACCACCATTTCGGCGATTGCTAGTTGGTCTATGAATAATCCACGAAAGGTGCGCTGCCGCCGAAGGTAATCCACAGAAATGCGACGGCGAACGCGCGTTTAATCCAAGCGTATACGTAATGCGACACTTTAGTTTTGGGCAGAAGGGATCTGCTGAGCACTTTTCTTGCTGGCCAAATGGTGTTTGGGGCCGAGTTTCACTTTTCACTTTTCGTGACTGACTGCTTTTCACTTGGGTTTGCTTTTGTTTTGTTTTTCTCTTCACTCCACTTGCGTTTGCTGGGCTTCAGGTTTTTCTTTTTCCGAACACGTCTGAACACGGCGAAGGCAAAATTCGAATTGAATCGACCGAGTGCGGCTGGCGGCGTAGCTGCTGTCAAAGTGAAGCCCCTTGCTCTCGCGCCGCCATACTCTCTCGCGCTGCCGCGCTCTCACGCTCGCTCAAAACTGGTTGGCAGCGCTGCACACGTGCGTTAGAGGAGCACGGCCTGCTAGGTGCGAGCGAGAGGCACTGCGTATAATTTTCAAATATGGCGTACTTTTTGCCCAATCACAATCGCATGCGCCCTGCAATGGAAGCCAAAGATAATCTCGCTCTCTGGCTGCACCTCGGCAACACTCGTTGCGAGAGCAACAGTTGAGCGCGGAGAGCGCCGCTCCGTGGGGTCGGCAGCACATTAATTTTGTTCTCGCACCATATGTCACGCGCTCTCTCTCTGCTCTCTCCTGGGGGGCACAGGGCAGCTTTTGTGCCTCTTTTGCTTGATGGGGCTGTCAACAGCAGCAGAGCGGAGCAGCGCGGCGACAGAGGCCCATTGTCTTCGCACTGAGATTTGTTGCTCGAAAAGCAAACCACTCAACACTTAAACACACTCTTCAGCCATTTCCATCGCCTCGCTTCGCTCGTTTTAATGTCATATAAAAATTAATTTGTTTGTCGCTCGCCCGCCCCCTCTGTCGCTCTCTCTCACCCACACACAGCTGTTGTGGCTTTTGTTTAGCGTTTTTCGATTAACTTCTGCGGTTGGTTTTCCCCTCTTGTTTTATTTTTTTAATTTTTCGTGGCTCCTGTTTAAGTGGAAATCGTTGTTTTGTTGTCGCGGCGAAAAGTTTTTCCAAGCAATTTTTCCTGTTTTCTCGCATGCTTGTGTGTGCGGGGCTTAATTAATCTACACATCCAGCGAGTGTGTGTTGTGGCGACTTGAAAGTTGGTAATAGTTTAATGGCTTGGTTAATTCGCTGCATTTTTAATCGCCGCCTTCGGACTGCATTTTCCAGTTAGCAGTTAGCAGTTAGTTTTTGAGGCCTAATTTATACATTTGTATTTTGCACGAGCCTCATTAGTTATTTAGCGGCATTGGTAGTTTTGAAACAATTCATTCATTGAGAAATGTGTGTTGGAAAAGCATCAGAGCATCCATCTTGAATATAAATAAATAAATAAAATAAATGTTAAATCCCCAAAACTAATTAAAAACGAGAAAGAAAGCTAACTTCGGTAAACCGAAGTTGGTATACCCTTGCAGTCTGTAATTGGATCATTGAAAATCGAACCATTTTAGTAATGTTGAAAAATATCGAATTTTGTAAATTTTACATTTTACATGTAGAATTTTACATTTTCATATAAATCGACCGATCGCTATGGCAGCTATATGATGTAGTGGTCCGATCTTAATGAAATTAAAACCGTAATTCTAGAACCATAAAAAACTGCTACATCTCAAAATGTATACAAATACGTTTAAAAACAGAGAAGTTACATTTTTTTTTTACATTAATTTCGCCATGCGAATGCTAATTTTCTTTGTTTAACTATAGTTTTCATTAAAATACATAATATTAATACAATTTGGTTAGGTCTAAGGCATAAAAATATGTAATTTGAGCATTTTATACCTTCTAATAGAAATCATAAGTAGGAAGCATTTTTGACTTACTCCTATCAATTTTTGGTAACTATCTTGCAACAAAAATTGGATAATAAATAAATAAAAGTATCCCAACTTTGTTGCTAAATAATTAAAAAAACGACAAATTTTGAATTAACTCTGATATCTTTATAATTAGCTGGCACTGCTATTTAATGAATTTTTTAATAAAATTATTTTTTTACGGGGCACCGAAGGATATTGATTAGAACCTTATTATTTACTGATGATTAATGTTTCTAGATTATATTAGGCATAATACTGGCCTACTAACTCTTTTTTTGGCTTTTTATCGATACAAAGACCACCACAATAGTCATCTTTCTAATTAGTTGGCAATAGCTGTACATATATACTTTATGGGGTCAGAGATGCTTCCTTCAAAATTATAAAACTCTGCAACTGTATACTTTCTCTGAGTAAAAAAACTTTTTGTTGTAAAAAGGTTATTATAATCTGAATATATACATTTATTTAGTTATAATTAAACCAAATGAATATTTAAAAAGCTTGAGTTTAATATTGAATTTTTTTTTAACGTATAAGACAGCTCACTCTGCTTAACATATTAATTCGGAACTTTTCCTTTCAACATACTATAAGTAAAGATATACAATCATATGTATATATGTACCTCTCTGATTACGATCTCGATCTTTTCCGTCTAATCAGCTGGGTTAACCGAGATCTGGCTTAAGATTTCCCGTGCTGGACTAATCGATATTAAACTTACCCCGAAGTTCCAAACCAAATCCCAGTATTCAAATTCCTTGTTAAGGCCCTGGGGTGATTTTATTTCCCTAAATATCTGTCCATTAGAGCATATTACCTAATCGCCAGCCAAGAGATTCGAATACCCCATGAAGCCCCTGGCAAGTAAATTAAAATCCGTGTAAATATGGGCGATAAGCCGAAACCAAGAAGCGACCGTCTTAATCCCGATGAAGAGCATTTAAAAAGATATTTTGTTACGGGAATTCCGGGGCTAAGTCCCGGCTGTAAAATACCTGCGAGGCGTCCGAAACAGGTAGAGGAAAGTTCACTCGACCTTCGGCGAAAATGATGGATTTATTAGGTATGAGCGTGCTGCGTTACTTTACAATCCGGCTTAGACATAATTTGCGGTTTTGCGTGCACAAAGCGAAAAAAGTGTTGCCAAAATAAATATGTATTTATGTATATACGAGTGCAGGTACAGTACACACGTTCGCCAGCATATTCCCTTATTATTTGTTATTTTTTATGGCCACTTTGTCAGCGTCATAAATTCGCTGCTCCTGTATGTGAATTATTTACTACCAAATTGCGGGAGTGGGACGAGCAGACTCGGAACGGCGGCAGGAGGGCGTCAAATAAATAATACAGAAATATTATAAATTACACGAAGCCAAGGAAAATGCCATGCGGAAGTGCGGAACACCTTGATACCGTGACTAAAGCGATTTGCTTTTAACCTAATGCTCACTCTGTAACACATAACTTAATGTTATGCAACGGAAAGTTTTTAAGACAGCTAAATAAAAAGTGAAGAAATATTACAGAAATTACGCAATTAATAATATGTTATTATATTATGTGTAATTGATGAAAAATTAACTTTCTTTTGTATATAGGAATCAACTTAGACTTGACATAAAATACTCGGTTAATTGTTTGATTGAGGAATTCCCATTATGTGACATGCAATTTCTGTCTCGAGATCAAAGCATGCTACGAAAAAAACACAGAAAGATCTTGTCAAGGAAAGCAGTTGGTTCGAATATATATTTAGCTGATTTAAGACGGAGCCTATTCCTTCATAAGTAACCATTAGCTAGCCGATTCATCGGAGTTACCACTAACTTGCGACTAGATCCAGTTGAAAATTCGAGTGCAACGCAACTATATATTACTGAAACTTTACAAAAAAGCCATGTCCAGGAGTCAATATACCCTAGACATCCTCGCTGAAATCGTAAAGGAAAGCGGAAAGAGATATTCAGATGTAGTGGGAGAAATTTGTAGCCGCGAAAACATTTATATGGGGAATATAAAAAGGAAGTGTACTAAAGCCACGCCAGCAGACGAAGGACAGGCGGAGGCAGCACATAAAATTAACCACATATTTCTTCATTTTTATGGCATTTATTATCACAGAAATGTTTGTGTGATAAAAGCGAAGCAGCGCAAAAGGCGAACGGCGATGAACGACGACGATGGCGGCGCAGTCATAAAAATGCAGCCATTTACCTTTTGATTTATGCATAACAGCAGGAGCTGGGGGGCCAGAGGTTGGGTGTAACGGGGATGGTGGGTGGCTGTGGCCCCTGGCAGTGGAGGGGATGGGGACGGGTGCTGCCGGGTGCTGTAGAGCGGGTCACGCATGCACAACAACTCCCAAGCAAAAGGAGAGAAAAATAATGCAATAAATTTGACATTATCTCCGGCAATATGAAGGTATATATATCCGAGAAGTGGGTGCCGTTGGTAAGGGAAAGTCGTTTAACTGTCTGCGGATTTTCAGTTGACTTACGCACGAGGAAGAACCCCCGCCTCAGCACGATAATTGGTTTATTTTGCCATCTGAAGAACCTTCTCCCCGGACCATAAAGGAGCTATCAGAGCAGTCATATTTTATCCCGCCAGGGATTCAGTAATATTTATATTAATACCCGGAAATTAAGACCAGAAAACATTTCATTTTGCCTTAAAGGGGTTTTCATATTGTTTGTATAATTCAGAACAATGAGTACTACGAAATAAAGAAATATTTAGAGAACCAAACCTACACCTACAACATACTAACTTTATTATATTCCCAATAATTATTTTAAGTCTACAACGATCTGAATACATCTCGAATTTCGGGTATTTTTTGGCATCGTTAAAGCTCCAGAAAATAATGTTAATAATCCATAATACCGGCTATACTTACCCTTCTTCACATTGTCTATGTTCCACCATAATTACTTCCGATTTGAATGGGTCTACGTGCCATGCAGCAAGACAATAACTCACTTCCGAACTGGGGAGGGCCAAAATGCCATTTATAAAATTGAAAAACAAACTGCAATAAATTCAATAGAACACAGCATGAAAGTGAACTAAGCAGGCACACAAAGCGACGGATCCCTAGAAAAATAAAAAATATATCCCGCACTTTACGGCGAAGGGGATGCAGTCAGGGAATGTGAAACCCGCTGTGAATCGAGTCCGAGCTCCGCCTGCCGCCTGTCGATAAATTATCGACAGCAATTTATCTCGTAATAGTGGCCCGAGAAGGAAAAGGAATAATGGTGACATTGAAATTTTACGGTAATGCACCAAAAAAGGGATCCTTTTTTTGCCAACTGCGGGTTGTGTGTAAGTACCCTCCCTCCCTCCTCAACACCCCCTGTGCAGCATCATTGGGTATTTTAATAAAGCAAATTAATCGTTTCCAAGGCTCCCCTCCAAAAAATGTTTCTAACAAAGAGCAAAAAAAAAAAAAGAGAATACACAAGTTGACACGTGCAGGATTCTAAAATGATAAATCGATGGCATTCATTTTTATTGCCATTTTGGGCATTAGGTATTAATTGCTTACAGCTTCCAATCAAACTGAAAATGGCACTGAAATGATGTACGGCTGTTATTGATTAGGGTTTAATCCACGAAATAAATCAAATAAATGTTTATTATACGATAAAACACTCTGAAAGATTTCGGGAAAATGAGGGTATGTGTGTATTTACTTATACAAACTTGTTGTGTGTAAAAACAATTTTTTACCATGTTTGTAATTCGGAAATATTATACAGGTACATATGTATATATACGTGTTCTAATATTTTGAGTTATGTTCAGACCAAGGAACTCCTCAGGCGTATATTTTCTAGTCCGATCCAGACTAGTCTGCGACTGCTTTCAATTTGCCAAGACAAACATACACTCGCTGTAGTGTCTAGGATTCCTTTAGGAGGAAAATCTGCAATCAAGAGTGAAACTGTCACGGCCAAATAAATGACGCGTGACTGTCGGATCTCAGCCAGAAGTGAGGGGAGATCGGGACCGGGAGGAGGATATTCGCTTCCTATCGTTCTGTCAGGCACTGACACAGCACGATGCGAAGAATCAACAACTGCGACGGCTGGGCGAACAAAGGACAATGCCAAGGACGAGACCTCGAAACGTACTTTGATAAATGCGTCATAAAATGAGCAATTATTACGTGCGTCCAGCGCAGCTGAGCGACAATTAAAAACCAAACACAGACAGCGAGGAACTGAGCATCAATAAAATTATTTGTCAAAATGTCAGGATACAGGCTGCTGCGAGGGGAGTGACTGGCAGGACAATGCCTGGACCGAGACCGACTGCGGGATAGACGCAGAAGTGTCAACTTTGGTGGCTGGCAATGAATGACGGACCATAAATCAAGGACAATGGCCTGCCGGGATCGGGATCTAAGTCGGATAGATGGGCCCGTCCTCGGATGTCCTTGATTGACCGCACTCCTTGCGCTTTGCCGGGCTGAAAAATTAGCGAGTAAATCAATAAACATGGCCAGACTCTCGCCGGCTCGTTAAACTGAGTTGTTCCTCGAAAGGTCATAAAAATTCAACGTTGTCGATAGATTTTCCATGATATATAGGGCCATAATTTATGCTCTCTTTATCAAGCCAAGCACACATGGGGTAGGTAGGAAGGTGAGGAGGGCGGCAGAGGGGAAACACCTTATGGATGGCTATATCCTGTGTGTGCCAGGAAGCGCCAGTCGCACTGGGACCTGGCGCAGTTGTTGTTTTGGGTCTGCTCCGGCGCTGGCTGTGGCTTCGGCTCTGCTCTGATTGAATCGGGAAGGTCATAAAGATTTTTATGTTTGGTCATAAATATTTGGTTTGTTGTCCTGCCGATGCTGCTGGGTTGAGATGCCTTTGAATCGAGCTTCCTCCGCTCGTTCCCTTTGATTATGATATATGGTATACTCACCGTTTTCTGTATTTTTAGAGAACATAAAAATCCTAATCCATAAAAAGTATTGGACAGAATTTAACTAAAATAGCATTTTTTGTAATGGAGAATTAAAAATTAATTAGGCTTCACGGAATAGAACCCATAAAAAAATATCTTGTACCAGTTGTACATCTGTACAAGCTATAAGACAAATATATTATTTTACGATATGTATTTTCCTTAAAACATATATTACGTGTAAGTGTTGAAACCTTAATAAAAATGTTTTAATTTTCCTTAATATTTTAAATCAGTGATACTAAGCAATATATTGACATCTTAGAATTCCATTAGTGTGTAAACAAAATTTATCTTGATATGAGAAAAAAAAAATTACCTTTTTATACCCTTGCAGGGTATTATATTTTGTCCAGAAAATTGCAACGCAGTGATGGAAGACTCTCCGACCCCATTAAGTATATATATTCTTGATCAGCATCACCATCCGAGTCGATCTAGCCATGTCCGTCTGTCGGTTTGTCCGTCAGTCCGTTGCTACGCAAACTAGTCACTCAGTTTTTAAGTTATCTGAATAAAACTTTGCAGATAGTCTTCTTTCTATTACAGCTAATATATATGTCGGAACGGGCGGAATCGGACCATTATATCTTATAGCTGTCATAGTAACAAGGGCAAAATGTTATATTTTCGCTAATTTTGAAGATATTTATCAAATTAAATATATGACCCTTTAATTATATTATAGCTATACATTTTAATTTTCATGAAAATCGGACCACTATATCTTATAGCTGCCATAGGAATGATTGGAAAATTAATGGAAACAAATTAATTAATAAATTATTAATTTTTTTTTGGCAATTTTTTCATATTTTTATTTATGAATATAAAGTCCAAATTTGACATCGATCGGAGAAAAATAACGAAGAAATGGGTAGTTGAAAGAAGGTCATTCTATGTTCGATGTATGGGCAGCCAAAACTTTAAAGCACTGTCCTGAAAAGTGCAATTTTCAAAGTCTGTGTACACGATTACTCAAAATCTACAAGACCAATCGTTTTGAAATTTTGCATACAGCGTCTGCAACTAATTCTCCAGGTATCACAGTCGGGGTTTTTTTAAATTATATTTATTATTATATTTTTTTTTTAAACAATTAAAGTTTTTTTAGTCAAGAATTAAATTTTTGACTTCAAACTTTCATGAAAAATCGAAAAAAAGTGAAACAAGAAAAAACTCAATGGTGATGCCTTGGGACAATTATGTTTTAACAAATGCATATTATTTTTTTTTATATCGGACGATTCTGTGGACAGGACAGGAACACCACACCCTATAACTCCTATACCTGTACATATTTTTCAGTAAAACATTTTGAGAAAAATTTTCTAAATCTTACGTTATTATATGTCATTTAAATTAATAAGCTTGCTTAAGCTGTTTCTTCACAATTTTTTTTTGAAAAGTGGCGTCTTTTGCACCGAGTTAACCCTAATAACTACTTAACGTTAAATAAGGCTAGTTTTAGCTTCAAATTTAAAATTTGTCAGCACTCCTGAAATGTAAACATTGTGCGTATACGGTCCGTGTTTCGGCAGAGAGTTGGCAGAAAAATTAGCAGACTCGGCATTCGGGGCCGTGGGGAACACTGTTTTAACTAAGGTGCTTAACGAAATTATAGGACGCCCTGTAAATTTTAGTTTCGACCCTTGTCGGAGAATGGGGAATCATAATCAAGCAAAATCAAGTATGCAGATTGATAAAAAGCTGATGCTTAAAAGCTGATGTTCTTTTCTCTGGTTGCATCTCGCGTTTTTAAGTAGAGGTAAAAAAACGCAAAAGTTCGATTTTTGTCATGCCAACAAGTGTATCCTAATTATAAGACACATTTCAATTATTGCGGCTGGAGGGAAATATTTGGTTTCAAATAATTTTTTTTATATTTCTATTAACAATTTAATAAATTTGTAATAAACTGCTGCGTGATAGCTTGTTATTCGACGAGGAAAAGGGAAAAAAAAATGCGAAAAATCAAACTAAACTAAACTAAACATATATGATCCTTTACCTTTATTCGCATTACTATCTGCAAGGGTATATAAACTTCGGCAACCCGAAGTTAGCTCCCTTTCTTAAACCTTAAACTTTATTAACTTTGGATAGGACACAAAAAATTGATTTGTTTTTCTTAAGGTTCTGACAGCTCTGGGTGTAATCTTGTTTTTTCTGCTGACCTGCACACATATTAAAGTTGAATATATCGCTTTTTAAAGCACTGAAAAATATTTTTCAAGGAAACATTTTGAAAAAAATATATTCCTACATAAGAGAGAATTTGATTGTTTCTTGTTTTATGTTTCTTAAACCAATATGTAGCTGTTTTTAAATTAAACACAATATTTACTTGGAAGTGCACAGAAATTATATTATAAATATTTTATTATTTCGATTCTGATTAAATTATTGACTACTTATTAGAATTGAGAACTAGTTGTGCTGCTTAGCTGTAATCACAGTTTCTAAGTGACTTTATTCAAAACCGGGAAAGATGAAACAACAATGTCGGCACCTTTTATGTGTTCTGTTTGCACGACCGAGAATGATGGGATGGGAGCAAAATTCACACTTCATTTAAGGCACCACACGCTCCGAACTCAACGAAAGACCCCAACCCCAATCTGCGATTCAAAACCCAAACCCAGAACCCAAGCAAGCCGAGACGAGTGCTAATGTAGCGCATAATAATTTTGTACTAAATTAAATAGTGCGTGGGTCGGCGACGTCTGTCAGAGTTTCTACCCGCAGCTCCTTTTCTTCTACACAATGGCAACGGGTAGCAATAATTTCTCGGAAGACTACCATAAAAGTATACAAATTCATATATTAACTGCATTATTACTTATAAGCTGATAATACGAATCTAATATAAAAATGATTTTTCCTGTTTCGTCATTTTCTTATACATTTGTTAGATTATTTGCATATTTATGTCGAGGAATATCTTGTAGTTTAAGAGATAAAGTTTCAATGTCTCAGAATAGGGTATTCCAGCGTCGGTTTCGGTGACTAACCAGCACTTGTTTCTTTCTTCTTCTCGTTTCTTTTTTTCGGTTTCGTGTGTGCTGGATGAATCTTTAAGGTCTGATTGTAACTTCACGTCTGGCCAACATGTTGCTCACAGCGATTTGTTGTTCTTTCTCGCCGCCACTTGAACTTCAAAGGATATAATTTAGTTTTTATTGCGCAAGGTTTTTTGCCTCATTTTTCCGTATCTGTTCACGTTCGGAGGATTCATCAGCTATGCATGGCATGTTTGTTTTTACAAGGGTCCTTTACGACTCTCGGGCATTTTGCTATTCCGTCGCTTTCTTAGCGTTAACTACTCATTCGCATTTCGCTCGCTTCTCGCCGCTTTCAGTGTTAATTTATTGATGGCTCCGCTTATCGTCACGTGTCTGAATATCGTCGAACGCAGCACCCTTTACAGCGTCTTGTCTGTAAAGTCGGTCCCTTTAGTGCGTCTTACAAATCAAGAGTTCCCTTAACCTTAAGGCAATAAACAGGATTAGAATTTTATAATGCCGTCCTTTGGGGCAACATATATAACCATGTTCTCTGGGACTCTTATACAACTGTGATAAAGTATTGTAGCTTATATTAATGTCGAATCTATTAACCTACATTCCAAATTTAATAAGAACCAAAGCCTCATATTTAATAAGCTAAATTAAAATGAAACAAGTTTTTTCCTTACTTTATAATTAATTAGTTTAATATGACTATAAATATTATAAGTATATGCTGTCTGAAATTATTATTGGAATGAAACATTCAAGGAATTTAAAAAGGTGTAACAACAACTATAGCTAAAAGTAATATAATTGAAATTTAAATTGAAGTTCGAATTTACGTCCTATTCTTGCCACTAGGGCTGTTTCCAGCTGGTCACCTCATTCACACTGATAGATTTGAGTCAGCCTCTAACCCTTTGGTATAATCAGCTGTAGAACCAGCCATAACATCAAGCCTTTTATCCACATCCCCCACTTTGGCGCACATTTACGGCTCCTTCCAGGACAAAGTATTCATGTAGGTCGCTGACATTACTTCAGCTTACTTTGGCAATCCAAGACCGCAGAATGGCGATGGGCGAAGTCACCCGAGTGAGACATTTGCTTGTGGGCTAAAGTGAAAGCATCTCGTTTTCATTTCATTTTAAATGCTGTCAGCACCTAACCTCCGGCCATGACTTCTCCGTCCCTGTGTGCCCTTTGGGCCCTGGCGATGTCTTGTCCCGCTCTGCCAGCCGCCTCGCCTCTCGTTCCCACTCCCGATCGCTGGAACGTCTTCATGTCCTTTTTTATGGCACTTTCAACGCGTCATTGAGTTAGCCGCGGCGCGCACTCATCGGCAGCAGTGGGAACGAGTGGCAGGAGGAGGAGGAGGTTTGCCAGCGTGCCGAGTGGAAAGAAAACGAATATGAAGACTTTTCTGATGCGAACAAGGTGTACTCCTGACTTAAACTAAATATATATTATATCATCAAATAATAAATAATTAAAATGCTATTAAATTAATATCTAATTGATATCTATTAGAATTTAAATCAACTTTTGTGATATTGTAACGAAAATTTCATATTACCGAATTTCTTATTTTTGAAATCAAAATTATTTGAAAATAGCATTTTTTTTATATTATCCAATTCCTAAGTGTCTGCGAATAGTGAACTACAAATAATAGGTATCACGTGAATTAGAATATAACCAAAAATGTGCACAAGATGGGGACGCTTTGTTGTGTTCGATAGAGTGCGTTTATAATCAAATTAGAATCGAAGCGTCAGATCAAAGGAGAGACGTCGGCGTCGCTCATTTAATCCAGAGCGCAAGGCGGAAAAAGTAGGCGCGACATAATGCTCGAAACGTCCACAATACACACTGCGAGAATCGGGAGTGAGTGGCGAGTGGCGAGGGGTTGCGGTGGATGGCCTGCCACAAAACATGACGAGGGGCTTCGGCCATAGTCTTTGACAACCTGAAGTGGAAATGACTGTGCAGCGGGACTAAAGGAACGCCCGATCCGGATCAGAATCGTCTGAGAATCGCAGAGCCTGAGGAAGACGTCTCATTAATGACAACAAGGAGCCCGCGCAGAAGGAAAGGTGTATTATGCACTCATCTTGAAACCCGGCTCTCTGTCAATTCCCACTCAAGTTCTCCTTCTTTTTCCAGCTTGTCAGCGTGCCAGCATGCCAGCGTGCCTGCTTGCCTCCGCTTCCTCGAAAGGATCCCTGGCGTTGGGCATCTCTCGAATAATTGAAAAGCGGATAGACAGAGGGAAAGCGAGTCCCCCTCCCGCGGAATGATTTTCATGTTGAATCACTGACGACGACAGGTTAAATGTTTTCATTATGAGTCGAGCCGCGAGCTGACGTCAGTTTCTCCCCATAATTGGAGCTGCACTCAAGTGCCCTTCACCTCGGGTTCTCTATCCTGAGCAGCCGTCCTGAACCTCAACCTCATCCTCTTTCTCATCTTCATCCTCAGCGCTCGCCTTAATGAACAAGTAAATTGAGTTCTCGGTAGTCTGTTGGGTCTTGTGCTGGTGCTTCTGGCTCGTCTCCGTTTGTTTCAAGTGTCGAGGCCTCATGAGACACGCTCAATTAGTTCCTCGAATTTCTAACAAAGAGAGCCCCAAGGAAAATAAATGGTTCTCACAACTTCCGTCAACACTTGGAATCGGTCCGGTCATATATTAAGCACTCGAGCCAATTGTCAGAAAAAATCGGGGAAAGTTGGGTGAAACCAACAAGTCCCATTTATGATCTCGGAATATTAATGTTCCCAGCAATGTGACGTCACTAAAAATGGGCATTTTAAATACAATCAGTCCCAGCTGCATTTTCAAAAAACTACCACATGTTTGATGCTAGAATTAGTTGAAAAGTCCTAAATTAACATGGCAATGTGCTTTGGATCTCGCTTTATATTCGTTTTTATTACCGTAAATATTCAATTTACATCAAATTCATTATAAACATTCATGAATTTCAAGTATTCCCACCAGGATTCAACTCGATCTCCTGCGGAGGTCATAAAATCTAATTAGCATCCACAAATTCGGAACAATACCGGGGCTAATTAGCAAATGTCATTTCAGGGAAACAAATGTTACAAATTTTGAAATGCTAGAAGCCAACTGTCAGTCGCCCAAATGAAAGGGGTTACATCCGGAAAACTAACGCCAAGGCAGAGAACCCGAGGCGAATAGGAATAGCAAATAGGAATGGAACTTTTATTAATGTCTCAAATTACGTACAATAAATGTTGGTAATTTTGTGGGTAATCAGTCAATTTCAGGCAAACAAAAATATATCCAAAACCAAACGGGGGTTAATTTCGTCTATGCCCATGGAAAGCGGGTGTCGGTTGACAAGATTCATGGGTTTGGTATTATGCAGGAAGTTTGTTTAATGCACGGCTGCCCTTCAACCGGCTTTTCAGAAATGCCAAAGGGTCTTGGTCCCGGTAAATAGTTTAACCCTTTTCGGACTCTCTTAAGGGGTATCACTTTTGGGGTTACTTAAACACTGCCAATAAATAAAGTTTATCCGTAGTATATTCATAATACCGTTCAGTTTCCCCTACTTCTCTACTTTTCCGGTTGCATGAGTTCCTCGACGACAAAAATAATACGAATTGATGCTTTTATTAAGGGTCTGTATGTTGCTCGACAGTCAAGTGGTCTACTTTAGTCGGAAATATGTTACGCAGCAGGTTCAAATTTTTAATTCATGAGATTTTGTTGGGTCAAGTGGTTCGGTTTTAGCGGCACTTGTTAGCAATGTCTTTATATTGCACCTACCGTCTTCAATGTAATTTAAATCTTGAGATAAATATCTGCGTTGCTGTGTTTTTACTTAGTTGAAAGGGCTTGGAAAAAGTAAGGGAATTTTGATTTATGTCGTGTGATTGAACAACATAATTGATATTGCTTTTTTTTAACTGGATCCAATATTTATATATATATATATATTCTTCACCAACCAATTTATTCAAGCCGATATAGCCATTTCATTCTGTACTTATGTTTCTAGATGGTTTCTATGCGGACTTTAAAGGCTTTCAACTCGTCTTTAACTAAGTTTTCGCAAATCTGACCTTCCTTTTTAGTTTTTTTTTCGATCCAATATGTATTCTGAATTCCCTGGTGGGTGTCAAATCAGGAGATTGTCTGTAAGCTAAAAATTCGTGAAGCTGCAGCTTTTCCCCAGAGCTTCTGTGACTGCAACATTAAGTTCACTGGCGCATCTTTCATTTGCCGCCTACCCCCCTGGGAAGCTTGGAAGAGCGCTAAAAGGACCCCATAAATATCGCTTTTAATAGCATCCGCCTGTCATTGCAATCTAAATAAATTGTTACATTTATTTACGACTAAATGTCAGCACAGAGGGGTGGCAGCGGGTTGGTATATGAGTGCGGCTAGAAAATATGAAAATTAACTGCCGACTAAAGCCAAATCCAGCAGCCACAACACTCCGGAAACACACACCGCCCTCCGTCATCATTTTGGGGGCAAAACAATTGCGCTACATTTGCCATATGTGTGTGTGTAATTTTCACTTCATGTTTGGCCGCAAAAACGCAGGGACGGCCATAAAATGCACACACACATGGGACACTCGCAATATCCTGGGCCCGATTTTTCCTAGGGGTGGGATGGCCATGGCCCTCGGACAATAAGGTGAAAGGGGCCACTAAATGCCACTAAATGAATTTATTTGCCAGACAGGGAAGAGAGCGAGAGCTGCACTGGCAGGGAACGGGAAGCAGCTCGAAACGTGAACATTTTGCGAGTAAATAAAGCCCAAAATGAGATTTATGCAACATGACCGACAACAGACAAAGGCGAACGGAGACCAAGTGCTGAAGTGCCGAACCCTCCTCCTATCCGCCCACAAGCCGCAACCTCCACCGGCCCCCTTTTTGGCCTCGCTTTCAGTGGGTTAGTTTTTAGTGGGCACCCACTTTGTGGGCATTGTGGAATGGCAATCGCCGGAGCCAAATGCTGGCCAGGACTTGCAGCGGTCCTTCCATCTTCTTTCTCGTTTATCGTGTGTGCCTGCCTTTTAACCCAACTAATTTCTAGGAAAAACAGTCAGAGGCATTGAGTATGGAGAAAAGCGTTAGGAATCATCCATACCCTTACAAATGGAAAACTTTTAATAATAACTTTTATATTGTTTAATAACATTTCGTAGGTCATATAAATGCATTACTAGATATATATATTTTTTTTTATAATAAATATATAGAATTATTGCTTAACATATTTTTTGAATCGTATTGACAAGATATTTACAACTTATTCTTTCTCTTACAAAGAAAGACTTTTTCTAAAAAGTATAAGTATATCTGAGAAGTGTCGATTTCTACTCTCACTGTCAAAGTGCCTGATTGGCGTCTGTACGGAAAAGATAATCCCTTAATAAACTTCATAATCGTAAAGCAAATCGGTTTTCTGCCCTTCTGTAAATTTATCTGACCGTAAAATGTCAACAGAACGGTGTTAACTACCGATTATTACTGGAAAGTTAGCTGTCCTGTCAAAGTTAGCTGTCACAGTTACACGACAGCGAACCAAATTTTTGTAAACTATATCTGACCGAAACATTTTGACAGGAACGTAGAAACCGGCAATCCCTTAGTAAAATTTAAAACTCTTTTAAACTTTAAAACTTTTTTAACTTACCAGAATGGTATCATTTTCAATTTCGAAAGGAAATTTATTTAAATCCCGGTAGTTTAGCGGGACAATAACACTCAATCGTAGTTCCTGACCTATCTAAGCTACAGATTTGTGTTGAACACTTTACCTTTTTCATATATTATTTTTAGTTTAATAAAAAAAACTTACATTAATTGCAAGTACACAGCAATTAATACACCCATTTGCTACCCTAGTACAAACCTGAGTGCGCACATACGCATATGGGGCATTTTCCTCTGGCCGGTCTGCAGTCATTTATTCTGGTCAAAATTGTCACATAAATTTTACAGCGTCCGAGGCATGTCGAGCGTACTTCATTTCGAATTTTATGATATTTTCCCCCCGCTGCAAAACTGGTTAAAAGGAAATTTATGATCAGAGCCGAAGACAACAATGCTATGAGTTTATTCTAGGTAAGTGAGGAGTTGAACTAGATCGCATAGAGACGGTAAGCTCCGGATGATGCTGAATGTCATAACTGGAGCGGTGCACACACAATAATAATGGCTCGGGGAAATATGTGGGGAATAACGAAATACGAAAATTTCAAAAACAGTGAGGACTGAGGGCAAGGGCGGCGGCCCAAGTAACGTAGTTACGAAAAAGGAGGCAGCCAACAGCGGTTGACAACTGTCAGAGACAGAAAGGAGCAGGAGACAACTGCCAGTGCCACTGTTAATGTTGCTTATTGTTTGGCTTTTGTTTTCTCCTCCTGCGATTCCACAATGCAGTCTTATATTTCCAAATGCCCTATAGTAGCGAGATGTAATATAACCTGGCGGGACTTTTGCCCAGGATTTCAAGGTTCTTAAGTCGATGATGTTACCTTTGAAGTAAACATTTTCATTGGTTCCATGTTTGCATTATTCTAGATTATTCACTCAAATAAAAATTCTGTTGGTAAATTCAAGCAAGCTGTTAAAATGCGCCAACCAACCATCGTTGGTTGAGCTGGTTCGCTTTACAGAGTATTCTCTAGCTGCTTTGGGTATTAAGCACACTTTGAACTGCTTGCTGTTGACATTAGCAGAAGCTTAGTCCTTGCTGTCTCTGGCCTGTCAAAAGTGTCCTGTCAGTGTTGCCACGCCACATACAGAGACAAAGAGGATGACTTCTGGGGCGAAAAGGAGCTAAGAGAAAAATGGGAATGAAATCTGAAATACTTTTTTTTTTTTGTAATTGTTTGGCGTGTGAAGATTTGTGCTTCTTTGGTTCCGTAAATGTAAATAACGAGCTGGCCATAAATAAAATTAACCCACATTAAACACAGACAATTAATTACAGGCAAATGGCATCAACTGGTAAGTTGGTAAACTGGTCCACCGGCCACTGGTCAGTCAACATTTCACAGCAAATTAACACCACAAATCTGTGATGTGCTGCGATGGCAATTCCCATCATCCACCCGAATCGTTAGAGCCGCAGCACGGACTGAGACCCAAACTCTGTCCATGGCTGACAGCTTAACTGACCATTAATTTACATTTAAATGGAAAACGGCCGAGGTGAGAAAGCCGGGCGAGCGGCAGCGACAAATTTACCTCCTACCTACACACAGATTTTTCATCTCCAAACTTTTCTCACACACACCGCAGCCGTAGAATTTTCCAAATGAAATTGTTGGGAGGAGAAAACTGAGAAGGATTTGCATATTTCAGACGTATTTTTTCTTAGATTGTGAAACAAATGTATACTTTATGGCCAGGACTGCACAATTTTCACAGTTGATTTATTTTTATGCTTCAATTTGCCCATATCGACTGAAACATGCTGGATACACCTTTAAATAGAAAAACTAAACCTAATATAGGGGAGGACTCCGTTATATCGCTTATTTTCAGGGGAATTTTTCAGTTTTCCCCTTTTTTTATAAGTCCAAATTTAATAAGACATATTGAAACTTATTAAAGAATGGGAAGTAAGAACACACTAACTAAAAAAGGTAAAAGGAAAATCGCGAGTAAGAATATGCTGAAAGAATATAGTAGCTACAATTTTCTCGAAACGTTTTCATTTTTTTATATTTACAAAGTCTACTTGATATCAACCCCTCAACCTCGACCTTTCATGGAATTTATGAGAATGCGACGGTCGAAATACGTCTTCCTCTGGGACGGCCATTTGTTATGCAAATCCGTTCCAAGAATTCCCTCTGCCAGCTATAAATAGCAATAATTGTTATATCAAAATTTATGACAGCAAAATAAATTTCGATTGTGACATGTGGGGCAGGGATTCCGGACAATAGTGAAAAAGGGTTACAATCTGGCGAAAATTTCATAGTTCATTATCGAATTTGTTATGCATACTTTTTCAAGTGCCAACAGTCGAAGCAGTTTGCAACCCCTTTCAAGGCTGGGATCTTGATCTTGAGTGCTGTGTGGACTGAGTTTGGTTCCGTTGGGTGTGGTTCCCAGGCCTTTGATAAGTAGGTTTCCATCATTTGCTGCCTTTTGTTAGGCGGGCTTCTTGTCACTGCCTCTCCTCTCCGTCCTTTTGTTTGCCACAAGACCACATTTAACTCTTTTTTGTTAGGCGCATAATTTATGCTGTCATCTTGTGCATATTTAACTCAATTACTTCCGCGCATCGAGACTACCGAGTTGATAGGGGCCGTGGGCATGAGTCCATCGCCATCGCCATCGCCATCGCCATCACACTGCACCGCGGCACCGCGGCACTACCACCATGCCATCATCATCATCTTGTCGGGGCCTAATTCATTTTGTTACTTTATGCGATACTTAATGGCCCTCCCATTCTCAATTCTTCTGCGGCTCCCTAGCCGGCCCGCGGCTCATTAAAAGAAATTACTTTATTGGCGAAATTTACATACAAAGTATTATGGTGGCCATGTCTGCAGATGTCAAGTCATTAAGTTTCTTCTTGTTCTCTACGCCCGGCTTCTTCACTCACATTCACATTCACTCCGTCCATTCATTCATTATGCAAAAGAGTCACTTAGGTGAACAGCGTTATATATACACGCCAGATACTTATCGTTATCGTTATCGGAAGCGGACTTAAGTGAAGATGGAAACACTATAATAGTTCTGCTGGCGTTGAAAATAAATTGGAGGTAGCCATAAATTATATTTAATACGAGTATGTCTCGGCGCAGGCCACTTACAGGGTTGAAGATGTGAGCTAATTATGTCGGCTTCAAAATAGGTAGTTCTCTGAGCAAATGGAAGGCCCTCTTAAATCAATTTTAATTTGTTTTAAGTTATATACATATTTTTTTAATAGTTGCTGACTTAATCCACAAAAGTCGAGGAGCGATTTAGCTTTGTTCTCTTAGGAAACTTATATGTTTCCGATTCTAGCCAAAATTCCTCATCAGTACTACCTTCGCTGACAGGCTAGCCTTTACATTTTGCGAGTTTTAGAGTTATATAAATAAACTGTAACTTAAAGCAACCTTATGTATGGTTCCGAGTAGATTACTGTTGTAACGGTCAAGGTTTCTTCTTTAAAAAAATATGCCCAAAAATATGCCTTTGCATCGGCGATTGCATCGCTGATATTAATTAGATGTAGCTTATCTTAAGCTTGCTCTCTTAATTTAGCAGACCAGATCAGCGGCACACAATGCGCAACTAACTTCGTTTGAGCTCAAACATATTCCAGAAAATGCTTCTTATTCTGGAAATTTTCGCTATAAAAACGCCCACGCGGCTTTAGTCGATCTTTTCCAACTGACCGAAAAACTCCGCTACGCCGCTATTGTTTTTTTTTTTTCAAAGTGCGATTAAAAGCCAAGTTATTAAGTAAAAGTGAAAAAACCGCGCCGAAGCGCTTGAACAAATTGTGCATTCGGTCGCGAAATACAGTGCGTATAATTTTCTGGGAGGAAAATTATTTCTCGGCCGCACTACATTTAGAAAAAAAATAAATAATAAATAATTATAGATCACTAAAAAGTTACAAAACAAATATGAATTAAATATGGTACAATTTTGAAACATTTTTGCATACACTGAAAACAAAAACAATGATTTAAATTACATATGAGAAAAGAAAAAAAATTAAAATAGAATAAAATCAATAAATAAATAAAACCCACTCTCTTAAATTTAGATACAATAAAAACAACATGCATTTAAAAATCTAGTATTAATAAACAAGTAAATAACCTTTTTATTTATTACATCAATTTACATTATATCAAAAAATGTAGTCATCAAAATGTTTAATATTTAAATCGCACATTGCTATCACATTTTACTGCCTTTTGAACTATACACTTTAACAAAAAATAAATGAACCCTGAATAAACCATGAAATAAACACAACAACAAATATACCCCAACACATCACTGTGGACGGCAGTCCACGTAGTGACGATGAGCACCGAGACTGTAGTGCGCAAGGAGACTACTGTATAGAGCCGTAGAATTGAAAATCTGCTACGATAGTCCGATCAGAACCATTTATATCTTGATCGAAAGGTATTGTAAACCTCTTTGAAACTGCATACTAAGATTTTTAAAAAACTGAATAATTTAGGAGAAATGAGAGTGAAAGTGCGAAATTTAAAATTTTGAAAATTGGAGCTATTGGGGCCAGTGGAGCAAAAATCCCCAAATTTTTAATGTTGTTGTGATTTAGCTTAAATACGCGTCGAATGACACCTCGATCATCCTGATCCGATACTCCGTTCAAAAGATATCCCATAAACAAGATTTTAACGGGCTTTCCGAAATGAAATCGTTTGTCCTGTTGTTTGTCTGTGGGTCTATGTGTCTGTCGATTTTTTTGTTTTAGAGTCCTGGAACTACTTTTAATTTATTAAACAGCTCGAGCTTAACAACTTTTGTTCTACCACTTTTTGGTTTTCCCGCTAGTTTGGCGGTAAAACAGCTAAAAAAGCCAGATTTCCCGCGCCCATAACTTCAAAACGACTAAAGCTACAGAAACGTATTATATATCGTTAGAAAGGTATTTTAAAATGATAAAAGCTTTGAGTTGACATAATTTTTTTAAATATAATATTTAAGAATTTATAATGAAAATTTATATTTTGTTTTAAGTTTTTGAAGTTTTCTTAAAAATGGCTCTAACGATTTTGATAGTCACTCAAGGCCATATAGCCCTTGAGATTGCTCAACTTTTGGTATATAACACATATCGCTTTCTCGAGATATTACTCATTAAAATTAGTAGCAAAGATCCCATACCACCTTTTCCATGCAGTATACATACATTTATGTAAAAAATCATGTAGAGTCATATAGAGACGTGCACAATGCAATAAAATTTAAAACCATCAAAGGAAATTTAATATAATTTAAATTGAAAAGAAATCGTTTTCCCACTACTTTGGCGGGAAAACAGGAAATTTATCGCGCCCATAACTTCTGAACGACTAAAGTTACAGAAACGTGCTATATGTCGTTGGAATAGTATTTTGATATTATAATTACTTTGCACTGCCAAATTTTTCTAAATATTATAATTAAGAATTTGGAATACAAATTAATTTTTTTTTTAAGATTAAACATTTTTTTTTAATGGCTTTTACGATTTTAATAGTAACTTCAGGCCATATAGCCCTTGAGATATTTCGGGGTACAACATATATCTCCGAAAATTCGCTTTCTCGTCAAAATTAGTAGCAATGATCCCATATAGCAAACTTCTTATATGAATTTTTTTGTGAATTTTCCCATTTGAGTTTCAAACAAAAACTTATAACAACAATGGGAGACCTATGTATGTACATACATATGTCATTTAAAAAACTTCTGATATCAAATAAAAACACCTCTTAACGAGGTGAGATTAAAATGATGATGGCACATTCAAGTCCAAAAATGTCTGATACCAAATTTTGTGACGATTAATAGTTATTTAACCAAAAATATTTAAAAAGTTTTTAATTAGTTTCAAAATCGGCACTTAGCTGAAAAATTTAAACATGCAAAACTGGCAGCCGCTGCCGATTTTGAAACTAATTAAAAACTTTTTGAATATTTATACCCGGTACCCATAGGCTACAAGGGTATTATAAGTTTGTGCCAACCGAGAATGTATGTAACAGGCAGAAGGAGGCATCTCCGACCCCATAAAGTATATATATTCTTGATCAGCATCACCAGCCGAGTCGATTTAGCCATGTCCGTCTGTCCGTCTGTCCGTCCGTGTGAAACAACAGATCTCAGAGACTATAAGAGCTAGAGTTACCAAATTTGGTGACAACATTGGAATCTGTTGCACGCAGATCAAGTTTGTTTTAAAATTTGGCCACGCCCACTTCCGCCCTCAAAAATCATAAAAAAAGTTAAATAAGCTATACTCGTTTTTTTCGGGTAAAAGTTAATAAATACAAAAAAATGAATAAAATAGAGCGGACGTTTCCTGAAAATTTCAGTAAAATCGGATGATAAACATGGGAGATATTAGCAATAAGGTTAGAATTTTAACACACCGCCCTAAGGCACTGCTGTTGCAAGCTGTAGCCGACAGGTGGCGCATTCGAGCCTTGGCCGTGCGATATAATGACGCCAATGTACATATGTATGTACAATGTAGCGTATGTACATTTTTAAATTGCCTTTTAGTGTGAAGCGCAAACGTTTAGGTACCGGGTATCTCACAGTCGAGCACAGTCGACTGTAACTTTCTTACTTGTTTTGTTTGGGATTGAGGCTAAACTTTAAAGATTTATTGTGACTAAACTAAGAGCGTCCCTAACATAATTTTAATACCCAAATGTACGTTAAAGCACCCCCCCTCTTTTTTTTTTTCCTTTTTTTTCTTTTTTTGGAAGGGGCCGAACTAACAGAAATTTACCGATATTAGATATAGTTTGCCCTTATTAAGTTCGTGGAGTAAAGCTTCCTTTATAATTTCAGTAGGAGTCCTACAAATTAAAATTATGTGAATGTGGTAAGGAAATGGCAAAAACCCACCCCAACGCCAAATGAGCTACCTAAGCCAATGTTCCCGACCCAGCAGATAGTGAGACAGAGAGAGGCTAGCTCTTTAGTTAGTCGGAGATGCCGCACATACCCTATATGCATTACCCTCCTTCACACACACATCGTTCATTACACTGTCTGCTCTATTATTTGTATTATTAAATCGAAAAAAGTAAGAACTCCTTGGGAGTACCATAATCATAAAAAATTAACAAAATATCCTTTGAATTTTAACGTAAATCGGCACTATTACATAGAATAATAAAAATAACCCTTTTGGAAACATCGTTTCCATTGATTTGTTTACACTGCATTTAACTCACTCTGGTTTCCCTCCCCATTTGCAAAGTTGTGTTCACGCATCTTGAATCAAAAACTTGCTGGCCCCAACCAAAATTTATCACCATAAACGCGGCAATTTGTTTGATTTAAGCAATTTGTAAAATTTTAATGTTCTTCAGAATGAAATAAATCTCCAAACTGTGGGATTCGTGCTGGGCTCCGGTTTGATTCGAGCCGATGGGCGGCAGTCGCAGGCGAAACGGGGGCACGTCCACCGAAATAAATTAGGCACAGCTGCTGCCCGGGAGCGGGTAGAGGGTGTGGGCAGATCGAGGGTCCCATATCCCTTGCGCCACATCCCAAATATCCCACATATCCACATCCCACAAACCGCCCCAGTCCCAGTCCCGTCCCGAAACGGACGTGCGCCTAATTTAGCATCGTTTAAGGAACGCAGAGGGGCACCGAGGAGAGAACATAAACATAAATAAGTAAGACAAATAAACTCTCTTGACACGAGCATTTAGCAGTCCGCTGGAAAGACGCGCCTTCAATGACAAAGTTCAATTGCTGAGTGTGACCCCTAGGTCGTCTTGAGTTGAGAGGGGAATCTACTAAGTGCCTCAGGTTTGGTTATATACTCGTATAAGTACTCATTTTGTGGTATCGATTTTCAATCAAATTAAGAAAAAATTTAATGGTTTATTTAGCAGGTAAGCATTTCAAATGCCTCATTTTGAGCTTTCCGTAATTTATTTTTTAATTAATTTGCGTTTTATCCATTCGATTTTGTATATTTTTGGCTTTTGAATTTTCTGAAAATGTTGATATATAAACAAGCTATAATAATTTTACTTTGTCTTAAATAATGTTTTATATAGTAAAATAAAATGTTCGTGTTGAATTAAGCAAGAAAATTAATTATTAGTACTAAATATTTGATTTAAAAAATTTAACAAAATAATATTAGATATGTCTTGTATATCGCAATGCCTACCAATTATTGTTTGGGATATATTGTTCAACAAATTATCTATTATTTTGCGTAATGTATAAAAATAAAGAAAAAAATCGTAGGTCCAGGAACTTGCTGTATCGCACAATGCTAGTGTTCACTGTAACCAGACTGCCGCTTCTTGGTTCGCTTGTCGCTGTCAATTGCCGTTTATTTGTTGTGATTTGTGTGTGTGGCAATACGAATCCTTGGGGGAGTCCAAGTGACAGCTTATCAAATACAAATTGACAGTTGACACGTCATCCCCTCCCCGAAGCCCAGGCCAACCACCATTACAAGGCAATGACAGTTGCTTTGCCGTGGGGGAGTTGGTCGCTGCCCTCGGGCGCATACTACTTACCTGAGTTCCTTCGGCTGCCCTCAGTTTTTGAGCAGGTGCTCAACTCGCTTCCTGATTTGCATTGTGCCGCCCGGCCATGATTTCACCTTTCAGAAACATTTATGCAGTTGTCGCTGTCGTCATCGCCATCAACATTCGCTGTCCGCAAGTAGTTCCTTCCGCAACACGGACACCGCCACCTCCATGAAAACCAATTAATTTCTATGAATTGTTGGAGTTCAAGCTTTGGACAGGCGACTTTGATATGGCCCAGGGCCTGAGTCCGAGTTGAAGCAGTAAAAATGCTAAATAAATGTAGCTTAAGGGTCTTAAGCTACAATTTTGTGGCGTGAACTCCAATGAGTTGCCTTCGAAATACGACATACTTGGTATATTGATACATACAAACCTTTTTCGAACCTCCCTAAGAATTAATTCCCATTCTAGATAAATGTTGGAAATAAAACCTAAAACCAAGTAATTGTTCTTTATTACTTAACCAATACAACAGTCTTCCTTCTGCAATAAAAACTAAAAAAAAGTAAAACAAAAACTGACAACCACATGAAAATTATGACTGTCGGACCATTTTTGCATACATATGTCTGTGTATAATTTCACAATTAATTATGAAATATGCCTTTTAAAAAAATTGAGGAAAAAGGAAAAAGCCCAGCCGAACCAGTTAACCGAAGCGAAGGAACAAAGTCCAGGGCCGCCACAAGGAAGGGGACACAACTGTGACTATGACTAAACAAAACGATACGAAATGACACGCTGTCAACGTGGGGTCGGAGCTAGCAAATTACAATAATAATACTCATAACAGTAGGACAGTAGCCGCCGACCCGGGCAGGCGTGCAGTCATGTAGACGACAATGCGACAAAGTGCCGGTCCCCTGTCCCCGTTCAGTGCCGATCTGGACTGGTTTCACTTCGCAACAAGAAATTCAATTTTTCCTATTTTATTATCGTTAAATGCATATACCTAATACAAAGGACACAGCTTTTGAATGCTCCTATCTTATATTAATGGCCTTTGTAAGCACATCAATATTTCAACATAATATTTAAGAGATGCTAGGGGAAGGCCAATATATACATTCTGCTTATTTCAAGTATAATATATATGTATACGTTTTGCAAGGAAAACAATTAAACAATTTTTGTTCATAAGTCATAACCACCAGGTTATCTGAGTTTCGAATAAGAATACAATTATACAATTATTTTAAAGGTGCTTGGCATAATTTTGACCAGGAGATGTGTTGTGTAGTGTTCTCCGAGCTATGCGCATTGTTGGGCCTACGGGCAAAACGAGTCAAACGACGATTAACGCTTGGCTGAATTGACTCGAAAAGTGCCGGTCATAAATTACGGGGCAAAAACTGAAAAGCTTCTAATTTGGGTTAGTCTCGGTTTGGTTTGGGCCGGACTCGATCTGGGTCTGGGTATTGCCGGGGTGGCGGAGGCAACCCCCGCACAGCTAGTCGCCACCCAGCCGCATGCATGTCATGTAACGCGTCACGTCATACAGGTTGCCACTTTTTGTGCAAAGCATTATTATTAACTAGTTAGCGGCATGCAACTTGTTGGCACAGAGCCGCCCAATCCCAAATGCCTGCCAACTGAGCTTTTGCAAAGAATAGCTAAACCAACAACTGAAACAACAAATAACTGGTTGGGAGTACGAGCACTCGAAGAAAAAGGAGAACATGTCAATTAGAAAGTTAATAATATAAAACGTATATTCTTTAAGCTACATTTTATTCTTAGATGTACCCACAGGGTAATATGAACTAAAGCTTTGTTCCATAGGAATATGTATCTTTCACTGACAGCCATAAAGTATGTTTATTCTTGTTTATCCATCACCAGGCAAATCGATTTAGCCAAGTCTTTTTTTTGTAATTTGAGTGGTACTATTCGAATCAATTACAAACTGGAAATCTGTTTATAGAAATCTCTTTGACAGAATTGCGAAAGTTTCAATAGATTTTACATTTTTTGTTTGTGTACATCAATTGCTTCGAAGAGGGGAATAGGGGACTTAGCATGTCGCCGGGCATTTATGATTAAGTGAGGTACATATTAATATTATCGTGCAACTCACCTGGTCTCTTTGAATGGCGGATTTTCTGTCAGACAGTTTGTATGCTAATTTGCGAGCTTAGGCCGCCTCACAATGGCACATCACACATACACAGTAACTCCTTTCCCTGCAGTACTCTGCACTCGGTGGTTTATTTTACTGTTATTTTAATTTATGGCAATTTTATGCGAGTGCACAGCGTAGTTGGGAAGTTGAAAGCGAGTACATAATAATAAAAGCGGAAACTATTGTATTAAGTGTTTGATTTATGGCTTAACTCAATGGTTTTATTTATGAGCCATTTTAGGCTTGTAACAGAATCCATTGTTTGACGTGCCTGTGTATGGCTGTGGATTTAAATTTCTATGCCAGGGTCAAAAATTCCACCATAGCAGTGAGCGATGTGACATTTCCACTTAGATTTCAGTTAATTAAGCAGGTATTCACATTTTACTTACCGAGTTCCGCTTAATCGCTTGACTATTAACGGAAACTCAATGCGAGTCCTGCAAAATTGAAATTAATTAAGCAATCCAGCTTCGAATTTGGTTTAATGTTGTAGCTTTTACTTACTTTTGAGAGTTTGACTGAAATTAATACCATAAAAAAGTATGTACAATGTACAGAGAGTATTTTCGGGATACCATTGATGTGTGCACTAATCAGTGAGTCACACTAATTACTTTTTCTTTCCATTATGATCCGTCCTGTCATCATCATTCATCTTCCACAGCAATTTTCTCACACTTTAAATTGACACATCGCCACTGATAGATTAGATCCTGATGACTCGGCACTTATCTTATAGACTCCCGTCTTATGTTTTTCTTGGCTTATGCGTACGTTTATTTTTGTATAGATAATAGCGAAAGACAAAGACAGCCGCGTGAGTGTATTTGCCCGAATGGAAGGCAATTATTCAATGTCAAAGCGACATACGCACAAAAATATTTCATCAATTAATTATTCAACTTAATTTGCCACGTCGAAATATCCAAAAGAAAATACTGATCAAGAAAGTTCTACAATAAGTATGATGAAAAATCACTAGTACCTTTGAGCATATACTCTAACAGTGATTGGGAGAACTGCGAGGAGGGAACTCTCATACTTAAGCTTTTTCCGACCCCTTAAAGATCTACTTCCTGGTAACAGCAGCTTTAGAAAAGTAAAAAAACCCTTTAAAGGAACACAATAATTAAAAGATAAAGACAAAATCAAATTTCACTTTCTTAAACTAGTTTTAGCCATAATTCCATTTCTGTTTTAACTGGCGTGTTATATTCAGGGATTTTGAACAATGTATGTTAAGATATTACAAAATTTTCGTGAAAAAACTGAACAGCAATAAAATTAAAAAATAATGTTTTAAAAGTAAAAATAGGACTAGATTAAGAAATTTTAACAGAATGTTGACAGATAAAGATGATATTTTTCGATACATTAAATATTTCCTCAAATAAATATGTATATAGTACTTAAATATACTTTGCTTTCACTATCGTCATTAGGTCTTTGCATCCTCCACTGAAAACTAAAAAGTTAATTACTTACAATTTGGGATCAAGGCAATCGCTCAATGTTTACGGTTTTTAATTTATTTTAGTCAAGGGTTTCCCAAAGTCAATATACCCGAACCGTGTACATCTGGAAACGTAAGTGAGAGTGCACAAAATTTTATGAATTGTGGTCGTGAAGAGTAGGGGACCAACACACAAATATGTGGCAACGTCATCAAAGTAATCAGGCGTCGACGACGACTGTCTCTGTCACGGGGAAGAGCGATGGGGATGTGAAGGATACGAGGCGGGGACCCCCAAATGATTGCCTCCATGACATGGCAAGAGGCAAGTTTCCCTGGCGAGGGACAAGGGCAGAAGCAGGGCAGGAGCAGGGCGCAACCCGGACCAACATCAGCGACATCATTTATCATCAACCTGCCTGTCACTCAACGGGCTCCCCAGCTCCGACGTAGGAAAAAATGTTCTACCACCGCATGCAAAGGACTCTGATGAGTTGCCTTTCCGTGGCTTTGTGTGTGTGCGTTATCCTTGGGTGCTGTCAAAAAATTATTATGCCTATTAATTTTACCCATGCGGGCGTTGCCAGCACCCTTATCCCCTCGCCACGCCGTTTGGTGGTAAATTACACAACAGTCGGGAGAGGCAAAATAATTTTTGATGTTTGGCTTTTGGCAGCGCCAAGTGGGCGTGGCTGTCTGTGTGTGTGCGAGTGTGTCGCTTAAGACATATTTTGCCTCATTCATTTGGCAGTAATTTATCCTGTCATGCTGTCATTATGCTAGCCAACAAAAAAAAGCGTCGAGAAACGCCAACAACAAAAACTGGAAGTTTGGGTAGCAGAAAAAATTATTTATTGAAAATGATTATGCACGAGGAATCAAAAAACGCTCCATAATCGCTGATGGAGGGTGAAGAGAGCGGCATTTGGGTAGTTTCATTTTTGTTAATGATCCGCTGACGTCCTCGGCCTGGGACGCATCGATCAAAAATCATGATGGCTTATTTGGAAAGGCACCAAAGTGATTACACAGAAAGAAGTTTACTTGAATGAATAAATAAATTAATAAATATAGCGTATTATGAATTATTAATAATATCAATAGCCGGACAGGTTTTATATATATTTTATAATACTTTTTTCATAATTAAATAATAATAACTTGAAAATTGGGAGAATTAATAAAATGTTGTTGAAATCAATTTATTATATTTTGGAAAACATTTTCCTTCAAAGAAAAATAATATAAAAGTGTGGACACTTGAACTAAAGGGGTTCCTAAAGAGTCTATTACATTAACAGTAACTTGTAACCCGACTTTCGAAAAAATTCTTTAAATGGTTATTGAGTAAGTCCTTTTATAAATATGAGTCCCATCAAAAATATTCCAAGTACAGGGTATCAATTGCTATTCCTTAAATAGCACAAGTGGCTGATGTCTTTTCAATAACTAATCAATCTTGGCTTTGGCTTGATGGCAGCCCTGCACGCGATGACTTATTTCGGTTAGTGTTAGACCCTTCTGCCAAAACAACTTTTTCGGGGGTTGCCGGGCAGTTGAGTGGGTGGTTCTGGGGGGTTCTGGGGATTCGAGCCAACTTTTTTACTGTAACCCATCAATCAGTCGAGTTAGGGCAGTGGGGGGAATAACAGTAAAAACGTAAGCTCGTGTCAGTCAGTCAGGCACCGAAAGAGGAAACAAGCGGGCTTCGAGGGCGAGTGCGACCAAAGGAGCCGAGTGCTGATCAGTTTAACCTTTTGGCGTTGACAGCCGGAATACAAAATGCGGGCGAAATGTGTCGATACAAATAAGGCATAAAGGGCTTTATTTGTGAAAGATAAATTTGAAAGGGATAAACGCGTGGTTTGAAATAAGAATAATAATAATAATAAGTATATACCCTGGAACTCGTTGTGCTTGTACTAGATTCTTTGGTTATTTTATTTTATTTTGGATTCAACAAGTAAAAATTGTATAATGAAAAGTTACGGTTACCGTGAGTGTAACCGAAATATATTGGACATAAAATATAAAACTTTCCATTGTTTTATTTTTCCAAAAACAAACCTTGACCTCGAGCCGGGTAAACTTTTCATTAAGGAGTAGAAAGGTCGCAAAAATACATATGTAACAATTTTATATTATATACCTATAAGGTATAAGTTGTTAAGGCTCTCTATTTGTATTTGTGGTATTACTAGTATTTTTATTTATTAATTGATAAGATAATAAGCATACAAATTTATGATTTGGTTGAACAATTGAATGTACTTATTTTTTCAATTTCTTTTATCTATTGTCAGATCTAACATGAAAGATAAATTCGAAATCCTGAGTCCTGAATAAACTTATAAACTGCGATTGCCTTTGTTATATGCCGATATATTAGAAGTAAGTTTTAGTGGTCCGTTCCCACTTCTGTCAGACTCATAAGTCTTTTCTTGAATCGCTCCAAACGCGAAATTCGATGCCCAACCATGTTTTAAAAAATTACCAAGTATAAGGATCATCCGCTGGCTGACTGGTATGCGTTCAAAGTAAGTGTAGGGTATGAGCGTACTGTTTTCCGCTGTGCGCACAGTGTCTGACAATAAATAACCGCAACTTAAGCATATTGCTGTTAAAAGCAAGTCCTCACTCCTTCTTTTTCGTTCCCCTCCCTCTCACTCAGTGACTCTAGGAGCTTGAGCTTTTGCTACTCCAGCACGGCGGACATATTTCATTTTCATGCTCCCAATTGTTTCGCCCTTGACAAATGGCCGACAGAGAGCGAGAGCCAGGGCTGGCAAAGAGTGTGTACGAGACTGTGTGTGCAGAAGGCAAGTCATCAAAATAACAAATAACGACGCCTACGAAAATTGATTGCATGTCATTAATTTTCATTTCAAATTACTTTGCCACTATATCATGGTTTATATGCCAGAGACCGTTCCGGAAAACTCAAATGCAAAACGATCCAAAGTCAGACCTATTATCCAGTCCATCGGTTGCGTTTGCAAAATTGTTTCAAATCATATTTTTTATTTTCAAAACAAGAACGGAAGCTAACTTCGGCAAGCCGATGTTTGTATACCCTTGCAGTCTACATTGGATCATTGAAAGTCGACCCATTTTGGTAAAATTTTGTACATTTTTGTAACATTTACTTACACATTTTACATTTTATTTACACATTTTACATGTAGCATTTTACATATTCATATGAATCAACCGATCGTTCTATACGAGCTATATTATATTATTATTATTATTACCTAGGCCTTGTTGCACCACGACCAGATGTTAGGTCTTTTGTGCCGGCCTGTAGGATTAAGCTATATTATATAGTAGTAGATATTAATGAAATTAAAACCGTAAATCTAGAACAGTGAAAAACAGCTACATCTCTAAATTTATAAAAATTCGTTGAAGAACAAAGAAGTTGTGATTTTTTCTCCATTAAATTTCCGATCATTCCTATGGCAGCTATAAGATATAGTAATCCGATTCCATCCGTTCAGACATATATATTAACTGCAATAGAAAGAAGACTATCTGCAAAGTTTCATTCAGATAGCTCCAAAACTGAGAGACTAGTTTGCGTAGCAACGGACAGACAGACGGACAGACGGACATGGCTAATGCGACTCGGCTGGTGATGCTGATCAAGAATATATATACTTTATGGGGTCGGAGATGCTTCCTTCACTGCGTTGCAAACTTCTGGCCAAAATTATAATACCCTGCAAGGGTATAAAATCTAACTAGACATTTAAAAATCCGGAAGTGATTGGCAAACCATTTTATACTTAAAGTTTAAAATTATTTTAGTCTGCGCTTAAAAACGTACCAAAGTTTACGACACTTAGAAAGTAATATTCTATAAAACAAAAAGGAATTAAAAACTTTTTAGGAAAGTAGCTGATTACTTTTTTGATGCGATGATAGCCTAAATAAACGTTCATAAAGAATTTTCACAGTTTGTAGGCAAGTTTTGTTCATTTTTCCTTAAAAAACATTAATAAAATTATTTTAGCCACAAAATCATTACTTCCATCAACATCTAAAATAAATAAAAATAATTAGGAAAATATATGATTTCGGGATCAATTTAATGTCTGGGCCCAACAACTAGTGCAGTTGTCCGAAAGTTGCAATTCAATTGGCTGCGCTGAGTGGCAGTGGCATCAACATCCATATCACCTCCGCCATTATGGGATTTCCGCTTTTTACTTTCGGTGGGGAAAGCATCGCCAAAGAGCAAAAGGTCCAGTTTCGAGCCTCAATACCGACTGGGATTCCGAATCATCACTCTGGCGGGCATATGCTTGCCATGTCATTCATATATTCTGCCGACGACCTATCTCCCCTCGTTTTCTGTCCACCCATCCCACTCTCTTGTTGCTATTGCTTTCAACCATCCATCAGGCGATGCAGCCGTCCTGATGCACCCGTTGCCTGCCAGTTGGCAGTACGTCAGTCAGTTAGTCATTCACTAGCAAACTGAGAGAAATAAATCACAAAGTGCCATTTTTAGAATTAAATTAAATTTAAAGTTAAATCGGCAAAAAAAGCGAAAAAAAACTAGATTGCCAAAACGAAGTTGGTTTACCCTCGTAATTTGTATACCCCTGCAGGGTATTATAATTTTGTCCAGAAGTTTGCACCGCAGTGAAGGAAGCATCTCCGACCCCATAAAGTATATATATTCTTGATCAGCATCACCAGCTGAGTCGTTTTAGCCATGTCCGTCTATCCGTCTGTCTGTCCGTTGCTACGCAAACTAGTCTTTCAGTTTTTGAGCTATCTGAATAAAACTTTGCAGATAGTCTTATTCCTATTGCAGTTACTATATACATATTTCGGAACGGCTGGAATCTAACCACTATATCTTAATGCTGCCATAGGAATGACTGGAAAATTAATGGACAAAAATTTGAACTACCCTGTTTTTCCCTGTATATTGAAATGGATTGGTTTTCGATGATTCAATTGCAGATTGCAGGGGTATACAAACTTCGGCTTACCGAAGCTAGCTTTCTTTCTTGTTTTTTAAATATATTTTATTGTTTTAGTTATACCCTTGCAGAGGGTATTATTTAGGTATGATTTAGCTATGACTTCTCGGAAAGTAAAGTCAATTTTGTGTTTATTTCGGCTTTACGAAGTTTGCTTCTTTTTATAGATATTATAATAAATTCATTTGCACCGTCTGTTTCTGGGAGAGGATAGAGGATGTAGAGAACAGATTTTTTTTTTTTAGATATACTCGTATTTTTCTAAATAATAATATTTATCACTGATTAGAGTAGAGATTAATAAATTGCTAATAATTAAGAATAATTTAAAGAAAAAATGTGGTAACTTTGTGTATATTTAATATAACGTTTTTTTTTAATTTCACTTCATATATTTAATTTTTATTTTTGATTTCGTGTTATCCTAGTGCTACAGGCTACAGCCAATATAATATAAATGTTCCATTTCCTGATTATAATCACTTATTTGCTAAATAGTAATAAATAATAAAACCAAAAAAAATTATAATGGATGCGACGTCTCTGTTTAGAGTTTTTTTCTCTACACGACACTTACAAAGATTATCAGAACAAAATTTAAGTTTATTAATTTAAATCGAATATCTGTATTTAATGACTTTATTTATACAAAAAATGTATAAAAGTGATTTCTGGTTGTTAATAAGTAGTTTCCTGCAGTGAAACCTGGACAGCTGCTGCTCTGTTATCCTTTGCTGCCGTTCCTCTAGCTGATTCTGTTTGGTGTCAGAGAGGGAGCCAGAGTTGGGAAGGAGCGCAGTGCTGAAACCCAGCCTTGATTTCAATACAGCCCAAAGACCAGTGCGTACCTCAACTGGCCCCCCTTCCCAACCGAGTTCCTCCTCCAACTGCTCTGCTCGCCTCTGTCTGCGCTGTTTTGAAATGCACGCGAGATTAACTCTTGCCTCTGACATTAACGAATGAGAGCCAACAGCATCTGACAGTCAAATGTCAGTTATCTGCAGCTCCTTGCCACCCTCTGTCTGTCTTTCGAGTTCCTTTCCCACTCTTCCAACTGCATTTCATAACGGTCGGCTGTGGGCACGTGGTATCTTAATACTAAGATACTGGAAAATACCAAGTGCTTTACTTTTTTTTTGAGTAATTTAACCTTTTCAAAAATGTGATCAAACAAAGATTATATTTAAGAATTTAAGAAGCTCAAACAAATAATGTCGTTAAATAAGAAGGTAGACATGATCTATAAAGGAAAAATGCTTTTCATATGGCTTAAATCTGAGAAAGGATGCACATACTCTTAATTCACTTCAATTATCACTGCTAATGAAATATGTTAATTTTTTTTTAAATAAAAGCAGAATGAAGAATGCGTCTGGAGTTCCACTTACTTCTTCAAGTCTCCAAAATTGTTTAAAAAAAAACATCAAATAGTATCTACCGACTTCTAGTTTGTTTGACAAAGCCGGAACAGGAAAGAAAAACACCGTTTATACCTGAATGAGTTTCAACTTGCTTACATTTCACTGGAAAAGATGCCGGCAGAACAAGAAATCCCATTTCATACGCTATTGGGCACGCACAGTGGTCATTATCCATTGTCGACCACATTGTCCCAAAGTGAAGGAACAAAAAAAGAAATCAAGAAAAAAGTGCCGCAAGAATTATGAATAAATTTGCCTGAGTGAAAATATTTGCACATTTTTGGTGTGCCAAAATGTGTATATGAATGGATTCGGTTCTCCCTTGGCCTGACGATAAAGTCGGTCCTTTGAAGTTGTCCCTCGTCTTGGCTTTGGTTTCTCTGGAACCCCGCTGCTGGGCTGGGCTACCTTGCTACTGACAAGCCCTCGGGAGTCATTCTAATTTATTGATCTCGGCCAATTTCCAAATACACGAGCGGAGGCGGTTTCTAGGAAGTCCGAAATGAACTCGGAAGTGACATTTTGGTGCTGATCATGGGAACTTCTCCCATAGACCAGCGGGGGCAAAGGACCGTTCTACCCCACGGATTAATTCAAATTAAATACCTTCAGGATTTTATCGGATAAGTGAGGATATCATCAAGCCCTTCGCAGGGGTTGTTAACCGTATACCCGACAGCTTACGTATCTGTTGGATGACACTTGAAGTGCCTGCGAGGGTCCAGACCAGCGTTAGTCAACTGAGGCATTAGGGCTGTGTTGCAGGATTTATTACATCACTATGGCGCAGATGGAGAGGGCAAATATTTTCATGTCTAGAGGTTAATTGTTTTCACAGTTGCAATTCAGCGGAGAAGAAAGGTTGTCAGTCATTCAAAACCGAGCTCTCAAGTGCCTCGCGTCCCGGATACGATTCTACCCTTATCGGGCTCATGTGTGCGAGAGTGTTTGCATTAACCGTCAAGGGGTGCGCAACCCAAATCGGGTTCTTCAGCTGGTTCTGAATGGGCTCTGCTCGATGGCTTTGCTTTCTTTGCGATTTTTAAACTTGACACAATGTTGCCTCAAACCAAATAAAATCGGGGTGAGCGAGCCCTCTTCAGGACCCATGATGCCGCAACCCCTTTAGAGCAGCCCACTCCCCGGCACATACTTCTTTTGAAGTGAGTGTATATCATTAACTCAAGGGCTGCAGCCAGCACTTGCAGATTTTTAGATTTTTGATTGCATTTGTTGTTGGCAACAGGAACAAAATTAAGAGAAACCCATTTTGAGCCTTTCTGCAGTGTCGTTAAAAGTGTGCGAGTGCGGAAATTGCTTAAAAGCGATTTAGTTCTTATTTCTCTATACGTCAATACTGGATTCATTTAATTTCAATATCATTTTGTTTTACATCTTAACCACAATCCATGAGAAAGCTCTAGATCCTTAAAAAATTATGCTCGGGGAGTATTACTAAAATACCCCTGCGCTTTTTCACAGTCTTCCAAATCTCTCTTTAAATTAGCATGTCATATTTGTGTTAAAATGCATGGTACATTTGATTGAAATTGAATTCTGTACAGATGATAACTTTACATCAGTTTTATGAAGTGCTTTCACGAGCTTTAAGGCGCTTTAATACAATTAAAGTCCCTAACCTCCAACTAGTTATAATTTTAAAATATTAAATCTCCACCCATAACAAGCAACTATTTTTGGTTTGTGAAAAAAGTGTGATGTCGATTTTATATGATTAACGTGACATAAAATGTAGAAACATTTAAATCGCGTTAAGTTCCAGTTTTCCACAAACAAGTTTTCACTAAACGGATGAAAAGCGGAGCCGGAGATAGAAACTTTAATTGATTGGCTCGGTTCACAGGTGATAAATTCAATGATTATCAACACATTAGACTTCTGTATGTGTACCCCAATTAAAAATGCATCGGGAAAACCTCAACACCAGCCCTAAACAAAACCCGAAAAGTGTCGGGCTAGTTCAAAGCAGCCAACTAATCACAGCCCTATGGTATTAGGTTCATGCTGGTCGGTTGGCTTGGATTCCCTGCAATAATCGTAAACTATTTAAAACACTATGAAAACGTTGGCACTCTTTATGGGAGTCTCGTTTCTTTCGAGCTCTTTCCTCGTGCATAGAAATAAATGAGATACCCTTCCACCCTTTTGAGACCAGAAGCGTATACGAATTGACAAGAATGAGATGTACATATATAAATTGAAAAGCAAACTATAAAAATATTTAACATTGAATTGAGTAAATGAGTAAAATTAATTTAAATAAATGTTATTAAATATTTGATGTTTGGAAGAACCTGCGTTACCTTAATTCGGCAATATATCGGTTGCCTTAACCTTACATTAATTTGATTGGGTTTCTTAATGTAATAAAGTTGGTAAGATAGAGTATTAACAAGTCTGTACTATCCTCACGAGTACGAGTCCCTCACGAATCCGTTTCTCTTTTATGGTCTTTTGATATATGAAATGATCAGACAGCGACCAATTGGTCGGCACCATTTATCTTTCCTCATGCGTCTCATTTCGTTACTTTCGTTTTGGTCCGTTGTTTATATTTTGCATATCAAATATATATGTATATTCAATTTAATGTTGTTTTCAGGCTTATACGCATTGAAAATTATTAACCATAATTTGCTTTTAATATTTTGTAATTGTATAATTTGTTGGGCATTTGCATTTGCAATGCTGTTCCCGCTCCTTTTCGATTGGATGAATTATTCATTTGGCGTATGAGTGATATTTGATTGCCCATCTTATGTACATATGTTTTTTTTGGGTGTGGACAGCCTGCCAAGGTGATGAAGAATAAAGTGGAAGCAAATTTATATTCGTAAAAATAAGTTGTTATTTTTTTATATATATAGATACCATGTGCGCCTATAGGGTAAAGGGTGTTATTTGTCAGTATATCTATCCATATGAAATACCCAATCACAGAGAGCATAAGTTGCCAAACGTGGTGACAACACTTTTATCTTATGCACGCACATCCGTTTTGTTTGAAAATTTTGCCACACCTTCTACCGCCCCCACAAAGTGTAAAAAATATTAAAGCTGAGCAAACATGTGCAATAAATACGTGTGTCCTCTGAACATTCGAATGAAAAACATGGAAATATTAAACATTAAGGACTTTCTATCTTCATCTCGCTTCCAATTGCCCTCACATAAGATGGTTAGCCGAGTCGCAAACCGTGGTTTTAAACTGGAGCGATCAAAAAGTTTAATTTGTAACGTCAATCAGTGATGTTCGTGCGCCAATAAAAAACGCATTTGTCTCTTAGTTGACTGTGTAGAGCTGAACTGTTGATTGAAAATAATAAACTTTTCTGTAATTCTGCAGTAGATCTCTCAATATAAATATGTATTTATATAGCCAGAGCTATGGATGATCCATAGGCAAAATACAATAAATATTATCTAAGGAGATCATTTGATTCCGAGAATATGAACAAAACGCCTCAAGGCCAGGACACTTTTGGCCCGTTGGCATTGTTTAAAATTGTGAATGGGCATAGGCGCATTTATTTAGTGACTGTGGTCTTTTTGGCCCATTCCTTTCTTTTCGTCTTTGTTTCGTTTGACCAAAGCCGCACAGACACATGTCCAAGGAGGCCTGGGTTCGAGAGTATCCTTTGAAGTATTGCCGTATTATGCAGGAGGAATGTGTGTCACACATCGTCTAAAATAACAAAAAAGGAAATGAATCGTCTCGAGTCTGGAGCTGAGTTCTGTTGAGTTGAGCCGAGCTGAGTTTAAAGCCGAGTTCCAAGACATGACTTGACAAAAGCAAAAAGCAGGCAAGACGAAATGAATCGAATGATGGGCAAGTCAACTTAGCTCAAGTCAGGCGGACTTCAAAGTCGGTGTAGCTCAGCTCTTCCTTAGCCCCCGTCATGATCCACACACAGTAGCTGTCAAACATATTTGTATTCTCTTTTTGACTGACTGTCTGACTGACTTGAGCAGCGGATTCAAACGAAATTGGAAGCCAACAAATAAACACAGTAGCTGCCTAAATAAACGCCGATCCGGCGAGCAACCAATCACTGCCCACTGCCCAACCCACTGCACTGAACGAATCGCAATTCTTTGTGAGCATTATGTTTTCAAAAAAAATTAAAGAATACCTTAGAGTCTTAGATATTAGATGGCAATGACTCTATTAATTTCTTGGGTTTTCCAATTTTTGGTAAATATTATTTTATCTCAATCTTTTAATCTCTTAAATTAGTAATCTAGGTATTGAAACTTCTGTGATAACTCACAAAAATATCCATAAGAAGAACGCATTTGTAGACAGTCTATTTTAAAATGTTCTTTATGAAAGTTAAATGAATTGTATACGGGTATACGTTTTTTTCCAGTGCATAACTGTTGGTGATTTAAAATAAATATTGGTAGCTGCCAGAGTGACAGCAGGCCAAATGTGATTGTTCCCTGATTGTTGACATTTTCGTGTGCTACCGTTCTCGGTAGGCAGCGCAGCCTCTGCGTTCGGTACAAGCTCAAAGGGATTCAAAAGATATTAAATTGTCTGCGCGCCTGCTCTGTGGCATCGCTGTTGTCGCATTAATAAGTCTTCGAATCTCTGAGGTTCATTCCCTTTTTTTCAATTTCCAAAAGCAAAATACAAATAAAACAGAAAGCGAAGGGAGCAACTCAACAATGAAAAATTTCAAGCTGTTTTTAAATGTTTTATTGGCTTTTTAATAATGTTTGCACATCAAACGAGGCCGCCCCAACAGCAGCAACAACAATTCTGTCTTCGACTTTAGCTTCGGTACCGACTTCGAATTGGGGTTTGAGGGCTTCTGTTCGATGTTACGCTGGCTCAGCTGAGAGATACAAAAAGGAAGATATAAATCCTCAAGTGACATGGAGTCGAGCTCCTTTTGTGCGAGCGCCCCGTTCAAAAGGATTATAGTCGGCTTGATTTATGTGACAAACGCCCGTTATAAATTATTTTAAATTAGTTGAGAGTTATGAGCGCCAGTTCGGGCTTGAGCTCAGTTAAGATGAGTTGCGTATTCCGTCCAGCTATACCATCTCGGGATCTTCAGACTGGCTGCGATTGAATATAACACTTATTTCTGATACAAAATATCGAACTGCTTTCGATAAAAACTATTCTGTAATACATTTAAATTAACCATCTAAGGGAAATAAGATTTAAACTATTTAACATTAAAGTTCTGGCGCCAACGATTTATCTCCTGATTTACTTTCGGTTCTTTCACACTGGCTTCCTTAAGCCCCCAGGGATAACCTCCGTAAGCATTACAGAGATAAGTAGAAAATGTTGCCAAGACCTCCTCCCAGTTCTGGAATCTCTGCGTGCTGCGAGTGGCAAGTGTAATAGAAATAGTTATTAAGAGCAGGCGGCGACAGCTGCCTCGATTTGGCTGCCGACTATCGGACAGTTTACGACAGCGACGGGCCAGGACATAATAAGAGTATGAGAGATAACTGCTACGGAGAAAACCCGCAACAATTTATGGACCGAGTCACATATGATCCATGAAATGTCATAAAACTGCAATTGCGGCCAAAAATTATCGAACATTTAGCAAAAGCGTTGGGGCTTAGCCATGGGTGGTTAGTTTTTACGATCCCAGGCAACCCGGAGCAGGAGGGCGGACCTTTTGTTTTTTACGACCGACGCGACGGCAGGAGACGCTCTCTCGTTAGGGCCATTCACACGTACCGCACTAAAGACACTGATACACATAAGGACACACCCGTATGAGCACTTCCCGTTCCCCGACATTGGTCAACCCCCGAGACAGGGACACGTTCTGAGGATGGTCGTAAATTCGCTGACTCGTTTTTATTTCAGTTTGCTGCGAGTCTTTCGCTTTTCGGTTTATTAGTTGACACAAAAGTCGCTGTCACTCTTAAGTAGTTGAATAAACAGGAAACGAATTATGACAGGGCGTTAAATGACCACGAAGTAGGGTACAGTAGGGTGGTTCCCTAGAGAGGTAGCTGAACAATTCGAGTTCCCTGAGTTTACCAAGTACTCCGAAGCGAGAAAGGCCAGCACAATGAGCAAACTCTTCCGCTCACTTAAATAGAGACAATCAACTTTGAATAAAACGGTATGCCAGAGAAAGTCGTCTAAAAGAGGTCCTAACGATAGAGATTTAAAAAGAAAGCAAAATATAAATGTGTTGGTATCTTAATATAAAAGTGTCTAGATTTATTAACTCAAATTCAAAAGATAACAAAATCTTTAATAATTATATTGTTATTATATTGCTTATTTTTTCCTAGGGAAAATTATAAATAATTTCAAATTAAAACCTATAAGAAACAATAAACAAAGAACAAAACAATATATCTCAAACTAAATAAGTAACTTCTTATTTGACTGTGCTCTCTATTTGATTCATATCTGGATAATATTTCGGTTCTACATAACTTAGTATGAATCGATACCTTCAGTGTCTTGGAACACCAATTTGCAATTTACCATTGGCTGCACTATAATTTATACGTGTGGTATTTCGGGTCGTGAGCCCGGTGACCTGGGGTCACTTCAACACGTGTAAAGTACAGAAATGTGAAAAGAAAATGGTTAGGTTTAGCCCACGCTAACTATCAGTTAACTAAGTGGAAGCTTCGGTTAACGAGCTGCCAGTCAAAGTCGTTCAGTCAGTCAGTCATGTGTGAAAAGTCAGTTGTTGCCACCGCAAGGGGAGGACGGGGAGCGGGAAGCGACAAGCGGAGAGCTGGGTGGGAGTGAGGGGAACAAACCCGTTCGAGGTTGGCGCCTTTTGCATTGAAATTAATTTAGCTAGCTTTCAATTATGTGCCACAAACATTCGTGCAAGCGGCATTTGCTGGCAAGGGTGGGGAGCGATTACAGTGCGTCATGGAAGGATGAACTTAACGTAATATAACTAAGATAGAAATAGAACAAATTATCTGATTATGAAACGGAAAAACGATTTATATTTTAATATGTTAAACAGAGATGAGGAAATGCGAATTTACTAATGTATTTACATGTGTCAAAAGCAGGGACCGTAAATAAGAGTTATGATTTAATAAAAATCATTGGTCTAAAAATCGTACACATATGGTATTTTTTTAAGGAGGAATTAAAAATAGAATAAACTTTTTTCCCCGATTTTTTAAATAAATGCCAATTTTAACTCTTAAAAGTGATTTAAAAAATAAAAATCAAATATAGTAAATATATTTTAATTTTTATTTAAAAATAAGAAAAAAGTTATTTTTAAATTTAATTATATAAAAATGTTTATCTTATTTATTTTATTATATAAAAATCATAAATAAAAATTAAATCGGAATATCTCGATAACGGAAAATCCAACAGAATATATCGACCTATATATCTACACATCAATATCTTTGATGTATAATGTACGTATCCAAGGACCTCAACTTGCTTGGGGTGGGTAAGTTGGCTACATATATGCACAATACATATATCAACGGAAAGGTATTGAAGAGTAGAATATACATATATATAGAGATATACATTCTGTATGATCTTCCGTTCAAGAGATTTGATTTTTATACCTTTGCAGAGGGTATTATAATTTTGACCAGATGTTTGCAACGCAGTGAAGGAGGCATCTCCGACCCCATAAAGTAAATATATTCTTGATCAGCATCAGCATCCGAGTCGATCGAGCCATGTCCGTCTGTCTGTCCGTCTGTCTGTCCATCTGTCTGTCCGTCTGTGTGTCCGTCTGTCTGTCTGTCTGTCGGTTTTTACGCGAACTAGTCTCTCAGTTTTTGAGCCATCGAGCTGAAATTTTCAGCATAGTCTTATTTCTTTAGCACGCAGTATATATGTCGGAACGACCGAAATCGGACTACTATATCCTATAACTGCCATAGGAATGATGGCGAAATTAATCGATTTATATGAAAATGTAAAATTCCACATGTAAAATGTAAAATGTACAAAATTTACAAAATTCTATATTTTTTCAACATTACTAAAATGGATCGATTTTCAACTTCGGTTTACCGAAGTTAGCTTTCTTTCTTTCTTCATATCAATAATAACTTAATTAAAAATTAAAATAAAATATTATATTTGATTTTTATTTTGTAAATCAATTTGAAGAGTTTTAATTGGTTTGTATAATAAAAATTTAAAAAAACTTTTATGTTTTGATTTTTATATTAAAACTTATAATAATTATGGTCCCTGGTCAAAAGTAATGCTAAGATTTACTGCCTAAACAGAAATATATTTGTTTGATTACGCATTCAAAATTAGAAACCCAAAGGAGTTTGTAACTTATAAATTAAATTCAACAAATTACAACGAGCTGTCATCTAAAGCTATCCATCTTTATAAAAGTTAACCTTTAAATATTGTATAAACAAAAAATTAGGATATTATTTTTAAAAGGGATTTATCGAAAGTGTCAGATGGTCTCTGTAAATATTTCAAAACTTTTTAGATAATATTTGGGAAAGCATTGGACTTGGCTCTATCTCCATAAATGTATTTTAAGGAAATGGACTTAATAGGAAAAGGTATTAATGGGACCACATAGTTAAAATTGTTTTAATTATTGGGCTATTACTATTCTAGCCGGAGTCCATGCAAATATTTGCGCTTTGTAATGGTGTTTGTCCGTCACAGGCAGGTTGCACCGTCCCATGAAACTGAGATACGATTCGGTGGTGCTGCTGCGTGACATGACAGGCCTGACAAGCCCGAACAACATATTGACATTTTTGCTATACATTCCGCTCGAGAGGGGGCGCCACAAGAGGCGACGGGCGTGGGCGTGGTTGGAAAGCGCCGCCTCTGGAGCCCCGGGCCACGACAACATGTGCGAGTGTTTATGTTGGCATGTCAATTTTCGTTGTTGACGTGTTGCCGCCTTGCAGAAGTTCCCGTGTCTCGCCCCAACCCTCGATCCCCAATCCCAATCCCAACGCTACGTAACGCCACCCCAACAACAACTTTGACTTGGCCGTCGTCGATGTCGTATTATTATTAAATTTTACTTTCGCCACTCAATATGGGAAATGTCATCTGTTTATGATGGCTTTTTGACATGTCTCGTTATTGAATATGTTGTTCGTTCCATTTCGTTCCGTTTTGTTCCCTTGCTTGCCGCCGCCGAACGATTTTCATACCCTTACGGAGGGTATTTCTACTATCAGATATGATATTCGCAGTTTTATAAATATCACACACAAGAACTTGTTTTATCTTGGGAAATTCAAAAATATATTTTAAGTAAATTCCATAAAAGTATTACTATCTATCTATCTATTCTATCTATCCATTCTATTATCATGCTATCTTGACAAAGGTGAATAGTAAAGACATAATTAACTGCCAAACGATAGCTTCATAGAGCATTTGATACTTCGGTCCTTAAAAACCCAGTTTTCTTTATTTTCCTTTGTATATTTTTTTATTTTCTTTGGTTCTTCAAATTTGGATTAATTTTCAATTTCGCGGTTTCCCTGATCCTAACCTTTTCACTTAGTCCCAGAGGATATCCAGCAAGTGAAACACAGACTTACGCTAAGCAGAGTATTATTTGCCTTTATTTTGTTATTTTATTACCAATGATTTATTCAAGTGTCGGATTCCATATTCAAGGCTAAAAATAATAATTATTGTCGATACAGCGTGTGTCGGAACACCCCACATACAAATGTGTTGCGAAGTTCAATGGATATGCCATTCATTTTAATGGTCGGGGCAGCGTTCTTACTTGTTTGCTCTGTGTGAAAAGTGAAACAAGATGACTTACCTATATCCTCTATAATGCAGCAGCCGATTCCCAGACCCCTTTGTTCTCTCCGTTTCTATTGATGCCTTATCTGCACAATTCAATTGAATCCAAGCCAATCCAACTATCAATCATGTGAGAAACAAGTCATACTCGTATCTGTGTGTCCATTCAGGTGGCCGCTTTGAGATCACAACATAAGTGGGCGCTTAGCCGGAGACGTACAGAGGAGAGACCAATAAAAAGAAGGAAAAAAGGTCAAGTGACTGACAGTAGCCAGTCAGTGGCGGCGGCAACTACTTACTGTCAAGATGTGTCATAAACACATCAAGTTTACTGTCGAAACAAATAAAAATATAAACTTTGACACACACTCACAGAAGGCGCGCAGAGGCAGATACGCAATCAAAGCGAAGCGGAGGGAAACTGCTCTCTGGATTCTCTAGTCTCAGGGGGTACTCATAACGAATACATTTTAATTCCACAAAATTGCACTAAAATTGTCATAAAAACGAAACAAAAGCTTGAGTGCCTCGTTGTGGTGGAAACCAAAATCAATTCTGGTAGCTGACGGAATGTGACAATTACGGAATACGAGTCGTTAAAAATTAGACAGAGAGTGAAATGAGGGGAAAGTCAAATGAGTCGCCACTAAAACTTGTTGTGAAGTCATTAAGGTGAAACCCTATAAGACACTGCCCATGAATTCCCTTAAGTACCTGATGCTGAAAGGCCGTAAAATTATCTCACTATAAAATTGAAATGACTTAAATGGTGTCCCATTTCCACACACACCTTGGCAATAAATAACTGATCCCAGCAGTATAACCTTAATACTGCATATGTATTTCAGATTATTTTCGACATTTTTAGTGGCATTGAAATCAATTTTCGAATCGTTAATCTTGTAAATTATGCATGTCGCCTGTCGGATGCCGTCATTTCTGTAAGCTTTTTATACCCGGTACCCATAGGGTACAAGGGTATTATAAGTTAGTGCCAACCGAGAATGTATGTAACAGGCAGAATGAGAAATCTCCGACCCTATAAAGTATATATATTCTTTATCAGCGTCACCAGCCGAGTCGATTTAGCCATGTCCGTCTGTCCGTCTGTCTGTCCGTGTGAAACAACAGATGTCAGAGACTATAAGAGCTAGAGTTACCAAATTTGGTGAAAACATTGGAATCTGTTTCACGCAGATCAAGTTTGTTTTAAAATTTGGCCACGCCCACTTGCGCCCTCATAAATCATAAAAAACGTTATTAAGCTATACTCGTTATTTTCGGGTTAAAGTTAATAGATAAAAAAAAAATAATTAAAATAAAATGGACGTTTCCTGAAAATTTCAGTAAAATCGGATGATAAACATGGGAGATATTAGCAAAAAGGTTAGAATTTTAACACACCGCCCTAAGGCACTGCTGTTGCAAGCTGTAGCCGAAAGGTGGCGCATTCGAGCCTTGGCCGTGCGATATAATGGCGCCAATGTATGTATGTACAATGTAGTGTATGTACATTTTTAAATTGCCTTTTAGTGTGAAGCGCAAACGTTTAGGTACCGGGTATCTCACAGTCGAGCACAGTCGACTGTAGCTTTCTTACTTGTTTTTTTTTGGAGCTGCTAAAACTGGCTTTTAGATGGGTGCTCACTTGTACCGATATTGAAGTAAATGCGTTCCAAGTCAGCCACATAATTAATGCGAAGCAACTGCAACAAGTTGATAAAGGTGGAACTTTATAAATGCATATAAAAACCAAAAATAAAGTTTTATTTGATTGCCCCAACTATGGGATACCCTCTGAACCATTTCCATAAATCTGTTTACTAGATAAATTTGTTGATATATTGTTAAACTGGAGTATTTCAAGGTTTTGTTGGTTTTTCATCGTTAGAAGTTTGAAAAACTGTTTTCCTTAATTTTAATATAATTAAAATCAGGTAAATTATTAAAAGACACGGTGTATTTAAAAAAAAAAAATGCTTCAGTTGTTAAAACCCCTTCAAAGAGCTTGATAATTTTGCCTGATTTGTTCCCACTTTTTCTGTACGATATCGGGGCATAAAACTCACCAAAAAAACGCAACATTTTGTGGAACCACAAAATACACACTCAACCTGAATGAAACCCCCTGGTCAAACATTTTTCAACTGTCCCAGCGACTTTGCCCATGAAACCACGTCTGACTCATGTAAATGCGTGCTGACAGAAAGAAGGGAAAGAATAAGTACAATGCCAGTGAGAAATAAAAGAAAACTGTCAACAAAATTAATGTCATGCGTGTGCAATGCAATGAAAAATTATGGGCCGGCTTTATGTCAATAACAAAAGGGGACAGACGCTCAGAAATCCAAGTGTGCGAACACCGGGGAGAAGCATAACCTGAACCACGACACACAATGATTGATTTGACAGGACTACAATGAGCGACGAGCCTGGCCTATGCAAAAAACATCGACCCACAACAAGTGCAAATGGCTGTCAACTCGGATGTGGATGCCTCGGGTTACAAGCCCACTAATGAAGGCAAATATTATTAATACTTGTGGAGAGGGCGGCCGAGTGAGTGAGCTGCGAAGAGCGCTTCGTGCTCCTTTTTCCTCCAGAAATATTATTTTCAAACCATTTGTCAACATTTGTCAATTCTGACAGCACACGCCCGCTAACATTTGCCCCTTTGGCAGTGTTACCAACCTCCCCTGGCCGTTATCCATTTATTCCTTCATTTATCCATCCATCCATCTATCCACCCCAGTGACATTGACAGCTCTCGGGGTGCCTTTTTCAGTTGAGGGGGCAAAAACTTCAGGCCCTCTTCTACGCGAAATTAATAACGTATACAAACAAAAACAACTGAGCCAAAATACTTATCACCATCATGAAACCAAACGACCAAGACGACAATTGTGTGGGGTCTTTAATGGATAAGAAGGGGTGACCATCGCCATCGCCTTGCACAAAGAACTGCGGAAATCCTTTCATGTTAAAATGATAATGCTGTACATAAAATGGTATACACACTTAAATGTCATATAAATAATAATAGAAAACTTCATTTTTAAGATTTTCCAAATTTTTGCTCTTTACTTGAACTCCTTTAATTATTTCCAATGAGAGCCTATGTTTGCAGATAATAATAAAAGACTCACTAAGGAAAAATTGGGAAACATAATATATTTCCTAAAAGTTTAATTTTGATACATTATAAAGAATTTATAACAGATTAACTAAATTGGGATCAAAACATAAGTAAAAACAAGTAAGAAAGCTACAGTCCGATGTGCTCGACAGTGAGATACCCGGTACCTAAACGTTTGCGCTTCACACTAAAAGGTAATTTAAAATTGTACATACATTATAATAGTCTACTTCGATACTTCTAAAAATAAATCGCCTCCCGACCTAAACAATTTAATGTCATACTTAAATATGAATGATACATTTTATAGGAACACATAAAAACCCGATAGATCGGCGTCAAAAAAAGAATTTTGATTTAAATTTCTTGCTATATTCTTTTGTCATTTCTTCTGGAGTTGTCGCCATTATATCGCACGGCCAAGGCTCGAAGGCGCCACCTGTCGGCTACAGCTTGCAAAAAAAATTCTAACCTTATTGCTAATATCTCCCATGTTTATCATCCGATTTTACTGATATTTTCAGGAAGCGTCCATTTTATTTTATTTATTTATTGTATATTTTAACTTTAACCCGAAAATAACGAGTATAGCTTTATTTAACGTTTTTTATGATTTTTTTTGTTTCCACCAAATTTGGTAACTCTAGCTCGTATAGTCTCTGAGATCTGTTGTTTCACACGGACCGACAGACAGACAGACGGACATGGCTAAATCGACTCGGCTGGTGATGCTGATCAAGAATATATATACTTTATGGGGTCGGAGATGCCTCCTTCTGCCTGTTACATACATTCTCGGTTGGCACTAACACATAATACCCTTGTACCCTATGGGTACCGGGTATAAAAACAAGTGGGAAAGCTACAGTCGAGTGTGACCGAGTGTTAATGAAACATGAACATGGAAAAAGAAAATGTTAAGAAATGAAGACACAAGTTGCTAGAAACATGTTGAGCAACATCAAAAAAAAAACAAATGTTGCTAGGGACATGTTGCGCAACACGCACTGATACTCTCTCTAAAAAAAGATATGTGCACAGACACCCGAAAAGTATTCCTGAGCAGTGCGATAGAGCGAGAGGGTGACTATTGACCTCTTGTTTGGACTCAATGCTAGGGAACCCTTTTCGATTGTCTGAGTTTTTTGCTTTTGAGAGAGAGAAGGAGAATAAGCATACACAGAAACTTTATTGTTTAATAACTTCCATGTTAACCATCCGATTTTACTTACATTCTCAGAACACGTCCGCGAATGCCTACTTATTTATTATATCTATTTACTATAAGCCAAAAATTGACAGTTTTTTATGACTTTCAGGAGCGAAAGTGGGCGTGGCCAAATTTTAAAACAAACTTGATCTGCGTGCAACAGATTCCAATGTTGTCACCAAATTTGGTGGCTCTAGCTCTTATAGTATCTGAGATCTGTTGTTTCACACGGACGGACGGATAGATAGACGGACAGACGTACAGGGCTAAATCGACTCGGCTGGTACCCTGATCAAGAATATATATACTTTATGGGGTCGGAGATGCCTTCTTCTGCCTGTTACATACATTCTCGGTTGGCACTAACTTATAATACCTTTTACCCTATGGGGAGTACCGGGTATAATACCGAATCTTATGCTGTAGTTTTATTCTTAGATAAAAGTTTTTATTTGGTTCTCGATATTTGTCTATTAAATGTAGCTCAGATTAGGAATTTTAAAAACTCTTTAATTGTGCTTTTACAGTAGAATCCTAGTTCAGTAACTCTACCTCTTCGGCTCTTTTCGAACGCATTGTTTTGATTTCTTTGAAATACATCAACGCCCTTGTTATATTGATGGAAGTGAAGAGACTATTTTTTTACAATTTTACAAAACCTATCTGATCCAAAACCTGTCTGATACTTGCCCGTGATAGGGCGGGGCACTTGCAGATAAGATGCTCCAAGGTTTCCATTGCCTCGGATCCATCGCATTTCCTGCAGTTGCCATTGATGGTGATGCCTAGCTTAACTGCGTGCGTCGCAGCCAGGTTAAAATAAGGTTAACCTTAATATTGGGAGGAAAGCCACAAAGAGGTCTCAAATTTCGAACAGATTTCGCTCGACTATGGTGTACATATCCCGTACACATATCCCCTATAATTCACAGCCCCAGGGAATGGCCAAAGAGGTGTGCCAAGGGGTGGTTTCTGCGGCGGCCGTGAATAAAGCGATTTGTCTTCTTTGTTGTTTACGTTTGGTGTTATAAATTCTCGTTCCGAAGACTTGGCCGTACGTGCTCCGGTCGCAGAGCGTATATGGAATTGCCTAAAAATTATTTGTGCATAACAGGGGATAATCATAAATCTGGCTAATTGCACTTTATTGGGGTCTCCCTGCCTGACATGACCAGAGCGGCGTCACGGTCCCGGCCGACCAGTTGGTGGTGGATAGCTTGGCATCGTTGTCTCGGCTCTTAAGGGTAAAATTGAATTTGACATGCCGTTCACAGGCATTAAATTTGAAAAGTCTACGCTGTGCCGGAAATGGCAACATATAAATTTACAGCTTTCTGACGATTCTTTGACATTTGATATGGCTAATGGTGTTATGACACTCACTGTTTGCCTTTTATTTTTGGAGCGTGATTTAAATTTTTTTACGAGGGATGATAACTTACACGTATTCTGTAGTAAACTGTCAAGTTCGACTAAGGGCAGGATTGTGCCCTCGTTAAAATCCCCGATAGCTATCTGACCGGGAAAGTTATAAAAAGTCAAATTGAAATTGTGATAAGGAATTCTCAAAGTTTTTCTAACGTTTCAATCATAGAATCTTTACTATTGTTACATGAATTATAAAGTTAGTTTGATTTGTTAGTTTTAGTATTATTTTAATACTATTTTAATAATTTAATCGACATTATTGTTTTGATACCATTGTGAAGGGATGCCTTTTATAGTGGTTTTTATTAGGTTAAGTTGGTTATAATTAGTGTTAAAGTTTTAAAGTGTTAAGATCTGAGTCTTTTCATTTTGGCTGCGACTTCTCTAGTGATGATAACTTCTCTCCCAGTATCGATTTCGACGGACTATCGATTACCCAACAGTGTAGTGCTTATAGCAGCCCGCTATACAGTACAACAGTTGCTGTTGATTAACCGTCCGTTACACTATAGAGTAGAAAAGTTATACCTTCTAGTATTTTCTTTCTTAGTATACTATTTATACTATTTCATATAAGTTTTATACTACACTCAGACAAAATGCATTGCCTAAAAAGCTGCAAAATTGCCAAAAAATATTGTCCATTTGACCTAAAACGGAAGCAACGGAAGCAAGATAAGAATGAGGCTGAGGGCAAAACTGACCCTCGAGTAGCGGCAGATAAGGCTAGATTCCTTGCGGAGATCGCGGAGTTCGAGCGGTACGAGAAGGCTCATAGCCCGAGGCGTTCAGCATGAAGTTTAGTGAGGTGGCTCTGGTGGATGAGCTCCACGATGATGGGCGCCTGCTGTCAGAGGAGTGGGAGGAGATAGAGGCCAAGATGGCCGACATGGTGACTGACAGGTTGGTCGCCATGCCGACCGGCCCTGTCCCGTCCTTCGACTCTTCGGACATGGTCAGAGGGCACCGTGTGATTAGATGCGACGACGGGTTCTTTAGGAGCTTCCTGGCGGAATGTGTTGCTAAGATAAGCAACACTTGGGCTGGCCTTAAGATAAGGCTAGTCCACGCCAGGGAGATACCGAGGAGACCCAGAGCCCGCATCTGGCTGCCAAAGGGACAATCTGACCATGCAAGGGTGAGCCAGTGTCTGCGAGCTTAGAAGCCAGATATCCATTTGGAAGACTGGGCCATCCTCAAGGCGGAGACAGAGATGATGTCGAGCCAGCCGATCCTTCTCTTGATTAATCAACGGTGCCTGCCGCAGCTAGAAGCCATCGAACACAAGATCCGGTACGGCATTAAGAAGGCAAAGATCAGGGTCTTCCTTGCCGAACCGAGCCGAACCGGAGCGCAGCTCGCACGCTTCAGCGAATCTCACGATCCTTCTCAGGGAGAAGGATATCGACATCGCCCTTATACAGGAGCCTTGGACTAGGGACGAGCAAGTCTCTGGCCTGAAGCTCCCAGGATAAACAACACTATACTCGAGCTAAAGAATGATTTTTATGCTTTTCTTTGCTCCAATCTCATCACATCCGATCTGACAGTTGCTAGATTCGAGACAGCAGACGGGATTGGGATAGTTATCGCCTCAGTATATATGGCCCACGATGAGCCAGCTCCGCCTGAACCGGTCATCAAGCTGATGCAGTGAGCGGAAGACACCAAGACGACCCTAGTGCTCGGATGCGACACGAACGCGAGGCACACGCTCTTGGGAAGTACCTAAATAAATAATCGAGGTGAGTCTCTCTTTGATTATATTATTTATCGCAACGTTACAATACGTAACAGAGGTAACACACCGACCTTCATATTGCCGAGTACAGAGGATTTTCGAGGTTGGGAGGAGGTATTAAACCTCACTTTAATCATAGAACACAGCCCTTGCAAAAGGACACGCAACCCAACTCTAATAAACAAACCAGACGGCACAGCTACAATGCCAGTCGAAGAATCCCTGGAAGTTCCCGTGGATACGCATTTTCAAGGACGATCATAGCCGAACTGAGTGGCACTCACCTCATTCGGGTAGTGAAGAGAGGCTTACCTCAGGGCGGGGTTTTATCATTACCATGAACAGCATATTAAAAGATCTCTATATGGGAGGAGTAAAAGTAGTAGCATACGCAGATGACGTAGTTCTACTAGTATCAGGACCTTATCCCGACGTTGTAAGCGAAATAATGACGGTCGCATTGGATCGATTAAATAAGTGGGCAAAGACCTGCTGATTAGGTATTAACCCCAGTAAAACGAAACTCACGAAGATGACGAAGATCCCAGCATACAACATGCCCAAGATAGAGGGCATAGAATTACAGCTATCAGCTATCAGAGCAGGCGAGTTATCTAGGAGTGATACTGGACCCGAAGCTCTCATGGAAGCTGAATGTCGCTGAAGTGCTTCTTAAAAAATACAAGGAGTTGGATGAATCTTTGCCTCTTTGCGTACCACTCCTTCATCCACATATTGTGCTTCCGTTTTTGCACTTCCTCTTTATTTTTCTTCTTTTCCAAGCAAACATTAATTGCCAAAAGTGCTATTACAGTGGCGCTGTCATTTTCCGTTGCCATGTTTACTGCTCAAAGATTTGACACCAAATGATGTTTGCGAGCATGTTGGCACTAGTTGGTGGACGAGAAAATTTTGGCTCGCCGAGCGGCTCGGCCAACATGTTCTACTGTGGATGGGCCCCTTAAGAGAGCTAGAAAAGCAAGCATCGCTTTCTACTCGTGCAGGAAAATGTTTGGAAACAACTGGGGACTGCACCCAAAGACAATAATTTGGCTCTACACAGCGGTGGTACGACCAATACTAACTTACGGAGCCCTATTATGGTGGCCAGCACTGACTAGGGAGTACAATATTATAAGGCTAACAAGGATACAAAGATCAGCATGCGCAGGAGCCACGGGGGCGATGCGTTCGTGCCCAGAAGCTGCTCTAAATGTCATCCTAGATTGAATGCCGATTGATCTGTTCATCAAGGACATTGGCGCGCAGAGTGCGGCAAGACTGAAGGCTAGCAATTGCTCGAAGGAAAATCTCATAGGGCACGGCAAGATACTTGATTACGTTTTACTACTGTGGGCAAAAAGTAAGGAGAATTTGTTTGTAAAGTGAAAATTCTTTAATTATTCTCCTAAATCAATTTCATCCCCTTCAAAGTAATCCCCTCCCCATAAAATACACTTATGCTAACGTTTCTTCAAATCCTCGAAACAGGCCAAATAGTCCCTTTCCGGTATAGCCATGAGCGCCCTCGTCGATTCCGCTTTTATCTCTTCAATCGACTCGAAACGCGTTCCCCGGAGTGGTCTCTTGAGTTTTGGGAATAGCCAGAAGTCACATGGAGCCAAAAAAAGGAGAGTACGGTGGTTGCGGAACGATATGCGTCGAATTCTTGGCGAAATGGTCACGAAGAACGAGTGCAGTGTGCGACGGTGCATTATCGTGATGCAAAATCCAAGAGTTGTTGACCCATAATTCTGGTCTTTTTCGATGAATTGCTTCACGCAAACGACGCATAACGCTCAAATAATATTCCTTATTAACAGTTTGGTCAGGTGGAAGGAATTCATAGTGCACCACACCACGAAAATCGAAATAAACTGTCATCATAACCGTCCTGAGCGCTCCAAGTCATCAACACGTTCCCGACCCTCTTTGAAGTCTTTGTACCACTTATAAACATTTTTCTGGGACATGGTAGAATCACCAAAGGCCTTCCGCAACATCCTCAACGTTTCCGCAGCCGAAATTTCATTCCGCAAACATAATTGTATGGCACTTCTCTGCTCAATTAAATCAGACATTGTAAAAATCGACAAAAGCACACTTGATCGTTTGGTAAACACAAGCGTAAATATAGTACTGATACTGAAATTGACATGAAATTACCGCCAGATGTCATCAACAGTCCTGCCAACTAAAAAAAAAAAACTAGTTAGTTAGTTAAAAATTCAACTTACTTTTTGCCCACAGTAGTACAACGAGCAGAAGAATAGACGGACTACATAACCACGGACTTAAGGTTCAGTAACGTTTACACGACCTTACTTTCGACGAGGGAAGATTGGACCAACGACAGGGTAACCGAACAGGATAAACAGGATCACCGACGGCTCTAAGATGAGCTGCGGGTTGGGGGCTGGAATCTATGCTGAAAGCTGGGGGATTGAAGCGGCCTTCACTCTCCCAGACTCAGCAACGGTTTTTCCGGTACAAACGATCGAAGCAATGTTTGCCGGCTTTCTATAGTAATCGGACCAAGGAACTGATATCCAATAGCAAACGGGATATCAGCAGGATTACAGCGGTGTCCACCGGTCATTGGGCGATTGGAATGCACGCAATGAAGATGGGACTGCCTTACAATTCAAGCTGCCGAAGCTGCGAAGACACAACGGAACAGGAGACAAAGCATCTGCTCTGCAAGTGTCCAGCACTTAACAGGATTCTAGCACGCCACTTCGGTGCCTACCAGCAAAAATCGCTGAAAGAGGTAGGAAAGCTGAAGATTACAGCAATCCTAGGATTCCTCAACGATTCAGGGTGGTACTGATGCATGGCTCTATTTGGAGGCTCTAGCAAGAGCCTCACCACTTATACCTACCTACCTACCTACCATAAAGCCATAGTCATAGCATAAATTCAATAATATTTCGTATTAATTTTATACTGTTTGAACAACCATAAGTATACAATTTATACTATTTAGTATCAACTCTATCAAACAAAAACATCTATTAACGAGGTGAGATAAAAGTGACTATGGCACCTTCAACTGCAAAAGTTTCTGATATCAAATTTTGTGACGATTAATAGTACAGTTAACAAAAATAAACTACAAATAATTCAACTAGTTTCTAATTAGACACGCTGGTCTTTAGTTTCAAGGCTAGGTATTTTACAGCTTAGTGCCGAAAATTACATATGGGATCATTGGTATTAATTTTCATGAGAAAGCGAATTTTCGGAGATATGTGTTGTATACCAAAAGGTAAGCACAATCTCACCTCAAGGATATACGTCCTGAAGTGACTATCAAAATCGTAAAAGCCACTTAAAAAAAAAAAAATTTTTAATCTTAAAAAAAATTAATTTAAATTCTAAATTTTTAAATATAATATTAAAATACATTTCGTCAAGACAAAGTAGATATCATATCATACCTTTCCAACGGCAAATACATAGCACGTTTCTGTAACTTTAATCGTTCAGAAGTTATAGGCGCGAGAATTGTTTTTATCTTGTTTTCCCGCCAAAGTAGCGGAAAACGCAAAAATTAGATTAAATTAAAAACAAAAATGTATAATCTTTTTCAAATTTAAAGTAATTGGAAATTTATTGCAATTGTGCGCGTCTCTATATGTCTCTACATGTATTTTTACATAAATGTATGTATAGTGCATGTAAGAGGTTAGGTATATGGGATTTTTGCTACTAATTTTAATGAGTAATATCCCGAGAAAGCGAATTTTCCCAGACATGTGTTATAGACTAAAAGTTGAGCTATGTGTCCTTGAGTAACTATCAAAATCGTTGGAGCCATTTTTGAACAAACTTCAAAAATTAGTCGTTTAGAAGTTATGGGCTCGGAAAATTGAGCTTTTTTAGCTGTTTTCCCGCCAAACTAGCGGGAAAACCAAAAAGTGGTAAAACAAAAGTTGTTAAACACAAGCTGTTAAGTAAAATAAAAGTGATTCCAGGCCAGAATATCTTTTGAACGGAGTATCGGCTCGGGATGATTGAGGTGTTATTCGACGGGTATTTGAAGCTAGATCACAGTGTGTGCCGTCCACAGTGATTATCTAAAACTTAAATATTAGCTTGGAGTATAATTTGAAGCTTCGTGCATTTAAAATTTTGTTTTTTTTTATATACTTGTATATTATTTTATACAAAAAAAAAGACTAAGCTCGTCGAGTGACGTTTCTGCGGAAAGCTTCAGGCCAGAAGTTTTGAAAACATAGTCAGGTACACAGAGAGAACTATGGCATCCAAAAATTGAAAAGCCGCGTTCTGAAATATGTATGTATTCCTCTCATTTTGAGTTTGGATTCGAAATTCGAAGTATAAGTATATTTTCCTCACTTTGAGACCACTTTGAGTACTAACTGCAATAGAAATAAGACTATGCTTAAAGTTTCAATCCGATAGTCTAAAAACTGAGAGACTGACGAACAGACAGACGAACATGCCTAGACCGACTCATCTGGTGATAGTGATCAAGAATACATATATGTACTTAATTGGGTCGGAGACGCTTCCTTCACTACGTTGCAGACTTTTAGTCAAAATTATAATACCCTGCAAGGATAGAAAAAATAAATTACAATTAATTTAATAATTAAATAATTAATCATAATTATCATGTAAAAAATAAGTTCATTTATATGAACTCAATTTAAGAACTTTTTGTAGTCGATTTTAATTACTGAGAATAATAAAGTACATTTTGTAATTTCATTCAGCATAAATGTTCTCAAAAACGTGGTCACATGCTCAATATGAATATTTTTTGTTCTTAAAACAAAAACTAAAAACTAAAAACTAAGAAAAATCATGTTAATATGAGAACATACAAACTTGGCAATTATTTGAGTACATTTTTGCCAAATACCAAGATAGAATTTTAATTTAAAATGTACAAAATTTTGTTTGAAAATACCGAAAATATATATAATTTTCAGTACCAGCAGCCTCTTTATTACAATCATCATGATGTTCACGAAGCAATTAAAGAACAAATATATTCCTCCCAAGCACTTGACAAATGAGAATCGTAGTCGCCCCATAACTAGGTGAGCGTTTTCCGGGAGAAAACGATCAAAATGGATATGCCATCGGGGAGAATGGGGACGAGGATCCCGGTCTGCGGTGCAGCGGTTTCAAGAGGCCACAACCACCATACTCTTTTAATGAATTTGAGGGAATCTCAGAAAGATAGATAGGCCAGAGAATCGAAACGAGGCAGCCATCGACACAGATTCTGTGTGGAGGTAACGTGGCTTTTGATCTTTGCTGCGTTTGTTTGTATACAATTTGATGGCTCGTGTTGATGGAACGTAAACGTGGAATGATGTTCGCACTGCTGCTGCTGCTCCTGCTCCGTCGAGCGATGACGATGATCAACGCAACGATGACGGCACAGTGGGTCTTTGATCATTCGCCGCGCCAGTTGGCAGTCAAAATGTTAATTTATATGTTCTGCTCCCGCCTACAACCGAGAGCGGGAATGGCCGGGCTGATGGGCTGCTGGGCTCCGGCAGCCACAGCTAACAACATTACAAACATGTTTGAGATTTTTATTACTGTGTGAAAATGTTCGATTCTTCCGTAAAATCCGGCGAGGAAGGATCAAACAAATTTATGGGTGGGCGCAGCCAGATCTGGCAGGCCAGATCAGTCAGTGCGAGAAAAACTTTTCATTGTGATTGATTGATGCCTACCGCAAAAACAGCAGAGGCCGAGGCAGAGGCAACGGCAGCGGCAACACATTCCCAGAGGGATTTTGATTATAGACAAGTTGTCGGTGGATTTTTATTATTGTGGAAATCGATCAAACCACTTGACGGCTGATCAAAGACAGCTCACAGTGAACATTTTTCAATATCTTTCGTATTTTAGTGAGAGTATTTTTTATACGATTTAATTATTGTGAATTTCGTTTTCATTGCTTGAGGTTAAAAATGAAAACCAATTTCGAATTTCGTTCACTGAGTTATGAAGATCTGCCTTGAATGATAGTCGATGCGGCTCAAATTAGTTTTAAAATGTATGCTAAAGCACTGCGTAGAGTATAAATTTACTACTTGTACCTTATTACCAATATTAACAAATTGTCTTATCTGTTAAAATGATTTAAATATTCTTTATGAATGCCACCAACTTAAAGTGAAAATAAATAAAAAAATATTTATACATTTTTAATAAAACTAATAATGTGTAAATTTGCTTAAATAAGTCCACTTCAATGCAAATGTGTTTCTATTAATATCAATTGTATTTTTCAGTTGTACTAACAACGTTATAAGAGGCTAACTATGTAAGTTATTGAACAGAACCGAAATCAAGTATCTCAGTTCGTGTTGGCCACAATAAAGCAAAACTTCCCCAGGCCAACTGAGGCAAGTTCAGAAGAAGACAAGGACAATAACACGCTGAGCTGAGGGAAGGGATCCAAAGCTGGTCCGATTGTCTGGCTGTCGTCTTGGCCACATACTCGTATTCTCGGGCAAGTCCGTCGGGCAGGAGGAAACATTTGTCTCGCTTAATTTAAACAGATTTGCGAGATTATTGTCATGCCGACGTGGAACGTTGAGGCAGCAATTTCAATTCGACCGCGGAGACAGCCCGCAGAGCCAGCTGAGTTAAGGGGATCCCCGAGCGGGAAGAAAGTCGCCGGGCAAACCGGAGCGAACCAAGGCAAATCTCCTGACAGCAGCGAGCCGGCAACTTTTAATGTTTCTCTTTGCCGAGTGGGATGCTTGGATTGCAGAACAAATTTGCAGAGAACGTTATGCAAGTGACAGGCGACAGATCGGGGATCTGAAGAATGCTGCTGCCGTGGATGACGATTCCCTGCACAAGCCATATTTAAGGGCTTTGAAGTCCCGCCGCTCAGCTGGAGGTGTCTGAGGCGCGAATCCAACTCATGTCGGGCTCGACGCGATCGGAGCATGCCGCGGCCCCAGATGAAGCCTTTCAGATCAAGCAGGCAATCTGACGGCTCTGACTGATGCGGATCCTGATGCAGATGCTGTCTGCCTGCCCACTTTTAATTATTAATGAACGGGAATGAGTTGGGAAGCTCGTGTCGCACACTTGGCCAAAGAGTAGGGCAGTTGGCACCATAAGTTCATCTCATATTTAAAATGATGGCATTTTTATAAAAGTAACCAATTAAAATTGTCACTGTTGTAGGGGCACGGGATCATCAATCAATGATTTTTGGGTGAATAATAAAATACAAATTTTGTTCGCGTTATGTTAACTAACATTAACCTCCAGTATTCAAAACTAGTATTTTCCTAACATTTAATATTAATAAATCTATGTTTTCTTTTTATATCGATCTCATTATTTCTCTCATTATTTTGGAAATTGTATAGAATATGTAGTTAATATGGTGCAATAGCGTTTTCTCTTTTTGGTTTTTTTTTTTTTTTTTTTTAGTGCATTCGCTTGACAGCCTGAATAGCTAACTGCCTTAGACAGCTACTCGTTTCCGGAAGTTTATCTCCGTTGCAGCTCAACAGCAGCTGCTTGAAAGTCATTGGACTCCGTCAGCCTTGTCACTCAGCCACCGCTTTGCTGCGGCTTCGAGCTAAGACTTAAAGACTCGGGGACTCGGGGGCTCCTCCCATAGACTGACATTTGATCTTGACTGTCAGCCGGAGTCATGTCAAACTGTGTTTGGACAGTCGGCTAAAGCAAGTCTAATGTCTTGCGAAAAAGACAACCTTCAAGAGCTTCGTTCTTGTTAACCCTTTGGGAAAAGATATCTCGGGTTTCCCAATTAGATCAACAAATTGGAAACACGAATGTCAGTTTAAAAATGATTATATCCTACGTATAGCAGGATAAGTATGTGGTTTGAATACCTACAAAGTAGATATCATGGATCTCTATTTATTTATTTTGTAATCTTATAAATTCAGTGGATTTTACAGACGCAGACGAATATATACACATGTCTAGATAGATCGGTTGTTGATAAAAATTAATAAGTACCGAGCTTTGCCTTCAAATTTAAATACTATGCCAAGTCCTCTTGCATATCAACTGCTCCATGAGAAATACATCTTCCATTTCAAACTATTGTATTCTGAGAATTTGAAGAGCACACCTTTTATAAAGGACAATAGACGAACAAGTAAATTGGAAAATGTTACGACCTTGTCGCTCATTAGTCTCCCAGTGCGGACTTCACATGAGTCGTCGTTGTCACGGGACTTTATCCAACTCGGAGACAGATGTCCACCCGGTAGAGGAGGTGGAGGAGCTGCCAGTCAACAGGCAGCGAGTTGTGCCAAAAAAACCCGAGGAGAAACTTAGCGAGCGGTACTTGAAGTTCCGGGAAAAGCTGCGATCGAATGCACCACTAGCTCCTCTACCCGAAGGTGCACCGCATCCGGCCCACGAAAGGGAGCCCCTCGTGCCCTGGCCCAACAGCGTGAATCCACATACGGGGGAAATCGGGGGACCTGCGGGCCCCGAACCCACGCGCTATGGCGACTGGGAGCGAAAGGGACGGGTCACGGATTTCTAGCAAGCAGCATCAAAGTATCTCCACCTCGACAATTCTGATTTATTAACCGTGTTAACAACAGAAGCACTCTCAATTGGTTACACTCACGATACGAGGGGCGAGGAAAGTCTGCGCCACGGTAGCTCGGGAATCGAGATCAAGACGAGGTAAATCAAGATTCCCCCTTACTGGTGTGAGAACGCTTCTGCGAAGGCATTACATAAATTTCTATTGTGTGATTTCTTTGTGGTTTCCGTGGAGGGGATTCATGTTGGGCCTGCCATCAAAAATAAATTGATAGCCCTTTCTCTCGCTCCTCGAAGGGGTTCTCGGAATAGAGAGTGCCAACGCGCCGATTGTGGTTGAATCTTCTCTTCAACTTCCATTATTTATGGTTCAGGGGCAGAGAATCGTGCTTAAATTGAAATTATTTAGAGTGATGTTTGGACCTTGCTCGAATCGTTTCGATTCTTTTGAAATTAAGGCGACAGTTTACGTGATTTTTATTAGAAAAACTTCTGTTTGTCTGGGGTATCTGCTTCTAATTTTGTAGCCCGAGTGCGTTTGAGGAAGGCACATGAAGGGGTTCTACAATGCCATAAATTTCTTTGTTAAGGCCCCGAAGAACGTATTTGCGGCTTTGGAAATTGGATACAAATTTCAAGGAAGATTTGCAGCTGTTTTCGTTCGCCGCTTTGTCTGTTGACATTTCTGTGGGATTAAAGCTGGATCTCTTAATGAACACAAATAGAAATTACTGAAATGCTTCCTGTAGCTTGTAAATCTTTCCAAACTAATTGACAGCCAAAAGCTGATTCCCTAATGGCTTTTTAAAACCTCACATTTGGTAGTTGTGATCATGAACATGTTTTCACATATTGAGGTAAGTGATTAAGGGTTAATTTATTATTTATTTAATGTAATAAGAGCTCTATAAGAAATTGGTTAAACAAATTTGTTGTAAACATTAGTTTGGAAAAAAGCAAAGTTATTTTCGACTGCCTTTTGTCGTTAATAGATAATCGGTGTATCGACTGTGTTTTGGATCCTTAGCCATTAGTAAGTTATCAATTCTTCCCACATGATCTCTACATTCCGTCCTACATTCCTGTAAATCAGAATCCCTTAACAAGTTGCCAGCGGTGGCAAAATGCCAAATCAAAGATCAATCACAATCCAACAAATTAACCGCATAGAAAGATAAATTCCGCATAAATTTCAGGAAATCCACAAAATGCTTTAATGTACCTACAATTCCAAATCCCCTGGAAATTACACACAAGCTGACTCTCGGAATCCACAAAATCCAAGCATCGACAACTTGCTCAACGCCCAGCGCTCAACAGACGCGAGAAGCGACGACTTCCTCCATAGTCATCCATCAAATGTGATTTTCCAACTTGGAGGCAAGGAAGAGCGGGCGGCCCCAGGAGCGGCAATTATTTCGTCTATTTTATTTTTAAACGAAATTAACGTGTTGCTTGTTGTTGCTAATGTGTTTTTATTACGTGAAAAGCAAGGAAAACACACGCACACCGATATTCTCAAGATCATTTTATAACCCCAACCGAACGAAACGGAACGGAACCGATCCGTACCCTTCTCCATTTCGCTGCTCGGTCGCAGAGTAGTAGGCGCTGATTGATAGAACAAAGTGAAAATCAAATAAAAAACAAAACATAAAATCTGGACACGGAGCCCATTCCCCTCGAGCGAACCACATTGCGGCGCAAGATCAAAGACCGCCCCTCGATCTGTAATGACAGCTTTGATCATTGTTTTGCCTTTGATTTTTTCCGGTTACGTTTCTCTCGCACTTGCGCCGTGCTCTTTTTCGGCCGCGGAGTAGTCCACCATGCGATCATCAGTCTTGTTGGCCCGAGATCTCTCGATCATATCGAAAGTACTTGGAATTGTGGGAACCGCTGGGAAGAGGCTGTTTACGATCGATTTCGCACCAACTTGAGAGATTTCGCTGAGGCGAAATACTTTACTACTGCCAAAAACCCCGACGCAGAGAAAGAACGAATGGAATGGGTGGATCTAGACCGGAGCTTTTCACCCAGATAATGCACAAAGCTTGTCGATGCTGGCCAAATTGATTGCGAGTGAGAACGATGTATAAGAAGGCATGGTACCTTTTTTTAGGAGAAGATTAACAGAAATATTTCCAGTGCTTAATAAAGTTGAATTTGTTCACCTAGAACTATATAAAAGTGCAAATTGGTTGTTATTTATTAGTCGCCATTTCGCTTCTATAAAAGTTACTAAATTCTTGTATAAGGAGCACATTAAAAGAATTTTGTAACTTTTTTACGGCAATTTAAATATTCTGCTTTAAATTTTAATGTATGCCGTAAAAAAGTTACAAAATTCTTTTAATGTGCTCCTTATACAAGAATTTAGTAACTTTTATAGAAGCGAAATGGCGACTAATAAATAAATTCGACCTCTTTCACCAAGTTAAGCAGATTTTATACCATTGCATTTTTAGAATTTCTGCCACTTCTTTCAGTGTCTTTTTGTCTTTCTCTAACACTGCTCTTTTTTCAAGGGTATAGTAACACACGGAAATGACCACATTTCATAGCACTGGTAATTGTATTTTTATTCAGATCAACGGAAGGGTTCTTCAGCAGGAAGAGAAATTGAGGCGTCAATAGTCAATCTGAGTACTGGGCTTTAGGTGAAGTAAATTTTAGATTATAACAAAGTGCTGTTAAGCGTACAAACACGCTCTTAGGCACAGGTAAATTATTAAAATTTCACAACTCTGGCTGTTATTTAATTTAAATAAAATTGATAATATATATATATATTATTATTCAATAAAAATAATTATTTTGAAACATATAAAATGTTCTGCTTAAATTAATGACAAACTTGATCTCCGCAATGCAATTAAATAGCAGTTAAGTTTACTAGTTTAATATGGTTTAAAGAGAAATGTAAAGGGGGATAATCTTCAGAAAATCTTTCTTTTCCCTTTCTTTTAAAATATATAAGTATACAGAATGTTTCAATTCCATTTTTCTAAAAATGTACAATTTATTTTGTATTAAACCAGTTTACAAAAAAACAATGCCCGAAAGTGCCATTAAATTTTTTTTGTATGGATACATTTTTTTAACGATTTTTTTCAATCTGCTGCCTTTTTGTGTTTTATTTTATATCTTGAGGTATAGACAACCCATTGTGCCAACCGATGTTTCATTATACAAGTGTTGAACAAATCTTGGCCGCGCGATATAGTGGCCCCAACTGCAGAAGAAATGACACAAATATAGAGCAAAAAATTACAATAAATAACAAACATAATTTTTTTGACGCCGATCGAGCAAGTTTTTATGAGTCCTTATAAAATGTATTATTCATATTTAATTAGGACATTTAATTTATAAGGTATGTACAATTTTAAATTGCCTTTTAATGTAAAGCACACTCGTTTAGGTACCAGGTATCTCACAGTAGAGCACACTCCACCGTAGCTTTCTTACTTATTTTCTCGTAAAACTTTAAAAAATTCTTAAAAAACATAATATGTATCCATAGAAAAATATGTTAATGACATTTTCGTGATATGTGGGTCCAACTCTACTAGAATTTTACATCAACATGCTTGGAGCATTTAGGTGTAAAAAATCGAAAATATGTAGTTTTTATAATCGCCTAATTAAAAAACAATTTCTGAACACAATTTACAACATTCAGTAAAATATTTTAACTTGATTGCCAATAACTTAGCATTATTACATCCAATTATCAAATTATTGACAGCTTAATGATATAAATGTTAAGAGATAATATCCATAATTAAAGAAAACATTGACTAGGATGTTGTTTGATTTCGAGGTTATCTGTAAGTGTATATTATTTCTATTATGTGAGAAAAGATCACGGAAAAAGCAGGAAAAATATCGACAAAAATACGAATGCCAAGGAAGTAGCGGGTGTTTGGTGGGAAATCAGCAAAATATATGTCCAACTATTATGTTATTGCGTGAACGTGCACTGATTCGACCAGCAGGGCTTTTGTTCACGTGCAATATTTTGTTGGGCGCCAAATACATGGGGCTTCTACCCCAGCGCTACGACCGTTCATCTTTCGTCCTTCGTCCTTCCGCCCCCCACTTGCCTGGGGAGAGGGCGTCTTATCGAAGCGTATAACATATATCATTGACACTTTGACATTGCCAGCTTCGTGGGGTAAGAGCTGTGCGGAAGATGGCGGGGTGGCCGGGCCATGACCAACAGGATTTTAGTACTTTTCAAAATGGCACTTAATCATGGCAGCCGCCTGGCGCAGGAAAATGCGGAAACTGGCAACACACACCGACAACAACAAGGACACGGAGCCACCAAGACGTAATCGCATGTGTTCACGCTTGAAAGGATAACGACGACATGGCTGGGAATCGCTATTGGAACTCCCGCTGATTTCCCGCCGTCTCCCGACCAGAGCGAAACAAGATTAATGACTTGGCAAAAGGAACTCTCGGTGCGAAAGTGTGTGCGAGAGTTGGCTGCTCCTTCCTGGCATCCGATAAATTGTTTGCTACTTGGACTGTCATTAGTCGAAAAGTTTGTTTGTTATTGTGTTAAGTGTTATTTGTGCGCTCACGTCCAAGTGTCAGGCTCTTTGGCATTTCTTTCACTCATCCTCTAGCTCTCCATCGTTTATCACTTTCGTTCTCTTTCCAAACAGGGATAATATTCGCCTGTCACAGATGACTCGTACCTTCCATCCCGCTAAGCCAGTGATGACCGCAAAAAATGAGTGGAAAAAATGAGCGAAGCCGAGGAAAATAAAGAGCGATGGAACTTCCTTAATGATCGCCGAGTGACTTTTTAAAAGCAGACAGATTTATTGTTACTGAATCCTCGCTATTGACCCTATATAAATAATTCAAGAGATGAAACAAAATTGGGCCTAAGTAATATTTATCAAAAATAAATTAATTCTAATACCTCAGATATTTAGCAATTTTGTATATCCCACGTTACTATCAGCACAAAATCACTTAATGCAACTAAAAGATTTTACACAGATATCGTAGCCACGATAAGTGCAATAAATTCATTAGCGAAAATGCTGAAAACCGGCAGCGAAAAACAGCGAAAGATGTGGGAATCGAGCATAAACAGGAAGCAGTACAACAATTTACAACCTAAATCAAATGCAGTTGAATGACCAGCACAGACGCCATAAATCACTCGGCCACTGTGCTCCAGTTGAGACCCTCGCCAGACGCTGGGTCGCGTTGCCAGCCAATATTTTAGAGAGGAAACCCACCCAAATGGCCGGGAAAACAACGGGGCAGGATGAAACCCAAAACGAAACGGAACCGGCAAAGGAAAAAGATTTCGAGAAGGGCCAAATGCAATATGTTATCAAATAAAAATGTTACAAGCGACGAAAGAGGATTGGCGGCGGCGGGCAGGCAAGCCGAACAACAAGCCCCGAAAGGAAAGAAATGTGTTGCACAAATTTATTAGAAACCTTAACTAACGAGCAATATCCTCAGTGGATGGTGGCTGTCGGCTGTCGGCTCTCGGCCCTCGGCTGTAAGGGTGGCCTCCGGGATGGAGTGAAGTCCCAGTGATGTGTCAAATGTTAAGACATTACAAAGCACTAAAAGGCACAAGGACAAGCCCCAGCAGAGCGGCATGAGGTGGCCGCTGAGCAACAGGAAAACAAATCGAACGTGTGCCCAATGCCATCAATCTTTTGTTTTTATTGCCAGCCCAAGGTCCCTGTCGAGCGTTTCTCGGGAATCCGCAATCCACAATCCAGAATCCAGGATACAGGACTCACAGAGCTGGGGGTGCAGGGACATGTGTGCGACAGTTGGGACGGGACTTGTGTGCCCGACATTAACTCGACAGGATAACAAATCTGTTAAATGTGACAAACGAGCCGAATGCGCTGGTGTAGATACGTGTGTGTGTGTCAGAGCCATCTAAGAAGAAAGGCAAGAGGCCAGCCAGAGTCAAGTTATGTGGGCGGAAAGACAGCCCGACCCTGTCCGCGTTCACGTCCTGTGGCGATTCCATTGACCTCTTCCCGCTGCGCATCCCTGATCTCGTCCTATCCGATCCGATCTGCTCTGCTCCGCTGCTCGGCCACGAAATCAGCGCTGTCACAGCCTAACGATGATTTCATGGTGGTCAAAATGCAATAAATTTTTATTGTCACCTATTATTGAGCGACTTATAGAAGTTCAGTACAATACAACCGAAATGGCTGGAAATTTATGACCAAACCTTTTGGCCTGCTGCAATTTCTTTCCCTTCAGCTGGCTCATTGTGCATGCATGTCACACAGGTCCTGTTCAACGTCCTGCCCAGGACCTGACAAAGACCTCCCGCTGCGCTTGGGCTCGAACTCATGGCAGTTTTATTAACATGTTTACGAACTCCAGCGACCCTGGCACAGATTTTATGAAGGCTGTTCCACTCCTATTACGAAAGAAAGATTATTGTTTTACCGTGAGAGATTTCTTACATTAAAGGGGTAACAGGGCTCCACATCTTCGGATATCAAAATCCTAGTTTCTATGCCATAACTTCACTCATATCAGTTGCAAGGATAGAACTTAGAAAAGTTACGCACTCAAACAATAAATAGTGATTTTCTCGAATCTATATTTAAAAAGTTGGTCTTCGTCTGTCTCGTCTTCGATGCAAATTTTTCTATTATTTTTCAATTGACCCTATAGCAGCTATATAATACAGTCATCAAATTTTTCCGAAATTTTTAACAATATTTTCAATTTAAAAATTATGCTGATTTTCCTATCATTTTGCTATTAATTATTGGATTGTTGTAGGCCGAATTTTATAAAATGAAGACATCGGAAATCATAAAAAAGCGCCTTAGCTTAGAATAGATGCAGATCTGTTTGAAAACAACAAAGTTATAATTTATGTTTCTAGTAAATCAAATAAAAACACCTCTTAACGAGGTGAGATTAAAGTGACGATGGCACCTTCAACTTCAAAAGTTTCTGATATCAAATTTTGTGGCGATTAATAGTAACGCTAACAAAAATAAATTACAAATAATTCATCAGAAGTTTTTAAAATTACATATGTACAAGTATGTAGGTCTCCCATTGTTGTTATACGTTTTTGTTTAAAACTCAAATTGAAAAAATAAACAAAAAAATCCATATAAAAAGTTAGCTATATAGGATCATTGCTACTAATTTTGACGAGAAAGCGAATTTTTGGAGATATGTGTTGTACCCCAAAGGGTGAGCAGCAATCTCAAGGGCTGAGGGTGAGAACCATTAAAAATAATAACAATTTTAAATCTTAAAAATAAATAATTTTGTCAAGGCAAAGTAATTATCATATCAAAATACCTTTCCAATATATAGCACGTTTCTGTAACTTTAGTCGTTCAGAAACTTCTGACTTCTGGGCGCTAGAAATCGATTTTTTTCCTGTTTTCCCGCCAAAGTAGCGGGAAACGCAAAAGTTAGATTAAATTAATAACAAACATTTTTAAAAGTTTTATCCAATTTAAAATATTTTAAGTTTCCTTTGATGGTTATTGCAATTGTGCACGTCTCTATATGACTCTACATGTATTTTTACATAAATATATGTGTAGTGCATGTATAAGGGGATCTTTGCTACTAATTTTAATGAGTAATATCTCAAGAAAGCGAAAAGTTGAGCAATCTCAAAAGCTATATGTCCTTGAGTAACTATCAAAATAGTTAGAGCCATTTAAAAAAAAAATTTAAAAACTTAAAATAAAAAATTAATTTTAATTATAAATTCTTAAATGTTATATTAAGATAAATAAATAAAAAAACACCTCTTAACGAGGTGAGATTAAGTGACGATGGCACATTCAACTCAAAAATTTTCTGATACCAAATTTTGTGACAATTAATAGTTATTTAAACGAAAATATTTAAAAAGTTTTTAATTAGTTTCAAAATCGGCACTTAGCTGAACAATTTAAAAAGGCAAGACAGCGTGCCGATTTTGAAACTAATTAAAAACTTTTTAAATATGTTAAATATTTTATATGATTAATGTATGTATATACCAAAAGTTGAGCAATCTCAAGGGCTAATGGCCTTGGATGACTATCAAAATCGTTAGAGCCAATTTTAAGAAAACTTCACAAACTTAAAAAAAAAAAATTAATTTAAATTATAAATTAAATATTATATTTATATAATTTATGTCAAGGCAAAGCTATTATCACTTCAAAATACCTTTTAAACGACATATAGAACGTTTATGTAGCTTTAGTCGTTTAGAAGTTATGGGCGCGGGAAATCTGGCTTTTTTAGCTGTTTTCACGCCAAACTAGCGGGAAACCCAAAAGGTCGTAGAACAAAAAATGTTCAGCTCGAGCTGTTTAATAAAATAAAAGTAGTTCCAGGACTCTAAAACAAAAAGATCGACAGACACACAGACCCACAGACAAACAACAGGACAAACGTTTTCATTTCGGAAAGGCCATTAAAATCTTGTTTATTGAATATCTTTTGAACGGAGTATCGGATCAGGATGATCGAGGTGTCATTCGACGCGTATTTAAAGCTAGATCACAACAACATTAAAAAATTTGGGATTTTTGCTCCACTGGCCCCAATAGCTCAAATTTTCAAAATTTTCAATTTCGCACTTTCACTCTCATTTCTCCTAACCTAATCCGTTTTTGAAAAATCTTAGTATGCAGTTTCAAAGAGGTTTACAATACCATTCGATCAAAATATAAATGGTTCGGACCGGACTATCGTAGCAGATTTTTAATTCTACGGCTGTATATAGTAGTCTCCTTGCGCACCACAGTCTCGGTGCTCATCGTCACTACGTGGACTGCTGTCCACAGTGATAGTCTCCTTGCGCACCACAGTCTCGGTGCTCATCGTCACTACGTGGACTGGCGTCAACAGTGATATGCCTTGTCCCAACTTATATACAACCTGCAATAAAAATAAGTCCGACTTATATACTACCTGCAACAAAAATAAGACTATCTGCAAAGTTTCATTCAGTTAGCTCTAGACCTAAGAGACTAGTTTGGGTAGAAACGGACAGACGGAATATATATACTTTATAGGGTCAGAAATGACTCCATCACTGCTGTACAAACTACTGACTGAAATTTGAATACCCTGCAATGGTATAAAAAGTATATCCCATGCAGCTGTTATTTGCAAAATTTCTGCTATGTGCAAATTAAAATTCAAATTGAAAGGTATCTCGTATTATTAATATTACCATACCTAACTTTCTTAATAGATCAACCGTAACTAATTTTCTTTCAAGACTTGAACTCGAATAACCGGCCATATAAATTAGTACCTTAAAATGTACGTTTTATTTATGTTATAATTTCCACAGCTTCAATCTCATAATCCTCTCAAATCCTCAAAGCGCTTCTTTGCAGACTAATTTATTTTAAAATTTTTCACACTAAATGCCATAATTTATGTTAGCGGCGGCATTTCCATTTTCATGCTCTTTCAACCTCCTTCACATCGTTGACTGACTGGCTGATGGCTCATAAACAATATTAAATCTCCTCGCAGCTTGCTATTCGTGGCACCCCTCTCTCCTTCGTGCCGTCGAACAGTGAAGCATGCGATAAAAGAAATATCCCGAGACGGCCTAAGTCCCATAAAAAGTTATTTTTCGCTTTGTTTCTGGTGCCGCCTCCTCATTTTCTAAATGTTCCATGACCTGGCGCTATTTTTGTGTTCTCGACTCGGTGTAGAGCAAGGCAGCAGGGTAAAACTCTTTGGAAAATACAATTTACAGCTGAAACTTAACTCAGTTCGGAACTGGTGCCACATCGAATTACAGCAAATAAACATGACACAGAACATTTCAAGGAATGACAGATTTCATTTTCAACTGAATTTTAGTTTAGCATATTTATTTTCGTGTATAAGCTGACATACTTCAGTCCACTTCAAAGTATGTATATGTAGTATAAAGAATACAATCCATTTGGTTTGTCACAAGTAATTAATATAATACATAAAATAGTGCACAAATTATTAATATTTCTTTACGAATTTTTTGAAGCAGTTATTTATTTTAAGATACATTATTACTACTTCTGTTATAAGGTCTTCTGTGCTGTGATCTGTCAAATGGAACTAATGTGTTGTTGTAATTAATAATTTAATGTTGCCAGAGATTCGGGGGAGAGTTTTTGTGTTCTCTCACGAAGAGTATCAGTACTCTTTGCGTGTTTTTGAACTAACAGTAGAACTGACGCTGTAGACCTTATAAATTCAATTAAATTTAACAACAAATATATACCTAGATTTATGAGTAAACAAAAATTTAGTGATGACTGTTCTGTTTTATTTCTGATATCTAAAATGATTTTCCTCAGCCGAGTGTTATTTTTATGCTGATTATATTACAGGCACCCGCCCCTTTGAAGAAATTCAGTTGATAGCGCTGCAAATAGCTGGATGTAATTCTCCTGTGTCATTGCCTTAATATCTTTAACTACTTTCAGCCTGATTTATGTGACACATTTAATGGGCGTTCGTTTTGAATATTGTTCAATTTTATGGAACACGCTCTTTAAACGTTCCAATTGTTGGCTGCGGCTGGAAAATGCTGGAGAAAAACTGCATTACAGTGAACAGAGAACGTCCATAATGTGAAATCCGTATCGAAAACTGGAACACACAATATGGAAATTGACTTCTATTGTCATTTTTATTGCCTTTACTAATGGTTTTTGGCTTGTCATGGTGAATTATGGTCGGACAAACACACACAGGCTCGGGTAGGTGCCAGGGCCACGCTTTCAATGCGAGGGCGGCGGTCAAGGATGACTGCAGGATGTGGACAAGGGACAAGCAACGAGGGCGCAAGGACAAGGGACGAGGAGTAAGAGAGAAGGACCACAGGACACACACTCCTTCCCTGGATCTGCCCCGCTGTCAGCAGGCAGCAGGCGGCTGGCAGCAGAAGTCAAACGAATTTATAATTTATTGCCCACACATTTGCTTGCATTTGAGCGTAAAGGAGGACGATGCACGTAGCTGACATCTCCAGGATTTGCTCTGGACACCCAATCCATTATTGTTCTCATATGGTTTCCAGTTTGTCAGCAGCCACAGCAGCAGCACCGACAGCGACAGATGTATTTTATTTCAAAACAGGGGGCGGGACCAAAGGCAAGGACGCGTACATAGAATGCAAGGACAGTTGAGACGGGCCTTTCTGTCCGTGGAAAATGTAAACAATTTATTTTGATCTGTACATATCAAGTGCTTGAATTGCCGCATCGAAATGTGCTTGAGGAAGAAATATCGAAATATCCTTTATCCTGAAGGTCCCAATTCCCCAGTTCTAAAGAAATATTGGCTGGGCAGGAAATCTATAAATAAAATTAGCCTATTCCATTTGTTTTATCATATGCAAAGTTCCCAAACAAATATTTGTATCACACATCAGAGAATTAAAGATCACCCACAATCTTTAATTAGTATGATCAGCATGTAACAATTGCTGTCATAAACCAAATACAATAAAACGAATTCGTGGACAGGAAATCTGGCGCTACACGCGCAGACCTTTCGGTTTCGGAAAGGGTATGGGTTTGGCCATGACGACGACAAATAATTTTTCGTTGGCTAGCTCTTTTCGAAATGGCCACATAAACAAATCAAATGTAATAAAACTCGACCCATAAATTATCAAAAGTCTCCGCGATCACACACACCAACACGACAACACACGACAAAAAAAGTAATCGTAAGGCACATAAAAATTGTGTCATAATAATAAATTTAGTTAGAAATTTAGCTGAGAAACTCAGAAGCTCCCTCGCGGCTTCCTGGGAGTGCGTTCGGCGAAGGGCATTTTGGATTTTTATGATATATTTTATGGGTTTTTATTGTAATTACGTACAAATTTGTGTGCGTTTATAAATTTTATGAGTTTGCGCCTTTCCACGAAGCCATATAAATATGAAATTCATACAGCAGAGCGACGAACAAAATCCGAAGGAAGCAGATAAGGACAGACACGTACAGCCCGGCGTTAAAAGGGAGTGTCAACCCGTCGAGTACAACATTGTAGCCCAACCAGGGAGCTAACTGCCCCATCACGTGCATCTGCTCGGCACATTTGCTGTTTGTTGAATTAGCTGCCAGTGGAAATTGAAATGGGGAAAGGTGAGAGGGATCGGATCGAGTCATTATCAGAGGCAGCCAAGTGGCTGGCGCCGAAGCCCGTGCACTTATTAAAAATTATGCCGCATACACCGAAGCGAAGCGGCCGCCCCTGCCCATAATTACATTAAATTTTCGTGGAAATTCAGAACACTTGGTGCTTCCCCTCCTCCTTTCGACACTCGGCGCTGCTACGTGGCATAATTGAGGCGAAATGCATTTGGGCCGGAGGAGGCACGCTTCCCTGCCTGATTTAATAAATGGTAATGTGGTTAATGGTTTTTTATGACAATTAGTAGTTGTAATTTCTGGAAATCATAACCGTGTTCGGGTGGATGTGCATGACGCAAGCCATCACACACAGTAATGACTTAACTTGCTTCGTGAGTGGTGTCGGCAAAAAGCGTTTGCATCGCGGTGCAATGCAGCCAATCCAGCCGTTGAATACAATTACAGGGAACGATTTTCCGTATGAAGAATAATTACTGGAGCAACAATGTAGCAAGACTTTGGCTCTAATTTAATGAGTTAACTCCAGAACTTACCATTTAACAGGAAGACAATGGTTGGCAAGATTTGTGCAAGGTAATGTTAATACGCTTAAAGCAGAACAAGTCCTGAACAGACCATGTGAAATAGGGAAGAGCACTATACAAGATCAAGACAGGGGATATGGTACATACAGAAAGCATCGGCAGTGCGCCTAACGATAGTTTTGGGTATACACAGCAGATCTCAGAGACTACAAGAGCTAGAGCTACCACATTTGGTGACAGCTTTCCTATATGTTGAACGCAGAAAAACAAATAACTAAGCTATAGTCGTAACTCTCGATTTAAAGTATCTATTAAACTAATATATTTATACCGACGGGACTTAAAAATGTGTGTAAGATCGAATGATAAGCATGGCAGTTATAGCCCCATAAAGTTCTTATATCTCCAGGGTTTGTCGGGTCTCGAACCTTTTTTTCAAGCTGGGGCGATCCAAATTAAACTTTTGAATGTATTCTTTTTTTAATTTTTACTTTGTTCTTAAAACACTTATTTTTAAAGTCGATAGGAGTAATCGTTTTATAGCTTCGGTGTCCAAAAACTTGCCACTCAGTTTCTGAGTTATCTGAGTTATGACAATCGGAAAAGTTTTAGATACATATTAACATCGTTGTATTCAACACATTTCCACCTACTCAGAGTTATGGCAATTTTCATATTACCAAATTAGACGATCAAAAAATTAAATAAAATTAAAATTTACAACACTTAACATCTTGAAGTCTGCCAGGGAGCGATCGGTCAATTTATATGACAATTTGTAAAAGTCGTCTAAACTTCTATGTTTGACATATAAATGGTTGGGTGAACTGTTAGGGTATACAAACTTCGGCTTTCCGAGATATATGCATCTATAAACTTTAAAACTGATTAGTAGATATTTGTTGACCGCAACGGTAAGTGTAAATTTAAGAACAATGTAAAATTAGCTTTTGATAAATAGTATTTTATTTAGAGTTAAGTCTTAATTTTGCAAATACGAGTAATATAGTTTTTGCATTTAAGTGATATTTTACTGTAACTTTTCCGAAAGTATTTAAGTTGTATAAAATGTAAAAAGGAAGCCAGAATTCTACTTTAAATGCAGCACATTTATCCAGTCACTAGCATGGGGCTGCCTCGTGATCGAGCAGTGGAGTTAAGCGGGCCCAATCCAGCTAGAGAGCCAGACCCCCGAGCCGGTTGTAAGCCCGCAGCCTTTCATTTGCCTGAGCCTGTTCTCCTGTGGCCCTTCCCCTCCCTACGCCTTGTGCGATGCAACTGCGAGTCGGATAATTACAAAATCCGCTTAACCTCAAACGTTGTGTAATTCAGCGTACTGTCCGCATAACTGTAGCGAGTCGGTAGTCGGTAATAGCAGGCAAACAGCAGAGGAGCCTAAATGTGTCTGCACAAAGAAAGCGGCATGTAAAGTACTTAATAAAATATCCGAGCATTGCAGGAACTAAGCCGCCAACAAGGCTGCTCTCGTCGCCTCTTTGCCTAATGCGTTCATTAGCGGAAAAGCTACCTCAAAGTGTATGCGTTGTTGTGGAAAAACGCTAACCAAGCGGTTCTGCCAAGGCGGCTAGATGGTGGCGGTGGAGGGGCGGGTCGTACATGTGCGGCAATGCGATACCTCGCCGCCGAGTGTGTAAGTCTCCGTGCTGAGCGTGTGCTGAGTGCTTAAATACTTAATGCGGTTGACTGAATTTTAGCGCATACTTATTCACTTACTTAACCCGAAAACAGAATTAAACCCAGCCAGCCACAGCAGAGAACCCAGTAGGTAAGCTGACAACGATACCCACAGTGCCGTCGTATGCCAGACGTCTCCGCCCTTTCGAAAAGGGGAAGGCAGCAGGAAAGAACTGCGCCGTGGCATTTCCACAGCTCATCCTACTTTTGTCACATGCGCTTTGCTGGCGGGACTAACGGCTGACCCTGGTCAAGTTCCGTTCCACTCGGTTCCATCGGCCGCACCACGCCCACAGCTCGGACCTGCTTATTTAGTAGTTACCACTTCCTGTTGCCCGGCATCCTTGTCACTGCCGCTTGGGGTCAACCTCAAAGCCCAGGTCCCGGTACCGTGTTCACACTCGTGTATTTTGTGGCTGTACATCTGCAAGGCACGTCGATAGGGTATAAGCCCTTTTGAAAGTGGCTTGTCTCTTAATTGGAAAGGAATCAGCATAGGCTGAAAACCACAGCTAAATAAATACCTCATTCTAACTCATTAAAAGAATAAAATCGTACTAAAACAAGCTGATTAAGTTAAGCTTGTATTAGTATGATTTTATTCGTATAATTATTATAAAATTCTCCCTCTGGCAATAATAATAATTAATCAAGCATTTAGAAAAAAAAAATCTCAAAAATGCACCCGATATGATCAATAAAAATATTTAGTTCAATTAAGTCTAAACGCTATTTTACTGCAAATAGTAAATATAATAAAGAAATCGCGCCCATAAATAGAATAAAATCGTATGTACTTCGACTTTAATTCTTCCATAGACTTAAACATTGATTTAGCAAATCAATACATACAATCTCTCAAAAAATAAAAAATTGAATTCCTTTAAAATTTAATACAAATGTGTTCAATATCTTAAGATATATCGCTATTTTGATGTATCTCTATTTATAGCCTTTCCCACACCATATTCCATTTAAACAACTATATTACAAATAACATCATTACAATACTTTTATGCATTGTACATTTTTAAAGAGGATTTGCAAGTCGTCCACTTCTACTAAGTTCATTAGGTCCCGGACATCATCATCTCTTGACATTTGAAAGGTGCAAAAAGGTTTGGTCTTTCTTATTTAATCTTCTGCGGGCCTCGCCCCATTTAGAAGGCTCGAATTAAGTGCAAACGTGTACACCCATTTGACTGCAACCGACAATTAGCAACGTGTGGTTTTCGACAGCTGCCAGAAATTGTTTCACATGACCAGCAGACCCGTATCCTTCTGAAATTCTGAAACCTTCCCAGACCGGGCAACCTAATTGACTTTTAATTGAAGGTTGTAACTATTACCTAGTCTAAGTATCTCCTAGAAAGAGCTGATTAATTGTATGGCTTACGCGAGAGAATTAAGCAAATTACACACTCTGGTCGCAAAGACTTCGAAATCTTTAATTATTTCCGCAGGGCTCCTCCTATGGCTTCCCGGCTATTGAACACCAGCGCACCCACGCTGGCCCTAAAGTGGCTTATGTGCAGTCTGTGTGTACTAAATATCCGGATGAAATGTAATTAGCGGCAAAGCCATTCAAGTTCGCAGTAATCTTCGCTGAGGGTACACACATAACTATGACCAATGATCGCGTATCGTAGAGCTAAGATTGAAGGAAATTTTGTGCTTTTAAAACTCCAGACATAAATATTAAAGTACGTTAAATTTGCTTACATATTCCTGGTACTCCCTGGATCTTGTTTTAAAAAAAAAGGATATCCCTTTGCCGGCACCGGACTCGTAAGCTAATCAAATTAATCAGATTGGAACAAAACGCATAATCGATAAGCCTAATAGACGGGGCGTAATCGCCTCCCCCAGAAACTCATTTGGCTAACAATAGCAAAGCACATTCCGAAAGTACAAATATGCAGATCGGCTTAATTATCATCAATTTGAAGCAATTAAAACGTCTGCCAGAACGGTGGCTGGAGTCGGGTCTGGAGTCTATAACCCTAAGCCCATCCAGCTTGTAAAACAAGCCGCAGCAACTACGGCGACGACGACAGCTGAACAGATAACAACATTGTCGAAGGGAGGAGCTGCCACAGCAGCAGCAACAGGAAGACAACTCAACGACGCTTAATTAATATAAATACAAATGGCCGGAGTTGTCAGGGAGGGATTCGGGAGGCGCCAAGTACGTTGACAATTACTTATAGGATTTTGGTATGCCAGAGTGCGAGTGGCTGGCTCGATGGGCGGAGGTGGAGGTGGAGGGCTTCGAGTAGTCAAGACGCTCTGGGCGCCAATAAAATGAAAATTTCCATAGTCTCCTTAGTGCACAGCGATTTCCATAAGTAGCTGGCAGGTAAGACAGAGTGGTGCAGGACGGGGGATGGACATGGACCCCACAAAATCCCTTTTAATATTGTCGATGGGTTCCACACCGGCTGCATATACAATTAGTGTGGCAAAGCTCGGGGGCAGGGCGGGGCGAATTAAGGTGCATAATTACAAGACCCAAAACAACCATTTTGTGGCTAAGCATATTAGATTTTATTAACTTCACAACACACTACAGCCGCCCCTCCCACAGCACTCGACCCAATCAGTGGCTTTCCTTGGGTTGGGTTACTTTCAGGTTCGTAACGTTTGTTTGGCTTTACGTGACCATATGCAAGAGAAATATTGCCTGGTTGCTCAGACAGGAAATTAGTAGTAAATCATTGAAGCACTGGCATTGATTATCATATCTGTGTGGGATTAAAATGTTGTTTAATCAAGGGGAAAGGCTTAAACAGAGATGGCAATTCATATTAACAATAAACCTAAAACATTACAGCAACTAAGAAGTAACTATCTAAGAAAATTTTTCTTTACTGAAATAAACTAAATAAATGTGTAATATTTGAGTTGAAGTTAATGCGATTATAAACAAGCAGGGAAGCTACAGTCAAGGGTGACCCACCCAAAGCAGTGTGTATTTATTTCATATATATGTATTTCCTTAGACCGAAAACCTAAACTATAGCTTAGTTATATGTTTCTCATGTTTTTCAGTGGTAGAATCAGCCACGCCTGATTTTTAAAACATATCTACTTGTTCTGCGTGCTACAGATTAGAATGCTGTTACCAATTTTAAGAGTTACTCGAACGGACAGGCGGACAGAATGAAATTAAGAACTAGGATTCGACTCGATTTATAAATAAGGAATAATAATCCACACTAAATATATATAAAAAGGAATCATATTCTACAAGATTTTCTGACTGTATAATAGTTCACTGGAGCTCACCTTCACCTTCGTTCAGCATGACAACCTTCCAATTAGGCTGTCCCATTTTGATGAATAACAGCTAATTGCGAAAAGCGCCCGAGAGAGTCTTGTTATTAAAACCGCCGGCAAAAAGCAGATACCCTTGCCTCCATGCAGGGCATTTCCCTTTAATCAATTTTAGAGTGCACACATGCAGTCCGTTATGCGAGGAAGACCCAAGTCGACCGTCTGAGCAGCCATAAAACCCTGAAAGAGACGCCATTAAAGGCTGCAAAAGGCCAAATAAATATCTGTAGTGCGGGACAGCGGCTGTGATCCCTGGCCACAGGAACGTGTGCTAAATCGCTGATGTCTATGCGGCGCCAATGGGGGCAATTTCCAAGTATATATCACTATATATTCAAGGGATCGAGACCAAACAAAACGAACCCCTCGAATGCCCAATTTTCACTTCCGCTACCATGGCATATGGAAGGAGCTGTCACTAATTCTAAGCCAGGGAAAATCTTGAGCATCGCAATCCAGTGGCACCATCGCCTTTGATGTGGCTCAAGTCCGAGTCTGGTTGGGTTGTCTGCCAATTTGGCACGTAATTTAATATTAATTTGTTAAACTTCATTCAAGGCGCCTCCCCCAGTCGCCATCAAGGCAGGGCATTTTAGTTGAAAAGGAAAGAATCACCGGCAGAAAAGATTACAGCTCACCGTTCGCTCGTTAGTCGGCTTAAACGTTTTCATTGTTATGCGTCTTGGCAACGCCTCCAACCCGAGCTGGGACCGGCACTGGGACTCCGGTCCGAACTGGAGTCTGGGAGCCGGACCGCGTCGCCGCGTTCCTTTTATGTTTGCTCGATATAATTACGCGGCTCTCGGCCCGAAATCATCATCATCGCTGGGGCGATCAGCGCGTCCCAGCCCCCTGATTGTTATGTGTTTTGATAGGTTTCAGCGAAATCAGGGCCTAATAGCAACGCGCTGCATGCGAAATGCCGGTCCGCCCTACGTCGTCCTCTTATAATTATTGAGCAGCGTTCGACAAGTGATTATACGGCATTTGTGTCGTGATTTTGCTAAGGGGATGGAGAAGATCCCCGATCCGACTGCAAACGGGGCGTTGGCGTTGCCGATAGATGGAGATGGAAGTTACCGCTTAACGGCAAAGGATACGGGAGGATGCAGGCGTGTCTCAAGGGCAACCATCCATTAGGTAGGGCCGCGCCAAGTTATGATGTTGCGATCGTGCTTCGTTTAAAAGCCAAACTTGAAATGGGCTTCTGCGAATATACTTATTATTTAAGGTTTTGGTGGAAATACTGGTAAGTTTTTAAGAAATTACTGAAATTACTGACATTTTAAAGATATTTGGAGTATATCAAGGTTGAAGAATCACACTTAGTATTAGTGGCTTTTATACCCGGTATTACATATGATCTATGATCTAAACTAAGACCTTTCCACAGAAAGTGTTGTAGCTCTTAGATTTAAAGCCACCCACCAACACAGATTATTCCAAGATCATCCTTTAAATTTTCATGTAGCCGCAGATGGAGCCGGCTTAAGATCGAGTTTCGGTTGCACACCCATCATAAATTCGCCTCACAAGGTTAGGCAATTCCTTGTAAATCCTAAGAACAGGACACCCACAAACAGAGCCCGAGACAGCTACCGTTTGGCAGATTCTGCCTGATTTGGGAACTGAGTAAACAATGCAATATACAAAGAAATCGAAAAACTGCAACAAATTGCATAAGTAAACCTGATCCTTTCTCATCAGTGGCAAGAGCTCATGCCCCGCAAACACCCAGAAATAAAGAAATCCTGGGACAAGGGACAAAAAATCACTCGGCCCCGAAACAATACAGACAAAGACAAGATGGGCCAGGCCATAAAACGTTTGCGAGGATGAGGGGAATACATTTCTCTGCTCGGGAATCCCTTGTTTTGTCTTTGGGCTAGGAAATAAAATCCATTTATGGTTACGCTTATGGTTCAATTAACACTTTCAATGGCAGGAGGAGATAGCCGAGAATGGGGGGAGAAATTGATATTTCTGTCCTTGCTAGCTAGCATCGCGATAGACATCTTCTAGGCCCGGGGACGTGAGTGGCTGAGTGTGTTTCTCCGAGCTCGGGGTGAAAGTAGAGCTCAGCAGGCAGCAGGACAAAGGCTAATCGCTGAGACAATGCATGACGGGGCAACTGGAGACGGGAAACAGAGGATGTCGTAAATTTCAAGTGTAACACCATATTGTCTTTTTCGGATTTCAGGTTCGAGAGCGGATGCGATATGGTTCCCTTTCGTTTGCTTAATTTATTTTCGTATAGGGTAAAAGTTGTAAAAAATGAAGCCCGCAAGTAATTGAATAAAACCCAAGACAAAAGGTGAAATTTCAACTACTTATCTCGATCTTTCTACATCAGTCTGTGACGTTTTGGGAAATCGAGTGAGATTGTGTTGGATTGATACTTTTTTATTATCAGCTGTTCTGTCTAGAAACGTTTGAAAATGAATGATTCAAAGAGACATCTGCAGGGGTTCATTTGGACCTTATTATTTTAACAGAATCAATTAACGCCATATTTTCCACATACTTTACTACGAAGTGAAAGCGAAATCAAGTTTTTGTGTGGATTTTAGTTCCGACGCAGAGTTCCGATTGTAGGAAAGTTTGTACATATTATAAGCAGCACACGGATATTATATTTATAAAACAGTTTCTCAGACAAGAATACAAGAATTACAGAATGTATCAGCTGAATTAAATATTACATTTTTAGAGAAATACCTAGATTAACAGAACTTTAAAACAAAACCCCATAATAGCTATATCTTGAAATAAAACTCACTCCATCTACATTGAACGTGATCAAGATCTCTCGCCAAGATAAAAGATAGAAAAAGTACTACTAGAAAATGCCTTCCCCTAATTTCGAAATTTCGCCGAAAGAACATATTAAAGCCATTGAAAGAGCCACTTTTCCAAACAAGTACGTGCAGTGAGTATAAAATCTAGAAGACCCAGAAGAGCAAGGCGAACAACGAAAATTGTGCTACACGTTTTAGAGTTCCAAGAACTCAAATTTAGAAAGAGTTATATATTTTTTTGTGGTTTTATGAATGAATCCCAAGTTTGGTTAAGACTTCAGTTTACGGGTTCGTGGAAACTGTCTTGAAAACTTTATATGAATAGAAAAACGGGCAAAAGAGATCTTATTAAGAATTTATAGTTTCCGCTGTGAGTGGTCTTTCGGACCGGACGGAGCTGATGACAAGAAAACACACCCGAGCCAGCTCAGCTTGTTTATAGTGAAAATATGAAAAACCAATCCCGAAATGCTCACATATGTCACAGCCGCGTACGTAACCACAAGTATCTGGAAAAAAACTAATAAGCGGCTGGATGGGATGATAGATCGAAGGACGGATCCAGGCAAACTAATCCCCCAGCCCACTCAGCCTTTGGTCAAAATAAATAATGACAACAAACTCTCCCAAAGTGCTTAAATGCAGGAATAACAACTGCAGGCTGCAGCATGTGTTGTGTGCAAACAGAGTGTACTCTGAACTCCGGTTCCAGATCAGGGGATGGTTGCAGTTCCTATTTTACTTTGGCCGTTGTTTTTTTAGGATGACAACTCGGGCTTGAGCCTGGGCCGCCCAGTAATGAAAGCACAACACAAATTGAAACTCAAAATAAATAGGAGCGGAAACAATAATACGTAGCTCTGTAGACAGCTTAGCAGTCTCGCTAAACGAGTTCCAGAGACGGCAGAGGATTCCGGCAGACAGCCAATTAAATGCTTATAAAGGTTAGATTTATGCGAGACAGTTGACATGTGTGAGCCGATGATGAAAAGGTTGTCGGCTGTGCCATTTGCCAACCCCCGGCGAAATCTTCTTATGCTAACAATCTTTATCCCATGACTGCTCATCGGCACACACATGTCCATACGCTCGCATATCTCTAAGTAGGATCAATATAATGCCAAACAAATGCGAAAACAAATCCTGGACTTAGAACGGATAAACAAGTAGCCTCGACAATGGGTAACCGTTTTTCGGTTCGGCTTAAATCCAAAACCTGCCAATCATTGCCTTTTGTCAGAACTGTCAACAGTTTTATTTAAATGTTTGACCTTCTTCAGGCGAATTTCTTACCTTTCTTGCCCTGGTTTCCTCTTATTCCGACTATAATGCCCACACAAAAATTATTAAAAAGTAGGCTACATACATTGTAGAAATAAGTATTCGGTCTGGAAAAATCGGGGCTATTATTATATATCAGTATTGGAATAAGACAATATAGTAGTGCCTTAGTAATTAATAACATATAAATACAACATTAAGTGTAAGAACGATGGTAATTTGAGTACTATAAATTGTATTTGTGTGTCCGGTGATTTATGGCTCAATGCAACCTCCATGCGAATACTTTTGCCATTCACTTACCATATTTAATCGATAAAGTTATTAAAAATTTGAGCTGTCACCAGATATTGTCATGTCCACAGCTTTGCCAATTAGCACAGCATTAAAGAATTTTATTACCGTCGTAAAAAATCAATTATTAATGCAGCTTTTCCTACTTTTTAGACAAAAAATTGTTACACACCCATTTGCCATGTCGCATGCCCATTATATACGTATGAATGAACCAAAATTAAAAACTTCCAAATTTGTATGCAATCCACACAGAAAAACGTTATGGGTCATTAAATGAGGAACTTTTTGAGGTTGCTTGCAGAATTCATATACCATATAAAGATTCCCATGAGAAATAATATTGGCATATCTTCAATCGTAAATTGCGTGTAATCGGCGAGGGCAATAAATTTTGGCTTTATCAGATGGCAAATTAAATGTGATTTGAATTTTTCCTTCTGGCTTTGAATGCGCCCTTTCTTTATTACTTTACATTCATATTTACGCAAACGAAATCCAACTCAAATCAAAATTCAGGAGGCGCCAGTCGGTTGTATATATACCCATAGGTGCCTTTGTCGGAAGGTTATGTAAATCAGCCCCGTCTTCCCGGCGATCGCAGACAAGACGATCTGCGGAGGAAGACTTATGCAAACACCGATTGACTGACTGACATATTGACACAAGCATGCTGCCGACTGGTGGTTTCCATCCAACTAAAATGAAAGTCAAGAACTGTGTCCATGTCAATACAAGCCATATATCAGTCATGCCTACAAATCAGCCAACCCGAACCAGGCAGTCGGTCCGTCAGTCCGTCAGTCACTCACTGTCCCGTCTCCGTTCTGTTTCCGACTCGGGCTCTGATTCAGAATCCGATTCTGGTTTGCAATGTCTGCGCAATGCAGTTCTGACATTTTTTTGATTGAAGAGGCAACATTGACGCAAACACACACAGGGCCGGAGAAAATGCAAATATTTAACAACTTTTTCGTTTTCCTTCCTTCGGTCCACGAGCAATAGCAATGTCTTCTGTGGGTTTTTCGAGTACTGGCACTGCCACTGCGCTCGGTGTGTAAACATCGGACTTTTATTTAAATATAAACTTGCTCGCCCATCGCATTGCATTGAATACATGATTGAATATGACTCCCGAATGACAGATGGATTTTGTCTGTGCTCGATTGTTTCGATTCGTTTGTTGTCTTTGGGTGTCTGCCTGCCGGCTACGTTTCGGCCTGGTCGAATGCCACACACGATTCCAAATCCGATGCCGACTCCGACTCCTACTCTGATTCCGATTCCGGGCCGCTGCTGCTGTTATTTGTCGTGTACATGGGAATGCATAAGTCATAAGTTTCGGAACGAGCATGATTTCCCCCTTTTATTTTGGCCTGCTAACAGGCAGTGTGCAAATATGCGCATACATAGTTTACAAATTATATAAAGAATTGTGAATTTTTATAAGAACAAGCAGAGAAGGAATAGCACTATTTTTTATGCCACCTAGAAATTTTTTGTCAAGTCTAAAACTTTCCATTTTTTAAAAGTTCAAAAGGTTTCCTTACTTTACAGATACTTGTAATTAGATTTATACCATTCCGCTTCGTCCGATTTTAATAAAATTAAAAACATAATTTATAAATCAAAAAGAAACAACTTTGCAGATTGAGTTATATGCGTACATGTTTAGGAACAACGAGGTTATGTACATATTTCGTTTATTTTTATATTATATGTAATACATATTATATTATACATATCTGCAATAGAATGAACCATTCTATCTATTTAGTTTGGGTAGAATCGGACAGACGAACGGACAGCTGGACGGCTAGGGTATTAAACTATTGTATAAATCATGTAAAGGGTTAATCGATTTTCCAGAGCATCTTCTCACTAGTCGGCATCATTAATGTCGAAAGGCGGCGTGGCCAGGAAATTAAATGACAACTGCAGACGTCTGTGATCAATTGACACTCGCTGACCACGAGTCCGACCTCGACCAGTGCCAATCCGTATTCCTGATACAATGACTACCCATTGACCTGACGCTCCTTTCCTGCCTCTCACACCACAGCGGCCCACTCGCTTATTCTGTCCAAAGTGTCAAATTACCCAGAAAGCCGTAAATTTAGGCCTTCTGGCTGCTGTCATTCGACCAAGAGCCGCTCGCCTGCCTTGCTGGCTGGCACACAAATTTGGTTTTGGTGTCTGCTCGGCTGTTAATCTCTGCTGCAGAGATTAGCGCCCCATTAAGGTGGGCAAAAAGGTGGCACAGGACATCGGGAATCGGTCCCTCATTTTTCAATACCCCAGCCAGCCCTTGCCACATATGTGTTATCCGATGCGACCCCGGCAAAATTGATACCTTGTGCACTAAGCCAAGAGCTAATTAGGTGCATGGTCTGATTGAGAGCAGAGCAGTTCCTCGCCAATTTACCTGCCACATACATATGTTCATATGTGTCCCTAGGGAGCATTGGACAGAATCGGGAAACCCAATACGAATAGGAACCACCGCTGGTCAGATATGTACCTATGTGAAATCACAGGAAATCTCACACCATCGAACATGACTACACATTTCGGCTCTGGTTACAATTGTTTTTTGTAAACATTTTCGCACTGATGAAAATATGTAATGGTATGACATAATACTATATTAAAATAAATAAATTTTTGCATTCCACGAACATAGCGCTAGGATATAGACAATTATTTAAAAATCAAAAAAATAACAGCTGGGAGCTATATTTATCACTGAATTTCTTCTTGTTACCTATATACAAGTATATGTATTCATATGCGAATGAAATATATTATTTGACTTTCATCTTTGAAAACGCACAAAGGACTTACTAGTTTCGTATCTAAAACTAAAACTTTGAAGAGAAACCTTTATAATCCATGAGCAAGTTTTCCTTTGCTGTATTTCACTCAACACTTCCAGGCGTGTAATGCAGTTGTAAGTCTGTCTCGGACAAGTGCAGGTTTGTTTTTAAGTAATTAAAGAATAGACAAAGGCAAAGATTTCATTTAAGAAGTAAAAATATTTGCGGTTTTCCTGTTTACTGCACTGCTCAACTCGAAACGCCTGCGATGCCCAAATCTATTCTCACCTTTGTGCTAATCGCCATGCACAACACAAATCCAGTTTGGAAAAAAGCTGAGGGACTCGATCATCGGTCCCACTCCACAAGGCAGCTGTTGTCGGCCCTGAGCCCGGGGGAATTGTTTGCTTTTGTCGACTTTTTGTGAAATCCTGATGGAAGTAATTGTTTATGCATTAAATAAGCCGATGCAGAATGGAGCAGAGATGAGCCCGCCAGATACTCTCGTACTCACTCGGCAGACAACTGACAAAATATGTAGCACAATGGCTGAGGGGTAAACAACAAGTGAGAAGGAAGGGCGGGCAGGGTGCAGCTTAGCAAATCTGACACGCAGTCAAATACAATGGCACTTAGTCCTTCCTAGGGGTGTGTTCGGCTCGAAACTCCTCATGGGTCCTGCGCATTTATGATAGATATCTAATGCCGTGATGGACAGACAGCTCTCAAAAGAAACTGCCGACCTTTCGACAGGGATTAGGCCCTCTCCCGTGGTCTCGGTCTCAGCTCTCCGATTGTTATCACACGCAATTTTGTAATTTGATGAAAACAAACGAATTAAGATAGGCATCGCTCAAATCCGGTAGTTCCAGGCACCAAACAATGCAAGTGACGACTGAGTCTCCGAGCTGTCAAACCCCCATTCAGCTAATCCCCGCCAATTGGTATCGTGTACGCCATGATTTGGTGTGTCGGTTTTAGTTCACACCGCTGTGTGAAACTCGACGCAGCCAGGAGCTGGTGGTAACTCGATCTGCATCACTATGCACCCAATGTTGTGCAGATATGGTAGCCACAGATTAGACCAGGCATCTACAGGGTAGTATTCCCAGCCTGGTAGGAGTCCTTTGTCAATTCCTTCAGGTGCCCCTGAGAGAGCGGACTAATTGAGGGGCTCTTAGTTGTGAACAGGGCGGCAGAAACAATAAACAACCTATTGATAAAAGAATTCAATTAAATTTATTCAAATTTATGCAAATTAGACCAGATCATAAGTTCTTACGACCAGAACAAATGGTAACGATTTTTTCCAAAAGCATTTCTTCTCACTTTATCTCGAAGAGGCATTCCTGAAACCGATGCGAAATTGTACTCGATTTTGTTTTTTCGAGAAGAGCGATCTTGAAGTCGAGAAGAAGTTACTCTCAATTTAGAGGAGGGATTTGAAAGGGAAATGAGAAAGAGAGACTTGAGCTTTTGGTACTCTCCAAAGTTTTGATTAGATTTGGCCAAACGCCTTGTGTGAATTATTTTGTAGAGTGCTGGCTGGAGTGCTGACTGTCCGGGGTTCGAGTCCGAGTCGAACCGTATCAATTGTATTGTGAAAATGTGTCAGTTAATAAAATTTATAAAGTAATATACATACAATTTAACCTTACATATTAAATTTATATTTATGCAATTTAACATTACGTTTTAGATTTCACATGTTAAATTAAAGAAGAAATGTAAATTTAAGTCTGTGTCTCAAAAAATAATAAAATAATATATAATACCTTCGTATTCAGTAAATTTTGTATTCTTATCGAAAACGATTCGTCCTTGAAAACGAGAAGATGTCTTCTTAAATCGAGAATAATCAATCTCAAAAAACCGTTCTCAATATGAGACTTCTCATTTCATGTATTTTTGTTCTTAGAAACATTTTCCCAGTATTTAACAGACCATGCTTAGGCATAGAGGACAAAACGCAACCCCATTTAAACTCGAAATAATAATAATAGAATAATTATAAAAATATATATGGGTAACAGAAATGTTAGAAATTAAGAGAATTCGAATAAGTGCCTTATACTGGTGCAACTCTCATCGGAATTTTGTATCAATATAAACACTAGAATAATATATAATTATAATTACATGATATAGATGTTCTTCACCCACCAAGTTTCCAAAAATAATGACCTGCATGCTCACATTCTTGGGCGTAGACCCGCGGAGATTACTTGTTGGAGTTTTCTATGGTCGTTACTTCACATTCAATCGCATTCAGTCTCTTCCATTATAATGGCCCACATATCATAGATAGATCGATCAAATGTGGAACACTGGTAGCTGGCAGCCGATGTAATCAAACGTGATCTCTCCCAGGCCCCACAGCCATCAAATTAATCTAAACGAGTGCCGCAGCACCTCACACAAAGGAAGAAAAAAGTCAGTTACTTAAATGAAACACATGTGTCGGCCTTCGCATAAAAGAGCGGGAATAACATAGCGAGAGACCTGAAGCATACAATTTATGATTAATCACAAGATCGATGGGAAAATTATGCTCAAGACAAAAGGCCAAGCGAAGTCGGTCCAGAAGCGAGCATTAATCTGCATTTTCTAGGCCCCGTCGCGAGATGACAAAGCGTTTACGGCGCATATAATTATTGGTCGCCGCAAAGATCAGATGAAGACGAAGTCTCAAGTGGCAGGAAATGCTACTTAATTTGCCTTTGTCTCGTTCTCGTTCTCGCACACAAGCCAGCCAAGATAATGTCTTAAGTATCGGCGGCCAAAATGTCATTAATGACAAGTGCTTATAATGACTGGTAAGACGTTTTGTGAAAAAGTCTTTCAATCCGACTCGCTGGAAGCATGCATAATTTGCTCGTATCTCGCAATACAATGCACAGTGGTTGGGCTTGTATGGAGACGCGGCCAAAAATACTTCTAGTAAATATATCGTTATGAAATTAATACCAAAAATCTAAAAAAATATTCTAAGTATATGATAAAAAAATTGGTCATATAGGACGTCTATATCATATAGCTGCCATAGGAACAATCGGTTAAAAATCAGCATTTAGTATGAAAAACTTTTTTGTTTTTTAAAGTATCTTAACCAATCTTTCAGATTATATGTTTGGAGCAGGTTTATATATCCTTACCAAATTTGGTTAAAATCAGAGAACTATATTTTATAGCTCCCATACAAAAAGATGGTGCAACTTTAAAAAAAATTGTTTTTTTCCAAGGCCTATATTTAATATTTGACCTGTAAATGAGAACGCTGGTGAAATCTTAGTCTCCAAAAGTAAAAACAATCACGAATTCATATAAAAAGTATTTTATTCATCTAGCAACAAATGCACACCGCTCAACAATTTTGTTTTTTTTGTGCATGGCAGTTTTCTTTGCCCAGTTATGAAAGGGTCTGAACTTAAGAGCAATCTATTAAATAAATCCCTATTTGTGTCAACTCGTGACATTTTCCTAGTATGATACTCTCTAAATTTTTTTATGTCTTTATTTTTGGATTCGGCAGCTTCTTCAGATAACTCTCCTATCGAAACAAGCGCATAATTTATAATTTCCGGACCGTGGACTAAAACTTTATGCACTGAAGGTGGAAGGTAATACCATGGGTATAATTTAATTAGCATTTTTGCGGTGTCAAGCTCAAAGCTTCCACTTATAAGAAGAACCTATTGAAATTTAGTGCAAGGGAATATCAAACAAAATAAAAACTATTAGTAAATGAACAAACAGTTTTGGAAAGGTAAACACAAGCATGACACACGAAGACAGAGCAACAGCATAACAAGTAAATAAACGGCAAAACTGACCCTGAAAAAGTTAAGATGGTGTTAGTATTTTTACGATATTAGGCACATTGGCAAATTCTGGCAGAAACTTTTTACACATTTGTTACCTTTGGAGACCGACAAACACATTGGTATATAAACAAATTGTGGAATTTTGTGGGATCACTAATAAAACTTCAGCTAAACATGAAAAAGACGTTCAAAATATAGGCAAAAAACATGTATTAGTTCACATTAATATAATAATAACAATAATTATTATTAATATATCAAATTATATCTCATTTTATAGAAAATACCTTCAACTTCAAAATCCATTACAAATAATTTTAATTTGAACACGTAAATAATGATCTGACCACTTCAAAGTTCGGTTTACTTGTGAAATATTCGCGATGCGCGCAGCTGCGCTTTACAAATGAGCAACTGTTCACATCTTCAATTCTATTTTTAGAAAATCCCGTTAGATTTCTAGAAAAATCTGGTTTGCCATGAAGAAGCTTGGACATTTTAAAGGCGATTTGTTTACTTTTCGTACATTTTTGCCGTTATCAGTTTTTTTGTTTTTGGCCTATGGGAGCAACCACTGTGCAATGGGGTTCGCTGGCTACTGGGACAATCGAAGTCATGGGAGACAATTATGAGTGGTGTGATCATGCGGTCTGCTTCATTACCGGGCTCAATCGAGCGGATTTGGCGGCTCAGTTCAAACTGACTCCCATAATCAATTACCGTAATTTTTTTGTTGATTCGCTACGGCTGGTCTCATTAAAGATTTCTCTGTCTACACACATTAGAAATAAAGCATGAAGATTTCAGCTGACAGCTTAATTAATCAACTCAATTGCACAATCGGCCACGTAACACCTAGTTTTTGCCAACTGAAATTATATTCTTAGCAAAATGTTAACTATTTGAAGACTTACGTAATAATGTAACAATTACAAATACAAAGCTTTTATGTATATGTATGTGTTATAACATATTCTTTGTTCATACTAAATTCCCCATAATATTGCAGAAAATACTTGAGGAGCTCAGAAAATAGCAGATCACAAATTGCGAGAAGCAGAGAGTAAAACAAGAAAAAAAGCTAGCTTCGGTAAGCCGAAGTTTGTATACCCTTGCAGTTTGCTATTGGATCATTAAACATCGACCCATTTTGGTAAAATTGAAAAATATCGAATTTAGTAAATTTCTATAACATTTACCTACACATTTTACATTTTTATACACTTGCAGAGGGTATTATAATTTTGCCATAATATTTGCAACGCAGTGAAGGAGGCATCTCCGACCCCATAAAGGATATATATTCTTGATCAGCATCACCAGCCGAGTCGATCTGTCCGTCTGTCGGTTTCTACGCGAACTAGTCTCTCAGTTTTTGAGCTATCGAGCTGAAATTTTCAGCATAGTCTTATTTCTTTAGCACGCAGTATATATGTCGGAACGACCGAAAGCGGATTACTATATCCTATAGCTGCCATAGGAATGATGGCGAAATTAATGTAAAAAAAATTGTAACTTCTCTGTTTTTCAACGTATTTCTATAAATTTTGAGATATAGCAGTTTTTTATGGTTCTAGAATTAAGGTTTTAATTTCATTAAGATCGGACCACTATATCATATAGCTGCCATAGCGATCGGTCGATTTAAATGACATCTCCGTCTCCTTCACTACGTTGCAAATATCATGGCAAAATTATAATACCCTCAGCAAGGGTATAAAAACAGCCTTATAAATACCAACATGCGCAAACTTACCCATTAATAACTAGTAAGCTTAACAATGTTTGTTGCATTGCTAACTATTTTTGTTCACAGACGACAACAAACATTTTGTAATTATAACGCAAAAAGGCCGCGACAAACTCATTTGTCCGTGTTGAAAAATGCACATTGCACAGCGTCGCAGCCTCCAGAGATTGACACGGAGAGAGGTGAATTGACCAAATGCCACTTGAGGCAGGGACAGGATGGTGGTAAAATTGCCATGGCAACAAATCAAGCATCATAATGTGTCAAGCAATGCATCAAGTAGCCCAACTGGAACGTCAAGGCAAACGCATTATATCGTAATTGACGGGAATTGTCAACACTCTGGCAGGAGGTGCGACGGATCAGGTGGAGACGACGGAGACTTCACCTCAGGCTGTCCAGCACAGAGAAAAATTATCACGAAAATTGTTCCATGGAAATAAAAAGAGAAAAAGTTAAAATTTAGCAACCTTCGGCTTCGGGATAAGTAGACCAAAGTACCAATATCTGAGCAATGAACGAAAAAGAATTTCAGAGAGGGAAGGTGTTCATTTAATAAAAATATTCGACAAAATACTAAAATCCGTTTTAAAGATTTGTGTTTATACCCGGTACCCATAGGGTACAAGGGTATTATAAGTTTGTGCCAACCGAGAATGTATGTAACAGGCAGAAGGAGGCATCTCCGACCCCATAAAGTATATATATTCTTGATCAGTATCACCAGCCGAGTCGATTTAGCCATGTCCGTCTGTCCGTCTGTCCGTCCGTGTGAAACAACAGATCTCAGAGACTATAAGAGCTAGAGTTACCAAATTTGGTGACAACATTGGAATCTGTTGCACGCAGATCAAGTTTGTTTTAAAATTTGGCCACGCCCACTCAAAATCCTAAAAAACGTTAAATAAGCTATACTCGTTTTTTTTCGGGTAAAAGTTAATAAATACAAAAAATGAATAAAATAGAGCGGACGTTTCCTGAAAATTTCAGTAAAATCGGATGATAAACATGGGAGATATTAGCAATAAGGTTAGAATTTTAACATACCGCCCTAAGGCACTGCTGTTGCAAGCTGTAGCCGACAGGTGGCGCATTCGAGCCTTGGCCGTGCGATATAATGGCGCCAATGTACATATGTATGTACAATGTAGTGTATGTACATTTTTAAATTGCCTTTTAGTGTGAAGCGCAAACGTTTAGGCACCGGGTATCTCACAGTCGAGCACAGTCGACTGTAGCTTTCTTACTTGTTTTTTTTAGTTTTTAATCTACTAAAATCCGGTTTCTGTTCCACTGCCAAAGTGCCTCTTAGGTGTCTGTCCGTAAAACTTAACGTAAAGCAAACCGGTTTTTTGCCCTCCTTGTAAATTATCTATAAACTGTGCTGTTTATTATCGATTATTGCTGGAAAGCACCTAATTGTTGTGTATCGGTTATCACATCAGATGATTGAATCTGTGCTCGGGCGTACAAAATTTATAATTCGAAAAAATTTAGGAAAATTTGAAAATCCTGTCCCCGTTGGACAAGTTTGAGATAAAAAGAGTTATGCAGTTACCTAAAAGAAGTCTTAAGTAAAACGAACGTGGAAGATTTTAAGGGACAAATATGACAATCTCAAGAAGAGAACAAGAACCGAATTTGCTGCCGATAAGTGTGAAAGGTATCTCACGTGTGGAGAAAGGGCATCCTCCACGTCTGTTTCTGCTATCTTAGAAAAAAAATTGACAGATTTATGTAAAGATTTACTGTTTCCTATTAGTGCATATTTGACTCTCAATTTTAATCTATATAATTTTACACCTTGCTTTGTTTAGCCGCAATCTTTGTATGAAGCTCTTCTCGTCCAAATCGGAAAAATAAACCTTTCTTTTTTTGCAGACCCTTTCGCTACTAAAGTAAACATGGCCAATTCTCTTGGCTGATGATGCTTAACAAGAATATGCCTCCGTCTGCCTGTTACATACATTCTCGGTAGGCAGTAAGTTATAATACCATTAAACTCTATGGGTCCTGGGTAAAACAATTGCAATCGGAAAGAAGTACTGGAAATATAAATTTTAAATGTATGCTTTGGAGAAGAGTTCCAGTATGGGAATATGTATATGCATATGTATGTAAGTATAATATTCAGATGATTCGTAATACGAATTTCGTATCATAATTTGTTAGTATGTGATTTTCTAAGAAATTAATGTGAAAAATATTATTTTATGATTAATGAAAGAAAGATTTTATTATAATGAAAGAACCTTATAGATTCGCTTCAATATTTATGAATAATTGTTCTTACTTATTACTTATACATTTACTTTGAGCTAACGGATTTGTCTTTTAACTTGATGCACAAAGCTTTGGATACCGGATATTTCACCATCGAGCATACTCGATTGTAGCTTTTAAACTTCTGGTAAGTTTTTCCAGCTTCGGGAAGGTATAAAAAAGTCGTTTGCAACTTCGCCTTACTTAACTCTCCTGCATTAAATGTTATTAATTATTAATTATATTAGATTGCGATATTTTCATATAATTTAATATTATATTTTTAATTGAGTTGCATTGAAGTTCTTGCTTAAAAACGTTTGTAATGCATAATTAAAGTAAATCAATTTATTATTTAACTTTTTCAAAGCTTTGGATATATTATCATCTGTGTTAATTGTGACTCCTAAGCTAAGATCTTGATGTACACTACGTACGCTACGCAACTGGAGTTGATTTTTACTTTGGATCTCTCTTCTGTTTAGTTTTTACTTAAACATTTAAGTAAAAAAAAAAATCAAATATGGGATAGTTAATTTTTTTCTGTGCTGGCCACTCACTTTATTTATCGCAATTACCGATTACAGCTCACTTTATGGCCAGAGACCAGTTTCTCCACAATTGCCATCGCTTTATTGTCTGAACGCATTTTTTTGCGTTCACATCTCCGGGTGATATGTTATTGCCAACATTGGAGAAGAAAGAGATGTGAAGAGCTTTTTTAATCGGAATAATTAGAGGTATCATTAACAGAGATCAACATATATAAAACATACATATGTATTGAACTTTTCTGCTGAGAGAAATAAAAAATATATATATAATTTGCTTTTTGCTCACTTTCTCTCACATATGTATTCATAAGTATTAACGCGATATTCATTGTACAATATGTACAGACTGTACTAAAACATTCACAAAGAATCAAATAAGTAAGAGACGGAATATAAGAACATTTACTTAAGGGACATTCCGTGCCTCCTTTATCAAAATGCTTTTTACCAACCGCACAATAGTTTGCGGTTTGCTTCGATATACTATACCTCGTCTGATGTTGTCTCGATGCAGTTGGCGTTTCGCTCGACAGTGACAGTTGATGGGGTCCTGTCGAATGAATATATGTCAACAAGCCTTCAACATTGTCGTTTTCAATTTTCGGCAGGATGTCAGCCAAGGATATTTATGGTCGAGCTGGTGCTGGGGGGAAAATTATCGAGGCACTTCGATCGTATTCCTCAAGCTCGTTACGGTATGCGATGCGTTCGGTCCGGTCCGGTGGAAACAATTTCGTATGCGTCCGTATAATGAGTAGCAACGAGTGGAAGTCAATGCTGAAGTTGTCCCTTCGCTGTTCAACTGCGGTTGTTGATCTGCTCCTGCTGCTTGTGCTTCTGCTGTTGATTATCCCTTGACAGGGCATCAAATGCGAAAACGACCGCCCAATTTACATACAATGCACATCAATCGAATGGCAACGGCAGCCACATCAAGTACTGGCCCTGCCACTACCTCTGCCTCTGCCACTGCGGCATCAGCAGCCACAGTCACTGTCACTGCCATTTACCCTGCCAGCGGCACTGGTCACCTTTGTGGCATCATCGGGCTTTCCCTTACTCCCAGCATTTTTTGCCTCAGTCCCGGCCTTTTGGGCCCAGCAATCAAGCGTACTTGTTGTACGACTCAAGCCAGCTACCAACAACTTTAGCGGCCATGACACAAAGATTGACAGCATGTCGTCGCTGTTTGGAAGCCTGATTGACATGAGTAATCAAGCAGCCGAAATGTGCCCACAAAACGCAGCCAGCAGTGACACTGACAACGAAACCGGCGAACCAAACAGCGATGGTTGCGTTGCCTTTCGTTTGCCCCTTTAACTGACAACTGGCAGCAGCAGCAGGAGCAGCAACTTGCAACAGCAACAACCGCCAGTCAGCCGCATGGACATGCCAATGCCAAAAGGGCAATTTCGTTGATGAAACGGGGGGATTTCATCGGGCTCAAAGGATGCCCGACTTATAAATGCATAAACCGGACTACCATAATCAGAATCAATTAAGTCCTGCTCTTGTTGTATATCGTATAAGAGCATTGAGTGCATGCCGAAAAGCCCCGGACCAAGTTGGAAATTTAGCCAATTTTTATAGAGCCTTTAAAGGCAACAGTTACATTTAGGTTTTCTATTCTGACATCTTTAACAAAAACAAAAAAAAATAAAGTTACCAATAAATCTAATATTAAAATACAAATTCCGCTTTAAAAACAAATCAACCTTATACATAAGCAAAGCGCTCACAGCAGTATTTTCAACAACTTTTACTTAAGTTGTTTGTTAAGTCACTTTTATTATTTACTTTTACTATTATTTATTTATTATTTACTTAACTATTTTCTTATTTTTACCTAACTAATTAACATATACATATATATACATATGTGTGTTAAAAAGATATATTGCAAATCTTACAGTACAACTGATTCTATCCTTTCGCTGTCCTTTAAGCATTCTCATCCAATTATAACATTCCCAGCTAATTTACGCATCAAATGCAAATCGTTGCCCTCAACTCCGACTTGATCTGCCAGGCCGGAGCACTTTCGAAAAGCCTTATCCTTGGCGGGTTACAAAACAGAGTCCATATCCCCATTGTAAACTCGAACGTGGCCTTTGATGAAGGCGACGTAGACATTGACAGACGGTAGCCGATTGACTACTGACAGGCGGGACAGGACAGAAGCCCCAGAAGAACGAGGGAAAATCTGGGGGAAGGGATCGTGGCGAAGACAGCCTGATCTGGCCAAAATGATGCAGGGGCGAAGGAGAACTGCAAACTGCAATTGTGATGACTTTTTGTCAGGACTGATTGACGTCAACGACTCAACGACGTTTGTCCGGCATATAAATCTCTTGGCTCTTTTATTCTTGGTTATCCGCACTTTTCCCGATCCCAATCCGAATCCCAATCCGCGTCCGCAGCAGGGGGATTATAATGCCCGACATCGACGACGATGCGATGCATAAACAATGCCACTTTAAATTGGCAATTGTTGCGACATTAAATTTTACAATGAATTATTGCACTGCCATTCCCTAACCTTCCTTACCTCGTTGTCTCTGCGATTCCCTAAACTGCGAAAAATAAAAGGGTCGACTGACTGCCAGCTATAATTGCACCTCTCGTCGGCGAAAGTACGGCCTGAACTTGAACTGCAAATTAGGGCGTAACTAAACACCGATTTTGCCGATTTTTGAAAGTTCCGACTTTTAGACCACCGAGTGCTTACTATAAAAGGGCAGGCCTAACACTAGTTTGGCACAGTTCACTTCGGTTCGGTGATCACACAACAGTAGTCCAGCTAAGATCAACTCATAGCCAAGCTCAGGTACCATGGCCCAAAAGGTGAGTTCTGTCCAAGGGATATTAGCCCATCAAAAGAGCTTAAGTCGCCCCATTCTCCTCAGTTCCTCGTAGCCTTCGCCCTGTTGGCCGTTGTTGCCATCCGGGCAGCTCCCTTCCACGGTCACGATCATCACGGCCACGGTGGGGCTACCAGCCACGCCTCCGTGCACCTAACATCCCACGGAGGCCATCACGAGGAGCACCACGGTCACGGGCACGAGGACCATCATGACTCCCATGCGGAATACGATTTCAACTACGGAGTCAAGGACCACAAGACCGGGGATGTGAAGGCGCAGAGCGAGTCTCGGCACGGTCATAAGGTTACCGGACACTATGAGTTGATTGACGCCGATGGGCACAAACGGACTGTCCACTACACAGCCGACAAGCACAAGGGTTTCGAGGCCCATGTTCACCGCGAGAAGCTCCACGATCATCACCAGGCAGAGCACGGTCATAAGCACAGCGGCTATGAGGGCGGCCACGTCGAGTTCGAGGAGCACTCCGCCCACTCAGGGCACGACTACAGTGTCGGACACGACCATGGACACGATTATGGACACGATCATGGACACGGTCACGACCACGGAAGCAGCTCCCATAGCTACTCGCTGAAGCAGGAACACGGGCATGGACACAGCCACAGCCATGGCAGCGATCACGGTTTTGGTCACGGACACGGTCATCACTGAGTTGTTAAAAAAGTATCCCTGTTTATCCTTCTTCTAATGGCCCCATACCAAATACATATTGTTGTTTTACCAAAATAAATCAGGCAAACATTTTCAAAAGTGAAAAACGACTTTTAATAATTATAAATTTTCCAAACCAACCAACAAGGAAGCCAATATGGAATGTTAATGATTTCGTATAGCATTCTATCTAACGCTATATTTGTACTATAGAATACATGAGTTTCTGATTATGAGTAAAGAAACTAGCCCCTGAATTTGTGACACACACGAATTCATCCATTCATACCCTACAGAACAGAGCAATAGTTCGTAGGTGGCGATGTCATTATTAAAGGGAAGGGAATCCCCCTACTTACATAACTAACCCCAAGCACAAGTACCCATGCTAGGGTAGGGTGATATGTGTACCCATGAAAAGGGTAATTATGTACATGGAGAGTATTAAGAACAATAAAATTACACTAAGGAGATATTAGAACATTTTTGAAAATTGCACTAGTTCGTAGGTAGTAGTACGACTACTTACAAGGGAACTACGAGTACTTACTTTACTAACCGTAGTCAATGTATTTCTTCATTTCCATTTTTGTATGAAATGTCCGCCTATCGGGTCAATTGCCACCACTTCGTTTACCGTGAACTAGTGATATGGGTACCCATGAAAAGGGTAGTTACATAGGCTCCCATGCTAATGGTGGTGATATGAGTACCGGTGAAAGATGTAATGGGTAGCATGGGGTACCCATACTAGGGGGGTACCCACACATAAGGGTACTCTGGAAAGAGTACTTAAATGGGAACCCAAAAAACAATACAAATTTTAATAGGGAGACTTAAGAACCGTTTTGAGAACGTTTTACAATATTTAACTTTGTATTTCTTAAGGACGTCGTTTTAAATTTTTATGAAACTGTACTACAAGCTCAGCTCTGTTATTTTACATGACAATACTATTTATTTTATTTTTGTGGACATAGCTTCTGTAAGTTAGCGTGTTAAATTTAAATGGGTGTATTTATGATATATAAATTCTATTAAAAATACTAACATTTCTAAACACAACCCCACAGTACTGGAGGTGTCGATTGGCCTTGCCTGAACTACCTAACTAACTAGTTCGTGAGTACAGTAATAACCGAGATGCCAGACCTCATGATATAGTAGATAGATCCGCTTCGTTTTTCCGTCTAGCGTGCAAAAATATTTTCCTCCTTCACCAGCACGAGAAGCTGACTATTTTCGACATTATGTTAATATGAACTCTATTCAGGCCCAAATCACTTTTGTGTATTCTTGAATACATGAAAAGGCATGCACTTATTTACGGAATTCATATATTTGAATGCATGAATTCGGCTTAAAATAAACACAGTAGATCGATTCATTATTTAAATTAGTGTAATCAATGCTCCGGTGCTAATCACCTCACGAAGGAATTTTATTAACAAATCGTAAGCCAACTTGAAAACTGTGAATAAAAGACCGAACACGGCAGTAATTTCGGTCAGGATCGACAACATGTCATGCGAGTACAGCAAGATACAGACATTTGTATATCATACATTTCGACATCTTCTTCATGAGCTTATCTATAAATTTACCAGAATCTATTGGTTTGATATTTCAGGTGCCTGAAAACTTTTATCATCAATTCATACGTGCAATATATTTGTGCACATGTAGGATTTTTTTACGGACGATTTCTTTTCACTTTTAGTGGTGGCAATTGGAACTTTGGAGCTGGAAGTCCTTTATTCATCCTCGCCAACCGATAAATCAAATTATATCTCTCTAGCTCTTGTGTGTGTGTGTGTGTGTGTGTGTGTGTGTTTGTGTGGGTATCGCTTCCCCTCTTCCGAGTTGGCTACAATTTGTTTAACAGACAGACTCGGCACATCCTTGCGTTATCCTGTTGCCCTCGTTTGTTGCTGTATTACAAATGACTGTGGAATATTTATAAGCATCATAAATTTAATTTATGTCGCCGCTGCGCCTGCCGCGTTTATTGTGCGCATAATAAACGCTCCACAGAAATCCCTTCTCGACCCAACTCGACCCGGATCTCCTCCTCCCGCTTGGAAGTAATTTATTATTTTTATACGTTCAATGTGTTTGTGCGGCACGCACTTTCTACATTATATAAAAAAAGATATAGTGCGAAAATTGCAGCAGCTATTACTTATATTTATTAAGGTTTTTTTGCTGGATTTTCTTGTTTCTGACTGCAAATAATGATTAATGCTCGAAAGTTTCTCTCGCATTTGAATTCGGTAATATATATTACTTAAGGTTATTTCTCAGTGGCATAAAATACCAACATGTACATACATATGTAATACATATATTAATATTATTATATATAATGTTATGTATATTATACATTTTAAAAACTTGCATAGGCAACATTTTAAGATTATGGGCAAAGACATTTTGAATAAAAATAAAAAATAATAATTGATTTTAAATTAAATTGATATTTGTAATATCATATGTTAAAAAAAACAAAGTTTTAGACTTAATGTCAATATTAATATTTCAAAGTATAACATACGTAATTCTTATTATTAACGTAATTATTAAAAGGTTTATTATAAAATTGAAGAAATAATATATATTTTTTGATTTGATTTAAGAAAATTAATTTATATTTTTCATTTGTATAATAAAAATAAAAGAATACTCTTATTTTACAACTTTTAAAATAACAAGTGGGAAAGCTACAGTCGAGTGTGACCCCCGGTACCCAAAGCATTGTGGGTGAAATTAAATAGCACATGAACATGGAAAAAAGAAAATGTTGACAAATGAATCAAATTTTGCTAGGGACATGTTGAGCAACACGCACTGACACTCTCAACATCTCTCTCTCTCAAAAGCTACGTGCTCAGACACGCGAAAAGTGTTCCTAAGAAGTGTGATAGAACGAGAGGGTGACTATCAGTGTTGCCAACTTTTGCTGAGAAAAAAAGGCTGTTTTCGGCGGGACAAGGGTGGAAAAATAGTTGTACTTTATGACAAAAAAAAAATGGAAAAAAGTGCAAAAATTGTCATACAAATCATACAAATAATCCTTTTATTTGAAAAAAAAAAAGTTGGAAAAATGACACAATTTTATTATTTAGCCGTGTCCGTCTGAAACAACAGATCTCATAGACTATAGGAGCAAGAGCTACCAAATTTTGTAATCAACATTTCAATCTATTACACGCAGATAAAGTTTGTTTTAGAATTTGGCCAATTTCGGTTAAGGAAAAAATTATAGGAAATATAGAGTTTTATGCGGGAATTTTTTTTCTGAAAATTTAAGTATAATCGGATGATAAACATGAGAGATATTAGCATTAAGGTTGAAATTTTAAGGCAGGCCCGCAACTGTTGCAAAAGCAGAATGCGTAGCAGGTAGATCGCACACTGAGTCGTGGGTTCGGACCCTACAAGGGTTAGACATTTTTTTGCTTTTTAGTTTGTTTCACAAGTTACTTTGTTTTGCAGGTAGTGTGCATTTTGAATAACTGTATTAAACTCGGATTCATCTCTCCAAGTCTTAAAATCCGGGTGCTGAAGCCAAGCCAAGCGTCTCGGAATTTTTGCTTAAACACTTTCGGCATTTTTTACAAATATGATTCAGCGTGAACTTGCACAAAAAGATATAAAGATATTCACATCGATATTCTGCCACAGCAGATTGTCTTTTCTCGACTCTAATCGTCTTCAAGAGTTGACACTCTCGATTGAATATTGCTATAAAAAAAAGCTAATAAAAAGCTGATAAAAAACTGATTACAAATTAATAAGAGCTGGAATTCCCGCTTCCCGCTTTTTGTAAAATATACCCCAAGTCAAGAATAAAAAAACTGAAAATGACGGGAAAAAGCTGATTTTGCAACACTGGTGACTATTGACCTCTCGTTTTGATCCAATGCTTCGGAACACTTTGTCTGAGTACGTAGCTTTAACAAGAAGAAGAATCATACACAGAAACTTTATTGTTTAATAACTTCCATGTTTATATTCGATTTTATTCAAATTTTCAGAACATGTCAGCTAATGCCTACTTATTTATTATATATATATTTACTTTTAACTGAAAATGATCAAGAATATATATAATTTATGGGGACGAAGATTCCTCCGTCTTCCTCTTACATATATTCTCGGTTGGCACTTACTTATAATACCCTTGTACCCTATGGGTACCGGATATAAAAATCAAAAAATTAAAGTAATTGTTTTATTTTAAATAAAAATTTGAATACTTTTATCATAAATATAAGAGAGAGAGAAAAAGAGTTTAATCTGTTTTTGAGTTCATCATTATGTAGTACCTTATGTGAATTTTTCCCGCACGGTTAATGTTAGTATGTGGAGTATTAATTAATTTCGGGAAATATTATTATAGATTTAAAAAAAAAATAGGCAATAATAAGGGACACAATTTAAAATAATAATAATATATTAAGCAAATAAAAAGTTTTTATCAATTAATAGATCAAGTAATTAAAACTTATACAGGTTTTATCTAACTAGCACGGATTCATTTCAATCGGTATATAACATTTTTGATTCTACAGCCTATCTAATTTAAAACAATATTCATATTTTTGATTCATTTTTAGAGCAAGCTTTTAATTAAGAAAATTACTTTTCTGTATTCTAATTTTCCTAATCGGCGCTTAATAAGCTTTAATTCATTATTTACATGGTAGCTAATGCAATTGAATCAAAAATTCCACGGTCAACTTGCTCCGAAAAGATTAAATTAAAAATAATTAAGCTGAACATAAAGGGAACGTGAAATCGCTGTTGCCTCAGATCGTAAATTAAGTTGATTACGATTTATTTGAAATGAAATCAAGCCAACAAAAAGCACCAATACGCAAAACAAAATGAGTTTTTAGAAAACCAAAAACTAACCAAACGCGTTGAGCAATTTGCATTGCAAATTGCTTTGTCAAGTGAGTTTTGAGCTTTAAAGCGGACCATCCGTGCATAAAAATAAAGTAAATATATATTTTATGTTTCACTTGTCGTCGTTTAATGCCATAAAAATGGGTATGTGTCTTATTAACTGATGAGGCTGTCGATTCGACAAAAAAAATATATTCACAAACCAGTATGGCACCAGCCAAGTAAAAGTCGAGAGGAGGGCGCGGGCGCCCCCAATTCGATCCAATGCCCGTTACCTGACTTGGGCTATGGTGTCATTAATTTCGGAATCGTAAAGCCCACAATATGTCAAATGAGACCACACAGCGTCGTAAAATTCGATGTTTATGGCCTGCCGCTGATTCGGTATACAATAGCTTGAGTATAGCTTGAGTCTCTCAAGTTGAACTTGCTTCGATTTTGGCTTTGGTTTTGGCTTGAGCTTTGAATTTGTTATCAAAAGTGTCGCGTCGCTTTTAATGGCTTTTGCTTTAGGTGGCTGCGGCTGCCTTGTTGCGTGTTTCGGGTTTTTAAACGCTTGCCAGAAAATTAAGTGTAAATTATTTGTCAAGTTTCTGCTCGTTTCTTAAGTTTTTTTTTTTTTTTTTGTTTGTTAGGCAAACGGTTTTTAGGAAGTATAAATTACCCTGATTCGGTAGGAGATTGTGGCAACTCAAATTAGTATGAAAGTGTTTATAAATTATTTTTAAAAAAATTGAGCGATACTCGTGGCTCTTATGAATAAAGAATTGGTTAGAATCCTATCTAAGATCTAATAATGATTCAAATAAAATGAAAGGATCGTATATTTAATTTTTTATCTTTTAATTCGATATGTTTTAAAATAAATAATCGGGTAATTTGGCCCGATCATTCCTATGGCAGCTTCATATGTATATGATATAGGGGTCCAATATGGCCCGTTAAGACTTATATTCTAATAGGAATATAAAGAATATCTGCAAAGTTTCTGTTAGATAGCTCAAAAAATAAGATACTAGTTTGCGTAGCAACGGCCAGACGGACGAACGGACATAGCTAGGTTGAGTCGTCTGGTGATGCTGATCAAGAATATATTCTTTACGGGGCCGTAGATGCTTCCTTCACTGCGCTGCAAGCTTCTGGCTAAACTTATAATACCCTGCAAGGGTATAAATATAAACAGATAATAACGATTTATTTTTTAAGGGATTTTGAATGTTTTTTAGGCAAATTAATTTACATTTTTAATCGAAACAGTTACAAAACAATAATCGTACATACACAAGTGGTAACAGATGCAAATATTTAATTTTGTTATAAAATCCGTACAAATTGTTGATTGGAATGTACTGCATTCTGTAATCCAGTTGCGTTAATTCGACGTGCACCATTTGGTCAAATGCATTTCTTATTTTTACACACACATTTTCGAAATATCAATAAATATTTTACTAATTACACCACAGAGGCGTTTGCTTTGCTGCTGCTGGTCGGCAGTCAGATTGTAACAGATGCCCCATGGCATCCATAATAATGTTAAATGCTTTATAATAACCATAAATGTTTGAAATGTATGTGCCAAATGGCTTTTGGTGGCACATCGAGCCGCACCGCAGTCCGGTCGAATAACCAGTTCAAATCCAGCTGCGTCGCTCGACAGCCGGCACAGTGAGAGGTCCCGAGTCCGAGTTTTTGCCATGGAAATTGTGAGTGTGTGTCTGCGGGTCTCTGAATTTAACTGATTTTTAATGTGCGCGGCGAGACTTGTGGGCGGTTGCGAGATAGCATAGGCATGGGTTTGGGGTCGACACATAACGTTATTTGGTATTAGCCAATTTGCGGCAGTTTATTGGTGGAAAACGATTTGGCATGATTGGCTGCTGGCTACTGTTTAATAAACTCATTGATTTATGGCTAAATAAATTTGTTGGCTCTATTAATTTATGCCATTTTCGCCGGCACATGCGCAATTAAATGAGTTCCCCAATGGGTCAATGCTTCATTTAACCATTCTAATTAGCTTCGACTAACTGAATGGCTGGACCGAGTGTATGCGTATCGATGATTAATAATCAACAAATTGGGTTGACGGGTAAGTGGAATTTTTCTTTCTTTCGCCGAGGAGCTGACCGTGAAAATTGAGAGCCCGCAACGCCCCAAACTGTCAGTTATACATCACGATTGATGGAGGTTCGCTCGATGTTCGATGGCGTCGCAGGGAAGACTGCGCGAGAGTAGAAGCCACCATTCACTCATCGTCAATGTCGGTAACCATTATCCGTAGCTCTAGCCCCGGGTTCCTGGCCATATATATACTCGTAAATCGTGCAAAATGATCCTCACTTCCAGCAAGACCCTCTCCGACCGCTGATCTCCCGGGTATTACTCATACATAGCACCGAACTTTGGGCTGCCCTCGCTTATCCGAAATTGTAATCATCTTAATAATAGGCTCTGCGAGCCTTTATGCTGATTATGGGTTTTGTTTCTGGCTTCGGACGGGGGAATGGAGATTGAATGTTGGGCTGCTAGCACCCAAACACATACGCACCATAATTAGGCAGTGCAGTTTTGAATTGCTAACGGGCAAAGTCGCGACTCGCGAGAGCTGCCAACTTTCGCTTTAGTACTTGCCCCACAATCTCCAATCTCACACAATCCCACAAACCCCATACAATGGGTAAGTGTCAAAAATGTCACTTATCAATAGCCACTTTTAATATTTATCGTTTTAAATAATCCTCCGATTAAGACAAGAATGCTATAATCTATGTAATGAAGACACAACAAACTGTTTTCCGATATGTTGCTATAAAATGTGGCACCTATGTCCCTTAAGAACTATAAACGTATTGAGAACAAATATAATGTTTCAATTAAAATGGATTCCGAATAATGAAGCCATCCGTAAACTAACTAATTTAAAAACAAAAAGAAAGCTAACTTCGGTAAACCGAAGTTTATATAGCCTTGCAGTCTGCAATTGGATCATTGAAAATCGATCCATTTTGGTAATGTTGAAAAAATATCGAAATTTGTAAATGTTGTAAATTTTACTTTTTACATGTAAAATTTTAAATTTTCATATAAAGCTACCGATCGCTTCTATCGCAGCTATATAATATAGTTGTCCGATCTTAGTTAAATTAAAACAGTAATTCTAAACCCGTCAGAACTGCTACATCTCGAAATTTATAAAAATACGTTGAAAAACAGAGAAGTTAAATTATTTGTATACCCTTGCAGAGGGTATTATAATTTTGCCATGATTTTTGCAACGCAGTGAAGGAGGCATCTCCGACCCCATAAAGTATATATATTCTTGATCAGCATCACCAACCGAGTCGATCTAGCAATGTCCGTCTGTCTGTCTGTCTGTTTTTGAGCTATCGAGCTGAAATTTTCAGCATAGTCTTATTTCTTTAGCACGCAGTATATATGTCGGAACGGCCGAAATCGGACTACTATATCCTATAGCTGCCATAGGAATAATGGCGAAATTAATGTAAAAAAATTTTAACTTCTCTGTTTTTAAACGTATTCTATAACTACGGTTTTCATTTTAAGATCGGATAACTATATCATATAGGTGCCATAGAAGCGTTCGGTCGATTTATATGAAAATGTAAAATTATACATGTAAAAAATAAAATTTACAAAATTCGATATTTTTTCAACATTACTAAAATGGTTCGATTTTCAATGATCCAATTGCAGACTGCAAGGATATACCAACTTCGGTTTACCGAAGTTAGCTTTCTTTCTCGTTTACATTAATTTCGCCATCATTTCTATGGCAGCTATACGATATTTTGTTTAGATTTCGGCCGTTTCGACATTTATACTGCGTGCTAAAGAAATAAGATTATGCTGAAAATTTCAGCCTGATAGCTCAAAAACTGAGAGACTAGTTTGCGTAGAAACCGACAGAAAGACTGACATGGCTAGATCAACTCGGCTGGTGATTCTGATCAAGAATATATATACCTTATGGGGTCGGAGATGCCTCCTTCACTGCTTTGCAAATGTCATGGCAAAATTATAACGCCCTTTCCGAAATTAGAACGTTTGTCTTGTTGTTTGTCTGTGTGTCAATTTTTTTGTTTGAGAGTCGTGAAACCACTTTTACTTTATTAAACAGTTTGAACTGAACAACTTTTGTTCTACCACTTTTTGGTTTTCCCGCTAGTTTGGCGGGAAAACAGCTGAATAGCTAGATTTCCGCGCCCATAACTTCTAAACGACTTAAGCTACAGAAACGTGCTATATGTTGTTAGAAAGGTATTTTGAAATAATAATAGATTTGCCTTGACATAAGTTATCATGTAGAGTCACAATGCAATAATATTTAAAGCCATCAAAGGAAACTTAAATTAAATTAAATTTAAAAAGACGTTTACATTTTTTTTTTTAATTTGATCTAATTTGTGCGTTTTCCGCTACTTTGGCGGGAAAACAGGAAATTTCTCGCGCCCATAACTTCTGAACGACTAAAGTTAAAGAAACGTGCTATTTGTCGTTGGATATGATTGATATGATTTGATATGATAATTACTTTGCCATGACAAAATTTATCTAAATATTATAATTAAGTATTTAAAATTAAAATAAATTATTTTTTAAGATTACATTTTTTTTTTTAAATGGCTTTTACGATATTTTTAGTCACTTCAGGCCGTATAGCCCTTGAGATATTTTGGGGTACAACACATACTATATGTCCGAAAGTTCGCTTTCTCATCAAAATTAGTAGCAATGATCCCATATAGCTAACTTCTTATATGGATTTTTGAGTTTTAAACAAAAACTTACAGTGGGGAGCAAAAGTGATTCCACGTTCAACATTTTCGTGTTCGAGAGCTCATAAAACCTGAACGAATGAAGTTAATGAAACAAACTTTTTTTTCCTCGATTCCCTACTGAATTTGGAACAAATAGACGTAAATTTAAAAATAATATAAGAAGCAATGTAATAGTTATAAATAAAAAACCAAAACAAAAGACATGTACTCAGTTTTGCACCTCATATGAAAAAATCAAAGGAAATTCTATATTAATATTTGGTCCAAAGACAATTCTTGTCTTTATAATTTTGTATGTAATTTGGCATCTTTTCAACCCATTTGTCAAGAATTCCATTTAGAATTTGATTTCACGTCAGTTTCACACGCATTTAAGGACCGCCTACGATGCATTAAACTGATTGATACCGCCCGAGATATATGATCATGATTGACCATAGGTTTTCAATCAGATTGAGGTCGGGACTTTGAGTTAATTACTCCATTGACACAAAAAATTTTATTTTCCACCCATTTATTTCACATTTTCGCAGTGTACTTAGGATACCCGTCTTGTTCAAAAGTACATTTTCCTTCATAGAAGCCAAATTTGTCCAGAAAATTTTTAAAATTTGCTTGGAAAATATTTAAAAGAGTCTTCTTTACTCATAATTCCATCATTTTTGTGCAAAGGATCAACTTGCCACGATGTAAAGCTATTATATTTCCTCCTCCTTGCTATACGGCTTGCTCACATATTGTCTTTGAAGCTTGTTACTCGACCTACGCGAACAATACTACATCCTAATCGACTGGAAATGGTTAAACATGGATTCTTTTCACCAAATATCACATTTCCTATCATATACTGTCTAATTTTTGTGTGTCCATGCGAATTTCAATCGAATCTTAACACTTTTCTAAGAGAGAGCTGGTTTATTTTTTTTCCCCAATTGCAGCATTTTCAGTTCTACCCAATGATACCGAGTTCTCCTTTGAAATTTTTCACAAAATTGATTAAATTATAAAGGGGGAAGACTATTTTAAATATTTTCCAAGCCCATTTTCAATATTTTCTTGATCATTTTGGCTTTAATAAGGTAAAATTCGCTTTTCAACAAGATGGAGATCCTCAGTACACTACGAAATATTCTTAAGAAACGTAGAAAACCAACATTTAATCTTGTTGGAGTGGAAAGCTAAAAGTCCCGACCTCAATCCGATTGAAAATCTGTGGTCAATCATGACCATATATCTTGGGCCGTATCAATCAGTCCAATGCAACGTAGGTGGTGCTTGGATGCGTGTGGAACTGAAGTGGAATCAACTTCTGAATGGAATTGTTGGGAAATGGGTTGAAAAGATGCCAAAATACCTAAAAAATATAAAGACACGAATTGTCTTTGGACAAAATATTAATACGGAAAATCTTTAGATTTTTTCATAAAAGGTGCAAAACTGAGTACATGTCATTTGTTTTGGTTTTTTGTTTCTTACTATTAAATTGCTTCTTATAATGTTATACTATTTACGTCTATTTGTTCCAAATTGAATAAGGAATCGAGGAAAAAAAAAGTTTGTTTGATTAACTTCATTCGTTCAGGTTTTATGAGCGCTCGAACACGAAAATGTTGAACGTGGAATCACTTTTGCTCCCCACTGTATAACAACAATGGGAGACCTATGTATGTACATACATATGTCAATTTAAAAACTTCTGATATTAAATAAAAACACCTCTTAACGAGGTGAGATTAAAGTGACGATGGCACCATCAACTTCAAAAGTTTCTAATATCAAATTTTGTGACGATTAATAATAACGTTAACAAAAATAAACAAGTAAGAAAGCTACAGTCGAGAGTGCTCGACTGTGAGATACCCGGTACCTAAACGTTTGTGCTTTACACAAAAGGCTATTTAAAATTGTACATACATAATCATACTCTACTTCGATACTTCTTAAAATAAATCGCCTCTCGAATTAGCTCCTGACCTAAACAATTTAATTTCATACTTAAATATGAATGATTCATTTTATAAGGAGGCCAAAAAATGAATTATGTAATTTTTTGTAATTTTTTGCTTTTTCTTTTGTCATTTCTTCTGCAGTTGGCGCCATTATACCGCGCGGCCCAGGCTCGAATGCGCCACCTGTCGGCTACAGCTTGCAACAGCAAAAGCAGTGCCTTAGGCGAATGTGTTAAAATTCTAACCTTATTGCTAATATCTCGTATGTTTATCATCCGATTTTACTGACATTTTCAGAAAACGTCCGTTATTTAACGTTAATTTATTTATCAATTAACTTTAACCCGAAAATAAGGAGTATAGCTTATTTTACTTTTTTTATGATTTTTGAGGGCGGAAGTGGGCGTGGCCAAATTTTAAAACAAACTTGATCTGCGTGCAACAGACTCCAATGTTGTCACAAAATTTGGTAACTCTAGACGGACTGACTCGGCTGGTGATGCTGATCAATAATATATATACTTTATGGGGTCGGAGATGCCTCCTTCTGGCTGTTACATACATTCTCGGTTGGCACTAACTCATAATACCCTTGTACCCTATGGGTACCGGGTATAATTACAAATAATTCAACTAGTTTCGTTTTCGGCACTAAGCTGTAAAATACCTAGCCTTGAAACTAAAGAGCAGCGTGTCGAATTATAAACTAGTTGAATTATTTGTAATTCATTTTTATTAAGGTTACTATTAATCGTCACAAAATGAGGTATGACTCATTTGAGTTGGACAAAAACTAGCAGAGTTATCAGTCTTTTTATACCCGGTACCCATAGGGTACAAGGGTATTATGGGTTAGTGCCAACCGAGAATGTATGTAACAGGCAGAAGGAGGCATCTCCGACCCCATAAAGTATATATATTATTGATAAGCATCACCAGCCGAGTCTGTCCGTCTGTCCGTCCGTGTGAAACAACAGATCTCAGAGACTATAAAAGCTAGAGTTACCAAATTTGGTGACAACATTGGAATCTGTGGCACGCAGATCAAGTTTGTTTTAAAATTTGGCCACGCCCACTTCCGCCCTCAAAAATCATAAAAAACGTAAAATAAGCTATACTCGTTATTTTCGGGTTAAAGTTAATAGATACAATAAATGAATAAAATAAAATGGATGTTTCCTGAAAATATCAGTAAAATCGAATGATAGACATGGGATATATTAGCAATAAGGTTAGAATTTTAACACACCGCCCTAAGGCACTGCTGTTGCAAGCTGTAGCCGACAGGTGGCGCATTCGAGCCTTGGCCGCGCGATATAATGGCGCCAACTGCAGAAAAAATTACAAAAGAATATAGCAAGAAATGACAAAATATAACAAACTTCATTTTTTGACGCCGATCGAACGGGTTTTTATGTGTTCCTATAAAATGTATCATTCATATTTCAGTATGACATTAAATTGTTTAGATCGGGAGCTAATTCGAGAGGCGATTTATTTTTAGAAGTATCGAAGTAGACTATTATAATGTATGTACAATTTTAAATGGCCTTTTAGTGTGAAGCGCAAACGTTTAGGTACCGGGTATCTCACAATCGAGCACAGTCGACTGCAGTTTTCTTACGTGTTTAGTTCTGGTTTTCTTCCAGGGCTGTGTTTCATGTAAAAAATAGAAAAATAAATATTTGAAACCAAATCTTTCACTCCAGCCGGAATAATTAAAATGTGTCCTATAATTATGATAGACTTGTAGGCATGACAAAAATCTAACTTTTGCGTTTTTTTACCGCTACTTGAAAATGCGAGATGCAGTCTGGGATATGCTTTATGCTTTTCCATTCTCTTAAGAGGGTCGAAACAAAAAAATTAGAAGGTGTCCTATAATTTTGATAAGCACCTTACGAAAATGGAACATTCTACATGTAAAATGTAAAATTTACAAAATTTACAAAATTCTATAATGTTTTTAATATTACTAATATGGATCGATTTCCAATGATCCAATTGCAGACTGCAGGGGTATACAAACTTTGGTTTACCAAAGTTAGCTTTTTTTCTTGTTTTTAATCTTTTTGATTCTAAGACACCTCTAGCAGTGAAATTAGCAAAAAATTAGTAACTTAATACACAAGTATATTCTAAATATTCGCTTCCGAAAAAATATATTTTGAATATAATTTTTTTAACTCACCATTAACTTTTTACTTTATTATATAATTGAGTTAGTCGATAACAACATTCTTTATTTATTAATAATTATTTTGTGTTTGCACCTCAGCATCTGTCTTGTTCTCCTGAAAAGTGTCATTTTCAAAGCCGGTGTACTTAATTACTAAAAATGTACTCGACCAATCATTTTGAAATTTGGAACACAGCTTCTGCAACTAATTCTCCTGGTATCACTTTGGAGTTTTTTTTTTCTAAATTTATATTTGTTATTTAACAATAAAACTTTTTTTTAACAAAATTTATATTTTTGACTTTAAACTTTCATAAAAAAAGAACAAAAAGAAAAAAATAAAACTCCACGGTGCGAGGTATCACCAATTATCCTTTAACTAATGCATTTTCTTTTTTTCATATCGGTCGATTTTGTGGACAATTAGGATGTACACCGCAAATGATCTTTTTTTGGAGGGGCCACGGCCAACAATTAGTTTCTATAGCTTCAGGAGTACAACGGGCCTAAATTTGATCAGCCCTTGGGCAACTCAGACAAAAATTAATTTATTAAGATGGACCAAAATGCAAATGAATGTGGCTTAGAGAAGCCTTGAAGTCAAATTCACTTTTGAGTGAAGTCTAGAACATGCCTGAGTTTAATTTCCAAATTATTTTAGTTATTAAAACTGAAGATTTCAATACACATTGAAATTTTATAGAAATATTATTAAGCTTGAAAAGATCTCTACGTTACTACTTTGGAAAATAATTAAGGGTTCACCGTTCAAAACCTGAACTCAAAGCTGTTTAAGCGTTAGTTTCCTTTTTAATGATATCTCCAAAAAAAGGAATTAAATTTTGGAAACTGTCTATGTTGCAATACTTTATTTTGGCTTCGTTTTAGTTTTTTCCCGTATTTTTTATATCATAAGCTTTATGTGGCTATCAAAATTAATTTCCGATATGATTGATATGTTTTGCAGACACACGAAACCGCTTTCAAAGTAAAATGACTTTGTCCAGCGGACATCAATAAATCATTGAGACAAAAACGTGAACACATTAGTCAAAGAGGGCACAGACAGCCGAATCGAGCTGTTGGCCAAAACGCATAAACATTTTACAGCACAAACAATTAACTAAAAATAACATAAAAGAGTAGGCAGCGATCCCCGAGACATGGGGCCAACTTGAAAGTCTTGAAACGAAAAAATGATTAATGATCAATGGCAGCTCGGGAAAGTTACATAAATTAACACATGTTTTTCCCTTAATGAGTCAACAGACATTCGGCCAAGTAAGAGTCTGGCTAAGCTCGCTCTAGGCGTAGTCACAGACAGCCAACCCCTTAGCCACTCCATTCTGCTTAATACGTACAATAAATGCGTCTACTGATTGTTTCTTTTTAGGTTGTGTCTATTGCTAGCATCATCAGACACAGGCAGTGGGCATTATTTCTAAATCAATTAAGAGGGAACAAGTCAGTGGAGGGAGTGAGCAGCATTTAAATTCAATTCGGAAAAATATGAGTAATCGAGCTCTCTAAGCTAAAATTCTACATTGGACTTTAACAAAGACATCGTTTTTTTCCGCTAGTTCTAAAACTTATAAACGACTAAAGCTACAGAAACGTGCTATAGACAGGTAAGCTATGAAATGATATTCACTTGACATAATATCTCTCTTTTTTTTTTTTTTTTTTTTTACTTATAAATAGTTTATTGTCGCCGGAAGCGTTCAGGGCCATCTGAACATAACCGGACGTTTAGAGGATGGGGTATATATGGTACACATGGGATATGGGCCTGGACTAAACATAATATCTGATACCAAATTCTGTGACGATTAATAATAAAAAAAAATATATACCAAATTATTTATTTAGTTTCAAAATCGGCACTTAGCTAAAAAATGCTTAGTCGGAGATGCTTCCTTCACGGCTTTGCAAACTTTCTGGTCAATCATGTGTATACCACATTTAATACTTTTTTGAAACGAATGATAAAGTTTTTCGACGCATCTGTCAGTCAGAATACAATATATCTGTCAGAATACAATATATAATTATATTTTCAGTGTTTTTTTTTGTTGCAGACTGCCTGCGTTCAGCAAAATGAACACCCAGCAACCTAACAATTGAGGGCATCCTTCTGGTCATGACAGGTTTCGGGACACTGCCGGATCGGGGCACACACTCATGCTCATAACTGTTGTGTTTGTTGTTAAGGGAAGACAAAGGAGCAGCCACATCGGCAGCACCGGGTTCCAAGTTCATTCAAATGGTTCGGTCGAGGGCAGCAATAAAAAAGTGTAGCGTATGTGGCCGCAGGACATGCACAGGATGCGGAGCGCAGGGGAAGCTCAGTCAGACACTAATTCGATCTGATAATCATGGAGTCCCGCCAAAGGGCATGAATTGTAATTTCCTCTTTCGCGGAATTAACTGTCGGTCCCTGTGGTTTGGTCGGCTGGCTTTGTTGTTACGATGTTCACAATTTCTCTCCGTTTTTGTTTCGCTTTTGAGATTTTGTTGAATTTTTCTTTTTTTATTATGGCAGATACTCCCAGGCAAACCATTGTTGTTAGCTGGTATTTATGTGTCATATTTATTTCAATAAAACATTGCGCTTTTGTTTTTATTATAGCCGGTCCTGTGCCTCTTTGCATTTCATTCATGTGCACGCGACTGCAGAATGTTTTTTTTTTATCCTTGCTCGCCCTTTGATGTCTATGGTTCAAACGAAATCCTAGTAATTTGAAAATAATGATTGCTTAGTGGAAAGGAGCTATAGTGTATCAAAGCATTATTTTGCACAGCTATAATGATTTTTTTTCTTTTTACTTCAATATATATCAAATAAAAACACCTCTTAACGAGGTGAGATTAAAGTGACGATGGCACATTCAACTCCAAAAATTTCTGATACCAAATTTTGTGACCATTAATAGTTATTTAAACAAAATTATTTAAAAAGTTTTTAATTAGTTTCAAAATCGGCACGCTGCCTGATTTGACTTTTTTAATTTTTCAGCTAAGTGCCGATTTTGAAACTAATTAAAAACTTTTTAAATATTTTTGTTTAAATAAATTCTTAAATATTATATTTAGATAAATGATGGCAAGGCAAAGCTATTATCATTTCAAAATACCTTTCAAACGACATAAAGCACGATCCTGTAGCTTTAGTCGTTTAGAAGTTATGGGCGCGGGAAATCAGGCTTTTTTAGCTGTTTTCCCGCCAAACTAGCGGGAATCCCAAAAAATTGTAGAAAAAAATGTTCCGCTCGATCAGTTAATTAAAATAAAAGTGGTTCCAAGACTCTAAAACAAAAAAATCGACAGACAGACATACAGACAGACAGACACAGGCAAACAACAGGACAAACGTTTTCATTTCGGAAAGGCCGTTAAAACCTTGTTTATTGAATATCTTTTGAACGGATATCGGATCAGGATGATCGAGGTGTCATTCGACGCGTATTTAAGCTAGATCACAACAACATTAAAAATTTTGGGATTTTTGCTCCACCAATGGCTCCAATTTTCAAAATTTTCAATTTCGCACTTTCACTCTCATTTCTAATCTAACTAATCCGTTTTTGAAAAATCTTAGTATGCAGTTTCAAAGAGGTTTACAATACCATTCGATCAAGATATAAATGGTTCGGACCGGACTATCGTAGCAGATTTTCAATTCTACGGCTGTATATAGAGTCTCCTTGCGCACCACAGTCTCGGTGCTCATCGTCACTACGTGGACTGCCGTCAACAGTGATATTTTTTTATTGGGATTCATTATGAAATGACATTGAATTCAGTTTCATCTAACTCATCTAAGATTGAATGGTCTCAATTATTTTATGCAAGAAATGTCATTGATTTGTTATCTTTAACTGATTCTTTAAAAAAAAAAAAAAAATCGTGGTGTATGATACGCGACAGCATTGGTGGAATTTTTATACTCGGTACCCATAAGGTGCAACGGTATTATAAGTTAGTGCCAACCGAGAATGAATGTAACAGGCAGAAGGAGGCATCTCCGACCCCATAAATTATATATATTCTTGATCAGCGTCACCAGCGGAGTCGATTTAGCCATGTCCGTCTGTCCGTCTGTGTGAAACAACAGATCTCAGAGACTATTAGAGGTAGAGCTACCAATTTTGACAACATTGGAATCTATTGCACGCAGATCAAGTTAGTTTTAAAATTTGGCCACGCCCACTTCCGCCCCCGAAAATCATAAAAAACGGTATATAAGCTATAGTCGTGATTTCCGGCTTAAAGTAAATAGATAATATAAATAAGTAGGCATTCGCGGACGTGTTCTGAAAATTTGAGTAAAATCGGATGGTAAACAAGGAAGTTATTAAACAATAAAGTTTCTGTGTATGCTTATTCTTCTTCTCTCTCTCAAAAGCTAAGAACTCAGACACTCGAAAAGGGTTCCGTAGCATTGAGTCGAAACGAGAGGTCAATAGTCACCCTCTCGCTCTATCGCACTGCTCAGGAATACTTTTCGGGTGTCTGAGCACATAGCTTTTTTTAGAGAGAGTGTCAGTGCGTGTTGCGCAACATGTCCCTAGCAACATTTGTTTTTTTTTTTATGTTGCTCAACATGTTTCTAGCAACTTTTGTCTTCATTTCTCAACATTTTCTTTTTTACATGTTCATGTCTAATTTAATTGCACCCACAATGCTTTGGGTACCGGGTATCTCACAGTCGGTCGCACTCGACTGTAGCTTTCCCACTTGTTTTAAATATAAATGCTATATATACAGAAATTTCACATATTTTTGAAAATAATAAGGACCATTTAAAAAGTGTCAGCGTATTAAGCTACAATTTCTTATATTAATCTTTTTTTAAATGCTACTTTATCAAGGTCCAACTTTAGACTTTTACAATTCGCAAGCTGCATTTCACTAAAAGTACACAAAAATTCAGGCTGTTAGCCAAAAAGCAGAACATAACTTTGGTCCAATAGAAGAGATATACAAACATACATCCTTTTTTATGTATTCAAATACTCGTATATATATAGAGACGGGACTGACTGAACAACAATTTTGCAAACGGAGGGTAAAAATAAAATCAGCATTTTTAGTAGTTAATTTAATTTATTGCTGCGTTTTTATGGTTGACTTTATTGCATAATAAAACATTATTTACTGCGCCATTGAGACTTTTTGCGTTTGCGTCGATGATTCTAAAGCGCAGCCATCGACCATGGCCCATAGAGGAGTGAATGGTGAAAAGGCAGGCCCACAGATACGGATAAATCCAGGGCAGAGAGGAGAATGTGGCTGCTTCGAAATTGGGCGAGACAAAGAGGATGCCGACGCCAACAGGGGAGGAAAGGCCCAATAGAGAGCCGAGAGGTGGATAGCGGCAGACAGATTGCGAATTCATTTTTTGTTTGTTTAGATTAGTTTCAAGAAAAAACAAGTAAGAAAGCTACAGTCGAGAGTGCTCGACTGTGAGATACCGGTTACCTAAACGTTTGTGCTTTACACTAAAAGGCCATTTAAAATTGTACATACATTATCATACTCTACTTCGATACTTCTTAAAATAAATCGCCTCTCGAATTAGCTCCCAACCTAAAAAATTTAATGTCATACTTAAATATGAATGGTACATTTTATAAGGAGCCCAAAAAATGAATTATGTTATTTTTTGTCATTTTTTTCTCTATTCTTTTGTCATTTTTTCTGCAGTTGGCGCCATTATATCGTGTGGCCAAGGCTCGAATGCGCCACCTGTCGGCTACAGCTTGCAACAGCAGTACCTTAGGGGAATGTGTTAAAATTCTAACCTTATTGCTAATATCTCGCATGTTCATCATCCGTTATTTAACTATATCTATATTTTATCTATTAACTTTAACCCGAAAATAACGAGTATAGCTTATTTTACGTTTTTATGATTTTTGAGGGCGGGAGTGGGCGTGGCCAAATTTTAAAATAAACTTGATCTGCGTGCAACAGATTCCAATGTTGTCACCAAATTTGGTAACTCTAGCTCACACGGCTGGTGATGCTGGTCAAGAATATATTTACTTTATGGGGTCGGAGATGCCTCCTTTTGCCTGTTAGATACATTCTCGGTTGTCACTAACTCATAATACCCTTGTACCCTATGGGTACCGGGTATCAAAATGGGGACCACCCGGATATAATGGATTGTCTTCTGATTAAGGTTGAATGTTCTCCCCTTTTTCGATTAGATCAGCCAGAAAATTAGACAAACTCACTCTTTGTTACTAAAAGTGTGTACAATATAGACATAAATATATAAAGATTCTTATTATATATTTTTTGCTAAGAATATTACAGGATTTGCTTAAATATTTTCTTACAATTACTCATTCCTATGTATGTATATGCTTACAGTCAACTCTTCTCTTGATTTTTCCCATTAAAACTCAATATCCTTGCGGTCCTGTCGTTGGATTTAATCACCAATTAACAGAACAGCATAATGGAAGAAAAAGCCCGTGGTCCTATCGCAATTCGACCGACAGAATTGCACCCGCTGGGCAGGACACAAACATTCCATCAGCCAGTCATTGACATATATTACCAAGCCCGATTGAGTCTTGTATAAAAGCGCTACCGGATCCGGCGTGGGCAAACAGTTGGACTTAGAGCTGGGTGAGGGTCAGAATGCATGTCCAGCAGCTCCTCTTCGTCGCCGCAGTGCTAATGCCCCAGTGCCTCAGGGCCTTGCGCTACAGCCAGGGCACCGGAGACGAGAATTGCGAGACCCTGAAGTCGGAGATTCACCTGATCAAGGAGGAGTTTGACGAGCTGGGCCGGATGCAGAGGACCTGCAATGCCGACGTCATAGTGAACAAGTGCGAAGGACTGTGCAACAGTCAGGTCCAGCCGTCGGTAATAACTCCAACGGGCTTTCTGAAGGTGAGTAGCGTCCGGGATCCGTTGAACCGAGCTGATCACACCCTGTCCCCGAGAACTCTGAGCCATTCGGAGTGCCTGCACGTGAGAACCGCAAGGACACTGTGCAGCAGGGCAGCTCTGCCCTGTAGTGAAGAACCTAAAGTATCGTTCTCCCCAGGAATGCTACTGCTGTCGCGAAAGCTTCCTCAAGGAGAAAGTCATCACCCTGACCCACTGCTACGATCCGGATGGCACCCGTCTAAACTCCCCGGAAATGGGCAGCATGGACATACGTCTTCGTGAGCCAACCGAATGCAAGTGCTTCAAGTGCGGTGACTTTACGCGTTGATTTATCGATGTACTTAAATGAAATTGTTTCATAGTAAACTGAATTTAAAGGTATTTGAGCAATTCTTATCGGCTTTTTAACTCCACCTTGGGTCAACAAGCAGTAGTAAGGAACAGGGGCCAGGCTTATCCAAGTACTTGATGTACATACAACCTGAATTAAAGATCAATGTACCCAGGTACTTCAACAGCACCATAAAAATAAGCGAAAATATGATATCAGCACTTATGATGCTAAGCAGTCACAGATATATTTTTAAAACAAGATAGGACGCTAACTTCGGCAAACCGAAGTTAATAAATCCTTGTAGATAAATTTATGAAATTTAAATTTGATTGCTATAATTAAGTAATCGGCTTTTGAGATTTAAATATATATATTAATTCCAGAGATCTTTTTTTGCCGCCTTGAAGTTAAAATAAATGATTTTTTTTTTAATATATTTGCTTAGTTTGATTACACATCTGGACCAGTAATGACATTTTTTTCTGACCAAAAAAAAAATAGATTAACCAAAAACAACAAAAAAACAGCTTAAAAAAACGGACTTCCACGAAAAAAACTAAGAAAATAGCTGATTTTTGGAAAATTATTTCTTAAGGATTAGAATCAACGAAAAGGAAAACAAACAACAAAAAGGAAACAAAGGAAACGCATAGATATTTTATATTAAATATAATTTTATATTTAAATTAAATTACATATTTTTAATACATCGTCCAAATGTTCTTCTTCTTCGGGCGGATAATAATCACGTTGGACCAGTGCACTGTTGGCTGAACGACCACTTTATTTGGACAAAACCCTATTTTTAAAAGCAGATAAAATAATTTTTTTTTAACTGGGATATAATCAAACAAGTGGGAAAGCTAAAGTCGAGTGTGACCGACTGTGAGATATCCTGTACCCAAAGCGTTGTGGGTGAAATTAAATAGCACATGAACATGAAAAAAAAAAAATGTTGACAAATGAGAAGAAATGTTTCTAGAAACATGTTGAGCTACACTCAAAAGAGACAAATGTTGCTAGAAACATGTTGCGCAACACCCAACAAAGACAAACGTTGCTAGGAACAATGCTGCTAGGCAACACACACGTGCGCTCTCAACTAACTGCAATTAAAATTATAAATTATCTCAAAGTTTCAACGGCCAGGCAGATAGGCAGACATGTCTAAATCGGCTCGGCTGGTGATCCAGATGGAATATATATAATTATATCCCATAGGTATAAATATATTTAACTTTCCTCCATATTTGAAAGTAAAATTGGGTTTTGATCCTATTCATACCGAATTCGGGCTTAATAACTTTTGTCTAATACATACATCGTTTTTATTTTTACTTTTAAATTTCTAGTGTCTAGGGTGCCTAATATTCATTTTAAAAATTATATAAGCTCGAGGAACTATGAGGATTAAGCTACAAGGAGCTGTGTTTACTTTATTTCATTTATGTTTGCTTCATCACATTGTATAGTTTTGATATTCCATAGCCCAGAGGCCAACATCTGTTTGATTGAAACTCCAGTTAAAACAAATACCTCTGAGGCAATTCAGTTACTCCATCTATGCATGAAGTTTGATTTCCCAAAAACATGCAATCCAATTCCGAATCCGCAAATGCTTGACATATCACTGGAGGCCAACAATTGATTGCGCCCAAAATGGAATACATCGGCCGTTTTTGTTTCGTAAATTCCAGCGAGCATGTTGGCTTTTCGGCTTAGTCTGGCCACCAAATTAACTCATTAAGTCGGCACTCGCAATTTCAATATTTGCGCTGGACTTTGGCACCGGAGCTTGGCAGTTAACCACCCGGAAACTCGTCCCGAAACATAATAATCAAGCGTAAACTGCACTTAAGATGAAACCGCTTTCTGGTTGTTAATTTTTATCATTATTTCTTGCATCCATCTCCCTTTCTATCTCCAGACATGCGAGTACTGGGCTGAATTTATTAAAACCCCTTCATCAGCGCGGCCTGAGCGGCAAACATCGGCTAATTGTAAATTGGAGCGGCTCGCTCGGTTCGGGGCTAAATTATAATTCCATGTTCACAAGCACATTTGCACGCACTGTAATTTACTTAAGCATTTTCCACCGCTCGCCATATACTTACCCGGCTGAATCGGATCTGGTCCTGTTGCCGCCTCCCGTTCTTGTGTGCGAAACTCATAATTTAGTTGACACGCCCATTAACATCGGGCCGGCGATCTCTCAGCGCTCCGTTCGCATCCATCCAAGGTTCGAGGTTCGCGGATCCGAGGGGGTTCCTGGGTGGCATCGCGCGTCAGTGGCTCCATCAGCACCGTGCCGACACAATATAAATTATATATTTTTATGCCACATAGCATACTCACAAGCTGAGCACTCCGGATGGAGTCACGTAGTAAAGAGAAAAAACTACCGCGTATCAGATGATCACTGAAAACTTTTAACATTTCATTAGGGTAATCATATTATACAGTCTATAAACGAACGGGTTTCCACAAGAAATTACAGTGCAATTTTGCCTCTTGAATGACTTATTTACCTCCACTGGGACAGCACATATAAGAATATAATATAATATTTATTAACCATATGTTTTAAGAATAATTTTAACAAATAATTTTTCGTTCCTCTGCCTGAGTTTAGTGAACTTGGCCAGCAAGCGGGAGGGTTGAAGACGTCCCGTGCGATGTCCCGATTACGGATAAACCATTCTCCGTTTGAAATGTTCGGCAGAAGGAATCCAGATCCTTTCCATTTTGCTCCGAGCAGGGATACTGTAGGCCCATGAACAATACATTTAGTTCGGTACCAGGATGGCCTTGTCTATGTGAACGTTTTTGGCTGAGCTCAGATGGTTGTTGGGTTGTTGAAATATCATTAATGGGTCAGCTATCAAGTTTAAAAAAAAGAAATATAAATATTGGAAGATATTATTTCTAGTGAATAGAAGATTAAAACTCAGCCTAAAGCACTCTATAAGACACAAAGCGTCGGTTAAAAAATTTAAATTAACTCAATTTAGAATATTATTCGATTCCAAAGCTAAATACACCAATAAATTACACTCGATCTTTTGGCACAAGTCGATTGCACGATAAATAAATTGCTGCATATTAATGGGATATAAATTAAACACAAGCCACAAAAGGCAGGCATCGTTAAGTTTCAATATTCTTCCGAGTCACTTTGATGATAATTAATGATTGCTAATTAATAACAAATTTGAAACCCACAAAAAGGGGGACAAAAAATTATAAACATTTACTTGAATGCTACTTTATTGTTATTGTGGCTGGCGTTGCTGCTGGTTATCGCTTATACAATATCTAACATATTTTTTGTGTTAAAACGCGTTAATATTGGCAATTAATTTTCATCATTTCGAATTCTCTATTTCTTCTCCGTTTTTCGATGCTCATTTGCATGAATCCGCAATTAGTTTGATATGTTTGTCATTCGGTGAAATATTTTTTTGTTAGCCTTAAATGAAAGCTCAAGGCAAAATGTAAACAACGAAGTTTTTTGTCGAACGAAAAAATGCTTTTAGTGTCAAGACACTGTCGTATTACCGCTCAGTCCTCAACAGAATCAACCCACATTAATGACCAAAGACAAGAAGGCGTGACATCATTGATTGGCTTTATCTTCAAAGATATATATATATTTTTTTTGTGACTTCTCCGGTTGCCTAGGTTTTGAGTTTGGCAACTCGTTCGCGTCGCTTTCCGATTAAAATTTATATTGTGTTTATTATAAGTATAGCTTAGTGTAACGCAATTTGACGTCTCTGGACAATATCACACAAAATTAAGATATGGATTTAGCTAAACCAATAAATCAAATAGAAAAAAGTAAATGAATACTCATAATGTGGTTGTAATTAGCAAATCTAACTATTTAAAGTATAACATAATAACTGTATTCATTTTTTTATTGCCGGACAATGGTATTTTTTGGGTGTTGGTTGCTCAATATGTTCAAAGCAACATATGTATATATTTCTCAAAATTTTTCATCAATCTGAGCATTATTAGACAAAGTTATGTGCTTTTTCCGTGTCAATTTTTAATTTACCTCTTAATTTTACCCACAATGCTTTTGGTCGTCACACTCGAATGGAAAGCCATTTCCTACTTGTTTTATTATAATAGCATTTAAATAACGTACATATCTAGTTTTATATTTGTATTATTAATAATAGCATAGACTGTTTTGATAAAATATTTTTGGTTGTGAACCCAAAAGTGCAGAAAATTATAGTTGGATAACCCCAACTGTTGTCTTAAAACTTGGCACTCAAATGAATCATAAGCAAATCAGGATGCGATATTTTTGTACAATTTCGTATAATTTATCAATATTTCCCCCTCCGATTAAATGAAAATTTTAGGATTGCGTTGGGTAAGTCCTTCCTGTTTGCAGGGCATTTAGGAAGCCACATTGCTGCCTTTTCTGCAACGCTCCTCATATATCATATTTCAGTCACACGAGGTAAAGGTCGCTGCAGGGCGGGATGTGATGCAATGGGGTGGATGAGGTGCAAGGGTCACCTGTCAGAGAGTAAAAGCGCAACGAAGCGCAAAGCGTTTTTGCATTTTGCATTAAATTTATGATTTTTACAGCTGACATTTGTTTTCGGGCGTCCTTCCTTCTTGCAGCGGTGAGTGCACTCCTGAGTGTGCTAAGGGCATCTCACCAACACACACACACGCATGTGGCAGGGCAACTGCAACAACACCCAACGCGACAGCAACATATTTTTTGCGAGGAGCAACTGCAACTGAATCAGAAGCGACAACAGCAAACGACGAGCCTGTAAATGCCCTGAAATATAAAAAAGTGAATATATTTTGACTCTGGAGTTCTTACCTAATTTAAGTAGAAACTACATTAAATGTAGAGTAAGATCTAACAAAGTAACTCTGGTGAATATACAAGACTTTTAAGTGTTTTTAACATAAGTTGAGATTATTTTATTGAAATTGTTATATCAAGACTAGAAATCAAGCTATCACAAAGCTCTTTCATATATTTAACATGAAAACAACTTATAGTTTATGTTAATGCTACTGCTTTTCTGTGTCTTGTAGTTGTGTATACACTTCTTGGTAATAAATAATAAAAAACACACAACAAAACGATTTATTTTTTAACGGTATTAGAATAAAATCGGTTTACTAGGTTGAATTTATGAAACTATACTAAACATATATAAATATGCACAGTCATTACAGAATTGAGTATTCCATTTTCTTAATAGCGAGACAGTTATAAGTTCTGGTTCTTGTGTGACATGCCAGTCATTGCCCAACTTAAGTACCTTCAGCAAGGGTATCGCAACAACAGCGGTGGCAGCAGCTGTCATAAGATAAAAATTTGCCCGCGCCTGCACATTGCATATGCAACTGCAACTGAAATATGCATGCCTGGCGAGGACGGGGAAGGGGCATGCAACATATTCTAATGCGCTGCGACGTCGAGTGACAGCAACGGCGACAGTTGCTGTTGCCGCATGAGAGGCGGCGACAGGCGACAGCAGCAAAGATGAAGGGAGCTGCATTTTCTCGGGCAGGCAAATGAACTGCAATTATTATAAACGCCGACAGTTGACCGGATGTGCGCCACTGAAGGAAAACTGGCCTAGGACCGAGACACCGTTTGCCTTACACAGATTGCTCAATTATCGTAATGGACAACAAACACGAGGAGATGGAAAACCGCAAACAGGAAATGTATTAATTTAGAAACTTTGAGTTAAAAAACTTTCAACTATGTGCGGAAAAGTCCTGTGCAAAGGGAAAAAATTAAAGAGATGCTAGCATATGTTGGGAGTGTCTTGCTGATTTTTTCCTCTTGGTTTTCATAGCTCTTTTTGCGAAGTTTCACACACTTATACATGAAGAAAACGCTGCTGCTTTGGCGCATTACTTATACGCCCCAGTGGGCAAATTTATGAACTCGCTCGGCGCACTTGAGGCCACGACAAACAAGCAGAAAAAACGGAAAATCTACAAACACACACCCATGACGTGCATACACGAGTACTGTGGTAAGTGCGTTTGTATGTTTATTGGAGAGTACCAGCATAAGTGGGAGGAAAGTAAAGCAGCTTGTAAAATATGCCAAGGGTTAAAAAGGGTGCAGCGTATAATTCATACACACATACAACAAGAAAATACGGCCAAAGGGCAAGGAGATGAAAGAAGCCGGAAAAGAAGGGGTCTTAACTGCAATCGAGCAGCGGGTAAGTAGATGAATCCGACGACTGCGGCATCTCTTATGAATGTATATACAAATGAGGACACTGCAAACTAGTTTGGTTGCATTTACATTTTGGATTCCCTACTTTTGTACAAATGATTTCCCACACAGAAAAAAATGGTTTGATCTTCTTATTTTATATCAAAAGTACCAACTTGAAATTTAAAGACATAATTTTTCTTCTCCTGAGAATATATATTGGATATTTTAAAATATGGGAATTTGAAAGTTTTAGGTTTGGAGCAAGAGGAAGCCTCGGTTACCATCCGATTTTTTAAATGCTAGGCTCAGCAAATTTGAGGGAAATATCCAAGTAAAAACAAGTAAGAAAGCTACAGTCGACTGTGCTCGACTGTGAGATACCCAGTACCTAAACGTTTGCGCTTCACACTAAAAGGCAATTTAAAAATGTACATACACTACATTGTACATACATATGTACATTGGCGCCATTATATCGCACGGCCAAGGCTCGAATGCGCCACCTGTCGGCTACAGCTTGCAACAGCAGAGCCTTAGGGCGGTGTGTTAAAATTTTAACCTTATTGCTAATATCTCCCATGTTTATCATCCGATTTTACTGAAATTTTCAGGAAACGTCCGCTCTATTTTATTCATTTTTTGTATTTATGAACTTTTACCCGAAAAAAACGAGTATAGCTTATTTAACGTTTTTTATGATTTTTGAGGGCGGAAGTGGGCGTGGCCAAATTCTAAAACAAACTTGATTTGCGTGCAACAGATTCCAATGTTGTCACCAAATTTGGTAACTCTAGCTCTTATAGTCTCTGAGATCTGTTGTTTCACACGGACGGACAGACGGACAGACGGACATGGCTAAATCGACTCGGCTAGTGATACTGATCAAGAATATATATACTTTATGGGGTCGGAGATGCCTCCTTCTGCCTGTTACATACATTCTCGGTTGGCACAAACTTATAATACCCTTGTACCCTATGGGTACCGGGTATAATAACTGTGTTTTTAAAAATGGCATGTAGCTCCAATTTAAGACCTCACTTTTCAACTTTAATTAAGTATTTATTTTTATATAATTGAAAGACTAAATCGCAAACGTACAATTTTTCCGCCATGTTTGCGATGATGATATGATTTCTTGAGAATCGTGATTTTCATATTATTATTACCATTTTATGATCAATTTCAGCTTCAGCAGTGATAAGTATTATAATATATAGCAGACGACATTTACTACAAAATTTAAATACTTTTTTATTTAAAAATGATTTTATATTAAACAAGAAAGAAAGCTAGCTTCGGTAAGCCAAAGTCGATCCAATTTGATAAAATTTAAAAAATATCCAAGTTTTTACATTTTTATAACATTTACGTTCACATTTTACATTTTCGTATAAACAAACCGATCGCTTCTATGGCAGCTATATGATATAGTTGTCCAAACTTAATGAAACTAAATCCGTAATTCTAAAACCGTAAAAACAAATATATCTCGAAATTTATACAAATACGTTGAGAAACAGAGAAGTTTTAATTTGTTTCCATTAATTTTCCAATCATTCCAATGACAGCTATAAGATACGAGTATAGCGGTCCAATTTGCATGAAATTTAAAATGTATTGCTATAATATAATTAAAGGATCATATATTTAATTTAAGTCCAATATCTTCAAAAATAGAGAAAATATATTATTTTTGCCCTATAGTTACTATGACAGCTATAAGATAGTGGTCCGATTCCGGCCGATCCGACATATATACTAGCTGCAATAGAAGGAAGACTATCTGCAAAGTTTCATTCAGATAGCTCAAAAACTAAGTGACTAGTTTGCGTAGCAACGGACAGACGGACATGCTTAGATCGACTCGGCTATTGATTCTGAACAAGAATATATATACTTTATTGGGTCAGATATCCTTCCTTCACTGCGTTGCAAACTTCTGGACAACATTATAATACCCTACAAGGGTATAAAAATAAGAAAGAAAGAAATAAGATAAGATACAGTGGTCCGATTCCAGCCGTTTCGACATATATAGTAACTGCAACAGGAAGAAGACTATCTGCAAAACTTCATTCAGATACCTCAAAAACTGAGAGACTAGTTCACGTAGAAACCGACAGAGAGACAGACGGACAGACAGACGGACAGACAGACGGACAGACAGACGGACAGACAGACAGACAGACAGACGGACAGACAGACGGACAGACAGACGGATATGGCTAAATCGACTCGACTGGTGATGCTGAGCAAGAATATATACACTTTATGGGGTCCTTCACTGCGTTGCAAACTTCTGGATAAAATTATAATACCCTGCAAGGGTATAAAAACAAATTATTACCCATGTTTAATTTTTGGTGCCGGTGGACCTTCCGTGGAAACTGTCCATATCAATATATTAATAATAGACATTTCGAGCAGTTTACCGTTTTGTTCAAAAGTTTTTATCGCATGAATAAAATAATTTTTCTTTGTTTTTAAACAGCTCTCTGCTAATCGATATAGACATGTATGTACACGTATATATATCTGATTATTTTTATGCGATTTGCTAACTAAAGTCTTTAAACTTAACTAATCAACATAAAATATGTTAATTATGTTTACACAGATCAGGTTTGGAAATCCCGCGGGTCTTTGTTTATATTATATATAGTTGTCCCTTAGATTACTGACTTAACGAAACTTAATATTAATATTAATGGTATCAACAGTATAGTATACTAATAGTAATAATATTTGTATAGCAGGTAATATGGACAAAGTTCTACTATCTCCTGAAATGTAATCTTCAAACGCAAACAACTTATAATTTATTTTATTTCGAAAAAAAAAAAAATGTTAATTTCCACACCCTTAAAAAATATATATTATTTGAATCAAATTATTTAAATCGATAAATTATTTTTTTAAATTATTATTTTATTTGTATCAATAGGATAACCAAATCAGTTTAACAATTCAGTGCCCCTGCTTAAATGCTGGTCACAGTACTGCTAAAACTAAAAGGGCTCATCCGGTCACATGTCCCATATCCTTTCCCACTCCATGCCTTGTCCTGAGAGCCGCATAAATGAACTGCTAAAATGCTAACAAACGTCCGGAAAGGAAAGTCCCTCACTCCGTGAAAACGCACCCCTACCTATTTGTCTGTTGGGGGATATTCGGTTGGGTGCGGCAGACACAAAAAGGGATATGGGCCAACCCTGTTCTTCATTATATTTTTTTCCCCCATATGGCTTGTAATGTGTTGTGGCCACAAAATACTGTTAGCCACTTAATTTCGTGGTTAGACCCGAGAGCGGCAGAGACACATGCCACACTTTTTGTGTGGTTAATTGAAACTCGATTGTTTTGTGTTGAACCAGAAATGAGTCTATTAAGTCTAAAAACGATACTAAAACAATATTGTGAAACAAAGGAAGCCATAAAACGTTTGACTTCAGCCCCATTAAAATGGCATCTAAATAAACATTTTATGGTTTTTGAAAGGCGAAACTTTCAAAAGCTTCTTAATGAACATGACAAATACCACAATCGACGGGGGCATTTTATGAGAGCATCACCAAAAATGTTCAAAGAAGGCGTGGGGCCGCAGCGGCAGCAGCACCGACAGCTGTCAATATATGGCAGAAATATGTAAATTATAGATTGTTAATTCAAAGCGCCACGATTAGTATAATAGTGTGTTTCTCTTTTAACTCTTAAACATTTTAGATTTTGGTTTCTTGAATGTCTAACCAATTGCGTGGATTTGGTTGTGTTTTACGATCATTTTTTGTGTTTTTATCGACGCTACGGCCCCAATAGAGCTATTTACCTGTAGGTTATTATCATTATATTCCATTTTCAGGTGGGAGTTATGATTCAGACTTTGAGTATTTTGAATACTGTATAATTTCTGTGCAGACATACTTGAAAGATCTGCGTACAAAAAATGGCTTAAATTGAATTTTTAAATTGATTTATTTCCTATCTATATGTGCATCTATGCAAATACTCGTATATGAGCAACATACTTTAAATATACAATTTTTTATCACGTGCTTATAATTAACACTCAAATCATTTTATTTATTGCTTAATTACTAACGTAAACAAAATAGTACGAAGACATGAGTCTTAAATTATTTCAGCCTTACTACGATCTATATGCCAACATATAAATAATAGATATTTTTAATCAATAATATAGTTCCTGTATGAACTCTTTTTGCTTAAAGCAGTTAAGTAAAGAAAAACAAATCATCAGATTTTTATTCCAGGCACATGTAGGTATCTCTGACCCCATAAAGCGATCAGCATCACCAGCCGAGACGATTTAGACTTGTCAGTTTGTCTTACCCTTTAAACGGTTTTGAGAAGAACGTTAAAACGTACATATGTAGCTATAACTTCCATAATACCCGGAATTTGACCATTAACTTGTATTATGACATATAAGAGTTATTTGACCATTAACTTGTATTATGACATATAAGAGTTATACACCAATACACAAAAAAAAGTCACTTTTTTCGGTTCTTTTTATATTTTTTTCCCCTTAAGTGAACTAAAATCTTAGAAGCATCATCGATAATCTTGCAAATGGTAAACAAGTATGGAATAAGTACACATATTTTTGCAGAAATTTATGTCCATTTCTGTTAAAGATGTGTTATTATGCACATTTTCGGTTGGCACTAAATAATAATTCCCTTGTACCCTATGGGTATCGGCTATATATGTAGATGTCTTACTTGTTCAATAAATAATCATCCTAATCATTATCTTAATAGCCAAAATGTATGCTTTTTTTTTTTTTTTTTTTTTTTTTATCATAAAATTTTATATTGGGCCAAAAATGCATTGCAAAGTTATAACATCCTGCAAGGTTTTACATAAGAACTTGCTTTTAATATTCTTACTTAAGAATAAAAAAATAAAGATTATCGACTATATATTTAATATATTCTTAACTTTTAATTACATAGATCCAGAATATTATGGAAATTTACAAAAGTTTTTTGGCTCTGTGAAATAAATCGCCAAGAAAAAGTTCCCAAAAGAAAACAAAATTCGTGCCCAAAAGTTTGAATAGGAAACAACAACAACGATTCATTTTTGGGAACATTTTTTTAAAGAGAAATAAGTCTCCAAAAGGAAGAAATTAAATAAATCCCAAACCCACATTTGGGGCCTTATTTCGTTTTGTTTTTTTTTTTCGGCTGTTAGACTTATGAACCAAAACCCAAATTTTGCTTTCCAATTTGGGGACTTATTTCAAACACCCGATTTTTCATATAAAAGTGATGTGTTTATAATCAAATTGACCTGCTCAAACTCGAGTTTCCCGCAAGACAAATTGGACTTGGAAGCTCTCTTCTCACACAATCAAAGTGAGAAATTGGTCCGAGGTTCGTGTTCAGCCATTTCCGTCTTTGTGTCCGACCAATGTTGGATTTCCCACCAGCTGTTTTCTGTTTACAGTGGGGGAACCTGCGAACGAACCGAGGGAAATGTAGCGGGACTTGCATTGGCTCTCTCCTCTTCGCCACTTGCTCTCGCATCACGTCTCTGGCGGCGCTCTCTGTGGCCCACTGGCTCTCTCCGGCGTTGCACTAAATCATATTCGTTCGGCGGCTCGCTTTTAATACATCCCCCTCCCCCTCGGGCACCACCACACACACTAACGAGCGCCTCACGCCCACCTGCTCGTAAACAATTATGGCCGACGCCGTTGCGCGCTCTCCGCACACACACACACACACATGTGGCAACAAATTCCCCACAAAACACCGTGAAACAGCAACAACGAAATTACCCAAAATGGCTACACAGAAGCGTCGATCGTCCAATGAGCGCCGTCGGTGTGGCCAGCTTTGCTTGTGAGTTATTTACGATTTCTTGCGGGAAAAATAAAAATAAAGCAAATTTATTTCACTTGTACCAAAATAATTTAGCAATATTCGACTACTGAAAGGTTTTTAGCACTACAAAATTAACCTGTGTCTGTAGATTTAACTTATCATGCTGAACAACTAGTCGTATACGTAATTTAGAGTTTTAAGGAGAAAGCTTATATTTCCTTCCAATTTTATATCTAAAGCTAATGACAAATTATAAATTATTTCAACAGTTTCGATATAGTGTTTCTTTTTGTTATTCTCTTGCATTTAAAAGTAAAATGTAAAGGATTTTAAGTGGCTGTTATATCTGAAAGGGACGCCATGCAATTGCTCTAAGTTTGCGTAAACCAAAGGAAAAGATCAGATTCAAAAGCAAAAAATATTTCAAAAATTCGTTTTAGGTTCGAAAATGTTCAAAATCTACTACTACTACTACACATTTCCGATCTACTACCAACCAGTGGATTCTACTACGCTTTTCACACACCGCTCCCACACCAAACTCATGCCTCAGCAGAAGGCATGCGCGCTCATGAGAACTTGCAAAGCTCTCCAGCGCGCCCGCTCTCGGCGTGGAGCGCATGGCTTTTTGGGGAGTTTTTTCGCTCGCATGGCCTCAGACAACAACAAAAGCACACTTGTTGAAAACGAAAACGAAAACGCCACAACAAAGAGTGAACTGGTTTTTAGTGAGAGAGAGCACACGCAAACTAGTGAGCACTACAACTTGCGGGAGAGCGCGAGAGTGGGAAGCGAGAGCGCGGGAGCACGTCATTTTGTTTATAGATTTTTAGTCGAATTTCGTTATTTCACGTTTAAAGTTCGTACGTGCGCTGAGCGGACGGACTGTGCGACGACCGTAGTGTTGTGCTGTGAGTGCGTAAAATCGGGCGAGCGGAATTACGGCGGACATTCCCATCCATCCGAAGTCGCATATTTTTTAGATCGTTTTTCGAGTGAGTGCTTTACCACCACGACTAGACTGAGTTTTGAAACGCATCGTGCACATCGTCAGGATTTTGTGGATCCCGGAACCATCTGTCAGACCGTACCGGACGAGTCCCATATATCATAACCATATATATCACCACGTACGTGCCTCATCATAAAACGCGCCCTCGTCGAGGCATCCGAGCGAAACCACAAACCAAAAACGGCCAGGCCAAAGAAATAAAATATATCTAACAAAGGAAACCGCTAAATACATATTACAAATTCGCCAATTCGCAAAAACAAAAGCGAAAGAAAGTGTAAATTCTTGTAGAGTATATTGTATATTTCGTGAATATCGTGTTTAGTGAGCAAGAAATAAATATTAATGCCAGCTGGGGCAATTATAATACTTAATGAATTTATTGCACAATTAAAGCAGAGCCAACCATACCAATAGCAACAACAACAAATTAATACGCCGCTGGCGTGAAAGTCACAACTCGACGCATGAAAAATCCCCCCACCCACACGCTCGTTCCCCACTGAATTATTAATGAAATCAAATTGCAAATAACAATTGCGGTTGCGAAAAAAACATCGCAAATAAACATACATCAACAAGAGCCGCGGAACGAGGACGGCTTAATCAGCGGAAAGTCGGCGGAAAATAACATATTGCAGTCAAGGCGCAGGCGCCGCTCCTCGCTTTTCACACGAGTTGGCAGCACACGCCACATCAATTGGCATTTACCGTTAAGCGCGCTGCCGTTCTCACTCAACACCTCCACCGAACAACCAAAGAAAAGCCGTCAAAGTGGATTTAACAAATTATAATAAAATGCTGCAATCCAGCAATCATCATTATTTAAGGCCGGATTATATGACAGCTGCAGCTGCACCAACAGCGGTAAGCCCATCTCTCATCCTTTGGATATATGGATATGGGGTGTAAATCGGGGGGATTATTTCTTTATTTGGGTTTATTAACATGGCAGCTTAGCTGGAAAACTTATTTGCAGATTTTTAATTAAGAAGCATTTTTGGAGAGTTAACAGTAAGTTAACGCGGCAGCAGAGGCTAAGCAGCTGACTCAGCTAACTAACAGAAGGCAGCGATATCCCGCAGAGGGCAATGACAGATTGCATCCTTCACAACTACACAAGCTGCTGCAGGGTTTACAGCCATTCATTAGTTTCAACTCTCTTGAAGCTAAGGCCAATGCTTTTTTTAGTTTTTGCTTTGGTAACCACTTTAAAATTGGTATCAAACACACAGAGTCAAGGATATCTTTCTGAATTTAATGCATTTAACTCTTGTTATAATAGCGAAACTATAATGCTTCTGGTATTTTCTCCTTTTCTTAGTTTACCTAATTAAATTATCTGGTATCAAAGCACAACAAATTTTTAAATAGATCAGCGAATTGATTTCAAACTTTTTAAATATTTAAAAAAAATCCCTATCACATTTAGCGTTAAGAAATAAATGAAATGCAATACAGAATTTCGTCATCATTTTAGATTTCTTGGAAGAGTTTTTACGAGAAACTCAATAAAAAACTATCGACAGTTCGGACATCTAAAATGGATTTTCGAGCCATATTTCATAAGTAATAAAAATGTCGACTGTAAGGCACTCGCCACAGGCGAAATGCGCGAAAAATCCTCCACCAGACCAACCAGCTCTGTACTTTCCCAAGAATAAGACCATGAGCCATGTGCTTGCTGGCCGGAATCGGCGAACGGAACTGCTTTCGAAGGAGGGGGAAAGGCGACTGGCAAATTCACAATCGTAGAACAATAAATTTTCCAATATCTGCACATAAAACTTATTTATGTTTGTTCATATTAAACTATGTAAATCCGTAGTCGAGTCTGCCTTGGTCTGAAAGTGTTTAGAGAGTCGAGTGCACCTCTGGAAATTGTATTCAAATTTATGGCGCGCCAAATTTGAATTTATAATGACAGAAAACAAATGCAATTTTGCACACTCGCACAGACACAGTGCTTCTCCGGTGTAAGAGCGAGGAACTGAGGCAGTTAATCAGAGTCAAAGTTGTTGTGGTACCATTCCTTCCCTCCCACCCCCCTCGCACACTATTCCATCCGAACTATCTCTCTTCGAACTGCCGTGAGAGTCATAAATTTTCATTTTAATTTGTTGAGCGCATTTTGTTCATAAAGAACGGAAGCAGTTTATGGCACCAGCACGATGAGTACATTCATTAACTGGGTAATTTGAAATAGCGTTTTCGGAGCTTACGTGATTTACTGATTTAGGTGGAGACGGAGGCTCTGGCGATTTCCATATCGGTCGTGTGAAAGCTTTCAGCAATACCAATGAGCCAAAACCTATATATCACCGGATCGTATCTCAAAACTCGGCACATAATAAACTGGTTCCGGGGCGATGAGACTGACAGATTCCATAAATCTTGCATGCATTTCGGTTCGCAAAAGAAGTAATATTCGGCTTGGGTTATTTCTTTTTAGGTATATTACAATATTATTGCATTTGAATTGATTGATAATAAATAACTCCATAATATATAGTACGTTTCTTCTACATGGTATCGACATCTTGTCTTATCAACGTAACATATGTTTATATATTCTTAAATACATGTTATCTACATATGTCATGATGTTCTGCCATGTATGTATGCGCAGGGTCGACATCCATGTTAGTTATAAATATCCGGCTCGAAAGACCAACGACGTTCTTTAGTTCAAGCTTCCATATATAATTCAATAAACCGAATAGCTTCATGACATGATCTTGATGTTTAGAAAACGTTACTACTATAAAAATACAAATATATGTCTTAATACAAATGCCCCGTTCACACCGAACGAGACGAACGTAGACAGTATATGTTCAATCTAATCCAATTACTATTTATTGGAATACAATGGAACTTTAAGGTCATAATTTGAGTTTAGTTTCTGCTGAATGTGGTCTAGGCTGCATAAAATATTAACATTAAAAAAAGTTAATATGTATTTGTAAATATTTATGACTCTTGCTGTTCGAAAGCATTTAGTATCCAAGGTCAAGATATTCAAAAGGAAAACGGAAGAAATTTTTAAACTGTCTTTTGATCTTTAAGAATTATGAAATTCAAGGAAAAGTATGTGAAAGGATTTCTAGCCATATATCTTTCAGCGTACAACTTTAAATACTTAATACTCTGTGCTATATCAGTTTAATGGGACTTAAATATGACATGGAATATGTAGAATAAATCTACCTTACCTGTCTCCCCGTGACTGACTAACGTTCTTCTTTTATGCCCGGCGGTGGCTACAAGTATATATATGAGATACTATCTGCAAATGTATAAATTATTCAGTGATTAATGGCATCTGCTTGTAATTAATTATAATAAAATCAAATAAACTAAGCCTGACAGCTGTCAGTGTCATCATTTGTATATCTTTTATGTGGCGCCCAGACCATAAAAACGGAGACAGAGAGGGCAACAAAGAAAGATACGGCGAGCGAAAAGGGGAAAAAGAGAGATCTCGTCTCCGAAATGACTGTTGATAATTCGCTGTCACATGTTGAAAAATTACAAAACTTTTGACCAGAAAAGGAAGCGGCGCTGCGAAATGGAAATAAACCCGAGTGGAGCTACATATCTGTTGGGCAATAACTCAAAATCTGAACGTGAAAGTCAGTTTCAGTGCGGCCGGCTCATGTCAGAGCATTACGCGAGCTCAAGACCAGTCAGTTAAACTGACAGACCGAGCAGCGCAGCGCAGCGAGAGCGAAAAAAGGTAAATAAAGTGCAAATGTCAGCTGACCGCAAACATCATTAATATAATTAAATGTGTCAGTCAAGCGGCCATTTATGCAGTCGGACATTCATTTCAGTTAACCACACGTTGCCATCAGCTTCAGCTTCAGCCACCAAATAACCCGGCAACAACTCCTCTGGCAGTTAAAGTGTGCGCTTGACATAACGGCTCTGTCTCAGGCTTTTCTGCTTTTCCTCAGCGAATTTCCCCCTTCGAGGGGCCGGGGCCTTGTGTTTGCGTGTGGCTCTAATTAAAGTGTCATCAACAGCAGAAATACCAAATACCAGGCAGCAGGAGCGGGAGCGGCAGCGGCGGCCGAATGGAGTGGAGTTGCCCCGGCATGTTATGTTGGTGATAAATTGCCATGTCTAGAGCTGTCATGTTAATTTTTTTGCTCGCACACAAATAATAGTTTTTGTCCAAAGTGTTAATTAATTCTTAGAACATTTTAAATATGTGAAAAGCGAGACAGGCAACTGTGATACAAGATATACATACACTCGGATGAATTGTTATGGCACTGTAATTGGAGTTAGTCGGCCTTAAAAGTCAATTTGCATGCAATACATCAATATATATTAAAAAAAATATATTATTCAAGTAAAATGAATAAATATTTAACATAATAATATATTTAACTATTTATACCTTAAAAGAAAGTATTAAGATAGATTAAATATTCGTCACCAAAATCAAATATGCTTTGCTTGAGGAATATCATTGATATTGTACATTTTAGTGAATTATCTGCAAAGCACTTGGGTTTATGGCGCGATAAGAAACCGATTAAGAGCAAACTTAAAAATAAAGTCATTGGAGCGATATCTACTGCTGTTCATTAAGAAATTTATGGCATTTATGGTGAGATCATAAATTTAACGATCCAATTTCATTAATAAGCGACTATAAATATCAAGAAAAAATAGAAGGAAAGAAACCCGAACAATAAAACTCCGACAACAGCGGCCAACACACTGGGCCCATCCGCATTATTATGCCATTCGGAGAGTACAATCAAACGGCATTTATAGCTCGCACTTACACTCACACTCACTCGGTTAAGCCCCATTAATAGTGGCTCCAACACCTTCGGAGTCCGGAGACTCTCATTCCGACTACAGTCATAACTAGACATGGCAAATCATTTTGAAAACTAAATGGTTGCGTATGTACAAATTGAATGGGTGAAACTCAATGAATTCATTTAAATGCACGCGAGGCGGCAACTATGATAATGAATTGTAATCGCCGCTCAAACCGCAAAATAATAACCCGTTTTTTCAGTTGGTTTTTTTTTATAGAGTAAAGTCGCGGCATTACAAATTATGGCCCCAGATAATCGATTTGTTGGAATGGGGACAAAGGAGGAGGGAAAGGGGGCGAATGTGGGTTATAAAACAGTCGAAGTCAATAATCGTAAAATGTTCAACAAATTAACCTATAAATTCATATAGAAGTAATCAAATTAATGTTCCCGCTGATAACTGTCAACTGCATTATCATCATCGTCGTTAACAGCATCATGAGTCGTGTCACAAACTCAATTGTTCGGCTGAACGGGTTAAACTTGTAGTTAAATAATAATTTGAAAAAAAGTTTCTTTGACAATTGTATTCGTAATTAAATACACTTTTAAATAAATTGCAGCCTTAAATATATGACCTAGTCGGATTATATAAGGTAAATAACAATAAACAATAATTATACTATAGGTAATTTAGCATTCTTAAAAGGTTTTAAACTAGTTTTAGATCTTCCCAATCTCCGTTCCAATATTAAACATATTTATATATTCATTTGAAACAAAACATATGCTTTTCCATGGTTGTTTTCTGTAGTTAGACTCTGATATTCTGGTAAATTAAAAGCGGAATTACTTTCTATTTTCAAATTCTATTGTTAAAATGTTGACTTAATTATCTACAAATAATTGCATATGTCGTCACCACGTGACAATCGCGTAGCTTCCAGATTTTTTCAAATTGATTTTAAAGCCAGGACGGTGCCCCACGCAACCGCTTGACCATTCCAGCGGCGTTTCTAATGCCCGGTAAACCGCCGAAAGCTAAACGGGTCTCAAGTGGTATCAATCATTAAGTTGGTCACCACACAACATGGGGCGTATGAGTGATTGCCATAAAATTGCGTATAAATATTAATCAGCGAGCAAGCCAAAGCCCTCTCAAAAGCCCCACAAAAGAGATCATTGAGCAAATAGGGCTTTCAGAGCTCAACAAAACATTTGACACTAAATGCACACAAATTGCTTTTGAAGCCGAACGGGAATTTCAAAAGAAGCCACAAAGCCGCATTCAAGAATAAATACAATGTATGTATGGATGCGTTGGTATGTAAAGCGGAGCCCGACGGGCTTACCACATGCGATGATGTCTGACCGAAAGGCTGGAAGACTGGACGCAGAGCACACATGAATGGAAGTATAAAGAAATAGGCTACAAATGTAATATTGATAAGCTCACAATGCGGTCAAACTGGCGCCTTTTCGGTGTCCAAGGCAGGGTGACAATTTCAATCAAATCAATCCCCTGAATGAGGGAAATACAAATAAACAATCAAACCCAATCACATCAATTATGCGTTGAACCAACTTGTGAGCTATCAAAGCGGCCTTATCATCGGGTATTCCGTTTATTTTCGGTTGGCTTTTCGGGGACTTTTATTTCGGTTGAATTTTTTTTGTGTTTGTTCTATCGCGATGTTAATCATTTTAATTGGCGCCACTTGAACGAGTCTCACTCTGTGCGAGTGTCTGATTGGTGTCCATTAATTTTGTGGCAGTCATTTGAAAGCGTGTCAAATTACTTTTCGTGTTGCAAGCTTGGCTAAATTTATAGCAAGCATTAAAAGTGAAAGTGACCGGCAAAGGCTCTTTCAACTGATTACGATGAAGAAATTATGGTCAAGTCTTTACAAAACGAAATAAATTGATCCATAATCTGCTGCGCCCATCGATTTAAACATTGATGTATTAGTTTCGTGGGCAGACACGAAATTAACAATTTTCTTGTATATTATATATAATTCCCGTATCTTAAAGTGTCTGACACTCCCCAGAAATTCAAATCCTACTTGGTTTAATTTTTCATGACACATAAAACAATGAAATATGTCCCATCTAGGCAAGAGGCGGTAAAAGTTCATTTAAATACAAACTGACATGTGTCAAAGTGACACTTTTTGATTGCTATTCTGTTACAAATTTCTAGCTCTTCTTTGCTTTCGTTATACCTTCGTTTTGTTGTCTTTTGACTGTCGTTGACACTTTCTGAACGCTCCCTCAGCTCCCCTCCGACGCGTCGATAGACAGTGCTTGTGACACTTCAAGGCAAAAATGGCAAGGTTGAAATATACAAAACAATATGTGAAGAAAAACAGAGAAAGAAAATAAAAATAAATTAAAGACTGTCAGAGTTTTTACTTTCCAATGACACGAATGTCATGTCAAATGCCAAGTCAGAATAACAATCATTCGACTTACGGAGGAAATGTGGCTGACAGATCCCATGTACATTGAACATCATTTATATCAACTAGTGATGACCATATACCGAAATTCGGAGTAAGCTTCGAGCTGTAAAAACTGCTAGTCTGGAGAAAAGGCATTTTGATTAACCATCGTTTACCGAATTGTATTGAGGTATTATCCTGACAACGAAACACTAAATAAACACTTAAAACTGCTTTTTGCTTCGATTCTAGTACCTGTTTTAAAATTATACCGATATCGTATATTATTTTTGGTAAAAGTGCGAAACACGTAGTAAAGGGTAAGGAAGTGCATAGACCTGATGGCTAACAATGCGATGCACATCTCACGCCTTCATGCGATTTTCCCAGGCTGACTTGCGCCGAACAAAGGCTTTCCACACTTTTTCGCGTGGGTAGCATCTTCATCGGGGTGCTGTTGGGCGCTGCCTATTCAAATTAGCTCAGCGAGTGCCGCAAATAAAATTTACCTACTGCAATTCATTTATTCAGCTGTCTCCGCTGTCTTTTTGGCTTGTCGCGCTGTCATTTCGGCGTACTTTTGCGAATAAAAAATGCAACGAAATGTGTGCTGCTTTTTTTGTTTCTCTGGCTTATCGCAGCGAGGAAATCTAACGAAAAAGGGAGAATATTATACCCCACCAGTCGCCGTCATGTGTTGTTGGTTGCATCGCTAGCGTTATTTGGCTCTATTTGCATATTTTCGCATTTTATTATGCAGACAGACGGAAAGCTTTGGCTTCAGGAGCAAAAGAGAGGCGTCAGCACGTCATTCAGTCGGCCTCCCCAATCTCTTTCCATCTCCCGCTTCAGAAAACTGAAATTCTTACCCAGCAATCGGGACGTACAGGGGTATATTGTGTTTATGGACTTCTAATAAGCATTTAAGTAAGCGAAAGTAAATTAAAATGTAACAACTTGAACTTCTTCTGAAGCATTTTTATAACCTGTGTAGTCTTTATTGATCTTATGTCTAAAAATTAAAGGTTTACTTTTGTATCTCACTAAATATATATAAGGATTTTTTTATATATTTTAAGTGTGACTAAGTAAGTTTACATTGAAATAAGCTGTATGCTAGAAATACCTTGTATTCCATGCTCGCGCTTGGCATTCCCGCTTGTTTAGAATAGACAGGGCAAGGGCATTTCTTATTCGCGAACTATATCTGCTGGTCAGGGATCGAGGGTTGAGGGCGTGTAAGTGGGCTAACAGCTGTGCAACACAAAACTGTCAGTTTGGCAGAGCCGACGCGAAGTGCTAAAATAGTGGAAGAGATGCCGCTCTAGCCCCGCCGCACTCCTCCTGTCAGAGTTGACTGGCAACGGAAGTGCAACAACAATTTGTTTTCCCTTGCCAAGCTTTCAGTTTGTCGTGTCTGAGCACTATCTGTTGGATAGGTACGGTGAACTATGGCTATGTGATATTGAGAATATTATACTAATAGAACGTATTACAGATGATCAATTAAGGAATACGATTTAATATAGACTACAATAAAATTTATTATAAAATAAGGGTTATGGTTCCATAAGCCGAATAATCAATCCTTCATTTTCTTCGTACATTTAAGTTATCACTTACCGTAAAAGTACTGTTCAATTTAACTGCGGAAATTAAAAACAAATGCCAGGAAACATTATTAACTCCCAAAACACAAAAAACTGGGAACAACAGACTTAAATAAAAACCCGCAAATAAAAAGCGGGGAAACTCAGGCACGCACAGGAACTCGGGATAATGAATTATGCCAAAGTGAGGGGCCACAACTGCAGCAGAAAATATAATCAGATTAGAGTGGGCGCATAGGGGGCCCACGGGGAAACTGGGACGGATGCTGACAACACTTGTCAACGCAAGTGTACGGCGGCATAATTATAAATAACACGTAATTAACGCGATGCCAAATGCGAATGACACCTCCGAGCGAACATTTCGTGAGCCTGGGCGGGTCCGATCCGCATCTTCTGTCCCAGAATCCCCGCCGCTCGTCGGTGGTTTGACATTTTGACAGGCGAGCCAAGGCAGCAGCCAGATGACAGCCAACAGTGCCGGGAAGACACCATTAATACTGCATGTGCAGTGGACTAAAATTATAAA